>OY776096.1:22115199-23496032 GCA_963675205.1 Catocala nupta | reverse complement strand
AGTATTTTTTATCTTTCTTATTGTGATAGGCACCCGTAGTCCTTTTCTGTATCCCTGACAACATGTATACGAAATATCACGATGATCGATTGAGTAGTTAAGGCGTGAGCGTAACAAACAAACTCACATTCGCGTTTATAATATTAGTTAGGATAAAATAAGGATGAAACGTTTATTTATCTTCTAGGAATCGTAAAGTCACCTGACAATCAACCTAACTAACATATATTATGTTAGCAAGTTATGAAAAGTAAAGTCGATCCTTGAATCCAACTAGATAGCAATATTTAAATTAATTATTAAAACTATTTGACTCCAATTTACGTTTTCCCCAACGCTTTTGCTTTTCAGTTGACTAACATGGTCGTAGTCTACCTGTCTTAAAGTTATTTTAAATAACTCGCACATAATTTAATTATATGTTTTTCTATTTAAGCAGAATGAGCTCATAGTACCATGAAAAACCGCTTGACTACGAGATCAACGCCAATTCGATAGAATGCAAGCACATAATACAAGATCGTCTGGCTGCGATCTTCTTAGATGTCTGGATATTTAGTGCTGCTCTAATTTTAGCAAAATCTTATGTTTCAACCAAGAGCTTGCTGTGGATTAATCTCTAGGATCCCTAACGTCCTTAAGGCTTGCTCTTGTCACATGGCCCACGCAGCAAGCAACATTAGTAAGACTAGTTTACGACAACTAACGCGAAACTGAGCACTGTTCTCTCATGTTAAACTGGTGCGGTTAATGTGCCCCCCATTTATGCAAAACAGGCTTCGTTATTTATGTGTATAGGTGCTTATTTATATGCTTTTGGGGTCATGTGTAAGCATATAAGCGCCTGCTTATCTATTGATTGGGTAATTAAAATCTAATGTCCTCGCAGTATCGGATTATTGACATAAGTTTGACGTTAGGCCTCGGTACCTTGTAGATACATCGAAGACTAAGCGGCACAAATTGTCCATAGTGGGCTTTAGGTTTTGAAACCAAGATCGGCAAAAGTGTGTTGGATTTAGAACAAATGCTTGCGCTCTGTGTGCGTGTCGGGTTCGATTTACTGGTGCAGAAACGTTCTCAGGCACTTTGCAATTGCAGAAAACTGTTGGTTATTGAAATTAAACACTTTATACGGATTTTATCGCGTTGTTTATTTTACTTTAAACACTGTTATTACATAATTTTGAAAACTCTAACACTACTATTATTGAATTTTACTACTATTTAAGCTATATATTTTTGCTAATTAAAACTATTTGTATTTAAGTTTACACTTTGCCCCGACGTTTCGGTTGCTTTACAGCAGCCATGTTCACGGGGAGACTAAGATGGTAGTTGTCCCAACGTTTTGAAGTGTAGCTAGTTATTTTAAAGTACCCGAACATAATTTAATCTTTGGTGTTCCTATTTACGCAGAATGAGCTCAAAGTATCATGAAGTCTAGCTGTGTTTTGCTTTTTCTTGGGTTTGACTATTTGAATGACTGGATCCCAAGCTGGTGGTACATTCCAACCATCCTCTCTATTGAAATTAGGATGTTTTTTAATTTCAATAGCCTCGCGAAGCATCCTTGGTAGGAATCGGTGTTCTTTTGCGAGTACCAAATTAGCCACAGTCGAGCGCCAGCCTGCCATACTACCATATGTAAGGGGTGTCACTGACAAGATTGGCTACATCTTGAAGCGAGCTTCAATCAACACATACTTCAAGCCGCCAACGAAGATAAGTCAATTTTTACCATCCGTCAAGTGCCAATTACCTTTACAAGATGCAGGGGTCTATAAAATAGATTGTGACTGCGGACTCTCATATATTGGGCAAACCAAGAGAAGCATAGGCACCCGCTTAAAAGAACATATAGCTGATGTTAAACACCAACGCTCGTTGAAGTCTGCTGTGTGTGAACATGTGCAACAGGGGACCAACCACTACCTACGATTTGACAAACCACATATTATATACCATACTCGCAAAAGAACACCGATTTCTACCAAGGATGCTTCGCGAGGCTATTGAAATTAAAAAACATCCTAATTTCAATAGAGAGGATGGTTGGAATGTACCACCAGCTTGGGATCCAGTCATTCAAATAGTCAAACCCAAGAAGAAGCAAAACACAGCTAGACTTCATGATACTTTGAGCTCATTCTGCGTAAATAGGAACACCAAAGATTAAATTATGTTCGGGTACTTTAAAATAACTAGCTACACTTCAAAACGTTGGGACAACTACCATCTTAGTCTCCCCGTGAACATGGCTGCTGTAAAGCAACCGAAACGTCGGGGCAAAGTGTAAACTTAAATACAAATAGTTTTAATTAGCAAAAATATATAGCTTAAATAGTAGTAAAATTCAATAATAGTAGTGTTAGAGTTTTCAAAATTATGTAATAACAGTGTTTAAAGTAAAATAAACAACGCGATAAAATCCGTATAAAGTGTTTAATTTCAATGTATAACATTCGCGTAAACATAAGACAATATTAAGTAAGGATTTCATAGGTATGCCTGATAGATGGTAATATTCTCGGCGCCTTTAACTGACCGTGAATTATAGCTGGAGAAATATGGATTAAACAGATGTCTGTCTGCACCTCCGGTTAACAAGCGTGAGTATCCATGGTGAAATAAATTAAATATTTCTGACCAATATTTGTAACGGTTTAAGGAGTGCTTGTAATAGTGTAACCAATTTATCTGTGCAGGAAACATAAAGGTAATTTAGAACTAATTCTAGTTGTTGAGCTTTAAGAATTTTGTATACGAGATATTTTCTTTTACTTTGTTTTATATTTCTACTTACAATTCACCAGCTAAGCTGCTATGTTTGTATTAGAAGTGGTTTCACTTCGATTGTGCAATGGTGTTCGAGCCCCAAGCCATAAGTCTAATGAATGAATGGATGTTTGTTTAAGTGGTCTCCTCGCCACTGCGATTGCGGTGTTACAGGTGCAGGTTCGATCCCCGCACTGGGTAATTTTTCTATCCATTGTTTGAATGTTTGTAAAGTCGCTCGCGAAACACGATTCATTACCAGTGCAGGAGATGTATTTCCAAAGAAAATAATGACTACCACTCCCGCTTTGAAATTGCTAACAAACAACCAAAATTGAATGCCCTCTTTTAAATAAAAGATGTAGATTATTTTTGTCTTTACGTAAATTATGTTTTCTTTTTCTACTGACTTAAACATAAATTGTTTATACAATTAATTCTCTTTCATTCCGGGGCTTTTCCACAAAATTTTCGCCATCATTAAATTAAGCCTCAGGGCTGATATTATACGAAGTCCAAAATAAAATGCTGTGTAAAAAACACGCCCAAATTTTCTCTGTGTATGCAAGGAGTACATAAATAAGTAATAATTTCTGTACACATTGTTCTGATTACGAAGAATTTTGTGTTGTTATCACATGATCAATAGATATTTTACTTTATTGTTTATTCAAATGTTATGTTTTTGATTCCATCTATCGTAGTATTATCAATTTCTTGTCCCTAGCTTTTATTATTCCCAAGTCACTTGAGATCGGCTTTTCTAATCTAACCGGATTTGACTGGATATCAGTTTTTACACGGAGCGGCTGTCACCTGACCTCCGCAACCCGAAGGCTATCGATACCCCAAGGCTAGACCAGTGTCAGGATATTATAGGGCACTGACTCCCCAATAACGACTGCCATAGATGTTCATGGCAGCCGGCACCGACGGCTTAACGTGCTCTCCGAGGCACGGAGCAGGCGATAATTGTCAATCAATACGCACAAAATTTCGAAAAGTCTAACTTCCGAAAGTCAGAGGTGCGCAATGTGGGTTCGAACCCGAGACCCTCTGCATTGCAGTATGTTGGTCTCCCCACTGAGCTATCGCTGTATTATCAATTTATTGTAAATAAGTCAAATTGTACTGCCTCAGTAGCATAGCACTAGTGTATGCAAATGCTGCGATTAAGGCCTGAGATTCAACTCTTGGGTCGAAAAATGTTATTAGAATTTTGTGCCAAGAAATTATAAGTAGCAGTACCGAGTCAGAAACGGTGCTAAATAGACCACAAAAAGCTCTAGACTTTGCCTACCTGTCTTCTATACAGTAGACAGAGCCTAGGCGTGAGACTGGCTCAGTAAGAATGTATGTATAATTACTGGGTATGAAAAACATCACAAATATAATTATTATATCGACAAAATCTGCAAGGTCAGCGCTTTGCATAACTATCAAATTCGCAATGGCATATTTGAATCTATACTAATATTATAGCTGGAGTTTTTTTTTTATACTACTAAATTGGCAAACAAGCATACGGCCCACCTGATGGTAAGTGGTCTCCGTAGTCTATCGACGCCTGCAATACCAGAGGCAACACTTGCGCGTTGCCGACTTTTTAAAAACCTTTCAACGTCCTTTTTAAAGAACCCTATACTATAGTCTTGTGGGGAAACCTGGGCAGGGAGTTCATTCCACAACCTAAACGCCCGCGGGAAAAATTCCTTTGGAACCGCGGCACTTATTAGGTTGTAAGGTTTGAGAATGACATCCCTGCCGATGGCGAGCGGTGCGATGATAAAAAGTAGCCGAGGGCATCATCTCAAACACCTCATCAGAACACATTCCATTATATAAGCGGTAGAACACACAAAGGGAGGCAAAGTCCCGTCTGAGACTTAGTGGCTCAATACCGTCTGTGAGTTTGGGCTCATCGGCAATTCTCAAATTTCTTTGTTTGTTTGGTTGAACGCGCTAATCTCAGGAACTATTGGTTCGAGTTGAAAAATTATTTTAGTGTTGGATAGTCTATTTATCGAGGAAGGCTATAGGCTATATAACATCACGCTGCGACCCACTGGGGCTGCGCAGTAACGATAAACGTGGGTGAAACCGCGGAAACATCTAGTCTAAAATACTTTGGATTGCCAGTCCAATGGTCTTCCCATTAAGGTATCGGTATTCTACACCAGTATAACTTAGCAAGAACTTTACAAAGCTATCAAACAAAGGAATGCAATCTTGAAACAGTAGGAATCCTGAATAGTCGAACTTGTAACTTCATTAACTACTTCAAGAATGGATGGAGATAAAATCTTTTAATTTGTTTTCTGTGAAGTAAATCTACTGTGACTATGTTCGTTTGACTAGTTAAGTACCCGACACTTCATACAAGTACCTAAACGTATCTTAATTATTCTTTTTTTAATTGGACATGTCCCGCACTAGGAACTATCCTGTTTTGCGGGACAAAAATTTGTATAATCCACAAATAGTTGTCCCAAATCTAGGTGTTCTTTGTACCCAGTGTTTGAATGTGTGTTGTCTCCCGAAACAAGAGTAATAAGCAGTGTCTTTTTTAGATAAAGAAATATAAGAATTGACCTTCTGGCTATTGCATTCAAGTTTATACTCTGATCTATTCGTACTACATAGTTTGCTTTATTTGATAAAATTCACAACGACTGGAATAAAACTCAAATTTCATTAATTTCGTATACGCGTTTTCATGGGTAAAGACAACGACATAGGGTACCTTTTCAAAAGCCTACCTATCTACCTTGGACAAAAACCTACTGTTTCGTTCAAGCCAAGCCATGGGCAATATATAGTGCAGTTATATTTTGTCAACAATCATGCTTCCATTTTATCGGTCGTATATAAATTAGCAAGATAATTGGATAAATCAAATATGAAATGCAATAATAACCCGTTTTTATTTACAAAACTGTGAGGTTGGATTTAATAGTGTAATGAATATTATTATTATTTGTCTAATATAAATGTCATGCTAGCATTAAGTTTATTTTAATCATTATTTAAATAAATATTATTAGTTGTGGCAACATTTGATGTCACTTGTCAAATTCGTTAATTTAAATGCATGATTTAAATTGTAACGGTATTTTTTAATTCTAGATTTGAATGTTATCTGTGTGTAATAACGCGTTGGCTTTGTTATTATTTGTTGGTGTTTATGTTTACTAACCATGAGTGCTCGGATTTTTGGGTTGGACAACTTGCAGCATGTGGTCTGGCAATGTGCGCGTAGAGTTTTTGTAACACATGAAGAATATATGATGTATATATTACTAGAAAAACCAGAGAATGAACGCGATAACGCAAAGTGACAACTTACTGTAGACAAAGAACAAAAAAAATTATGGTGTCTAAAGTATTTAAAACTATAGCTTTAGCCCGTGGCATCGCCTGCGTTAATGTAGATTTCCAATACATTTTTATCCCTCGGGAACGCTATTGTTCTCCTGGATGAAACTCTATGTCCTTTTCTGTACCCCTGATACCGTGTATGCGAAACTTCATGATGATAAATCACTCAGTGAAGGCATGAAAGAATAACAAAGAATCTCACTTTTGCATTAATAATAGGTTTTAAGAATATAAATATGTTAAGACAAACCCCTAAAAATACTGAAGAATCCAATAGCTATAGTACAAGCTGTTTCAGGATAACCCATTCTATACAGGACACTAAGTAAAATAAACAAGTGCGAGTCGAACTCGCCCACCGAGGGTTCCGTACAAATTTGTAGGAAAATATTATTAAAAAAAAATTGGCCTTGCATAAGGACCCTGTTTTGTATGATTTAATTACAAATGTATAGTTTTCAGATTTTCCCTATAATTGTAGTATAAGACGATATTACTTGCCAAATTTCATAGTTCTAGGTCAACGGAAATACCCTATAAATTTTGACACCATTGAAAGTGACGAAATATACGTTATTTGCGGCATAAACAGCCGTATTTTTATGTTAACTTAGAAGTTTGATTTTTCACAGCTTCAAGAGACTGTAGACCTGAGTATATCGTTTTAATTTTAACTCGGTACCTCCACGCGTTACCGAGATAAAGGGTCTTGACAGACAGTCAGACAGACAGACGGACGCACGGACGGACGGACAACAAAGTGATCCTACAACGGTTCCGTTTTTTCCTTTTAAGGTACGGAACCCTAAAACGAATCTCGGTTGAATTTCGACCACTAGACGACCATTTATTATTAAGGTTTACTGTTTGTAAGGACTTAAACATTCTAACATAATAACAGGGTTCACCACTTCGGGTATAAAGGTCGACGGCCCATTTCCGACCATTCTTTCAAATTATTCTGCTGTATATTTAACGATACTTGCCAGTGACGACTACATATGAGCGTATTTTCTTACCCTCGAGGACAACTTGACGTACTGACATGTAAGTGGCGGGTCTTAGTTTGATATTTTTATGTTTAACTGGTTTGTTTACATGAACGTTCGTGTATTGAGGCACTTGTGAGTTGTGGAATTTATACGCGTTTTGTTTTTGTTTTTATAACGAGCTTCAAAAAAGAAGGATATGTTCGAGTATAATCTATTGGGGATTCCAAATATGTACACTTTATAGGTGACTGCATGTTTGTTTGTTTATACATAAAAATAAACATGCAGACACCTATAACATTTTCAACATACATACGTTAACGTGGTCAAACATACGTTAAGTTTGTCCGTGGAATAATACGTGTATCGGCCTAGCATATTGATACGACGTACGAATGTGGTGTCAGGTGCCTACATTTTTAGTAACATTTATTAACCATAAGAAATTAAATTTACTCACAAAATAAAGTTTCTCAATATTATTATTTAAATGAAAGTTACAATAGTTACTTTTATTTTGAAGGCTATAATGAAAAAACGAATATTTTGTTTAATAGCCTTCCTCGACAAATAGGGATATCCAACACTAAAATAATTTTTCAATTCGAAACAGTAGTTCCTGAGATTAGCGCGTTCAACCAAACAAGCAAACAAACTCTTCAGCTTTATAATATTAGTATATATTTTATTTAAACTAACAGCTCTTTCTTTTTCCTACCGGTGCTGTATCTGATAAAGCCCATAACAGGGTAATTGTTTGTTTTTGTATATTATTTTACACACAAGAGTAAAAAGTAATTACCTATAAGATCTTTTTATGAAAACAGTATTAAAATTGGTTGCCAAATAGCGGATTAAAGAAAGAAGGGTATAGTGAGGACATCTCGCTATCTCTCTCAGACAGACGCATTTAAGTAGCGATTACGTCACAGTTGTATTGTACATCCTTTTCTGTCTTTTGACAGTTACCTCTACTAACAGATTTGAGACGCTTAGATGTATCTCTTTGTATTTTAGAGTATACGTAATATAACTATTTGACCTAATTAATATAAACAATGTGAGTCAACTTTTAAACATCTTATAGTTAGGTTACCACACCTAACTATAAGATCTTTTATACCTTATGGAATGCAATCAAGTTTGAAATTGAAAATTAAATATGTTAACCTAACCAAACCATCATTCGATATACTCGTAGTACTTTGAATAATTTAATCAGAATCTCAAATCGAAGCTAGCTGCTATATCAACAACACAATGAAGGAGAAATTGCACAGCTGAATCTCAATCCTGTTTGGCTTCTCAACAACAGGGGTCTACGTGTCTAGCGAGCTAACACGACTTCTAGTTCACATTCAGCAACGTACCTACTCAATTTTAAGGTCATGTTTCCTAGAATACATTCAATATTTTCGCATAGAAAGACTTGCCAAGATGTGATACAAGTTCTGACGCTGAGTTTGTGAGAGGACTTTTGAATGTGTGTGAGAAACGGGTGAGTACGTGAGTGTAAGGGAGTTCAATCGAATATATTATACGTACCATTGAAGATCTAGGCGAACGTTCTCTAATCAGATTGGTGAGAAAAGCCAGGTTAAGAGTACCTTAAACCGACAAGCGCGCGTGAGATATGTAATCTGAGCGAATGGAGGAAGAGAAATACGCCATGTTCGTGGCAAGTGTAAAATTTAAATTTTACTTCATCTATTTGCAATAAACGTAATACTTGCTTTTGCAAGCGGCTTTCCTCGCGTAAAAGTTGGTCAAGTTATGTTAATAACAGTGCTTTTTTAAAATAAAATATAGCCTATATTACTCGGTGATAATATAGCGTTATAATGGTGTTTAATTAAATCGGTCTAGTCGTTTTTGAGTTAAATCATTACAAATAAACAAACAAAGAATCTAATCTTTCCTCTTTGTAATATTACTGTAGAAAAGCAACAATTTTGTATTTCTTTTGTATTTGGGTACTGTATTAGAGTTCAAACAATATTTTAATCATTGTTTTTACAAGTCGTCGACCTCTGAAACTTATAGCTAATCTCAATTTTGTTTAAGTTTTAATAGAAAACGGGATTAATGAATAATGAAACTAGTGATATAGTTTGTATGTTGGTGTTATATTATTATCGTACATACATAGTCTCACGACTATATACCTGAATGGTAGCCAGGGGTGTTAATAAGGCCATTTCGGCAAAAAATATCATGAAGAACTCTCAGACATGCAGGTTTCCTTACGATGATTTCCTTCACCGTTAAAGCAAGCGATAATTAACTATTTAATACGAACATAACTTTCTAAAGTCTGAGATGCGCGCATTGGGATCAAACTCAAGACCTCTCCGTGGCCATCTTATGGTTTCCCACTCGGCTATCGCTGGTAATGGAAATCCAGGTTCACTTTTTCTTAATTATGTTAAAAGACAACGCATTAGGAATAAAATATTCAAACAATGGACACAAATGAATCTCGACGCGGAACAATTATTAGGAACCTAGCAACTAACCTAAATGTAGCTTCAGTAACTTAGTAAACTCACTAACCCATATATTTTGACGTTCATAAGTGTTACTTTGTGACCTAAATGAATAAATGATTTTTGACTTTTTGACTTTGACTATTTGTTAATCATAAGAATTTTTGTCCCTTGTGGAAATCGAACTCATAAAACAGTGCGAATAGTGGTGATGCAACCATTTTTCCATTACACCATCCGCGCAGTCAATGACTGCTCGTCCGTGAAATAGGGATGGGTCTGTGTATGTATATTACAGTATTAGTTATCAGAGAACTGGGTTGCGATTTATTGAATTTCTGAGAATCTTGCATCGATATTGGATGAGCAGTTCAGCCGTAAAACAAACAAACAGATATTGGTATGGCTTAGTTCTTTGCCTACCATTATGTATTTCATATGAGCAAAAGCATTTATCTAAATAAAATTTGTATATAATATAATATATTTAGGTACTATTCTTTTTTAATATTCTCATCATAACAAGAAAATTTATATACTGACAAATAACATAATTAAATTGATTAACATAATATGTACAAACAAATTATATACAACAAAGTTAACACATACACACACACACACAAACACTCGCGCACACACTAACACACACACCCACACACACGCGCGCATTTTTCCCAACTATCCACTTGCAACTTTTGAATACATATATTATGACTTAATAAACAGTGCATTAAATTATGAATTACGGACGGACGGTTGAATGACTCCTGTAACACAAGATTCTCCTAGCATAGGGGTCATTGATCACATAGCGTGTACAATTATGTTTATAATAATTAAAACAAGGAATTTGTTTAAGTTGCACTCTTTGTACATTTATGTTTTTATGAATAAATTATTATTATTATTATTCTCTTTATTTAAATATTTTCAATATATTTTTCATTTTTAAATATACATATATCTATAAAAATACATTTAAAAGTATAAAATATATGGTACCCCACCGGCATCGGGAACAGGGTCCAAGCTGCCGGTGGTTAGGATTCCAGAGATAGGAACCTCCTCACAATGCGTGCTGTATCTAAAAGCACTGCCTTCTGCATTATTATTATTATTATGTTTCTCTTATCACAGGTACTTTCTAACATATTAGAAAATACCTAGCCCTTTGGGAGGCCTACACGGAGACATGGGTCCAACGTGAAGAGGCCCTTCGAGAGTTTTAATCAAAGGTGTGATGGAACACCTACAGCGGCACTAGCCGCAGCAGGCGTAGGACTATTGCTACGTATGGATTTTAATATATGGGCTATAGGTATGGGTGTTTGATGGACCGGTATATTGCTAACTATGGATGAAAAACGGCAAAAATATATAAATTATTATTATTATTATGGGTTATAAAATATTTATAACCCATAATAATAATAATAATTTATTATTATTATTATTAACATAAAGAGAAAAATACAACAAAATTTCAATAGCGTCATAATATTCGCATCGCTGTCAATTGGCTGAAAATGAACGTGATTGGAAAACCGGCAGCATTGCCACGTTGAATGTCAATGCTTATTCATTAAAATACCAGTCTTCTGGTCACGCAAGGTGTCGATCAGACGCTTAGCTAGGTCTCTATAAACAGACCTCCAACTTGGACCTCACGGCCCCAGGGGATTTGATACCAAACAGGTCAAATATGTTATCGATATTGCGGCCGTTTGAACGTCGCCACTGATGCAGCAGCACCTGCTATATGATTTATTTATAGAGACCTAGGTATGTAGCTGATCGATGCATCGCCTGACCAGAACGCTGGTAGTTTATTTTTATTAAGATTAAATAAATTGTTTTTCAGCAGTAGCAATAGTCCATTGGACTACCACGATGAGGTATCGATTTCGATCGCAAGGAAAGCCTTTCAAAGTAATGTGTTTGTTAATAGTTAATTATTGCTTGCTTTAACGGTGAAGTAAAACATTGTGAGGCAAGCTGCATGCCTGAGGGATTTCCATAGTGTTAAATGTTACTAAATTTGGTTTGTTTTTCCATGAAACTCCACATACCTACAATTTCAGTTACTGAAGTCATGCAACGCGAAGTTATAAGAGTGATTATGTGTTGTAATAGTCGTCACCGTGTAAATAGGGTCAGCACATAAGTCGATATATACTTGCGCAATATCGATTGCCTCTATTTGTCAAAATTATAACAACCTAGATTATGCCCGCGGTTTTGCTCGTGTGAATATATATATATATATATATAAATTCCTATCCCTCGCGAATAGTACGATTTTCTGAATGAATGGTACCTTAATATATCCTTTTTCTTTGCCCTTGACAACGCATATGCGAAATTTCATGGTGATCGGTCGAGTAGTTAGGGCGTAAAAGCGTAGCAATCAATCAAAGTTGAATTAAAATATATAAAAGAATTAGTTTTTTGTAGCTGTAATAGTTTAAAGTTGATTTAATGATAGTTCAAAAATATAGAATAATAATTAAGATATATTTTATGTATTTATACTAATATTATAAAGAGGAGCAGCGATAGCTCAATGAGGAGAGCAACAGACTGCAATGCAGAGGGTCTCGAGTTCGAAACCTCGTCGCGCACCTCTGACTTTCAGCAGTTATATGATTTTTCGAAATTATGTGCTTATTGATTGACAATTATCGCCTGCTCCGTGCCTCGGAGAACACGTTAAGCCGTCGGTCGTGTCTGTCATGAACATCTATGACAGTCGTTATTGGGAAATCAGTACCCTATAATATCCTGACATTGGTCTAGCCTTAGGGTATCGTTAGCCATCGGGTTGCGGAGGTCAGGTGGCAGCCGCTCCGTGTAAAAACTGATATCCAGTCAAATCTGGTTAGACTAGAAAAGCCGATCCCAACTGACTTGGGAATAATAAAGGCTAGGGAGAAGAAGACTAATATTATAAAGAGGAAAGATTAGTTTTTTGTTTGTTTCTTTCTTTTCTATTATTTTCTTTCGATTTAACTTAAAAACTCCTTAACCGATTTTAAAATTCTTTCATTGTTAGATAGCTGCACTGAGTAACATAGGCAATATACTATTTTGAAAAATGTTCTTTTTTTTTTTAAATCCCCGGTAATACCGACTTCCACGGTATTCCTCGACTTAACAAGGTTCGGCGGAACCGCATGAATCACTTTCGCGATTACATTCGCGACCCCGCCGAGGTTTCTAGGAACAAAATTTTTTTTTTACCTTGCATTGACGCATACCCCTCCGCGGGGGCGGACGGAGGGGTTATGTCGGACTCACCGGGGTAAAAGAGAAAGGTGTTGAAATGATGATAATAGACCTCCTGGAATACCGACTAAACCTACCACGGTGTTTATCGGAAATCAACCTGACGGCCATGGCGCGCTGTGGAGCATTATTTTTTTTTACGTTTGTGTATGCTTTGACGTATAACCCTTCGCGGGGGACGGGTAGAGGCGTTATGTCGGACTTACCGGGGTAAAACAGAAAGATGGAATAAGAATGATAGTAATTTACCTCCGGAATACCGACTAAACCTACCACGGTGTTCCTCGACAAAACCGCTATCGATGGGGTCGCGCGAATTACTTGCACATGCGGTCGCGACCCGCCGAGGGTTCAGCTCACCGTATGAAATGGTAGGCCACTACACGAAGAGACCTACCCAAAAGCACTCACTCACTTATAAACCCTACTGTCTCCCCCCTAGAGGGGAGACGGACTCGACAAAGTGGCGCGCGTGAGAACACGCACGCCGCCTCTCGGACCTGGTGCTGATCAAAAGGCGGGCAGGTCTACGAAGCCCACCACCCCCAAGTCAAACCTCAGGGTGGCTGGAGGTCGTCTCGCGCCCTCTGGCGCCCGGCTCTGCGGTTTGGAAGAGGGTTTAAGCGATCCCTCTCCCGCTCCGCCGCCTCCTTGAAGGAAATTACTTCCTTACAGAAGAAGGCGACGGCGTTCCACGACCTCTCACTTCGGACCACGCACTGAACTACGGCCGGGAGTGAGAGGGCAGCCAATCCGACTGCCGCGATCAATTCACGCAGTGTGCAGCGCCGTGTCCTCAACAACTTCGCGGCAGTCGCCGCAGTGGTGACAATCGGGTGTCTCTTGCCGGCGTATACGACACAGGAACTGGCCAAAACAACCGTGGCCAGTCATTGCCTGTGTCAGCCAGAAGATGAGAGCGCCATGCCGCCTCTCCAGCCACTCCTTAAACACGGGACTTACCGTCATGATCTTGGCGTGCCCGGCGCTGTGGTGCATGTATTAACATAACCTGGTGTGTTCCCTCTCTTACTTAATGGGGGGACCAGTTGGGAGCTCCTTAACCTAACCTTCTTTTACGCAAACGAAGCCGCGAGCAAAAGCTAGTAATGCATAAAATACTTTTCCAAATTTGTCAAATATTCAGTCATGCTACCTACATGTAATATTAGAACTTGATGTGATACATGTATTTCCTAGTGAGTGACAAGATTATGTATGCAGTGTTGCGGCGTGTTTAAGTTGTACCGATTGTTCAAACATCTCGCTGTTACGTGATTGTGTTCATAAGAAATCAAAGCGCAGAGTGAATAATTGAAGAGATATATTTACATACGCGCATTAGGTATGGAAACACTGGTTTCCTTAAAATTATTGTCGTTCAATAAAATGATTTATATAAGTAAAGTCGGTTATGAAAGTGGTCTACATATTTTGATAAAAGTTTCTGTGAGATCTAATTATCGCTAAGGTTCACTTTAACTTGACACGTAGTATGACGTAAAAATAATACGTGATATACAGAGCAATGTCACTGTTATGATATTATTGCAAGGGAAAATCGACCTTGTTGTTTCACGACGTTCAAATGAACCTCAACCGTAGGGTGGTAGAACACATTTTTGGCCGACTCTACATATATAGTTTCATGCTTTTATTAACGAAGGGGTAGGCAGCGGTGTATTGCACAGATGGCGAAGTGATTTAAGTGGTCGCCTCGCCACTGATGCCGCACCGAGAGATGTAGGTTCGATTCTCACACGGGACAAAAATTTGGGTGCGCCACAAATTGTAGTGCCAATTCTAGGTGTTCTTTGTCTGATAAACAAATATATTAATTACTATGTGAAAGTAAATAATAAAGATTTTGAAAATCAAAACATGAAATAAGGTTCCCCTCGGGGATGATAACATGCGATCAAATATTTTTTTTTATTAACAAAACCTCCCCTCCTAGTTCATCGTAGGGGACTTTACAAATATTCAAACGGTCCGTTCTTTGAATGTAAAGTAACCCGCGACACAGGAATTACACATAGTGGTAGAGTGGTCTTTTTTAAAAAGAAAAGGAAATGTATTCCTTTTGGAGATGTATCTCTGAGTCAAAAGTATCTTTAAATCGATATCCATGCAAGTATATCGATTGTTCATGACAGCTGTTAATCTGACAGTTTCAATGGGTTGATTGATGATGATTTCAAACAACAATGCATCAATACAAATAATACCTGCGGCCAACAATAAAAAAACAGTTGTATATATAGGTAAGTATTTTATGCTACTGTACTCTTGCTTTGCGACAAGTTGAGCGTTACTATTCTAATAATGATATTAAACATAACTGTGGTAAGGTGTGTAACACATGTAAATAAGCTTTCGCACACTATTTACACTTTCTACAGACGCATGCTAAAAAACTAATTGCGAGGGCTTATTCGAAATCTACTCATGCGGGCTGCATGCCCGCCAGCCAGCATGAGTAGCCAGATAGCAAGCTACTTGAACGGGCTATACCCGTGAGCTACTTGCGCGGGCTACATGCACAAGATACGAAAACCGACACATTCATGAACTACTCGACCAGGCTACACTTGCCAGCTACTCGCGCCGGCATATCCTTAAGCAACTTGCGCGTGGTTCATACGCAAGCTACGTGGTCGTTCGTTTACTGATTTTAAGAGTTCCTTGGTAGTTCGCGTCAGTCATTTGTCGGCCTTGATGGCGTAGTGTAACCGGGTGCCACGCCTGAGGTCGCGGGTTCGATTCTCGCACAAGTCAAACATTTGTGTGCATCAACATGGATGTTTGTCTTGGTGTGGATGTTTCTATGTATAATATGTATGAATTTACAAAAAATAAAAAACATGTAAGTTTATCCATTGTCTAGTACCTATAGTACAAGCTCAGCTTAGTTTGGGCTAGATGGTGCTGTGTGTATGTGATAGAATATTATATTATTATTATTTATAGGATGCATCCAACTCCCGCGTATTCCCTGCGTCGTATACAAAAACAGTAAGAGTTAGTTTAGATATTCGGTTGCAATTTGCACTATTAAAATTATCTTATTATTACATTTGAGTACGCGTGCCCTGTCAACTGCAACCTTTATGTACCCGTCACGTTAAAAACACGCCCCCCTGCGTTGTATTATCGGCATCTGCATAATCTCATTGAGCCTGCAAGCAGCTTCCGCGGTCCGTGTCACCGATTTATCTGCGAAAAATATACGGTGGGGTAAAATAGGGTCATTAGGGTATAATGTGGTGATTAGGGGTAATGTCGGCTTCGAATTATGATTTCCGTGTGTTAAAAAGCTTAGTATGTAATTAGAAATATAATGGGTGTAAATTTTGTGTTTTTTTAATATTAAATATACTCTTTAAACTTCTTAGTTATTATAGACGTATGACTTTGTTTGTATGTAAGTAAGTTTAAGTAATACCATCAGAAAGAGCTGACATTAACGACTTGTAATTATGATCAAGTTTAGTAGTTAGGCTTTTCTGGTCTAACCGAATTTGATTGGATATCAGTTTTTACACGGAACGGCTGCCACCTGACATCCGCAACCCGAAGGCTAACGATACCCTAAGGCTAGACTAGTGTCAGGATATTATAGGGCACTGACTTCCCAGTAACGACTGCCATAGATGTTCATGGCAGCCGGGACCGACGGCTTAACGTGCTCTCCGAGGCACGGAGCAGGCGATAATTGTCAATCAATACGCACATAATTTCAAAAAGTCATATAGTTTCCAGAAATCAGAGGTGCGCGACGTGGGTTCGAACCCGAGACCCTTTGCATTGCAGTCTGTTGATCTCTACAAGTTAGCCAGTGATAACAAGTTAAGATGAACGAATTAATAATTTTATAAGCATGCAGCTAACGCTTAGTGGGTGACCGGTGGACTGTCACGTAGGTGCGTGGGTTCGATCCCCAGGCGCACCTCTGACTTTGCGAAATTATTTTCGTATTTAATAGTAAATGATGTTTTTAAAAGATTTGCGATATCTGCCAACCTGCTTTGGGCCAGTGCAAGCGAAGTGGACTAACTCTTCATCCTTCTTGCACTAAGAAGGTCCATGACCAACAATAGAATAATAATTTATAACAGGCCTAACATATTATTATATATTGCAACATTTAATTAATTAATAACGGTGCCAGTTGCCTGGTAAATTCAGAGCTGGAATTAATCTACAATCTGGATAGTAGATCCGCGCATGACGGGAGCCGAGCCCAGAGGATTACAGACCTAGCCCTGGCTAGATATTAATACTTTTTATATACACCGGGACGTGTATTAAAACCTTTGATAAAAATGCAGAATTTGAACTCACGGTGGTTGGACGTTTGTTTTTGGAAGCGCGTCTGAACTTTTGAAGAAATATTAAAAATTTTATTTTTCTGTACAACGAAGGTTACTTACCATATTTACTTTTTAGAGATAGGTATTTTCAAACAATCCTGTAGCGACCTTACATCAAGGAGACTATTAAAATGTATAAATTTGTTTGCATTTTGAACAGAACGTATCTTATCTTGTGTGGGGGCCGGTCAGTATAGACCGGCGACACTTCGACCCAGTGGGATCTTTTGTGTCGACTTCCCCAATAACGACTGCCATAGATGTTCATGGCAGCCGGTATCGACGGCTTAACGTGCTCTCTGAGGCACGGAATAGGCGATAATTGTCAATCAATACGCACATAATTTCGAAAAGTCATATAACTTCCGAAAGTCAGAGGTGCGCGACGTGGGTTCGAACCCGAGACCCACTGCATTGCAGTCTGTTGGTCTCTCCACTGAGCTATCGCTGCTCTCGAACATAACGTAATTCAATTAAGTTAAAAATATAACTTCAGAATTACGAACAGAACGTAATTTTGAAGTTATATTTATTTTTTGTGTCGCTTGTATTTTAGGCTAAACAAGATTATGCTAGCATTGGGCTAGCATAATCTTGTTTAGATTATAAGTCTCTGAATATTAATAAAGAGAAAAAGACAAGCTTTGGAAAGGATACGGTTCGGTATGCAATAGTATTTACTTTTGTTTCGTTGGCTCATTCAATACGTATCGTTATGTGTGAGGAACAAAGAGCGCTGATGACCTTATTATAGCATGGTGCCTTTTAATCCTTTGGGCCTCTGCAACATTATCCTTCGAGAATCTGCAGATTTTAAAACAATACTTATGTACTGCCGAAACACGTGTTGCAGTCTTCCTTCGATCCTGGGTCCTTCAAGCGAGGCGTGAAAAAGCACCTCCTTAGTCCATCAGAGTAGAGACCTTCAGCTATAACTAGGACATGGTGTGAAGAACTCTGCTCGTGGACTACACGACTGCTTACCATCAGGCCGAGTATAGTCTTTTTGACTACAATAAAAAAAATACATAGGTACGTCATAAGTCATATTCTTATAAATCCGAAATTATAGGCAGAAATTTATTAGATAAGCTTACATCGCGCCACGTATTGTCACATGTAATAAAAGACGAGATTATTGTGGTCAACCAGACATAGTTTCAGACTGCATGCTATTACTGAGAAATTTTAATTGGTAAAAGTGTTTTTAAATAAACAGCGCAATAAAATCCGTATGAAGTAGTATAGTTTCAAAGTAAAAACACAGATTTAAAGTCCTCACTCCTCCTCCGTCCTCAAAACTTTTGTCGAAAGGACCTACAGAAACCCAAAATGTCATCTGTGTTTATATTTTTTATTTTACGTATTTTTTCAAAAAGCGCTAATTTAATCTCCATTAAATTGATAATCATTAAAATCATAATTAGCAGAGTAATCGCTTAACAAACATACAAAGAAACAAACAGCAGAATTGAAAACCTCTTCTTTTTTTAAATCGGTTAAGCACTCCGTAACATTTTATCTGACACGGAAATCTAAAAAACAGAAATCGTGCTTAAAAAAATAGTTACGGAAAACACGCTTAGATAAACCAAAAAGTAAAAAATATCAGAATATTACTTAAAACAATGTAAACAATAAGTTGCCTACAACCTAATACTTTACATAATAACCTACAACGGTTCCTAACAGAGGAAGGTTATGCACTTCTACCTGTGAACTGCTTCCTAAAATAAATCATCAATCAAGCTTGGGGAACAAACGATAACGTGAGTTTGTTCTGTTCCTCAAAGAACAAAGTAAATACCTACACGTCGTTAGCTGGGACATTTTGCCATCGACAATGTACATACGTAGTTTTGAAGCTTCGTTCTATATTCTTAAGTAAGACAAACAATCCTGACACACACAATAGGCTATTTGAGTTATTTTCACGTTATTTAGACAAATTATGTTTATTTTTAATTATCATAAGTATTTTGGTATCAAGTCGTCGTATTGACGTAACACGTTTGTAAATAAATATTGGATAGCAAGCAATTGCAGAAGAAGTTTACAAACGTGTGCCTTCAAAAATGTAGTCAACAGATCACGAAAAATAATTAAATAAAAAGAAATATTTTATCTTAGGCACAAATAATATCTCGTGTGGGATTCGTATCAACAATGCTCAGCACGTCGGCAGCGGTAAGGCTACGGCTTGCTCTCTGTATGAAACGACGGGCAAGCCAGCCTGCAAACAAAAGTAGCCTTCGGTCACACTATAGTATGCAGAAAGGAAAGTTAAAGTATTAAGGCGCTACAACGGTGTCTTTAAGTAGACAATTCCCGCACTACGAATAAGTTATCTATCCTGTGGGCTTTTACAAACTTTGAAACAATGAACACAATAGACATCCGAACTAGAAACGACTTGCAGATCGCATTAATTATTGTCACAAGGTAGGATCGAACCCGCAGCATGGCGCATCATTGACACTTAGGTCATAATGCCATCCGCGCAACTTATTACTAAATACATAGATTGACAAAATATTTTTGACTTGATTTTGCTCACTGTTTCGCTTGCGTTAATGTAAATTTCATCAATAAATTTATTTCCCGCAAAAATATTAAATACGTTTTTTCGGATGAAAGGTAAAAATACCTATCATCCAGAAAAAAATCTATGTCCATTTCTGTACCCCTGACAACGTGTATGCGAAGTTTTATGGTGATCGATCAAGTACTTAAAGTGTGAAACTCACATTCGCATTTATAATACTACTAGATTATACCCGCGGCTTTGCTTGTTTTCATGTAGATTATGTCAATAAATTAGTTTCTCTCGGCAACAGTATATTTTTTCTGGATAAAACGTATCCTATGTACTTTTTTATATCTCTGACAACGTATACGTGAAATTTCATGACGATTTTTCAAGAAGTTAAGGCGCAAAAGGCTTATTAATAAACAAAGTCACATTCGCATTAAAATTATTAAGATAGGAATAGGATATCCATACAAATATAGTCTTAAATTGGATATTTTAGTGACATCATTTACTTGCCACAACCGCAATGTGAAGGTCCCTCTATCCAAGGAAATCATAGTCATCTATCGTAGGAATGACCAAGCTTCATGTTACTTAACCCCGAGGATCGTTTCGGTGACACAGCCATTTATTACACGAGTAGAGTCTGTAAGCATAGTGTAAACATGCATTATTCCTGCATTGTTGTGTCAAAAATGAACGGCCATCGCTTAAGATAATGAATAGAATGTAAAGGTGAGCGTACATGTTTGAGGTTCTTAGTTCATCTCGCACTTATACGATTATTTGTTATGAACATTATTTTATAAAATTCTATGTAGGTATAGGTTATTTTAATAATGACTTAATTAACTTATGTAGAACAATTTATGCAAGTATTGTCTTATATTGAAATTACTACATATTATAAAATAAAGCCTCCCCCCCCTCGCGCCTGGCTGTCTGTTCACATAAACTCGAAAACTATTGAATGGATTTCCATGTGGTTTTCACCGATAGACAGAGTTATTCATGAGAAAGATTTTGGTGTGTTGTTAAAGTTTTGTACTACCCGTGCGAAGCTGGGATGGGTCGCTAGTGAAATATATAACAGGATGAAGTAATAATATTAATAAAGTATATAACTATAAAATGTATGTTACTACTCAAAGAATAGCGTATGATTGATGACGAAGCAAAAATTCGGTGAATTATAATAGATACTAAAATAGTACATATTTTATATGTTTTATATATATAAAATATATATTATATATAATATATATTATATTATATATATTTTATTTGATTAGAGAGAGATGCGGCATAAAAGTGGATATAGTGACGAGAATAGAAAAGGGTATGTTAAGTTGGTTTGGGCATGTAGAAAGAATGGACGAGAACAGACTGACTAAGAAAGTTTATAAGGCTAGTGTGAATGGAATAGTCGCAAGGGGAAGCCCTAGGCGAACGTTTCTTGATCAGATCGGAGACATTCTGGATAAAGGCCAGCTTAAGAGCACCTTAAACCGGCGAGCGTGTATGAGGAATGTTATGAAAGTGAATGAAGCCAGAGAAGTGTGTCAGGATCGTAGCAAATGGAAATCCGTAGTCTCTGCCTACCCCTCTGGGAAACAGGCGTGAATTTATGTATGTATGTATGTATATATATTTTATAAATAATCTTTGATAATTATCAACTTCGTGGAGATGGGCTTACGAAATATGTATTTATGTAACATAGACTTTTCTTAATATTTACTACATCGGCATTCCTTTGTCTATGTTTAAGGTCCCACGGAATAGTGAAGCTATTGCCGTCAACGCCACATGGAATTTGGAGCTGTCAAGACTGCGGGTTGATGAAACTGGGCATTCACTTGTGGTGACCATTTTAGCAATGTTACTTTACAGGCAAACTTTAGCGTAGGAGACCGTCAAGTATGTAATTTTCCAAAGAATAATATTTCTAGCCTTGTTTTTACTTAAGTCTTTGAGTATGATCTTTAGTTAAACATCAAATAATTCTCAATTTACCAATGGGATAACATCTAGATGAGTGACTTCACTGTAGTCCTCCGCCGCACTATGGCTGGAATTGCCACTGAGAGTAGTTCACCAGCTTTTTGAAGTGAAATTTCTTTAGGCTCGTTGAGCACTTTTTGGGTGAACAAATATCATAGAACTCGCATCATCGTCACCAAACGCTTTCCATAAGCTATATGTATACTGTGAATATATGTGTACTTTTTTGGTGAACAAAAAGCGTGAAACTCGCGTCATCGTCACCGCACGCTGGTTACTTAGTTTTCACTTCTATCGGCAGTCCCCAAAGACTGACCTGCATGTTTTTTTAAACATTCATTTTAGTTCAGCATCGGGCGACCACTGCCCATTGTCATCTCCTTTGAATTACACTGATGTTAAATGTACAGCAACTGAAATTCTCTTCTGACCGAATTGACTTTATCAATCGTTTTGATTGAATCTTACAATATTATAGGCAGGCTATGCTGTAATACTTTAATTTGCCTAATACTATAACATGAACATGGTCATACTAGAATATGAGCCACCTAAAATTTGGTTCGTCTGAGATTGCTATTGCATCACCCAAGGCCATCACCGGTATGAAATATTTTATGAAAAAATCGAGAAGATTTCGACGTCGAACAAAGGTTTTATTTATGTTACTCGTTGCGCTCGTAACTCCCTCTAGCGGGCGAATGATCTAGTTTTATCTCGTACTGCGAGCGCTTCGAATGAACGACTGCTTAAGTATTTTATTCCTGTTCTGGTAGTTTGAGTATACAGCTTTGTGTGTTTGCAATTACATCTCACTAATACAAATAAAACACAGTCTTGTCTCTAAACTCACACGTTTCTTCTTAAACTCTTGACTGCGCGTGTAATAGCGGCCAACTCACTACTGGTATTTTATACTTGAGTACTAAACTAGCACAAGGTTTCCTTAATGCTAAGCAAATATAGAAACCGATAGCTTACAATAGGAAGGTCCACCAAACCGAATGGTAATCTGCTAATCAAACTTAATTATGAATTTGTTGACATAAAAATCCAAATACTTTTAGTGGACCAACCTGGAATTTGAACCCGATACGTCATGTACAGCAGTCGCATTCGATGAGCCGCTGCCACCGAAGCAGTCAAATAAATAATACCGAATACATATAATCAGTCTGCGTAAAGGAGACGGGGATTTCTGGGCTGTTGGTTTAAGTTAAGATATGGTTTAAAAAAAGCGTTGTATTTTTCTATTGTAAAATATAAAAAATTAGCTTAATTCACAATCTGGAAAACGAGAAATCTTAAAAATAAGTTTATGTCACTAATAAAATAGGATATCGATTACTATAATCGATTAATGTGAATGTATTAAATAAAAAAAACATAAAATCACTTGCACCAGGTGATTGATTCAATCAAAGTAAATGTATTTAACAATAATTAACATAATGTCAACAGTTAAAAATGTCGAAATACTAACTTGATGAAAATAAATCTGTAAATTGATTCTCGTTTACAGATCGATTTATTACCTGTGTTTGTCAACTGTATTTTTAATCTGTGCTAACAGTGACAGCTACCTGACCTCTCAATCTATGATCACTCGTCTCGTATCGTTAATCGTTTACTGCGTGTGCGTTTTGAGTGTGTTTCCAGTTTTTTTTTTATATATTCCCCAACCAGCGCTTTCTTTCTACGGACTTCTGGTCTTGCTTAACTTGTACGACCCTTGCTATCTTAACGGACACGGATAAACTCGTTTACTCGTCTGAATTTGGTTTGTTATTTTGGATTTTATGTCCTGCTTATCGATTGGATATTGACACCATGGATCGCTGTGTGAATTGTGGTATAGCGACTAGTCGCTGTAATACACTGGGGTGACGAGCTTTAGATGATGAAACGACACTGTCAGTGATTCGTCAATGGCGTGCACCAGAACCTGTAAGTACAACCTTTTGTTTGTTGGCTACCCAGCGTCTCTCACTATAGGTTCCTTCCTACGTTTTCCATAACCATTATGCAGGAGCAACACTAATGCTTAACGTCGTTTTTTAACGCGTTATTGGATACCTACCAAACATCGATTTTGAGAGGTTGATTTTCCATAAATCCTTTCTTAGTGGCGGCTTCATTATAAAAGAAACCTACCTACTGTAAAAAATCATGCTTGTTGCTCCAATAGTTGACACTGCTTGTTAATAAGTGTTCCTAAACACGTTAATAATTATCGGCATTAAACCTAAGTGTTGGCCCTGCATTATACTTACAAATAAAGTATAGATACTTAAACATATTATAATAGTCATGTGAAGATTATTTACATGTAAAAACAACTAAAAACCTAAACTGACTGTATATTTTGCAGTAATCATGATTTTTTTTTATTTAACCTCTTTTCTCATCTTTCAGGTAAACAGCAGTGACTATATTTGCCAAGCTTGTTGGGATTTGGCTCAACAACCATCTGTTGATGTACCACAACAACTTGGCCACCGTAGTGTATGTCTCCGCTGTGGTCGTTCTCTTGCATCATAAGTCAGCCATCTACCACCTGCGCACTTCTTAGATGATATTCTGATTTTAATTGAAGAAAAAGTGATTTTTATTTTTAAACATCACATCCTTGTCTTCCCTTTATTTTAATCTATTTGTGAGTTTCCTAATATCCTCCCACTCAATACAATACAATAAATACTACAATTTATACAGTAAATAACTGTCTAGTAAAACAAAGTAGCAAGCGCAGCTCAAAAATCAGCTGTTTAATATAGATTGTTGTCAACTTGTTGCATAACCTCATTTTTACTAAATCTCTTATAGCTCTGCTCTCAGATTGCCAAAATCCGTAGAATTTTCAGAGATGGTTTGATAATATATAAGCTCTAAATTCATTCAACTTTCATTCTTTTACATTCAGGCCCAAGAATGTATGAAAGCGTATCCGTCTCCTTTGTTTACCAAATTTTATCCTAACTACGAAAAGTATATGTAGTGTAGTGTAAAGATTTTATTGGAGTGCAATGTCTACTCTACTTGCCTACTCTTTACATATTAAGCATTATATCTATTGCAATAGCCACTCACCATTGCTACGGAAAAAAGTACCGAATGAATAAAAATCGTTCTAATATTTGATTCTAATCAATTTAATTCTATTAACTTATATATAGCGATATCTATACTAATATTGTAAAGTGGAAAGATTTTATTTTTTGTCTAAAGATTAACTCAGAAACTAATTAACGGATTTTAAAAATTATTTTACTATTAGAAAGCTATATTATCACAGAGTAACAGAAGCTTTATTTTATTAAAAAAACTAAATTACTGTTACTAACTTTCGGTTTTCTCGTGGGGGAATGCATTGACGCATACCCCTCCGCGGGGGCGGGCGGAGGGATTATGTCGGACTCGCCGGGGTAAAAGAAAGATGGAATAAGAATAATGTACCGCCCGGAATACCGACTAAACCTACCACGGTGTTCCGTGACAAAACCACTATCGACGGGGCCACGCGAATCACTTTCGCATACCGTCGCGACCCCGCCGAGGTTTCGGCCCGCCGTATGAAACGGCAGGCCACTACGCGAAGATACCTACCCAAAGGCACTCACTCTCTATTATACCCTACTGTCCCCTCCCCCCCTAAAAGGGGAGACGGACTCGAAACAGAGGTGCGCGTGGGAACACGCACGCCGCCTCTCGGACCTGGTGCTAAACGGATGGTGGGCAGACCCACAAAGCCCACCACCCCCTGGTCAAACCTCAGGGTGGCTGGAGGTCATCTCGCGCCCTCCGGCGCCCGGCTCTGCGGTTGGGGAGAGGGTTTAAGCGCTCCCTCTCCCGCTCCGCCGCCTCCTTGATGGAAATTACTTCCTCACAGAAGGAGGCGACGGTGTTCCGCGACCTCCCACTCCGGACCATAGACTGAACTATGGCCGGGAGCGAGAGGGCAACCGATCCGACGGCCGCGATCAATTCACGGCACTGCGATGCCCAGTGGGGCAAACCACCAAAGTGTGCAGCGCCGTGTCCTCAACAACGTCGCGGCAGTCGCCGCAGTGGTGACAACCGGGCTTCTCTTGCCGGCGTATACGACACAGGAACTGGCCAGAACAACCGTGGCCAGTCAATACCTGTGTCAGCTGGAAGGTGAGGGCACCATGCCGCCTCTCTAGCCACTCCTCAAACACGGGACTTACCGCCACGATCGTGGCGTGCCCGGTTACTAACATAACCTAACTTACTTTAACGCGAGTAAAGCCGCGGGCAAAAGCTAGTAATATATATTTTAAAATACCTTTTTCTGATATTTTGATAATACCATAATGTTAAATACATTCATCAATTGTGTTTTCTTTATTATTGTAAGCCCGATTGTGTTTTATTTATATTGGTTATTCCTCTATTTTATTGTGCCCTATAGAGAATTTTCTTACATCATGTGAAGAAGCTGATCTTGAATCTAGCCTCCATATATAATATAACATATGTATGGAGGCTAGACTCAAGCTAAAATTAGATCTTACCTTGATTGCTGTATTACTGTAAGTCTGCTAACACAGTCATAATCAATCAACAAATTATTGATCGTATATCGAATGACGATCAAATTTATTCGAATACATTCGAACGGACGTATTCGTGTGTATTTATACGTTTTGTATAGTATACGAGTCACAAATAAACTTGGTACCCATATACGGCGATAGCACAACTAACGGCATGAAAAAAGTCCCAGTACAGAAAAGATTGAATAACAACGGTAACGACATTTTTTACTTTTTTTGTCGGTTGGCAGCTATATTGGCAATGCCAGTTCTTTTATAGATAATCTCGTTTCGGTTTTTATTCGTGAATAAAGCCTTTGCAGTTCGGCCCATGGCCTGTTTCAAAGCTATCTGTATATTTCAATATTTTTTATTTGGTTCATTGTTATTGTGGTCGCTTCGTTGCACTCCAATAATTCGAATATTGAAATTCGAATATACATAAATAGTATAATACCGCATTCGATTGTTGATCAATTAGTTGTCATTGATAATAATTCGAATCGTAATCGAATATTTATAGTTTTATTTTATGGTCAAATGATCGATTAGTTGTGGTCAATCGCCCTGGCGATGTTATTATACACAGAAAATGACAGTAATTGCTTTTTATTCTTTTCCTTAAGTTTCCTAATATATTTTTGTTTTGGAAATCTGGCTATACGTATGTGTTCCTTTTGGCGTCCAGCTAATTATGTAAACAAATAATCAATCAATATCAAAGATAAATGTATCTGATAATTAACACAAGCGGATCTTAATTATTAAGATCCGCGATTGAGTTTGAAACTAATCATGCAAACTTACATACATTTGACATCTTTTAACTAATTTTATAGCATAATATAGTATTCAGTTTACGCAAATGTTATTCATTGAAATTAAACTAATTTATAAGGACGATAAAATCCGTATAAAATAGTTGAATTACAATAATTTTATAGTATTTTAAAATATTTATATTAGTTTATTTATACTATTTGTATTCGTATATAAAAAATATATATAAAGTAGTTCAATTTCAATACATTATAACATTTGCTTAAACGTAAGACAATATAATCATATGATGTGTGCCTAAGATGAATTGATCCTTAAGTTTTCTATTTAAAAGGACGACCCTCACGCTTTTAACCCGGCGCCAATGACGTGAAAATAATTTCAAAGACGATGACGCCGGGTCATAATGACCCGAATTTCATAGATCATTTTTCAGGCAATTTTGTAAGTCATCTTAATTTGAATTACTGCTTATATATAAAGAGTTCTTAACTGAGCTAATAAAACAATTAAATTTAAAATTTAGACAACCCCCGACATAATATTCATTTGATAACCATATTGAAAATTTATATTTGTGTAAATATGTAATTTTGTGGTGGCGGCCATCTTGGATTTAAAATTTATCATAGTGTATAGTATTCTACTAGTCGAACCATTTCATTTGATACCCATATTGAGGGAGTTGTGAAAAAATATGTAATCCGCCATTTTGTGGCGGCGGCCATCTTGGATCGATTTTCATCAAATGTAACTAAGAACACTCCCGACTAATTCACCTTTCAAACAAAAAAAACAAAATTAAAATCGGTTTATCCATTCAGGAGCTACGATGCCATAGACAGACACACACACACACACACACACACACACACACACACACACTCACACACACACACACACACACACACACACAGACACGTTAAACTTATAACACCCCGTCGTTTTTGCGTCGGGGGTTAAAAATAAAACTAATACATTATATAAATCAAATTTTTATTAATTATTTAACAACACTTGCAAAATCATTAATAAAAACACAACATATCTATATTTTTAGTTTTTGGTAAAGATTTCTTAGTAATAATAAGAATTAACAATCTTATTTAGTAATAAAGAGATCAAATTAACTTATCATCGTGCAGATATAATGAGATCAGTCTTCTACTTCACTATTCAAAGCCATGGAACTGCTGCAATTATTGCAGTATGGAACCAAATGGTCTGGGCATATGTAAATGCGGCATACCTGACAAGTATGAGATGTCTTCTTATCTTTTTGAGAAGGACATACTTGACATCTCTTACGAGTTCCTGGAACTTTTTGAGGAGGTTCTTCACTAGGTTCGCCAACGAAATCTGCGATTCTTTTGCGCAACTGACGAGGTAAATTTACACGTGCCTTGCGAATCTGTAAGTGCTCGTGTACCAAATCAAGACCCAGTTTTTTTAGGAAATTTCGCCTTTTCGTTCGGGTATCGTTGTTATTAGCCCGATGTATTATGTTAGCATTTATGCCCGATATGTTCAGCATTGCATAGTCTTCTATATCGTTTTGAGTTTCTGCTCACGTTGTAAGTAGTACGAAGTTCGTCAGCTACATCTACTCCGCTCTTGGTGTCGTTATAATAAGTTATAATTTCTGGTTTTCGTTTATCGCCAGTGGACTCATCGATGTTGCCATCATGGTGTAAGCTTGACATCAAGAGAACAACTTTGTTTTTCTTCAGAATGTAGGAGACCAGAGTTATATCTTTTTGATATCCAAAAGTTGAAGAGCTGGGGTCTTTTCCACGTGTTGCTACAAATTCTGGTGGAATTTGCTTCTTATTCTTGCGTAAAGTGCCCACTGAAGTCAGTTTATGTTCGTTTAGAAGATGAGACACCAATTCGTAGCTTGTGAACCAATTATCAAAAGTGATATTACGATAGGTATTGGAGACTGGCGACACAAGGCGCTGTACTACATCAAATGGTTTGTTACTTAGTGAAAATGGGCTATCCGGCTGCTTACCGGCGTATATCTCCAAATTGCTCACGTAGAATATTTTTGAGTCTACTAACGCAAATATTTTTATCCCGTATTTTGCCGGTTTGGATGGGATATAC
Source organism: Catocala nupta (assembly GCA_963675205.1). Classification (NCBI taxonomy): domain Eukaryota; kingdom Metazoa; phylum Arthropoda; class Insecta; order Lepidoptera; family Erebidae; genus Catocala; species Catocala nupta. The sequence continues at coordinate 23,466,755 of OY776096.1, read as the reverse complement.
TGGCGAAATTTGCATCGACCTCTAAACGCCACCAACATTTCGTCAATAGTGCAGTTTTCACCCAGTGAATACATTTCTTTACATTTCTCAACGAATGTTTCAAAAACTTCTCGTTTTGGTGCCAAATTATCAAGTTGTTGTCTTGCAGCACGTGTAGACTTATTACCGAAGCGTAAGCTGCTTTGTATGTAATAAAATCTTTGAATTGACATAGTAAGCCTAAAAATGTCCACTCCTGTACCATCTGTTTGCCACAAGTCACTCCAATTTTGCCTGTTAGATCGATAAAATCCAGCTAGAAACAATAGTCCTATGTACGTTTTTAGTTCACTTATTTCGACCTCACCCATATATTTACGGTTTCTCAAAACCTCACACGCAGCTCTTCTTTCACGTATGTAGGAATTGGTGAATGTTTGAATTTTACACAGCATATCATGGGTAATGAATAAGTTCCAACATTCTGACTCAGTCTTAGCGCCTTGAGCTACAAGTTTTACGCCTGGTCTTTCAGATAATATATTTTCAGATCGCGTACGTACATTCGGCCGCGGAGGTGCTTTTTGCCAGATTGTTCCGTCTTTTGCTTTGAAAAAAATTTGCCGTGCTTGCCGTCGTACTGATGCAAGGTCGAGATTATCTGATGAGTCTGAGTCCGCATCACTTGCATCTTGTTCACTTTCGCTGTCATTACTACGTTCTGATAAATCCACCAGCCTGGGATTGTTTACTCTCGGAATCCGACTCTTCTAGCAACGCCGAAATTCTTGCTGGGTAGTTTGTCAAGGACATTTTGACTAAAAGCCTAAACAAAAACAAAATAAATTAACACTAAACACTAAATAAACGAATAAAAGTAAGTCACAAAATCACCACACCACCGATGACGCTGGGTCATATTTACCCGTTTTAATTTGACGCACGTGTGAGATACACGTGCTGCGCACGCGGCGTCGAACTGAGCTAGCCAACGGGGCGGGTAAAGGAGGGCTGTAACTCCAGCTACGCGAAAGCTCGAACCACAAAATGGACGCAAAAAAATTGTATGAACGTTTAAAAATGCTTTGGGTCAATATGACCCAGCGTCAATAAGTTTCTGTTATTATTCTGTTCTGTCCTTTGCGATACAAGAATTATAGGAAGGTGTAGGAGCTATTATTTTTAAAAAGAGAAATATATAATATTGTCTTCTGTTTACGCGAATGTTATTCATTAAATTAAATTACTATATACGGATACAGTGCTAAATAAACAACGAGATAAAATCCGTATATAGTAGTTTAATTTCAAAGAGAAATATAATTTTAAATTTATTCAGAATAGAACTAAATAGACATGTAGGTGTGATGCATCTCTGCTAACCCACTTGTCTGTATATAGGTACTGAATCTATATATATACCTACGATACCATACATTATAACAGATAATCGCGCTGATAATAACACGAAAAACGGATCCCGCACGCCATTACTAACCTTTCGATTCGGTAATAGGTTCTAGCTTTCTACCTCCAATATAACAGACACCAGTATAACCTGGACTTCACGCCTGATTTCACTTGCGTCTCTTTATTCTACGTCGTGAATGAGACAAAGAGGTGCGGGAGCTCAGGTTATTCTGGACTTTTGGAACTGTAATCGTGCCCTGTTAAACGGTGAACTAGCTAGAAATGTGTTATCTATGTTGTGTAAGTTTATAGGAACTAGTTTTTGACTGCGGCTTCACCTGCTTGCATGCTACGGGGACATACAGGGATAATAAGTATCCTATGTACCTGGTCTAATTGTGCGCCAAGTTTCGTCCTAATCCGCTCAACGATTTATGTATGATAGAGTATTAAACATTCACATTTATAATATTTTATTGGATCACGAGAAATATATAGAGTTAGATTAGTAACAATATTATTTCCTAGATGAAAGGTACCGTATGTCGTTATTCTGTTGTCCCGACAACGTGTATGCGAAATTTCATGATCGGTTGAGTAGTTTAAGCGTGAACGCGTAACAAACAAACAAACATTCGCATTTATAAAATCTAATATTATTACAATGTTCTTAAGAACAGACTCTAATTCTAAATTAGAATTTAGTACTTATTCGAGACATTGTATTCAAATTATAATTACAGTCAATCAGGGTAACTTTGACAGGTTTCGAGCACATTTTTGCTTATAATGATTTTAGTAAAAAGTATAAGACGTATGTTATTAAGCAAATTTATGTCTTAGATCGTGAACAATAAAATTCTAAAATAATCTAACTTATATTAATAGAAATTTAAGAAATTGCATACTAAAGTTACCCCCCTCCCTGTCTGGGTAACTGACAGTAATTATGGTTCTGACTAAAATCGTTTATTATTTGCATTTTAAAAATTCTGGATATCATTGACAGTGAAAATCACTGTATAACTACTATTCCCATTACCGCATCTTTCGATTTGAAATGACAGATGAATGTCTGGCACTTACCTTTCTTTTTGTGAATCGGGTTTACGGTGATAGCAAAGAATATAATTTTTACTAAATTATTTGTGGTTTTGATAGTTTCTATAGTAAAAATAATAAGGATTCATGATACAGCAAAGTGTCAATCTTAGCCAGAATGTCAAAGTTACCCTAATTGACTGTATAGTTATTTTTTTTCTGGATGAAAGGTACCCTATGTCCTTTTCTGTACCCCTGGCATTGCGTGTGGGAAATTTTACGAGTATGAGAAATTTCGAGTATCATATAGAGATCAGTCGAGTAATTACGGCGTGAAAGCTTAACAAATAAACAAACTCATTTTCACATTTATGTCAGACTAGCTGACCCACGCAACTTCGTCTGCTTCACATAAGAGAATTTCCCCCGTTTTGCAACATTTTTCATTGATGCTCCGCTCCTATTTGTTGTAGCGTGATGTTATATAGCCTATAGCCTTCCTCGATAAATTAACTATCCAACAATAAAATAATTTTTCAATTCGAACCAGTAGTTCCTGAGATTAGCGCGTACAACCCAACAAACAATCAAACAAACAAACTCTTTAGCTTTATAATATTAGTATAGATAGGATAGCATTTTTCTGTCCCACTCTGCATGTGAGATTTACTAGACGATCTCTATATATCACCACTTGTCAAAGTCAAATAGCAAAATCAATCATTCAGGTCACAATGTAACGCTTATGAATGTCAAAGTTTTTACACGTACACTGTATAAAAACCATATTCAAAATATGATTACCTATCTCCGAAATGCTCACCACTATTCCCAACCGAATATAATATTTAATATCAGACCACAGCCGCTGGATTATTTCAAATACGTAATATCAGTAATTTTCACATAATATTATTGTATCGGAAAAGCTCACGACCTGCTTTAATTTGTTATTAATTCTGATAAATGTAACAAGATTTGTGCAGATAAAATGTGTATTTATAGCAGTAATTTTATACTAAAGGTTTGTTTTTAAATGCATTTCTGTTTATTTTTATTGCGTTCTAAATAACATCAAAATCGAATTCTAAATTCGAATTTAGTAGTGATTTGAATCATTCGAGATTGATTGACATTGATTATTGTTCGAGGACATAAATCGTTGATGTTAGTTGTGCGATCGATTCCAACCACTCAAAACAAGTTTCGAAATAAAAATTTAGTCTAGGTGTGGTATTAGCCTATAAGTGTTTGTTATACTCGTACTCCTTTTATCGTGTATAACTAGTGTGAAAAAAGGTTGGTTAATAAAAAGAAAATATTGACATATTTTTATAAAATGTGTGTCAAAAATTAACTGCTCGTTGGTAAAGCGGTTCGTTTTTTGGATATTAAAACTGGCCATTAATGGATACGCAAGGAAGTAAGCCAGCATATCGACCGCGGTTTGTCAACGTGTCCCTATTCAGCCGTGTGTGGAATATTATGTTTATAATAATCAGTGATTACTTATGAGATTTCGAATGTGGGATCATAAAATTATAGAATATTTTATATTTTTCGTAATCATCATTTGTGGATCACACAAGTAAAGATATTTTCATTTGTGTATCTACAAATTACAGTTCTACATTATTTGTAAGTTTTACTTATAGGCTACCGATAAAAAACTGGTTACTACTTCCATAACTAGAAGTATTTTTTAACGTTGAAGTTGCCATTGTGTTATGTTGAAGAGTTGACATTTTGCTTTACCCCTTATATATATGTATATGATACTTAATATTTTTATAGATTCACGCCTGCATAATATACTAAAAAGGGTAAGAATAGGCGTTATCCAAGTCATGTAATAGAAACTCATATGATCGCTTCTATCGAATATATCACCACAATACACACTTCTATTAAAGATTCCAAACACAATTTGTCCGAGCTACACATCAAGCCAAATACAAACTTACGTCATGAAATCAACGAAGACAACATAATTTATTAAAGTACAAAATTTATAAGATTCAGTCCAAAGAAGGCGTTAAATTATTTCCAAGAACTCTGTATAATTTCAAGACAACCCATCTCACACAAAGCACTTTGTGTCTACAAACAGAATAACTGTAAAAGTTTCAAGTTATTAACTTAGACTAGACACGTGTTCGTTCCCTTAACATGTACGTAAACAGAATAAATACACGTCTAGACTTCCTATCCATTACATGCAAAGCGTACAGTTTTAATCCTACCAGTCCTTTTTACGAGCACCCACCGTGAGCGTGGAACAAGGGAACAACACAGAGGAACTATGAACAAATTAAAAACAACACACACACACACACACGTAATACAGCCACTGTCAACGATCACCATTTTAATCTGGAGCCGGTAGCTCCACACATTTTTAATGATCCCATTACGTATTGGCAAAGGCAAGTGATTGCTTTCAAGTGTATATAAATGTTTGCTTAACTTCTATCGAATGTGATATTGGAGTAAATATTGATGAAATTTTGATTACCATCTCGTTTAGTATGTGTTTGGAAGTACGATTGCAATACGTGTTAGGTGAGTGAAGGCAGTGTTTGTTTACCCTTGTGTACGAGAAAATTACTTTTATAGTTACTCATCATGGCTTTGAGATAAAAATAATATACGGGATATTGCCTACAGCTTTGCTCGCATTAATCTAGATTTTGTCAATAAACTGCTATCCCTAGGGAACATTATTTTCTGCGTGAAAGAAGTCTTTTGACGTTCTCTTTACCCCTGACAACGTGTATGAAAAAAAACATTATTATGGGTGAAGTAGGTAAGTAAACAACAAACAAACAAACTCACCTTCGTATTTATAATAATCGTTAGGATGATTTATTGGTCACAATAAAATACAAGATTACTGAATATATTTGCTAACTTTGGTTATAATGTGCATTGTAATTGAGGTACAAATAATAATTATGAACAAAATCTCATTAATAAATAAAACTAACAAAATAAATTTTGCCCACGTAGAAGAGATGTAACTAACGGACATTATCTAATATCAGCATAAAATTCTGTGCTGTTTTGCCTACATGAAATCTGACATCAGCGGCAATTTTGTGCGTATTTAAATTTTGAAACTAACCCGAAACCCAACTACCAAACCAGCCATCCATTTCTGACTCTAAACCATATCACTCTGATACTACCATTTATTAGGATAAATGGTAGGATATGTTCCAACAAAATCTAGCTTTTTAGTATAAGTATGTGGTATATACTTGTTGTGTTTACAGCGATATGAAAAAAGATATGCCTCCAGTTAAATTTCGCGGTTAATACTTTTGAAAGGTTCCCTTTTTAAATGCTCCATAAAATTTAAATGACTTGACAATTACAATCTCTTTGCAACTGACACAGTCACTTTCTATCGGCACTGATACATCTAATAGCCACCAGTCTATTGTCACCGAAGCGATAGGTACATCAGCACATTACACGCTGCGCTTGACACCGCACACAATACTGCCAAGTTGCTCCTTTTATCTCGTGTATATTTTTATTTAAAAAATTACGACAGGAAATCAACGTCCATTGTTTGTTTGAGCGGCGTACGTTGATGCCAAATCTGTTGTTTTAGATAAGTAACGCTGTCTTTTGAAATTGTACAGGAAAAATTATTGTGAATAAAAGTGTTCGTAAACAATATGTTGTATTCATAATTACGGACTATTCATGGCTTGAATGTGGTAGTTTGTTTGGTGAGATCCAAAAACCAGTGAATTGTTGAAACCGGTTTCAGCGGTTAACTGCAAACGATGAAACCGGTTTATTCTTTTCAGTTATGTACAACTTTACCTTCCGACCTACCTTCTACCTTTTTGAAATTTTATCACAGAATAATTATGTTATATAAGTTTCTTCTAGTGTATATATATCTTACGAAAGGAGTCGTCTTTATTTCGACAGAATAAATATTCGTAATTGTTAAAAACCGCTTTGACAGTTCTTTAAACAATAAAGAAGCCCACTCGCCTTATAAAGCTCAGTGTTTAAAGAAAAGTCTGTAACCAATCAGTCTTGCCAGGGACTAACACACTAAGAGATGATCTGTATAAATTGCCTCAAACAAAGGTCCGCAAAGTCCATGTAGCACATAGTTCTTACAATAATTATTGTCATTGTAAGAACTATGCTCTACGTACAGCGCTAAAGATGAAATTTCCTTGCGAGATAAGATACATAAAGAAGAAATTCTTAAAATACTTCAGACAATGTCCTAATAGTAAGCAAATATTAGTGGCGATCTTAATAATACACAAAATGTTTTAGTATACACACTGTCTGCGATTTTCATAAAAATATTTTTTAAATCTAAATCTAAAGCGTTATAATTGAATTACAATATCATTCTGAAACAAAACTCGTTTGAATATATATTTTTAAAATCTACATGTATACTGGCATTTGACATTCGTTAAATGTAAAAAAAAATATTAACCATTTATCAAATAAAGGCATTGGCCGAGCTAGATTTTATTCGAGATTATAATTACATTTTAAAAATAGACAAAAGATTCTTTAAGATTAAGCTTTGATTCAAAATTGAATAGATTTGAAATAATCTGTTTTTATTTTAAAAATAAGTTACGTTGCAAATAATAAGTCATATCAATGACAATCGGATTAGATATTATTTAACCTATTATGATCTTTAACCCTACGGTGCCCTACATGATCCCTGACTTCATCATCAGAAGTCGAAATTGAAGATCGTCAGAGGGCTATGGAGCGTAGCATTCTCGAAATGAAAAGGATGGATCACGTCCGAAACACTACTTTGCGCTCCAAAACATGCATAGCTGATGTAGGTGTGAAATCCGCCAGGTTGAAGTGGGACTGGGTCGGACTAGTTTGCCCTATGCACCCAGAGAAGTGGGCACCTATCGTCACCAATTGGGTGTCACAAGACAGGCGACGGGGCAGACCTAAATGGAGATAGTGGGACGACCTAGACGCATTTGATAGAGACTGACAGGGATATCCACCAACAGAGTGATTTGGCAGCAGACATTATAAAAAGCGGAAGAAAAAAATAGTTTTTCAAATTTGTTTAATTTTTTATCGATTTTCACGTGTCTTTGGGCCTGGCTTGCCAACGTAAGATCTTGGAACCATCAGATTAAATGTTATGAGTATATAGTATTTCTCTGTAGATATATTCTTAGTAGCAGGACGCAGTTTGGAACAGTGTCTGATGGACAAGATAGGATGTGTGGATCTTAAAACATGCCTTTTTTTCGAAGGGGCACGTGACCAGAAGGCATGGAAAAGGCTATCAGACATTTCGGCGCTAACGAAATATTATGTAAATAATATACGAAATATTAAATAATAGTTTTGCCCGTGCCACGTGATCACCACGGAGTCACATACAAAATACAATCTATCTCCTAGCCAAATTTCATCAAAATTACTTTAGTGGTTTATCCGCGAAAATATTACAGACATAGACCTTCTCTCGCATTTATTATATTAGTATGGATTACTATAAGGATTTTCAGCTTTCTTTGTTTTAAATTGACAGTACTTCTTTTGGATTAGTTCATGGTAAAGTTTAGGTGGTAAACGGGTTACATAGTAGAAAAATCACGAGTATTAGGTCTGAAACTTGTGAATTTGTACTTGATTGTCGGCCTATAAAATATTAGGTATTACACAAAAATCGATCACCGATGTTGCACAGAAACCAGATTATGCACACTGCTGAAATGCTAAAATTACGCTTTCATCATTATTACCTATAATTCGAAAAGGTTTATTAACTTTACGGGTACGCAAATTACCAATTAAGAATAAAAAAATACTATCTCAAGTATGACCGCGGTAAATGATCAATGAGCAAAATTAAGCTATGTTGTCACCCAAAGCAAAGCTTACCAAATTTTCTTATGGACCTCAAAGAGTGCGTGTAGCCATGGATTTCAGTTGACATGAACTTAGAACATGAAACTTGCGTGCTACGCATCTTTCTGCTTCAGCGAACGTAAATTGGTCACTATTTTGTATTTAGTAACTTTAATATGATCGATAAGTACTTAAAATATAGATTTTAACCTACCAATATACTACATCGTTTTTTATTTGTTGTAGTTAGTTGCTGCTGTGCATTAGGATTGTGGTTCATTGTCCGATCGAACAAGTGTTGTTGAATGAACTGTCAAATAATTATCAGTAGCAGTATAGCGCCTGCAACTGTATCCAGCAGGCAGCAATAGTCTCGCTCCATATTACGTAGGGTCAATAACCAGTGCTGGAAAAATATGGATGTAAAACATACCTCTGCCTAATCTTCGGGGAAAGGCGTACATAGACTATGTATGTGGACAAATTACAGTCACATTAATGATTAATAAGATAGATCAATAATTTAAAATTTCGCTGTGATATTGCTTTACGGTATCTCCAAACACACCATCTACGATTTTCAGTTCAATAACCATTTATTTTCAATAAACTAATAACGTAATAAATTAAAGTTGGGTTTCAGTATTTTTCTTTGAATTAATATTTTATACTTTAATTCTCTCATAAAATAAGCTTATCTGTCCAATTTATTTGCTTTCACATTAATTTTTTATGAATAAAAAAATAATGTGAAAGCAAATAAATTGGAAGTTTGTGTAAAGTTTATTGAACATGTCTAATAAATTAAAAGTTTGATTATAATTTTAATGGCGTCAGAATTATTAATTTAAAACTTTTGTTGGGTGGATGTAAAATTTATGTGAAGATTGGTCACCTTAGGTAAACAACTAATTAGAAAGATAAAGCACTAGTTAACTCTCCAATATCAACTAGACAGTCTGAAGTGGAAAATAAATAACATTTAGAACCAGGTACTGTACCTGTAACTTATCCAACGTTTCTTTGTCTGTAACCTATCAGTTCTTAGAATACCAGACATAATTCAATCGTGGCTGCCAATAAATAATATGTTAAACAGCTCCCGGTTAGAAATTTATCAAACATACAAATAACAGACACGAAATATACTCAGATACATATTATTACTTAAAGATTAACCGCATTAAGATCCTTATATAGTATTAAAATAAATATTATCTTATAAATTACGTATTCGATAGCCTAGTGACAGATAGGAAACCACGTAGAAATTTCCAGTTAAAACCCAAAGCGCACATCATACTTTTTTTTATGATACTACTAATATGGCAATCAAGTATACGGCCCACCTGATGGTAAATGTTCACCGTAGCCTATCGACGCCTGCAATACCAGAGATATCACTTGCGCGTTGTCGACCTTGTAAAAACCTTTTAACGCCCTTTTTGAAGAACCCCATATTGTAGTCTTGTCGGGAAACCTGGGAAGGGAGTTCATTCCATAACCTGAGCGTTCGCGGGAGAAAATTCCTTCCGCTTGGTGCGGCACCAATAGGTTGTAAGGTGTGAAAATGACATTCCTGCCTACTTTTCGTTTAGTTGCGCGTATTAACCTGTCAGCTTATATCAAATTATAATTGAAATTAAACTACTATATACGGATTTTATCGCGTTGTTTATTTAGCACTGTATTACAAAATTTTGAAAATATTACACTACTACTACTATTGATTTTATTTTACTAATTTATAAGCTAATACAATTATTTAAACTATTAAATCTATTTATTTTTGGTTTACACTTTCCCCGACGTTTCGGTTGCTTTTCAGCAGCCATGGTCACGGGGAGACTAAGATGTTAGTTGTCTCAATGTTCCAGTATAGTTATTTCAAAGTACCCGAACATAATTTAATTATTGGTGTTTCTATTTACGCAGAATGAGCTCAAAGTATCATGAAATCTAGCTGTGGTTTGTTTCTTCTTGGGTTTGACTATTTGAAGTACTGGATCCCAAGCTGGTGGTACATTCCAACCATCTTTTCTATTGAAATTGGGATGTTTTTTGATTTCAATAGCCTCGCGAAGCATCCTTGGTAGGAATCAGTGTTCTTTAGCGAGAATCTGTGGTTTGTCAAATCTCAGGTAGTGGTTGGTCCCCTGTTGTATATGTTCACACACAGCAGACTTCAAATAGCGTTTGTGTTTTACGTCAGCTATGTGTTCTTTTATGCGGGTGCCTATGCTTCTCTTGGTTTGACCAATGTATGAGAGTCCGCAGTCACAATCTATTTTATAGACCCCTGCATCTTGTAAAGGTAATTGGCACTTGACGGATGGTAAAAATTGACTTATCTTCGTTGGCGGCTTGAAGTATGTGTTGATTGAAGCTCGCTTCAAGATGTAGCCAATCTTGTCAGTGACATCCCTTACATAAGGCAGTATTGCAGGCTGGCGCTCGACTGTGGCTGGCTTTTCTCGGGTCTGTGACAGCGGCGCGGCTGTTGGAGCTTGTTGTCTTGCAGTACTTGCTTAACATGTTGAAGCTCGGCGTCCAGATGTTTCTTGTCACAGATCCCGTGGGCTCTCTGAAACAAAGACATTCCCACGGTAGCTAACTGTTTAGGATGGTGGTGAGATTCACCGTTCAAGTACCTATTTGTATGGGTCTTTTTCCTATACACAGTGTGGCTCAAAGTATGATCAGGATTCCTGATGACAAGTACATCTAAGAATGCTAATGAATTATTTGCCTCTAATTCCATAGTAAATTGGATGTTGTTATTAATGGAATTAAGATGTTCTAGGAATACACTAACACTATCTGTTGGTAATATTGTAAAAGTATCATCTATCATCTAGTAGTTTAATTTCAATGAATAACATTCGCGTAAATAGAAGACAATATTATATTAAATTATAATGATAAAATTATTGTGCCTGAACGCGCTACTCGGCGTCTATACCAGGATGGACGAACTAAAAGAGCTAGCTCACAGTGAAAGAAAACATCGTGAGCAACCTGCACTAGGCCAGCGTGGTGGATTATGGCCCTACCCTGCTGATACTGTGAAACAGATCGCGGCTATTATTGAGATAGTTTATAGGCAGAGCTGATATTATTACTTTTATTTCAGGTTAAAGATTTGTAGATATTTTTGGCGTTGGGTCAGAGGCGGATTTATTGGCAAGTTCCGCTGGGTTCATACCCTGACGTTACAAGAGTCACCACTGCTGATTGAGCTGAGCTGCTTCCACGTGCTCCATACTACTATATAATATGAATTCATATATGAATGTGAGCGGTGGAAACTTTTACTGTAACAATACAGAAAAAACTCACCACCAATATTATTCCATTTGTCTAACTGAAACGCGTTTGAAACGACACATATACCAAACATTGTTCGGTATCGTAGCCTTTTTGTTCCACACGTGACTAGTATACCACTCCTCGGCTTATAGAAAAAAGTATCGCATTGTTTCGTTTAAATCACACTGTTGTACTACAGGACCTTCTTGGTTTATGAAGACAGAATTATTGCCTTGTATGTTTATATTTTGCCAAATAAGCTATGATGGCTAATAGGGTTGAATCGGCGGATATACTGCACTGATCTTGAACAATATTGGATAAATAAAAGAATGGGAGAGTTTATGCTATGTTGCATACATACGTAGACTGCATTATGCAGTATTAATTAAGCAGATAGATTGTACTGCGAGGTTTATTGACGTAACCACCGTCACCCTCGAAGACAGTTCTTCCTTTATAGTCTTTTGGAGAGAGATATTAGTTTCGTATAAGAATATTAAAACAATGTTTTAATAAATAATCCTAACTAAGTGACTTTGTTTGTCTGTTACACTTTCACGCCTAAACTACTAGACCAATCATCAAGAAATTTTGCATACACGTTTTCAAGGGTACAGAAAAGAATACAGGGTACCAACCATTCATCTAGAAAAAATATTTTTTCCGAGGGATAGAAATTTTTATACGAAATCTACATTAACGTGAACGAGAAGCAGCCGTGGGCAGAATCTATTATTATAATGCGTAAAAAAGTGGAAGATTTCAAAATCAGTTGCTGCATGGTCTAGCAAGTACTTCGTTATTGTGAGGAAGGAATGGACGAGTGCAAAATATAATTTTCTTTTTATGATTGCGAGCTTGTCCAGTAATGTATATAGACTTAATCTTTTTGCTTACAGGCCATAACGAACTTCAATCTAGGCAGTAAAATACATCAACAATTTCAAGTTAGGTTATATCTGGTAGCTCACGAAATGATACCCGCTAACCTACCACTTTTAAGATTACAGACGTTAGTATGCATATATTTTTAATTAAAGACTAAAACAGTTGGTACAAATTCATTCGCCATGTTATCCCACGCAGAGACAAGTTTTATACCACTTAGTTTTCTCCGCAAGCTATTGCTTCAGTCAAATTAAAAGTTGTTGCCAAATAAACTTACCATTAATTTGTGGTGGAAATTCATACTGTAATGAGGAAACCGGTCGTTTTTGTGGCATAAATGTAGTTTAGAACTGTTGTATTGCTGTTGTGGTTCTGAATTCGAGCGTTTTGGAGAGATTGCAATGTGCTGTTCATGGTTTTGCATATAGTATTATAGTTGTATGTGTAGCTTTGGTCCTTAAAGATTTGGAAATAATACATGTTTTTGAATCGCATGCATGTCTATGAATTTCTATTTATGAGTGAAACAGACTAGTGTTAGGCTTTCCTTTACCTTAATACCAGTGTCGCGGGGGAGTTTACAAACATTCAACTATTTGTGGAACACACAAAATTTTGTTACATGTAATAATACTATAATATAATATTCTATCACATACACACAACATCATCTAGCCTAAACTAAACAGAGCTTGTGCTATGAATACTAGACAATGGAAAAACATACATATATACTTTTTTTTGTTAATACGTACATATTATACATAGAAACACCCAGATGAAGACAAACATCCATATCCATGTACACAAATGTTTGACTTGTGCGGGAATCGAAACCGCGACTTCAGGCGTGGCAGTGGGTTACACTAACCACTACGCCATCGAGGCCGCCAAAATGTGGATGAGGGGAATCAAACCCACACCATTTGGCGTCGAGGATGTTGCAAGACGACTACTTAAACCGCTACGTCATCCGTGCAGTTTTTAATACGCTTTTACTAGCTTAGTATCTCTCTATGTATCTATGAATCTATGTAACGGAATCTTTGAACGTGATTTTCACCCCTTTTAAACCGACGGATTGATTTTAACTTTGCACACTTATCGAGGACCGATGACAATACAATAATTTATAAAAATATATATATACATAGTTAAAAAAAACTAAAAGACACGCTTTATTAAATAAAGTTGAAAATAATTTAATAATTTTAATGTAAAAAAGCGTGGGTGCTTTCTAAGATATTTTGATAACCGCACGCTTTTTAACATTAAAATTATTAAATTATTTTCAACTTTTTTTATAAAGCGTTTTTTTTAGTTTTATTAAACAATTTTTTTTCTAAGTTTCATATTTTTTTTGCATAAAAATTCGTTTTGCAACCTTAATTATTCGCATGAACCAACAACTTCAAGAGTCGCTGCAGCAATACTATGATTATGAGAACGAACGCTATCATGCGCGTAGAGGGTATTAGGATCGTTCCCTACTACGTTGGACCTATAGATAGCTGGCGAAAGACATACACCTCTGCCAAACCCCTAGCTAATTACAGTTTTCATTTTTTGTAGGTACTACTAACGTGGCAAACAAGCATACAGCCCACCTGATGGTAAGTCGCCACCGTAGCTTAATGACGCCTGCAAGACCAAAGGCATCACTTGCGCGCTGCCGACCCTTTAGGAAAGGAAGTGGGAAGGAGAAGGAGTGGGAAGGGGGAAAGAGGGTGATTGGGCCTCCGGCACTCTCACTCACCGAACTAAACACAACAGTAGGAATACTGCTATTTCACGTCGATATTCTGTGAGAGGTAGTCCTTCCCCGGTCGACCGGCCCATTCATGCTGAAATCAGCGAGGCTCTACTTGATTTAATGTGTATATATATAATGTGTACATATACAAAGTGGCGCAATAAATGATATACTGCCTTAAGCTGGTTGATATAAGACGGTTAACATAAGCAAAAAACCTATTATCGCAGAAATAAAGAAATTATATTATTGAACAAAATAAATAAAATAAAATTAGACACAAATTGGAACACCATTGTAATAAGCACACACTAACCTATTTTTTTATCACAAGATTATGGACCTTATTTCTTTTGTTTTTTTTCTCTTTGTGTTTTATTTCGTTTGTTTGTTTTGTTTTAATATCGTTGCTTGAGGTCTTTGACATCTATCTCTGCATTACACATGATGTTCTAAATTATGAAAACAAAAGAATGTCCTGTGGCTAAACTACAGAATAAATTTGGTTCATAATTTGTAAATCGTCAAAGAATACCATGTAGTTTATGTGGTATCAATTAATGTGATAACATTTGCGCCATTTTGTATATTATGCCGTACCATACAACTTTGGAACAGTCTTCCGGCTCATGTGTTCCCTCCCTTCTATGACATTGGGTCCTTCAAACGTAGTGTGAAGAAGCATTTTGTCAGACCGGCTTGACACTGGCGACGACTAGAAGACATCTATCTTCTCCTCTTCGTCACTGTCTCTGGACTGTAATTGGGCTTTCCATCAGGTCCGTTACAATCACTTTGCAGTGTCACGAAAAAAAAAAAAAAAAAAACATTTTGAGAATTTTATTTTATAATTAATTAAAATAAAGTAGCAGTCATCCATGCATATAATACAGACAGCACGGATGGTGTAGTGGTTTAAGTGGTCGCATCAGCACTGCCTCTACGCCAAGTGATGTGGGTTCGAATCTCACGCGGGACATAAATTTTGGTGATCTACAAATTATTGTTTCGTGTCAGGGTCTTCTTTGTGTCCGTTGTTTGTATGTATGTTAAGTCTCCCACGACACAAAAATTATTCCTAGTGCGGGAGTTGTCCATACATAAAATAAAAAAAATAGGTCGATACGTATACATAAGCGACATTTTAAAAACAATATTGAGGTGCTTTCGGATTCACAGGCAAAAACTAGTAAAATATATAATAATATTGCCATCGATGGCGTAGTGGATAGTGTAACCAACTGCCACGCCTGAGGTCGCGGGTTCGATGCTCGCACAAGGCAAACATTTGTGTGCATGAACATGGATGTTTGTCTTGGTCTGGGTGTTTCTATGTATAATATGCAGGTATTTATAAAAAAAAGTATATATGTATGTTTATCCATTGTTTAGTACCCATAGTACAAGCTCTGCTTAGTTTGGGCTAGACGGTGTTGTGTGTATGTGGTAGAATATTATATTATATATTATTATATTTTTATGTATTTTTACTAGCCTTTGTTTTCCACCTGGGTGAATTATTAACTATGTTTTCGATTTTACTGGACAAAATGTGATGAAACACAGCTTAGATTTTGAATCCAAAGGTATCAAACTGTAAAAACGGTTAAATAGCTTTTAAATGATGCTGAAACAAACAAACAGACAGACAAATATTCTAAAACCTGTTACAGGTTCAGATCTATATAAATACTTGAAAAGATCTATATAACCAATTGGTCTTTTAAAAATGTCTTCAAAAGACAGGTACAGCCTCGATATAATATTGTAAAAGTACTAGCTGCGCCCCGCGGTCTTATCCGCTCTGCTCTTAAGAGTCGTAACGTGATGTTAGACAGCCTATAAGCCCCTAAAGCCTTCCTCAATAAAAAGGCTACAGAGTGCAAAAAAATAAAATTTGAACACCTGACTGATGGTTCTAGAGATAGACGCGTTTGAACAAGCAAACGATTTCAATAGCTTTATTATATTAGTACTAGTTTTAGACCGCAGCTTCGCTCGCTATAATGCAAATAAGATTTGATCCTTCGGGTGTATGTATATCCATTTACGTACCCTGAAAACGTGTATGCGAAATTTCATGACGATCGGCCAAGAAATTAAAGCTTGAAAGTGTAACATACAAATACACCAACAGATACATTCACGTTTATAATATTAGTTAAAATTATAAGATTTAAGCTTTATTTATTTCATACGTTTACGTAAATGGTAAAACTTATCTTTAAGGACAATATTACAGTTTCTACAGATTACAACATTTTTTTTTGTATATACTGTAAATAAAACTATTTAAATTTACCCATGACCATGCCGAATGAAAAGCAGTTGAAACATGTAAATGTTACACTTTGTAGATATAAAAAAATATAAAACTTGCAAACAAACTGCGAGATATCTTTATAAAGCCTTCTGCAGACGACGTTCTTCTTTTAAATGGACAAAGGACCGGTCTCCTTTGTCGACCACAACTGCCTGCGGGAACGGTTACCACGACGGGCAGCTGAGGTTTCTGTCGGCCAACGTCTACCAAACTTGACCAAGTACCAACAGACTTTTTATTTATCCTTCGTGTATATTGTTGTATAGGGTTTCATATAACCTATAATGCTGCTCTATAGAGAGCTCGATGCCTGACGCGACGAGCTGAAGGCACGTCCACCTTTTTCAACATACAACTATGTCGATGGTCTGTTAAAATAAATAAATTAAATAAAACATCTTTATTTCAGACATTAACACGTATGTACATGAACAGTCCATAGGTTGTTTAGTAATGGGTTAGTAACAGAATGCACTTATAGTCTATATTAGTATTGTTAGTAAGCCCGCCCTCTAGGCACCGTGTGGTAGCACTAAAGGTACATCTACGCTACTTTGTGGGATTTGATCTATGTGTAGCTATTTCAGACGCGGCAGTGCGGCCAGACTGTCCTATATGTATAACGATACATATAGGACAGTCTGGTCTGTTAACAATCATTTTCAGGATGCCGTTCCGAGTGCTACGCAAGCGCTGTAGCAAGGAAGCCGCTTTTTTACGCATTTTAGCGTGAAAACTGTTCAACTGCCTGCAACATGGCCAGATTTTTTAAGATTAGGTCAGCTACGTAAGCTCCAAGCAAGCACACGAACGTAAACCTTCACGGAGTAGATAGGTCGCCGTGCCCGAAATCGGTCAAGGAAGAATGCTGGTCAAAATATCCGGACCGCCGCTGTCCGTCGTCTACGGAACGCCTAAAGTAGTTTAATTTCAATTTTATTCATGCGTGTACTTTCTTGTACATGTTAATAAATAAATTATGCTGGTCAAATTACTCGGACCGCCAATGTCCGTCGTCTGTGAAATACCTAAAGCAGTTTAATTTCAATATTATTCATGTGTGTAATTGTTCAAGTAGATTTTGGTACTGGTGCAATAATATATAACTCTGTCGATGGTGTGTGGTTACGTAAGCCACACGAACGTCAACTTCCACAGAGTTAAAGAAGTCACCTTGGCTGAAATTGGTCAAAGCATAATGTGCGTGTAAAGCGTAATGTATTTTATTAGTATATTATTTCAAATGTATGAATGTATGTCCTTTTTTATTTTAGATGTTTAATTTTTATCCCACAATCGCAATGGGCTGTAAGAGTTGTTTGGGATGTGTTTATAAATAAATAAAATATAACTATATCACGCTTATACCACGAAACACGAAAAATAATGTGTGCAACCTGCCAGTTATATCACTTTGCACAAAATGATCTCCGAAACTATGGTAGATAGAAGAACATGAGTTTATTAATTCTATGTAAAAAAATTACAAAATGGATACAACTCGACTTATATCACTCATCACAGGAGGCACGGAAATAATGCTGGTCAAATTACCCGGACCACCGCTGTCCATCGTCTGCGAAACACCTAATGTAGTTTAATTTCAATTTTATTCATGCGTGTACTTGTTTAAGTACATGTTTGTACAAGATATGCAAAATAATTGTAAAACGTATTCTGTTGAAACCAGTACAATATTATTTCAATTACATACAACCGCTTTGTGGATAATTACTTTGCGGTTCCAAGTATATTGTTATGAAAATGAATTTACAAAATAAAACGTTTTGGTTTCGCAAAAAATACATTCATAGTTACAAGATATGCAGGGTGTATAACACCATAATTTTTTCAGCTTTGGTTTTAGGTCCTACGTTATAGAAGGCATTTATATTGCTATCTACATCCAGTTCCATTCTTCATCCTGTTACTGTCAGAATAATACAATAATACTTTGCCCAACCGGCCATCGAACTTGAATCGATATGTACTTGTAATAGTGCATGGATACCTTAAGGTCCAAAATCCTGCAAACACTTGAATTAGAATGAATATGAATAAACTAGATGGCGTTGTTTTATAAATATTGCAACTCGTACTCATTTTAGCAAATAGGAGAAATTTATACACAAGGACAGAATAATGTTTGTGTACGAACAGAATAGCGAGTCATCAAAAGTATCTATAAAATAAACTACCCACTATTTTATAAATTGTATTTTTTTTTTATTTTACTCTGAAATGGGTTCCTTTTTTAAATAAACTATTATGAACAGAAGTTTAAAAAAATAATTTAAGGTTAATTTATCAAAATTGAGTTATTATGGAATCTACTTATTTTTATTTTATAGTAGTGACCCGCCATCTATTACGATATAAAAAAACTACTAAACAGTTCTTGTATTGATAGCCGTTAGATGGCATCAATTACCGGCTTATACCTTCTTCTCCCTAGCCTTTATTATTATTCCCAAGTCGCTTGGGAATAATAATAAAGGCTAGGCACAGTGGTTAGTGTAACCGACTGCCACGCCTGAGGTCGCGGGTTCGATTCCCGCACAAGTCAAACATTTTTATGCATGGACATGGATGTTTGTCTTGGTCTGGGTGTTTCTATGTATAATATGTATGTATTTACAAAACAAAAGTGTATATGTATGTTTATCCATTGTCTAGTACCCATAGTACAAGCTCTGCTTAGTTTGGGCTAGATGGTGTTGTGTGTATGTGATAGAACATTTTTATTATTAATTAAGTAGAGAGTGCGAATGTTGTAAGTTTGGATGCTTGTGAGGGATAATCTCTGGCACAACTAAACCTATTGTAAAAATTAATTCTCTGTTTGAAAGGTACATTATTTCAGATGGATATAAGGCTATATAATTATATTTTAGGTTACAAATAGGAACATCAGTTATCAAGTAACTAGCGCGCAAATTGACATATAGAGAGTAGTTTTATATACTGATATTGTAAATATTATATTGAGTTTATCTGTTTGATACATTCTTCTTTCTTTCATCTTCTTCTTCTTTTCGTATGGTTATCTTATCTTGTGCCAGGGGCCAGTCAGTACAGACTGGCGACACTTCGACCCAGTCGGATCTTTTGTGTCGACTTCCCCAATAACGACTGCCATAAATGTTCATGGCAGTCGGGACCGACGGCTTGACGTGCTCTCCGAGGCACGGAGCAGGCGACAATTGTCTATCAATACGCACATAATTTCGAAAAGTCATATAACTTCCGAAAGTCAGAGGTGCGCGACGTGGGTTCGAACTCGAGACCCTCTGCATTGCAGTCTGTTGGTCTCCCCACTGAGCTATCGCTGCTCTTTCGTATGGTTAGTGGCCAACCTGTTGTCAAGAGTTGTTCAAGCCGCCCGTAGGCCTCTGACATCGCTTAACGACTGCTGTCAATTTGGCAACAACCAGGACCGACTTTTTACGTGCCCTCCGAAGTACGGAGACGCTCAGATGAAATAAATACCACTAAGCGGTCACCCATCTATAGACTGACCGCACCCAACGTTGCTTAACCTCGCTAATCGTTTACCGATCAGTAAGTGCATTTGTGCAGCTAAATCGCTTAACTGATATTAATGCAATTTGTTATGCAGATATGTTCAAAAGTGGGGATGGCCATTTATTAATAGCGCTATATAAGCGTTCCTCTACCTTATGTAATAAAGCAGGCAATATATATATATATATATATTACCTACGTAGATTTAAACAAACATATTAACAATCAATATTTCATTCCTTAAACCCACTGATCAAATTAAATTAACTCACAATATTAACCTGATTCCAAAGTTAAACTCACCAGCTAATCTTACGACTATTCTATTACGTCACTCGATCCCTCATCCAGGAGGATTATCGCGGCACTATTCCCGGGATTTTTCCCGGGTTATTCCCGGGGTGGGAAGGAACCGCGGAGATTTATTAGAATAGGGGGCGGGATGTGCTGATACGTAATTTATGAGCCGAAAACTGTAGGTAGCGGATTTCTTTAATGATAAGATCCGTTAGTCTATCGTTTACAAGTTGGCACGCTTATTGATAGCCTTAAAGGTTATATCTACTTGGTATTTAGTTTTTACTGTCTGGACTGGATTGTGGAGGATATGTTGCGTGAGTCTTGCTGATTGTGGGGTTCGGGATTCGATTTTGGGGTATGACGCAGTGTTTTTACGTATTTGTGTGATGAGTTTCTCAGAAGAAAGATAAGGTCTGGTATTGTATTGTTAACAATAGGACTATTATGTAAGGCCTAGATATTTTTTTTAATATGAGTGCAATAATTTAATCTGGAATAGTTATGCATTATTGATATATATACATATTTGATAAGATAATTAACGATTATTCGAATAATTGTTATTATTTAAATCTCAAATAAATTTAACGGATAAACATATACAATAATTTATATAATATCTGTATTTGTGGCGATTTACAATGAACATAATTATAACTACAAGTAAAGTATTGAGAAACCAAATAAACTTTAATTGCATATAATATATTTTGCATTATTTGGTAATTATTATTAACTATTATCATCTTCTCCCTAGCCTTTATTATTTCCAAATTACTTGGTGTCGGCTTTTTTAGTCTAACCGGATTTGACTGGATATCAGTTTTTACACGGAGCCGCTGCCACCTGACCTCCGCAACCCGAAGGCTAACGATATCCTAAGGCTAGACCAGTGTCAGGGTATTATAGGGCACTGACTTCCCAATAACGAACGCCATAGATGTTCATGGCAGCCGGGACCGACGGCTTAACGTGCTCTCCGAGGCACGGAGCAGGTGATAATTGTCAATCAATACGCACATAATTTCGAAAAGTCATATAACTTCCGAAAGTCAGAGGTGCGCGACGTGGGTTCGAACCTGAGACCCTCTGCATTGCAGTCTGTTGGTCTCCCCACTGAGCTATCACTGCTCTATTATTAACTATTATCATACACGCACACAAACACGCCTGTGTCTTGGAGACGTAGCCAAAGACATGATTTTAAGTGTTATATTTATAAGAAAAAATTGGCCCAACCCTTTCCAAAAATAAGTTACTTATTTTAGTATTTGGTAATCGAAACCGAGTCCGTAAAATTAAACGAAAAATTTACTATCGAATTAGTTAGTCTATTATATATTTAGCATATTTGTTTATTTGGATAGGATAGGATATTACAGTTACAATAAAGAAGTAGAGAGTACTAGCTGTTCTCGCGTTTTTACCTATGTCCATAACTACTGCTCCGCTGCCGAAGCTCTTAGCTTGGTGTTAAATAACGTATTTTTTTATAGATAGAGTAAATTCTAATGGCGAAAGAATTTTTAATATCGGCCGGACTTTTTAGTTTAATAATTAAATAAAAAAAATGAAACAAAAATGTATGCATTGCCACCAAGTACATTCACATAGATTGCTCATATGACACGACATAAAAATGTATTTCACAGTATGTTCGAATTATTGTTCCCAAAATAAGGTAAAGCTTGTATTTTAGGGTACAATGTTCCATCGTGGATCGTACATTTTATACAATTAGAGATTAATAGAGTGAACGTTGTCGCTGCACTTTGGCACTAGGTAAAACAAACAAAACAGAAATAAGGTTAATAGGTATATGTATGTGTGAGTGTATGTATGAGAGTGGGCGTGCATGTGTTGGTGCGTGTGTTAGTGTATGTCTTGTTGTGTATGTGTGTGTGTGTGTGTGTGTGTGTGTGTGTGTGGGGGTGTGTGTGTGTGTGTGTGTGTGTGTGTGTGTGTGTGAGTGAGTGAGTGTGTGTGTGTTTGTGTGTAATTACGAACAAGAATACGACAATTCAATTTTTCCTCTTTATAATATTAGTATAGATAAAAATACAGTATCAAGCATGTTTGTTGCTCTAACTATGCGTTCGCACAATATTCCACGTAAGGGAGTTAAGTGAAATCTCGGAACGGCTTTAATCTTTTATCCCAGAACAGCATCGCACTTGTGATTGCGATGACAACACATCTTCTAAGCTAGCAATTGGATCAAACAGTTCGTGTGTTACGACTGATCTATGTGTGTACGTGTTATTGAAGCAGTAATGGAAATCCTTTCTAAAGGATTAGCTGCAGAGTAGTTGCTTTGAAGACGTCTCAAGGCATTTCGGAGTACAAGCAGGCAGCATTTTGTATGTATTGATATCATACGTGTACAATGTCAACAGTAATGCCTCGAAATTACGCGTTAGGTGAGACTGAGCGATAACCGCGTAAACCGAATTCGCGTAAGTCGTAGTTTAGCATATAAATACATATAGATATTACAAATATAAAATCGCTGACTGTCGTTATTGTGATGTAGAATATAATATCTGCCCTGTATTAAATTTTCCCACTGCTGGGCACAGGCCTCTTCTCAGTGTGAGAAGGTTTAGGCCGTAGTCCACCACCTTGGCCTAGTACGGGTTGGCAGACTTCACATGTCTTCGAGAACATTATGAAGAACTCTCAGACATGCAGGTTTCCTCACGATATTTTCCTTCACCGTTAAAGCAAGCGATAATTAACTATTTAATACGCATATAACTTTGAAAAGTAAGAGATGCGCGCCTTGGGTTCGAACTCGAGACCTCTGCGTGGCAGTCCAACGGTTTCCCACTAGGCTATCGCTGCATGCATATTTATATGAGTGACATAAATAAACTACCATCAACAGGCAGAACCATTTTCTATTTTCGCTTATTTTCCTGTAAATTAACTTGTTGCCAAGTGATAGCTTAGTGGGAAACTTTGGATTGCTACGTAGAGTTCTCTAGTTTAATCCCATGGTACGCACAATTGGAAGTGCGTGCCATTGGAATTGAAGTACCTAATGTGCATATTAAATAGTTACTGTTAATGATAGTTCGCTTATACGGTAAAGACAAATATCGTAAGAAATACCACTTATCTGAGAGTGCTCCACACTGGGTCAGCGTGGTGGCTTATCCCTACTGTAACTGAAAAGAGATCCATGCTTAGGCACGGATCTCTTGGACACTAATATTAGTATTAGTTTATGAACAGAGCTGATTTTATTTATTGTTATTGTTTCTAAACCAGTAAAAAATAATTCTTAAGTTTCTAATCAATAAATGGAGCACCATTACAATTTCTAATATCCGTGTAAATCGAAAAATCTTCTATAACCAATAAATAAGTGATTTAGCAATAGCGTATTGGAAATTTTCAAATACTTGGTACAAGTGGACAATATCGCACTTCCATTTTGTACAATATAAAAGGCATCCGATATTGGATTCCTAAAACTTCGATGTAACAAAACATATGATGCGGATCGTATGAATGCAGAATCCTGGATATTTTAATATAAGTACTAAGCACTTGAGTTCAAGGTATTGTAAAGATTTTTGCATATAGCGTAGAAACTGGTGGTATTGGCGCATTTCTCCGACACTGTCCCGGATTCCTCAGTTTGAGGGTGGTCCAAGCTTAAGGCAAATTTAAAATTGGCACAAATACTTTGATCAAATGTTTGACCTCAAAATTATTGGGTTACCTTAGTCGTATTTCCGTCGTCCTTGTTTTCCTTTTCTATTTGCGAATACCTGTCAATAGTCATGATTGATTTATTTAAAACTTTATGCATAAAATAGTACACCAGCGGACTTAATGCCACAGGCATTATCTACCAGTCAACAATTGGATGATGCCGGGATAAAATGTAATAGGTGCATACATTAGCATGAAATATACACTTACATATACTAAATAATATCATAATAGTAACGATATATTACGTAATATATACATAACATAGTATATAATCTAAATAAACTATATACAAATATATAGAAAAAAAGAAAGAAAATATTTATTTTGGCTCACAAAAGGATACACCCAAAAAATGGAGAAATAAATTAAAATTAAAAAGATACAAAATAAAACAGAACCAAAGAACAGAACAATAATAAAACTAGAAAATAAAACAAATACTAACACTATAAATTAATTTCTGCTTAAAGGCAACACCACACCTTCCGTTTGACTTAACGGAAGTCGAGAACTGCCTCCATCCAAGTGAAGGCTAGTATTGTCAGTGAGTAGCGATACAATTACAAATATTCAATTATTTAACTTTAACTTAAGTTTAAAATGTAATGAGAAAGTGTGTGTCCCATCAGTGCCAAAATTTTAACTTCGCTCAGCGTACGTTGCGATTATAAAATCGCAACTCTGGTATTATACGATATCGTATATGCGATTATAGATAGATACATATATACGTATTATATTATTGATGAGATGAATCTGATAAACTGTCAAGGAGAAGAGCACGTACTTTCACCTTGAAAGTGTAACAGTTTATGGACATCCTGACTTCATGAGGGAGCGCATTCCATAGTAGGACTGGACGAAGAAGGCAGAATGTAGAAAACCAGATGTATGGAAGGGACAAAGTAAAAGGAGGTTATTGGAAGAACGAAGATTGCTATCATGATTTGCACATAGATATTGGAAACGGCAGGTTAAATAAGTCGGTGCATTTGGTGAGGTTAGAATAGAAAATAATACTGTAAGGGCACACACAACGGCATTGACGAATGGGTAACTATTTTAAAGTGGATCTATAAGATGAAATATAGTCATATTTACGAAGATTATAAGTAAATCGAATGCAGTTATTTAGAAGTAGGTCATATTTATTGAGTAGATCTGCATTCTGTGCAGGTCATAGAACACACTTCACCATAGGGGAATAATTAAGGTAAGTATCAAGGTCTGCACAAGCATTCTTTTTGTCTTAGATGGGAGAAAACTCTTTAGGCGATGTTATTTGTTTAAGTTTTTATCCTTTGTATTTCAAGCTCAGCGAGCAATAAAACTAGTTTACATCATAACATTAAAATTTAAATCAAAATTTGATTATTACGTTCTGGTGACTTAATATTTACTAGCGGTCGCCAAGTGGTCCAAATTCGACCATCATTGATTTAAATTTTAAGTTTGTGAGTTATTAACTATTACTATAACTACATAGATTTCATTTAGTCACCTACTCCACATACATATATTATGTAACCATAGTTTTGAAGAATTCTACGACGTGAGCCAAACAATGCCGAAATACTACGAATACGATTCGACTGCTTGTGTCAAATTCATGGTTGTGTGCGTGTAGTGTTTTTCATTAATTTAATGTATTTCTAATACATATTTTATAAAAATAATAGGATTCGCCCCTCCTTCTTCATATAAACATTAACTGTGCTAAATTTCATACTCCTCCGTCTGCGCAATTTTCTTATAAAGGTGTACAAAGTTTTTGCTTCACGTATTAATATGTATATAGATTACACCTTAATCTGTCAACTTATGGAATGCCAAACATAATTAAAAACCTATTGTATCTGGCCGTTGCGGTCGGTGTGTCGACTCAGTAGGTTAAGCCACCTTACATACATACAAAAGCGATAGTAAAACGAGAAAATTGTTAACAATAATAATTAATAGTTTATTGTTTCTCACTCACATAGATACAAAATACAAAATTGCACAAAAGAAACTTAGTCTAGACATGTTTTTGCTACTATGTGAGAGACTGGTATTTGTACTAGGAGACCTGTATGACAGATTACTAACCTCTCCAGGCACTGGACTCATGCAGTACAAGAATGTCAGGTAAGTGTTTCCATGGTATAAACATTACTACCAATTGGCAGTATGCATAAGCTTAGAATGAGAGAGTGTATGTGTGTGTTTGTGTATGCGTGTGTGTGTGCATGTGTGTGTGGAGGGGAGGTGTATGTCAATTCAGGAAATAATGTGTAAAAGGTTTTATATCTCGTCGTAGCTGAGTGATTTCAGCCAAGTTGTGACCACCTTTTTACAATTGAAGCGTGTGAATGAGTAAATGCTGAACTTTTTATTAATTTTGTTATATAGGTAACCACCTAATAAAGCTGCTTCTAGCATCAGCAATTACTTGCTTTCCGTCTAGATTCAACCATCAAACTTTACATTCAAACGCAAACTGCGGCGATTAACTAACTTGCCAACTGAATACAATGACTGCGCTCTTAAAGCTAATCAGAGAGACTTAGAAAGTGTAATACCCATACAGTTGCTAAAACTGGTGATTATTAAATAGTAAAGTTGAAGAGTTTACTCTCCTTGGGTTGTCCATAGATACACACATAAATTGGAAGTCGCATATACAAAAAATACGGACTAAACTTTCAAAATTCTCATATGCCTTAAGTGAAATTAAAAAAATAACCAACTTACAAACTGCCCTTGTCACATACTATGCATATGCCCAAGCATGGCTTAGCTACGGTTTTATACTATGGGGCAATAGCACAGATGCACCGACCATATTTACACTACAAAAGAAACTAATTCGAATAATAGCTAATATAGAACCGACGAACAGCTGTAAACCACATTTTCAGGAATACAAAATACTTACATTAACTAGCCTATATATTTTAGAAATATGTAAATTTGTCCGGAAACACCCAGAATTTTATAGTACACGCGCAGAAAAACAAACAACTTATACTTTACGACACAAACATAGATTAAATTTACCAACATCCCGACTCAAGTTACACACATCTAGCACTCTGGTTATGTCTATAAAAATTTACAATAAATTACCGAAAGAAATTATACAGGAAAATAAAACAAATATATTTATTAATAAACTAAAACGTTTTCTGTTAAGTAAAAGCTACTATACGATAAAATAATTTTTCGACGATAAAAATTAACTTCAAATAAAACTAAACTTATAAAATTTTTAGTGCAATTTATTTCTTTAACATTCTAAACACACATTTTATTTAAAGTTAGCACTAGCAATAAATATGTAATTAAAAAATTATATTTTACGATAATATTAATTGCATAACAATATATAAATATTAACATAAGTACACATAAATTTATATGCTTAAAACAAATTGCTTTAATTGCTATGTAGCCCTCTTCTTCTCTCCTAATTTGCTGTGCCCGACAGGGTCCATGATGAACTGTCATATTATTTAACTTACCACCTAAGCCTACATTGTGGAACGCAATAAATAATTGAATTGAATTGAATTGAATTAAATAAACGCAGTACCTATACAAACGCGTTCCAGTATCGACAGAGTGAACTGAATAATTACCTTTTATTATTATTATTATTTATTTATTCACACCCTTATCCATCTTTACAGGTGGCCCTAATACGACAGACAAGTTATAACACTATAACATTATGAACACAGTACAAAATTTTGTTAATGTAATCTTATGATAAAATATAATAAATTAATAAAAATTATTATATTATATACATAAATGTCTACCCTGTTATGCACAACTTAGAGATAACAATATGCGGCTCTTGTGAATTCACTCAGTGTACAGTTAAATATATCTATGTGTTGCGACAACATATTAAGCGCCCGCAGCGCGCGCGTGACCGGCGCCTGCTGCAGCAGGTTGGTGCGCGCGCGCGGCTCGCACAGCAGCGGGGGCCCGCGCCGTCGCCTCACGTACCCGTCCGGAACACAGAACCCAACTATTCCCAAAACAGTAGGATTGTGTATCTTACCACGAATCACTTTGAATACATAAGTGGCGAGAGCGACCTCCCTTCTAACTTCGAGTTTGTAATAACCTGTCATGCCTAGCACAAACAGAGAAGGATACAAAAGCAGATATCCCGGATATACTCCGTACTGTTTTAAATACAAAAACCTGACAAATTTATTTTGAATACGCTCCAACATTAATTTGCATTTACTTTCATGCGGCGACCATACCACCGCATTACATTCTAGGTGACTTTTTACAAGTGCATGATATAATGCCTTCAGAGCAGAGATGTTCGTGAATTGGTTGGCCTGACGTAACACCATTCCCAAGTTACGGTATGCTTTTCTGCATACATCAGTGGCATGCCTACGGAAATGTATGTCAGTATTGAAATGCACCCCTAAGTCCTTCACCTCAGTAACTCGCTGCAACGGCTTTCCTTCCACATAGTACTGACGATAACTCGGGTTACGCGCGCGCGTAAACGATAATATTGAACACTTGGTCACATTAAAGTATAATTTGTTATCGAGACCCCATTGTACAACCTTGTTAGTAGGTATAGTCGATTGCCTCGGTGGCGGTGGTGAACGTTACTCCTGAGCATAAGATCTTGGGTGGGAATTCTAAGTCGAGCAAAATTTTTTAGGGATTTGTTGTCTAGATACTTTGAGCAGCAACACGATTTCTGAAACTGTGCTAGGCAATAGCTCTCTATGAAGTGGAGCCTTAAATCATATTTGGTGAAATATGGTGTGCAGTTCTGTTATATATCTAGGCTTACCGCTTCTAAGACAGAGGTGTGAGGTTATACATACGGAAACCTGCTACTAGTTGTATAATTAGCAATATAATAAATGTCCTAAAAGTTATCTCTAATATACAAGCTACAGTCTTTAACATGGACCACCAGAAGAATGCATGGAACGAAATAGGACTATTCAATATTCATACATACATGAATATTGAATATCGTCGAATTGGAACGTAAAATAATAATTATACATCGTTTGATCTACGACATTTACTGGCAAGAGCTGGCTTACTTACAAAACCATGTCGTTTATAATTGGGTTGGGAATATGTCACTTACCTTTAAAGGTTCTCATTAACTATCACGACCTTGGTGGCGCACTGGTAGAGAATGTGACTGCTGTGTTGATGTTGATGAGCTCTCGGGTTTGGTTCCGGGTTGGGCAAGTATATTTATTTTTGGAGTCTGATTTGTATATGTTCGCAATAGCAATGTGCAATTGCTACGGAAAAGCAAATTCATTTATTCGAATGTTGTATAAGATTCATCAATTAGTTGACATTGATTATAATTCGAATTATAATCAAATATTCGATATAACTTAACTTGATGTTATCACAATTGATGGCTAGGTCGCTGTTCTATCAATTCCTTCGATTGTATTCAATTACGTACAGAACTCCATGAATCGATAACGCAGTCCGGTCTTTTTTAATGTTTTTCTTATTAGAATATTTAGATTTTCTGGCAGTTAAATTAATTTTTTTTTGTTGATAATCTTCTAGTTTGTAAATTACCACGATACAACGATTATACGTTAATTAAGCAGATATGTAAATGATTATTTTTATGCTCTGATTGCTAGGAGGTACTTAACATCAAAATGCGGAAACTTCCCAAGCTCTCTCTATACGTGTACTAATTGCCTTCTGTATAAATACTTCAGTGAAGCTATCGCGCGAAGCTCTGTAGAATATTTGACTGCTCAGATAACAACGCTTCAATCTCGCTGTTACATGAATAATATATTCATACATAGTCTTACTCGTATAGACGTACGAAAGGGTAGGCAGAGGTGTATTCGGAGACGAAATATGGCTCCTTTCACCAGTTACTGTTAAAGGTTCACATAGTAGGGAGCCTATTGTTATTTATCAAGCGCAGTACCAGACTCCATGCTGATTTGTTTTCGTCAGGTAAGCCCAATAAATCTTTGCTCTAATTCGGCATCGAACCCAAGACCGCTGTGCGCATGCACATACATTATCAGTGGTCATCGAGGCTGTGTATTATTTTTATTAAGAACTACTCCCACTCGGGTTGATGTCCGGTTTCGCAAGGTTCATTACAAACATACAATTAACAAACACTAAGTGTTCCCGTGTGGGATTCGCACCTAAAACTGCTATTTGTCAGTTTCATACACACAGCCTTACGACAGTAAATTCCTGAAGGAACAATCTTAAGTGTCTGTTTTTATATGCAACATAATAATATATGATTCTCACACTGACAAGAGGCCTGTGACTAGCAGTAGGACAGTACAGGGCTGATATTATTATTATATTATGATTTAATTTTTTGTTCGTGCTGTAATAATGTTGAGGAGAATCTTTGTGATCAGACGATTCTGATGGATCATCATTGATGGATAACAATCATATTATATATTAATCATATTATATAGTATTCATATGCAGATGCAAATTTTCCTCTCATGTTTTACGAACAACAACAATCGTCTAGTGGAAGACCGTTGGTCTGCCGAGGTCTCAAATTCGAACCCAAGGCGCGCATCTATGACTTTTTGAAGTTACGTGCGTATTAAAATAATTAATTTTATTATCGCACGCTTAAACGGTGAAGGAAAACATCTTTAGGAAACCTACATGTCTAAGAGTTCTCCATAATGTTCTCGAAGATATGTCCAGTCTGTTAACCAGCACAGGTTAGCGAGGTGGCCTATGGCCCAGCTCTACTCACATTGACAGAAAGCCTGTGCCTAGCAGTGGGACAGTTGAATACAGGGCTGATGTTGTATAATTATGGTTTACGCTTTTGGTGAGGAGTTTTTCGCTGTGTCCCGTTTCCTTGTTTAAACGTTTGCAAAGCCCCTTACGAGACAGGAATTACATAGAGTTCGAGAGATGTCTTTAAATATTTTTTTTAATTATACGTTGTATAAATGCTCGTACTTTGTGTATACAATAAAGTCCTAAGTAATTGGACTTCGATATAAAAGCAAACAATTAATCGCTAGGCGCTTTGTATTAAAACACTTTTCTTGGAGTAAAAACCACTCAATTTACTGCCTTTATTAATTGGACGCTGATGTTTTTTATTTATTATTTTGCTGGCTTTGACGATTTGGAAATAAACTAGGGCGCTGTTTTCTGCAAAAATATAAATATAATATGAATATAGATATGGCCATAGCTTTTTAGAGCGTTGGATAGTCAAGCCAGAAGTTTCGAATACGAGCTTCACATGTTTGACCTTTAAAGTTTACGTAAGCTATGAATTTTGCATTTAATTTCACAAAATATTCGAAATCCGAAACTTATTCAAACTTCAAATAATATTTGAATTTCGAAGAACGATGCAACGGTTTCGAATGTTACGTTGGTACAAAGGTGACGATGATAAATCAAATAAATAAAAGCTGAATTGTGACATATTCCTATGACTGCACTTTTCAGTTAGACGTTGTGTATACAATAACATTCTTGTTGGACGCCGATGTTTTATTTATTATTTTGCTGGCTTTAACATTTTGCATTCGAATATCACTTTAATAGTTATGCTATTGTATTACATTCGAATGCCGAATCATAATCGAATTTCGAATAATATTCATATTTCGAATAATATTCGAAATTAGAATAATGTTCGTTCTTTCGATTTATTTCGAATATTCGAATGAAACTACTATGTTGTGTGTTATTAGAAATATCGTACCTTGGTGTTGTAAGATGCGTGTTCAAAGGCCGATTTTATTAATTAATTAATAAATTACATTTTATTAATAAATCAATTTTAATTTGGATGCAATCGAATAACTAGTTATAATAATAATAGTCCGAATGTGCCAACATATTTGGAATATTACAGTACAACTCGCTAAAGGATCTATGGAATTACATTAATGTATTAGAGAAATGAAGTCCTGCTTTTTAATACGTTGCTAGTAGCGTTACTTTTCACAAAAAATTTAACGTAATTTAAGTAATTATAAAATTAATTTAGTTACGTTAAAATGTTTGTGAGTTGTATACTGACTGCAAAGGTTTCTGACAAAATACAATATAATAATGTCCTGGTATCCTAACTAATATTATAAATGATAAGGTGAGTTCGTTTATTTGTCACGCTTTCACGCTTTAATTAGTCGACAGATTATCTTGTAATTTCGCATACACATTGTCCTTGTATCCTTCCATCCAGATATACGTACATACGTAACATTCCTAAACGAGCAAAGCCGCGGGAAAAAGCTAAAACGTTATTAATTGCTGACTCATACATGGCTCTTGTTCATGAGAATGAATACGCAACTAATCTCGCTAAATAATCTCGAAGTACTTCCGGAACTTCAATGGCTTAATCGTGATCAAATAACAAACATACGACAGACTAATGTAAGTGCGGAAGTACTGGAGATTGTTAACGCTAAAAGCGTTATAAGGTTTCCGATAATATTTGTTTAGCCGCAAGGGAAAACATGATGATTTATTTGAGTTAAGATGGCGTTCCTTTTGATAAACAACGTCTCAAATGATAGATACAAAGAAATACATTATTATATTAATCTTTGGTGAAAATATTTTCTTCTTTTGTTGCTTCACGCGTTGAATATTATAGACAACTAGCTGACCCACGCAACTTCGTCTGCTTCACATAAGAGATTTTTTTCCCCTTTTTGCAACATTTTTCATTGATGCTCCTCTCCTATTGGTCGTAGAGTGATGTTATATAGTCTATATCCTCCCTCGATAAATGGGATATCCAACACTAAAATAATTTTTCTATTCGGACCAGTAGTTCCTGAGATCAGCGCGTTCAAGCAAACAAACAAACAAATAAATAAACAAAAAAAAGATCTAGCCTTGCTGCTAATATTTGGACGAAGGATTTTATGATCTTCTAAATGTATGATTCAGCAGACGTATACTAGTATGCTACTCTTATGCACAAGATTTTGTATCAAATCAATCGACCCGAGGTTGTGCATAATGGTAACGTGTTTCTCTGTCAAGATCTTCTAGTAGCAGCGTGGTAACTAACACTTCTTCTTCTTCTTTTCTTACACTGAGCGTGATAGATGGTAATAGACCTGCTTCCTATTACGTTGGGGCTGAAATCTTGGTGAATGTTGGTGAAAACACCTCTGCTTTCTCCTTCAGGAATGTAGGTGTTAATGTATGTATCTTAATCTAGTATGTTGTCATTCAACATACTGTTATTAAGCTGTGTCTGCATTTATGGAACAGTGACGTAAACATAAATACAACTCCAACTACTGTTCATTAATATGTACGTATTTACATGGTACAAGCCCACCCATGGTACAAGCTCTGCTTAGTTTAAGCTAGATGGTGTTGTGTATATGTGATAGAATAGAATATTAAGCCCCAGTATGAACAGTATTATTCCGTTTAACTGTGACGTACTAACCAGCACTAGAACACAACATACAAGTATAGCCATTAAAAAACCTAAACCTTCAAAAAACCTAATATTGTCTTCTTTTTACGTGAATGTTATTCATTGAAATTAAATTACTTTATATGGATTTTACTTTATATAAGAAACACCTGGACGTCAAGCTTCAACATGTCAAGCAGGTACTGCAAGACAACAAGCTCCAACAGCCGCGCCGCTATCACAGATCCCGAGAAAAGCCAGCCACAGTTGAGCGCGTTTGCCATATTGCCATATGTAAGGGGTGTCACTGACAAGATTGGCTATATCTTGAAGCGAACTTCAATCAACACATACTTCAAGCCGCCAACGAAGATAAGTCAATTTCTACCATTCGTCAAGTGCCAACTACCTTTACAAGATGCAAGGGTCTATAAAATAGATTGTGACTGTGGACTTTCATACATTGGTCAAACCAAGAGAAGCATAGGCACCCACATAAAAGAACACATAGCTGATGTGAAACACCAACGCTCGATAAAGTCTGCTGTGTGTGAGCATGTGCAACAGGGGACCAACCACTACCTGAGATTTGACAAACCACAGATTCTCGCTAAAGAACACCGATTCCTGCAAAGGAATGTTTGCGAGGCTATTGAAATCAAAAACCATCCTAATTTCAATAGAGAAGACGGTTAGAATGTACCACCAGCTTAGGATCCAGTTATTCAAATAGTCAAACCCAAGAAGAAACAAACCACAGTTAGACTTCATGATACTTTGAGCTCATTCTGCGTAAATAGAATCACCAATAATTAAATTATGTTCTCTGTTATGGGTACTCTGAAATAAATAAATATATAATAAAATTTATTGTGTCAAATAATTCCTTTCACAAAATGTTTTTTCGGAATCTTATTTTAAGCAAATAAGGCATTATTTGCTTAAAATAAGATAAGTAGTAGAAAATTACACTGGAACATTGAGAGAACTACCATCTAAGTCTCCCCGTGACCATAGCTGCTGGAAAGCAACCGAAACGTCGGAGGAAGTGTAAAATTAAATACCAATAAAGATTAATAATATTCGTAATAGTGTAACACTTTTCAAACTAATGATTATATAATAAAATTTTAAATAAACAACGCGATAAAATCCGTATAAAGTAATTTAATTTCAACTCCAAAAAACGGTTGTTATGTTATATTTTGGCAGCTCATCTAAATATAAGAATATTAAACAGGATCAAAGACCTCGAAGAATAACTACGATGTTGACACTCAATTAGGTACTAACCATGTACAAATAGAAATATATTTTTCTTGAAGTTAATTCCACAGCCATAGCTTCTTGAAAATTTACACAAAAGTTAGCCATTTACAATTTATAAGAAAATACAAGCATCAGTACACGAGCCATTACTCACAAAACATTAAAAGTGTTTAGTTCAAGTAAATAAGTAAAATAAATAAATAAATTCCTTCTCCGTCCACAGATTCAACGAAGGAGCTGTATAAATTTAGATTTGATGAAACGTGACCAGACGCTGTCTGTCTGATATTTTTGATTTCAGATTTTCCTTTAACATTAATGTATTTGACGCATGGAAGATTATTGAAGCTTGGATTATTATTATGTTTATTAATGCCTGTTTATAAATGAAACGAAAATACGTAGCTGTTATCATGGCATCATGATTAGATGATACAGTATAGTAGGTTTAGCATATCAGTGATTACCAGTCATGAGCTACTAAGCTGTATTGTCAAATCAGATAAACTCTCATTGCCTATATCTTATGACAGTAAAACTGAAAAAACATACGACCTCGGTGGTGTAGTTAACCGCTATTCAGCGTACTTAAGAAATGGAAAATAAGAAGAAAATATATAGTCTTATTAAAAAGTAATTAAGAACTACTGCAATTAAAATAATGTTCCTAATCGTACCTCGTCCTTCAATTTAATTCATGTGTCATGAATATTACAGCATCATCATAATTCATAACAGAAATTTATCAAACAATGTGGTCACTGTTAATTAACACAAAACCAAATGGAAAATGTATATTTTCTCAGTAACTTTTATCTCAAGAAAATGGCTCCACGTGTCCTTACAATAACATTTCTAATATTTCAATTCTACTCCAAAAAAAACGCCACGGCAGAAACCATGTTGAAATATATTTCGGCATGCAGTTGTATGGAGCAAACTGGTTTTCATAAAACGTTGAAATCTAATATATTTTATATCAATTTTTATTTGTGGTCTTGCCGTAAACTCTAGACGATACTAAACTATAAAATATATTTCGTAAAACTTTAAAAGAAAATGCGCAATAAGCTTCGATATGCATTTCTATTTCTGAAATTGAACTCCAGATGCGACACTGAGACATCAGAACAAATCACGAGGAAAATAATTCTCATTTTAATCCAACAACTTTTCACCGAGACGGACTAGGACGTAAATGCACATTTAAAATATCAAAATGTGATTCGGACTCAAAACTTTCTGCGAATCTAAAATTGAATTTCGTCGCGTTCCGGAGGGCCATTGTTCCTTGGATTCAAACTAAAGTGTTAAAATGACAATACGACACCACAAACAATTATCAACCTATAGTCCATACACATAAAGTTGCTTTTCAAAAGATTGATTCCTCTGCTAGTTTGACGCTTTTTAATCGGATTGCATTTTAGAGACACTGAACAGGTATTTATAGTCTCCCTGAGTCCTTATTTTTAAAGTAAAATTGTCTACGTTTAATAGGTTGAGATGGTTTTAATAGTAGTCAACACCTGTTTCGTTTGAATATGGCAAAAACCTTTTGTACAATCTTTCTCTTAAAATAATGAAGAACTAATTTTAATGAATGATGCTTAGAGTGAATTCTCCTTGATGATTTGATAATTTGTGCAAAGTGGTTGGCAGTAAGTGGATGTGGAAGTCTGTAGAGCCGGCTTAGTAATACCTCTAGGGACCGACTCAAACGGTGAACGATCTTAGAACAGATTACGATCTAACTGCAGCTGAAGATGTATTATGCATAGCTTACACTCGATCTTGAGTGTAAGCTTTTATGTTCCATTGAAAATGAATGTGATTGATACTACGAGTGGATTTGTATTATGTCTCAAAGTCGAAGTAGTCATACATATCTATTTCTAACGGTTTTGACAGAGACGTATCTCACTCACATCTGACCTGTCTTTAAGTCCTACAAAATGTGCCAATTGCTTTTTTCGTTGAAACCACGCAGGATATTTTGAGATAACATTTACTTCAAGAAGTTAAGGTGGTTACTATAACTAAATCTAACTATAATTTTAGATCTGAAATATTGAAATAAGGATAATTATCTAGGTAGGTTTATTATGGTACTATAAAGATTAAAAGCTGTGAGTAAAATAAACTAAGATTAAAATCTTTTAAAACTAGTTTAAATTCGATGAGACAGTCCATATTTGTATAAATGTAGAACGTTACTAATATTTCAATATTAATATAAGTAAGACTATGCTATAAACATTTAGGCATTTACGGCTGTTTCTAGAAAATATTCGACTCCATTATCCTTTATTACTGAAAACGAAACAAACGACCGTAAAAATATACGGGCTGATGTTTTTACGTAGCAGAAGGACATGAGTTATATTTAATCCAACTTTTATTTGTAGTTTTTTCGGAACGTGAAATGAAAAATATTACCCGTTGTTATTCACAGATTCAATTATTGAATTAATTTGATAGGATGCGAATATGCGTATATAGTTTTTACTTGCAGATAGGTAATTTATTTTAATGTGTTTTAATTTAAATGTTTAAATAATGTTGGTTAAACTACACACATGTAATAAGATTTATTTGTTTGTTGAAAGCTACAAAACTTTAATTTGTATAGAAAACCATCCACAGGGTCTAAGTTACACTCACACAAAATACTTTTCATTCGGCGCTTTTGTTTCTTCAGTAATTTGAAATTTCAATAACTTTTTATCTAGTTCTCATAATTTTTCTTATTAAGAAGTACTAAGATTACTTTTAATTTACTGTTGCTTTGTTTATTTTGATTGATTAATTTCTGCATTTCGGGTGACTTTACTAACATTGATAAAGCAATGAGACACCACAGAATACTCAGAATTGGGACAACTTTTAAACACACCATGTGAAAATCAAACTTATAACATTACACTCGGCCCACTTACAGTATAGCGAGGCAACCATGCCAACAACTGAATAATCTACATCTACATCAATCTTAGCAGCTGGTTAAGTTATTATTTTATCATCATTTTTTTTTTTTTTTTTTTTTTTACGCTGGGAAATGTGCAAGTCACATTCCCCATCGCCGGTTTTGGGGCGGGCGATGGGGATATGTCGGGATCCAGCCCCTAAGATGGATTTGGGCTGAACCGACTAAAACCACCGCGGTGTTCCTCACACCTTTATGGCGAGGCCACGCGGATCGCTCTCGCATTCGAATCGCGACCCCGCCAAAGGTTCGACCCACCGATGGACGTGGCGGGTCCCACACAACCATCTAAAACACAGACAAAGACAAAGCGGGGGACCTAGTCCCCCTTGCGACATCGAGAGGCGTGCGCGGAACACGAACGCCGCCTGCTCGGACCTGCGCTGATCGGGAGGTGGACAGCCCCAATAGGTCCACCACCCGCAGGCTTCTACTCAAGGTGGCTGGAGGTCGTCTCGCGCCCTCCTGCGCCCGGTTCTGCGGTTAGGGAGAGGGATTGACCGTTCCCTCTCCCTCTCCGCCGCCTCCTTCACTAACATCACCTCCTCACAGAAGGAAGCGACGGCATCCCAAGACCTCTCGCTCGAAACCATGGACAGAACCATAGCCTCGAGCGAGAGGATGACTCTACCGACTGCCGCGTGCATGACATGGCGTTGCGTGGCCCAAGCAGGGCAACCTACCAATGTGTGCAACGCCGTGTCTCCCACAGCGACGTGGCAGTCACCGCAGTGATAGCAACCGGGCGTCTCCTGTTTGCCTATTCGACACAGGTACCGACCGAAACAACCGTGGTCGGTCAGCACCTGCGTCAGACGAAACGTGAGGGCGCCATGACGCCTCTCCAGCCACTCTCTAAGAACGGGTCTTACCGCCACGATTGTGGCGTGCCCGATTATTTTATCATCATGACTATACCTTTAGACATCTTTGTTCAAATTTAAATAAAATGCATAACTTTTGGCACATTCTATAATACTTGTTATATTATAAAGATAGTAATGGATGCAGAGAATAAAAATGGCAGTAATGTTTATTACTGCAGCTAATTAGGTTGCTATTAAAATACACAGTGCAAACACGTAAATTATTCTTAGAATATTTCATGGAAATTGGAAACTCTTATATTCATTTCGATTCTCATATTTGCCTATCAAGAGATTTGGAATTTGTTTAATTTAGTGAAAATAGATTTGGATGATACAAAATAAAATATGCGTAAGTTCATCTGATGCTAACTGTTACCAAAAACTAAGAATTTTTGTGTAATTTTTAATTATGTGAAATTTAATTTGATGTGGAAATCATTGCAGGCCGGTCATTTCACAAGGCTTGAATGGTGAAGTTTCAGTTAATTGGTAAGTGGCATGAATTTAATATTTTCCGTGGCTTTGTCTTTTATTTCGTTTCGTTTTATAGTCATCGTGTTGCCCAATTCACAACATACTGCCTAAAAACTTGTTTTCTTCAATCCAAATCTACGACAAATTAAATAATGTAACAGCTCAGCAAAGTGGTTCACCGCTGGTTGTCACGCATTCGGTTGATCAGATCATCAGTCAAAAAATTATGTTTACATAGCGTACATGGTAACAAGTAAACTGTATATAAATAAGCATAATTTCTTTGAAGCTGCCCTTTGATAGAGGCTCGCATACGAGCCACCAAGTGCGTGTCACTTTAAATCTTATTTTACTAACCTTAATGCTTAAAACTGATTGTTTATCGGCTATGAATGATTTGTTTTGGGTAAAGGATATATCATAAGGGATTACGAAAATAAAAACATATGATAGGTAGGTAAGTCTAAATCTAGGTCATAGCTGCAAAAAGTAATTAATAAATAGTGTGAACCAAATACAAAGTTTTATTAATTTCGTCGAAGCATAAAATGCGGCTACCCTCCGGAATACTAACAATTCTGTGTACTCCAACTCAAAAGTTTATGAAACTTCACAAATTTATACTTTAATGCTTTATTAAGAATTCATGATTACGAAGTGTTCCGATATTGTTTATGTAAGACTTATTTTACGTTATGGTGTATTTACCGAAAATTTGTAGATATTCGTCAAAGATGTTGCACAAATAATAACGAAAACTCTGTATTTCTACGAATTACAATCCTTAACATATTTTCTAAACTCACAATGTAATCAATTTTAAAGCTATTATTATATACATTATATTAAAGATCGCCTTTATGAAAGTATTCATGCATACTTTTATAACGAAAGGTGCTCTTTAGCAATAAAATTACGTCAAACTGCACGGCATAAAATATTATTGTTCGAATAATATATTACCGTATTAAATTATTGGCTTTCATCACGATTTATATGATATTTATTGTACTGTTTCACAATTATCTCGGTGATACGGGTAATTCATTTTACAGAATCTTTTTGTAACTGACGATAATAAACGGCCGATAATCATGGCAATAAGGATCTTATTGGTTCTGTGGCATAAATTGCGTTCAATCGTGATGTCCCCTTTTCAGTGCAGTCATTCAGTGTTAATGATTTCTTACTGTTAGAATAATTGTGTTAATTGGTTTTACTGTTAAAATAAGTTTGGCAATATGCCCAGTAAACGGCAATGGACTTGATTTTTATCAAGTGTGGCTTAAAAACGCAGCTAGCTTTTAAATACTATACACTACTTCTGTCTATACTAATATTATAAAGCTGAAAAGTTTTTTTGTTTGATTGTTTGACGCGGTAATCTCAGGAACTACTAATCCGATTTGAAAAATTCATATTCAAATTTTTCATTCATTTAGTGTTGGATAGCCCATTTATAGACGAAGGATGTAGGCTACGGCCAATAGGAGCATCAATGAAAAATGTTGTAAATACGGGGAAAATTCTCTTATGTGAAGCAGATGAAGTTGCGCGGATCAGCTAGTATGGTATAAAGTCAATGTTATGGATTTAATTTATTCTTTTACTTTACTTATAAGCTTAATTAATATACTTAAAAAAAATTGCTTCACTTTTATCAAACGATCTTTATTTACCATCAACGCCGGCCACTTTTTGAACAAAAACATGTTGAAAATATACTATCCTATATTTTTTCAACTAGAACTGAATAAGCTTATTCATAATAAGGCTTGTTTAAAACACTTTAAATGGCCGTCTAGTCACTACGGCATTGTTTCAGAACTGCTCGTTATTATGTAAAATTTTCGCAGCCGTGTAATAAAAAATGCTGAGTTTTGTTTGATCCAAAGTGTTCTGAAGTTGCTTTTTAATTTACGTTAAATATTTTGCGTGGATCTGGCATTTATTTCGTTTCGTTTTATGATAGACGTCAAATTAATATTTTTTTTTGTGATGATCCTACATATATGTATATATATATGGAAATGTCAGCCATTTTCACATCGTTGCCTTTATTTTAGTTGACATACATTTTACCTATAAAGCTGATTTCGTACAAATTATATTTTTTTTATTTGACGTATAGCGTAGTAGTTGAATAATCATCTCGCCACTGCTAAATAAGTGACATTATCATGTTTTTTTATACAACAACGATGAGAAACAAAATTATGGTGAGCGGTTATCTTACATCAACGCCCCAGAGCTTGACACCGATTTCCTTTAAGAAAATGGTGTGGTTTCAAAATTTTGTAATACAGTGATAAATAAACAACGCGATAAAATCCGTATATAGTAGTTTAATTTCAATGAATAACATTCGCGTAAACAGAAGACAATATTATGTAAAATGGTGCTTCATTTTCCTACAGGAAGTCGGTGGAAGAGTAGTAACTTTAGACTATAAAAAATAGAACGCGCATTGCCACGCATGAACAATGTGCCACTTAACACAGAGGCGCACTATTTTACACACCTTATTTAACTAACTCAAGTCATAAAATCAACATAGTTCTATTTAAGATTTAGTGGCGAAATTCGAAAAATGCAGTATAGCGTATGTGAAATGTGATGTTTAATACTAAAAAAATTTGAACAAATACATTTATTTTAATGCACAGTTGTAAAACCTGTTCACGCTCGCTGCAATTACTTGCGAGTGATGTGCGAGCTCTATGTATATGTATACTCAAATATAGTGACATACTTTCTACCTTAGAGTATGCAATAATTCAAGAGGCCTCCATACGTCTATATGTGAGCTTCTGGAACTCATTATTTTTCCCCCTTTACTCCCCACTTAAATTCTATTTCGATAGGGTCAGTAACGCACAATACCTGATACATCTTATGTAGTAAGCGTTAGTAGATCACGGTTACCGCTTAGAGCATAAGATATACGATTATTTGCCATCTTTGTTGGAAAAGAAATTCATCAGCTATATTAAGAAAACACTGCATTTTATATAATATTGTCTTCTGTTTACGCGAATGTTATTCATTGAAATTAAACTACTATGTATATACGGATTATATCGCGTTGTTTATTTGACACTTTATTACATAATTTTGAAACTATTACACTACATACTACTATTAATAAACTTTACTAATTTTTAAGCTAATTAAATTATTAAAACGATTAAAACTATTTATGTTTAAGTTAACACTTTCCCCGACGTTTCGGTTGTTTTTCAGCAGCCATGGTCACGGGGATCAAATGTAAAAACATAATAATGATAAACTAAGTCAAGCCAGGTAGTCAACATTTCTGAATCTAAGCGAATATTATCATAGAATATCAAATCTATTCCTACATATTGTAAGAACTTTAAATAAAATTACTCATTAAGACGAAAACCATAGAATCTCTCATATAAATGTCTAAAGACGAAACAGGTATATTGCATTCACATATTGCCAGATATATTTCTAAGTCTCGCGTAATCGGCTCTGAAATTTTTACTTCCTAACCAACACTTTTCTAGATTTCGTGCTTTGCGGATTCCTAATAACAATCTGTTTGACACGAGAGTCAGACAAAGAGGCATACCTATGCTGCCGGACTAGCATGTTCAGATACGGAAAAAAAAATGTCAAAAGTGGAAATAAAGCTGGCAAATAGGCCTTTTACACCTCTTCCTAACCCATTAAAAGTATCCAGGCGATTTGGGCCTATGTAAATTTATTGTAGTATTATTTTAATTTTTACTTATTTCTTCAAGGGACCTTTTTGAAGCCAACTCATTATAAAGTTAATCGCTCATAAACAGTGGAACAACTTTAGATAAAACTTGGCACAAAAACAGACCATATCCTGGGTTTATATACAAAGAATACATTTTATCCCGGTATGCGTACTCGTGCCCTTTAATCAGGCGAAGCCGCGGGCATAAACAAGTGTTATCACAAAAATATAATTTGCGATACTTACTCGGTAAATGTTTCAACAATAAAATTAATTACGTTAAACGAATGAATTACACGAGTGAAATCTGTATTCGTGATTAATTAATACATATTCATGTATTCCAATTATCATTTGTCATTTCAGATTTTATTTAACTTCATATTAATTCCGGTTTACATCGATGACATCGTCATTTATAAAAAAGACATTACCATTGTCATCTTCTGATTCAATTTTTAGATAATCGAAAATCCAATTTCGGATCCAAGACCTCATCAGCTGCAAATAACAAATCTTTGGAACAAAAAGGTAAGGAAAGGAAAAATATCTTTGACTGTGATATCTTTACCTGGTGGAAGCCTTTCCAAACGTCCAACTAAAGCAAGTTAGCGAAGTTTTTGATAGAAATTTATGTAATTTCCTCCGTACCTTCCTTGCTTACTAATTTGGCCCTTTGTTAGATAAAAAAGCAGAATCAGAGCGTTCGTCCGTTCGGAAACTAATTAAAATTTTAGCGTTGTCTTAATTTGACGATGAAATTATTTCGGCACCTTGCGGACACAAATTCTCAAGGTCTTGTCGCCGTTGTTTTGATAATAGTATCAAAATAACATGGCATTTCAAGGTTTTGATGACGTATTGTTTAATAACTTAAACTAATAAATGAAAATGTATTAAACGTGTTGGGAATAGTACAATTAAACCCATTAATTATGCCCATATTACACAAAAACTATACGAAATTATTGTGAGTGTCTGAATTCTATATTGTTTTTATTCTTATTAAGCATTTTCCTCTTATTTTATTTTACATTCATTGAAACATCGAGTATTAATAATATTAAAATTTGTGTATAATAGAATAACCAAATAGGCAAGAAAATATGCACTCATATTTTGTACGTTCAATTCAACCCGCACTGAGAATTTAAATGCATTTAATTTCTAATTAAATATATTATCTGGTATATTACATAATTGTAATAATTACAAATAAGCAGAAACCGTCCTATTTAATTGCTATAATTACAAAAGGGAATACAAATCCATAATTAAAACAATAATATCAGACTCCTCTTGCGGTACCATGATAAAATTAAATCGATTCCATACTCGAAATCATTCGGCGAAATTATAAACGAACTACCCGAAACGATACCGACGAAATATATGAAAATTATCCCTTCACCTAATTGAATCTCTGGTCCCCAATAAATCTTCGGCTCGCCGGGCCACAGTTTAATAAAGCCGTTACA
Organism: Catocala nupta; assembly: GCA_963675205.1. Lineage (NCBI taxonomy): Eukaryota > Metazoa > Arthropoda > Insecta > Lepidoptera > Erebidae > Catocala > Catocala nupta. The sequence goes on along the minus strand of OY776096.1, from coordinate 23,422,370 downwards.
GTTTTAGAAGATTCCATATATATTGAGTTTTATCTGGTGTAACAAACGACTGGATTACTATAGATTTCTCAAACTGATTTACTGGCAGTTAGGTTGGACTGTGACTACGGAGCTTTGGGATGTTCCGATGATACTTTATGATAGTTTTGCTGATAACTTTGGGTGTCGATTGCGGTAAATTTATGGGCATTGGATAGTTCTGGTTTGTGTATCTTTTGTGTCTAGCTGTAAGGTCAGTTAGTAATTAGTTGTTGTTGGATGTTTGGTTTATCTATTATATTAGACAAACAAAACCTTATCTTGTTATTGAATACCAAACTCGTGTATAATTGGCGTTTAAGGTTCTTCCAAAGCGTTTAATTTGTTTGGAATTTATTTTAAAATTAATTTAGTTGTTATGCAGGTGACTTAGGTATGTGACAAAAGCTTTTCGAACCATGGAAGTTGCACTTTTATTATATAGGTGAACTATTCCTCCCCTCCTCTTTCAACTCCCACACTATGCTTAATGTCGGTGTCATGGCGGACTTTACTATTCAATAACGGACGTAAAGCACACCGCGACTACACAGAACAATTATTTGTAGATTAAACAAAATTTTGTCTTTTATGGATATCGAAGACACAATACACGGTGCATTGACTGTATTGATATACGGTCGGTACTGTTATGTTACTAGCTTCGAATCTTGAAACATATTTAATCATAGAATTAAATGGCAAGATTATAAGACTTAAAACCATTACAGCTTTTCTGGTCATTTAAATAACTGTGCAATAAATTTGATTATAGAATCAAAAACTTACAAAACAAATAAAAAGAAAAAATTTCATTAGCTTTTTAGACTAAATTTTCCATTGCAATTTAGCTTAGCGTACCAATACCTGCCCCATTTTTCTTTGAAATTAAATTAATTCATACTTGCTCGAGAATTTCTAAGAAACTAATATTGTTCAGCGGCGGCACCGTTTTAATTAAACACCGTGTTCCTTGTAACGCCTATTATAATTATTTCCTTTCTCCCTCTGCCGTCCTTGCGTTTGTATCGGCAAGTATTACGTTATTGCCGAACATGTATATATAATTGCTCCTCTATTTCATAAAATGGTGGCAGATTATATTACGTGTTTTTGCTTTAGAATATATACTCAAGGATTTTACGTTCAAAGATTCAAAATATTTGTTTGTTCTGGTATTAAAGATTTTGGATTCGATCAAAAGGCTCTGACTTTCCAAAATTATGTGCGTAATAGTTAGGTACATAATTATTGCTTTAACAGTGAAGAAACTTCGTCATGAGGAAACCTGCATGTTTGAGAGTTATTCATATTGTTCTCAAAGATATGTGAAGTTTGCCAACTTACACTGGGCCAGCGTTAGCGACTATGGTATAACCCGTGCCACCAAGAGGCCCGTGCTCAGCAATGGAATAGTTTACATATAGAGCAAATGTAATATTATTTTAAAACGGACTTTATTTTTAAAGACAATCATTGAGGTATTTGCGTATCAATATGAATCTCGGTAAAATTTACAAACATTGTAACAATGAACGTAGATAGGTTGTAGATCTATGGATCACAACAAGACAATAACTTATAGAAATCCAATAGAAAGCATTTTGTGACCGAAAAGTATAAATGTTTTGGGCTTTGACTTTGACTGAAAGTTATTAGCAATTTGGGTTTTATTTATTAGTAGATATTCTTGTTAACACACAGCTTCGCTATATACTTGTTGCTAGGCCTGGAAAGTTAAGATATTGCTGACAAACGACCATCCTCATATAAATCAAATTATATTAAGGTTTAATTGTCACCACAGAAATGGGACTTATCATTGTCTATTTTAACATTATATCATATTTCGACAATTGGATCCACTGAAATTTGTAGTATTTTATTTGACGTTCACGTGAATTTATCTTTAAACATACATATGCTTGAAACTTTCTAAGATCATTTCTTCCAAGATTTTTGTAAAGTTGTGTGTTAGAACGTCCTACTAAGAGTATTTCATGGTGTTGACTCTATAGTTGTTTTTTTTTATACTATCTAAGAATCTTACAGTTCGGCTGATGGTGAATTAGTGAGAAGAAGTATTATTGAAATGTTTTCTACTTCGTTCATCACTTCTATTAGAGTATTACAGCGATTATTGACATAAATTCTTACAATGTTTACTTTTATGACGTAGCTTAGTACTTTATAAGTTTCGCACATTGATAATTAAGATATAACCAACACATACTTGTAGGCAAAAGGGGAACTGTCTATTATTGGCTTAGCGTGAACAGAATTCATACATAAAAACAATTAATGACGATCCTACGGTCGACGGACAGTAGGCTGCTGCGCCCATATAATGACAATTATTTGGTTTTTGAGTTGGGCAAGACATCAAAACAATTTAAATCCACCAGCCCAGTTCCTAGATAACATTTTAGTAACATATGAATCAGAATAATAAAAGAAAAATAACATAAAAGCAATGATTTTTGATTTCAAATACCTTTATATAAACCACCACAACAAACGAATTAGGAAAACCTGGATACAAATCTTTGTTATTTTTCTAATTCCTACTGGTTAGTGCTTCTAAATTAATATATAATTATTATTCTCAGTGACTGTCCACTCCAAGCCAAAACCCCCATACAAAGTGGACAGTTCCCTTTGTGTGATTCACAAATTATTGTTCTGAGACTGGGTGTTCTTTTTATACGTTGTTTGAATGTTTATGAAGTCCCCAGGAATTATTTCTAGTATACAATAGTCTTTTACAAAATACTTTTCTAAATACCGAAGTGACTGGAATCATCCGAGCATAGAACAAAACTTCAAAATTACTTTTCAATCTAAATTTGATTAAAAACCAACAAAATTTATTCGCGGTATGGATCGCATGGTCTTTAAAATACAATCTACGTTACTTAGGGCTAAAATAACATTATATTTGTAAGACTATTAGTTTTAGTTTTTTACATGTACCCAGAGATTACCCTCTACATACAAACAAATATATTTTATCTTTTAATATTACTATGTATTGTTTTAGCCCACAGCTTCTCCCTCTTATGGAATGCGCATAAGGTACAATTGTTTACGAGGTCCCATAATTAGCAGTACAAGGTAATTGGATATCATAATTACCTTATACCGAACTCTTTGTGGACTTCTGCCTATTCCTTCTAATATAAAGGTCTAACGTCATATAAAGATCAATTCTTCTGAAGAGGTCAAGCTTCAAAACCGACCGAAATTGTACCAGTATGCTCAGCTAATCAACATAGATCAAAGTGTTTGACGGAACCACCCTGTTTCCTCCTTTTAATCACTATATACTGATAATGTGGGGTAACATAGCTGTGCATTAATGAACAACTTTTGATTAAAATAATATTGTTCTCGTCGACACACAAACATAATTCATGAAAGCGATGCTGCTTTTAGCTTTTGGCTTTTGATATACACTGGTACAAATATATTGCGACACCTACATATTGCCTATGTACAGCCTAATTTATATGCACTATACTATACAATAGTTTTAATTAGAAGATCATGTCATTGTGACAATAACAAGTTCTTATAGGTAGGAATGAAATTGAAGCCGGTGGAACAGTAGCAACACTAAATGTATTTCACTCGATGAATCCAGACACCTACTTCTTCCGTTCCTTTTTGTCGTCTCATCGTTAGTTCCTTTACTCTGGAGGATTACAACTCATAATACGCTACGGTGACCGCTGAAAATCAGGCAGGCCGAGATGCAGCCTGTTTGTCACTTTCAGGGTATAAAGAATACTGTACTGGGCTACATAGACCAAAAACGACATGCGACAAAAGATGGCGCTGTAGAATCCTGAACCGCTCAAGTGAAGTTTACACAGCAAGTTATTATTAAAAGCAAGTTCCTGACATCAATCGTGTACCGCGGCCCGCCAAGCACAGGCAGCTTGTGACCACGGCCGGTGTAACCTGGTCGAAACGTCAAGCATATAAAAGGTAAACATAAAAGGTGCATAATTGCATGACCGCGTTAATACCCGTTACATTTATATACATATATATCATGCAACGCGAAAGTTTAAAAATTATTAGTCAAAAGAATCTCTATTTGTGTTGCAGGGACATTATACCACATTCCTCCCCAGACCCCTTTACAGAAGGAAACATAATATTTTCAATGTCTAATACCGAACTAAGAGTTACTAGCTGGTAAGCCCGGTAATCGGAATATTTTAGACTTAAGTTATTTATGTATAAGAAAAATGCAACAATCTCTGTGTTCATGTAAGTTTAATAGTCGACAAAAACAACTCACAAACTTAGGCAACCAGACATCCTTGAATGAATCCTTGGTAGGATACAACGTAAAACAGTGCATTGGCAATAATGGCATGGATACATAAACCAATTTATATAAATTCTGCTTGTTTACCATAAGATAAATCGGTCAGGACATGATGGTCAGTCCTCTTATATAAATTTTTGATAGTTTATTTGAGTTATTTTGTTTCAATTTGACACTCAATAGTGACCATAGTTTAAGTTAGAATTATGTGTATCTATATTGAGATTATTAATTATAAACGCAACAGACCCCGTGCCCTTTATTAAAAACAATTATTGAATTCTAAACTAGTCGGCAGAACTCGAATGACACATGTGAGTATACCCATTCTAAAGTTTTAATTATGATTGCCACAAAAGCTTCTAAGATAATATTTCGAAAGGGGTGCTAATTAAACAGACCTCTTTTTAATAGCATTATTCGCCTCTAAAAATCTACATTGCCTTCTATATTACTAAGTCAGCCACAATTATCGAGCGTCTGAATGATACTATCTTAGCCACTACTTATCTTCTATGTCAGCCACTCTAAATACAACTCAGCATAGTGGTTATTTTTGGCATCTAAACTTCTAAAATATTAATGTATGACATCAAAAAAGATATTCTATTAGCTTCTAATTTTTTAACTCAGTACATTTAAAATGTAACTCATTCCACATTAATCGATCGTCAAAATTTAGGTAAAATTGATATCAAATAGTAAATTATGGCCACTAATATCACCTAGAAACTATTGAGGTGAGACAAAAATGATGAAAATAATTAAGAGGAAACACCACGGGCGAGAGAATTGAAAAATAGGTATTTGTAAAATCTAGTGCTGTCGCGCAGTGCCCGCAGAACGTGATAGAGACAACTGCAGCTTGGACCGAAAATACCTAATAAAAATACACAAAATCAACGTTTCGTAGTCCCCTAATTCCTTCTCCAACACTTGACCGATTTAATTACTTTTTTCATAAAAAAATTAAGAAAGGCTTTGGCCGTGTTTCTATGTTTTCCTTTTTTTATATAATCTACTCAAATTTGTTTGCTGGATGTTTGAACACAGCTGAAAATCTGGCCAATTTTTGAGGATTTTGAATGCTCATGTCTCTTTTAATAATTAATAAATGAAAAAAAGGAAAACATAGGGACATGGTAATAGAGGCCATACATTGAAATTAAACTACTATATACGGATTTTATCGCGTTGTTTATTTATCACTGTATTACAAAATTTTGAAAATATTACTCTACTACTACTATTGATTTTATTTGACTAATTTATAAGCTAATAAAATTATTTAAACTATTAAATCTATTTATTTTTGGTTTACACTTTCCCCGACGTTTCGGGTGCTTTTCAGCAGCCATGGTCACGGGGAGACTCTCGTCGGGGAAAGTGTAAACCAAAAATAAATAGATTTAATAGTTTAAATAATTTTATTAGCTTATAAATTAGTCAAATAAAATCAATAGTAGTAGTAGAGTAATATTTTCAAAATTTTGTAATACAGTGATAAATAAACAACGCGATAAAATCCGTATATAGTAGTTTAATTTCAATGAATAACATTCGCGTAAACAGAAGACAATATTAAGAGGCCATACATTTTTTGGGAAATTATTATTGTTCTACTGGCATTATCCAGGGAGGAAACAGGGGACTACTATTGTATGGGCAAACAGCCCTTGTGTTTCCTCTTAAGTTTAGTGAAATAATTGTCGACGCCTATTTCTAGGTGGTCACAAAAAAAATAACCACGAAGGCTACGGCGGGAGCAGAGCTTCCGCCTCTGCCTTCTTACCTAACCTATCCAAGTCGGAGTGCTAAGAGTCTTGGGGCGTTTTACGGTTTATGTAGTATAGTCCGTAACCAGGACGCACGTACTCACATTACAAATTGTACAAGAGCAGTACGCAAAATTCGTGTATATATTGTAATTACAGATATTTTAAAATAACATTAAAATATATACGCAACCAATTTCCTATGGTTGTGTTTTGGCCTTGTATATATTGAAAACTCGACGCTGTCGTCTCGCGGTATCGCGCCAAATCTTGCAGTGTCTATTTTCACGATAAAAGAATATAATGGATTATTTTTACATGCTAAGTTATAATAAATGATTATTGTCTATAGAAGTTTGAACTATATTTTTTGAGGACCTTGTGTTGTAGCTGTAAAACCTAAAATGGTGATGAGATGTAAAATCTGTGGCTGAGTTAGTAAATTAGGTGGCAATGTATGAATAAGAAAAATAAGTTAAGATAATTGTTGATCTTTACTTGACGCTTTCTATAGAATATTAAGTTGGCGTTGTAAAAAAGACGAATTAGTTTATTAGAGGCTATCTCATTTTCTCGTTGCTTAGTTATAAAATTAGAAGTTTGATCACGTGGCCAATAAAGAAATTTGTGGCTTGACTTATAATTTCTCTTTCGAAAGTGTTAGCCGATAGTGCCACAATCCCATATTGCGCTAAATATATTTCTTGGTGAGCCTATTATCGAAAAAGAGTAGCATTTTCGGACGCCGTACTGCTTCTAAGTATTTACATATATGCATTAGCAAATATGTAGTATGTACCCATCAAATAATATTCTGGAAGAGATTGCTCTTAGCGATAAGGCCGTCCATTGTAATTTATTTTCTCCTTGTACCTTTAATTTTATGCATGAATGCTTTTATGTACAATAAAGATTTATTTACGAGTATGTAAAACCTAGCAAAATACCAGAGACTACACAGCAACATTTATATAAACGTTCGAATAACATTCTACAGAAACAAGTCTGATATTTGCTCCACATATTGTACCAGTGCCTATTAACCTCTATTACCCGTTTCTACTTGTTCACGCGACATGAAGCGAGTTATATGCGCAAGATACACGCACGAGTTATTCCTACAAACTAATAGCATGCGCTGCGCTGCGGCGCATACAAACCGCGCAAGTGCCTCAACTTGTTCATGTCACCAGCGTTGTGTATAAAAGCTATCAGGTTGTACATGTGGAACAAAAAAACGTATTAAGATGTAGCCATGAAATTGAGCGTATAGATTGCACGTTGTTACTGCAGTAACAAAGACAGTTAAAAGGTTTTTCTATTGCTCACAGGAACATTGAACACATTCCGTTCCGACTGGCAAAGCAATCTATTGTGCGTTCGTGCGTGCCTACAGCAAAGCCGGGGCAGGGTAGGGGAAGACGTGGTCATAGTTTATTGTCAGCCACCATATTTTTGTTTATTTATATAAGCTTACAGTGTACACCAAAATGCTATGCTAATTAGACTAACAAAGAATAAATAATTTAAAATTTAGATTAATATGAATATGTTTTAAGATTATACTTTGAGAATCAAAAAACATATCTGCATCTGGACTTCATTGAAGAAAGTCATTGCTAAGTCTAATTGCTCTAGCAGTGCGGCTGTCGTGAGCTCGGGGAGAGCGCCACATAGGCGGATAGCACAGGAAGACTCTGGATTACAACATAGACGTGTTGTCGTCTTCCAAAGCCATGCATATATTAGTCGGGCATATAGAAATGTATTGATTGCCGAACAAACGAGCTATCAACCTTATCAGCTAGTATTAACCAATAAATTATTATGTGTGTGGATTTCCGCCTGAGTCAAAGTAAATCTATCCAAGAATATATTTTGTGAGACGAAATCTTTCATATAGATCACAGACTGTTTGCGATGTAGAATACGATCTCTTTGATAAGATTATATTAATAATTAATTGATACATATAGCCCGCACAAGAACCTGACGCATGCAGGCGCCAGCGTCAGCTACGTGAACACCATTAGTGACTTACTGGTTGCTAAAGACATATATCATAACATTTTAAATCGCATAATCCAAAATAGATACTCTATTAGAAAACCAAAGAATTAGATTCAACTACATACAAACATACACGCCTAGTCCCCGAAAAAAGACACAGAGGAAATTCAAGAGACATATTTCGCCACCGGATTTTAAATGCCACCTTATAGAGGACCTTAGGTATAATAATTGTCAGTACTGGGTAGATGACAATAATTGTCATCTACCCAGTACTGTCAACTATTTAATTGAAAGCCGAGAAATACTTTGCCTTATTATCTTAGATTCAAACTCTCGTACATAGCAGTCGCGTTATAGTAGCGAGATTGTAAGACACCGATCCATAAGATTACATTTATATATAAAGGTGCAATTTCACATCTTATTGAAGCAAAATTGAGCTCTAAATTGGCAAGTTGAATCCACTTAGTTTCTATTATGACGTGCTTATTCAGGCCCAGTGGCGCGGATAGGTGCTCATCGAGGGGAATGGTCAGTCTTTAGAAAAATATGCAGACGATTTATATCATTGTATAACCACTTATTTTTACCAATTGACTGAATTTATCTAAAATCTTAGGTAAAGACTTAATTGGGTAAATATAAAGTATTAACTGAATTTCGATTGGTCAATGGTACGGAGACTAGCCTTTTACCTAGCATACATATATATATATCGGAGAAGTATTGTTCTCTATGGCAACGTCATTAGTGGTTGCGGGGTTTAGTGGGCGTCATCTGTGTAATTGTATCTCAACAAAAGTTTATTTACAATGGCAAATTATATCTATTTCATCCAATTACGTACAGATCACGCCAGAGAAAGCAAGGTTTTGCTGTAGTGTGGGCGTAAAATTTAAACAAGATTCGAGAATAGTGCGCATCCTGATTCCTAGTTTTCCTGGTTAATGACGCAGCACACGTTACCTCATACACAGTGAACAACTGTATTCGAATGCGAGCACAAAATACAACGATGCCGGTTTTACACTTTTTATTTAGAATAAACAATATTTTCACTTCGCAATAATGTCGAATGAAAAATAACAGTTAAGACCGAGCAGTGGGTTCAGGGCTCTGATCTTACTTTTTTTTACACAACTCACAACTCAACGTTCCGACTTGATCAGTCGCTATCGCTCAAATGTGTCTCAATAACTGTCGGCCTTCCTAAAGTAAAGATGGCGCCTCGACCCCACTCAAACACACGCTTTGATCTGATTGGTCGTTACATGAATTACAATATTCATAACTGTTATTAGATTAATAAGGTTTTTGAGTTAAAGAATAATTTAACAAATCAAATAAAATAAAATTAAGCATTTTAAAAGTAATTAAAATGTAGACAATTTATATTGTGAATTATACGTGCACACAACAAGCAATCCGACTCATAGCTTCCGCCGACATATATATATATATATATATATATATATATATATATATACCTAGTTTACAAGTATGGATGGCAATGTTACCGTATTGCCACCCTATCGTAGATAGATTAAGCGAAGTTGTAGCAGCTATACGTGCTTTTCGAGGCACGACGATGTAACATATCCAACTTCCTAACTCAGGGCTGCTACTAAGAATTTATTTATAGAAAAACTGTTAATTTTTTTCACGACCTTATAACCTGTAGCTGTCCCTTCACAAACAAGGTATTCAATAAATTTGCGCAAACACAAGTCCCTTCACAAACAAGGTAATCAATAAATTTGCGCTAACTACAGTATGGCATTCAACGTCATTGGACCGCATTTCTCGGTCAACCTAATTATCAAAGTTCGTGTTCGGTTAAAAATATAATTATGCTCCCACTTAAAGGCAAAACCGATCAATAACAAACTTGACCTTTCGAACTTGAACCAAATCTTCGCCATGACCTTTAACTAACACAAACATTATTACTTGGTGTTATGTGGGTGCTCCTAAGTTATCGGTACCAAAACTAAGTTAGCTGTCAAGATGATTGAGTTACTGAATAGTCACTCAACAGTAACGTATCTCGATATTCAAGTTACTCTTTCAAAAAATAGTTTGGAGATCAATGTGTATATCCAAACAGCACTCATGTGTCAGACATATTAACGTGCATATTCAACACGCATCGAGCATGGATCAGACATGTTAGGTGAACTCAATGCATTTTTAATTAACAGCTCTGAGCTTCAATTCTACGCCAGATCACGACTTATTACTGACAGGATACACTAGCTGCTAACTTAAATTTGAGATATTTTAACGATTATTAAAATTGAACGTTCTGAATTCTTATAGAAAAGAATAACAGCATATTTTTATTTGTATGTGTAGATGTGTATTCAAATATTGTCAATTTTACGTTTCATAATGTTTTTGCCAGCTTTGTCAAATATCTGCTTTGTGGATGTGGTTTTGCCATCAAAGTGAATACTGGTTCATAAATCTTATTTGTCTATAAGTGTTAGTATTAACACATTTGGTGCTAGCATTGTGCGATAATGGGTGAAACTTTTAGTTCAAATGCTTAAAGTATTTAAATAACATTGATAGTTTGTTATTAATGTATTAGAAATGATGAAATGAATATACAATTGAATATCATATACGGAGTTGTTAACTGTACGATGATCACGCGTGAGATAAGAATAGCAAGGCAGGCAAAATACTTCATAAATACGATTAGCTATAACTTATTGAATAACTTAATCCAAAATATTCAAATTTCGACAATTAGAATTTTGGATCAGTTCGACTAAATTCTTTTAAAATTATGCATAAATCGGCATTTGAGATAATTGAGAAAGGTTCTTAAATCATAAGATATACCTGCAGATTTTCCAGTAATAACCAACTATAAATTGACTGTGCCGTTTTGATATAGTTGTATTCTAATCTACACATGTAGGTAAATAATAAGTTATAAAATAATAGGAACATCAACGCAGAGTTTCTTAGTAAACTAGTAGTCCTAGACTGAATCATCACTTTACAACAGGTGAGATTGCGGTCAAACGCAACCTTACCAGAAACTGAAAGGGAAAAAAAAAGTAGGTAAACCTAAACTCTCTCGATTTTACTGTAATGCAACTTACGATTATAAAGCAGAAGCATTTATTAATTTTATGAATGAAGTTAACGTTACTTTAATTTAGAGCTCCGGTTTGATCCTAATTTACCATCTGGCAATTAACTTTCTCGATACAAACGAATAAGATGCCTGCCCAAAAATCTTGACATTTGACCTTGCTTTGGTAATTTGGACATTGAAACTTTCTATTTGAACATCAAAGTGCTTAAACTGTGGTAGACCTCTCAAGGTTTTTTTCAACAGCATTTGGTAAAATGATATTGCGGCCTTTTGAAATTAAGATTATACGTACATTAATGTCTTAGAATGTATAATACGATTATGTGTGCTTTTGACAATCGCTTTTTAAAGGCAACAGACTATAATGAGCAAAAAACTATTGAACTCTGAAATATTTAAAGTTAAATAATATACCTACTAAAAAGAGCATAACTATGTTACTTACTAAAATATTTGATTCTGGCTTGATAAAATAGATTAACAAAATATGCACAGATTATTGAAAGAACTGATAATTATGAGATGAATTGAGTAGTAGTCATGAGTTTTTGTATTATAATTTTTGGAGTTCCTAACTGTTTGAACTACTCCTCTTGTTTTAATATAAACAATTATTAGCTCTAGCGAATAATACATTTACTTTATTAAAGACAAATAATACAAAACGTAAAATATAACTGTCATTCTGTCGTCATTGAATCGTCTATAGCCTCAGTCAGCGATTAGTAATTGATAAACAAAATTAATTCTTAACGTGATACTCCTATGGATCGAATGCGTACATGGTAGTATTAGATGTAAGAGTTATTGGGTATTGATCCTAAGGCAGAGCCTGCCCGTTGTTAGGTTATGCTAAACAACATGTATATGATATCAAAATTGAAAATAGTTACAGAAGGTAAGTGAAAAGAAAATTAAAATTTAAAAGCTATTTACGAATTTATATTTCTGAGTTAAGAAACTGTTTTACATATAAACGATATAGCAGATGCGTGGGACCATTATTTCTAAATGTAAATTCTAATGTCCACATCACAAGACGAACACTATCCAAAAAGGGTCCAAATAATCTTGCAGTAATCGTTTTTCTAGATACAGGCACGATTCACATGAAATTTATCTTTTTAATGGCCTAAGAGAGTCGTTTTCTACTAACAATCGAATAATTTACTTTTGAAGACAAGTTAAGCTTGGAAACTTTTTTATTTTGCGTAAAACGTCTAGAATGAAGCTGTTACTAACTTTGTTTTAGGTGGCCGTTAACTTAAATTGTGTCTTTGAGATGTATTAAAAAAGCGTTATCTGAGATTATTGTGCACGTTTTTGTATACCTGGTTTGTCATTTAATGTTTTGATATTATTGACTATGTACGTTGCACCTGATTTAAATTATGAATCACCAGCGAATTTTTTTTGCGTTAGGCGTATTTGGAGCTGGTTTGATATTATCATTAGTATTTTAAATGAACAGGTCGAATTGGTGGTTTAATCTGCACATTTCTTTGTCTGATTGAGATTAAAATGACCTGCACAACCCAGGTAGTTGTCATCCTTTCCTCAATGAAAGCTGTCATTTGTAATATTATTATTTCCCTCTTCCTTATCCAAATCTCTCAGGCTGTATGATATTGAAGAGTTCAATACTCAAAAGCCGATTTTCAAATAGCAGCACTAGTAATAAATTATATGTCGCAGGGAACTTCACAAATATTCAAACTACGGACACAATGAACATTTGCGGATCACACTAGTTTTTGTCCTCTATGGGAGTGCCATTGACATTGTTTTAATAGAAAATATAAATTACTTTACGTATTTAAACAAAATAAAAGCGCATCTGCAGACACCTTTAATGAACTAACAATTTAAGACCACACTGCCAATTTTCTTACGAATCCATTTTGTAATGCTCTAACTTACTTCTTGCAGTATTCACGACTTGCATCAAAACTTGCTACAAGTAAACCATGCAACATATTCAAATTTTATTCACATCACATTCGAAAGAGTTTCAATTCAAACGACGCTTTCAACCAGCCAGCGCTTTTACGATTTACGCTCAGTTACGGGTCTCATTCATAAACTGTTTTATCTCCACACTGTCACTCATTGGTATCAAAGCATGGAGTGTAAACAGAATCCTTCGCCACACTCATTAGCCGCAACTCTCACCGCTGCATCCCCGTGTGGTAACTTTTCTGAACATTTCACGTTGAAAACTGTTTTATTTGAATAGGAACGGACTGAGTGCTACCTGGTAATGGTATTCAGACACCCGATATATGGCGACGAGATTCAAAATGTTTAAATACATTCACTCAATGTTATGACTATAATTATTTTGTATTTAAATATAGAAGGTATTACAAAATATTGTAAATAGCACCCTAAAATTAACGGAAACAATGTAATTTACATACAACCATACATAAATTCACGCCTGTTTCCCAGAGGGGTAGACAGAGACTACGGATTTCCATTTGCTACGATCCTGACACACTTCTCTGGCTTTATTCACTTTCATAACATTCCTCATACACGCTCGCCGGTTTAAGGTGCTTGTAATTTATCAGTATAATATATATTTGGGTTGGTAAATAATATTTTCTTTATTTCTTTCTTTTCTTTTTAAGAAGACAATTTCCGTACTAGGAATAATTCCTCTATCGCGGGATCTTTACATACATTCAAACAACGGACACAAAGTTCTCTAGACTCGGAACAAACATTTGTGGATCACACAATTTTTTTTCCGTGTGGAATTCGAACCCTCAACACTCGGCGCAATGGAAGCGGAGAGGCGCCCACTTAAGCCATTAAATCCAATCAATGTAGTCAATATTGACTTACAATTTTATTATGAATGAGTTACTAAAAAGAAGAAAATATAATGAGATTACGATATTATACGAATGCACAATAACTGTAACAAACATACAGAATTAACCGAAAATACTATAATTATTTATTATGGTTTATTTATTGTTACTAGCGGTCGCCTAGTGGTCAAAATTCGACCAAAATTCCTAAGCTTGCTACTTTGTTTCCTGTTTTTCTCTATTACATATAAATCAGGTATAGGTAATCATAGTTACAATGAATTGTACGACGTCAGACGAACAATGTCGAAATATTACAAACGCGATTCGACTGCGTGTGTCAAATGCATGGTTGTGTGCGTGTAGTGTTCTTTTATTAATTGAATGTATTTCTAATGCATATTTTATAAAAATATTAGGATTCGCCCCTCGTTCTCCATATAAACTTTAACTGTGCCAAATTTCATACTCCTCCAACCGCGCAATTTTCGTAAAAAGGGGTACAAAGTTTTTGCTTCGCATATTAATATATAGATATAATCATATAAATTCAAAAGGAGTTGATCTATTCCTTTACCAGATTACGAAAAGGATGACTGAAATAACACATATACAGAAAATAACATAACAATATAATAACACGCAAAGCCTACCAGGTTCTAAAATATACATTTCGTATTACAAATATTAACATTAATTTCTGATTAGAGATTTTAATTTCCTTTATCACATTGCAAAACGTACTGCGACGCACATCTTTCGAAGTGAATTATATATTTCCAAATTGTTTCTATGGAAAACCACTAACTATTTATAAGATGAGCGTTATAATGCTTTAATTTCACCACACTTTAGCATCATACGCTGTATTTAAACAATTAATTCAATTTCAAGCTATAATCAAACGCTTCCAGTGTAATTTTATGTAACCTAAAAAATAACAAAAGTACTCCGCTAACACAATCTTCGTAGAAGGCTTGGAACGAAAAGATTTGTTAAAAGTCTTTTCATTTACACAAGAAGTCGGCGGAACAAAATGAACGGACGGAAATGAACTCAGACCTTAGAAGTCTGAAGCAGAGCTCGTTACCACTGGACTAATGAACAGATCAACTTTTTATTCCTGTACGTTTTTTTTACAAATAGCTGCCTGTTAAAAGATTGCAGCGTGGCTGCTTAACCTGTCCCAGAATAGGGTTATCTACCGACAGCCATTCTATGAAAAACTGATGATTACCGGATTAAGATAATAATAATAATAATAATATCATTTATTGCGAATATAGGTTTTAACAAAGGTGTTACATATATAATAAATCAGAAGTCAGGGAGACAAGGAAACTCACACTGAGACTAAATACACAATTTATTGCTAAATCACACTGACACACAATGTATTCACACAGTATAAAGTATGTTATCAGAGATGCTTACAGCTCCGAGAATAAGCAAAGAATGAATGCCGCAAATCTCAAAATGGCGCACACTGTGTTCATTCCTCGGTCAATTGAGATACTCGGTTACGCTAGAATAAATCATAAATTAAATAAAATATTACATCCGACTATTGTTAATCATTAGACGTACTTATTAAAAGTTATTAAATATCAAATTAATATAACAGTCGGCCGTTCTGAGATTTACATGTCCTCATGTAAGTAATTTATTTATTTTAATAATAACAATCAATCCGATAAATCAATTATTACACCATAGAAAAAGAAAATATAAGTATATTATAATTATACATGTCTTATTTATACAACTAATTATTACCCTAAAATAATTCATAGAATTTTGTAATATCATTCCTTGCCTCGGCCATCTCTCAAAGCAAAATTGTTCCATCAATTTCTTAACTAGCTTAAAGTTTAATGTTACATTTGTCTCTCTCAATGTTCAATATCATCTATCAGTGTCAATTCAAAATCATAATCAATTCAAAATTATTTAATTATCAGGTAAGTCAAAAATATTTGCACACTCCTCAGTTGGCTTATCGGCCTCATATGTGCGCAAATATATGCTCAATGTACCTAGCATACTCCGCAATTTGGCTTATCGGCCTCCTGTATGCAGGTATTGCAACTAGGTAAATAGATGCTCCCAAAGTTGGCTTCTCGGCCTCATGTGCATCCTTTACCCAACTAACTATTCAAGATCACGCAATTCACAATAAACATAATTCGACTTGACACTTATTTTAATAAATAATCTAGTGAACGAGTAACAATAAATTGATATGACAATATGTTCAATAGAACTCTTAATTATTCTTATTTAATAATTACATTGTCTTTTTAAATGTCGTTTTCATTACATACCTAATTCATTATTAATTTCATCATCAATTTTATCATCAGTTTCATTGCTAATTTTATCATCATTAATTTTACCACCAATTTCGTTGTTACGCTTATTAATATCCTGATCGATATCATTATCTAGTTCAACTTCTTTATCAGAATCTGTATTACTTTCATTTGAACTCGCGTCGGTATCATTTAAATACTCTTGAGTGTATGTCAACCATGGATATATTTTATCTATGGAAATAACAGCTTCATATCGTCTATTTTGTTTACGTGTTAAGGGGGTATCTTCTACAATGTATCTATCATTGTCTAGGATTTTAATGATTCTATATGGACCTTGAACCTTAGGTAAAAGTTTCTTAGATTTGCCACTGTTGCTCGCTATTTCCCTTTCTATCCTTACTAAGTCACCTACTTTATACTTTTTAGCTTCCTTTCTATTCTTATCGAATCTTTCCTTCTGTTTTGTCTGTTCTTTTGCTACCCTTAAATTAACCTCATCCCTGATCTCAGTTAATGATTTTGGGGTCTCTTTATCAGAATCTAGTAAAGAAACTATATTACTATCACCCTTAGTTCGTAATCTCAATCCAAATAATATTTCTGACGGGCTTTTACCAGTAGTTTTATTAACTGTTGTATTCAAACCTAATTGTATTTCTTCTAAATGTTTATCCCATTCATTTTCTGGGCAATTATGATTTTTAGTGGCAAGTGAAGCTAAGATCGTGCGATTATATCTCTCCACTTGGCCATTGGCCCTTGGAGTAGCTACTGCCTTTAAAACGTGACGTATACCTAATTTATTTATGAAATCTTTAAAACCCTTACTGGTGAAGGATGTACCCCGATCGCTTATGATCCTACTTGGTACCCCAAATAAACTAACGTAATTATTTAAAACTTTCAAGGTTGTCTTAGTTTTAGTGTTTTTGACTCCGTATAAACTTATATATTTCGTGTAAGCATCAATTAATACTAATATGTAAGAATTATTAGATTTACTTTTAATAAATGGCCCTAAATGATCTAAATGGATTGTGTGGAAAGGCTCGTCTATTTTTGGGATAGGATGAAGCAGTCCCTGCTTTTTACCTCCAGGGGTTTTATGATAAGAACAGTCCAAACAAGATTGTATATATTTCTTAACAAATTTTCTCATTTTGGGAAACCAATAAAGATCCTTCAGTTTATCTAAGGTCTTTTCGACCCCAAAATGGCCTAACTCATCGTGATTTTTCTGAAGTAGTTGCCATCTAACTCCCTTCGGAACCATCCATTTTAATTGACCATTAACTACGCGATAAACCCTTCCATTCTTTATTTTATAGTTTTGATAAATATCTATCACATCTTTAGCGTTCGGATCCTCTAAAATTTGTTTTATTTTTAAAATTTCGTCATCAACATTTTGCATTGTAGTTAACCAATCTTCAGTGTCAATGGTTAATATATCAAATATGGGTTCTGTTTCACGACTAGTTTCTTCTATCGCATTCCTACTGAGAGCATCTACGTGGTTCATTCGAGATCCAGGTCGATACTCTATATTACAATCGTACTCCTGTAGTTGCAACCACCATCTAGCTATTCTAGGTATAATGTCTCTTTTTGATAGGGTTGTACGCAACGCATTACAGTCGGTAATTATAGTAAATTTCAGACCCAAAACATAAACTCGAAACCTATTTAATGACGCTACAACTGCTAATGTTTCAAGCTCGAAAGAATGATACTTTTGCTCTTCGAGATTCGTCTGGCAACTATAGTAAGCTACCGCTCTCCATCTACCAGAATCATCTTCCTGCAAAAGCATACCTGCTATACCCGTCTTACATGCGTCAGTATGAATTTGGGTCTTAACTGAAGGATTATAAATAGTGAGTATGGGTCGTTTGACTAATTTAGACTTCAGAGTTAAAAATGCTCGATTTTGTTCTTCGCCCCAGTACCATTTACTATCCTTTTTTAATAGTTTTGTTAATGGCGAGGCTATTATTGCAAAATCCTTAACAAATCGTCGAAAAAAACTAACAAGTCCTATAAACTGACGCACTTCATGCTGGTTTTCAGGCCTTTTATACAGTTGTACAGCTTCAGATTTCTTGGCACCGGGTCTAACTCCCTCTTTAGAAATTTCGAACCCTAAATAATCGATTATAGTGTAAAAGAATTTACATTTAGTAACTTTTAATGTTAATCCCGCATCCCTTAATAATTTGAGTATAGTTTCCAAACGCTCCATTCCTTGTTCTACACTTTGACTCGGTATAATAATATCATCCATAAAAGCATAAGCTTCATTATTTCTCGAGGATTTCAACATTTTATTTATAGTTTTTTGAAAGACAGACGGCGCATTTGCCAACCCGAAAGGCATTCGCGTAAATTGATACTGACCATCGGGTGTAACGAAAGCAGTTTTATCTTGTGAGGAAAGAGTGATCGGAATCTGGTAGTACCCAGATGCCAAGTCTAAAGTGATAAAGTAATTGTACCCTCCAAGGCTGTCAATTTGGTCCTCGACCCTCGGCAATGGATAATGCTCTTTGACAGTCTTGGAGTTCAGTGCTCTATAATCTACGCATAGGCGTTGATCACCAGTTTTCTTTTGTATTAGTAATATTGGGCTTGCATAAGATGAAGTAGATTCAGTAATGATACCGCTGTGTAACATCTCTTGTACCATATCTTTAACTTTTTCCCTTTCAACATGTGCCAGCCTATATGGCCTATATACAACAGGCGTCGCATCGTGTAAAGTTATAGTCATTTCCATTAAAAACCCTAAATCGGTAAGACCAAACGAGAAACAATCCTTATATTTCTGTAATAAAGTGTATAATCTTTGAATATCAGTGTTGTTTAACATATCTCCTACTGATACCTGTTCTAAAAAATTGTTCGACTGTTCAGTCTCTAATTTATTTACATCAAACAATCTTTTATCCTTAATTATTTGAGCCCTTGTTAATAGAACGTCATTTTTAATCATAAAGGGTTCTGGTTCTAAATTTACTAGTACAATACATCCTAAGCCATTTGTAATTGTATAGCTCCCCGGCATCATATAATATTTATGTTCATTTTCATCCCGTATAGACCCCCGTACATAAACGGTGTAAGTAACATTGCTATCAGTTTTTATAGGTACAGCTGTCATAGAATTTATCGTCGTATCGTCACGAATAATTAATTTTAATTTATCAAAGTTATTATTCTCAGGTTGTTTCTGTAGTATCAAATGCTCATCAGTTTTTATAATAATAATACCTGCCTGTTCGGTAAATGTATGTCCTAACAGTATCGGATATCTAAGCAAATCATCCTTAACTATTAAAACTTCTGTAGGTGCAGAAACCCCTTGAACAGTTAAATTGACAATAGATTTACCTATCGGATCTATTAGAGAATCTCCAAATCCTTTAAGTGATGGCAAATTACCTTCAGTAGTATAGGGTATATTTAATGCTTCAAAGTTACTTTGCCTCATTAAGGTACATTGGCTACCAAGGTCAACATAACACATCATAGATTTACCATTAACGCTAATATTCAAAATGTATTTACCATCCAAAGTACCTGCTAACTTTACTTCCGATACTCCTGTCTTATCGTTAGTATTTTTTTGTAAACGTCTACATGAAGTGGTTTGATGTCCAAGGCGTTTACATATATTACAGGTAACTAATGGTTTGGGGCATTTAAAACTAGGGTGGCCTAATTCACTGCAATTAAAACATTTAATAGAGTTTGGTGCCGTTTTATTATTTTCACTTTGGGTATCTGAACGCTTTTTATTATTATAAAAGGGCTTTTTATTATTTTTAACATCTTCGGATTTTATGGTTTTAAAGTAGGCTAACAACTGTTCAGGCTCTGTATAATTACCTGCCTGAGCACCTAAGCGCATACTTCTATCCTCTAACCCATTTATAATACAATCTATTGCTTTCTTATTATATATTTCACATCTATTCAGTAAATTTATATTATGATAAAAATAGGTTTCTAATGATTCATCAGGTTTAACTTTCCTATCTAACATTTCTTGCAACAAGTGAGCATAATTTTGCACAGTAGGGAAAATTTTAGTAAACTTTTCTTTCCAGTCGGTCCATGTAAAATTAACAGAGGGTAGGCCTTGGTACCACACTTTAGCTACACCCATTAGTTTTGGTAATGCATAATGCAACAATTGCGTTTCATTCCAATCATACAATTTTGCACATTCTTCTACTTTCTTTATCCATGTATTAACAGTTTGTTCTTCATTAGATGGATCAAATTCAGGGACGGCATTATTATTCATTGAAAAATGATTCTGAGAAGTTGTACCAGGCAATAACTTAATCAAATTCAACAATTCTCTAGCAGATACATTAGTTAACTTACTATCGGTATTACACTGATTATCAAATTTTTGTCTCTTTGTTCGTTTTAAACTAGACATTTTTTTATTCCGACTTTGACTACGACGGCCCATAGCGGAATGGTCGCTAGAAGAATCGCCATCAGAGGTAGAAGATAAATTACTCACAGCTGATAAACGCTTTTTACTGCGCTTAGGCTCACGCCGACGCTCCGATGAACGCTTATGACGACTATCACGACGGCTCCGTGACCTCCTCCGACTCCGCGACCTTCGCGGTCGTCGTTGTCTTCGGCTCCTTTGTGAGGATGAGGACGATTCGGATAGGCTCCTCTGCTCACGACGATTTCGTCTTTTGGAACGAGGATGGCGATTTTCGGGAAACGGCGGCATCCTCATATATGCAATCTGTTCCTCATCTCCAGACATATTCCTAATGCTCTGAAACTTGACATTGTTTGCATTAGATCATGATAAAATAACCCAAATACGATGCTCATAAAAGCGGGGTACTTTTCAAATACATATGTACTTAGTTTAAACACTATTTATAATCTAATAGGTAATTTTATTATACACATGATCATGAAATCATACTATTCATATGGCGTAGAACAACTCAACAATAAATACCTACTAATCAACTACAAAATAATCAAAAATAAAACTTTCACACTAAAACATCTTATGTAGGTACTTTATTTCTTGCAAATAAATAAATGAATGAAAAATGTTTTGTTTCACTATAGAGCGTTACACTTTAAATTCGTTTCGTTTTACCAATCGTTTGACGCAGTAACATTTTAAATAAAGGATAAAATTATATACACATTGCGCATTTAACCTAATTATTTTTCAAAATAGCAATTATTTGAATCTGTATACAACAGAGTCAATTGCGCTCTTCAGGAACGAGAAAAAAAAGCTTTTAAGATTTATGTATAAAATAATTCTAACTACACCTCACCTTGGTTTTCAGCCGATTTGATAAACAGCCGTTACCGTAACGGTCACTTGTAGGCGTGGAAGGAATTTTATACTTTAGTATCCCACTTCTGAACTATAATAAATCAGAAGTCAGGGAGACAAGGAAACTCACACTGAGACTAAATACACAATTTATTGCTAAATCACACTGACACACAATGTATTCACACAGTATAAAGTATGTTATCAGAGATGCTTACAGCTCCGAGAATAAGCAAAGAATGAATGCCGCAAATCTCAAAATGGCGCACACTGTGTTCATTCCTCGGTCAATTGAGATACTCGGTTACGCTAGAATAAATCATAAATTAAATAAAATATTACATCCGACTATTGTTAATCATTAGACGTACTTATTAAAAGTTATTAAATATCAAATTAATATAACACATAATATTCAGAGCTTCTATATTCTGCTATTTAGCATGCAACGTTTTTATAATAGAATATAGTATCTTGGTTCAATTTATTTACTATGTAATTAATCTTGAATAATACGTTATAACGGTCAGTGCATATTTTAATTTAAAAAGAATATAATATCAATACCTCAATGTCAAAACAAATATTTTAAAATGTCCGGTACTTATAATAAGCATTAGAGAATAATGTCAAATTAGGTTATTAATTATTATTAGTCAAAGAGATTTAGTCCTATAGGTCCTATAGGCTATAGGTCCTATAGGTTAAGACGTTAACCAACTATAATTCTGTCACGAGTTAATTCGTACACACCAAAATAAATACAATGCACGGACAAACCTTTTTGCTTTTAATTTTTAACATGATAGCGAAAGACAAAATATCTACCTTAATTTTCCTTGTTATAAGCATTACGGTTAATAGCTTTATACATATATATACATATATGTACATATAGGTTAATATGGTTAGCAGCGATAGCCTAGTGGAAAACCGTTGGACTGCCTCGCAGAGGTCTCGGGTTCGAACCCAAGGCGCGCATCTTTGACTTTTCGAAGTTATATGCGTATTAAATAATGATTATCGCTTGCTTTAACGGTGAAGGAAAACATCGTGAGGAAACCTGCATGTCTGAGAGTTCTCCATAATGTTCTTGAAGATATGTAAAGTCTGCCAACCCGCACTAGGCCAGCGTGGTGGACTATCGCCTAACCCTTCTCACACTGATAAGAGGCCCGTGCCCAGCAGTGGGACAGTTTAATACAGGGCTGATATTATATTATATTATTATTTACGGTTAATACCACAGGTTTCTAAAATTATATATTTCAAATTAATGTTTTTCCTTATGTGATAAAATAACACTTTTGAACGTCAAAGTTGAATTTTAATAGCTTTAATGCAGTATTACGTTGTCTAACTAATCTATTTGATCACTTTATGCATATACACATGCACGATGCCAGCTACGAGTCACGCTCAATAACGCAACAGTAGTGATTGCGACTGCTGTACATAAGGTCACCGGTTTGAATCTTGTGTCGGGCCTACAAAAAGTAATTAGGTTTAATTTGTCTGCCAAGGAATTCTCAATAGCGAACCTCGGAAAGAACATAAAGCCATTCATCCAGCGCCTGATTTCTCTCTGATTGTGTCAGAATTTCGTCTCATCGGACTATGAGATTAGTGTTATAAAGAGGGCACTTGTGTTGGCGAACACACTTGTGCACTATTATATCTCCTACGCTAGCCATTGGCCGCCTTGATCGGAACTATGTAGGTCTCGAGGAAATTATTATTTATAGCCTCTGCTGTCGGTAATTATTTGTTAAGCGATCAGAATATGTATCATTCTACTGCAAGGCGCAGTTTTAAGACTCGATAATCTTCACTTTTCTAAAATAAATTTGCTTAGCTGATTTGCCTAAGGACACTCCATTTGAAACCGTCTTTGCACGTCTTTAAACCGAACGCGGCAGTACATTCTACCTTTATATCCCACCCCATCAGCATAGCCATCAGTACCCCACAACACCCCATTCGTACTTCGTTCGTTTGACATCAATTTATCAAATTAACTACAAGCCATGCAAATTGCTTCGGAAATAAAAATCAAAGACAAAGCCAAGTTAATTATTTCGCGTCCATAGTTTACCGCAATTGCGGAACGACAAATGAAGACAAATCGGTGACGGCAGTCGGTTCAATTCCTGTTGGGACATAGCTACTACTAGTGGAACTCGTATCGATAAAGGAAATCTTTTGGCATACATATGTAGGCCATTTTCTTTTACTTTTCGTATTCGGTAAACAAATATTCCTCGCTTCGTCCAAAGATTGTTTTGTTTGCTTGTTTCAAAAATCATTTTATCACAGATTTTGTAACCATTATATATTTTAAGTTTCATATCTACAAAACTGCAAACAAATTACAGAAATAAGTAATATTAATGTAGTAACTAAACGAGAAGAGACATATAGGTCAAATGAACGTGGAATAATATACGGGGTACCTCAAGGCAGCGTGCTAGGACCCTTGCTCTTCATAATTTATATCAATGATTTACCTAAAGTCGCTGAAAATCCAATTACTTTGTTTGCGAACGATAGTACTTTGACAATAGAAAGTAAAAATATATTGACATACGAACAGGACATTAATCATTCATTAGAATCTATTATGACATGGTTAAATAATAATAATTTGAAAAATAATCTTTATAAAACCAAAGTTATACATTTTAATCAACGGACACTAGGCATAAATATTGATATTAATTTAAATAATATAACTATTGATGAAACCCAAACCACAAAGTTTCTAGGACTTATAATTGACAAACAACTCAATTGGAAGCCTCATATTGAGTGGCTTAGTAAAAAAATAAGCACAACAGCTTATGCTCTATCTAAGCTATCTACCGTTCTTAATACAGACGCTTTGGTGACAGCCTACCATGGATTAGCAGATTCAGTTCTTAGGTACGGTGTTATATTCTGGGGGCATAGTACGGATAATGAAATAGCTTTCAAGGCACAAAAAGGCTATATTAGAGCCATATTTAAACTAACAAAAAGAGACACCTGTAAACCTTTCTTTCAAAAATATAAAATATTAATATTACCCTCCCTGTACATATTAGAAACAACTGTCTTTGTAAAGTCGAATCCGCATTTATTTCCTCGTGTCTCAGATATGTTTCCTAGAAATAGGAGGAATAATAGCAAACTCTGTTTACATTAATCAAAAACAGCACTTATGCGCAAAAGTATCTTCTGCATGGCTCCATTGATTTATAATAAATTACCGAATACATGGAAAGACTTAAGTATTACTGCATTTAAACAAAAAGTTAAACATTTCTTAATAGAACAGGCTTATTATAATGTAACAGACTTTCTGAATGAAAAATAATAAATATTTCGATGACATTTTATTATTCATAATATTATTATATAATTTTGGATATTATGAACATGACAATGACATTTTTATTTGTAATCATACTTGACATTTTATTTAAATTAATAATCAAACTGACTTTTTATCTAGGTTATTTGTGATTTAACATACAATTTTATGTATATTTATGACATTTATATAATTTTTAGTTTGAGATAACTATGTAATTGGAATGTTAACTTTTAGTGATTTTTTGTTTTATATTTTATTCTTTTGTTACAATGACGATAGCGTTATCTTTATCTTTATCTTTGTATTTGTATGCCACAGTATGAGGCTGAACATGCATGGACTTTATTGTTTATACTATCTTGCATTCTTATGTATACCATGATCAAACAAATAAAGATTATCTTATCTTATCTTATCTAACGTTTTGATCTTTATACTATAACAGGAGTGTTGCCGCTTTTATGAAGAAAATCGGTAACGTTGTGGTTTTCATATTAAGTACTTCATCAATATTTTTTGAATGGCTTATTCGACTTTTATGTTTAAGAGTTCATTCATGTATAGTTGCTTGTATTAAAGCCCGCATGGTTCGTCTTTTATTAACAAAAACATCAGCCATCATGTAATTTAGTGAAATGAAACAACGGATAAGGACAGACATTAAGCGATATAGCTTTAAATACAAACTGTACAAAAGGTTATTGATATTTATTTTTAATAATGGAATTGATCCCTACCAAGGATGCTTCGCAAGGCTATTGAAATTAAAAATCATCCTAATTTCAATAGAGAAGACGGTTTTAATGTACCACCAGCTTGGGATCCAGTAATTCAAATAGTCAAACCCAAGAAGAAGCAAAACACAGCTAGACTTCATGATACTTTGAGCTCATTCTGCGTAAATAGAAACACTTGAAAACATTGAGACAACTACCATCTAAGTCTCCCCGTGAACATGGCTGCTGTAAAGCTTAAATTATAGTAAAGTTCAATAATATTAGTGTTAGAGTCTCAAAATTATGTAACAAAAGTGTTTTAAAGTATACAACGGTACAAAATCCGTATAAAGTGGTTTAATTTCAATGTATAACATTCACATAAACATAAGACAACATTATGTAAATCAGTACGGAATGGATGTTTTTATAATATACATAGTCTATTTTCGAATTTTAATGAATTTAAGAATAATTATTGGATTTTATACGGCATCCACGAAATTAGATGTAGAACATAAACGGCAATTTCATAGTTGAAGACCGAATAATAAAACTGTATGGCATTAACATTCTGAATGCATATCCACAGAGCCTTTAGGATGCACGTTATCAGTTGACAGCGATGCTGACTACGACGTCTAAACCAATTTCGTACAAATAAAGGACTAGATTTGCCCGCGACTTCGCTTGCGAGAATATAGGATATTTGTAGGTAATTGATGTCAAGATAAAATTCCACAAACAAAACACTATTGTGAAAAGTTGACGTTATCTCCAAATCCTTTTTTTCTTTAAATCGTAGAGGCGTTTCGTGCGGCGAAATGATAGAGATGGTAAAATGTATAAGTTTTTACGTAGATATTACAGTCATTATTCATCTTAAGTTGAACACCATACAGGATGAAAGGAAATGAAAATGGATTTCATAACGTGCAAACGAAGCTTTTCATATAATACCCCACTTGACCCAGTAACCCCTCTTTAAAATTTTCACACTGCCTTGCCGCCTCTTTGGGCATATAAAGAAAAAACATTCGTAGTCATGTTAGGCATGTAGATTTGAGAGATTTTGGACAGTAGGATCAGTGAAATATATTTTGGACTTAACCAAAGACTAAATCTATGCTTATATTATAAAGGTGAAGAGTTTGTTTGTTTGTTTATTTGTTTGTTTGGTTGAACGCGCTAATCTCAGGAACTACTGGTTTGAATTGATAAATTCTTTTGGTGTTGGATAGCCTATTTATCGAGGAAGGCTATAGGCTATATAACATCACGCTACGACCCACAGGGGCGGCGCAGTAACCATATACGCGACTTTGCTCGCGTTAATGTACATTTTGTCAATAAAGGAGAATGGGCAATCGTAATATCACCCTTGAAAGAAAACTAGGCATAGTGTACCTATGCTCCGAAAACCCACGTTTATTTTTTAATTGTCATGATTTGTCTTGCAGTGTTAAGTTCTAAAAGCTATACGATTGTTTTGAATACATTTATATTTGAAACGATTCATAAGACTTTATTTTGACTTCACAACTGTTTTTAGAACAGTTTTGAAGGGCTATCAGGGTTACCAGCAATAAAAACATCGTTATTAAAATATCCTACTTACAAATATTTAAATCGTATTATAATAGGCATGAAGACAGGGTTACAAATAAGTGATACTTATTTGTCCATCTTTTAGATTAGCAAAAAATAGTGGACACCTATTTTTCATTTTAACAAAACAATAAAAATTTATTAGGATATTACGCATTAAAGATTGGGCGACGGGGCTTGCGACGTCACTCTTTTGTAAAATTTGTACCTACAAGTGACGTAACACAAAAATTAAACGCGCTGTATCTTCGTTGTTATTAGTTTGTGAGACAAGAGAAAAATACGTATCCAATATATCTTGCTAATCTAAAAGACGGAGCAAACACTTTATTTTTGTCATCATGCCTATTGCAAAAAATCTACTTAAATATACTTTTTAATATCAACTATCGTTTAATTAATTATTTGCAAAACAGTACTATAAAATGAATAAAACAGTTAATATATATTTTCTTAAATCTATATATTAATGTTCTTAACATGGCAACAAGTGCAACAACATATTATTTCCGGGTTTATGATATTAAAAAAGTAAAACAAAATGGAGTCCATATCAATCCCTTTATTGTAACTTGCAACATTGCGAGTGGAAACTTAATTTGGTAGTTTTATTAACTTATAATGTTGTGAAATATAACTCAGTTTTGCAATTTCTTGCTTTTAAATGTATAGTCGTATTGAAAATATGTCTTTTGTTACACATAACTGATGATATTTTAACATCTAAAATAAAGTTAAAAGTAAGGGTAACTGTCTTTAAAAGAGCGTTTTCTATAAATATTGGCGCTTTTCGTAAATCATATTCATTTTTCTTTAAAGTGAAGTGGTTAGGTTAACTAAACTAGACCACTTGCTTAATGATAAGCGAGAAGGATGCTGGCAGCAATTAAATACGCAAGTAATTAGGTAGCTTATATTTGCACGTTATAAATATCAGAAGCAGAATGCATATACCTACATACATTGACGACACACTATTTATACTAAACATTAGCTAATAATAATTAAGGATCACGCTTGACATAATCTAATTAATAATAATAACGGTTCGGTTTTGATACTTTTCTAGGTAGGCGTTGACCGTTGAACAAAGGACATGTGGTAGCCATCTTGCGCGCGCGCCGCTAATACAATGGCAGGTGGACGGCCATTTTGCTGGCCGGCTGGCTGAGGTAGGGCTAAGCGCACTAATCCCTTACACGTGTAAAACATCAGGCGACATGTGACGTAGATCGTATGATCTCGTGCTGCGTTGTAGCGTATGGTTCTACTTGCTTACTCGCCACAAAGTATTTATTATACCATATAATTATAATAAGGTAACTTTTATCTTCTTAACTCAAAAAATATTTATACGAATATAAACCGATACTGGAATCCATACAAGCCAGAGCATTCTCCTTTCTATCTTTCAGGAACAGTACTATTTTCAGGACGACAGTTACTTTATGTCCTTTTCTGTACCCCTGACAATGAACACATCTTCTGAAAATTGCCTTAATTCTGCTTTAACATGTATATTCTTACTTTAAGTAATGTTTCTAAAACACGATTAATAAAATTTCGCTTGATAGAAATTAACTGCGACGTTGCCTCTGAAATTTAATTATTAATTAACGTTATTACTGCCATGGTTTATAGGAATTTGCAACCTTCTCAAATGAATACTTGCATATGAAATTCAACTGATCAATATTTAGAATAAAGCCTTTATTTATTACGTGATTAACGGAAAAAAGATTTGGCACTTATAATGTATAATTCTGAGCACGGTGATTCCAAACTAGACGCTACGCGACGCGCGATCAAATACTTCAAATTTAATGATTGAGTGCCTGATGGCCTTATATAGAAACTTTAAATTCTATATTTATAGTTACTAATAACTATTTTCAGAATTTCTGGCCATTCTTTCGTGTTAGAATGAAAAGCCAATATCAAAAATCATTTATTCATTTAGATCACAAAGTAATATTTATGAACGTCCTAGTTTGAGGCAGGAGTCTCAGGCAGGATCTCTCGTCCGCCAGCCATTGAGTCGGAGTGACACCCTCTGTCGTGCCGGGGTGTCACCCAGGAGTCGTCGTCCGCAGGCATTTCTTGCCTGTGTTGGACACTGCTGGGTGGATCGCTGATGTAGTTTCAGTTCCAGCGACCCACCCTCAATTCAAGGCAGCGAGTTGGCACACCGTGGTAAGTTTAGTCGGTAGAACCGGGGACGTTCCATCTTTTCCCGGGTGAGCCCGACATAACCTCTCCGGTCCCATTCTCAATAGAGGCGTAAAAAAAATGAGTCTCAGGCAAAGGGACTATATGAGAATCTTCTGATAGTAATATTTTTTATTTTTATTAGGTTCAGTTAAACATTTCATTATTTGATGAAGGCCACAATACTTACATACATAATCATCGTAATATCATCATAATCTTCTCATAGACTTTTTGAAGTTTCTTGCAGGTATCCTACCTGTATCTGCAAAAAAATATCACGCACCATTCAGTAATAATTGTTGTATTTATAAGTCCTTGCGGACGGAGTCACGGGCAAAAGCTAGTACAAATATTTTATAATTGCCTATTCCGTTTGCGACAAATGGTAGCGGCTCAACAATCCCTCTCGATTGAAACGTCCTGACTTAAACTTGTGGACGTTTTTATTTCACAACACTTTTTTTTATTTCCGCCATTGTCCGCGGTTTTATTTGTTGTGAGTTCGTATCGGCTTTGATTCAGAATGGATTTATTTTTCATACA
The DNA here is from genome assembly GCA_963675205.1 of Catocala nupta. Taxonomy (NCBI): domain Eukaryota; kingdom Metazoa; phylum Arthropoda; class Insecta; order Lepidoptera; family Erebidae; genus Catocala; species Catocala nupta. Next base: position 23,392,205 of record OY776096.1, on the reverse strand, counting down.
ATACGATCTTTGCTTTCAAGTTACCATATCTTTCTGTTTTCCAGGAATTTCTTTTACACCCTTCAGTATGGATCCATTTCTATCGGGATAACCCTTGTTTGGCTGTCGTTTTGGATTAGGTGTGGGTGGTACAAAGAAAATCGGATCTTTGTCTCGTATTTATGAAATTTATTCAATGTATAATGTATTCATTTGTAGTAAAATCGGCGGCAAAGCGAAGAATTCAACTGTTGCGCTTGTCTCAGGTTCGATTCCTAGGTGTTATAGGGGTTTAGTATAGTATATACATTCTCAGTAGCAGCACGCTATCTTAAACATTTTTGCGGTTAACGGCAATAGGATTACAAGTAGATAATAATATACTGTTGTTGCTAAACATTTGGTGATGGTATAAATAAAAACGTGCATAGAGAAGTAACACATTCACACAGGCAAGTGGCGTAAGATTAGTACTCGTACGCACGCACGCACGCACGCACGCACGCACGCACGCAAGCACGCACGCACGCATGCACGCACCCATAAACACACACACACGCTGTCCTCGGCTTCACTCGCGCAGAGTAGCTAAGGCCTGAAAGCGTAACTAAAACTCAGATTAGCATTTATAATATAAGTAAGGATAGTTATATATCCTAATTGAGTATAAGAATATACAAACGTAACATCTATATATACATAGATGTGACGTATGTATGAGTAGAATTCACACGCTATAACATTTTTATAGCAATTTCAGCGCATACTCCTACTTTCTTTTATTTCTGATATAAAGTAGACTGCGAAATATGCCTCGGGCATCAAGTTGAGCTGCCAAAAAGGATAAAAGTGGTATTATATTTAGGTGTCGTAATGATATACTGTATAAATATTCTTTTCACTGTACAGCGACTAAATTATTAAAAGTCAAGTAAAATTCTTATTTGACTAGACTTTTAATAATTTAGTCCCTGAGAGTATCGACAGAGAGACATCTAGATCTCAATTCTCACTTCTCCAATTCCCAGGTAGAGCAAAGTGTTATTGAGTTCTTCTGGAAGTAAATTGTCAGTAGCAGCACAAGTAAAAAGTTTCGCATTCGATTGCCGAGTAGGGAGAAGTTTTATTGGGTTTTTCTGGCTAGAAATTTTCAGATATAGCAGGAGGCTAGAACTGTGCTCACTAAACGGTAATAAGTTTTCCCCTATTATGTAGGTCGTAGGACCTAAAACTATAGCTGGCGAAATGTAGGTGTAATACACCTCTGTCTATCCCTTCGGAGATCAAGACTATGTACGTAAGTTTTTTTATTTTTTATTATACTAAGGTGGCAAACAAACATACGGCCCACCTGATGGTAAGTGGTAAACTATAGACGCCTGCAACACCAGAGACATCACTTGCGCGTTGCCAACCTTTTAGGAAAAGAAGTGGGAAGGAGAAGGAGCGGGAAGGGGGAAAGAGGGTGATTGGGCTTTCGGCACTCTCACTCACTGAACGAAACACAACAGTAGGAGTCACGTCAATATTCTGTGAGAGGGTAGTCCTTCCCCGGTCGAGCTGGCCCATTCATGCTGAAATCAGCGAGGCTCTACTACTTTGAAAATGTATGTTGTGTACTATTATATAACATATATTTGTTTCTTTAATCTAAGAATCATAAAACTATTTCGTTTGGCTTAAGACAGCGATTTGTACTTTAAAAATTAGCCGATTTTTGGTCCTAATCCTGACCCTTATGAAAAGTTATTGAGATTTTGGGTTAGGGATTTAATAGTATAAATGTGTAGCAATGTACCCAGTACTATGACTGAACAAAAAAACATCGTAAGGAATCGTGTCTAAGAGTTTACCATAATGTTCTCGAAGATATGTGAAGTCTGCCAATCCGCATTGGGCCAATGTGGTGGACTATGGCGAAATCCTTCTCACATTGAGAAACAGACCCGTGCCCAGCAGTAGGACAATTTATATAAGCTGATATTATTATAATGTCTCCTGATAATGGTTAAACCTCGATAACGTAAGACCTAAAGAGAGCTAGCGCAATGTGGTCGAAATACACTTATGTCTAACCTTTAAAAACAAGTTCGAAACTATGCAGATTTGACCGTACGCATATAAGATTGCCTTGATGGTGCAATGATAGTGAATGTGACTGCTGTGCGTGAGTTGTCAGGTTCGATTCCCGAGGTTTTACGTGAAACCTTAAACCAAAGCTGGTAATCGAGGCTGTAATAAACATCTGTATCTACCATCCACATAACCAGACTCCTTGCTACTATTAATACTCGTGACCTAGTAAATGTGACTTTAGTGCGTGAAGTCTTGTGTTCCATTACCGTTTCGAGCAAAGCATTCAGTTGTAAATATGACTGCTGTGTATGAAGTATCGGGTTTGATCACCGAGTCGGACAAAATGCTACATTCTTCTATCACGAAATTCTTAGTAGCCACCTACTAAGAATCGTCGTCTACCGGATTCAATTCCAGATTCCACAATCTGGAATTGAATCCGGTAGACGACAATGGCTCTCCTCTTATTATGTGTGACCAAAAATCATAGTTGACGAAATGCAAGCGTATTAGACATCTGCCTACCCCCTTTGGGAATGAAGGCGTGAAACTATGTATGTATGCATACTGTTCAAATTCAATCCTCTCAGTCGTATTACTCCCTAGTGTATTGCCATTGGCTAGTGCTATTGGATACTGAATATCGGTTTGCTCTAAGAGCATTTGCTGTTTGAATTCTGCAGTCTAAACCTAATAGTTTGTAGAATTGAGACGATGTATAAAATACTGTCTAGATATTGAGTAGTTGGGCTTGATTGTGTGATCCCAGGTAAAATTAGAGCAGAGCATTTCTTGTTACTGAAAAACGTCCATATAGTTATTACAGCTGTTTTGAAAAGTCACTGCTCAAATATTATAAGGTCGAAAAATCTCAATAGCAGTAAACTGATTAATACAGACAGTGACATAAACCTCAAAGCATTTTTTAGATTTAGAACTCTTAAATGATTCAAAGTAACCATCATACTCATGTTTTTACAACAATAATAGTTAAAGGATAGTTAATTTAATGATAGTTAATAAATACATTTTAATAATAAGACAGTTTTAATTAATAAGCTAATGTTACAAATTAACTCAGTGCTAGTTATGTTGCTGACTGTAACAACAATCACGGCTACAGGGTAGATCTTAAATATAACTGAAGCAGCGATAGCTCAGCGGGGAGACTAACAGACTGCAATGCAGAGGGTCTTGGGTTCGAACCCACGTCGCGCACCTCTGACTTTCGGAAGTTATATGACTTTTCGAATTGATGTGCGTATTGATTAACAATTATCGCCTGCTCCGTGCCTCGGAGAGCACGTTAAGCCGTCGGTTATGAACATCTATGGCAGTCGTTATTGGGGAAGTCGACACAAAAGATCCCACTGGGTCGAAGTGTCGCCGGTCTGTACTGACTGGCCCCTACACAAGATAAGATAAATATAACTGGCGGAATGTTAATGTAATACTCTATCAAACTACCTGTTTGGTGATATACAAGCACGGCTCGGTATGTATACATCATTAGTTGCACGTCTTTTTACAACTTTTGTGCATTAAGTCTTAGCTAGTCTCGGTACTGGTAACACCCAGGTCATGTTTTCTGAGAAATATACAGTAGTCTGAATCATGTCCGACAAAATAATTATTTTTATTGACATTCGTATAGGTAACCTTAAACAAATGCGAGCTATGGGTGTAGTACTCTGCTTATTCCTTCAAGAAAAAAGGCATGAGATTATAAAAAAGTAATTACAAATTGTCCGATTTCTTTGTGAAACACATTAATTACTGCTAAGAAGTCTTTGAACTTGTGGATAGAATTTAATTTAACAGTTGGTAGGGACAAATTTAGAGCTAGCAAAATTTAGAACTAATAATCCTTTGCTTATTCAATAGGAATATAGGGGTAAGACCATGACCTAATATTAAAATTCGAATGTGAGTTTATTTGTTTATTTTAATGTCTTAACTATTCCACCGATCATCTTGAAATTTCGAACAATAAAAACCTAGGATTCAGAAAAGAAAATATTGTTTCCAAAAAACATGACGTAACCTACATATACGCGAATGAAACCGCGGTCAAAATGTAGTAAGTTACAAGCAAGCATGCTTAGACTAGTTGATTAACTATCCATCAGCCATATTCAACTCGAAGCATATACAAAGTGGCGCAAATGTTATCGCATTAATTGATACCACACATACTACATGGTATTCTTTGACGATTTACAAATTATGAACCAAATGTATTCAGTAGTTTAGCCACAAGAATTTTTTTTGTTTTCATAATTTAGAACATCATGTGTAATGCAGAGATAAATGTCAAAGACCCCAAGCAGCGATATTAAAACAAAACAAACAAACGAAAAAAACACAATAAGAAACAAAAAGAACAAAAGAAATTAAGTCCATAATCGTGTGACGAAAAGAAATAGGTTAGTGTGTGCTTGTTAAAATGGTGTTCCAATGTGTGTCTAATTTTATTTTATTTATTTTGTTCAAAAATATAATTTCTTAATTTCTGCGGAAATAGGTTCTTTATTTATGTTAACCGTTTTATATCAACCAGCTTAAGGCAGTATATCATTTAATGTGATAAGTTTTGCGCCACTTTGTATATAACACACTCACATACATACATCTAAGCAACGCTGCACCTGCTTTATCACAAAATACAAGACTACTTTAAAGCGTCGGGCATCAAGATACTTTTATCCCGGTGCCCACTAGAACCCGGTACACTCTACTTGAGACGGAAAGTAGGGCGGCTTTCGATGGAGATTCCAACAATGCCAGTTCTTGAAGATTGTCCCGGACAGCATAATAGCCGGTATCCCTTAGCAGATTGGAAACTGTTTTTTGTTCTGAATTAGCCCATATCAAGTAGGATTTTGTGCGATCCTTTAGGGTACTTTTATTATTGTTTGAGGATTTTTATGTCCCTGTTACGTTGCCAGGGTAGTGTAAAAATACGGTACGTAAATATATTTATATGAATGGATGGGTCTGAATAAAAATTCAATATATTATTGTCTTACGTTTACACGAATGTTATTATGTATGTATTTTATCGCGTTGTTAATTTAACACTTTTAAGTTTTAAGTGTTAAATGAACAACGCTATAAAATCCGTATAAAATAATTTAATTACATTTCAATGAAAATTCAAAAGAAAACTAATATTATTAAGATCTCCAATTCACACAGTCTTTCGTGATGGTGTCGTTTCTAAAGAGAGAGGCAAGAGAGCGTACCTGTCAGATATTATAATGCGTTCAAAAAATAATTGTAGCCTACATATACTTATATATAAAGGAGCGAAAGCCTATGCAGTTGGTTCGCCATGCAGAGGTACCGAGTTCGACCCCAAGGCAGGCACCTCTGACTTTGGAAAGTTATGCGCGCATTTAATTAATAGACATCGACACCTCTCTTGCCGTTTTTAACCCCCGACGCAAAAACGACGGGGTGTTATAAGTTTGACGTGTCTGTGTATGTGTGTGTGTGTGTGTCTGTCTGTGGCATCGTAGCTCCCGAACAGATGAACCGATTTTAATTTTGATTCTTTTGTTTGAAAGGTGAATTAGTCGGGAGTGTTCTTAGTTATGTTTGATAAAATCGGTCCAAGATGGCCGCCGCCACAAAATGGCGGATTACATATTTTTTCACAACTCCCTCATAAGGGGTTTTATATGAAAGGGCTTGACTAGTAGAATACTACATACTATGATAAATTTCAAATCCAAGATGGCCGCTACCTCAAAATGGCGAATTACATTTTATTTTCACATCTCCCATCAAATGAATATTGTGCAAGGAGTTTTTAAAATGTTTAATTTATTTTTTAATTACTTAGTTATGTAACATGTATCGGTACTGTGTTGTAGGGGAATTTACAAACGTTCGGTAAAAACTGCACAGACCGCGCAGTGGGCAATTAGTCGATTTGTTGTTGCCGCTCTGTGTACTGTGGATTAGAATAAATAATATAATAATAATATAATATAATATATTCTACCACATACACAACACCATCTAGCACAAACTAAGCAGAGCTTGTACTATGGGTACTAGACAATGGATAAACATACATATATACTTTTTTTTTTGTAAATACATACATATTACACATAGAAACACCCAGACCAAGACAAACATCCATGTTCATGCACACAAATGTTTTACTTGTGCGGGAATCGAACCCGCAACCTCAGGCGTGGCAGTCGGTTACACTAACCGCTATTTTTGAATCTGTATTTTGTATCCGTCAATTATATGTCTGTAAAGCCTTATGTCAAAGAGCATTATTTCTAGTTCAAGCGTTGTATTTTTTAACCCCCGACGCACAAACGACGGGGTGTTATAAGTTTGACGTGTCTGTGTGTGTGTGTGTGTCTGTCTGTGGCATCGTAGCTCCCGAACGGATGAACCGATTTTAATTTTGGTTTTTTTGTTTGAAAGGTGAATTATCAAATCTATTTATGTATATAATACAATTGTAACTGGTCGATGTCTGTACCTACATATGAGATATTCAAGAAATATAATGTGGGTCTCTATGAAAGCTATAAAAATCAAAACAATTATTTTTAGAACACACAATGTGTTTGTATGTTTATAAACGCAACGCGCAAATTTTTTTACTTAGATTCATAAAAATAAAAATTAATCTAAATTAATCTATAATAATACACAAAGCAGCAACAAATCCACTTGCACTAGATACTTTCTTATATTGTATTTAATGTATGGCCGAAAACTGTCTTTTAAGATACAGGTCTCACCTAGTTTAAAAGGCAGGGTTTTTCATTATTTCAGCATAGATATGTAAATCTTACCAACGTCTGTCCTGTAACTATCGTAAGTTTATTTGTAAAATCTATGTATCTTTTCTTTTGTGAAATAAACTTTATTATTATTTATATATTTATTTATATTACTGGTCTAACTTAAAATCTGGTGCATGTCTTATCTTGATACGCCGCCTAGAAGTCGAGTATTATGAGTGTGGATCAACTTTTTCTTACATGCAAGAAAGAAAATTGTAGATTAGTTCCTTCATTACCCACCTTCCTACCTTAAAATTAGTACGGAGTCGTGGGCAATATAAAAAATCTTAATCTTAGATTTATCCATATAATATAAAAATAAGAATTACATCTTTATTACTATTATTATTGTTAGTGTAATGGAACGCATCCAAAATAGGATTTTTTTCACCGTTCGTTGGCCACGCAATATTCTATATTCCAGTTTTGTTCTGTTAAGTTATTTGAACAAATCATTTTAAGCACAAACCAAACATATTTATTTCGCAAATCTATTCAAACATGCCTTTTCCCAAACTTTATACATATAAAATTCATTTAAAAAACACATCCATCTTTTTATATTTCTAATGTCTGGTGTAATAGCATTTTGTCTGGAAACCTTCTAAGTTAGATCCTTCCCCGAGGGTAAAGAAAAACTAGACAAAGCTACCAATGTTATGACGTATGACACATTGGCCCCGGGACAGCTGAACGGTAAAAGGAAATTCCCACACGTAGAGCGATCCTTAAACATATTATAGGGACCTGGTATAGAGAGAAGAGATAGCGGGTATAGTAGCGTTTACTCAGTACACTTGAGTAGCATTTGTTTCATTTTCTATATAGCAATAATATACCTGCATCGGTAGCGCACCGGTATTAATATAATAATGTCAGGTCTGTAAATTGTCTTATTGCTGGGCAAGGGCCTCTTCTTAGAGTGTGAAGGGTTCGGCCATAGTCCACCACTCTAGCCTAGTACGGGTTGGCAGGCTTTACATATCTTAGAGAACTTATATAGAATTCTTAGGCATACAGGTTTCCCCACGAGCTTTTTCCTTCGCCATAATACGCATACAAATTCGAAAAGTCAGAGATACGCGCCTTGAGATCGAACTCGAGACCTCTGAGTGGCAGTCCAACTATAGCTTCCATTAACCATTACCTATAGGTAATGGTTAAAAACTATAGCTTCATATTAACTTACTTAAACATATTTTTCACCATACCGCTTACATTGTACATGCTCTGTCTCTCTACATATATATGCTCTTTGTATAATGGTGAACCATTATGCAAAGAGCATATAAAACCTACTCATTAAATTATAAACTTCTAGCTGTCCGTCGGCAATATGAGTTTTTCTGGATGAAGATGAAATATTTCCTTTTTGTGCCCCTGATTAAGTGTATCACATTATTAATTTATAATGATTAATCGAGTAGTTAAGGCGTGAAAGCGTACCAAACAAACCTTCATTCACATTTATAATAATAGTGAGGATTTGGAAAAGTATTACTGAGATAAAAAGTATGTAACACGTGGTCTGCCAGCTCTGTTACCTGGGACAGTATATAAACAAAGCGAGTCTTCTCCGTAGCCTTTATTATTCCCGAGTCACTTGGGGTCGTCTTTTCTGGTATAACCGGATTTGACTGGATATCAGTTTTTACACGGAGCGGTTGCCACCTGACCTCCGCAACCCGAAGACTAACGATACCCTAAGGCCAGACCAGTGTCAAGATATTATAGGGCACTGACTTCCCAATAACGACTGCCATAGATGTTCATGGCAGCCGGGAACGACGGCTTAACGTGTTCTCCGAGGCACGGGGCAGGCGATAATTGTCAATCAATACGCACTTAAGTTAGAGAAGTTATATAACTTCCGAAAGTCAGAGGTGCGTGACGTGGGTTCAAACCCGAGACCCTCTGCATTGCAGTCTGTTGGTCTCCCCGCTGAGCTATCGCTGCTTATAAAACAAAGCGAATATTATTATATTATTATTAAAGGTTGGAACGCAACACATTTTGGTTGCCTTGATCTGTTTGGTGTATGTACACACAGCGACACATCAACCTAGACCGTTTGGACTTTAAACTATTAGATGTTGAACGCTGCGAATTGTGCAAGAGAGTGCGTTACATTTTTGTTATTTTGTCTCATTCACGCTGCACGGGACGCGACGCTCTATCCATTACATCGACACCACTATGCACTGTCCCTTTCCGAAAATTCTCTATTTTGTATGTAGCGTAGTTATGCGTATATAGGATGTTTAACTTGATGTGTAGTCGTGTGTACAACACATTTCTGACATCTGTCGAAGTGACTTGACAAATATGAAGGATGGTTGATACCACTAGAACTTTCGGATTTGGACAGATCTTCTTCCACAAGAAACAAAATTATTAAATATGACTGCATGGATAGCTTAGTGCTTTAAGTGGTCGCCTCGCCACTGCCGCTGCGCCGAGTGTTGTGGGTTCGATACCCACGCGGGACAAAAATTTGTGTGATTCACAAATAGTTATACTGAGTCTGGGTGTTCTTTGTGTCCGTTGTTTGAATTTTTGTAAAGTTCGCCGCGGCACAGGATTTACTCCGCAAGGGTTTTCTTTTTTTAAATAAAATAAAGAAACATGCAGTACAACAAAATTACAACCGCTTATCGCTTATATTCTATAACGCCACCCTTACTTGGAGGATGACAACTTGAATCTTCTTCTTATTCTACATAGGAAATCGACTTCTGACCTTCGCTCGTACATAACAGACCATTATGTTCCCAACATTTCGATAAAAACTAGCTGAAAACACTCCATTAACACATACATAGTCTCACTCCTGCATCGCCTGACATAGACAAATTAACCTGCTAGCTCTTGGAATGCCAATCATAATTAAAATGCTATTGAGCCTGGCCGCCGTTGTGACTCAAAAGGTTAAACCTAAATGTCTCTAGCTATGGCTTTTGGTCCCACGTAATTAGGGACGACCCTATTATCGTCCAGTAGTCGATAATAGGGTCGAACTTATATAATTCGTACTGCAACTGAAAAAGGGCACAGTCAGGCAGAATAGTCACCTAACCCGAGATCTCATGCACAGCAATTTCATTTACTAGCATCACCAAGACAGTATATTATTACCAACGTGTAAAATATTTTTGAGCTAACGATTTTCGACATGTTACTAAGATTGAAGTTGCGTTTGAATATTGAATAAACGCTCCCAAACTGCAATGTATATAATAATGTCGGCCTCGATGGCGTAGTGGTTAGTGTAACCGACTGCCACGCCTGAGGTCGCGGGTCGATTCCCGCACAAGACAAATATTTGTGTGCATGAACATGGATGTTTGTCTTGGTCTGGGTGTTTCTATGTATAATATGTATGTTTTACAAAAAAAAAAGTATATATATATGTTTATCCATTGTCTATTACCCATAGTACAAGCTTTGCTTAGTTTGGGCTAGATGGTGTTTTGTGTATGTGGTAGAATATTATATTATATTATAATAAAGAAAGAAATGTTTCAGTATATGCACAAACTTTCGCTTATTTGCCGGAAAGGCAGTAAGAGATTACGGATTTACACTTGCTACGGTTCCGCAATATATTTTTTGTTTCTTTCCCTCCCATTAGATTTTACATATACCTGCCTTTCAGTATTTTTTTTTACTTTAGTATTTTGCTATTCCATGATATCGTTGCATTGTCTGTTATACACATTGGGCTGCCTAATTGCTTGGCTTACTTTCATGCACTGTAAAAAAAGATAGTAAGGGATCTTACTGATATGAATATGTGATAGTTTGAAGATGATTGGATGCTTGTTACTCAATCGCGCCTAGAACGTTGAACAGATTTGGATAAAACTTGTCACCGAGATAGACCACGTCTTGAATTAGCACGTCCGCTACTAAGTAACCTTTAAGTGGTCGATATAGATAAATCTTGTATCGCGTAGACTTTACAAATACTGACGCAACGAACACAAGACTCCCAAACTCTGAACAACAATTTGTGGATTACACAAATTTTTGTTCCGTGTGAGATTGGAGCTCACAAGACTCGAGGTAGTAGCAGTGGCTAGACTACCAGTTTAACTATAACGCACCGTGCAGTAAATTTTACACAACTAATGTGGCAAACAAGCATACGGCACACCTGATGGTAAGTGGTCACTGTAGTCTATGGACGCCTGCAACACCAGAAGCATCACTTGCGCGTTGCCGACCCTTTAGGAAAGGAAGTGGGAAGGAGAAGGAGCGGGAAGGGAGAAAAAGGATGATTGAGCCTGCGGCACTCTCACTCACCGAACGAAACACGACAGGAGGAATACTGTTATTTCACGTCGATTATTTGTGAGAGGGTAGTCTTTTCCCGGTCGAGCCGGCCCATTCATGCTGAAATCAGCGAGGCTTTACTACTCAGAAAATATATTAGCTGGTATATTATATAATCGTATATTTACGTCTATATAATGTACAAGCTTTTGCCCGCGGCATCGCTCGCGTAAACGTAGGTTAGGTTATGATTGGTTAAGAGCAGTACTTTCCATTTTAAATAAAATATATCTTATGTTACTTGATGATAATTTAGATATCTATGGTGAACTTAGTTTTTAAATCAGTTGATTAGTTTTTAAGTTAAATCCTTACAAACAAAAAAACTATTTTTCCTCTTTATAATAGTAGTATAGATAAAAATATATCCGCCAATTACCGTCGTCCTTATTATGTAAAACTTACAAGAATGACGGACAAAACTAAACAGAGATTACTTCATTGTTCATAGGGCCAGGGCGTCGCTTAAATCCAGATTATTTTGATAAATAGCTTGTAAAATTCCCGAGGAATGTAAAAAGTATTTGTTCTTTTTTGCTTTGATTTTAGTAATTTATTCAATAATAATACATGGGTATACATTTTTGTCATTAGTCTAAAATAATATTATACTACAATAAATTATAATTATCCTTAATCTGGTACATGTTTTACTTAGGTAATCGGCCGATATTGTGCATTCTAATTTAATTTCAAGCGCTAGGTTTTTTTAAGTGGTTGCCTGAACCAGGTTTAGACCAGTGTTTCAGGCTATTTCTCTACTTACAAAAAAAATATATATGCCAAATAATATTAGTGTTTAGGTCAATGTGTATAAACTTAAAATAAAATATGTATATTGATACAATAAAAATAACTTAGATTACATAATTATTACAAATTACTCATGACTTACTCTACATTTGATTGTCAAGTTGAACTTACCGCTGTTTGTATAGCACTACGCCACATTTCAGAGGTCGTTTTCATCTCTTCGAGATAGTGTTACAGTGAAAACACAGACAAGTACAAATAACATGCGAATATCCTCGCTAAAGACGTCCCGCTTTAACCTAACATTGTTAACGAGACGCGTTCGTAGACGTGGAATGCGTTATGCTGCCTTACCGTTTAGTAAGTCTGAGTTAAGTCTGATTATGACAGTAACGCAGAAGAATTGATATTTATCGGTTCAGAACAAATAAATGGCGTTAACGTCTACATTAAATGCCTGAGTTGAATAACACCTTTTGTATTGCATACACCACATTTTTGAGGCTGTTTTTATCTATTCGAAACTTAATGCAAAAATAGAGACAACTACAAATAACATGCGAATATACTCACTAAAGACGTCGCGCTTTAACCTAAGACGACGTGTAGACGTGGAATGCGTTATGCTGCCTTACTGTTTAGTAAGTCTTAGTTAAGTCTAATTATGACAGTAGCGCAGAAGAATTGATATTAATGGGTTCAGAACACATAAATGGCGTTTACGTCTATATTCAATGCCTGAGTTGCATTCACCACATTTTTGAGGTCGTTATCATCTATTCGAAACTTAATGCAAAAATAGAGACAGGTACTAATGACATGCGAATATTCTCGCTAAAGACGTCGCGCTTTAACCTACCATTGTTAACGAGACGCGTTCGTAGACGTGGCATGCGTTATGCTGCTTTACCATTTAATAAGACGTGACTTAGTTAAGTCTGATTATGTTGTACCGCAGAAATAGTGAATGCGACTGCTGTCATGAGGTTTTGGGTCGGATGATAAGTATTTCGAACAAAAATTTTTTGGTAGCCGTACGGAGTCTTTGGTTCTATGATCCAGTGGACCGTAGCTGGTAGTATGTGGATGAACTACAGCTCTGTCTACTTCTTCGGAGATGTAGACGTAGATTAGTGGCGCACTAGTTGGTACGCGACAAGTATGCATGAATTCTCCGGTTCGATTGCCACGTTAGGCCAAATTGTTTTAAGGCTTTTCTCAGTAGGAGTTTGGAACTGTGCCCAGCAGATAGCAACAGGCTCATCTTTTATGGGACTATGTGATCTAAATTTCTAGCTCAATGTAGGTGCGATACATCTGTGATCATAGATTTTCTGCTAAAGACTAAAAAAAATTTACTACTGAAAATCTATATAACACTTTTCTCTTCTCCAGAATCGAAACCAATCCAGCACAATCAGCCACTAATGTATGTTTATCGTCGATTAAAAACAAACTTATGGCATGGAAGTTCGCATATCTTAGTCCAACACTACATACAGTCCAACGTCATTACGCTTCAAGTCGGAGCACAAAGCGGTTTGTGTCATATTATCACAAATCTAGACTTCATGTTAACTGACACGTCTTACGTTGTCACAGAGGAATAACGTCCTTGCGAGTGAGGAATATTACCCTGCTCTATGTGTAGTAAACGTACTACTAGTAATATGAAAGTGACTGCCTTGACGTAGAGGTCGTGAATGAAACTGTTATTCATGAGGTCTACTAAAAATTATTGAAATTTTCATCAAGAACTAGATTTTGCCTGCGGAGCCGCTCGCATTAATGTACGTTATGTCAATTTTCTATCCCTCAAGAACAGTACTTTTCTCTGGATGAAACGTACTGCATGTCTTTTTCTGTACCCCTATGGGAAATGTCATGATTATCGGTATAGTAGTTAGTAGTGGGCATGAAAGCGTAACAAATAAACTCACATTTACATTTATAATATTAGGTAGAATTTCTTAATAGCGGCAAGGATTTTGAAGGTTGACGGTGTAGTCAGGCCCCTAGCCATCAGCCTAGATTATGCGCCTCATCTCTCTCCGGTCATGTCGGATTACCGGCCCATTGGATTATGAAAGTGCAAGGATAGAGAGTGCACTTGTGTTACCCCACACACTGATGCTCAATAATAATATTGAGTTAAGAATTGTTGCTGTCACGGGAATTTGGTTTGAAAGACTTTAAAAATGATAACACTAGATTTTTACCCCATCATTGTAAGCGTAAATGGTACTCACCTACGAAGTGCCTATTTTTAGGATGCACGTTTTTGTTTGTATATAATGGTGGTCAACTGCTGATAGTCGAACTCCAATGTATACAAACTCTCTTCAAAACAGGAAGTGAGAAGGTATACCGATATCTATCAGAGGAGAAACAGATTGACTTGATTGATTGAGACATGTCAAACACAGCTTAAACATCTTGCCTCGAAATTGCTCTACGGTCTCAAATTGGATGGTAGAAAGAAGTATGTTTAAGAAGTACCTGAACCGGTTCATTTCTAATGATGCAATACATAACCGCAGCATTCAATTCAGAAACCATAGTAAAATTCATCGTGATTATGTCACTACCATCTGAAATATATGAGCTAAAGATATGTACATTTCGAACATAAAATTCGACTAAAATCTTTCCATTTTGTTTCTTAAAAAGACAACTTCTTTAGGAATAATGCCTGTATCGCAGATGACTTCCAAATATGCAAACAACTTACACAAATTACACCCAAACTTTGAAAAAGTTAAATCAGATAAATTGTCTCGTGTATGGACGGATCCACGGCTTTCTGGCGAGTAGATCACTTATATGATTACGCTATCTGCGCAGTCAATTATAACACAATTGATAAGTCATTGACTTGCGATCGAAAGAATATAAAAGCAAGCGTAAACCAAGCATTGGTTCTAGCCGAAGACATACACAAGAATACTAGTAATTTGCAACCTGCTCCTCCTACTGCACCAGTTGTGGAAAAACTCAAATGGCGCAAATACAGTAATTTAATTGGTAATTACGTTTTTGAACCATTTAGTGTGGAGACTCTAGGTTTGTGGGATCAGGACAAGCGTGTTTCGTTCAGAGATTTCTCTTAGCGGCTAATTAACTCCCCATGACCAGCTAGACTTTTCTTGGCTCAAAGTATCAGCATTGTCATTCAACGTGGTAAGATTGCCAGTCTTACTTTTTCAGTCGACAATAGTCACAATAGAAGTCGCTGAGGAATTTTACCACGCTGCCTAAACCAGCCATTTTATTTATTACCAGCTGTTACCCACGACTTCGTCCTTGTGAAATTTACCAAAACGGGTATTACTGAAGCGGAATCCTTCTTTTCTAAAATAAAAACCTAAGTTACTCCTTATTAGCATCAGCTATCCGCCAGTAAAAGGTGGAACAAATAGACAGACAGAGAGACATTTTTTTTATATAAGTACCGTATATGCTTTCATATGCATTTAGTAAAAAGCTGTTATGTTGACATTATAAACAAACACATAAATGTTATGTATTTGTATAGATTTTCTTTTAATTATACTTTTTACACTATAGTTTGAAGTGAAGGAATACCTTAACATCTGTCCAAATCATTCTCATTCTTCTACGTATAAAGTGAAATTGAACAGCCCTCCAAACTGATCGAACTAAACTCAGAGCTAAAAGCACCGGCCGCAATCGTTAGGTACGTTGTAATGGCGCGCGGAATTGAGTTACCATCCTCCTACATACCTATATGTATAGTAGACTTATTTGAACTGTAAGCGAAACGTTTAATAATATAGTATTACGATGGTTAAGAGACGAGGACTCAAGTGCTTTGGTTTCATGAACTAACATTGACTCTCCCAGCCTTTTTAAGCAGACCGTGTCTAGACACGGTCTGCTTTCTTTTTGTAAACAACATATGCCTGGCTCTTTATATGCCAGTATTAGCTGACCCGGCAAACGTTGTTCTGCCATATAAATTATTTCTTAGCGTTACGCAATGTACTTTACGACCTATTCTCATACCTACTAAATATATAAAAAAGTAGGCGAATTCTTTGCATGCAATTATGTTATTATTTAATATTCGTAACTTGCAAGAGTAACACAAAATAATAAAATTACTTTCCAATATAATTATCAAATAAACAAAATTTTA
The DNA here is from genome assembly GCA_963675205.1 of Catocala nupta. Taxonomy (NCBI): domain Eukaryota; kingdom Metazoa; phylum Arthropoda; class Insecta; order Lepidoptera; family Erebidae; genus Catocala; species Catocala nupta. The sequence goes on along the minus strand of OY776096.1, from coordinate 23,376,083 downwards.
TTTTATAAATGTAGTGACTTCTTTTCACAAGTACTTTTATCAAATTTCGAGAAACCAAAGATTCTATCATTCCCTGTCGTTCTATCACATACATACAACACCATCTAGCCCAAACTAAGCAGAGCTTGTACTATGGGTACTAGACAATGGATAAACATACATATATACTTTTTTTTTGTAAATACATACATATTATACATAGAAACACCCAGACCAAGACAAACATCCATGTTCATGCACACAAATGTTTCACTTGTGCGGGAATCGAACCCGCGACCTCAGGGCAGTTACACTAACCACTACGCCATCGAGGTAACTGGTTAGAAATAAACTGGAGCATTTAAGCCGGTATAAACAACCCAATCCTATTCGGACTTATTCTCGGAAATCGAAACGGGAAGCTTTAGTATTATTTTCATTTCTTAGTAATACGTAAGCGTATGTACTCTACTGTAATAGAGAATCCATAATCAATGACCGTTGCGCTATGAAAACAGAGATTCTTATTTCCAGCAATGAAACATACTAGAAAAATACGTACTGTATTGAACTACACATGTTTTGCTGAGAATCACAATTTACAATGAGCGCGCATCGTTGTACTAACTTTGTTATATATATAACTAGCTGTCGCGACAGACGTCGTCATGTACACAGAAAAAAAATAAAACAACAAATCTAAACCATTCTCGAATCCACTTGAACACACACAAAGAATTTCATCAAAATCGGTGCAGCCGTTTAGGAGGAGTTTAATTACAAACACACGCACAGAAGATTTATATATGTAAAGATTACAATAAACTGGATCCGCACCCTAACGGAAATTAAATATATGTATATAAATTTTGCCCACGACTTCACTCGTGTACAGTACGTTTTCTGGATGAAAGGTACCCAACGTCTTTTTCTGTTCCCCTGACCATGTGCATGCGAAATTCATGATGATCGTTCGAGTAGTTAAGGCGGGAAAGCGTAACAAACAAACCAACAAACTCTCATTCACATTCATTATGTTAGGATATACACGAACAAAAGAATTATATATATGGCGCAGAATCAACATACAGGCACAGTTATTAGAATCGCTATTTATTATCGTTAATTTTGAATAACGCCATCTATCATCGTTTGTCGGAAACGTCAAGCAGTATGCTTGTGAGAGGTCGATACAGGGCGTGGCAGGTCTTATTTGACAGCTGTCAGTTGTTCTTGTTGGACATTAGACGCATTTGACTGGAGGGACTTCACTTTTTGGTAAAACACGAGCGTTCTGCCAACCCTTATCGAACCTACCGCGTTTCCGTACTTTAATCAAAGTTTAATCTATGCCATCGGCTCGACCACTTATGATTTTGTTATTTTATTATCGGGAGCGAATAAATAAACGGTTTTAATGCGTGTGGAAACTATTATTTCATACTTGCACCATGTCGAACTCAGACTCTGATATCGAGGTACTCCAAATGGGTTAACCACCTCAGACATATATAAAAATGAGCAGTATGTATTGGACAGCAACAGCTGTACGATTATTAGAGGACGGAATAGTGAGTAATGTCATAACAGTGTACCCCACTGGACGAGGAACTGCACTCTAGAGAAGATCGCAACCATACTTAGGTTACAGCCTAGTGCCTAGGCTCCTTAGGAAAGGGCTATGGTATCAGCAAGGAAGGTCAGCATAATTTTTGTCCTTGTGCTGCATAGCTACTTTTTTATTAAATGTTTCAAGTATCTTCTCCCTAACCTTTATTATTCCCAAGTCACTTGGAGCCGTCTTTTCTGGTCTAACCGGATTTGACTGGATATCAGTTTTTACACGGAGCGGCTGCCACCTGACCTCCGCAACCCAAAGGCTAACGATGCCCTAAGGCTAGACCAGTGTCAGGGTATTATAGGGCACTGACTTCCCAGTAACGACTGCCATAGATGTTCATGGCAGCCGGGACCGACGGCTTAACGTGCTCTCCGAGGCACGGAGTAGGCGATAATTGTTAATCAATACGCACATAATTTCGAAAAGTCATATAACTTCTAAAAGTCAGAGGTGCACCCTCTGCATTGCAGTCTATTGGTCTCCCCACTGAGCTATCACTAAGCATCTAGAAGCTATTATAGCATATCACCTAACATCAGAGGGAATTAAACATTTACCACTTCAGTTAAAAAAAGAAAAGCACTACTTCGATAAAGTATATTCTTACGTAATAAGCGATGACCTTAAAAACTGCAATCATAAAATGTAATAATATATAATATAATAATATAATATTCTACCACATACACACAACACCATCTAGCCCAAACTAAGCAGCTTGTACTATGGGTACTAGATAATGGATAAAGATACATATATACTTTTTTTTTGTAAATACATTCTTGTTCATCTTCTTCATTTTTACTTCTTTTTCATTCTTCATTGTTACTTACATGGTATACATAGAAAAAAAAAAAATATATATATTTATATATAGAAAATATATAAATACTAGACAACATATTATTACTATAAATACTATTTCGCGCGCGGCTCTGCCCGCGTGGTACCAACGTCGATTAAAAGTAGCCTATGTCCTTCCCCCGGTTATAAACTATATCTGTACCAAAATTCATCTATATCCGTTGAGTGGTTTAGCCGTGAAAAGGTGATAGACAGACAGAAATACTTTCGAATTTATAATATTACTAGCTGTCCCGGAAAACGTTGTTTTGCCATAAAAAAATGTTTTGACCAAAAGATTTAAAAAAAATTTTAGGGTTGGACAACCCTTATCACTAAGGGGTATGAAAAATAGATGTTGGCCGATTCTCAGACCTACTCAATATGCTCACAAAATTTCATGAGAATCGGTCAAGCCGTTTCGGAGGAGTACGGGAACGAACATTGTGACACGAGAATTTTATATATAAGATTAAGGATTTTCATATTTTCTTGCGTAATTAAAGCAAAGCTTGTTTAAGTGAAAAAGATGACTCTAATTAATATGAACAGCTATCTATTGCAGTAATCATAAACTACGTTGATTTTATTATGGAAAATTACACATCTTGAGAATTCATGCTACTCTGGTGGCTTCACTACGTACAAAAGTGAAGTTCTTACTAAGTTTTGTGGTTAAAGGACAAGCTGGGATAAGGGTCCCTGGAACTCTATAGAAAGGAACGCCTAAAGTTACACTGGACCCGGCTAGAATTCCCAATTGGAACAAATTCCATCCTGACCACCAATTTATACAAAGTTTATCCAAAAATGTCATCGTGTATCTTTGTTATATACAGAGTGTCCGGTAATTAATGGATAACCTTGAAATGTCTTAAAATATATATATATATATATTAAAAAGTGCATCATACTTTTGACTGTCTATCTATGTATTAGCATAATTAGTGTTTAATAATAAAACAACAAAAAACCGATGGATTTCATTCATTTATGGTCGTTGTATACAAGAAAGTTATACATGGTAATTAAAAAAAATACACATATCTCAGGTAGTAGCTAGGATGGGGTGCGTGTCAGGAAACCTCCCCGTGGTGCACCCTGGGCACCAGCAACAATGCTTTTCATTGTTGCTGGTGGCTAATATTCTGACAACCGGTGCCATTTGTCGCGTTTGGCACCGAAGGCGGGGGGATGGACGCGAGTCCCATCCCCAAGCCGGAGGCCCTATTTTGGGCCCGGCTCTCCCAGTACTGCTCTGTTTTAGAGTGGACATGGGAGAGCCTCCTTTGACGGGTTCGGCGTGCACTCACCCTGCCGCTGAACAGACAACGGGGTCTCTTCTCGTCGTTCCGACGATTCTTTCCCCCTCTTTGTCCCCCTTTAGTTTTGTCCCCCTTTTTGGTTTGGTTCTGCGTCCAAATTTGTTTGTTTGTTGTTTTGTCCCCTTTTGTTTGTTTTGCCCCGTTTTTATTCTTGTTGTCCCCCCCTTTTTTCTGACTTTTGTCCCCGTTGTCACCGTCTGGCGCATATCGTAACCCCGTATTGTGCAGTGTCGTGGATCACGTCTCGCGGCTGCTGACGGGAGCGAGGGTCTTGGTTTCACCGCCTGGACTGCGAGGGAGTGGCCCTCTATAAAAACCACCCCGAATCTCAAGTTGCTGCCGCACGGCGAGGAGATGCATGGCTGATGGGTAGTTCAGTCACTAGTGCGGCCCCTTCAGGGTACCTGCCGTCCCCCTGAAGTATTAGGCTTGCCCGGGTATCGGGATCTCTGCCCGGGTCGACTTTTATTTCTCCCATACTCGTGGGTTTTGATATGGAATCTTTGAAAACAATTTTAAAAAAAAAGTCGTTAAGAGAAAGTAGGTCGCGCACGCCCAGTACTGCGCGTTCCGAAGAGGAGGAGGAGTCCGTGCGGTCGGAGCACGATAGTGACGTTGTGGAGATCACTCCGGTGGCAACACCGGAGAAAGCTCCACGAAAGCGGTTGCGGACAGCGCAGGAATCGGAGTCGGACGGCTCCAGTGAGGACACGGCGTCTGCTGCGAAAGTGCCGACATCGCGACGTGGACGCGGTCGTCCGCCCACCCACGGTAGATACGTGGGTCTGGGTAAGGCCAAGGCCGAACTTGCCGCCACTTTAAGGAAGGCTAACAGCGAGGAGCGCACGTCCGAGGACAGCCTTATTGCTGCGGCTGCTCAGCGAGTCGCTACTGGAAGGAAGCAGCCGATTGTGGATCCGGATACCGATGACCTGCCGGTAGCACAGCTTAAGACCCGGCTTAATGACGCTTTGGAAGCAATCCGCCTTGTATCCAAAAAGTCGAAGGGTCTTAAAGGCACATGCCAAAAGACCCTAAAAGAATCAATTGAGGCCATCAGGGACATTACGGAGGCCGTCTTTTGCCGCACGACGAATGAGGAAGTGCAAAAACTCCAGTCGGAAAATGCTCGGCTGTCGAAGGAAATATCCGAGCTCAAAAGACGCCAGGAGGAGTTCGAGAGGAGGCATGACCGGGGCGGGAACAAGACCGAGTCGGAGCTTGTGGCTCTGGTCCGTCAAGAGCTTGGCGAATTTCGCGCCAAGCTCTCTGTTATGGAGGGCCGGCTACTACGCCCTCCTCTGGCCGCAGACAGAGTCAGAGTGCCTCCCCCTCCTTCTCCCCCAATGCCTGCGCCGCCAACATACGCGGCAAAATTAAGGTCCTCGCAGCCTCCTGCAATTGTTCCAGCAGCTAACACAACAGCTGTTAGCCGAAAGGGCAGGAAAAGGTCGCAGGCTAAGCAGGCGCCCGTAGCTGCCAAACGCCCTGCCGCTCCCAGCGTGCAACCCGCAGCTGCCACGCGCAAAGCCGACGACTGGGAGGTCGTCGGCCAGAAAAAAGAGGCAGCAAAGAAGAGGAAGAAGGCGACCAAGAAGGCCAGGCAGGTGGCCAAAAAAGAGGCAAGGAAGCTCCAAGCCCCTCGCTCCACTGCAGTTGTCCTAACACTGCAGCTGGCTGCCATCGAGCGAGGGACAACATACGCAGAGCTTCTCAAGAAGGCGCGGACGGCGATCGACCCCGGCAAGTTAGGGATAACGGCGGGCTTGCGGTGCCAGACAACCCAGACCGGCGCCCGCCTTATTGAGGTGCCGGCGACCAGGCGGACCGTCTGGCGGAAAGTCTCCGCCAGGTTCTGCAATCGGAAGAGGTCCGCGTCTCCAGGCCCCAAAAGTGCGTCGTTTTTTTTTTTTTTTTTTTTTTTTTTATTTTGCTCTTCAAAATGACCACACTCCGCCTGATGGTAAGCAGTCGTGTGGTCTAAGAGCAGTGGCCTCCACATCGTCCTCATAGCAGCCGAGGCGATGTTGAGGTCTCTACTTTGACGGCCTGAGAAGGTGCTTTTTCACGCCCCGCTTAAAGGACCCAGGATTGAAGGAAGAAGGAAACACCTGCCTTGGCAGAGAATTCCATGCCTTGATCGTTCGGCAGAGGTATGAGGACCCAAACTTGTTGGTACGCACTCTAGTCGACTCCACCGTGTAAGGATGGCATCTGAGCCCAGCACGCGTTGTTCTGGATAGGAAAGGGGAGGGCGGGATAAGGTGGAATAACTCTTCAGAGCACTCCCCGTGGTATATTCTGTAGAAACATGCCAAAGAGGCAATATCCCTACGGAGTTGCAGAGGTTCCAGTGAACTCGTGACCTCTGGATCTCCGATGATACGGACAGCCCGCCGCTGTAACCTGTCAAGAGCGTCTAGCAAGTACTGCGCGGAGCCATCCCAAAGATGAGAACAGTACTCCACGCAAGGGCGCACTTGTGCCTTATTTTGATTTGCGCATCACGGGCCTAGATGACTCCATTACAAAAGAAGAGGTCGTCGCTGCCGTCGCCAAGACCGGTGGGTGCCCCGAAGAGCAAGTAAGGTGCGGAGAAATTGGACAGGGCCGCGCCGGAATGGGGACGGCTTTGATTAGCTGTCCCGTGGCCGCCGCCAAAAAACTCGCTGATGGTCGTAGAATCTTGGTGGGTTGGGTGTCGGCGCAGGTAAAAGTGTGGAGCCCAGGCTTGCCCGGTGCTACCGCTGCCTATCCAGCGGCCATGTGGGCGTCAAGTGCCCCTCACAGGCTGACTGCACCGGCCGTTGCTTCCGTTGCGGTCAGCCTGGTCACATGGCCGCTACGTGTGAGGCCACGCCGCACTGTATTTTGTGTGCGGCGGTGGGCAAACCGGCGAAGCACCGGGCGGGTGGCAAGGAGTGCGCCGCCGCCCACAAAAAGTTACCCCCAAAGTCGCCTGCCCCGTCATCGGCAACAGCAAGGGTCGCCGCTCCCGCGGTCGGAGGGGCGGAGGTTAGTATGGAGACGTAATGTCTCCACGCCTCCGTCTCCTCCAGAGTAATTTAAACCACTGCGCCAGGGCTCAGGACCTTCTCCTCCAGAGCATAGCGCAGTGGTCAATTCATGTCGCAATTGTAGCCGAGCCCTATTTCGTCCCCCCCAGGGCTGACTGGGTAGGGGACCTCGATGGCTCGGTGGCGTTAATTTCGCCGGCCGCCGCCGGCACCCCGTCCTTCGAGAACATCGTCCGGGGACGGGGCTGCGTCGCAGCACTCGTAGGAGAAGCGGTTGTGGTGGGCTGTTACTTTTCACCCAACCGACCTCTCGCCGACTTCGAGGAGTATCTCCTCGAACTGAACGTCGTTGTCGCTCGAAGCCACCCTCGGCCCGTGCTCTTCGTCGGAGACCTCAATGCCAAATCCTCGGCTTGGGGTTCCGCGACCACGGACGCGAGGGGTGAATTGCTCGAGGAGTGGGCCGTTGGTCGTGGGTCAGTGCACACGTGCGTGCGTCAGCGGGGCGGGTCAGTTATTGACGTCTCTTTTGCCAGCCCCGCACTAGCACTCCGTGTCCAAGGCTGGCGCGTCGTCGAGGAGGTGGAGACGCTGTCGGACCACCGCTATATTCGGTTCGACGTCTCCGCCCAAACCTCCGACCCCCCAGCCCCAAGGGCCCCGATTGGGGGCGGTCCGCGTTGGGCTTTGAAGAAGCTGAATCGGGAGGTCCTCCTGGAAGCCTCCATCGTTCAGGCCTGGGTGCCAGCACCGGCCAGGCCTGATAATGTTGAGATGGAGGCTGAGTGGTTCCGGGAGGCCATAACGCAAGTTTGTGATGCGGCGATGCCTAGAGTGCCTTTAAACTTTACAGCTAGGCGCCGGGTGTACTGGTGGTCGGACGATATAGCCGACCTGCGCCACTCCTGCGTGGCGGCCAGACGCCAGTACATCCGGCTTCGTAGGAGGCGTCGCCGCCCTCCCGATTTTGACGCCAGGGAGGCGGAATTGTACGAGGTATACAGAGCGGCCAAGAAGGCCCTCAAAATAGCCATCAAGCGGGCCAAGGATCTGGCCCGCCAAGAGCTGCTGGGGACTCTGGACCTTAATCCCTGGGGGCGTCCATACCTTATGGTAAGGGGCAAGCTTCGCCCCTGGGCGCCCCCCTTGTCCCAGAGTCTCCGGCCACAGTTGGTGGAGGAGGTGGTGGCCGCTCTGTTCCCTTCACGGGCGGAGCACACTCCTCCGTCGATGGTTCCGCCTTCCATGGCGTCCAGCGCGGACTTTGACGACGACGTGGTTCCCGAAGTGACCCAAGTAGAGTTGCGAGCGGCGGTGTCGAGACTTCGCTCGAAAAACACCGCCCCAGGGCCCGACGGCATTCCAGGTCTTGCTTTGGCCCTGGTCCTTGAGGAGCTCGCGCCCCGACTTAGGGGGCTCCTCAGCGAGTGTCTAGTGCAGGGCCAGTTTCCGCGCCAGTGGAAGGTGGGGAAACTGGTCCTGATCAGGAAGGAGGGGCGCCCGGCGGACTCTCCGTCCGCCTACCGGCCCATTGTGTTGCTGGACGAGGTGGCTAAACTCTTCGAGTTTATTATCGCGGAGCGCCTCGTCCAGCGTCTCTCTTCAGTGGGCCCGGATCTGGCGGAGAACCAATATGGTTTCCGCCGCGGGCGCTCCACTATAGACGCAGTCATGCGTGTGAGGAGCCTGGCGGAGGACGCGGTGTCCCGGGGCGAGGTCGTCTTCGCGGTGTCTTTGGACATCGCGAATGCCTTTAATACCTTGCCCTGGAGTTGTATTAGGGAGGCACTCATTTTCCATCGAGTGCCGACCTACCTCCGCCGCATAGTCGGGGCATATCTGTCAGAGAGGGTAGTCGTCTACCCGGGTCACGACGGTTGGAGTCGGCGAGAGATGTCGTGCGGTGTTCCGCAGGGATCGGTTCTGGGTCCGCTCCTGTGGAACATCGGTTACGACTGGGTGCTGCGAGGTGCGCTCCTCCGTGGCGTCGGCGTCATTTGTTACGCCGACGACACGCTTGTCACAGCGAGGGGTAAGTCGCACCGGGCGGCGGCCATACTGGCGACCGCTGGGGTCGCACAAGTCGTCGGTCGTATCCGGCGGTTGGCCTCGAGGTGGCCCTGTCCAAGTCCGAGGCCGTTTGTTTCCACGGCCCTCGGAAACGGCCACCTCCAGGGGCCCATATTATGGTAGGAGGGGTCCGCATCGGCGTCGAGTCAACCCTAAAGTATTTAGGTCTGTTGCTCGACAGCCGATGGGACTTTATAGCCCATTTTCGTCGTTTGGCCTCCATTCTTCGGGGCGCTGCAGGCGCGCTCTCGCGCCTGCTGCCAAACCTTGGGGGGCCAAACACCTCCTGCCGGAGGCTCTACGAGGGGGTCGTGCGGTCCATGGCCCTATATGGGGCCCCAGTTTGGGCAGACAACCTGACGGCCCGCAATATCTCGGCGCTTCGTGCACCACAGCGCGCCATGGCCGTCAGGTTGATTAGGGGATACCGCACGATCTCGTTCGAGGCTGCGAGCCTCCTCGCCGGATCGATGCCATGGGACCTGGAAGGGGCGCTCCTGGCGTCGCTCTATCGTTGGCGCCAGGAGGCACTAGCTTGGGGCGAAGGACCGGATCCTCCCGCTATCAAGGCGGCGAGGTCCGAGCTCCGCCAGGTCCTAGTGGCAAATTGGAAGGAGCGACTTGTGCACCCCAGTGCCGGGCACGCCACGATCGTGGCGGTAAGTCCCGTGTTTGAGGAGTAGTGGCTGGAGAGGCGGCATGGCGCCCTCACCTTCCGGCTGACACAGGTTCTGACTGGCCACGGATGTTTTGGCCGGTTCCTGTGTCGTATACGCCGGCAAAAGACGCCCGGTTGTCACCACTGCGGCGACTGCCGCGACGTTATTGAGGACACGGCGCTGCACACTTTGGCGGTTTGCCCCGCCTGGGCATCGCAGCGCCGTGATTTGATCGCGGCAGTCGGATCGGTTGCCCTCTAGCTCCTGGCCGTAGTTCAGTCTATGGTCCGGAGTGAGAGGTCGTGGAACGCCGTCGCCTCCTTTTGCGAGGAAGTGATTTCCATCAAGGAGACGGCGGAGCGGGAGAGGGAGCGTTTAAACCCTCTCCCCAACCGCAGAACCGGGCGCCGGAGGGCGCGAGATGACCTCCAGCCACCCTGAGGTTTGACCTGGGGGTGGCGGGCTTTGTGGGCCTGCCCGCCATCCGTTCAGCACCAGGTCCACCAGGTTTCTGAACGACTATCAGTTCCACTATAAGACATTTCCAGGTTATCCATTAATTACCGAACAACCTGTATACCTACTAATATTATAAAGAGAAAAGATTACATTTTTTGTATGTAAGAACTTAAAACAAAAAGGCCTCAACCGATTTAAAAAAATATTTTACTATTAGAAAGACATAATTATTATTACCGAGTAACATGGGTCATACTTTTTTTTTAAATAACTGTTTCTAATATAACCTAAACATATAAAGCGTGTAACAGTATTGTGTAGTCATATTTAAGTGTCACGTTAATTGCACCTCTGCAATGGAAAACCATGACAAATCAATCCGTACACATTATTTTCACGAACATGTAAAATTTTCTTTTTTATTGATTTATCAATATCATCGATACTTAAACAACACTAACAACTTTCTCGGGTGATCTCCGTGAGCCCGAAAATGCCCAGGTGCAATTAAGATAATAATGTTTAAAGTTTGTGCCGATGTTTAAATATAGCTATAAATTACGGGCCTTATATATGACCACAACTTTCTGTTATACGGTGTATACATACAAACGCCTGTATATCTTTAAATCATTAGGCTGATGCAGTAAATGAAAATAATATATGGAAGTATTCTTACCGCTAAAAATGGCTCCACGGAATCTACACAAAGTCAGTGGAGCTTAATAAAACTAGTTTAATATATAGCATAGTAACGCATAATTATATAAATGGTTGACAGTGTAAGTTTAAAATAAATATGGTTATAATATTACGGCCTCTTCTATATTTATTTTTACAAAAAACAAAGATTATCGACTATAATATAGATAAAAGTAATTAAAAGAGAAAAAGCAAACATTGCGTAGGTTATGTAAAACAAATTCTCGAAAAAATATATATGACTTTATTTTTCTATTATAACGTTCATTGCGTTTTTGTTGCTGGAAACACATTATATGGACGTAAAAACGCCAGCGACTCGTGATGGATGATATGACACAAATATGTTTCAATTTATTGAATATATAAGCCAGTAAGTAATTAACAAAATAATATCTGTCTCGTTCATAACTTGTCACATTACTGGACACAAATATATACGGTCTACCTTTATCAATCTAAGGAGACCTCCTTAGGTAAAAACGGTAGACCATACTCTTCCACGCTAAGTAGTTAAGGTTTTGATGGCAATTTAATAGGTGTCAAAAGGATCGATATTTTTTTGTATGTCTTACTTAAATAGCACTGGTTTTTAACTGTAAGAAGGACTTACTTCTCCTTTGGCTCAGGGGCCCATGGGTTTCTTGGCTGCCAATACGAGTGAAAGCTAAATTTTAGGTCTTAAATCGTTTCACACCAGTCTTGAAGCTCTACAATACTACTTCGTACTGCAGGCGACTTGGTTGACCATCGCCATGTTGGTTAGCCCAGATAAACTATAATAACTTCACGCCTCTCTCACATTCTTTCGACGTAGATTTTCGTTACCTATAACTATTGAATTTTCAACTTTATATATATTATTATAGCAGAATATATGCAGACTACAACTGTACACGGTAGACGACTACAAGCGGGATATAAGTGTCCTCTAAACCTTCAGAAAATTAGGTGCGTGATGCTCGTGATCAGAATTTTTTATAAGTGACATATTTTATTTCCTTTACAAATCATATTATTATGGAAGATAACCTTGTTATCCTTATATCTCCGTAATCTCCGTAATCATTCACTTGCTAGTTTATTATATAAATAACTTATATTAATAGTCAGCTTGGCACTATGAGTAATCGCCTGTGCCTGCGTGAGCGATGACGTAACAAGATGGCGGACATCAATTTGACGTTTAATCGCTTGTGGCGGAAACTCATTGGTCACCTGTCATTGCGGGCATACCACCTGGGCCTTGTTGTATGTGCATATATACATTCTCCGCAAATCTTAAGACTTAAGCTGACTATGTATTCATTTATATTTTCAACTCAATTTGTATAAATGTAATATCTAGAATTTTTGTTAATGTGTATCACACTCAGACTGACAAGTTAATCAAAAATGGTATAAAACAAAAATCATTGCACTTGCGTCTGTACATAGGACATATTTTTTAAACTAATTGGGGTTACCAATTTATGAAAGTATTTCCGAGAATTCAGAATAATGCATTTTCAATTTTTATTTGCTTGCACGTGTCATCTATATAATTTTGTTATACCATTTTCCTTTAACAGTCGCAAGGCCATTTTCGCTATATCATCGACATCTATACTTACTACAGACATATACCAAAGAACACATCGCCAAATTCCGCTAGCCTCAGGCCAAAATCTGACCCTCCGAAGATTCCCTATCTATCGATAAGGGAAAACATTAAAACGTACGATTGGAGAAATATCGTGTAAGTGTTAGACGGGATCATTTCCTGGCATTACACGCTCCATCTCGACTGACCTCCTTACTCACGACCGTTGTAAGGAACTAAGGTTCGGTAGATACCTGGAGTATACGTTTTGCTAGAATGGCTTGGATTACTAACGCGCGATTGGTGCGAGAGAAAATGCGAATTAATCGAACGTTGGATAATTATTGTATTCCAATGATAGTCAATTATTACGTACTGAAATCATATACGAGTATAATATTGAGGACACTCCATTGGCTCGGGTTACAGAGGTGAGAGATTTAGGAGTAAGTTTCGTTCTCAACAAAAAAGTCTCCGTTCCTTCCCCTCCCTTCTCTGAAGAACACTCCACTGGTGATACGTGACAGCCTCTCCATCTTAGGTATGGATCTTTGCCGCTCCCTTAATCCCAAAACCTACATCGAGAGCGTCATTAGGCAAGCTTCGCGAAAACTCGGAGTTCTGAACAGGGTGAGGTGGTTCTTCGCGCCTGGGCAGCTGTGCCTATTGTATAAGGCACAAGTACGCCCTTGCGTGGAGTACTGTTCTCATCTCATCTGGGTTCGATTCCCGCACAAGAGAAATATTTGTGTGCATGAACATGGATGTTTGTCTTGGTCTGGGTGTTTCTATGTATAATATGTATGTATTTACAAAAAAAAAGTATATATGTATGTTTATCCATTGTCTAGTACCCGTAGTACAAGCTCTGCTTAGTTTGGGCTAGATAGTGTTGTGTGTATGTGGTAGAATATTATTATTATTATTATTATTATTATCTTTGGGATGGCTCCGCGCAGTACTTGCTAGACGCTCTTGACAGGTTACAGCGGCGGGCTGTCCGTATCATCGGAGATCCAGAGGTCACGAGTTCACTGGAACCTCTGCAACTCCGTAGGGATATTGCCTCTTTGACATGTTTCTACAGAATATACCACGGGGAGTGCTCTGAAGAGTTATTCCACCTTATCCCGCCCTCCCCTTTCCTATCCAGAACAACGCGTGCTGGGCTCAGATGCCATCCTTACACGATGGAGTCGACTAGAGTGCGTACCAACAAGTTTGGGTCCCCATACCTCTGCCGAACGATCAAGGCATGGAATTCTCTGCCAAGGCACGTGTTTCCTTCTTCCTTTAATCCTGGGTCCTTTAAGCGGGGCGTGAAAAAGCACCTTCTCAGGCCGTCAAAGTAGAGACCTCAACATCGCCTCGGCTGCTATGAGGAAAACGAAAAAAAAATTAAAAAAATTAAAAAAAAAAACGTTTCGTAATCACGTGGTTAAGATCTGTAAGAAAGCTTACAGAAACCTAGGTTTCCTACTTCGAACCGTTCATAGCTTTACTAATGTTTCAGCCATTGTAACATTGTATAACGCGTTGATAAAAAGTCCAACTAGAGTGCAATGCAGTTATCTGGAGCCCACATGAAATTAAATATAATCTTATGTTGGAGTGAATACAAAATAAGTTTATTAGATATCTGTATATGAGGTATTATGATATGTATCCCTTTTACACTTAAGGGGCAAGATCCAATCCAAAAATGCTGCAGATGTTAAATTTTAATGTTGCGGATAGATATATGTATATCGGCGACGAATGCCACAGTTGTTGAGAGTACCGTGCACGCGCGCACCAACCGACTGCAAGAAGCGTCTCTGACGCGCGCTCTCAAAACCCTCAACCTAGTCGCGGATAAGCTAGATCTGTTCTATTGCTCAATGAGTGAATTCACAAGGATAACAATGTTAATAATTTGTTATAGTAACGTGTTAATATATTATATAGTGTGTAATATAGAAAGATTATACAATTAATTAGATAATAGTAAACCACTCTATCGCATTACGGTTCCTTGTAATGATAGTATTATATATGTGGTATAAATAAATAAATAAATAAATAAAAATAAATATTTGACATTGATTATTATTGTGCACATAGTGTATGGTTCGTGCCCAGATTTAGGCAAAGTGTTATCAGGGTTGTATGTCAAGAAATTTTCAGTTGCATCTGTTAGTAATTAACATATTCGAATAGTAATCACACGAAATATCGAATGATTCGAATTTGATTTTCAGACAATCGCGCTTCGCTAATTTGGACATGTTATATTCTTGTTAGGAAATATTTGAGAAGTTATTTGGGTAAAGACAGACGGAATATAGCCTATCTCGCGTCACGTCACCTTATATGCGACGATGTCAAGTTCCAAGAATCATTACTTATGTATATTCGTTAGTGCTAAGGAATATTTCATTCGCTGCTATGTTACCCTATAGATGGCACGTGTAGAGACGAAATATTTATTAAAATTTTTAGAAGTTGTACTAGAAATTGGTGCTCTTTGGACTCAGTCTAACTCGGTACAAACTTATATATTATAAGTATAAAATCTTGTAATTCGGCAAAACAAACGAACTCATTTTAGGAGGCTTGACTCGCTAATATGACACCTTCACCATGTTTTCGTATGATCAGTTAATTAGCTAACTTACGATGAGAATTTCCTAAACTACCAGTAAAACTCTACCTAAGATTAACAATTCGAATGAATATATGGCGTTAAATAGATGGCGCTCATCGAGTGAACTTCTAATAAAAACAGCTCTGTATCTATTTTAAGATTTAAAATACTAAAGTTCATATCTATAGTAAAAAACGATGTAAATATATTCCTTACGTTCTAAATGTGCAGTGCAAGTGTTATCTCTAACAATAACAAACAAACATTGTGAATAAAATAAATAAAAGTTCCCCAGCGAAGTAAACTTAAAAACTTGTGAAACATAGTGTAACTGACTAAAAACACGTCAAAAAGTGCTTTTGCAACATAATTAGTGAGTAAACAATAGAACTACAACAAAACAATTAGTAAAAGTGAATAAAAATACAAGAAACATTTCAAAGTGACAGTGCAAAAATAAGTTAAACTATTCAAATAAATATTTGCAGCATGAATCATCATAACAAATTCTTTACAAAACACTTATAAAGGGAACTCTAATTTTAATACACAAGTCACTGTCTATCGTGGCGTGGTTGGGAACTAACCGACCTCTGTGATAATAGGCGACGGTGTGTGTCTCCGCGTTCGAACCCAAGCGAGATCGAATGACTTTTTGGGATTTATCAATTTCTGTACAATACTATATTATATAAAGTGTATTGAAGCAAAGTTCTAAAAGTAAAAATAGACGTTCGCCTCAATAAAAGTAAAAAAAAAAAAAAAAAAAAAAAAAATGGTTACATACAGTAACGACAACATCACCTATCGGCGACATTGTAGATCGAATTCAACAAATGACCTGACAAACTTAAGTTTATGTAGTCGTGACAGTGATACGTTACCTAATACTACAATGAGGAGTATTCCTGATACCTTGTTTGATAATAGTGTTGATTTGAATGACCTCCAAGAACAAATAAAATCACTTACTAAGCAGCTACTCAGTGCTCACCAAGAAATAGAAAATTTACACACTGAAAACTATCGTTTAAAATGCGATCTACAAAACAGCTTAAAAGTAAAAGATACGTACAAAAAAAATTGCCTGACTCCGCAGCGTAGTGTTACACCACAATCAACACGAAAACGACAAATTTACCTCCAAAACCAATCACATCATGGCTCGCTTGATAAACAGCAACAAATTAACATGCACAATAAGGAGACACAGACAACACAGAATAATACTCTATCGCCGGCAAATGAACAATTAGAACCACGTCAGTCACCATCATCAATTAAACAAAAAGAAGGACAGAAGAAAATGACGAACGATACTTATCTAAACCAGGAACAAAAGAAGAACAAGCTGTGTATATTGAGCAGTAAAAATTACAAAGAGTCTTTATCAATAATTAAAGACGTCTTCTCAAGCAACTTTGATTACTGTCATTATGTAATTACCAACGGCACAGCAGAGGAACTTGTTTTTAATATTGAGACTAAGCTGAAAAGTTTCACCCTAAGCGACTATTGCATCATTCTTATTGGGGAAGAGGATATAAAAAAGGAAAGGGATTATAAAAAGACCATAACCATTATAAAAGAATCTTTGAAAAGAGTAACAAACACCAATAAAATTATTTGTATACCTACTTACATCACAGGTGCACCAATTTACAATTATAAAGTCGAAATGTTTAATAATCTTCTATGTATGGACCTACAAAATAATGACTATGCTTATCTTTTTGATAGTAACCTAGATTTAACCCTTGAAATGTTTTCTTATTCAACCGGAAAAATTAATAAACATGGTATACGAAATATATATAGCCGCATTATGGATAACATATTAATTGACATATACAAATTTGAACAAATTAACATAAATACAAACTTAAAGACTGACTCACCGATGAAACCTTTATTAAAAGAGGCAGATCAATCATATCTCCAATGTAACAAGTTTTTTCTCTTGCAAACAAATTAATGTGCTACACCAAAATATAAATGGACTCATATCTAAATCCGATCTGTTAACGCTTAGTCTTGAATCTATGAGCAATGAACGGGGGGACATTAGTGTACTGTGCATAACGGAACATAATTTGATAGACACAGATATAAAACTCCTAAGGGTTCCAAATTATAAACTTGCATCCATATTTACTAGAAAAAGCCGCCATGGCGGATCCTGTATTTTAGTGCATAATTCGATATGCTTTAATAATATTAATAATATCGGTAAATTCTCAATTGAAAATATAATAGAATGTTCTGGAATAGAATTAGTTGACAGTCAAATATATATTGTTTGTATATACAGACCTCCCAAACAATCAATGAAAACATTAAATAAATTCTTCATTATGCTTGACCAGTTAGTTAAAAGTTTATCCTATAATAAAAAGAAAATAATTCTATGTGGCGATTTTAATATTAATATTTTAAATAAAACCTACGAAACTTGCGAATTTATACATATGATGCAAAGTTACAATCTTAAATTGGGTATAAAAAATCCTACACGTTTATCAAGTGGAACGTGTATAGATAATTTTGCATATAACATGATAGGATGTAAAGCGGAAATAATAGAATTAGCGCTGTCTGATCACACTGCTCAAATATTAACATGTCCTGTAAAACGCAGTTGTACATTAACACACTGGTACACAAAAAAACGTGACTACAGTGATGACAATATAAAGAAATTCTCAAGCTATTTAAACTCACTTAGTTTTTCAGATGTTTTTAATAACTACGATCCGAATATAGCATTCAACAATTTTTATGAAATGTTTTGTTTATTATATAACCTATGTTTTCCAAATATAACTATCAGAATATCTACAAAAATGAGACCAAAATGGATTACTAAAGGAATCGCAGTATGCTGCAAACGGAAAAGGAAACTATTGTGGGAATATAGGAAAAAGCGAAGTGTCGAAAATAAGTCACGCTTTACCGCTTTATCATGTCGACTTAATAAAATAATTAAACTGACGCAGAAGTCTCAAAACATGAACTATATAAACAATGCCAGAAACAAAAGTAAAGCGACTTGGAATGTTATCAATAACAATAATACAGTACTACCGAAAGATGATATTGAACAAATAAATGTAAATGGACATATAATTAGTGAACCGCAGCAAATAGCAAGTTATTTTAATAATTTTTTCATTGATGAAATTACCAAACTGGCTCCAAAACATTATCCGATAAATATAACGAATTATCATAAATTCATATTTATGCAACCAACAACTCCTTATGAAGTAAATAAAATTATACTTAATTTGAATAACACTCATAGTTCTGGCTATGATGATATAGTTACCAAAATACTAAAACATGTCTCTGATAAAATATCATACATATTAAGCTATATAATAAATATATGTATTGAGTATGGAGTTTTCCCTGACAAACTTAAGATTACATTAATAAAACCATTAATTAAAAAAAAAGACAGAAAAGACATGAGTTGCTACCGTCCCATTGCACTAGTACCTGTATTTTCTAAAATATTTGAAAAGGTCATCTATGATTGTGTCTACAATTTCTTTGAAATCAATAAGTTATTTTGCGAAGAACAAGTCGGATTCAGAAAAAATAAGTGCATAAATATGGCTATTTATGACTTTCTTTATACAATTAAAACTATTTTATTCGCAGACGATAGTACAATTATATTTACAGGCAAAAATGATACAACATTATTAAAACAGGACATTGACAATACTTTGCATTGTATAATTAATTGGTTGACACTAAATAACTTGAAAATTAATCTAGATAAAACAAATTTTATGACATTTAGAAATAGAATAAATAAATTAGACAAAATTGACATTAATTATTTGGGACATAAAATTGAAGAAGTAGACGAAACTAAGTTTTTAGGACTTAATATTGACTCTTGTTTGAATTGGACATCACATGTGGAACTTTTGTGTGCGAAAATAAATAAATTTGCATATGCCTTGTATGCGTTAGCAAAAACTGTGGATATATCAACCGTGTTAATAGCATATCATGGTCATGTAGCACCTATTCTAACATATGGAGTTATATTTTGGGGAAACTCCACAAATTGGGAAGCTGCATTTAAGGCACAAAAGAAATGCATAAGGTCCATTTGTAAATTAAAAATGATTGATAGCTGCAAACCTTATTTTTTACAATTAAAGCTACTAACGCTACCTAGTATATATATTCTCGAAATTGTCTTGTTTGTAAGGAAAAATATAAATAAATTCACACATTTAAACAGTCGAAGACACAATATGAAAATACACATCCCGGCTAACAACACTGCACAAATGAACAAAAGTATATTATGTATGGCCCCACGCATTTATAATCACTTACCAAACGAATTGCTAAATATTACAAATTTTATTATATTTAAGCGTGGTGTAAAAAAATTACTGCTTGCCAAAGCTTACTATTCTGTCAAGGAATATCTAACAGATAAATGTGTATAAAAATGTAACTGCCACATTATTTAAATTGTATGACATGTTGGATTTGTTTTTACTATATAATTTTTTATTCTGACATCCTTTGTAATTATTTAATATTTATTCATATAAGTTTTATAATAAGTGCTGACATGCTTGTGTCTAATAATGTTTTAAATTTAAATAACTTATAATGTCAAAAATGAAATGTTGCATGCTTAAAAGCTGAGTATGGTGATACCATGTATTAATTTAAGATCTGCTTAACCCATATTTCGCAAATAAATGATTTGATTTGATTTGATTTGATATTTACAGCGATCTATGACATTAGTTCTAGCTTTCAGTCAAGAGTGACTGCCTTGGTAGCGCAGCAGTAGAGAATGCGACAGTTATATATGAGGTCCCTAGGTAGACTTCTATTGGAATTCTCAGCAGAAGCTTTGAGTCTGGAACCCCGCCCAGTTTACGGCAGCCTTTTATCAGATGGTATCTAAAATCAGAGCTGGCCAGGAGTAGATGTAATACACCTATGTCCCTTACCCCTTTGGGAATATAGGCGTAAGATTATGATGATGACGATAGTAGTTCTTATTCTTGTTCTTAAACATGTTCGAATTTAGAAGCAATTCACACGTGTAACTGCTGTCAAAGTTTATCAAGCTGACAATTAATGTATGAGCGCTCCTATGAAAATTAAGAAAGCACTTCTGGGATTTAGATATGGAGCAATCAAAGGACTAAGACGCGTCTTAATTTTCAGATTCAGCATGGTGGTTTTACCCAAATTAAAGATGCGCCCTACTACGCTTAGGACTTGTACTACCAGCTCCAGATAGAATTTATCTATAAGATAAAAGTCTCGGCATCTCTCTTCTATATCCTAACATGAGTGAGACAGCAAGCGATATATCTGTCGGATATCTTTTACTTATTAGTGGTAAGAGTGGCCGTTAATATAGTAAACTTTTTGGACGTTAAGCCTGCGCCGAGCATAAGATGCGGTTGGACTGAATAACAGAGCTCGATATACAAATAGGCGCGCGGCCGCCATAGTAAAATTGTATGGAAGATTTGAAGTGCTTTTTTGATAAATATTTATCTTAATTGTCAACCAATATCTTAAATATTTGGGACGGACAAATTGTAATATAACTATTTTTTTTTATTTTTCTTTTACATTGGGAAATGCTTTGACGCATACCTCTCCGTGGGGCGACGGAGAGGTTATGTCGGGCTCACCAGGGGAAAGATACCCCGGTAATACCGACTAAACCTACCACGGCGTTCCTCGACATCCTCAGAGACGCACGTGGGAACACGCACGCTGCCTCTCGGACCTGGCGCTGATCGATGGCGAGCAGGCCCACGCAGCCCACACACCCCCAGACCCCCAGGTCAAACCTCAGGGTGGCTGGAGGTCATCTCACGCCCTCCGGCGCCCGGTTCTGCGGTTGGGGAGAAGATTTAAGCGCTCCCTCTCCCGCTCCGCCGCCTCCTTGGTGGACATGACTTCCTCACAGAAGGAGGCGACGGGGTCCCACGTCCTTTCGCTCCGGACCATAGATTGAACCACGGCCGGGAACGAGAGGGCAACCATACCGACTGCCGCGATCAACTCACGGCGCTGCGATGCCCAGGCGGTGCAATCCGCCAAAGTGTGGACACGCCACAACAACATCGCGGCAGTCACCGCAGTGATGACATCCGGTCGTCTCTTGCCGGCCTATGCGACACAGAAACTGGCCAAAACAACCGTGGCCAGTCATAACCAGTGTCAGCCGAAAGGTGAGGGCGCCATGCCACCTCTCCAGCCACTCTTAAAAAACGGGACTTACCGCCACGATCGTGGCGTGCCCGGCACTGGGGTGCACAAGTCATTCCTTCCATTCGTCTACCAGGACCTGGTGGAGCTCGGACCGTGCCGCCTCTAGCGTGGGAAGAGCAGGTCCTTCACCCGAGTTACCGATTCTTGGTGCCAACGGTATAGCGACGCCAGAAGCGCCGCTTCCAGGTCCCATGGCATTGATCCGGCGAGGAGGCTCGCAGCCTCGAACGATATTGTGCGGTATCCTCTAATCAACCTGACGGCCATGGCGCGCTGTGGAGCACGAAGCGCCGATATGTTACGGGCCGTCAGGTGGTCCACCCAAACTGGGACCCCTTAAAGGGCCATGGACCGCACGACCCCCTCGTAGAGCCTCCGGTAGAAGGTGCTTGGCCCCCCAAGGTTAGGCAGCAGGCGTGCGAGCGCACCTGCAGCGCCCCGAAGACGGGATGCCAAGCTACGAAAGTGAGCTGCAAAGTCCCATCGGCTGTCGAGCAAGAGACCTAAATACTTTAGGGTTGACTCAACGCCGATGCGGACCCCTCCTACCATGATATGGGCCCCAGGAGGTGGCCGGTTTCGAGGACCGTAAAACAAACGGCCTCGGATTTAGACAAGGCCACTTTGAGACCCAACCGCCGGATACCAACGACTTGTGACCCCAGCGGTCGCCAGTATGGCCGCCGCCCGGTGCGACTTACCCCTCGCCGTGACAAGTGTGTCGTCGGCGTAACAAATTACGCCAACGCCACAGAGAAGCGCACCTCGCAGCACCCAATCGTAACCGATGTTCCACAGTAGCGGACCCAAAACTGATCCCTGTGGAAGACCGCACGTCATCTCTCGCCGACTCCAATCGTCGTGACCCGGGTAGACTACTACCCTCTCGGACAAATATGCCCCGACAATGCGGCGAAGGTAGGTAGGCACTCGATGGAAAGTGAGTGCCTCCCTAATACAACTCCAGGGCAAGGTGTTAAAGGCATTCGCGATGTCCAAAGACACCGCGAAGACGACCTCACCCCGGGACACCGCATCCTCCGCCAGGCTCCTCACACGCTGAACAGCGTCGATAGTAGAGCGCCCGCGACGGAAACCATATTGGTTGTCCGCCAAGTCCGGGCCCACTGAAGAAAGATGCTGGACGAGGTGCTCCGCAATGATAAATTCAAACAATTTAGCGACCTCGTCCAGCAACACAATAGGCCGGTAGGCGGATGGAGAGTCCGCCAAGCGCCCTTGCTTCCTAATCAAGACCAGTTTAGCCATCTTCCATTGACGCGGAAACAGGCCCTGCTCTAAGCACTTGCTGAGGAGCCCTTCTAGCCGGGGCGCGAGCTCTTCTAATGCCAGGGCCAATGCACGGCCTGGAATACCGTCGGGCCCTGGGACGGTGTTCTTGGAACGAAGTCTTGACACCGCCGCTCGCAACTCTACTTGGGTCACTACGGGAACCACGTCGTCGTCTAAATACACGTTGGATGCCATGGAAGGCGGAACCATCGGTGGAGGAGTGTGCTGCGCAACTATTTATGTTTCGTTTAAGCTGTAAAATAGGATAGATTTCTACTGTTGTAATCTACATAAAAGTCACGTAACACGAGCTTACGTTTTTGAATTTTTCGTACAAATTTACATGATTTTGTAGGCGAAAATATTAATTATTTTAAGTTTTTTACACGGTGTAATTGTAAATACATTCATTGTTATGGTAAATGTATATTTTATATTTGTATTAAACAAAAAGTATTGATTTTATCAACTTAACTGTGACCGCCTGTTTTGGCACATTTCGCTCGGCGCAGTCTTAAGTTATCATCTGGCATACAATGAAAAAATGATCTCGATATTTATTTAGAATTACAAATATACCTTTATGATATAATTTTGTGTAACGTTATACATTGCAATTTAACTACTTACTTTGCACGGGTTTTATAATAGCATTGTTTATTTTTAAAAGCCTTCTTTTACATACATTTTGAACTTTTAAACTATTTCTGTTAAACTTATCTTTAGTAATATGATAATTACTCATATTGAAAATTGTACACTATCTTTCAATATACATTGTGTGAACTCACTCTTTTTAGAATTGACACTATTTCATGCGACTAAGGACAGTAAAGGCACATCTATGATTCAAATATTTGGCTGTGCCCTGTTTCCCTTGTGTCGTTTAATCGCAGCAATCTAAATCCGATTCCCGCGACCATTTTCAGCGGTGCATTACATTACTGGCACGTAACAGCTATGAATTATTATTTGTTTGTTATGAACCCACTGGATATCGTCTTAATAATGCCGGACGGGGGCTGTCGTAAAAATAAACACGGAGCTGTGGTTTGGGACATACGGATGGTGAGCTTAGACGGCTACTTAAGCTCTAGTCTACTATAGTCTGAGACATAATAAAAATGGCGGCTTGCCAGTAAACGCAATAAATCATATTCATTTTCAATGCGTTAACTGACAAACCAGCTTCTTCATTCAACTCATATAGATAGCAGACACAAAAGAAAATATATAGTTCGCGATTATTTTTGACCGGCACGGCATTGAATCTTTTAAGTAGCGACGTATAATGATAATGGTATACCAGCGTAATAAACACAGTTGTATTACTAATTAGAACCAGTATTCATTTGAGAATCCCACTTATTGATCGAGCCTGTCGCCAGTGATCTCTTGTTAGAGGCAGGTCAGCCCAATTATTGGGATTATTTTTATCTTAACAGAAGACGTAGAAGACCAATATCACAAATAGATTGTATAGCATCAATGATACTAGAATCAGAACCAGAATTTATAAGCATAACATCATCATCCTTCTTTACGTAATGTAAAAATGACTAATGAAATTGAACTGACTGATTATAACAAATTCGGTTATAGATTACAGAGTACTAGTTAACCCGTTCAGCTGTGGACTGATGAGTGATTCGCGTCGATAGTACATATAGGATCATATTTCTCACGTGAAACCACCAGGCAGATAGTCTATTGAATACTAATAATAATAATAATATATTCTATCACATACACCTAAATATAATAAATATATATATAGTAAAATTTCCATACCCATCAGCCATAATAGTCAATAACAATATTCGCAATGCCGGAACATAAATTTATCAAGTTTATTAAAACATGTTCACGATTCGGAACGGCGGTGTGTCCCAAGGGGAACAGGGGCCATTTTATTACACAGCTCGTGACATGTTGCGCTGATGGCGCCGCTGTCCACCGACGCGTTACGGCTCGCTATGGCCCGTTTCGGAGAATTTCGGGACATTTCGGGGCATTACCGGGCGTTTTCGGCCCATTCGTCCCACCGAATATTGTTTTTGGCGCAATCGTGGCGGTTTTATTGTTTTTATGGGGCGTTCGACGTTAGTTTCAAGAGTGGATCAGATAACATTTTTTTAAGGATTCCCTTTGAAGTGCTCCTTTGATAGTATGATTTTTGAAGGTTAATGCAACGATAGTCCCATGTGAGGGTCGAATAAACAGATACTTTTATTCAGACTTTGTTACTGTTGGACGTTCAAAGTGACCGTTTGACAAAACGCTGAAATACTAGGTAAGCTTTAGCTAGCCATATTTAACCTACAGTAGCGGTGTATCATCAAATTACTGATTTGATTGCCTTTTCGTGTCTTTGAAATAGAGGGACTGAAATCGTTGACAGCTTACCCTCTATAATACTGGTAATACTCAATAGCAGAGACCAAAACCATACTTGATAGAAGGCAATAGGTCGACCCCATCTAAGTAACTTATCTTATCTTGTGTGGGGGCCAGTCAGTACAGACCGGCGACACTTCGACCCAGTGGGATCTTTTGTGTCGACTTCCCCAATAATTACTGCCATAGATGTTCATGGCAGTCAGGACCGATGGCTTAACGTGCTCTCCGAGGCACGGAGCAGGTGATAATTGTCAATCAATACGCACATAATTTCGAAAAGTCATATAACTTCCGAAAGTCAGAGGTGCGTGACGTGGGTTCGAACCCGAGACCCTCTGCATTGCAGTCTGTTAATCTAAGTAACTTACTCCTAATTTGTAAGCGTAAAAGGCTTAACATAGAGAGCTTATAATATTTTGTTAACACCATGTTATGCAATTAAATACTTTTGATTTTATTAAAGATACAGATCTTCAGACGAGAGTTGTATTAGGACCACATTTCCTCTGCAGTTTGACACCATTAGTTCGTATGTTTGTGTAAATTCTTTCACTAAATCTAGTCATAAAAATATACCCAAATGCAGCCTCAGTTTTACCTTCCCAGTTGAATTTTAGCCCCGAATTTCATACAATAGCCGACATATCTAAATAGCGGGTCGCATTCGAAGTAAATAGTTATATAGTAGGGGTATGTATGAGGCCGCGGAGAGTGCCCTCGCGTTGCCCGAGTGCGCTCACTTGACACAAGCCAGCTTTTAGCTCGAGCACGGCTGCCAACCTGAATTCTACAATGCGTTTTGTGTATAAATAGTTTTAGGGAGAAACTTTGTTATGCTGTTTAAAAGTATGGAGCTGTTGCTAAGGTGCTGATTACAGCTGCAAAATATTTCGTCAGTTAGCAAGTCCTAGAGAAAATTAAAGAGTTCTTATTTTACATATGCTTGTATTGTCCTGTAGCTTATGAATGCAATCGTATTATTCTAGGCTTGAATTTAGAGTCGAGCAAAGTGATATTGGATATTTCTCTACTAACCGTTTTTGTGGTAAAAAGCCCAGGCAGGTAGCCTAATGAAAGACCGTTGGACTGCAACGAAGAGTCGAGTTCGATTTAAAAACTCGCATCTCTGACTTTCAGAAGCTATATGCATATTAAATAGGTAATTATCACTCGATTTAATAGTGAAGGGAAACGTCATATGGAAACCTGCATTTCTAAACGTTCTACGTAATGTTCTTGAAGATGTACGAAGTATGCCAACGCGCACTGAGCCAGCGTGGCGGGCCTTCTTACACAGAAAAGAGGCCCATGCCCAACAGTAGTTTAAAATAGGGCTGATATTATTATAATATTATTATAACCGGTACTTTTTAGTGACATTGCAAAGTCTAGCGATGGACCAGGTCTTTAAAGTATACGTGAGTAAAATGTAGGTATAATTCACATCTGCCTACCCTTTCGAGAACATATTGGAACGAATCTAGTTCACGTGTAATTATAATTTTTGTTATTAATTTTTGGTTATCTCGTAATTATATTTAGACTTTGATGGATCACTGTAGAAAGCAATTTCTTCTATCAACTTTGATGAAAATATCTTCGTTATTTACTGACGGATAAAGATACAATTTTGAAGACGTATGGAATTAAGTTATTTTATACTTGGCTACGTTGGATTTCTAATTATGTAATTCGTTACCAAAGGGTCTTGAAGATGCCTCGCGCTGAGGCGAAACACGTGTCGACGTATATTTTGTTCTCGGAGCGGTATACTGCAAGTTGGAGTTCGCCCGGGTCCCACGTCGTGGCTGTCCCTATCCAGAGGAGTTCGGTATTGTCAACCTTTTTCTATAGCAATAGTTGCGGTGGCCAATCTGAGGGTGTGTGGCGGGTTCCTCTCTTTCCAATAATTTTATTGCTAATAACCACTCACATCTCTTTTATGCGTTGCGTAGACATATATTTATAGGCAAAAGTACATATTATGTTAAATCCAGTTCCCAGTTACAATTAAGTGAACGGCTGAATTTACGCCTGGTAAAAGTAACATTATCAGACAGTCCACTATAACCGAGATGTATCCAAAAAAAACAATAGTAGCACGGTATAACCCAATATTCAATAAACTGCACCGTTAGATCACGAATAGGTGACGCGCCTCGCCTCTGCCAACGCACCGTACGTTTTAGATTCGAATCTCACAAGGGACAATTATTTATGAAATCCACAAATATTTTCTCGAAGTCCGGGTGTACGTACTTAGTATTCGTTAATTGCATGTTTTTAAGCGGAGAAATGAAGGAATATAACTTTGCCAGCCTTTGAAATCAATCTCGGATACCTCACGAACCCCATACGTTACAATAGTACCCATTACAATAGACCTCTGCTTAACCTCGACTTCAGTATGCCTGATACTATCATTACTCATATTATAAATGCGAATGTGAGTTAGTTTATCATCACAAAATTACGCATACACGTTGTCATGGGTACAGAAAAGGACATAGGGTACCATTCAGCCAGAAAAAAGTATTGTTTCCGAGTGATAGTAATGTATTGTGAAATGCGAGCGATACCACGGCCAAAATCTAGTAAAAATAACTAATGAACAATTTGTAATCGAGCCTGGTACCTCACGAAATCCAAACATTATCATAGTACCGTCTACGTTGCTACACCTCTGCTTAACCTTTCCAGCTATTAACGTGATAGTATACGATATAAAGTAAGCCACTGTATGCGATTACACGTAATACAAGTTGTTCTAACAAATCGGGGCATGCGGTCCATGAGCGATGGATATCATTACTGGTACACGGCACCTGCTGCACTTGTTCTTTGTTAGTTCAGCTCGTGTTACTGGAATTTGTACTCAGTTAATGTTCAACGTTTTTCCCTTACAAGCCATGTGGCTTCTGAGGAGAAAACGTTGTAAATATTTTATAGTAGCTGTCCCTCGGTTTCACCCACGTTTATTGTTGCTATATACAGGGTGCCCGGTAATTAATGGATAACCTGGAAATGTCTTATAGTGGAACTGATGGCCGTCCAGAAAAAAATACTCTGAGATGTGTTTTTTTTTTAATTACCATGTATAACTTTCTTGTATACTACGACCATAAATGAATGAAATCCATCGGTTTTTTGTTGTTTTATTATTAAACACTAATTATGCTCATAGATAGACAGTCAAAAGTTTGCTATGCTAATATAGCTTGCACTTTTTAATATATATATATTTATTTTCTTAATTCGTTTATCATTATTTTCTTTTTTTTCTGAACGGCCTTCAGTTCTACTTTAAGACATTTCAAGGTTATCCATTAATTACCGGACAGCCTGTATGTAGCTGTGTAATTTCTAGATAAAGTACCTTTCTATTGGTGAAGGCATTGTTCAAATCAGTTCAGTAGTTTGGAGTTTACTTATTACAAACGAAAATAGAAACCTTTTCTGTAAGCTGTGTCACGCTGTTTCACCCATGTTTACGATTACTCGTAGCGTGATGTTATATTGCCTATGTTACTTCCAGATAAAAAAGCTTTCTAATGGTCAAATCATTGTTCAAATTATTTTAGTAGGTTGGAGTTTATTTATTATAAAACGAGAATAGAAAGAAAGAAAGAAAACATATTTTTATTTCTAAAAAAACACGAAAGCTTTCACATACAATATTATACATAGAAGGGAATACATATATAATAAATATTAATTAATACAAGTGACAGCCCTGCTCTGCACCACAAATGCCACGTTTCAAGTGTGCCATCAGTACATATAATCTATGGTCTATACCTTACTTTTAAGTTTATTTTTAATCTGTGCCTCAGACGTGGCAAGCAACGTGTACCTACGTGGCGTTCACCACGTGTCAACTGTCAAATGCATCGTTTGGCAGCAGGTTATGTTCAAGACTTATTTATCCGAATATTATAAGAATAGTTACAATAATACTTAATCAAAGTTATCAGCGAAAGATACGTCGTGTTTAAGAAATCTGGATGGACACTCAGCATACACTGAGTTGGGCATAACCCACTCCAATACAAACCTTTTCTGTAAGCTGTGCCGTGCGGTTTCAGCCATGTTTACGATTACTGCTCTTCTCCCGTTGCTTGTAGCGTGATGTTATATAGCCTGTGTTACTTCCAGATACAAAAGCTTTCTATTGGTCAAATAATTGTCCAAATCAGTTCAGTAGTTTAGAGTTTATTTATTAGAAAGAAAAATACTAACCGGTTTTATTCATGTTTATGATTACTGCTCCGCTCCCGTTGCTCGTAGCGTGAGAGATACATATCCCATATTACATCTATGTATATAAAGCAGCTTACTCAAAGAACTTTCATTATCGGGCCAATTGTTTTTGAGTTTATTTATCACAAACAAGAACACAAATCGTTTCTCTTTTTAATATTTTTACTAATATAATCGATATTATAATACAATTATAACGATGCTGTGTAAAATGGATATATTAGTAAACAAATTCATAATATAGTAAATCGTCTTACATTTACGCGAATATTATACATTAAATTTAACTACTTTATATAACTACGTATTATAGATCGTCCTCTGCCACGCAGAGGTCTCGAGTTCGATCCCAGGGCGCGCATCTCTGACTTTTCGAAATTATGCGTATTAAATAGTTAATTATCACTTGCTTTAACGGTGAAGGAAAATATCGTGAGGAAACCTGCATGTCTGAGAGTTCTCCATAATGTTCTATATGTAAAGTCTGCCAACCCGCACTAGGCCAGCGTGGTGGACTATGGCCTAACCCTTCTCACAGTGAGAAGAGGCCGGTGCCCAGCAGTGGGACAGTTTAATACAGGGCTGATATTATTATTATGTTTCTCTTATCACAGGTGCTTTCTAACATATTATATTAGAAAATACCTGGCCCTTTGGGAGGCTTACACGGAGACATGGGTTCAACGTGAAGAGGCCCTTCGAGAGTTTTAATCAAACGTGGGATAGAATACCTACAGCGGCACTAGCCGCAGCAGGCGTAGGACTATTGCTACGTATGGATTCTAATATATGGGCTATAGGTATGGATGTTTGGTGGACCGGTATATTGCTAACTATGGATGAAAAACGGCGTCTGCCCTGAATACTCTAATAGCATCAATGCAATGGACAGACAGTGACTCGCCAACTCACTAGATGGGCCCCCTGATAAGCCACTATAGGCATACAAGCCAGCAGCAGAGGGCAACACCGGTGCGAGTGGCTAGGGGTGTCGAGCGGTGCGGCGCCGGTTTCACCATCACGGGTCTCGTGACAACGGAGACCCGGAGCGGGTTTCCCGTAGTTATGCTCTTGAAAATGACACTTCCACCCCCAAGCATATAGTTCTAGCGGCCCGCTCTCTGACCGGCCGACCAAGGCAAGCCAGAGTTGAGAGTCCAACGGGCGCTCTTGAAGTTCCACACCAGCCAACCAGTAACGGCAAGCAGACGCTAACCAACTCTCTGATACATTCAGGACCACAGTGTCGCCACTCACATTTAGCCCGCCACCAGCTGCCTTGCGGTTTATGCGCTTTAATTTAACCTGGTGATACATTTTTTGTTTATATCACAAGGCGAAGGTGATAGGTTAAAAGCTCGTATACTGTGCCCTCCGATATCGCGTTAGTCTCATTCATCATCATTATTATTATTATTATTATTATACGTATTTTATCGCTAATTGTAGTGTTTTTAAAATAAACCGCGATAAAATCCGAATATAGTAGTTCAATTTTAATGGAGTAGTCTATTTAGAGGAGACCAACTCCACCTACGTCTGCCGTTACTTCCCTTTCATCCCGTGCCTGATATCTATTGCGACTATTGCGACTATGGTGAAGCCAAAATGTAATGATTTTGGCAGTCTGGGTATGTATGTTTGTATGTTCTACCGTAGCGCCTAAACTACTGAACTGATTTTAATGAATAAGCTGTCAATAGATTCGTAATAATTGCCCGGGTGACATAGGCTATATAAATTTTAAATCCGTTCTTTTTAGACCCCTCAGGTTATAGTTTTCAACTTTTATTAATAACACAAATATTTGTTCCTTATAAAGATTGAACTTACAAACTCTGCGCAGCGCTATTTCAATGTGTCTATTCAAACCATTGCTGCAGTACTAGTGGATAGTACTAACTACAAATGCTAAGTGACTTAGGTAAGCACTTTTTCTTTTTCCCTGGATGAAAGGTACCTAGTAGTATATTATTGGGCATTTTGTCTCACCTATCGCTTGACGAACTCAGTTCGCCTCGCTCCGGTCGGTGAGACAGAATGCCCAATAATATAGAATCGATTTTCTTGCTACCGATAAGCTATCAGTAACGATTCAATGTCAGTTTATCGATAGTATATTATTGGGCATTCTGTCTCACCGACCGGAGCGAGGCGAACTGAGTTCGTAGAGTCACAGGTGAGACAGAATGTCCAATAATATACTACTGAACCCTATGTGCTTTTTTGAACCCCTGATAAGCTGTATGCATAATTTTATGGCAATTTGTAGAGTTAACGAACAAATAAACAAATTCACATTTATAATATTAGTAAGAATAAATAAAAAGATGATCGCTAACTACATCTAAATACGTAACTTTTACACCTTAATACTGTCCGTTTGTCACTACCCTTTTCAAAGCAACACTCTAGCTTTTTACTTAAACTTAAAAATTAACGTCGGCTGCAGCGCCCTTTAGAGATATTGAGACAAACCTCACAAGTCTACCAAGTTTGTAGGTCAATATGTCAATTTGGGGTCTTCAGACATACAACGATAATAATATATGCACATAACTTCGGAGTTTTATGTTATTTTATTTGAAAGTTTAGTATTCATGTGAGGGGTGAGGTACGGGTGATATCACGGCTTGGACGAGGTCGTATTTTAAGTTATATTGTTTGACTGTCATTGGGGTTGTTGGATCCAATAATTATATAGCGTGTAACAGAAAGGTTTGGTCATATTAAAGCGTCACATAATACAGCCCCTGTATAATGGAAAACTGTGACAACTAATTCCGTACTTACAATTTTCTTTTTTAATGACTTATCAATATCAGTATATATTAATAATATACCTCGATAAGGCATTGGAAATGCGATTGAGAGGTCACGGATTCCAATACCACTATGGCGATTCCGCACAGACGAAGAAGTTCCGCCTACATCTAATAGATGGCGCTATACAACAAGCGCTCAAATGACGTCATACAATTCTGAATCGCACAAGTAACATTTACACAGCGACTAAGTATTACATATACAAGCGCCCGATATCAACCGTCGGGCCGCGGGCTGCCAGGCACAATCACCCAGCCTAGTCGGAGAATCCTCCCTTTGTGTTGGAAAGACATCACACCCTGTTCCTCCACAGCACCCGTTGCACTACCGACGTGAGCCCACTCCTAACAAGCATTCTAGCTTAGATAGAGGTGTCAAAATAAATACTAGTGATTTGTAACCTACATTGTTAGTAATAAGAAAATGCCGTCTTTGCAATGGTTTCATAAAAGGCGCGACTGCCTCAGTGGCGCAGACTCAGTTTCACTGCTACGGCGCCAAGTGTTGTGGGTTTGAATTCCACACGGTACTAAAAAATGTGTTATCTACGTATAGGTGAACCTGGGTGATCTTTGTGTCCAATGTTTGTACAATCTCCTGCGACAAATGTATACAATATACTTAGTGCGATTGCACTAGTATAAATCCAGTGTTGTTTAAAGAAATATGATGATATATGGAACTTGAGTATTCAAAGTCAAAGTCAGAAACCATTTGTTCACTTATGTCACAAAGTAACACTTATGAACGTCAAAGGGGTTAGTGAGTTTATTACATTTACTAAATTTACATTTATGTTAGTTGCAAGGTTCAGGCAAAAGGTTGAGCCTATGAGAAGATTCCTGCAAGAAACTCAAGGCCACTCTTTTAAATCGCCATCAATTTATAATTTCAGTATTCTACAACTCATTTATGTACCACGTGTTGCAGTCATTATGCCATATGTCACTGTCCATATAAAACTAAATTCTAAAAATAAAGAAAAAGTTAATAATATTATGCAAGAAGCATTTGAGGTTTGAAGAAATATTTATCAGTACGTAGCCATTTGTAATAGACAGAAGTATGGCATGAGGACGCATACACTTACACTTTGTGATATAAAAAGGTAGTTCGTGACTAAATAATATTCCATTCTGAGAATAGTACTTTTTCCAGGATCAAATCCTTGTGTCCTTTTGTGTATCCCTGAGCATGTATGCGTAAATTCATGATGATCGGTCAAAATCAAAGTCAAAGTCAAAAATAATTTATTCACTTAGGTCACAAAGTAACACTTATGAACGTCAAATGGGTTAGTGAGTTTATTATATTTACTGAATTTACATTTATGTTAGTTGCAAGGTTCAGGCAAAAGGTTGAGCCTATGAGAAGATACCTGCAAGAAACTCAAGGCCACTCTTTTAAATCGCCATCAACTTATAATTTCAGTATTTTACAACTCATTTATGTACCAGGTGTTGCAGTCATTATGCCATATGTCACTGTCCATATAAAACTAAATACTAAAATAAACAAAAGTTGGTAATATTATGTAAAAAGCATTTGAGATTTGAAATCATATTTATCAGTACGTAGCCATTTTTAATAGACAGTAGTATGGCATGAGGACGCATACACTTACACTTTGTGACATGAAAAGACAAAGACAAAGACAAAGACATTTATTGCATAACTGTGTAGTAATGTACATGGATGATAAATATGTATAATGTATCAACAGTTTACCCGTTACGGGCATTGCAATTATATAATATTAGATTTTAATAATGCTTACAATTAAAGAATTCATGCATGTTATAAAATACCTTTTCCAATAACCACTTTTTTAATCTTATTTTAAACAAATTGCCATTTAGTTTTTTAATTTCTAGAGGTAAATGGTTATATACTCTTATAGCAGAGACATATGTGCTTTTGTAGTAAATTGTTTTATGGACGATTGGCATGCTTAAATTATATTTATATTACGTTCTTACGTTAGGTTTTAGATTGTATTTTATATCAAAATATTCAGAATTACGTTTAACAAAGAGACTAAGTTCCAATATATACACAGAAGTTAGCGTCAAGAAACCTTTTTCTTTAAAGACTACTCTTAAGGAATCGGTGGTTTGCATATTATACATAACTCTTAAACATTTCTTTTGTAAAATAAATGTTGATTTAATATTTGTGGAGTTACCCCAGTATATGACACCATATGTTAACAATGGATACACGTAGCCGTAATACGCTGATTTTGCTATGCTCGTTGAAGCACTTTCAGCTAGTATTGATAGGACATAACAGAAGCTAGATATTTTTTTGTTTAAGTTTTCTATATGGCTCTTCCAATTTAAATGCTGATCTATCGAGACACCAAGAAATTTAATTTGACTAACTTCTTCAATTTTAGTATCATATTCGCATATATTTAGTGGTGGTGGTTTACTTTGGTAATTTCGGAACTGCATAACTTTAGTTTTTGTAAGATTTACTTTTAGGTTAATAGATAGAAGCCAGTGTGTAACAGTTTTCAGTGTATTTGATACTTCAATCTCGATATTGTTTATGCATTTATCATTTTGTATAAATATGGTTGCATCATCAGCGTACATTATACACATGTGATTGATAATGTTTGGCAATTCATTGACATAAATCAAAAACAAAAGAGGTCCCAGTATACTACCTTGTGGCACACCCAGTACCACATTTTCGAAGCTAGAATATACAGTTTCTATTGTTTTGGTGTCTTTATTAAATATTTCTAGTTTAGTAGCCTGAGTTCTATTACACAAGTATGATTCTATTAGATTTAAGGGTATACCTCTGACACCTATCCTTTCCAATTGTTTCAATAATATATCAAATTTCAGACAGTCGAATGCTTTTGACATGTCTAAGAATATAGCAGTGCATTGTTTTTTGTTATTGATGCCTTCCCATATACCCCGCAAAAAATTAAATATTGCTAATGAGGTTGACTTCCCTCTCTGAAAGCCGAATTGATATTCATTTAAGATTTTGTTATTGATGAGAAATTTAGATATTCGGTTATATAGGGCTTTCTCAAATATTTTAGAGAAACTAGGTAGAAGAGCTATAGGCCTGTAGTTATTGATGTCATGTTTGGAGCCTTTTTTGAATATAGGTTTTATTACTGCTGCTTTAAGTTTATCAGGGAAAGCTCCTGTTTCAAACATGAGGTTTATGATATGGACAAGGGCATCTGCAATATATTCAATACTGATCTTTACAACGCTTATTGGAATATCATCAATACCACAGCTATTTTTATTTTTGAATTTTTTTACTATGTTTATGACTTCATTTCTGTCAACTGGACAAAGAAAAATGCTGTTTATATTTGCACTTATTGTTGGTTTATAGATTATATGGCTTATCGTATTGTTTTGAGATATATATGTATTATTAAAAACTGTAGCTATGTCAACTGGATTCTTGATGATGTTTTTTTCGTGGATTATATAATCTATAGAGGTTACTATGTCGTTGGTGGGACTAGTTTGTTGTTTAATTAAAGTCCATGAAGCTTTCGTGATATTCTGGCTGTATTTTAGAAAATTTATATTACAAAGTCTTTTTGATTCTCTAGTAACACGCTTTAAGATTTTGCAGTATTTTTTATACTTGAGATTAGTGGCTGAATTATTTTTTAAACTAAGGTACATTTTTCTTTTGTGTTTGCTTGATTTTATTATACTTTTTGTTGTCCAATTTTTACTTTTAGTGTACTTTATTTTTACTTTGTTTACAGGGAAACATGAATTAAATATTAGAGAGAATAATTCTAAAAATTTACTATAAGCTAAGTTAACATCACTTTCATTATAAACGTCCTGGAAGTTTATTTGAGCCATATATTTTAAAAATATTTCCTTGTCTTTAAGACTACGTTTAAATACATACCACATTTTTTCTTTAAAAGCTACTTTGCACGGTATCATGATAACTTGCGCAGTATGATCAGAGATACCTAGATCCCATATCTCTGTTTTGCACCTGATATGGTTGGTTATTATATTGTCAATACAAGTAGCTGAGTGTGAAGTTACTCTTGTAGGTTTATGAAATGATAAGTGTAAATTGAATTTTTTAAGGGTGTTAATAAATTCATTACTTTTTGTATTAATAGTAAGTGTGTTTATGTTAAAATCACCCAATATAAAAATCCTTTTATTTTTGTGTCTAGATCTAATAGTAAGCTTATACAATAGCATTTCAAGTTTTTCTAGAAATAAATCAAAATTACTATTTGGTGTTCTGTATAAACACAATACAAACCAGTTAGTTTCAGGGATCATAATTCCACAGCACTCAAAATGTATTTCTGTTGAGTACTCCGTGATCCAGTCAATTTTTTCAAAACGAATACAATTTTTTACATAAATACATACCCCACCTCGACGTTTATTTTTCCTAGAGAAGTGCGCTGCCGTTTTATAACCTGGTAACTGCAGTATTTCGGCATTATTTCTAATAAAAAAGGTTTCACTAACGCAAAGAATATCAATGTTTTTTAAAGACAGTAATATTTCTAGTTCACTCAATTTGGAACGCATGCCTTGTACATTATTGTGTAAAATTCTGAAAGTTTTATTCTGATCGAAAAAACTGAAGCTCAGGTTCAGTTTGTGTACCAGTACTTGATAAAATTGTTACAGGTTGCGATTCAGTTTGAGTACTGACCGAGTTAATATTTAATTGATTGCCTTCTTTCTCTTCTGTATTATTAATGTACTGTTGGTATCTATATTTATATTGCATATGAAGTATGTATCTTAATATATATCCAGTTGTTACAATATTATAAGTACGAAGTGGGACTCTAGTGTCAGAACTGATTAGTACACAGTGTGCAAATTGAGAGCATATATGGTAGTACAATTCATTTAGCTTCAGCTCGTTTAAAGATCTGTTCTTTTTAGTATTACATAGCAATACATTAGTATGTGAAAGTTTATCAACGAAGTAATATAGGGTTGATTGCAATTGTAAAGGATTTTTATCATAGCTGCCACATAAAATGATCACATAATCAAGTTCATTAAAGTCTTTACACATTTCTATGCATGATTCCAGTAACTTGTCAGTCGTGGCACCGGGTTTACTAATAGACGAAACAAAGAATGTTTTACCAGCCGAATGTTGTAATAATCTTCTAAAGTGAGAGCCATAATTATCTGTAAATATTAATATTCTTTGTTGTTTATCTGGTACACTACTTTGTGGAGTAACATTCTGCGACTGTCCGATCTTCGTTTCTTCTTTATATTCATAAGAATAATTCTTTGTAAAGCTGGAGGGAGTTGTTACATTTTCTTTACTTATGTTAATATGCTCGAGTGGCTCAGGTTGTACTACGAGATCGTTTGGAGTGTCATTAATATCTTCAAGTGCATTTTCCGAATTGATATTTAACGTAGTGTAGCTTTCATCCAAGTTTTGACCTAAGTTTTCGCTGGTCTGAGGAGTAAAGAGTGAGCTTCGTCGCAATAATTTACTTCGTTTTGATGACTTCTTTAGACCAGAAGAGTTCTTACATAATAGTTTTAGATTAACTATCTGCGATTGCTGACCAGTGATGACTTTTTGTAGGGAATAATTTTCAACGTTTAAACTATCTACCTCTTGTTGTGTTCTTTCTAGTTCCATTCGTAACTTCATTATTTCGCTTCTTAATTCATCAACTTCGTTGTTTAATAATATTCGAGATAGATCCGGTAGGCTACGTACTGTATCCGAGCACTCAGGGTTCGATAATATTTCATCGTAGTTGCTACTACTACTCGAAATATTAAATTTCTTGTTCGATAATTTACGTCGTAGTGTGATCTTATTTTCACTGGAACTCATTTTAAATATGAATTTAAATATTATCAATATCAAATAACTTTCAAAAAGAGTTGCTGATATGTGGACGCGAACTCAAGCCCGTCGCAATCCAATCGTATAGACTACAAACCACGCCAAAGACGACTTGTCAAAACGCGTCAAATTGGCAAGCTGCCTCTACTTAGAGTAAATCTTGCATCTAAGTGACGTAAATGAATGCTATTGGTCGTTAGTTTGTGAGCACGGCATTCAAAAGGTAGTTCGTGACTAAATGTAGTTAAAACAAAATTTACGTTAATACTTATAAAGTTTGTTTAAAAGAAAAGAAAGATACTTTAACACCACCAAATAAACACGAAGTACCTTCACATAACTAAATTGACTTATATAATACATACATTGTTTGAATCCTGTATGAAACAAGCAACTAGTTCCATGAGTTTTTATCATTTAAGTAATCATTGATTGAATAATAGCCCTTCCGGATAAGCTGACTTTTAACAGCACTTTTAAATTTTAGTAAAGGTAAATTTATAATATCAATCGGTAGTTTATTAAAAAAGCGTATACTGAGTCCCGCAAATGAATTGTGAACTTTATGTAAACGATGATACGG
This sequence comes from Catocala nupta, assembly GCA_963675205.1. Classification (NCBI taxonomy): domain Eukaryota; kingdom Metazoa; phylum Arthropoda; class Insecta; order Lepidoptera; family Erebidae; genus Catocala; species Catocala nupta. The sequence continues at coordinate 23,337,682 of OY776096.1, read as the reverse complement.
ACCTACCAACTTATGCTTATTTCTAGTGTTTAACTTGTGAATATCACTATTCTTATTATATAAGTGAATATTATGTTTTATAAACATAATATTCGTAAATATATATTGCGACGCAACAGTAAGTATACCAATTTCTTTAAAACGCTCTTTCAGGGAAACTCGTGGGCCTAAATTATAAATGCTACGTACTGCACGCTTTTGAAGAATGAAAATTGTTTCAATATCAGCTGCCTTACCCCACAGTAGTATGCCATAGGACATAACGCTGTGAAAATAACTAAAATATACTAGTCTCGCAGTATCTATATCAGTAAGCTGTCTTACTTTCCTAACCGCGAATGCTGCTGAACTAAGTCTCCCTGCAAGACACGATATTTGAGCGCCCCACTGAACTTTATCATCTAAAGTAATACCTAAGAAAACTGTGGATTGTACAAATGTTACTGTTTCATTATTTAAATTAACGTTTATGCTAGGACTCTTTATATTAGGCAATGTAAACTTAATACATTTTGTTTTTTTTGAATTGAGTAGTAAATTATTCGCCGTGAACCAGTCCAGGACTTGCGCGAGTGAAGAATTAACACCCTGTAAATTTGGTGCCTTACGGTCTACTTTAAAAATAAGTGATGTGTCATCAGCAAATAATACAATGTCGCACAAATTCTGTACGAAGAACGGCAAATCATTCACGTACGCTAGAAACAGAAAGGGTCCTAAAATTGAGCCCTGTGGCACGCCCATTGCGACTGGTAATCCAGAAGATCTACTTCCGTTGATTTCAACGTGTTGTAATCTATCGCTTAGGTAAGAACCAACGAGGTCGAGTGCAGCATTTCGAATTCCATAATGCCTGAGCTTTCGCAATAACGTTTGATGTTCAACGCAGTCAAAGGCTTTTGAGAGATCACAGAATACGCCAATGGCATCTTGCGAATTTTCCCAAGCAGCAAAAATATGTTTTAAAAGTGTAACACCCGCATCTATTATAGATCGACCCTTTCTAAAACCATATTGTTGAGTATGAAATAAGTTGTTTACGTTAAAGTGGCTCTCTAATTGCTGTAATATAATTTTCTCAAATATTTTACTTATAGCAGGTAATATAGAAATCGGTCTGAAATTACATGGATCACTTTTACATCCATTTTTAAATAATGGTATTATTTTGCTACATTTCATTAAATTTGGAAAAATGCCCACATCAATGCATCCGTTGAATATTGCAGCTAGGTGTGGCGCTACGTTATCAATAATACTTGTAATTAATTTCATAGAAATACCCCACAAGTCAGCTGATTTTTTTGAATTAAGTGACTTAAATACTTTTATTATGTCATGCGGATGTACATATTTAAAACTAAACAGGACTTTACACTCCACCACGCTATCCCTAACCAAGGATTCTGCTTTTACTGGGCAAGACCTTAAGGAACTAGTTGTATTAACAGGTATCTTTGCAAAGTAGTTATTAAATGTTTCAGCTACTTGCAAGTTATTTGAAATTATCTTATTATTTACATTAAGTTTAATAGTATTATCACGCTGCTTGGTGCGTCCAGTTTCATTATTAATAATATTCCAAGTAGCTTTAATTTTATCGTCGGCATTTCGAATTTTGTTTTTTAAATAAAGGGACTTTGCTGTAGCACAAGCCTTTTTAAATAATTTTGAATAATTTCTAACATATTTAATAAAATTTGGATCAAAATTATATTTTTTTATTTTATATAATTCATATAACTTAGCTCTACTTGTATATATCCCAGGTGTTGCCCAATCACAAAACTTAACTTTTAATTTTTTGTAAAATGTCTTCATTTTAAAAATTTTATATTCCAGTGTAATGACGTTAAGCAAAGACTCGTATAGTTCGTCTGGACTATTGCAATCTAGGTCCATGTTGACAACCTTGGCATTAATGTTATTATTAAATTCCTTTATGCGATTAGATGTCATTGGTCTACATGTGATGATAGTTTCTTTTTTAATTGTATTTATAGGAAATACAACCTTTTGCCCACAGTGGTCGGATGTCAAATCACTCAATATGGCCCTATTTAGAAATTGGCATTCGCAAAATATATTGTCTAAGCACGTAGCAGAGTGTGATGTAATTCTGGTTGGTTCGAAAAATAAATTATTTAAATTAAATGATCTAAATAAACTAATAAGACTTACAGAAAGAACTGATCGCTGAAGTAAATTAATATTAAAATCACCACATACTACTATATGCCTATTACCATAACTTAAGCGTTTTAAAATATCCTCCATTACTGTTTCGAATACACTAAAGTCACTCTGCGGTGGTCGGTACACGCAAAGTATGACATGTTGCTCCAGCTCCACACAAGATAATTCAACAGTGCGCTCGATAGAAAGATTTACTATATCGTTTCTTTCCTTAAATTTAAGATTACATACATATATTAGAGAGCCACCATGTATAGAATTCCTTCTAACAAACGCACTTACAACGGTATAATGTTCATTATTAAATATTAGTTGACTACTTCTTAACCAATGTTCTGTTAAGCAACATATTTGGATGTCATGTTCTTTAAAAAATAAATCTAATTCTAACACCTTGCCGGATAGACCCTGAATATTCTGGTGAATAAGTCTAATACTATGTGACTGCCTATCCTTTGTCTCATCTAATAGTTTAAACTAATAGAAGTATCAATATAGGAATTAGTAGTAATATTACTACTATGATCTAAAATCTTCACTACCGTACTGGTACCTGTGTCTCTAAATAATAATATATTAAATGCTAATAACTTGGCAAGTTGTTTTTTATAAAAATATGAAAGATACATTGTATCTTTAGTCAATAAAAATCTACTAATAAACTTATTAGTGTCAAAGAATTTTGTATAATTTGTATAACATGTACTGTTATAAAATAATAAATTCAGATTTTGAATATATCTATTCTGTTTCTGTGTTAATGAATAGGAATAAGGTAAAGCGCAAAGAATAAAGTTACACCCTACTTTACTATGTAATGATTCAATTACCTCAGTTAAATGTAAAGCCTCATTTTTTGTGACAGATAAGCTGTCACCATATAGAATTACTATGGTTGATTCAGAATTCAAAGTTGTCATTTTTAACTTATCAGTTAAAGTACTTAACCTAGCCTCAGGGGAACAAATATTTACACAAGGAGACTCTGTATAAGAATTTATGAGTCTACTAAAACCTACACCGATTTGGTCAGAAAACATGATTAAATTTTTATTATTGTTATTCTTAACCAAATAAGACACAGACATATCTTCATGATAGGAAGAGGAGGTGGGACAACTGTTAACTGACTTCAAATCACAAACAGCTGACAGGTTGTTATTAGGTTCAGTCTGTAAGCACTTACCGCATATAGTATCATTAGTTAGCGACAGAACACGTTCCATGTTCTCCCTACCAACTCTGGCAATTTCATCATATTTCTGAATGTATTCAGAAGTTTATTTTTGATGTTCCAGGCTGATCCTGGTTAAACGATTTTCCAAACTAATTATTTGATTATTTAAGGCATAAAAATCAAACTCATATTTATATTCATTCATTTACAATATATATACATAAAGATTAAGATAGTAGAGTGCGTCTATGATTTAAATCCTTGATTTAATATTGTTTGAATGCCATTAGGTTCACTTCGCTCTGTGATCAAATACAAGCGTTTTATAGTTTATAATATGTAAGGTCTCCATTTTATGAAGCTTTACGAACAATTTTGTGCAAGCAAAAGTTTGTTCGGAACGGAAAATGAAGCAATTTATAGCGTATCAAATGTTATATAGCCTATTGTCGTCTACCAGATGCATTTCAAACTCTTTTTTGCTACGGTAATCGAAACCAGGACCTCGTGATCAGCCTGCAAGGGATTTTGTAGTAGTGTAATTGATATAATTGAATGGTTAGTGTAACCGACTGCCACGCCTGAGGTCGCGGGTTCGATTCCCGCACAAGACAAATATTTGTGTGCATGAACATGGATGTTTGTCTTGATCTGGGTGTTTCTATGTATAATATGTATGTATTTACAAAAAAAAAAAAAAGTATATATGTATGTTTATCCATTGTCTAGTACCCATAGTACAAGCTCTGCTTAGTTTGGGCTAGATAGTGTTGTGTGTATGTGGTAGAATATTATATTATATTATTATTATATACTAGCTGTCCCGACAGACGTTGTACTGTACACACGAAAAAAATAAAATTCAAATCTAAACCATTCTCGAATCCACTTGAACACACACAATTTTTTTAATTACAAACACACGCACAGAAGATTTATATACCTATACTAGCTGTCCCGACAGAAGTTGTCCTGAACAGGCAAAAAAAGAAAAAAAACAAATCTAAACCATCCTCGAATCCACTTGAACACACAAAAAAATTCATTCATATCGGCCCAGCCGTTTAGGAGGAGTTCACTGTCAACACACGTACAGAAGAATTATATATATAAAGAAGATAAAGATTAAAGGTAAAATTTATAGTTTAAAAGAATAATAACGTATTTTTTTAAAGATTATTTCCGCACTAGTATTTAATCCCGTGTCAAACAAAATTGGTACAACTATTTGTAGATCACACAACATTTGTACCGTACGGGGATTGAACCCACAACACTAGGCGCAGTGCCAATGGCAAGGCGACCACTTAAACCAAGACCCAATCCAAACAGCCTAAATTTGAAAATGGTAACAAAATTGATTCAAGTTGGCGAAAGATCGATTCTATTCTTAATTCAAACGCATGGTACATGTCTCTACAAACATCTCACAATCCAATATAAAGCATAAAACTGATTATACAAATTCCTTTTCCCGCTATAAGTCCATAAACCCACAACCATGGCTGCCAATCAGTTAAAGCACTTCAATTCCACTCGATGTTATTAAAATGTACGTTTTTTGCTCATTAGTGTAAAAGCTAATACTTCGATGCAGTAGTAATGAAAGAGTGAATGATATATGTTCGTAAAAGCCTCGCGGTTACCGGAATAGAAGCCTATCTTGTGCTAGCGAGGAGCGTCTGTCGATAAAAATCGAATCATTTGAATTTTCGAGTGAATCGATTCATTCGAAATGTTAGTAATTATTCGAATAATCGTTGATGTTATTTTTTTTCTTAGATTGAGAATTCCATAGCATTTATAAATAGGCCCTCGTCTCAGTACCCGAACGGGTAGGCAGAGGTTTTTACACATCTACATTTTGCCAGGTGTGGTTTAAGGTCTGACATATTAGGGACGAACTTATTATCGTTTTCCGGACATAGTTCCAGACTCCATGCAGCTACTAAGAAAGTGTCGACAAAAAACCCAGTAATACCTTGCCCGACCTAGGAAACAAACGAGACCTCGTGCACGTCAGTCACATTGATTCAGTAGTGAAAGTTACTGTTCTACATGATTTCCTCGGTCAATCAAGAATTACCTATAATTATATTACCTATGTATATACTAGCTTTTGCCCGCGGTTTCTCTCGCGTATAAGTAGGCAAGGTTATGTTAGTAACAGTACTTAGTTAGGCCATGTTACTCAGTAATAATATAGCTTTCTAATGGTGAAAGAATTTTCATACCGGTTGAGTCGTTTTTGAGTTAAATCCTTACAAACAAACAAACAAAAAATCTTTCCTCTTTATAATATACGAGATACAAAAATAAAGGTTATCACCGTCGTTTTCACATACGAGAACGTCACCAGTACGATTGACCACGATTATTCAACATTCGTATGCGATATCATACAGTATTCGAATACTCGATTTCTTTTTTCATAGCTATTTCACAGCTCTATCTCGTACTGTGTGTAAAAACTAAGTATGGAATGTGTAGAATTCTACTGCGGATTTTTTGAGTACCGAACCTTTAAAACTTGAAAATACTTTATGCTTATGTTGCTTGCATATGACGCAAGAAGCCATATACGCTACAAACACAAGCTAGTCGCGTGGTCCGTTTAATAATATTATATCAGCGCTGTCTATGAATTGTTTCACTGCTGGGCACGGGCCTCTTCTCAATATGAAAAGGTTTAGACCATTGACCTCCACGCTAGCCTAGTGTGGGTTAGCAGACTTCATATATAATCGATAACTTTATTGAGAATTCTCGAACATGCAGGTTTCCTCACGATATTTTACTCCTCCGTTAAACAGTGGCGTATCTTATCTTAGACGGGCCCTGTAACAAAATGTGTTAAGAGGCCTAAAGGAAGGGTAAAGATTCTATAACTAAATTTAAAATTTAAAAAACTCCCGACACAATATTCATTTAATACCCATATTGAACAATTTTAATTTGTGGAAATATGTAATTTTCTGGTGGCGGCTATCTTGGATTTGAAATTTATCATAGTGTATAGTATTCTACTAGTCAAGCCCTTTGATTTGATACCCATATTGAGGGAGTTGTGAAAAAATATGTGAGCCGCCATTTTATGGTGGCGGCCATCTTGGACCGATTTTTATCAAACGTAGCTAAGAACACTCCCGATTAATTCACCTTTCAAACAAAAAAAACAAAATTAAAATCGATTCATCCGTTCGGGAGCTACAATGCCACAGACAGACACACACACACACACATAAAAGAAACAAAAATTCTCAAATTGATTTAAAATGACGGTGTGAATTGCAGATTTTAAGCATATTTTCAAAGCAATTAATTGTTCATACATATCAACTGATGTCTTAACTGTATTTAGCAAACAGTTTAGCTCCCTTTTTTATTATTTCGTTTAAAGAAGATAAGAGTTTCTCTGGTTGTAATACTTCGAAGGTATATTACTCAGGTCACAGAGGCTCTGAAATCTTTGTTATGGCCCAGTAGTTATTCTTCAAAATATTATTAATCTATAAAAGATTATGAATATCATTTTAGGATTTTTGTTTACACAGGATTTTTGTACTATGGATACTAGACAATGGATAAACATACATATATATATTTTTTGTAAATAAGTACATATTATACATAGAAACACCCAGACCAAGACAAACATCCATGTTCATGCACACAAATGTTTGACTTGTGCGGGAATCGAACCCGCCACCTCAGGCGTGGCAGTCGGTTACACTAACCAATACGCCATCAAGGTTATCACATTAACAATTAACTATTTAATATGCACATAAATTCGCTAAGTCAGAGATGCCTTAGAATCAAACTCCAGACCTCCGCGTGGCAGTCCAAGTCTCCCACTAGACTATCGCTGCTTATTCCTTGTTGTTCAAATTCGTAATAAAATAGTTTAATTTCAATAAATATAATTTAAAATTCACTTCTGATGGTTCTGAGGCTTCTCGCACCAGCAAGACTAACCAATACCCACAGACAATCCATTCACGTAATAACCCATTCTATTAAATAGCCATACGTTGTTCTAAAGCATAATATACGACATAAGGATCCGATCTTAAGTGGCTATAACGAGTATAAGTGCCTGCGCACACGGCCGACGGCGCACCAGACCGTTCCGATTTCCTTCCCGGACGGCAGTTTGTGGCCACCGTTACGGGTAATGTACCAACCATGTGTGCACGGCTTTAGAAAATTTATACAGCGTAGGTCGTATAGTCGTCATTTTAGATTAATAGGTATTAAAACTGTTTAATAATAGTATATGGTGCATTTTTTTAGATTTTAACGGTATGGAGGAAATCTGCATATCCGAGAGTTCTCTTTAAATATTCTCGAAGATGTGTGAAGTCTGCCGACACGCACTGCCTTTAATGGTTAAGTAAAACATCGTGAGAAAACCTGCATGTCTGAGAGATATGAGTGCATGTCACCCTGGACCAGCGTACTCGTAGAAGACTATGGCCTAACCCTTCTTACACAGAGAAGAGGCCTGTGCCCAGCATTGGGACAGTTTATGTACAGGAGTGATATTATATTATTGAATTGTGTGCCCAGCAGTCGGACATTGTATATAGGGATACAATGTCCGACTGCTGAGAATGGCGCTGCGCTATACATTATTGTTTTATGAATAAGTTAGAATTAAATATATTTAGTCTTAGTTCGAGGATATATGTACGTCCTCAATGGAATAGGTAGAGGTGTATTACGTTTATGTTATGAGACTTATAATTTGAGGTTTCGTGTAATAAGGAACGACCACCGTTGACCAACTACGTTGCCGTCCACTGGATTCATTTCTAAAGTTCGTGCAAATTCTGAAAATGTCTTCCAAGGAATCTCAATAACACTTTGTCTGGCTCGGGAATCGAATAGAGGCACACAATTGCACGCAGATGTAAGCGATAACTTATTGCACAGGATCAACATCATCATCACCAGCCATCCAAACTTAACTACTCTATAGATTTCTGTGCTACGCGATGATTGAACCCGTCATACTCAGCTTTAGTCACCAGAGCGCAATCAATGCGCCATCAGAACATTGTCAAAACAGCACTCGCGAAATAACCCAAAAAGTCATATTAAAACGAAACTTAAATCATAATCTCAACAAAACCACTCCGTCATACTTAAATTAACTGCAATCTACTTACAATTACACCACTTTTATCCAGTTATAACTGCTTTTAACCGGATAAAACCGGTTTTATCCGGTTTGAACGCCATTTAATCTTCACATAACCTAATTTGCGATGTTAAGTGAAACTTGAGAGCAACAAGACGGTTCTCTATAACTAGTTTTTATTTAAAGTTCAGACGTCGACTTCTACGTTGGAAATGGACTAAAATGTACGGATGACGCAGTGGTGTAAGTGGCTGTCTTGTTTCTGCTATTGTGCTGAGTTTTATTGGTTCGATTACCAGACGAGATAATGTGTTCCAAAGTAGTTGTTTTGAGTCTGGGTAAACCTACTTTGCGTTCGTTTTGTGGTTGTCTTGTATCTGCTAATGCACCGAATATTGTTGATTCGATTACCATACAGGGCAATGTGATCCATTAATAGTTGTTCTAAATTTGGGTGTTCCTTATGTCCATTGTTGCAAAACGTATAACGTCTGCTAAGGCCTTTTAAAAATGTGTCCAGTATGGAATTAAAAGATATTTTAAAAGGCGTCATAAATTCGTGTTCAAGAGCATATCTACTAATAAAGGCCATTTTTCATGCTACTATGGTATTAAATAATCTTACAAGGCATTGCATAAGACGTAAAAAAGGTTACGGGCTATGGACCTTTACGATACTAGCGTACCTATTACCCACAGAACATTACTCTTATAATGAGATTTTAACTTCATTATTAATAGCACATTAAAACTAATTTGAATATACGTAACTTAAAAGAAAACAAAATAAAAAGGAAAAGCACGAAATAAATTATAGTAAATAAATAAAAATGGCTGGTTTAGGCAATCGTCGTAAAATGCCTCAGCATCGCTGTCAAATGGAAAAGTCTTATATGTTCTGTATCCACTCGTTGAACACATTATTCAAACTTATTATGTTCTTAAAAAATACTAGTTAAAAAAATATGGCAGGCAAGCTATTAGAGGTATTTTTCTGTTAAACGGCCAATTTAATAATAATAGGTAATAATAATATTCTATCACATACACACAACACCATCTAGCCCAAACTAAGCAGAGCTTGTACTATGGGTACTAGACAATGGATAACATACTTATATACGTTTTTTTTTATAAATACATACTTATTATACATAGAATAGATAGATTTTCTTTATTTAAACAATATAAGCTTACAGTTTATGCACCAAGACGCTTACATGTTATGTCAAAAAAGAAAATGATTTTAAATATCCTTGTACAAAAAATAAGAAATAAAATAAAATTCAATAAGTAAAAAATGAATGAATAATTTGAAAATGAATATGTCAACAGAATAAGATAATAAATTACAAAATAATTAAATACTATCAATAAAATGTCATGATGCATCGATAAATGTCACCATAAGAAATAAAATTATTCAAAACAATTTAAGTATGTCATTACATAATTACTAAATAGTCTAGTCTTATCAAAAAATATGTCAACATTTGGATTAGTTTTTAAAAAATCATTAATTAAGTTGATAGCTGTAACGGTGGGACTATTACTCGTTTTTGTAATATGCCAGGACGATGGATACGCAAGAAGTTGATGTTGTCTACGACCACAACCTCGCACGTAATTGTCTGGCACGTACAGATGAATAGACTCACGCACCGATGGATTGTCCACTTTATTATTTAGTAGCAGATAGTAATGCATTATAAGCTTATACTTCCGTCTGAGCTCAAGAGTATCCAAACCTACCATTCCAGAAACAAATATTGATGGATATAGAAAGGGATAATATCCATATGCACGTTTATATAAATACCTAGTAAATTTACGCTGGACTTTTTCAACTATCAGTATGTATAATTTTTCTTGTGGAGCCCAAATAATCGCGTTATACTCTAATTTACTACGTACGTATGCATTATATAGTATTTTCATTACGTCCACATTATTAAAATTGGAGGAAGTTCGAATTATAAACCCTAAACATTTGCTAGCTTCCTTGCTGATTTTTTTAATATGTTCATTGAAGTTCAGTTTGCTGTCAAGGGTTAACCCAAGATCACGTATTGTTGTGACACGCTCGAGAGGAGCACCGGATACTTCGTAAGTCGTTGTAATCGGAGACCGAGACCGGGTAAAGGTAATAACTTTACATTTTTGTGTGTTAAATAGCAATTTGTTTTCTTTGCTCCATTCAACCACTGCATTAATGTCGCGCTGCAGTGCGACACAATCGTTACTATCTGTGATTTTTAGGTACAACTTGAGATCATCAGCAAAAAGAAGACATTGCACCCTAGAGAGAACGCTTGGTAAATCATTGATCATGATCAGAAATAGGGTGGGTCCTAAGGTACTGCCCTGGCTTACCCCCGATCGTGTATAATATTCGGGCGACTTATAGTTTTCCACCTTAACAAATTGCTTACGATCTCTAAGATAGTCAGCCATAAACTTAAGAAGCCTAGAACAGAACCCCAGTGTGGCAAACTTCATTAGGAGTAAATCATTATCCACTAGATCAAATGCTTTCCGAAAATCGAAGAATGCAGCGTCAACTTGACAGCCACTCTTCACCCGCGTACTTATGTAATCGACGAAATTGATCTGGTTACTTAACGTAGAGCGCGCAGTACGAAACCCATGCTGACAACTGTTCAAATGACCATTAATATGTTGGAAAATGCATTGATTGATGATAGACTCGAAGAGCTTTCCAAAGTCAGACAATACAGCAATCGGTCTATAATTACTAATATCTGCCAACGATCCCCCCTTAGGCACGGGTGTTACCCTCGAGATTTTCCATCTACTGGGATAGATTCCTTGTTGAAGTGATAGGTTGTACAAATACAAAAGAGGCTCCTCTAAGACTGACGAGCAGTCTTTGACTAAGAATGGTGGTATGTTATCCGGACCATATGCAGAAGATGGTTTAAGACAAGATAGTGCCCGTCTCAGTTCGGATAAATTAATATGGTCTATTTTTATCAGTGATAGACAATGTCTGTTAGTTGCTGCCCGTTCTGCTGCCTCTGGATCTAACGTCGGTACATTGTTGTGGAATACAGAACTAAAGTAATCCGCAAAAGTGTCGGCGACTGCCTGTCCCTCGATAATTTTATCTGCAAATGTGAATTCTGTAGATTTTTGCCTATTTTTCCGTTTTTCTTTAACGTACTTCCAAAACGAGGGTTCGGGAGTTATATTATTTTCTAATGTATTTATATATTTTTTAAAAGCAATACCAATTAATTCTTTAACTTTAGTCCTGTGATATTTGAACAATTCTCTATTGAATTGAAGTCTACGAATTTTGAACATTTTTAAATTGTAATATTTTAGTTTTATATATCGAACTATTTCACTAGTATACCATGCTGGATAAATGTATTTGCTATTGGATATTACTTGTTTTACAGGGACATGTGCATTAATAACGTTAATCAATTTGTCATACAATTCATTTACGGTTATATTAACGTCCTGCTGGTTTAGAAGGTCAGTCCAGTCTATGTTGGCTATAGCAGAATACAGACTATGAAAATCCGCTTTCCGGAAATTCCACTCAGAACTCAGGTTACGTGATTGAATTTCAGTTAGTGGTTTTTCAACTTTTGTACTTTTAGGTAATGTGAGCAACACCACCAGTGGAGGGTGATAAGTGTCCATCGGTACTAGAGGTTCAACATCCGACATTACACTAATATGTTCAGGTTCGAGACTCGTTAAGACCAGATCCAAAATGCATCCATATTTATTACAAGTATTGTTACATTGGGTAAGTCTACAATAGTCTACAAAGTTATTAAATTGATTTATAACAGACTTACTACAAGACTTCAGATTAAAATCACCCAAAATAATACACTGATATTTTGCATATGTAGTGATAGCATTCTCGAGACAATTCAACACATCTCAATATTGTTTATCATTGTAGCTAGGTGGTAAGTATACTACGCCTACGAAAATTCTAACATTTTTCCATGTAACTAATGCAAACAGTAACTCTTTATCGTCAGTTAGTTCATCCAAGTCAGAAATCCTTTTGACAGTGTAGCAGTCTTTAACAGCTAGCAGAACGCCACCCCAACCGACGTCACCAGCGCGATCTTTACGTAATACTATGTAATCAGAAGGAAACAATTCGGCGTCGCTTATAGAACTGTTCAAGAACGTTTCAGTAATAGTAATTAAGTCATAAGAACATAGAGCAATGTTATTTAAGAATAAACTCGTCTTGGATCGCAGACCTCTGACATTCTGGTAACATAATTTTTTTCGTACTATTATATTTCCTACCCCTTAGTTTATTTTGACGGGATACAATGGTTTTGCATGACGCTCCCTTTTTACAATTATTATCATTCGAAATATATCATTAGAAACACCTAGACCAAGACAAACATCCATGTTCAAGCACAAAAATGTTTGACTTGTGCGGGAATCGAACCCGCGACCTCAGGCGTGGCAGTTGGTTACACTAACCACTACGCCATAGAGGCCGACATATAATTTAGTACTAATAAGGCCTGCCAGTCAGTGGGATTTAACAATACCACTGACTGGCACCACCAATATGGTTAGGTTAGTTACAATATTTTTCTGGATGAAAGGTACCCTATGTCCTGTTCTGTTCCCCTGACAACGTGTATACGACATTTCATGTTGCTCGGTAAAGTAGTAAAGGTGTTATTGAAAGCAACTGAAACGATTGAAACGAACAAACTCACATTAGCATTTATGATAGTAGTTATGATAATATTATATTAGATACTATTTACGTTGCTATGCTAGGCTTAAAATGTCCTACTGATACAAAAACGAAGGCCACACGAGGTTCACATAATATGAACTACGATCAAATACTTCATATGGCAAGTTAATTCAGTTTCATGTTCAAATTATTTTAGCCTACAACTCCATACCACTTGAAACGTTGGCATCGATTCTGGTGTCAAAAATCAAAGTAATGTTAGCTGCCCTATATTTCTTTCTTTTGAAGAACTTATGAAAGGGATGCAATGGGTATAAAATTATAAAATTAGGTCATGGTCATTGAATGAAATGTAATTAATAACTATCATTTACTCGGCTATTCGCTATTTTGATTTTAAACAAGTTGTTGAAGCTATTTCATACATTTCCATTTAATTAATTAATGGTAGCAACTCCAATATATACTAATGTGCGTGAATAATAAATTTAGTTGCTAGTAGAAATCATACGGAGCAGACGTGTTTTTCTCATTCCAAATCACAGTGCAAACTACAAGCTTAATACCTCAACACAAGTATTGTAGAGGAATTTGCAGGATATAATTATATAAAACTACATATTTCTACCAAACCGTCGTTGGTCATATTTTTCATTAATAATATTAAGTTTGGATGCAGTGATACCAACTAATACTGATAGCTACGCGAGATTGTTTGACCGGAGACCCAAACCTAGGAATTCATATACTACATCTGATTATACTAGACTAACGAGGCAGTGCAATATGCTTAGTTATAATTACGGTACTCTAAATAAGATGAAGATATTTCGAGGTTTATTACTAAAGCAAGTATAAACTGACCAGACCAGTAGGTCAAAACTTAATAATAATATTTCTTTATTACCAAAATTTTAAATTTACTATGCAATGCACTTTAGGAACTACAACAGTGTACAATATTTTGTTATACGTCACAAATCATAAGTAGTATGATTATCTGGCAACCAAGCTAAGATTAAACTATGTTGTGAATTAACATGACGACTATGGTTACAATCCAGATGGGTAATCCAGTAATCCATACGTATTGGTTAGGTTTATAGAAGATACACCAGGAGACTTTTTATAAATACTAAAGAGTTTCCTGAAGTATCTTCGGCATCCAAGATCCAATAGCCATAAAACTAAAACGGAAGACCCCCTCGAAAATGTCTTCATTCCATGAAAAAGATTTTAAATTGGTTTATAAATTTTGCTCTGAGAAAACAGACATAAAAAATACAACCGAATTGAAAACATCTTCTTTTATTTACAGTCAGTTAAAAACGGAGGCTTTTTATTCTAGAAATTTCTTTAGAAATCAAGATAACGTATTTCTGCTAGCAAGCCAAGCAAAAATACGTTTTCTTGATTTTAAAGAAATTTATACATCAACAGGCAACATACAATTGACAGAACCTAACGCACTTGTTAAAGGAGACAGAGCAACTAAACTAGTATCAAACATGTACACCAGAATACACACCAGTATCGTATTAAATTTGGACTAAACTAGGAGCAAAACCGCGGCACAGACAAGTTTGAACGCCCGAAGCCAATTTAGTTGGTACCCCTGATTCTCGTTAAAACTTTTTAACCAGTAGATCACACGCGACCCGAGGTACAATATCAACTATGACTTTTTGCTGTGTCTATTGTAACCTACACGTTGTTAGAGCAACACTTTTATAAACAAATATGACTGTTAGGTATTTTTTAAGTTGACGTTGTGCTGAAATGTAGACGCATTCTGTCTTATGTTGGGTTATTGCTTCAACATTCAAGTGTTATCCTAACTAATATTATAAAGTAGACTAGTTTTTCGCGTGCCGCGTGTCAAGCGGCCCGCGAGGGGGGTGTACAGCGAGGGGGGAAGGAATCAAAAAACTAATTTTAGATTCGGATTCAGGGACCTTCAAAACCCCTGAAGCCAAAAATGACTGATGATCCCCGTTGACCTTGAAAATTACCTATTCTGGAAAAATCTCGTCTACCTCTATGACATTTGTTCGAACACACCCCGCTTATTTCTAACCGTTTCGGAGATATTAGAGGTCAAAGTTTTTATGGCGGCCATGTTATTTTGTATGGAAGCCATGTTTTTTTTCACCCCTCCTAAAAGTTGCCAGGGTTTAAAGAAGATTTTTTTCGAGAATGACTCCCGTAGATATCACCGTTTACGAGTTACGATGGGGTTCCACCACCAAGAGATGACCTTCCGAAGGTCAGGTATATTTCCCAGGCCTTCTGAACGATTCTCTATACGACGCTATATTTACTTTTTCCTACGACTCCCCCTTGTATGATTTCTATTTATCTAAGTGAGTGAGTGAGTGGTAATTTAAGTTTATATAATATGGATTTTGCCCGTGGTTTCGCTCGTGTAAATGAAGATTTGATTAAATTAATAATAGTACTAAGTACTTGGGTACTTAATACTATTATTAATCTTTTCTGTATCCCTGACAACGTGAATGCGAAATGGCATGATGATCGGTCGAGTAGTTAAGATGTGCAACTGTAACAAAGAAACTCACAGTGAGTGTGAGTTTATTTGTTGACTAGTTTTCCCCGCGGTTTCACTCGCGTAAGTCCTGTTTCTGTGGGAATATCGGGATAAAAAGTAGCCTATATATGAATCCAGATCTCCAGCTATCTACATACCAAGTTTCATCGCAATCGGTTTAGTAGTTTTTGCGTGAAAGAGTAACAAACATTCATACAAACTTTCGCGTTTATAAAATTAGTAAGGATTTGTTATGCTGTCACGCCTTAACTACTTAACAAATCAACATGAAATTAAACAGTCACGTTGTCAGAGGTACGGAAAAGGACACATGGTACTTTTTAACCAAAAAAATGTCGCCGAGAGACTGAAAATTGAAATAACCTTACCTTAACATATCATTTACCTGAATGAAACCGCAGGCAAAATCTAGTTGTCTAAAATAATGATGGTAATAAGCAAATATTTCGCATGATGGTAAACAGATACCGTAGTCCAGAATAGCTCGCCATATCGATAAAAATAAAGGAATTAAATATGGTATTTAAAAGGATCGGGCTTTCTAAATATGTGAGCCTTCACAAAAAGAATTTCACAAAAAGAAATTAATATATTCAAACATGATATTTTTATGTACGAATATATTCATTTCATTTAAAAAATACGATAATATCTTTATGTATGAAAAGTTATATGCGTATTAAATTGTTAATTATGACACGCTTTAACGGTGAAGGAAAACATCGTGAGAATAATCGCATGTCTGAGCGGTCTCGAACATAAGTGAAGTCTGCCAACACACAATGAGCCAGCCTATGGATTATGGCCGAACCCTTCTCACACTGCAAAGAGGCCCGTGCCCAGCAGTGGGACAGTTTATACGAGTATGATATTATTAGTAATTTATGAGAAGATTCCATGAGAAGATTCCAGTGATAACTAATTAAAATGTCTTTAGTTTAGTTTTAATACATTATAACGTACTTTGGAAGCACCTGCGTCAGCCAAATTCAATCTCAAAGCAAGCTCTCTTTCGTAGTCATGATCGTATTAAATCCTTTATTAAGAGAAACACTGAGAAAATCTACAAATTTGACAGTTCTCTGTTATATTTGAAAGATATTATGTGAAGTCTGCTATTGCACTAACATGGTGGACCACGATCTAATCTTTCTTTTACTAAACGGAGTGGTCAGCAGTGAAACATTTTATAAACAGGAGTTACATATAAATATATTTTAATATTCTCCAGACCGAATTTCGGTCACGGCGGCCTATCTTAACGGAGATTGGCCATCTGCGCAGGTGATATTATATTGAACAAGTGTGTGCGCAAACACAAGTGCCCGTCTGTTCCCTAACTCTCATGATCCGATGGGACGCTAATCCGACATGACCGGAGAGATATCAGGCGCAGGGCCAACAAGTGCTTTACGAGGCATGGGGGCTTCTAACACCGCCAATTTCCCTAACTCAGGGCTGCTATTGAGATTTCTTTACAGAAGAACCCAGTATCTTAATTAGGCCCGAGTCGGGATTCGAACCCGAGACCTCATGCAGCAGTCGCATCCACTACCGCTGCGACACGGAGGCAGTTATATATAGGAAGGGGGCAAGATCATTTCATAAAGAAATATTATATTGATATTATTATATAATACTAGATTGAGCCCGCGGTTTCACCCGCGTAAGTCCCGTTGCCGTGGGAATATCGGGATAAAAAGTAGCCTATGTGTGAATCCAGGTCTCCAGCTATCTACATACCAAGTTTCATCGCAATAGATTTAGTAGATTTTACGTGAAAGAGTAACAAACATCCATACATCCTCACAAACTTTCACATTTATAATATTAGTAGGTATAGATTTTCTTACGCTTACGTGAATGTTATACATTGAAACTAGACTACTTTATACGGCTTTTATCACGTTGTTTATTTCATAATACTACTAGATTTTTCGCGCGGCTTCGCACTCATAAATGTAGGTTAGGTTAGTAAAAATACTTTTTTTCTGGATGGAAGGTATCCTATGTCCTTTTCTGTTCCCCTGACAACGTGTATGCGAAATTTCATGATGATCGGTCGAGTAGTTAAGGTTTAAAAGCGAAGCAAACAAATAAACAAGCTAACATTTGCATTTATAATATTAGTTAGTATATTTATACAGGGTGTCCCAGAATATGTGAATCAAATTGTAGTACCTTAAAAATGAGATTAAAAAAAAAAAGGATTCCCGGCAATAATAGATGGAGGAGCTAAAATGCAATAAATTTAACCGAAGATATAAATTAAATTAAATTTATTTTTATTTAATTTTACGAAACACTCTAACTCGAGCAACGGTAATTATCAATTAGATTAAAAATATTTTTAGTCATGGTTATTGTTTATTACGTATTTTAACTTATTAAGCTTTATTACTAGGGACTTTAATTTTTTTTTAAATTATTTCGTAAGGGCAAAAAAGAGAATATTTTTAAAAAAGTCGTTAAATACAGCATATCTCGAAAACGGTTCACTTTCCGCCATACATATGGCGGGTTACATTTATTGCACTTTAACTCCTCTAGCTATTATTGCCGGGAATACGTCGAGTTACCAGTAACCCTGTATATTAATACGTGAAGCAAAAACTTTGTATCCATTTTTACGAAAATTGCGCGGACGGAGGTGTATCGAATTTGGCACAGTTAAAGTTTGTATGGAGAAGGAGTAGCGAATCCTAATATTTTTATAAAATATGCATTAGAAATACATAAAATTAATGAAAAACACTACACGCACACAACCATGCACCATTTGTCACAAGCAGTCGAATCGCGTTTGTAGTATTTCGATATTGTTCGGCTGATGTCGTAGAATTCTTCGTAACTATGGTTACATATGTATGTAGAGTAGGTGACTAAATGAAATGTGATAATAAGGGCGTAGTTATAAACAATAAAACCTAATAACGATCAAACTTTAAATTAAAATCTATTATGGTTGAATTTCGACCACTTGGCGATCGCTAGTATACCTTAAACCCTGAGAAACGACACAGGTAGCATTAGAATTAGAACATAATTGAAGCCTCGGATAACAGCTAGCTTAATTACAGCTGCGTTCGAGGGCCTACTATATAATAATGAAATTAATATCCGATATTACACAAGCGTACACCGATCGCGTGTGAGAACGCCCAATGCGTGCGATGCGTGCAATACGAACGCGTGCCGACATGCGTGCATTTTTTCACGCATCGTCATTTTATATCTGCCTTTAAGTTAATTGAACAGGGGT
This sequence comes from Catocala nupta, assembly GCA_963675205.1. NCBI lineage: Eukaryota > Metazoa > Arthropoda > Insecta > Lepidoptera > Erebidae > Catocala > Catocala nupta. Next base: position 23,318,609 of record OY776096.1, on the reverse strand, counting down.
TTGGGATGTTTTGATGTATTTATTAGGTGACGCATCTGAGGGGTGATATTACGTCATTCATTTAAATATTTTGTTTTATTTATTTACTAGCTGTCCCGACCGACGTTGTCCTGCACACACTAAAAAAAAGAAACCAAATCTAAACCATTCTTGAACACACACAAAAAATTTCATCAAAATCTGTCCGGCCGTTTAGGAGGAGTTTAATTACAAACACACGCACAGATGATTTATATAAAGATAAGGCACATTTACAGAGTAAACACATACATTTACATAATCACTAACTAAAACAAAGTCGTGTGCTTACGCCAATTACAAATATGCACAGCATTTACTTAAAGACAACATAACAATTAAATATACTTAAGTCTAATAAAGATTTTACATAATAACTAACACAAAATTATTAACAAAACACAATAAGAATTATAGAATAAAATTACAACTGAAATAATATAATATACTCGTATATATATATAAATATAATATATATAAATATACAAATCGTGATCAATGAATTATGAATAATAAAAATTAATTGTTAAATAAAATTTAATTCAGTTTCATTTTTTTTTATGGTAAGTGGTCACCGTAGCATATGGACACCTGCAACACCAGAGGCATCACTTGCGCGTTGCCGCCCCTTTAGGAAAGGAAGAAGAGAAAAAGAATGGGAAGGAGAAGGAGCGGGAAGGGAGAAACAGGTTGATTGGGCCTTCGGCACTCTCACTCACCGTACGAAACACAACAGTAGGAATACTGCTATTGCACGGCGATATTCTGTGAGAGGGTAGTCCTTCGCCGGTCAAGCCGGCCCATTCATGATGAAATCAGTGAGGCTTATTTCTGGCTTTAATTACTTTATGCTTAAAACGCTTGGGCCACCCCAAGCATTTTAAGCGCTTGGGGTGGTCATGGAGAAAGTCAAGATCAAGTAATCTCCTACAGTTAATGTAAGTTAGAGTTTGCCTACCTATAGGAGCTTGTGCACCCAAATTAGTTCAATGTCTTGGCACTTCAAAGAATACTACTATCACTTCGCCGAATGCTGTGAGTCGCTTGAGGTCGCGGGTTCGATTCCCGCAAAAGTCAAACATTTGTGTGCATGAACATGGATGTTTGTCTTGGTCTGGGTGTTTCTATGTATAATATGTATGTACTTACAAAAAAAAATATATATAAGTATGTTTCTCCATTGTCTAGTACCCATAGTACAAGCCCTGCTTAGTTTGGGCTAGATGGTGTTGTGTGTATGTGGTAGAATATTTATTTATATTTATTTTATATTGCAGTAGAATTTAGGATATATAACATCTTGCTACGAGCTATGGAAGCGAGACAGTAACCATAAACCGAACAGCCAGTACACTGCCTTCGTTTTCTTTTCTTTTTTTAAAAGGCAACTCCCATACTAACCGCAAATCCTGTGTCCCAAGGATCTTTAGAAACATTTAAATAACAGACACAAAGAACACCCTCCGAAACAACTATTTGTCCACAAACGCTTGTTCCGAGTGTAAATGTTCTTTTCACATTGAAATTAAACACTTTATACTTACCGATTTTGTCGCGTTGTTTATTTTACCTCAAGACACTTTTATTACATAATTTTGAAACTTCAGAACATTGGGACAACTATCATCTTAGTCTCCCCGTTATCATAGCTGCTGTAAAGCAACCGAAACGTCGGGGCAAAGTGTAAACTTTAATATAAACAGTTTTAATTAAATTAAATAGCTTAAATAGTAGTAAAGTTCAATAATAGTAGTGTTAGAGTCTTCAAAATCATGTAATAACAGTTTTATAAAGTAAAATAAACAACGTGACAAAATCCGTAAAAAGTGTTTAATTTCAATGTATAACATTCTAAATTAATTCGTAAACATAAGACAATGTTCTTTTCACAATTTTTTATCTCGTGAATTGATCGAATGCAACTACGCACAACGAACACTCGGCGCAGAAGCAATAACCAAGCAACTACTCAAGCAACCATTTTTGTAGTCTATAACTTGTCTCGAACTCTTTTCATTAGTCCTTTAATCTAACCTTGTAAACATAATTAAGCAACTGTAATAAGGAACTCAAATACCAACACATGGCCAAAACTGGCACAGCTTGAACTTCATTTGCAACTCAAAGAAAAACTCGCTACGGAATGTAACGAGAGAACATTTTCAACTTACGCGACTTAACTTGGTACGAGTTGAGTAAAGTTGATATTAAAATTAATCTGAATCTATGAGTAGCTTGTTAATTACGTAGTTAATGCTGGCAGGTAATTGTTAAGTCCTGGATACGATTCCCGGGAAGGGGAAAGTAGAAGCAGCGCAAAGGCAGTTGATGAGGATAGTCTCGTCTTTAAACACGTAGGACGTAAAATATAGCTGACGAAATGTGGATTTATACATTTAGTAATTATGAGTGAGTACCTTGTTGGGTCCGTGATTAATGCTTGTAGACAATTGTGAAGTTCAGAGTTTGAAACCCGGTAAGGGGAAAGTAGGAGCAATGTGAGTCGACTAGAGTGCGTTCCAACAAGTTTGGGTCCTCATACCTCTGCCGAACGATCAAGGCATGGAATATTCTGCCAAGGCACGTGTTTCCTTCTTCCTTCAATCCTGGGTCCTTTAAACGGGGCGTGAAAAAGCACCTTCTCAGGCCGTCAAAGTAGAGACCTCAACATCGCCTCGGCTGCTAAGGGGACGATGTGGAGGCCACTGCTCTTAGACCACACGACTGCTTACCATCAGGCGGAGTGTGGTCATATTGAAGAGCAAAATTAAAAAAGAAATGTAAACTTAGTTGATGTGAATAGGCTTGCCTTTAATTAAATAGAACCTAAAACATAGATAGTGAAAGGTGTCTTCATACATTTAGTAATATAAGTGCCCGTTATTATGTGGCATGTACAAAACGATAATTGACCAAATATGTATATAATGTACTAGCTTACCCGCGCAACTTCGCCTGCTTCATATAAGATAAGAGAATTTACCCCGTTTTTGCAACATTTTTCATTGCTGCGCCACTCCAATTGGTCTTAGCTTGATTTTATACAGCCTATAGCCTTCCTCGATAAATGGGCTATCCAACACTAAAAGAATTTTTCAATTCGAACCAGTAGTTCCTGAGATTAGCGCGTTCAAGCAAACAAACAAACTCTTGAGCTTTAAAATATTAGTATAGATTATATTATTCACATTTGGTCAATTATGGGTTTGTAGATGCCACATAGTATCGTCTTAAGTCAAGTCTTAGGCGGAAATGTACCTCTGCCTAAGACTTGACTTGACACTACTTATGAACAAATGTAATAATAAAGAAAGAAAAGAATAAGGAATAGTGTGATTAGCGAGAGATGCGGCATAAAAGTGGATATAGTGACGAGAATAGAAAAGGGTATGTTAAGTTGGTTTGGGCATGTAAAAAGAATGGACGAGAACAGACTGACTAAGAAAGTTTATAAGGCTAGTGTGAATGGAACAGTCACAAGGGGAAGACCTAGGCGAAAGTTTCTTGATTAGATCGGAGACGTTCTGGATAAAGGCCAGGTTAAGAGCACCTTAAACCGGAGTGTATGAGGAATGTTATGAAAGTGAATGAAGCCAGAGAAGTGTGTCAGGATCGTAGCAAATGGAAATTCGTAGTCTCTGCCTACCCCTCTGGGAAACAGGCGTGAATTTATGTATGTATGTATGTAATAATAAGGCTAGGTTACTAGTTCAGACTTTAACGGGTTGGGAGCCTTCTGCGCTCACCCACAGTCCGCGTAAAGTTGTCAAGGCCATCTAAGGCCAAAAACTAACAAACAAAGAAGAAGTTCAGACTACATAATAGGGAGCGATGTCGTTGTAGTCTGAGATACAGTCCTAAACACCGACTTGCGATTAAAAAATTCCGCACAGAAAACCTCTATAAAATCCCAACCGAATTTACTAACGCTCATTAAAATTAAACTACATACTGTATACGGATTTTATTGCGTTGTTTATTTAAAACTGTATTACATAATTTTGAAACTATTACACTACACTGCTACTATTGAATTTTACTAATTTATAAGCTTATAAAATTATTAAAACTATTTATATTTAGGTTTACACTTTCCCCGACGTTTCGGTTGCTTTTCAGCAGCCATGGTCACGGGGAGACTAAGATGGTAGTTGTCTCAATGTTCCAGTGTGGTTATTTCAAAGTACACGAACATAATTTAATCATTGGTGTTTCTATTTACGTACCTAGACTTCATGATACTTTGAGCTCATTCGCGTAAACAGAAGACAATATTACTTACGCTCAGTTACAAGTCTATGACGTATGGCACATCACCAATAAGGATCGTCCTAATCAGAACTAATATTATAAATACGAATATGAGTTTATTTGTTAAGCTTTCACTCCTTAACTACTGGACCGACCATCATAAAATTTGGCATACACCTTATTAGGGGTACACAAAAGGGAATAGGGGGTACCCTATACTCTTTTCTGTAGCCCTGACAACGTGATAAATGAAAGGTATTTTATCTAGAGAATAGTACTGTTCATAAGCAAAGCCGCGGGTACAAGCATATAGTATACATATATATACATGTTGAATCTTTGCTCCGTCGTTTCGTAAAACAAACCAACAAACAGACCTCCAGATTTCTAATATTACGTAAGGACAAACACAGTGGCCCCGTTATCCCATTCCACAGCATCATACCTAATGATCTAAAGACCGAAACCTACTGAAATGCATCGCAAGTTGGTTCCGAATGAGCGCAAGCGCATTTAATAACTTCTGGAAGATTATAGAAGTTGAAATTCAATTTGCCCGCACACCTTGGTTAGCACAACCGGCGATGGAGTTAGGTTTGGGACACAGCGAGAGCTGAGAGATGCTTGTATGTATGCTAAATTTATTCGTTATTTTTCACTTCAAAAAAAGATAAATCCCGTTTTAGGAATCATTTCAGTATCGTGGAAGACTCCACGAATATTTAAACAACGGACAAATCTTATTTGCTTAAGTTGCTTGAATTATCGTGGAGTTCGTAGAGTCACAACATACATATACACATCGACACAAATTATTACAACTTAATCTTGTGTAACCACACTTCATTTCTAGTCTTCTAATCTACAAATTAGTATTCACTTTATTGAAAATAGTATTATTATTATTGATTTTTTTAATCATCTTCCATTATTTTATTAAATTACCAGCTGATCCGCGCTAACAATAGAATTTCCCAGGTTTTGCAACATTTTTCATTGATATGATATGATGTTATATAGCTTATAGCCTTCTTCGATAAATGGGCTATCTAACACTAAAAGGATTTTTCAATTCGAACCAGTAGTTCTGAGATTAGCGTGTTCAACCAAACAAACAAACTCTTCAGCTTTATAATATTAGTATGGATTTCTTATTCATTTTATTATTAATGGAGTCTGGAACATAGCTTGTAATTCTTTCCTATGATTGTGATTAACTTTTTCGAAATTAACATTATTATTATTTACTATATTTTGCCTACTGCTTCGCTCACTTATATGTAGGTTAGGTTAGTAACAGTCCTTTTTTCTGAATGAAATGTACCCTACGTCTATGTAGTCTGTACCCTTGATAACGTTTATGCGAAATTAAGTGAAAGCACAACAAACTTACGCATTTATAATATTACTTAGGATGTATTTTCTTTCTAAATGATAAAATCGAAAAGTACTAAACTGATACATATTTTGAATTCTTACAACATTGGAAAGTTACTTTATCTAAATGTCACATAAGATTTATAACATCACGCTACAAGATATGGGAGCGAAGCAGTAATCATAAACGTGAATGAAACCGCAGGCCAGCTAATAAGTTAATATTTAATGTTATTTTTCGTTTATTTAGTTCTTTTATACCGTCACTAAAACATTCAATAAATCTTTCCAACGTCCCATCAGTGACGTGATTTCATTTTTTTATTTATTTACGCCAATGTAACCTTAATGTTTCCTTTCGTCGAAAGACAGCGACCCTGTTTTTTCAGCACTCGAACTAAAACCAGTCAATGTCTCCTGGCATTAGTTTCACTTAAAAAATCCTATTTACTTCCGCGTAAAGTAAACCAGAGTTCTTCCGGAAAATGTCTTACTGGAAAAGCAAAAAATACCATTATAATATTAAATGTAGACTTACTCATTTTGTACACAAAATACAATATTAAACTACTAAATAGGGTTACGAATTTAAAGATACCTATTTATATCCCGAGGTTTCAACTGACTTGCGTCAACCGGATCCCTATCCATTAGCATAAAATTTTAGGACCTAATATAACTTAGCATAATTTTGTTTGATATAATTATATTTTCGCATAATATAATTACGCATAACAGCTCACGCATAATTTTTTAAGCATAATTCCTCTAACCATAATAATGATCAAGCATAATATTCTAAAGCATAACTGCAAGCATGCAGCATGCAAGCAAGCATGCAGCATGCAAGCAAGCATGCAGCAGGCAGAGTTTCTGTTACGGCTCCGGCGCACTGTGGGCTGAAAATCGACCTCCATAGACATAGAAATGAAAGTTGCTAGATGTTCGTTTTGTTGACGGATATGGCTTCTATTAGCTATTATACACATAACAATGTCATCTGAGCTAACTCCGCACAAAAATGAATTTATTATAAGGTTTTTTCGAAAAAAATGTATGGAGCTAGCATGAAAAATCTGAATATCTCTGAACTTGCAAGGAAAACCGTAATATCCTCAGAGATGGTTATAGGACTAATTATTTGTGATTTTTTGACATACTTCATATAACGGTACCTGCTGCAGAATTGTTTTTAAAAATCATCTTATTTTTAATTAATTTTTTTTAACATTAAACGATTTGTTTTGGTGTATAAGTAAAGAAACAACACGTTATATGCATATAATACTAAATCTTCGCCAGTTATTTGTTAAAATATCAAGAAAATTATTTTTGCCTAACATAGTATATATGTTTTAAAACAGTTAATTGGATACCATTACTGAACTTTGCATACAGGTAAACCACTGAATATTAAATTAGCCTTCTAATGAGTTCTGAATAAGAGATTAAGTGATTTACAATATCGCACAATGGTAACTACGGAGTACACTAATTAAATTCTTACAGGTAAGTACATAAGTAAACTAATTAGTTAATTAGACATGTTACGAGTTCTAAGAAATATTTTCGACAACTGTCTAATTATTTTATTATTATGTCTAAATGAAGGTATTTTTTTAAATCATTAAATTCTACTAATGTCAAAGTAAAGATCAATCGATAAGTTAGTTATTTTATTAATGCTAATAATAGGCATTAAATAAAAATAAAAATAAATTAAAAAGGTATTTTTTAATAGTTGATAAAATTTATATAAAACAAAACATAGGTACAAAAGTATGCAAAAATATAAATAGGTACAAGAATAGTAATATAAAATATTTAAAAATAAATCAATTGCAAAACATAGTTACGTACCAAAGCTAAATAACGAAAGATCATGAAAAAATTACATTGAATAGAATTATAATTAAAAGCACAAAAAGTTTCTAGTTTTCCTTATCACTCTTGTCGATTTCTGAATCAGAATCTAGATTGCCTAGAAACTCAAAGTCAGTTTCAGTTTCAGTCAGTAGTTTGAATAATAAATTAGCCTTCTAATGAGTTCTGAATAAGAGATTAAGTGATTTGCAATGTCGCACAATGGTAACTACGGATTACACTAATTAAAATCTTACAGGTAAGTACATAAGTAACTTAAATAGTTAATTAGATATGTTACGAGTTCTAAGAAATATTTTCGACAACTGTCTAATGAGGTCGTTAACTAATGTTGGACTGAAATATAAAATGGTTAACATTTTGCATCATAATTTAGTTTATTCTAAGCTTTGTTACCCCTAACATATCACTGTGAAATTTTATAATGGAAAGTTTACATACCAATTTAGACCTATTCGTTCTTCTAAAATGTAAGAGTACTTCATTTGATCATGAGGTATTGTTTAGTGAAGTTATATCCCGCCTAGACGTTTGTCTTTCCGTTGAAGATCAAGTGACTCTAAAAGAATTTTGTCGGAGATTTGTACGAGCTGCATCACAAAGGTGGCAAAAATCTCACCGAATTCTTGATACTTTTAGAAAACAATACGAAATTTGGCTGCAAGCAACTATCGATTGGCCAAGTTGTATAAATTTAGTCGCTCAAGAACCAACTGTTGCTGAGGGATCAAGATCAATCTCGCCAGAACCCTCAACATCATACTCTGTTGGTACAATGACAAAGAGGTCACGAAAACCATTCGAAGATCTGGAAAGCAAACAGAAGAAGAGAAGATCAGATGAGCATAAAACTGACAATCCCAGTGAATTGGCATATACAGCAGCAGCGCGTTTTAAGGAAGAAGGTTGTGAGGATATCGCATCTGTTATCGAATATATGCTGAAACATCCTGAAGCAGCCTCTAAAATTAAGGAAACGCTTAAGCAACCGGTGAAAACTATCTTATTTACACCAGAAAAAGCACTTGGATTACTCCTTTCATTAAAATTATCAAAGTGGCAATACATCACTTTACGAGAGTCAGCTATTCGGGAAGGTAGAAAGGATATTTATCCATCCTACTATAAAGTGCAACAAACCAAGCTGGCATGCTATCCTCCGAAGCAATCAGTGTTAGTGACCGATTCATCGGCAAGAATAACCCTTCAAGCTTTACTCGACATTACGGTCAAAAGAATCCTCCAAAGTTTTCCTAACGATGATGTGCAAAATAAGGATTTAAAATTGATATCTAAATGGGGTTTCGATAGTGCGTCAAACCAAAGCCGATACAAGCAGAAAATGGATAGCGATCAAGACGATTCAAGTATTTTCATGACTTCCTTGGTGCCACTAAAACTGACTGATGGAGACAATACTTTGTGGATGAACCCAAAACCATGCTCAGCAATGTATTGTCGTCCAGTTCAATTTACTTTTGTGAAGGAAAGCGAAGCAGTAGTCATCGAACACAAACGACGAATGGATGAAGAAATTAAGGCTCTCATTCCTACAGAGTGCAATAATAGAAACAGGGTGAATCATCACCTAATGATGACAATGATCGATGGTAAAGTCTGCACGTATTTGTCTCAAGCCAGATCAAGTTCATCATGCTATTTATGTCTGGCAAAACCGACAGAAATGAACCGTTTGAGTGTAGTAACAGCAAAGACCGTATCTTCTGATATATACGAGTTTGGATTGTCATCTCTACACGCCCGTATAAATTGTATGGAATGTTTACTACATATTTCGTATAGACTAGATTTTAAAGAGTGGGCTGCGAGAGGTAACGAGCACAAAGAAATGCTAAGTAAGAGAAAAAAGATTATTCAAGACAAATTTAAAGACGAATTAAATCTATTGATTGACATTGTTAAACAAGGTTCCGGAACTACTAATGACGGCAACACTGCAAGAAAGTTTTTCAAATTTCCCCATAAAACTGCAGCCATTACTGGGTTGGACGAAGAACTAATAAGAAGATTTGCTGTGATTTTACAGGCAATAACTTCCGGGGAAAAAGTAGATATAATTAAATTTAAAGATTATGCCTTCAAAACAGCAGAGAGGTACGTGGAATTATATGACTGGTACTATATGTCATCAACCGTCCACAAATTACTTATACACGGGGCAGACATAATCGAGAAGAATGATGTTGTACCCATAGGAAGTCTCTCGGAAGAAGCATCCGAGTCTCGCAATAAAGATTTTAGGAGGTTTCGGGAACATCATTCGCAGAAAAAGAGCAGGCAAGATTCGAATCATGATATCCTTAATATGTTAGTTGTTTCTTCGGATCCTTTTATAAATGTACAAAGGCCCAAGTTAGATGCCAAGAAAAAGGAGGATTTATTTCCTGAAACCCTCAATTTAATTCAGTTTCAAGAAACTGACTTTGAGTTTCTAGGCAATCTAGATTCTGATTCAGAAATCGACAAGAGTGATAAGGAAAACTAGAAACTTTTTGTGCTTTTAATTATAATTCTATTCAATGTAATTTTTTCATGATCTTTCGTTATTTAGCTTTGGTACGTAACTATGTTTTGCAATTGATTTATTTTTAAATATTTTATATTACTATTCTTGTACCTATTTATATTTTTGCATACTTTTGTACCTATGTTTTGTTTTATATAAATTTTATCAACTATTAAAAAATACCTTTTTAATTTATTTTTCTTTTTATTTAATGCCTATTATTAGCATTAATAAAATAACTAACTTATCGATTGATCTTTACTTTGACATTAGTAGAATTTAATGATTTAAAAAAATACCTTCATTTAGACATAATAATAAAATAATTAGACAGTTGTCGAAAATATTTCTTAGAACTCGTAACATGTCTAATTAACTAATTAGTTTACTTATGTACTTACCTGTAAGAATTTAATTAGTGTACTCCGTAGTTACCATTGTGCGATATTGTAAATCACTTAATCTCTTATTCAGAACTCATTAGAAGGCTAATTTAATATTCAGTGGTTTACCTGTATGCAAAGTTTAGTAATGGTATCCAATTACCTGTTTTAAAACATATATACTATGTAAGGCAAAAATAATTTTCTTGATATTTTAACAAATAACTGGCGAAGATTTAGTATATATATGCATATAACGTGTTGTTTCTTTACTTTTACAATAAAACAAATCGTTTAATGTTAAAAAAAATTAATTAAAAATTAGATGATTTTTAAAAAAAATTCTGCAGCAGGTACCGTTATATGAAGTATGTCAAAAAATCACAAATAATTAGTCCTATAACCATCTCTGAGGATATTACGGTTTTCCTTGCAAGTTCAGAGATATTCAGATTTTTCATGCTAGCTCCATACATTTTTTTCGAAAAAACCTTATAATAAATTCATTTCTGTGCGGAGTTAGCTCAGACGACATTGTTATGTGTATAATAGCTAATAGAAGCCATATCTGTCAACAAAACGAACATCTAGCAACTTTCATTTCTATGTCTATGGAGGTCGATTTTCAGCCCACAGTGCGGCGCTGCGGGCCTCCGGCGGCCCCACGCTTCTGCACGATTTTAAATTACACTCTAGGGGTAGGACAAACAAGACTACGTAGAGTCGGTTTTGCAGCAATTCGGTTCTGTCACTAACTTTTGTTGCAGCATATTAAATTTTTACTACTAACGTTATGCTAATAGTCATTAGGCCTACTAACGTTATGCGAATCAAATTTATGCCAAAACAAATTAGTCTTTAAGATGATTATGCCAACATAAAATGTATGCCTAAAAATTATGCCGAAGTATTATTATGCCAAAACAAATTGTGCCAAAATCATTATGCCGAAGTATATTAGGACAAAGAACATTATGCGAAAAGAAGGGATCCCGCGTCAACCGTGGTCACGGCTAGACTCATATAAAGAATTGCGTATGTAAGAAGTGGGTTCACATATCTCGTTTCATTTTTGTTGTTGGGTTACTTAGCTCCTGTATTACAGAGGTATTTACAAACATTCAATCTTCAGACACAAAAATACACCCCGTCTCGGTACAACTATTTGTGTATCATACAAAATTTTTGTCCCGTGCGAGGATTGAACTCTGAGATTCGCCGAGTGCTGTGAGTTCAATCCCTACTCGTCACCTCGCCTCTACCAATGTGTGTTGGTTAGAAGGACACACAACCACTACGCCATACCTTCAGTCGATCGAGTCGCATCGATTTTGCAATAGAATAGATTCAAACCTATGACCTCTTGATCGTAAATCCGATACCTTTTTTCTCGTTTATAATTATCAAAATTAAAGACTTATCGGACCCCATTGTGTCCTCGTCCGGATCCAAATCTGTGATTATGCGCTCAGCCCGTTTAACAAGAACTAGTTAAATTAAACTGAAGATTAGACGCTGAACGCCAAACTTCAAGTGAACGCAAACTTTACAATATTATAAACATGTGTACTTAGTTCAGTATACAAAGTTTGCAGGATTGTACTGCGGGATTTGTAGCTCAGCTGTATTATATAATATAAACATAATCGTCACGGCTGTTTTTGCTCACTTATTACTTAGAGATGCATAATTTCTGAAGCCCACTTCGGTGATGCAGTGTTATTACATACTAGATGTGCCCGCGATTTCACTCGCGTTTATGATCACTACGCCGCTCCCTTGGGTTATAGTGTAATGCTATATAGCCTATAACCTTCCTCAATAAATAGTCTAGACAACACTAAAAGAATTTTCAATTCGGACCAGTAGTTCCTGAGATTAGCGCGTTCAAGCAAACAAACAAACAAACTCTTCAGCTTTATAATATTAGTATAGATAAAAGCTGTGGCCGAAGTCTTGGTTTCGATTCACGAGAAGGGCAAACTTTTATTGAGTTATGCTGTCAATAAATTTTAGTAGCAGCTTGAAGTCTGCAACCAGCCGATGGCACAACCGTCTATCAGACATAATTGTGCTGATACTGAGAAAGTCTTTTCAGAAAATTGGATAAAGGCTATTCCTGTCCCCAGAATTGAACTTGAGAACTCAAGCACTCGTATTTAATACGACTGTGCTACCAATCAAATGTCAAAATGTGCTAATCATTTACATATCCCTTGAAATGTGAATATGATCCATATATTACTATGCATGATATAATTTACCACTCCAATTCTATTTTTAAAGAGTGTAAAGATTATTATAAAATTTACATAATTTGTCTTACGTTTACGTGTATGTTACACATTGAAATCAAAATCATTTTATTTTGCGAATTACTTTAAAAACAATACATACGTTTAGCTATTTTTAAATCTACTAATCTGTTTATTTACACTTTTCTCGACGTTATATAGCCTTGGAAACTGAGATTCAATATTTCCGTGAGTGTGAAAATAAGGTAAAAGAAATAACCTTAATTTTCATTATTATTTGATTTTGAATTTTATTTCTATGATTTTATATTATCATGTTTAATTCCCATTTTGTTTTCTCTATTCATATTACTAGTCTATCTACACTAAAATAATAATTATAATAATTTTTATTCAATAAAAAAAAGGTTTTTCGAACACATTACAGGCTACTTATTGTATTAAATTGACATTAAAACTATATTTAATCTAAAGGAAAACACTTACAATTTAAATATTGGACACAAAAAGACTGGTTTTACATTGTATTGACAGAACTAGGTCAGAGATCTGTGTTTTCAGGCTGTTTCTAATATTACATTTTTATTCAATTATTAATAAAGTAAGAGTTTATAAAAAAAAAACATTTATACCTACATATACTGCAAACATATATAGTTAAACAAATAAAATAGTTTTAAACAATAACAATAATAAATGAAAAATTGCTTAAACAGAAATTATTTTACAACTACTGGCAATTTCTCTGTATCTGAATACTAAAGCGTTTTAGGTACTTTATTAAAATTATGTGACATTGATTATGACTATCGCTATATATATCTTATAATTTATTTAGTTTATTGTACAAAAAAGGCCCTAAAAATAAGAAAAATCTTTTCATGTAAGCATGCCTAGTTTGGAAATTTTTACAAACTAAGTTTTTCCTTCTTTTGTCCGTAGGCAAAAAAAGTTGTAACTTATGTAATTTTAAGGATAGTGTGCAGGATAAATAGTTGTCGGGCTGTTATATTGTGGTATAGTTCATAGGTAGGGAATATGAAAGGGCGGAATGTGACTACCTTTAAGATGGCCCTTTGCGCGCGTTCTAATGGCAATAATATTGTTTACGATGCTCCATCCCACGATGTTACACAATAGGTTAAGATTGATTGGTATAATGCTAAATGCACCTGTTTTAGTAATTTAAATTTTGCAACGCTACGAAAATTCACCAAAATAAAACATTTTCGTTAATTTCATTTACATGGCATCTGTAATATGAGCCTGATATTATACGATTTTATTTTGAATACTTAAAAAACTAAATTTCTATACTTGAAACTTTTCAAATCTGGAATAAAACAATACAGAATAGGAACAAAAAAGAAGGCCAGCGTAATTTCGCACTGCTATTGCTCGATTGTAAAAATTACTACATGACATTGTTCGCGGTTTTAACAGTTGCCCTTGTTTCGTCCGAGAAGTGGGGACCTGGTGATCTGTAATACAGGTATTCATATGCCTGACTCATACACCAGCTCCTCACATATTTCAGACCATGACCTTAATTATTTAAAGCCTGTTTTATGTGAAGAGGAATAAACATTATTATTATTATATTGCTGGCAGTCTAACATAAAATTTAATCTATATTTCAGCTTAATACGCCGCCTAAAAGTCAATAATAAGAAATTGTTAATACGCCATCTAGAGGACATTTAGGTGGAAAATATAGATAGAAAATAGAATCTACACCAAAATTCCACGCGTAATAAATCTCAAATACAAAAACAATATCAAGGCTGGCATACCTTTATAAGGTACAAGCCTCTAAATAAAAAAGATTAAAAAAAAAAACAATATCACCTTTGAAATATTAACTATATAATTTTAACTCCTGTTCACATTAAACCAATTTAGAGTAGGTAGGTCAAAACAAAACAAAACTAAAAAAATATCTTAACTAATATAAATGCCAATGTGAGTTTGTTTGTTGTTTGTAACACTTTCACTCAATACTCAATACTTTATTTGCATTCCACAATGTTAATTTGGTGTTATAAAAATAATACATGGTATCATCATGGACCTTGTCAGGCACAGCAAATGTAGAAGGGAGGAAGAGGGCTTTAGCTGCATTGTTCTAGATTTATTCTGTTTCATGTTAATTATAATTATATTAATTTTGCATTATTTCTAATATAACATGACAGTTGTATTACTTATAGCAATGCATATATACTGTATTTTAATCAATTTTTAACATCTTTTCATTTTATTATAATGAACATTCCTTTATATATAATTATTCTATGTGTATTTGTAGGTATAGTGGATATAATATTAATTTTATATATTGATATTACATAATTTGATGATGATGTATATAATATGTCTGCAACTTATTGGTTATGTTTGTAGTTTTAATACTATTTTTAAAGATACTTTTATTATATTAATATAATTTGCGAGTTATGTCAATAATTATATGTTTATCTTTATTTATATTGCTAATATTAATGTAATTTGTCAGTTATGTCAGTGATTTTATTATTATTTTTGCAGGTATTATTATTATTTATATTATTGTAATTTGTCAGTCAAGTAATCATTTAAATTGTAATAACATTTGTTTAATAGTATTGTTTTTAATTTATTTATAAATGGGTTAAATTTAGGTTCGTTTTTAATTTCATCCGACAGTTTATTATAAATTTTTATAGACATCACATATGTGCTGTCTGTGTGTTGTTTTAAACGTGAGGTGGGCAGTTTAAGCCTTTCCCTATGGCGTAGTGCGTACCTACATTGGGTGTCTTCTCTCTTAGTAAACATGTTTAGATTTTTTCTTACAAATTTACACATTTCCAAGATATATATGGAGGGTAAAGTTAAGATTTTGAGTTCTTTAAAATGGGGTTTGCAACTATCTGTATCGTCGATGTTCACTAAAATTCTAACCAGCTTTTTTTGAAGTGTAAAGAGAGTTGGTGCATCTGTGCTATTGCCCCACAGTATTATGCCATAGCTAAACCATGCATAAGCATATGCATAGTATGTAGCAAGGGCAGTTTGCAGGTCTGTTGTCTTTTTAACTTCACTAAGGGCGTATGTAAATTTTGAAATCTTTGCTCTCATTTTCTTAATGTGTGATTTCCAGTTTATGTTAGTGTCTATGGATAATCCTAGTAGTGTAAATTCTGGTACGGTTTCTATTTTTATATTATTGTAAATAAAATTTATTTCTAGTGGAGGTTTTTGGTAGGGATGGAAGGACATTATTTTGGTTTTTGAGAAGTTAATTTCGAGATTGTGTTCGTCCATCCAGGTTACTGCTTTGTCAAGCGTTACTGTTAATTTTTCATTTAATTTATTATTATTTTGGCAGGTTGTTAGGAGTGAGATGTCGTCTGCAAATAGAACACACGGTCCATCTATTGTTTTGGGCAGATCATTGATATAAATGAGAAACAAAAGACACCCAATTACGCTACCTTGTGGAATTGACGCATTTATTATTTTTTTACTTGATCTAACGTGTTGTATGTCATTCGTGGAATGGTTGAAGTATTCTATTTCTACTAGATGTTCTCTATTTCTTAAATATGACTGAAACCACTCGTGAGCTTTGCCGCGAATTCCTATATCCTGTAATTTTCTAAGGAGTATGCTGTATTGGACTTTATCATAGGCCTTAGTCATGTCTAATAGAATTCCAACCGCGTATTTTTTGTCGTTAATAATGTTTTGGGCTTCTTGTATAAATTTATAAATGGCTAATATTGTTGATTTGTTTTTTCTAAATCCATTTTGACATTCATTGAATATTTCATATTTCTCACAAAAATTGTAAACGCGATTACACATTGCCTTTTCGAATATCTTCGAGGCGGTAGGTAGCAGAGCGATAGGACGATAGTTACTGGGGTCGTTGTGTGAATTTTTCTTATAAATTGGTTTAAGTATGGCTTTCTTCAAGTAATCAGGGAATTGGCCTTCTTCAAAAGATTGATTTATTAATAAGTAAAATGGCAAAGTTAATTCTTCTGCACATTGTCTTATTAGCATAGGTGGTAATTCGTCGTAGCCATGGCTTTGTTTGTTTTTTAAGCTTTTTATTAAAGTGTAAATTTCATAGGGTTCTACAGGACTTAGGTACATGGTATTTTCAGTAGGTGATATCACATAAGAGCCACACTGCCTGTCATTTTTTATGTGGTTTGTATTTTCTCCAATTGATGCGAAGAAATCATTAAACGTATTAGCTATGATTTGAGGGTCGGTGACATTATTATTATTTATTTTTAATTTTATGTTAGACTTTTCATTTTTCTTTTTTTGTTGGTACGTTCATTTATAATATTCCACATTGTTTTTACCTTATTTTCTGATTTTTTAAGTCTTTTTATGTAATTTAATTTTTTTGCTGTCACTACTACGTTTTTTAATATTTTTTCATAACTTTTGTAATTCTTTTTCAGTGTTTCATTATTATTTTTTAATGTTAATATTTTAAGGAGACGTTTGTTTCTACAAGAAATTTTTATACCCCTTTAATAACTCGACCGATCATCAATCAATCGAAAAATTTCTAATACACATTGCCAAAACAGAAAATAACATAAATATTTTATCCTATTAAGTGCTGTTCCTTTTTTTTTTTTTTTTTTTATTTTTTTACGTGGGGTAATGCTATGACGCATATCTCTCCGCGGGGGCGGGCGGAGGGATTATGTCGGACTCGCCGGGGTAAAGAAAGATGTTGAAAATATAATGTACCTCCCGGGATACCGACTAAACCTACCACGGTGTTCCTCGACACAACCACTATCGACGGGGCCGCGCGAATCGCTTTCGCATGCGGTCGCGACCCCACCAAGGTTACGGCCCGCCGTATGAAACGGCAGGCCACTACACGAAAGACCTACCCAAAATAGGCACTACGTCATATAAAACCCTACTGTCTCCCCTAGAGGGGAGACGGACTCGACACAGAGGCGCGCGTGGGAACACGCACGCCGCCCCTCGGACCTGGTGCTGAACGGATGGCGGGCAGGCCCACAAAGCCCGCCACCCCCAGGTCAAACCTCAGGGTGGCTGGAGGTCATCGCGCGCCCTCCGGCGCCCGGCTCTGCGGTTGGGGAGAGGGTTCAAACGCTCCCTCTCCCGCTCCGCCGCCTCCTTGATGGAAATTACTTCCTCACAGAAGGAGGCGACGGCGTTCCACGACCTCTCACTCCGGACCATAGACTGAACTACGGCCGGGAGCGAGAGGGCAACCGATCCGACTGCCGCGATCAAATCACGGCGCTGCGATGCCCAGGCGGGGCAAACCGCCAAAGTGTGCAGCGCCGTGTCCTCAATAACGTCGCGGCAGTCGCCGCAGTGGTGACAACCGGGCGTCTCTTGCCGGCGTATACGACACAGGAACTGGCCATAACAACCGTGGCCAGTTAGAACCTGTGTCAGCCGGAAGGTGAGGGCGCCATGCCGCCTCTCCAGCCACTCCTCAAAAACGGGACTTACCGCCACGATCGTGGCGTGCCCGTATTAAGTGCTGTTCCTGACCTAACCTACATTTATGCGAGCGAAGCCGCAGATAAAATCTAGTACCTATATTATAAATGTATTTCCATTCCAGCTGCAAAAAATCTAAGCTCCTTAATGAGTCCCAAGGTAACGCAAGACCAATTCAGCTGGATATGACTGTTGATATTGCACGTCTTCCTTGCGGAGTTCCTTCTGTTCAGATTACAACATTAAGGGATGACTCAACTTCTTTTGTATGGTGATAAAGAGCTAGCTACTCCCTGTATATATACAGACATAGACACACGTCTATAATCTCACATATAATATTTTTAATGAAGCATTCAGGAGCAGTAGACGCGGTAGTGGTGGCTACTGCTGTGCTTGAAGTCTTGGGTTTGATTTCCGTTACAGCCGAAGTGTTTTTGGCTACTACTGTTAGGTAATGTTATTTAAATTTTTTTTGGCTTTGGCTGGCTAACCATCTGACGGATCGCCTGATGGTAAGCGATTACCGCCGCCCATGGACACCCGCAACCCCAAAGGAGTTACAAGTGCGTTGCCAGTCCTTTAAAAAGGAATAAAGGAGGGTAAAAAACAAAGGAAAGGATAGGGTTAACTGGGCCTCCGGCTCTCTCACTCACCGATACGAAACGCAATAGTACGGGTAGGTACCGTTACTTCACGTCGGTATTTTGTGAGAGGGTAGTACTACCCCGGTCGACCCTGCCCATTCATGCTGAAACCAGCGAGGATCTATGCCTGGGAGAAAGCAATAGTACTTTACTACGAGAAACATAAACCAGATTAAGGAAAAGTTAGTGTAATGCACCTTCGTCAGTCCTTTCGAGAATGATTCTCGAGAAATAAATCATTTTCAAAAATTGTAGAAAAGGCATTTCTCGCACTAAAAACATTATATTATGTGTCGCGAGGGACTTTACCAACATTCAAACAACGGACACAAATAATACAACATCAGCATTTAACACACGTAAAAATACGGTACAGAATACTTATTATCGTCTGCTTGCCCGATTGATTACCGCGCCGCTCCGTGGCAGTACAATAGTCCATCGCAATGACGTTCGAAGACAATAGCGCTACAACGAGCAACAGCAGAACTAACAATAACATTAATACCAACATGAATCGCGCAAGCGAAGTTTGTGCAGATGTAGACTTAGATAGCGCGTAAATACGGACATCGAAAATGTACAGTTTCTTGCCCGTTCTTCTCATGAGCCCTACACCTTTGCTTTGCTGAACGTGGCAGTAAATGTAAATTCACAAAAAAAAATTACGTGTTACTTTGACATTCATAAGTGTTACCTTGTAACCTAATTTGAATAAATTTATTTTGATTTGATTTTGATTTTACAGTGAGCTGCAAAAATGCATACCCATTTCAAAACTAAAATGGTATGAGCCGGTTTTTGACGCCATCTAACGGCAATCGATACAAGAACTTTTAAGTAGTTTATTTACATCTTAATAGATGGCGGTGCACTACTATAAAATAAAAAAAGTTGATTTCTTAATATGTAAATTTTAATAAATTAACTTTGAACAATTTTTTATCTCTATTATCAATAGTTTATTTACTAAAGAACACATTTCAGGGTAAAACAAGAAGCAAAGAATTACAAATAAATGTATAAAATAGAGGGTAGTTTATTTTGTAGATACTTTCGATGACTCGCCATTCTGCTCGAACGCAAGCATTATTCTGGTCTCATCTCAACCGAAGACACGTGAACACAGGGGTGTTCTACTATAAAATAAAAAGAAGTAGATTTCTTAATAACTCAATTTAAATAAATTTACTTTAAACAATTTTTTAATCTCTATTCACAATAGTTTATTTACTAAAGAACACATTTCAGGTAAAACAAGAAGCAAAGAATTAAATGAATGTATAAATTTATAGTGGGTAATTTATTTTGTAGATACTTTCGATGACTCGCTATTCTGCTCGTACGCAAGCATTATTCTGTCCCTTTGTTCGAGTGTCTTTTCGGTTGAGATTATAATTTCATATAAATTTCATATATTTGCTAAAATAAGTACGCGTTGCAATATTTATAAAACAACCCTATCTAGTTTATTCATATTAATTCTAATTCTAGTGTTCACAGGATTTTGGACTTTAAGGTATCCATGCACTACAGCTGACTGTACCTATTTAGTTTCACCCTTCTATCCCCAAAGGGGTAACTGTTGGTGTATGACACTCAAATTTCGCCACCTGCTAGTATTAGGTCTCAGGTAGGAATAAAAGTTGAACGTATAGATGTCTACCGCGTACAGTGACCCCGTGCTCCTACCGATGATTACCTGTCAGTAAAAGGCAAAAGGCATCCAATGCGACTAGAGCTACAAAGTCTTGAGTTTGATTCACGAGTCGAGTAAAGTGTTATTGGATTAAGTATTTTTAGAGTAGTAGAGCCTCACTGATTTTAGCATGAATGGGCCCGGCCCGGCTCGACCGGGGAAGGACTACCCTCTCACAGAATATCAACGTAAAAGCAGTATTCCTACTGTTATGTTTCGTTCGGTGAGTGAGAGTGCCGGAGGCCAAATCACCCTCTTTCCCCCTTCCCGCTCCTTCTCCTTCCCAATTCCTTTTCCTCATCTTCCTTTCCTAAAGGGTCGGCAACGTGCAAGTGATACCTCTGGTGCTGCAGGCGTCCGTAGGCTTTGGTGACCACTTACCATCATGTGGGCCATATGCTTATATGCCATCTAAGTCTCATAAAAAGAATCCACCAATAAATTCTTGGTAGCACGGAGTTTGTCTTCGTGTTGCTACTGAAAATTATTTGATAAAAACAGACAGTGTTCAAGATTTGAGTTTCAATTTGCAGGTCGATCAAAGTGAGGTTTTGCATTTAAGAACAGAAGTTCTGCAAACAGTAGTAATACAAACTCTAGATTTGTGCCCAGTAGATGCCGATAGTAACCACCATAGATGGCAATAGATTCCATGCCATGATGGTGGTTAAGCACAAATATATACCACGAGTCTAACAAAATATATTAAGCCATTGCTAATTCGGCTCGCTTTTTCTCCATTCATTTTATATTTTTTATTGAATAACCTCGTACCATAGCTTATCCTTCGAGAAAACTCCAAGCATATAATTTCCAATAAAAAACAGAATACAAGTGTGTTTTATTTAAATTCAAAGCATAGAACTTATAATGTTTCTCGTTAACAATACAAACAAATAAATAATGCAAAAAAAACACATTTCACGAACATTGTATTGTGTATTGTAAATCGCTGAAATTAGTTTTCAGATAAAATTGAAAATTACGAGCACAATGGCGAAAACATATTGGTAGCAATTGTTCAACAATAGAAGCATGAATTTTAGTCTAGATTCAAAATGAAGAAAGTGTTGTTATAAAATCTTTATTAAAATGGTAATATAACTGTCTCTTTAAGCCGTATCTAAGTGTACCTTCACTTACTACCACTACACTTACACCTACCTATTCGTATATTCTATCACATACAAACAACACCATCTAGCCCAAACTAAGCAGAGTTCGTATTGTGGATACTAGACAATGGATAAACATACTTATATTATACGGTTTTATTTTTTTGTTAATACATACATATTATACATAGAAACACCCAGACCAAGACAAACATCGATGTTCATGCACACTAATGTTTGACTTGTGCGGGAATCGAACCCGCGACCTCAGGCGTGGCAGTCGGTTACACTAACCATAACGCCATCGAGGCCGCCATATACATACATAGTCTTACACCTGTATCTCTGAAGATATAGGGAAGGCTGCTCACGATTTGCTAGCTATGTGTTTTGGTCCTACGTAATTTTGCGTGACTTATGTCGTCTTCTTGACATAATTCCATAATTCGAGGTACTACTGAAAATTTTACAATAGAAAAATCCCTTTGTAGTGTATCTGACCTGGGCATCAGACTCGAGACCTCCCATGCACAGCAGTAGAACATTGTACCTTTAAAATCAATGTCTATGTATTAATACGTAAAGAGAATACTTTGTTCTCCCTTTTAAGCGAGTTGCGTGCAAGAAAAAGTATGAATTTTGGCGTAGTTAAAATTTATAATATGAATTTATAGGATTGTTATTGTATGTGTTTACAGAGTGCCTAAAGTAGAAAATTTAAACACTTTTTTTAGTAGGTTAGAAACCATGTTACAATTGTTAAATAAGAGATGTTATAAAAACGTTATAATCGCAGGTGATTTTAACATTGATTTGTTGAAACAAAATAATGTAACTTTGGATTTTGAAACTTTACTGATAAATTATAATATGACTTTAGCTTTAAAAGAACCTACTAGATTAATAAGTAAATCTTGTATTGACAATTTTGCTCACAATTTATCGAAATCATGTAAGACGGAAGTGTTAGAATTTGCTTTGTCAGACCATACAGCACAGCTAATACAATTTAGAATAAAGAAATCTTTATTAAAACTATGGCGAAAAAAAAGTCGTGATTTTTGTGCTACAAATATTCAGAAATTTAACGAATGCCTTAGTAATTTATCTTTTTCCGAGTTGTATGATGAAAGCGACCCTAATAGAGCATATAACTATTTTATAGAGCACTTTAAACTGTTCTATGATCTGTGCTTTCCTTTTAAAATTATTAATATCCATGTTAATAGAAAAATAAAATGGATATCACGGGGATTAAAGAGATGTAGTGCAAAGAAAAAACAACTATTGTGGAATTTTCGATTAAAGCCGTCAAAGAAAAATAAAGATATTTACCAAACCTATACAAAGTTGTTTAAAAAGATAATCATTCTGACGCAACGTGCACAAAATAATTATAAAATAAAGACTTCGGTAAATAAATCAAAGGCTACATGGAATATAATAAATAATTCTCGGTTTAATCTTCCTCGTGATAATATCACTAAAATTAAAGTAGATGGTAACGTTATTACAGAGCCAATTGAAATTGCTAATGCCTTCAATAATTATTTTATTGACAGAATAAAGCCCATATTGCATAGTGGCAACAATGTGACATCAAAAATTAAAAGCATGACACACTCTATTTTTATGACTCCAAGCATACCAAATGACATACAAAATATTATAAATGGACTGAAGAATACCAATAGTGTAGGTTTTGATGACATATCAACCAAAGTAATTAAATTTGTTAATCAAAATATTTGTAGACATTTAAGTTATATTTTAAATTTATGCATAAGCAGTGGTATATTTCCGGACAATTTGAAAACGTCAATAATAAAACCGTTGTTTAAAAAGGAGGACAAAGAGTCGATGGAGTTTTATAGACCAATAGCTTTAGTTTCAATTATTTCAAAAATTTTTGAGAAATATATTCATAGTAAATTGTATACCTACTTAGAAATTAATAAATTACTTTGCCAAGAACAAAAAGGATTTAGACAAAATAAGGGTATTAACTTAGCTGTGTACGATTTCTACAAAACAATAATAACAAATGTCGATAAAAGGTCTCCTATTTGCGCTATATACTGTGATATGACGCAAGCCTTTGATTATGTGGATCACGGTATATTGCTAACTAAACTGGAATTCTATGGTATACGCGGTAATATTTTAAGTTTAATTCAATCATATCTTTCCAATAGATTACAAATGACTAGCATTTCTAGAATAAATTCACGAACTAAGCACGAAGAAAAATATTATTCAGAATCGCGGTTAGTTAGGTATGGTGTACCTCAGGGCAGCGTTCTCGGTCCACTATTGTTTCTTCTTTACATAAATGACCTGCCTAAATGTACGAGCCATCCAATGTCCTTGTTTGCGGATGATAGTACCGTTTCAATTCAGTGTAGAGCAACTGACAAATATCAAGCCGATATAAATGATTGTCTGGCTTCAATTATTCGTTGGCTAGACAATAATAACTTAAAAATAAATTTAACAAAATCCCAAGTCATGCATTTCAATCAAAGACCCAAGCTGTATAATTCTATTAATGTCCGCTATGATAATCAATATATAAGTGAAGTAGTCTCGGCTAAATTTTTAGGCTTAGTCATTGATAGCCAGCTGAATTGGAAAGACCATGTAGCTGAGCTATGCAAAAAGGTTAGCAGTTCTGCTTACGCTCTCTACAAATTATCTTCAATTGTTAATACTGATGCTGTCCTTACTGCTTATCATGGTCTTGTGGCCTCAATATTACGATATGGTATAATTTTTTGGGGCAATTCCACAAACAGCATAATGGTTTTTAAAATCCAGAAGCGGTGCGTACGAGCCATGTATGGTCTGAAGTCATCAGATAGTTGTAAGACTTATTTTATCAGAAACAACATCCTGACACTTCCGTCTCTATACATACTGGAGGTAGCTTTGTTTGTCCATAAAAATCCTCAATTATTTCAGCGCATATCAGATGTTGTGAAGCGAAACAGGCGCAACAATAACAGATTATGTTTACATAGCGCAAAAACAAGTCTGATGGCCAAAAGCCTGTTATGTATGGCGCCAAAAATTTATAATAAAATACCATGTAACATAAAGCTGTATAATATAGAAATATTTAAAAATAAATTAAAAAAGATCTTGACGGAGAAGTGCTATTATAGTATTAATGATTTTTTGAATGACAATAATCTTAAATAAATGTAACTTTGATTTTTTAAATTTGTATTAACATTTACATTTTGACATTTAATTTATTTTGACTCTTACCCAATGACATTTTTAATTTATTTTAAGTTTTTCTTTTGACATACAAATGTATTTCTAAATGTATTTTTAGTAAATAAAAAAAAAAAAAAAAAAAAAAAAGAATGAGGGAGTTGTGAAAAAATATATAATCCGCCATTTTGTGGTGGCGGCCATCTTGGACTGATTTTTATCAAACGTAGCTAAGAACACTCTCGACTAATTCACCTTTCAAATAAAAAAAACAAAATTAAAATCGGTTCATCCGTTCGGGAGCTACGATGCCACAGACAGACACACACACACACACACACACACACACACACACACACACACACACACACACACACACACACACAGACACGTCAAACTTATAACACCCCGTCGTTTTTGCGTCGGGGGTTAAAAAGGAGTGCAGAACGCTAATATTTATAAAATCCAATATTGTTTTAATAACTACGACCGGATTTCGACCACAAGTTTGTAAGATCTATTAATTTAAGAATTTTATCGTATTAAATATTATTGATATCAAATAGTTATTAAAAGATACCATCACTGATTTATTATCCTTAATTTAAGTTTGTCTGCCTGTGAGTTCAAGTTTTCTAGCCAACTCGTGTAATCTAAAGTATCTTTCACTATAAGAATACTACACA
Organism: Catocala nupta; assembly: GCA_963675205.1. Taxonomy (NCBI): domain Eukaryota; kingdom Metazoa; phylum Arthropoda; class Insecta; order Lepidoptera; family Erebidae; genus Catocala; species Catocala nupta. Next base: position 23,293,049 of record OY776096.1, on the reverse strand, counting down.
TATTTGAGAAGTTAAGAAATAATAATCAAAATATCTAATTATCTAACACTAATCAAAAAACATCTCACCTGTAAACTTTACTCAGCAACACTCAATCTTTTAAATATAAGTTAAGGATTAACAACTGCCCGTCGACCAAAACTTAATCATTAATCAAAGACTTGAGAGCTATTATTCGAGAGCTATATTTTTATAACTCACTCCTTTCAATACAAAAACCTTGAAGCCAGCAATTAATTAAAGAGAAACTTAAGCGTAACATCTCTTGAAACTCATCTCACGAACTCATACATGAAATTAAGTTTACCGTAGTATATCACTCAGCAGTTATGTACATACCACAAAACGTACACGGACCTGAACTAACTTGCTTGCTAAAAGTACGCTGATACAAATGTAACTGTGGTTCTGAAACTTAATCAGACCGCTCGGGCATTTAATATGCCGACAACTGCAATGGAAATTTACTTGCGTGCTTAGTTAGGACGTTGATGTAGTAAAATACTGGGTAAAAACTAAACTATCTCTTCATACGTGTTGTGGATACTGCCAGTATCGTAACGGTAGTGAATGCAGTGAGATCTTTATTGGATTCAGTTCCTGGATCGGTCAAATTGGTATCAGGTTTATCCAGCTAGGAGTTCTCGGTAGTAGCATGGTGTGTAGCAATTTGCTCGGTACATGAAAGAACAGGCTCGTCCTCTATTATATGCATACGAAGTCTATCACTACATAGGTAGGTAGGTGTATTACAACCACATTTCGCTAGGTCCTAGGATCTGAAAGCATAGTGCTTTCAGCTCCTAGGGCCTAGCCTATAGCCGTCTACCGAGCACAGTTCCAGGTTTTCCCTGCTACTGAGATCATCTTGACTGAAAACCCAATAATACAAACCAGTCAGATATCCTACCCAAACGCTACCATTGATATTATGAAGCGCTGGATTTTTCCCGCGGCTTAGCTCACATAAATATAGGTTAGCTAATAATCAAAATTTTTATTCTGGGTGAAAGTTACCCTCTGTAATATTGTCTTCTGTTTACGCGAATGTTATTCATTAAAATTAAACAACTATATACGGATTTTATCGCGTTGTTTATTTAACAATGTATTACATAATTTTGAAACTGTTACACTACTACTATTGAATTTTACTAATTTATAAGCCAATAAAATTATTAAAACTATTTATATTTAGGTTTACACTTTCCCCGACGTTTCGGTTGCTTTTCAGCAGCCATGGTCACGGGGAGACTAAGATGGTAGTTGTCTCAATGTTCCAGTGTGGTTATTTCAAAGTACCCGAACATAATTTAGTCATTGGTGTTTCTATTTACGCAGAATGAGCTCAAAGTATCATGAAGTCTAGCTGTTTTGTTTATTCTTGGGTTTGACTATTTGAATTACTGGATCCCAAGCTGGTGGTACATTCCAACTATCTTCTCTATTGAAATTGGGACGTTTTTTGTTTTGAGTAGTTAAGGCGTTAAAGTGTAACAAACAAACTCACATTTGCACTTATAATATTAGTATAGGATTAGACATAAATAATACATTTGCTAGCAGGAACACCAGTAGTTCTCGTAGCTTTTTCTGACAAGGCAAGTACTTTACTTACTTTTGCATGCTCTAATGTTGGTAGAGGCTATAAGGTTCTAAAATTTGAACAAACTGCTCGGGCATTTAATATACTGACAATTACAATGGAAATTTACTTGCGTGCTTAGTTAGGACGTTGATGTAGTAAAGTACTGGATAAAAACTATACTATCTTTTCGTATGTGTTATGCATACTGCCGGTAGAATAGCGGTAATGAATGGAAATGCATGAGGTCTACGTCGAGCAAATAGCAACCACTGAGAATTTGTCAATAAATATTCAGTGGCCAAAAACATTGCTTAGTTAATCAACTTTAAACTTGTTACAATCAATGCATAAATATATAAAATCAAATCTGTTTCTCGAAATAAGTAGACAGCTTTCCACTTATTACGATCCTAGCACATTTATCTTATTACAACTCATTTCTAATGTACGGAATACTTCGTATCACATGCCCATATTGTCAGAAACTACCATAAAGGAACATTTTGATACAGATTTAATTTGAGACTATTATAAACCTGACTTTTATAAGTACTTATACGCGGCAGTTTTTGGATTCAAAGAGCTCGTAGCATATGCTGCTTTAGATTTATAGCAGAATTATCTGCTGTTCTTAGCCGTTGTAGCTAATCCGCATAAATACAGGTATGACCAATAAATAACTAAACTTGGGAGTGTTTTAAGTGTTTACGTCGACACTGTCAGTGCACCTAGCATTGTGGATTTGAATGGGACAAGGGGACATAATATTTGTGTGGTTTGTCTGTGTGTTCTTGGAGTCCATCGCTATAATGAAATTGTTCCTAGTGTGGAAGCTGTCTTGTCTAATATAAAATAAAATATTAGTTATAGTTAGTTAATAAGGTCCTAGATTTTATTTTGTTATGAGACTAAACTAAGACTTCTCCATCTATAGATTTAGTATCAATATACTAAAATCAAGGACGCTTAAAAATATTGCTGAAGCTGGCATGACTTTTCATGCCCGTCCCGTCCCAATATATATATGACCTTACTATTCTATTACACAATTTATGCCCTTCAACCTGAACACACAAACTTCCAAGACAAGACATACAGCGACACCCTATACTCACTCTAACAGCAACGCCCTAGTTACACACTATAATTCAACCACGTCTTGGGGATTTTACAGCCATGCGTTACTGTACAGCAGCTCCATTCGATAATAAACCATACTCCAATCAATTTAGAGTCTACTTTTAATAGATACACCTTCGTATAGTTTTGATGGAACGCAGTAATATGTTGTATTGAGCTAATAAAGTGATGGTATTACTTCTAGAGTAGGCAGGAGTGATTGTATCGCTATGGTTTATAGGTCTTTGTGTTCCAATATGGCTGGCGTTGAACTATAACAGCTGTTTATAATGCAAGTGCTACTAAGTTTAATGATTCATATAAACGGCTATATAGGTTTACAATCTTATTTGCATATCGTAAAGATAAACGTATACTTAAGGGATTTTCATTATGGTAAATGGTTAAGTGTGTACAATCTTGGAATTAAGATAAGATGTTTGTGTTAAGAGTGCCTTGGTAGCGTAGCGCCAGTGAACGAATGATGTGCACGAACTTTCGAGTTCAATTCCTGGGATGAGCTTAGTGTTATTGGATTTTGTTAAAAAAAATTTTTGTAGTGTTCCCTCTAGTCGACATTCAGCACAGTCATGAGATCGAACTAGCGAACTCTATGTGGCTATCCAACAGTGCTTCAAAAGGATATCGCTGTTCTAACATTACAAAACGAGCGAAATATCATGTAACATTCTATAATATTGTCTTCCGTTTACGCGAATGTCATTGAAATTAAACTACTATAATATGGATTTTATCGCGTTGTTTATTTAACACTGAACCTATTACATAATTTTGAAACTGTTACACTACTATTACTATTGAATTTTACTCATTTATAAGCTAATAAATCTTAGTCTCCCCGTGAACATGGCTGCTGTAAAGCAACCGAAACGTCGGGGCAAAATGTAAACTTAATTTAATAAATAGTTTTAATTTAATTAAATAGCATAGTAGAGTTCAATAACAGTAGTGTTAGAGTTTTCAAAATAATGTAATAAAAGTGTTTTAAAGTAAAATAAACAACACGACAAAATCCGTATATAGTATTTAATTTCAATGTATAACATTTGCGTAAACATAAGACAATATAGTGTAACAGTTTCAAAATTATGTAATACAGTGTTAAATAAACAACACGATAAAATCCGTATATAGTAGTTTAATTTCAATGTAACATTCTAGTTTTTGGAAACACATACATAGTTTCACACCTATAACTCCAGAGGAGGCAGGCAGACGTGTATTATCAACTATGATTGTACATCCCACGTAATAAATGGCGAACCTTTTGTAACTTTACCGGGCACAATTCCAGATGCCGTGATGCTACTGAAACAATATCAAACCCGAGACCTCAGGTACAGCAGTTGCATTGACTAACACTGCGCTACCGACGCTGCTGTCTAAATACGAACTTATTTATTCCACGGTACTATCCAAAAGGATGGTTGGATGCGGGTGGCCCAAGACCGGTCTGTGTGGAAAATCTTGGTGGAGGTTTACGTCCAGCAGTGGAGGTCTTTCAGCTGAGATGATGATGATGATGACTATCCAAAATAACCATTATAACATTGTGAAGGGTCTGTTCCCAGCGGTGGAACAGTTTATACAACATGTAACATAACAAACGAACATCCTGAAAGTAGTTTGTTCAAAATCGGTTACTGAATCGATTCCAGCAATTTTTAATATAGGTAACTTTTTATCCCTAAAATAATTAAAAAGAATTAAATTATAATCACCCATTTATTAAACAGCTAAACGAAAATGTATTATAATTCAAGGCAATAAGGTTTTTGATGTAATAAAGGCAATAATGTTAAATTTATTGTAATATACCCATACTATCCGCGCACAATAAGAACTAATTCGTTAAATTAAAATACATAAGTATTATATTTTAATGATTATATTAATATTACGAATTAATAATCTAATTGGGGTGTTTGAAGTTGTGCGTTATATATGTGAGATGTTGTAAATAGCGCTGGTATTAGGTATATTATTATGCTGTCCAATAGACTAGACAGTATTAAAAATAACAACTTATTTACTGCCATATGTGTAGATTGTGGATTTTCAAAGCAATATACGACGATATACAGAGTGATTTTGAAATTGCGTAATTCCTTTAAACCACGCATTCTACTGATGGTATAGAATAACCTGACCATATTTTATTTTTATTAGAATTATTTTTTGTTGAAAATGATTGTGTCATTTTTCGTGAAATGATGTCAGATAGTCATATGTTAACCAACCGAGGCAATTTTAATTTTTACTAATTATAATAAAATAACATATCAATAATTAATGTCGTAAATAATAACGGGCGGTCCTTTTTATTGCCCCTTATGATATCTGAAACCATTTCATAAAAAAATCAGTGCATTAATTTTGGCAAATACATAATTCTAATTAAAAAAATATATGGTCAGAGTTATTCTATATGACCAGTAGAATGGGTGGTTAAAAGGAATTATACGATTTTAAAATCACCCTGTATATAGCAGCGATAACTCAGTGGGAGACCAACAGACAGTGGGAGAACAGCTAGTACTCTCTACTTCTTTTTTGTAACTGTAATATCCTATCCTATCCAAATAAACAAATATGCTAAATATATAATAGACTTACTAATTCGATAGTAAATTTTTCGTTTAATTTTACGGACTCGGTTTCGATTACCAAATACTAAAATAAGTAACTTATTTTTGGAAAGGGTTGGGCCAATTTTTTCTTATAAATATAACACTTAAAATCATGTCTCTGGCTACGTCTCCAAGACACAGGCGTGTTTGTGTGCATGTATGATAATAGTTAATAATAGAGCAGTGATAGCTCAGTGGAGAGACCAACAGACTGCAATGCAGAGGGTCTCGGGTTCGAACGCACGTCGCGCACCTCTGACTTTCGGAAGTTATATGACTTTTCGAAATTATGTGCGTATTGATTGACAATTATCGCCTGCTCCGTGCCTTGGAGAGCACGTTAAGCCGTCGGTCCCGGCTGCCATGAACATTTATGGCAGTCGTTACTGAGAAGTCAGTGCCCTATAATATCCTGACACTGGTCTCGCCTTAGGGTATCGTTAGCCTTCAGGTTGCGGAGGTCAAGTGACAGCCACTCCGTGTAAAAACTGATATCCAGTTAAATCCGGTTAGACCAGAAAAGCCGACCCCAAGTGACTTGAGAATAATAAAGGCTAAGGAGAATAAAATACGATGATATATAAAAAATATTCATTAATTTTACCAACAGTCCCAAAACAAACCCTATATTTTTAGTACTGTTAATGATCACGTGAATCCACGTGATCACACGTGATCATTAACGGTTTTACATTTATGTTGAGGTGTGTGGTTGTAAACATCTTCTGCCATTGCTTTCTGTTGCATGTTTATTTACAAATGTTACATCAATTGACAACTTAACGCCATATTGCCGAAGCAAGCGTATTGACAGTTCAAATAAATAGTGTATTTATTTTTATATAATCCTTACAATATTTAAAAATAATCATTATTTGTAGGGTCCATAATATCGTACTGTTTTAGATTCAAACAAATGGCATGATGCATTCATATCACAACTTTTTAAATTCTAAAACTCGACAGCCGTACTTCTCAAAGCGGACAGGCGAAAATTTCACTTTAATATGAAACGCAGCGCTAAAATTCAACACGCATAACCGCTGCGACCAGTCGTCCGTGTGCCGTTCGCCTATACAATAATCCCATAGCTGTCTGTAAGCGTCAGTGATGCGTCCGAAACGGGCGCGACCGTGCGTTAAATCGCATACGTGGCGTGCATTTTGCGATTATCCGCGACGTGTGTTTAAGGCCTATGAATGGCGATAGATTAGTGTATGATGTGATCAGTCGTGTATCGCGATGTAGGAATTGTGCAGAACATTTTGGAAGTATTCACAGGTGGATAGTTGCGAATAGATGTAATGTTCAAATGCTGTATGGGATTTGGTAACAAATGCTATATTTTTCACGTAGTGGTTTGAATAGCCATCTGGTCATTAACAGTAAACAAGTGTTGTTGATTCGATAAACACTATGTACACAAACTGTTATTCTAAAACTGGTTCTATTTTTCTTTTTGTTTTAAAAGTCAACTACCGCTCTTTGGTTGAAACCCTGTGTTTCAGAGGACTTTATAAACAGACTATTAACAAACGAAAAGTCTAGATCTTAATTCAGAACAACAATATGTGAATCACAAAAATAAATAAAAGCCTCGTGCCCGCTTAGTGTTGTCGATTCTCAAATCGACAACACTAAGCGCTATGGCAGCGGTGAGAAGACCGCTTGTCCGTTGCACAGTCCTGGTAGTCATAATCATTGTGGCCGTTTTTGAATAAAGTAATACATTTTCTGGAGATATAAGACTTATTCTGTATCTTTGTACTAGAAAGACGACTTATGAGGGAGTAAGGACTGTAATAAGGACTGTTTTAAATAAGAATAAGTTGAATAATTAATATTAAATTAATTTATACGGATTTTATCGTGTTGTTTATTTTAAAACACTAGTATTACATAATTTCGAAACTGTGAAACTACTACTGTTAATTGAAATTAAACACTTTATACGGATTTTGTCGCGTTGTTTATTTTACTTTATAACACTGTTATTACACAATTTTGAAAAACTCTAACACTACTATTATTGAACTTTCCTACTATTTAAGCTATATATTTTTAATTAAAACTATTTATATTTGAGTTTACACTTTGCCCCGACGTTTCGGTTGCTTTACAGCAGCCATGTTCACGGCGAGACTCAGTCTCCCCGTGAACATGGCTGTAAGCTCAAAACTATAAACAACGCGACAAAATCCGTATAAAGTGTTTAATTTTAATGTATAACATTCGCGTAAACATAAGACAATATTATACTTCTGTTAAATTGAAATAATTAAACTATCTAAATTTAGGTGTACACTTTCCCTGACGTTTTGGTTGCCTTTCAGCAGCCAAGACTGAGACTGTTTCTTCCCACTCTAAGCGGAATACTACAAGTTGGAGAAGGCCCAGATCCCACAACCGAGTTGTCCATCACAAGAGTTTGATATTGTAAACCTTTTTCTATAGCAATAATAAGGTTGGAAAATCAGAATGTGCTTAGTAAGTCCCTTTCTTCGCAATTATCATACTATATTTCAGCCTATCAGCATGTTTTCTCATCATCAGCCGTACCAATGAGGTCATATATTATCATATTTGCGCAAATACGCAGTTATAATGCCGTAATAGGCAATATAAGAGATAAAATATTCTTTATTGTTCACCGAATGTAATCAAAGTACAGAGCTAAGCGTTCGATATAAACGCACAATGGGTAGTCTTATCGCTCGAAGATCTCTTCCGGGCAATCTTTATTGGTTAAGGTGTTACGTTCACCCAAAAATTGGAAGAGGAAAAAAGCTTTTACTCTTTATGATACGCTATAAAAGCAATTATTTATTTAAAAGGCTTCTAAACAGGTACATTTTCTATTGAAATATGTGGCTGCAAAGTTGTGGCCGGTAAAATTATAACAGCCATATTATAAAATGCACGTCAGTATTTTGCAGATGGATTTCCAAAAAATTATGTTTGGAATGGCTCACATTCAAAGGTTTTTGACCTGACCAGGCTATTGCTGAAAACATTGCAGTCACATTATTTAGAAAAGATAGGCCGTTTAGAAGCTCCTATGATAATAATAATCGGTTGACCTAACGCAATACGTACATGGCGTCGTGGTTTAACTGGTCGCCTCGATATTGCTACTGCGACGCGTTTTGTGAGTTCGATCCCAACATGAGAAAATTTGTGATCAGCAAATGGTTGTTCCGAGTCCAGATGTTCTTTGTGAAACGGACACATTTGAATGTTTGTAAAGATCCCCGCGATACAGAACGTATAAAAAGTGAGTAAAGCATTAATAATAATATAATATATAATAATATCAGCCCTGTATTAAACTGTCCCACTGCTGGGCACGGGCCTCTTCTCAGTGTGAGAAGGATTAGGCCATAGTCCACCACGCTGGCCTAGTGCGGGTTGGCAGACTTCACGTATCTTCAAGAACATTATGGAGAACTCTCAGACATGCAGGTTTCCTTACGATGTTTTCCTTCACCGTTAAAGCAAGCGATAATTAACTATTTAATACGCATATAACCTCGAAAAGTCAGAGATGCGTGCCTTGGGTTCGAACTCGAGACCTCTGCGCGGCAGTCCAACGTTTTCCCACCAGGCTATCGCTGCTTGTTTTAGCATTAAAAAAATAAAAATATATAAGATTCTTCTCCCTACCCTTTATCATTCGCAAGCCACTTGGGGTCGGCTTTTCTGGTCTAACCAGATTTGACTGGATATCAGTTTTTACATGGAGCGGCTACCACCTGACCTCCGCAACCCGAAGGCTAGCGATGTCCTAAGGCTAGACCAGTGTCAGGATATTATAAGGCACTGACTTCCCAATAACGACTGCCATAGATGTTCATGGCAGCCGAGACCGACGGCTTAACGTGCTCTCCCAGGCACGGAGCAGGCGATAATTGTCAATCAATACGCACATAATTTCGAAAAGTCATATAACTTCCGAAAGTCAGAGGTGCGCGACGTGGGTTCGAACCCGAGACCCCCTGCATTGCAGTCTGTTGGTCTCCCCACTGTAGCACGCAGTAAATTATTCGAAAATAGAACGGACGATACAAAGATAATACGAATATGAGTTATTATTTATTACAATAACAATGTGCTCTTTGCCACTGATTTCTGTTTATTGCTAATAGAAGAGACAGACAAGTGCTCTGACAATAAACAATAATCACCGCTCGTTGACATGGCCGTTGCCATCTACCGGCAACAATTTCGAATTCAATAAAGAAAAAAACAAATTACACTTATCCCAACCGAATCGATTAGGAGACCTCATAGCCATCGCATTTACTAGGGCTGCGCCCCGTAAGCAGTAAAAATAATGATATATACAGGGTGTCCAAGAACCTGGCGTCCAACTGGATTCCCACGATGCCCCAAGTTCTAACAGTACTCAGAAAAATATTTTAAAAAATCCACCCCATGTACTTACAGAATTATACTGATTTCAAAAAAAAAGGGGAAATGAGCACCCTGTGACATACTTTTGAATGCTGTGACTGCTAATGCTGATAATTTCGATATTTCTTGGAGGTTTTGTAATCTAGGGTATTGCTGTGTCTAAATAGAATGTAAAAATAAAGTACTTATTGTACCATTTTAAAATAAAATATTATTTTAACTAAAGGTGATATGGAAAACTATTGAATTTCGCAACTTTGACCGACTGTAGTGTAAAAAAAATGTACCAAAATAGTATGGCAAGTGACGTCAAATTTTGACGCGTTTATTCCTCTTTTTAAAAAGGTATAATACTTACACATTAATTTGAAAAAAAAAAATTTTGATAATATTTTTACTCAACAACCCAATTTTTACGATGTCTTACAGAATTCTTAGAAAGAAAAATTTACGACGAATTGAATCTAACCTCTAAAGAATTACTGTTGTATGCTCATAAAAATAACAACAGGCCTCTCAAAAAACAGGTTAGACCGTAAGGGACGGTATGTGCATGCATCTCACCATAGTGATTCGTTATTACAACAGGAGGGAGCAAGACAGAAACTATCTTTGCGATTTGCTGGTTCTTCTTTATGGTACCCCATTATTCAGGTAAGAGTGAGGGAGAAAAAGGTTAGAGGTGCGAGTGAGATAGATAGTGACGCTATCTGGGATCGTGCTATTTAGGATAACAGTACGGTCAGTACGCGTCACTGCCTCCTGCCGTTACTACGCACCTCTCTCTTATTGTTACCATTGATCACGTACTACGATTTAAAGCTTTGTTTATTGGACTCGATTACTCTTTGTGCTCTGGACTTTGAAACGAACTCTTTACGACGACCTTTGCCTGTGTTTGGACAGTTTGTGTTTTGTGTGTGCTACCATGGCGACCTACACTCCGCAAGAATACGCAAATATGCACTACATTTATGGAGAATGTAGAGGTAATGGACGAGCTGCAGCGAGACTTTACAGAGAAAGGTATCCGAGGGCTACGCGATATCCCGACCATCGAGTTTTCATTAATGTGCACAGATCACTATGTGACGGGCGGTTCCCCAATCAAGTAGCTGGTGAAGGACGACCCGTAAATGACTTCATACGCGATGAAGTTTTAGAGGCGGTGTCGGCAAATCCAAGCATCTCTGTGCGAGGAATAGAAGCTGATACGGGGATACCGAAGAGCACAGCACACAGTATTCTCCAAAAAGAAGAATATCATCCGTACCACGTACAGCGAGTGCAAAGTCTTTTACCTCGAGACTATCCGAGCCGAGTCGCGTTTTGTGAAACAATCCTGCAAAAACATCGAGAAGACGAAAACTTTATCGACAAAATTTTGTGGTCAGATGAATCTACATTTAAGAAGGATGGCTACATGAACCTACACAACTTGCACGAGTGGCATGTGGAAAATCCGCACTTGATGCGAGAAGATAGATCCCAGTACCGGTTCAAAGTGAACATGTGGACCGGTATTCTCTGTGGGAATATTATTGGTCCATTTGAGATGCCCGAGAATTTGACTGGCGAATCATATTTAAATTTTCTTCAAAATGATTTGCCAAACTTACTAGAAGAGACCCCACCAGATATGTGGTTCCAACACGACGGCTGTCCAGCACATTTTCGCGTATCCGTTAGAGAGTTTTTGGACGAGCAATACCCGAACAGGTGGATTGGGCGATCAGGAACAATCCCGTGGCCAGCCCGCTCACCTGACTTAAATCCGCTGGATTTTTTTTTCTGGGGAACTATGAAGGAGCTCGTTTATGCGAAGCCCATTAATGACATCGCTGACCTTCGTGAGAAGATAACACAAGCAGTGCAGGTGATACGTCAAAAAAGTTACTCGCGAAACATAAAGCGGTCCTTTTTAAGGAGAGTGAGAGCTTGTATTGCCGCGGGTGGTCAACATTTTGAACATTTATTGTAATAAAATATCTTTAAACTAACATTCTTTGCTTTTATTCTACTGGGAACCCATCTACCTGTGTGTATTTCCTTCTTGCTCACTCTTGGAACCGAAGTAAATAATAGTAGTAACATAACAGTTTCTAAGATAAGAAAGGGTCCGACAGTTACCGTTAGTAGGTAGGCACTTCGTAAAAATTGGGTTGTTGAGTAAAAATATTATCAAAATTTTTTTTTTCAAATTAATGTGTAAGTATTATACCTTTTTAAAAAGAGGAATAAACGCGTCAAAATTTGACGTCACTTGCCATACTATTTTGGTACATTTTTTTTACACTACAGTCGGTCAAAGTTGCGAAATTCAATAGTTTTCCATATCACCTTTAGTTAAAATAATATTTTATTTTAAAATGGTACAATAAGTACTTTATTTTTACATTCTATTTAGACACAGCAATACCCTAGATTACAAAACCTCCAAGAAATATCGAAATTATCAGCATTAGCAGTCACAGCATTCAAAAGTATGTCACAGGGTGCTCATTTCCCCTTTTTTTTTGAAATCAGTATAATTCTGTAAGTACATGGGGTGGATTTTTTAAAATATTTTTCTGAGTACTGTTAGAACTTGGGGCATCGTGGGAATTCAGTTGGACGCCAGGTTCTTGGACACCCTGTATAAAATTACAAATCTGTTACGCATAGCACTCATCTTTAGGCTTCTAAATCAAAGAAAATAACTATAATAAATATAAATTTTGTTGCGATAGCCCATTGGTAGACCGTTAGACTGCCCCACACCCACAGAGATCTCGAGTTCGATGCCCCGACACGCAAATTTGAATTCTCGAATTTATATGAGTATTAAATAGATAATTATCACTCATATAATCATGAAAGAAAACCTCGTGAAGAAATGAGCAAGTCTGTGAGTACTCTACAATCTTCTGGACAGATATTCTTAATAATAATAATATTAATTGACAATTATCGCCTGCTCCGTGCCTCGGAGAGCACGTTAAGCCGTGGGTCTCGGCTGCCATGAACATCTATGGCAGTCGTTATTGGGAAGTCAGTTCCTTATAATATCCTGACACTGGTCTAGCCTTAGGGTATCGTTAGCCTTCGGGTTGCGGAGGTCAGGTGACAGCCGCTCCGTGTAAAAACTGATATCCAGTCAAATCCGGTTAGACTAGAAAAGCCGACCCCGAATGACTTGTGAATAATAAAGGCTAGGGAGAAGAATAATAATAATATCAGTCATGACATTATTATACATATACTCGCAAAGTCTTTGTCTTTACTAATAGTTTTCGTAATTATTATGACCTATCTATACTAATTTATCGTTAAATCAATATTGTCCTCACGCAATCATTTGACAAACGTGGCCACCTCGGATGTAAACAGCGCACAATTAACTGTGATTTGTCAATGGGCTTGTTTCCAAATTAGATGTATGAATAGGACTCAAAGGTACATTGACCTTTGGCCCTATCATAGGTTTGATGTCGAATACATCTCGAAACATGTACTCCTACTAATTTATAAACGTGAATGTTTGTGAAGATGTTTGGGCTTTGTTACTCAATCACGGATACAATATTGAAAGTATTTGGATGAAACTTTCAGTCATACATTTTATCCCGAGTGATTTACGCTGGCGAAGCCGAGTGCAGAACTAAAAATGGTTAAAATAATGTCAGTTGGCTTAGAATAACACTAATTGTTTTATTTTTACTATTTAGTTTGAATATGTATAAAACTCTGAACACAAAACTAAGGACCCGAAATCGGCGCTTTTGCAGGTTTCTGGCAATCCAGGTGCACAGTTGAGCAGGTAAGCCCTAGTCAAGCAGCTTGGAGAGAAGCAACGGTGCCAGGCTCTATCAACAGCTTTTATCAAAGGCGATATCAAGGCACATAAATGTCATCCCATGCGTTTGCCCCATCAACGCGGCCAAAGGATGTTCCATATTAAACTTTTAAATGCAAAAATAGTTCTGATGGTTGGCTACACGTTTAACATTAAAAAACGAAAGCTACAGCTACGGTTTTAGTGGTCCCGTGATAGATATTGTATACAATATCTAATTGGAAAATCGGTCCTGTGATATATATATCACAGGCCCGATGTTCTATTATAATATAAGGAATAGATTACAGAAATTCGTTTCCGGTGATAAACAAATTATTAATAATTTGGGTCCCTAATTTATCACAGGGTCATTTCCGAAAAAAGTCAGCCATGCCTAGTAACCTCAAAAGTCAAAGACAAAATCATTTTGCATTTAGGACACTGTGGCGACTCCGCACAGACGAAGAAGTTCAGCCTACCTTTAACAGATGGCGATACAATCGCACTTCACATGACGTCATACTATTCTGCATCGCACAAGTGAAGTTTACACAGCGACTGAGTGTATATACAAGCTCCCGACATCAACCGTCGGGCCGCGGCCCGCCAGGCACGATCAACCAGCCTGGTCGGAGGATCCTCCCTTTGTGTCGGAGGGACTTCACACCCTGTTCCTCCACAACACAAAGTAACATTTATCAACATCAAAATATATAGGTAGGTTAGTGAGTTTACCAAGTTATTGAAGCCTTTTACTTAATCCGAGAAATTCGCTATATCGGCATGTTTCATAGGTTTTAAAAAACTACAATCTTTCAAGTAATTTCGAAAGTTTTTCATATGCACCTAAAATATGATATATTTTGCTATTTACACGCTGTATCTATATACATATATACGTATGTTTCCCTTTTCCTTCACACACAATTTGAACTGCGTTAACCCGAAAACGTTGAATGAGAACATCATTACTAGTCCCAAAGCGGAACAGACCCTCGTAACTTAACTTGCCGCCAAACTTGGCTGCTTGACTCCTTGACTTGCGTACTTGGGTACTCAAGGATTAGTGCTAGCAAGAGGCCGTTACTACCAAATGCCTAGACGGAGTACTTAACCGACTTAGGAGCAAGTTGAGAGCATTTTAGTGGCGACTGCGTTATAATGGGTGATTTACTCTGTACGTTGACTCGTGGGAGGATTATAATTTATATATGAATGTGTCCTAACTAATATTATAATTGCGAAAGTGTGTTTGTTTGCTTTTTCGCTTTCATACCTTAACTACTCGACTAATCATCATGAAATTAATGTTTGAGAAAATAACATGTAAAAAGAAATGGTTATTTCATTAATTTGTTAGGTTTACAATGTTGCATTAAGGAATCTTCATTTAAGCAAAAGTTTTCTTGTGATTGAGGATCCCGCTCTTCTCTAGACATTTTTTTTTAATCATTAGGTGAGAGTAATAAACATTTAGACATTTGACTTAATTAATAATGATATTGCATGCTACAAACGCTAAAAATAAAATTTATTAAAGTAGGTATACAAAGCAAAACAATTGTCATGTGAGTGCGTGTTCATAGTGCGTGCGTGATTGGGTGGGTGAATATGAATATGTATATTTTAGTGAAGTGTGTACCTAAGTATAAATATGTGTAGGTGTGCGTGTGTAATCTAATCTAACCTACATTTACACAAGCGAACCCGCGGGCCAAAACTAGGCTATTATATATGTATGAACGAATGTATTAGAATAGTATTATGTTATATAATAATCATGTACTGTGTCATGTATTACGAGTGAGATCCAATCAGTGCAAAAAGTGTATTGAAAATCTATGGAAGCTTGTTGTCAACATCTATTTTGAACATTCTGATACCATATTTGTATGTAATTACTACTTACTAAATACTTTTTAATAGTAAATAAACATTGGGTATGGTTCTTATGTATGTTATTAGGTAAAGTATGTTAAACTTACACAGAAATTACAAAAATGCCACGTATCGCACTTGTCTTCAGGATTGACAATCAAATAAATTATAATACAGCAACTGAAATTGAATATAGAATAATAAAAATAATTAATAACTATGACAAATATAAATTAAGTTATCCAGGGTAAGACTGTTGAACTGTCACTCGGAGGTCTCGAGTTCAATTACACGGCATGCTCGTTTGACTTCTTATATGTGTATTATAAAACCATTTTGTTACTGCCTTCAGACCACTGATATACAGGGAAAAAGGGAGATATGTAACTAAGACACAAAAAATGGAGACTCTAAAATATTCTAAGTGAAGCGTATTATAAGCTATTGTCCTCAAAACAAAATCGATTCAACATTCGTACAAGTTATTGCTATTTATAAAAATCTATTGAACAACTACTATATACGGATTTTATCGCGTTGTTTATTTAGCACTGTATTACAAAATTTTGAAAATATTACCCTACTACTACTATTGATTTTATTTTACTAATTTATAAACTAATAAAAGTTTTTAAACTATTAAATCTATTTATTTTTGGTTTACACTTTCCCCGACGTTTCGGTTGCTTTTCAGCAGCCATGGTCACGGGGTAAACCAAAAAAAAAAACAAGTGTAAACCAAAAATAAATAGATTTAATAGTTTAAATAATTTTATTAGCTTATAAATTAGTAAAATAAAATCAATAGTAGTAGTAGTGCAATATTTTCAAAATTTTGTAATGCAGTGCTAAATAAACAACGCGATAAAATCCGTATATAGTAGTTTAATTTCAATGAATAACATTCGCGTAAACAGAAGACAATATTATCTATTGAACAATGTAACGAACATGTGTGATATATTAAGCTGAAGCGACCGGATTGATATCCGAGGCCGCTTCTAAATAATTTATATAATTGTTCACGACGCAGGAATCGAACCTTGATATGCGCGATAGGTTAGGTACTTTAGTATAGGCGGAAAAAGCAAACTAAGGCAGAAGGCACTAATTAATTTATTTCAAGATTATATATACAAGTGTAGCTATTATGAGCAAGCGAAAGCATATTTGCTTGAATGTGTATTAAAAATACGAGGCACGGTTTTTATAGCTAAACATTATTAATAATAATTATGGTTCGCGCTTGACACTTTTACCAAAGAGTTCAACGCCCACAATATGGTCGCCGACCGTAATACAATAGAATATCGGGCGGACATCTTGTTGCGCCCGCGCGGCCGGCTCGGAAAGCAGTAGCCATGTTGAAAGGGGTGGCGTCTACGGTCGGATCACAACAACATCACGCCATATGACGTAGGGTGGCGTGATTTCTTGGTTGGGCCTCAGTTACGAAAGCGCAAGCGGTTACGGTAGCGGATATTGCTCGCTACAAAGCTATAATTCAACTGCTCAAAAATTAATCTTGTAAACGTTTTGAATGTCACATCTGTTAGCTTGTAACATCCACCTTAATAAATAAATAAAAAGAAGGCATTTTCTTTTGCAAAACAGTAGGCGTTATTGTTGATATGATTGCTAAGCTCTCTTTCATGAAAACTCTTTCGTTCTTTTCTTTCTAAAATTTGAATAATATATTATTCAAATTTCAACATTAGTGCAGTTATTAATAATAGAATAGTATTGATGAGACTTTCTACGTCCATTTATATTAAAGTGGCATAAATATTATGTATAATATGGCGGTAATAAGAGTGCTCATGAGACCACACACATGTCTGCGAACATGAGGGTGAAATAGAGTCTCCTCACGACGTCTCGGATACACAGGCATAAGACTGTATTTATATTACACTAGCTTATGCCCGCAGCTTTGCTCGTGTAAAAGTAGGTCAGGATAGGCTATGTTAGAAACAGTACTTTTTTTTAAATAAAGTATTGCCTATGTTACTCGGAAATAATATAAATTTCTAATGGTAAGAGGTAAATTTTTTTAAATCTTTTGAATAATTTTTGAGTGTAATTCTTACAAACAAACAAAAACTCAAATCTTTCCTCTTTATAATGTTAGTATAGATGAAACGTATTTTTACACAAAATTATAAATATGGCCCTATGAAGTTGGCTTCAAAAAATAAAATGTTGGTTTTATTTCAGGATCGTAGTGTAGCGATACTGCTGACGCATTAGATTTAAATAACCCACTCTAATAATCCACTCAGTTATATTGTTATAAAAAAAAATTTGAAGATTATTTTTTGAAGTGAATTCTTCTTTCGGGGCGTTGACCACTTTTTGGGTGAACAAAAATCATGGAACTCGCGTCATCGTCACCGCACGCTAGTTACTTAGTTTTCACTTCTATCGGCAGTCCCCAAAGACTGCCACGCATGTTTTTTTTTATTTTGATCCTGCTTTGGGGCACCTTGGTTATTTATCAGATATACATTACAGTCCTAAAACATGACCACACAATTCTGATACACACTGTATATTTAGTGTGGAGCATTTCAATTGGCCATCCTAAGAGAACATTCAAGTTAACCCCCACAGTAGTAAATGGAAATCGGTAGTATCCACAAACCTCTCCGTACATATCTTAAAACGATTTACATACAAACATTCTACATGTAAGCGGAAATAAAAACGATCTATTAAAACCGAATTCTTTGTAAAACCAAGGCAATATATCAAGGGTCTACCTTCACATACAGAACATTACATACAAAAAAACAGGTTAAGGAAATGGCGCCAATATATCTTTAAACCGAATGCCTTGATAAACTGCTTTAGGTAACGGAACGAAACACGGATGGTGTAGTGGTTTTAGTGTTCGCCTCGCCACTGCTAATGCGCCATGTATTGGGAGTTCGATCTCTACACGGAACAAAAAATATGTGAACCACAAATAGTAGTTCCAAGCCAACCTCTTCGTCTTCATGTGACTTTTAATTTTTTTTTTTTTACTTTTTGTAATATCCCACATATTACAAAAAGTTGATGAAAAATAAAAAAATTGCTGAGCAAAAGCCTCTCCCTTGGACTTCCAAATCACTCTGTTGGTGGATATCCCCTGACCTTATGACCTTGTGACCCCTATATCTCGTCGGTCTTTTGATCCACAGGGCCCATATTTAAACTCGACCGAGGGATGACCCCAAGGTGTCTGCACATCAAGTTATAAGTCAATCGGTCACTAACAAACTGTCACTAGGTAATAGACAGACACACAGACCCACATAGTGTTTTCATTAACCTCTTCCAAGAAGACTCAGAGATTAATAAGTAATCATACAAACTAAGCCTTTATTTTGTAACTTGCTCCTGATGCATACCAGATCACCAGAAGGAGAGGCCAGAGGACTATGTCAGCTTCTCCCGAGACTTTGGGCCTACCGACTAATACCACGGTGTGCCAACTCTTTGCTTTGTATGTTAAGTGGGTCGCTGGAACTGAAACTACATCAGCGACTTATCCAGCAACACCCAATGCAGACAGGGCAGGTCTACGAGCGACGAGTCCTGGGCGACGCCCCAGCACGATAGAAACTTAGTTGTAAAGTAGACGGCAAAGTAATGACACGGTTTGTTAAGGTCGCAGGTTCGAGTGCGCTTAATATATTGTATTTTTCCTTATGTAATGATTAACATTCTACCTTACTATTAAGAATGCTTATAAAATAAATCTCAATATACTAGAAAATTAAGCACAGTGTACCGCTGGCCCAGTGTGGGTAGGCAGCATTTATATATCTTTGAAAACATTATTCAGAACTCTCAGACATGCAGGTTTCCTTACGATGTTCACCTTCACCGCTATCGAGAATGATAAGTAACTATTTATTATGAACATAACGCCGAAAAGCCATAGGTGCCTGCATAAAGATCAATTCAAAAAATAAAATACTTAACGAAAAATAAACACCACGGAAACCATTTTGAGAACTTAAATAAATATAGAAAGACATTAATAGTAACGTATTCCCATTTCCCAATACGATATGGAATAAAAACCAAACATGGCTACACGGAAACAATGATTTTAACTTACCTTTGGCCAGTCCCTCTCTTAGGGGCAAAGTCAGAGGTCCAAAACACAAAAGTTTAAGACAAAACCAATATTGGGTACAGGGAACTTCCAAATCAGTTTAGGAGTAAAAAAACAAACTTATAAAACGGAGCCTTGGCTGAATTCACGGGAAATTGAGTTTTAGGATTGTTCCGTTTCGTGTCCGTCGCTTTGTCGTTGTAGTTAACGGCAGGTGTAATGGAGCTTTTGTGTTTAACTAGTAACAGATATACTAGGTGTTGATTTGCGTTTTAGATGGATTTACTGAGGTATACTGCTTATTTTGAGCAGAAATCAAATAAATAAAATATGTGTACTCAAGATATTTTATTTAACAGTCATATTAATAAATAACTAGCGGTCGCCTAGTGGTCAAAATTCGACCAAAATTCCTAAGCTTGCTACTTTGTTTTCTGTTTTTCTCTATTACATGTAAATAAGATATAGGTAACCATAGTTACAAAGAAGTGTACGACGTCAGACGAACAATGTCGAAATACTACGAACGCGATTCGAATGTGTGTTTCAAATGCATAGTTGTGTACGTGTAGTGTATTTTCATTAATTTAATGTATTTCGATTGCATATTTTATAAAAATATTAGGATTCGCCCCTCCTTCTCCATATAAATTTTAACTGTGCCAAATTTCATACTCCTCCGTCCGCGCAATTTTCGTAAAAAGGGGTACAAAGTCTTTGCTTCACGTATTAATATATAGATAAATGTCAACCGTACAAAAAATTAGCTTGATGGCAATCGTTCTTTGGCGCTTTAAATATTAAAAATGTAATTTACTCGGATAGGCTAACAAAAAGTAGTTAGATGGGCCAACTATTTTTTATTTACGTGTGGTAATGCATTCCTCCTCTGCGGGGGCGGGCGTAGGGGTTATGTTGAACTCACCGGGGCAAAGAAAGATGGTGGCTAGAGACATCCCGGTAATGCCGACTAAACCTACCACGGTGTTCCTCGACCAAACTGCAATCGGCGCGGCCGCGCGAATCACTTTCACATGCAGACGCGACTCCGCTGAGGTTTCAACCCGCCGTATGAAACGGCAGGCCACTACCCGAAAACACCTACCCTTTGGTCACCGCTACTTTAATACCACTACTAGCCTACCGTACAAACGACACAGAGCCGCGCGTGGGATCACGCACCCCGCCTCTCGGGTCTGGTGCTGATCGGGTAGCGGGAGATAGACTAACAACTTTTAGCTAGTTTATCCAAGTATTATTTTTAATATTTTTAATGTTGCTGCAGCTGCTATAGCTGCTCAAAAGCTATATAATAATAATTAATTTGCAGTGAAATCTACTAAATTCATATTTGAAGCCTGTCACCAATCTCTGAAACACCCTACTTATTGAAATTAAACAACTATAAACGGATTTTATCGCGTTGTTTATTTAACACTTTATTACATAATTTAGAAACTGTTATACTACTAGTAAACTTTACTAATTTTAAGCTAATTAAATTATTAAAACTATTTATATTTAAATTTATACTTTCCTTGACGTTTCGGTTCACCCTACTTATATTAGAATAAAAGATTTAAAGACGTCTGTCACTTTAAATACGCGTAAGCCATTAAACTTATTAGAATGCAACTTGGCATATAGATAGCCTATCCTGAATACACATAGAATACTTTTTATCCCGCCATGCGTTCTTTGATATTCACGCAGGCAAAACCGTAGACACTGTAGTTCATAAATTATGGACTCAATCGATTGACGCACTAAACTTATGTATTGATCATTTTTCCTACTAGTGTTGTTTGTTAAACAACAAACCCATTATAAAATTGTTTCAAGTACTGCGTTCAGACTATATTACTTCCCTAACAAATGAAGATACCAAAAAAGGACAATACAAAAAAAGGGATCTATATGTAATGTAATAATAATAATAATAACCCCTCTGGTACAGTCGTTATCTCATCATGAGACTAACGCGATATCGGGGGGCACAGTACACTAGCTTTAAAACTATCACTTTCGCCTTGTGATATAAACAAAAAATGTATCACCTGGTTAAATTAAAGCGCACAAACCGCAGGGCAGCTTGTGGCGAGCTGAATGTGAGTGGCGACACTGCGGTCCTGAATGCCTCAGGGAGTTGGTTAGGGCCTTGTCCCCGGCATGCCGTTACTGGTTGGCTGGGGTGGAACTTCAAGAGCGCCCGTAGGACTCTCAACTCTGGCTTGCCTTGGTCGGCCGGTCAGAGGGGGGCCGCTAGAGCTATATGCTTGGGGGTGGAAGTGTCATTTTCAAGGGCATAACTACGGAGAAACCCGCTCCGGGTCTCCGTTTTCACGAGACCCGTGATGGTGAAACCGGCGCCGCACCGCTGGACACCCCTAGCCACTTGCACCGGTGTTGCCCTCTGCTGCTGGCTTGTATGCCTATAGTGGTTTATCAGGGGGCCCATCTAGTGAGTTGGCGAGTCACCGTCTGCCCATTAATAATATAATAATATCAGCCCTGTATTAAACTGTCCCACTGCTGGGCACGGGCCTCTTCTCACTGTGAGAAGGGTTAAGCCATAGTCCACCACGCTGGCCTAGTGCGGGTTGGCAGACTTCACATATCATCGAGAACATTATGGAGAACTCTCAGACATGCAGGTTTCCTCACGATGTTTTCCTTCACCGTTAAAGCAAGCGATAATTAACTATTTAATACGCATATAACTTCGAAAAGTCAGAGATGCGCGCCTTGGGTTCGAACTCGAGACCTGTGCGTGGCAGTCCAACGGTTTCCCGCTAGGCTATCTGCCCATTGCATTGATGCTATTAGAGTATTCAGGGCAGACGCCGTTTTTTATCCATAGTTAGCAATATACCGGTCCACCAAACACCCATGCCTATAGCCCATATATTAGAATCCATACGTAGCAATAGTCCTATGCCTGCTGCGGCATGTGCCGCTGTAGGTGTTCCATCCCACCTTTGATTAAAACTCTCGAAGGGCCTCTTCACGTTGGACCCATGTCTCCGTGTAAACCTCCCAAAGGGCCAGGTATTTTCTAATATAATATGTTAGAAAGTACCTGTGATAAGAGAAACATAGTAATAATAATAATAATAATAATTTATTTAAAAAATGAAATTTCATTGTAGTTAAAAACACAGTCTTATTGCTATACACGATGACAGTATACATTAACTACAATAATGGTGGGTGGAGTACTGTTCTCCTAGATAGGCTACTGAGCAGCCTATGTTAAGGAGTTACAGTGCCGGCCCCCTACTTGTTGTCGAATTTTATCGTTACACGTCATACATGTTAAGATTTGTACATAGTTAAAAATGTATAGTCTACACAAAGGCATTTCTTATATTTAAACTAGTGTGCAGTCTTGTATGTAAATTGGTGTGTGCGTGTGTGTGTGTTTGTGTATGTGTGCATGTCTGTGTGTGTATTTGTAAATGTGTTGTCACTTTATTACCAGGATTTCTGTTTCAACATAATTCAAGGTTAATAGGTATTTCATAACAGTTTTTTGCAAGTGAAATAAGGCAAACCGTAGACAGGACAAATTGCATTAATTTTGTTATACAAAAATGGTCCAAGATAGATGGCAAATTTCTTAATAAACGAGGTATGTGCGTGTGGAATAGTGCAAATTTTATCTTTTCTTCGTTTTGTAATTATCTTAAATGGCGTTCGGCGGTGTTGATTGAGTACGTTCCACGATTTATAAAGTTCGTTTGTTGGGAACAAGATCGGCCGAAATGTAGCAACCTTTAAAATAGCTCTATGGGCTATCTCTAGCGGCATCATTATAGTTTTTGCTGCACCCCCCCAGCAAAAGATACAGTAAACAATAATAGACTGACAAAGTGCGTGATATACGTTTCGTATAATGAAAGAATTAGCTACATATCGTAGAGTTTTAAATATGTAGATTAGCTTTCTGATACGGCCTGAAAGGATATTGATGTAGTGCCTAAAATTTAACTGCTTGTCTAGGACTATTCCAAGATACTTGCTCTCACTAACCGAAGTTTTGGCTGGGCATTTGCATGGAGATTCTAGTTGGGTGGGAGAACGATTAGCTACTAAAGATATAGGCGTTCTTGGTTGCGATAATTTATTAAGAGAAAAGGAGACGAAATTAGTTTTAGATGCGTTTAGTGTCAGTGTATGTGAGTATAGCCACTTTAAGGCAGAATTGAAGCCATTTTGTGCAATAGTTTGTAGTTCCGACCATGAGTCTGAGACAAAAGTGAGGGCAGTATCGTCTGCGAAGGAAACAATTTTCCCATTATGGATATTGAGATCACAGAGGTCGTTAATGAACACAAGAAATAATGTAGAGCCTAAAATACTCCCTTGTGGGACGCCGTAGTATATGGGATGTTCATTGCTTTTGTAGTTGTCAATAGTAACGATTTGTCTTGTTTGTGAGGGCCTCTGACTCCAATGTCTTCTAATTTATGTAAAAGAGTTGGAATCGGGACGGTGTCAAAGGCCTTTGCGAGATCCAAGAATATAGTTAGCACCTTCCTATGCGAGTTTAAATTTTTCACAATGTAAGTTAATAAGTCATGAATTGCGTCACTCGTCGATGTTTGTTTTCGAAAGCCATATTGTTGTGGGGATAGTAATTTAAAGTGTTCCAAATACTTAGTCAACATTTTATTGATGAGTCGTTCCAGTATTTTTGAAAAAGCGCTCAATACTGCTATTGGACGGTAGTTGTTTGGTAGGTTGCTATTGCCGGCTTTGAAAATGGGGTGGATAATTGCTTTCTTAAACGACGTGGAAAAGATACCCGTTTGAAAACAGGTATTAAAAATGTGACTCAGTATAGGCGCAAGAACCTGGGCATAGCGTTTAATGTACGTTAGAGGGATGTCATCCCATCCTGTGGCTGCACTTATCCTTAACGAGTTAATGGTTATTATAACTTCATCAGAATCTGTCAATTCTAGAACAAAGGAATTTAAGTGTTTGGAAGTGCAGATGTGTGTCGAAGTGTGGTTCAGACCTAAGTTATCCGCGAGGGTTTTACCAACATTTATGAGAAACTGGTTTACCTCATTGCAAGACTGATATGGGGATGGACAGAGGGATAATAATTGAGTTGAAGAGTGTTTTGGTTTTAGTGTATTGGTTATTGTTTTTATTGTATCCCAAAGCTTTTTAGGGTTTTGCCTTGCTTTATTCAGTTGCTGAGAATCGAATCGCCTTTTAGCATTCTTTAAGATAGTGTGCAAAAATTTCTGTATCGTTTGTAGGTGATGAGCAGTATGATGTTATCTGGGGATTGCTTATGTTTTTTATGAAGTGTGTCTCGATTTCGTATACATCGTAGTAAACCTGAGGTTATCCACGGTTTAAGTGTCTTCTTCTTAGCAGGTACTCTGATAAATGATGTACATTTGGCTATGGCGGATTTAGCTACACGTATTAAGGCATCTACCGGATTATTGGGGTCTGGAATAGAGAAGAGAAAGGAAAAGTCTAAGTTCTGCATAAGGATGTCGAGAGCCTCGTAGTCAACCCTAGTTGTTGTTTTAAGCGAGTTCGATTTTAATTTATCTTTAGTGATACAAAGCAGAGATGGATAATCATCCGTCACCGCTGAGTCATCAATGAGAGTAATTATTTTAGACTTTGTTCGTACCATTACGTGGTCCAAGCAATTTTTACCCCTCGTGGGATGTGGAATGGAATGTAGTACGCGACATTTGATTACTATATAAGGCAAATAAGAAATTAAACTATATATTCTAACTAATATTAAAAAAGCAAATGTGATGCATGTGTGTTTGTTTGTCACTTTTTCACGCCTTAACTACTCTACCGATCATTATGAAACTTCACATACACGTTATCAAGGGTACAGAAACAAACATAGGAAATCATCCAGAAAGAAATAACTGTTCTCGAGTGACCGAAGACACGGGCAAAAGCTACTTAATAAGTGATAGACTCAGAGCCTTATCTATAAACAAGAACATTGCTCAATTTGAACGTGAAATCAAATTTGCAGTTAGATTGCGCCATGAATAAATATATTTGCATCAATTTATTTATGTTAGTTATAAATGCAAAGTGCATAATATGCTGATCGACTTGCGACGTTATCTAGACCACTATGGGGATCGGAACTATAATACTTGGTGTAGAATTGCAGTACTTATTTATTTGATAGAAACGCGGTACAAAGACGTTACATACAATTTATGTCCATTATGTAAATATGTACATATGTCAACGACACAGCGGCTTGGTATTTTTTTACAACATATTAATTAAAATTAATATTATATACATACATCTGTGGCAGTCGTTATTGGGAAGTCAGTGCCCTATAATATCCTGATACTGGTCTAGCCTTAGCCTTAGGGTATCGTTAGCCTTCGGGATGCAAAGGTCAGGTGGCAAGTGACTTGGGAATAATAAATGCTAGGGAGAAGACATACATATTAATTAATTAATAAAAGTGAAAGAGCAAATTAACATTCAAAATTAAATTTGACGTTAAATGTAACCAGTTAAACTATTACGCTATTAACACTCATTGCATTGCAATCTCCTTGAAACAATAGCAAGAAGTACAGCACATTTTTGTGGCAGATTCAATTTTTTATTGGAATTCGAGGTTGATGATGTAATGTTGAGAAAAACGTGGGAATGCAAGCTGTCCGACGATGATGTCAAAGATAGAACGAAGTGAAGAGCTAAAATAACGAAGGCTGACCCACCACCATGTGAGATACCTAACCAGGAAAAGAGAGACTAGATAAAAATAATTGAACCCGCAATACTGAACGTAACATAATCACCAATTAACCTATTCAAAGTCATATTCATTTAGGTCCCAAAGTAACACATTTAAACGTCAAAATTGAATTGTCAGCGCGTTTACTTAAATAACATTTATTTAATTTTAACGTCCCCACAAAACATTAATCTTTTAAGAAGACACTTATGTACAAGAACATCACGGTCACTGTTTTAAATTTGCATTATATTACAATTACAAAGCGTAATTTGATTGAACAGTCGTCAAACAGAAATCATAATTATGAATATTTGTTGAAATTAAACTATTAAAATTAAAATACTTTATACGGATTTTGTCGCGTAGTTTAATTTAAAACACTTGTTACATTGAAATTAAACTTCTATATACGCTGCTGAAAAGCAACCGAAACGTCGGGGAAAGTGTAAACCAAAAATAAATAGATTTAATAGTTTAAATAATTTTATTAGCTTATAAATTAGTAAAATAAAATCAGTAGTAGTGTAATATTTTCAAAATTTTGTAATACAGTGCTAAATAAACAACGCGATAAAATCGGTATATAGTAGTTTAATTTCAATGAATAACATTCGCGTAAACAGAAGACAATACTTTTGTTACATAATTTTAACACTACTATAACTTTTACTATTAACTACTGCTTAACACTATTACTAAAAACGACTAAATTATTAAAACTAAATTTAATACTAAATAATTTTAATCATTAAATCGCCTAAATAGAAGTAAACAGTAACTAGTAACAGTGTCTACCAGTAGCAGTTTAAGATTTTTTAAATTACGTATTAATAGTGATTTAAAAAATTAAATAACGTGAAAAATCCGTATAAAGTACTTTAATTTCAATGCATAATATTCGCGTAAGCAAAGACAACATTATATGCAAATTTGTGTATGATTAGTGACCAAAAACAATGGAATACAGATGGCCGTTCTGGTCTTAAATACAGCGAGTCCGGTCCCATATGGAGACGTGGTCTGTATTGTTACTGAATTCGGAAAAAGTATTTTTCGACAACAGTCCGGTGGGGATTGACACACTACTCGTAAATTCGTACAGTGTTTATTGGAAACTGTCGTCGAAAAAATTCGTCGTAGTCGAAAAAGTTCGTTACGAATTACTATAGACAATCAATTTTCAGCTCACATTTGAATTTTGAATAACAAATGCTGTTTTAACGATGTAATATTGTTACAGGGCATTCGAATGTTTTGAATTTTTTACAATACCGCATTCAGTGTAAATATTAAATGAAAATCGAATATTTGAAGAAAATGCTTTATTTCTGTTTTATTGGGGCTGAATGTGTAGATTATTGTTTCTACAACAGGATATAGAATAGAATAGAATAAGAAATAGAATGCTAATTTTTTTACACGTTTACTAAATTATAAATTTTTGTATTCGAATAAAATCGACTCTAATTTATCATTAGTATAATAATCATGTTTTTATCGATAGTGGCACATCGTTATTTATTTTGTTAATTGTTGCTTTACGAATGGAATAAAAATATTGTGATAATTAAGGTTAATGAGAAACACCTCAATTAACATTGATTTATGTAATGCGGCATTTATATAATACTAGCTGAGCACGCGGTCTTACCCGCGTTAGTGGTAATTGTGATTACTGCGCCGCTCCCGTGAGTCGTAGCGTGATGTTATATAACCTATGTGATTCCCAAGGTCTCATGCTATT
Source organism: Catocala nupta (assembly GCA_963675205.1). Lineage (NCBI taxonomy): Eukaryota > Metazoa > Arthropoda > Insecta > Lepidoptera > Erebidae > Catocala > Catocala nupta. The sequence continues at coordinate 23,264,965 of OY776096.1, read as the reverse complement.
ATTCCAAATTTCATCTAAATCAGTTCAGCGAATTAAGCGTGAAAAGGTAACAGACAGACAGACACAAACAGACCGAAAGACAGACAGAGTTACTATCGCATTTATGTAAGGATAATATAGTCAGAAGTGTATTGCACTCACGTTGTGCTAACTATGTGTTTAGGTTATAGTTCCAGACTCTGTGCTGTCACTGAGTATTACGATACTAAAAAATCTTAACATTTTGCCCGATCAGTCGTTTACACTTCCACTTTGCCATCGAGGCAATGTTTTTGAGGCAGAAATAATATGTTGCCTTTTTGAGTTATCCTTACTAATATTATAAATTCGAAAGTAACTGTCTTTCTGTTGGTCTGTCGTCTGTTACCTATTCACGTATAAACCATTCAACCGATTTGGATAAAATTGAATACAGAGATAGTTTAAAAACCTGGGTAAAGACATCGGCTACATATACTTTTTATTGATGTAGGTACCACGCGAGTGGAGCCACGTGCAAAAGCTAGTTGTTTTATAAGACTCTTTGGAAGTATGTACCTACCAACTACAAAGAGCGTAAACGTGCTTTTACAAGAAAACTTTACTTTTGAATGATTATCACAAATTGTTTCTTTAAGTGTGTTCGTTGCTTTAATGCTCGTAACGTCTTCTACTACAGATACAGGGATTATTCCTAGAGCAGAAGAACTTGATGAAGAAACAAAATATTAATTAGTAATCTTCTTTATTGAAAAGAAAGCTATTCAGAAAAAGATTTCATAACAAGCTTGGCTTGGCTTGGCTACTGTCAAAACAAAAAAGATTTACAACCAAGAAAATAATTTTACGAGTTCATCCCACAACCGCCGATCTATAAACATCAGGCATTAACTTTAGGATTAACCGTAGACAATCTTCATAAAATCTGGTAGAAACCAGAAAGAAATCTTTTAGCGTCCATAAAAAAATAGCATCATCAAAATAAACTGGTCTGTATCCCGTTCGTGAGAACTCAACTGAACTGCAACTTTACGATACGCGGGAGACAGTAAAAATAATGAAAACACGCGTAAAATAGTATTTATTACAGCTGAATCACGTTGCAGAAAATTTTGTCGAAGGATGAAACTTGAAATGAAATGGTTATATCCGATTTTATGGTTTGTAAAGTGAATTAAGTGAGAGGTGCTGACTTGTTTGCGAGCTTGTTTGCCGATATCGGATTGAATTTTATTGGGTGTCAACACGTGCTGTAGAATTATATTTATACTAGTTCCATTAATGTGATTGTACACGATACAAGTAGCTATACGGGTATTAACCAGACGGGTATCTTGCGTGGGTGACTGGCGTCTGCCGTTTACAAAATGCCTGCAATCGAAACAAATTTTGCATATAAATGTTATCCTCGCTGTGTTTGTATAAAGCAATGATAATATACATATATTTATATGCAAGCTTTGAAAATCTTAAACGATTAAGATTTGGCTTTTATCATTAATTGATGTTATGTGATATCTACCAATGTCTCTGATGTCTTTGGGATAGTTAAATGAAAGAGTTTTGGTTAATCACCGAAATAGCTTGGTTTATTAATTTCACACCAACATTACAATTTACAAATGCCTAAAATACAGACTGCCTAGCTATCGGTCTACCTATCGTGCCCGGCGGATGACGACTGGTGTAGCTCGCATACATTATGAATTGCATTCTCTAATGTCAGATAGCAGCCGCTCCGTGTAAAAACTGATATCCAGTCAAATCCCGTTAGACCAGAACTTACAGCCGACCCCAAGTGACTTAGGAATAATAAAGGCTAGGGAGAAGAAGATTCTCTAATGTCAGCGAAACACAATGTATATACATGTGTCGCTACAGGTTCTTGAGAGCCAAATGGTAATTGTTCCAGCTAGCCTCAGAAAGCATATAAGTCAATCTCTTCCGGATCTAGAATTCATTATTAGAAATAAATATTGTACTGGTTGGATCCATCTTCTTCTTTTCGTGTGGTTAGTAGCCAACCTGTTGTCAAGAGTTGTTCAAGCCGTAGGCCTCTGACATGGCTTAACGACTGCTGTCAATTTGGCAACAACCGGGACCGACTTTTTACGTGCCCTCCGAAGCACGGAGACGCTCAGATGAAATACCACTAAGCGGTCACCCATTTATAGACTGATCGTACCCAACGTTGCTTAACCTCGCTAATCGCTTACCGATCAGTGAGTGCAACTGGCTATGAATGCCTCTGGATCCATGGTAAATATATATATTAATTATGTATACGCTTATTGATGTCGTCTTGGTCTAAATAGCAGAGCTTAGAGAAGCGTTATTTCAATAGCCGGTAGGCCATTCTAAACAGCAGGACAATTCTGGCAATATCACCTGTATACGGCATTTGTAGGCTCATCCTTAGAACATGAGACCTAAACACAAAACTCTCAAAATAAAGGTGCAGTACACCTCTTGAATACTCCTAAATCTACACTTAAAATATAAACAAATCCGAAAAGTACCAAGCTTTAGTTAGCCAACAAATCGGTTAAACCATAGCCGTCTTAAGTTGGAAAGGTAAAGAGGAAAATATGCGAGCGGCTTTCGCGAACGTTGTTTACATATTGAGGTCCCTGAGGACCTTAGCGCGTTAAGCTGTCGGTCCCGGATGTCAAGTGAAAATGTACGACAGTCGTTAAAGAAAGTCATGCATGAGAAATTTTGATAGCTGGCTCAGCAATATCTTGTGGAGGGAAAATAATTACAGTGTTAAATTTTCTTAAGTTTGGTTTATTTACCTTGTGTTGGATGATGTGGCGGAAAAGAGACTTTTATTCAACAACAAACTGGTATCGGTTGATTAATTGGTGAATATTTTATTTAAGGAAATTCTGTTGTAGTAATTAAATAGGCTGCCTTGTTGATCTCATGGTATAAGTTTCCATGAAAGGCAGCGACGGTCGTGATCGAGTAAAACGTGATCCCTTCTCAAACTTTTTGAAATGTAGTAGATCCTTGCTGGTTTATGCATGAATGGGCCGGATCGACCGAAATAGTACTACCACCTCACAGAATACCGGCGTAAAGTAACGGTACCCGTACTGTTGCGTTTCGTATCGGTGAGTGAGAGAGCCGGAGTCCCAGTTACCTCGATCCTTTTCCTATCCTTTCCTTTGTCCTTTCCCTCCTTCATTCCTTTTTAAAGGGCTGGCAACCCACTTGTAACGCCTTTGGGGTTACGGATGTCCATGGGCGGCGGTAATCGCTTACCATCAGGCGATCCGTCTGCTCGTTTACCAACCTAAGCCATAAAAATAAAAAATAAAAAAAACTCGGGGTTTTCTCACAACTTGAATTTCATTTCTCAGTAGCGGCACAATGTTTAGAAATGTGCACAATAGACAGCAATTACTGAAAATTGTAGTGATAATCGGCTGTGCTTATTCAAGGATATGTAGATCACATACCTAAATATGTCGGTATGTATGCTATAAAAAAGAGACATGAAATTATAATCATTGTCGTCCTTACTCTTGCTGATGAAGATAGCAAAAAATCTCTTTTGTAACGAGGCGCCTTGCTAGAACTAGGAAGACTGAGGTAGCGTTATTAATTTATCCATGCGCTGTCACGATAGAAATAGACAGATTGACCAAAGCTACAAACAGTTTTTCGTACCGACTGACAGTAATCTGATGCTTTAACTTTTGGCCACTCGCAATATTAGTGACTAGTCTTTCCCCACGGCTTAGCTCGCGTAAATGTAGTTTAATTATGTCAATATTGTATCCCTGGGACACAGTCACTTTTTCTGGATTAATGGTGTGTATGTCCTTTTCTGTACTCCTGACAAAGTGTATGTGAAATTTTATGATGATCGGTCGAGTAGTTAAGGTTTTCCACCCTAACTCCTCGACAAACAAACTCACATTCGCATTTATAATATTATATTAGTTAGGATGTTACATATGTGTTGCCGAATACCGCTAACAATTCAATAAGAAACCGTTATTCCATCTGCATAACATGCGAAGATCACACTGGTGCCTTGCCAGCATAGTGCTTCTGTAAGAAGCCTAGAAACCCTGCTCACCTCAAGAACACAACATAAGGTTGCTTTGATGTAATCTTCTATTGGGTAGAGGTACTTCTTTAGTTGAGCTGTTCCATCTCTGTTTAAAAGCCAAGTTTAAGTCAAGTTGTTGCTGCACTTAAAGTATAAAATAAGCAAATCTTGGTTAGCGTTCCTAGAAATAATTTAAATTATTAACATCGATTATATTCTGCTAGTTTTCCAAACATTATCATTCATTATGATCAAATGTTGGATAGCGCTATTAGTAATATATTATTCACTGTATTTTACTATATATTATATTTAACTAGTTTTCCAAACATCGTCATATAGTAAAATGAATATCGCATCATCTCTATTCTATTCATATCTCTGCCTTTGTATTACAATTGTGCTATCTTTAAATCTCTCTTTAGTATTTAGACAAATTTCAATGACACGCCATTGTGTTCAAATTATGAGCGAATTTAGTCAATATATTACATTCACAATTCAGAGTTTATTTATCCGAAAATATAACCCATTCAAAATACGAATACAATACGATAATGCTAACTCATCCGCTCCTTAGCCTTGCATCCCACTTATCTACTCAGCAATATACCTTGAGGTCACTTATTTGAGTATTATACAATACAAGGCCATTATTTTTGACCTGTAGTTGACATGAAAGAACTGTGGACCTCAATCGGAGCGTTAATTAAGAAGTGACAAAGTTTTCGCCACCTTCCTAATTAAATTTAATTTGAATAATTGTACGGTAGAAACACATTTTCCGGGTCGTGATAATATGGGTTTAACAGCACATTGAAATCTTTTTAATTCTTGCCAAATTTTGAGGTCAGCGGGGAAAATGGCTGTCGGAAGTATTTCGGTGTGGTTGCTTGAATAGGGTTGTGTTTTGAATATAAACTTTTTAACGGTGCATTGTGAAAACTTCCTGTAGAGTCTCGTTATCATGAATATGCTAAATAGCTTATATTTTAGACTGCTCTAGTGGCACAGCGGTAGTAAACGGAATTGCTGTGCACGAGATGTCAGATTCGGGTATACAGGTTGTTGAGTTTTTTTGATCAGAAATTCTCCGTATGTCAAAGTCAAAGTCAAAGTCAAAAATCATTTATTCATTTAGGTCACAAAGTAACACTTATGAACGTCAAAATATAAGGGTTAATGAGTTTACTAAGTTACTGCAGCTACATTTAGATTAGTTGCTAGGTTCAGGCAAAGGGTTGAGCCTATGAGAAGAAACCTGCAAGAAACTCACGGCCACTCTTTTAAATCGCCAATTAAATATAATTTCAGTATTTTACAACTCAGATTAACAAGGTGTTGCAGCCATAAAATACTAACTATTAAAAAACTAAAGATAAAAACAATAATAACTTAATAATATTATAGAGATTAAATAATTTGGGCTAAGGTATATGTTTTAATATAAATCTAAAATAGGCAGTAGGATGGCATGATGGCGCATACACTTACATTTTGTGACAATGTAAAGGCAGTCCAAGACTAAATGCGGTTGTGCATTTATATTCTTCAATAATAATCAAATTAAGAAACAAGTTACTTGTTAACATCACAAATAATCACGAGGTACCTTTACATTACTAAATTGACTTAAAAGTAATACAGATCTTTAAATCCTGTATGCAACAAGCAACTACGAGTAGTTCCATGAGTTTTTGTCATTTGAGTAGTCGTTGACTGAATAATAACCCTTCCGAATAAATTGTATTTTAACGGCGCTTTTAAATTTAAGTAATGGCAAAGGAGATTGACCAGTTTGGACCAAATGCTGCCCAAGCATGGGAACACTTCAATATGTTTCATTACATGAAAAGATATTTAAAAAAAATATAATAAAAAAAATCCTGCCACGGATTTATAAATAAATAAATAAATAATTCCTGGACATCTCACACCAATTATTTAGTCCCCGTAATACGAGCTAAGCTCTGATTACAGGGAAAACGGCAATAATACAAAAATAAGAATGTAAACAAGTAGCAACAAGTCCTTTTAGTGCTTTAAGTTTTGATATTTTGTTATTTTTTGAACATTTATGAGGTTTACGTTAAAAATATATTATCCTACTTATTCTAGCTCCCGAGTATCCTACTCAACGATGTCACCTGTCTCGCTTGCTCATATTCAGATATGCTATGCGTCTGTCCCTCTCGCGCACGTTGGGCTTATCTGTACCAGCTAGCGCGCGCGCACGTGTTTGTGTCGCAGTCTAACATCACTCTTGTTGACGTGAACCGTTGTGTACTGTGCGCTTTTCTATCTCCATTTAAAAAACCTGGCATTCTTTTCGGGCTATCGTATCTATTCCGCATTACCTGTTGGCTTGGCTATTCATTTGAATTGGAAAACACGATGTATCAACCACGTCATAGATTGTGTTTGTTTTGTAATCGTTCTGTGGAACGAATCAGAAGGCATACGTTAACTCGAGATCTCCAAAACGAACATCAACATATAGTTCAAAACATCATTCGAGCTCTGACACGCGAGGTAAGTACTTATATTTTATTTAGTTCTATTATTATACAAAATAAGCCATTAACTCGTTATATAGCTAACAGGTCATATACGGCCCTTGAAGGCTTGTTTGTCAGTTATTGTATAGGTGACCGGTTCGAGTTTAAAATCTTATTGTTTCCACTTCTTGCATGTTATATCGTAGATTATGTATCTAATGATTTTATTATTGGTTTCAGATAACATTCAATAATGAGGAACACCTCTGCCATAATTGTTGGACAAGAGCGCGGCGCGGTACGCTGCCGGCAATGGCTGCTGTGGCAGATGCGCCTGCTGTGGATGATCAGCCCGCTGTGGAAGATCAGCCCGCGGTGGAAGATCAGCCCGCTGTGGATGACGTAACATTTCCTCTTCCTGGTTACTGCCGAGCTCCGAATACATCAAATGCTTGTATGGTGTACAATTGCACAAATAATACTCGTCTGCGAGTACCAAAAAGTTTAAAAGTGCAGTTACTACTTAATAATAATTATTACATTCCACCATACGCACGTGTATGTCAGGAACATTTAGAGGACAATACCTGGGATGTTCTTTTTACAGCACCAAATCGTTGTTTTGATTTTAGCCCCCAACAAGTATTTCAAATGTTGGAATTATTAAAACAACCCAGAAGTCATATAATAGATTTTGAAAATCTTAACGAACAGCATGATGAAGAATTGCATTATTGGACTGGCCGCACACGAGACGAATTCGAAAGATTATTTAACGAAACTTCACTTTTAGCACAACGATGTCATAATCCAAGAACCGCATTAGGTATAATACTTGCAAAACTAAGAACTGGAGAATCCAATGAAAGACTCGCCACGTTTTTCAACATGTCTCGTACAAGTCTAGAACGAAGAATGAAAATAGCTAGGGAGTGTCTGGATAATGATTTTGTACCTCGCCACTTGGGATTCGACCATATTTCTAGACAACAAATCGTTGAAAGAAATCTAGCGGTTCCTACGTCTTTATTTGCAAATGAGGAAGCTATTGTTATCTGTGATGGAACCTATATATACATTCAAAAGAGTAGCAATTTCTCATTTCAAAAAGACACGTACAGCATGCACAAGTACAGGAACCTACTTAAACCATTTTTATTGGTCACATGCGATGGACATATTATTGAGGTGTGTGGGCCCTATGCTGCGACTACAAACGATGCAACCATTTTAAATAACCTTTTAGATGGTCCTGAAAGAGCCATTCATTGGCTGTTACATTCTGGTGATATTTTCATCTTAGACAGAGGTTTTCGCGATTCTATAGCGTCATTAGAAACCCATGGATATATTGGCATCATGCCACAATTGCAGACTAGAAGAGGTTCTCAACTAACCACAATCGATGCCAATAAATCGCGGTTGTGCACCATTTGCCGGTGGCCTGTTGAGGTGGTAAACGGACGACTCAAACGTGATTTTAAGATTTTTCGTCATGAATACTGTAATGTGGCCATGAGTCACTTCTTTACAGATCTTAAGATTGCTGCAGCGATAACTAATGCCTTCCACGTTGATATTATAAACAATGCCAATGCAAGTGAATTCATCAATATAGCTAGAGAACGGCTGAATGTTGCCAATCACTTAGCTGAGTATGTTGATGAAAGAAGGCTAAATCGGAACAGAGCCAACTTCGAAAATATTTCGGTAGGTAGGGATAATGTTACTGCATTTCCTGTGTTAACACCGGAGGAATTGACTCTTTTCGCAGTAGGAACCTACCAAATCAAACTTGCGCCTAGCTATTATAGCGAGCATATTCGAATCACGGATTCATTCATAATTCAAAACTATAACGGTCAACTTAATGACTTATCCGGTTTTTCGATGCCCTCCAGTAATGTGCAACTAATTCGAGCGCACATAAAGAGCAGACATACATCGTCGAAAGTGTACCATTGTTACATTTTAATCAATGAGATCAATCATGGGCTTGGTTCCATTGAACATTATTGCTGCTCATGTTTTACTGGACGAAGAACAATTGGCAGTTGTGCCCACGTTATGTGCCTGGTTTGGTTTTTGGGGTGGGCTAGGCACCAAGACGTTATGAGACGCCCTGCTTTATTTTTAGATACAATAATCTTAGACGACAATGATGATGACGATTGATTATGTTAGTGCCTACATGAGGTATTATAACATAGGGTATCATTTTGTTATGTTTACCATCTCTGTAAACCTATTTTTTTTTCAAATAAATTCATTGTTTGTAATATACCGTCTTTTATTTTAAAAATAAACTGTTGGTTATGATTTTTGTTAATGAAAGACCTCTACATTCAATTTTTTTTTTCTCATAACTCCTCGGATAGATTTTGAAGCGCTCTGGGTTACAGACTAGTATTAATCTAAGGCACATTGTGCACTATGTTTCAATGTTGGGCGGCACTTGGTCCAACGTCCATACATAGATGGTCAATCTCCTTTATTATATTAATAGGTAGTTTATTAAAAAAACTTATTTCGAGTCCCGCAAATGTATTGTGAACTTAATGTAAACGATGATATGGGCCTACAAACTTATGCTTATTTCTAGTGTTTACGTTATGGATATCACTATTCTTATTATATAAGTGAATATTATGTTTAATAAACATAATGTTAGCAAATATATATTGCGACGCAACAGTAAGTATGCCTATTTCTTTTAATCGATCTTTCAGGGAAACTCGTGGTCCTAAATTATATATGCTACGTACTGCACGCTTTTGAAGAATAAAAATTGTCTCGATATCAGCTGCCTTGCCCCACAATAATATACCATAGGACATGACACTGTGAAAGTAACTGAAGTATACTAGTCTCGCGGTATCTAGATCAGTAAGCTGTCTTACTTTCCGAACTGCATATGCGGCTGAGTTAAGTTTCCCTGCAAGACACGACATTTGAGCGCCCCACTGAAATTTATGATCAAACCTAGAAAAACTGTTGATTGTACGAAAGTAATAATTTCACTTTTAAATTTATATTTATGTTAGGACTCTTTACATTTGGCAATGTAAACTTGATACATTTTGTTTTTTTAGAGTTTAGTAGTAAATTATTCGACGTAAACCAGTTCAGGATGTGCGCGAGCGAATCATTAACAGTATTTAAATTTTTTGCTCTTCAGTCTACTTTAAAAATAAGAGATGTGTCATCTGCAAATAAAACAATGTCACACAAATCCTGCACGAAGAACGGCAAATCATTTACGTACACTAAAAAGAGAAAGGGTCCTAAAATTGAGTCCTGTGGCACGCCCATTCTGACTGGTAATCCAGAAGATCTACTTCCGTTGATATCAACGTATTGTAGTCTATTGCTTAGGTAGGAATCAACTAAGTCAAGTGCAGTATCTCTGATGCCATAATGCTCGAGTTTTCGCAACAGCGTATGATGGTCAACGCAGTCAAAAGCTTTAGAGAGATCACAGAATACGCCAATGACATCTTGCTAATTTTCCCAGGCATTGAATATATGTTTTAAAAGCGTAACACCAGCATCTATCGTAGAACGGCCTTTCCTAAAACCATATTGATCTGCATGAAATAAATTGTTTACACTAAAGTGGCTCTCTAATTGCTGTAATATAATCTTCTCAAATATTTTACTAACAGCAGGTATTGAAATTGGCCTAAAATTACTAGGGTCACTTTTGCATCCATTTTTAAATAAAGGTATTATTTTACTACATATCATTAAATTTGGAAAAATGCCCACATCAATACATCCGTTGAATATTGCGGCCAGGTGTGGCGCTATATTAACAATAATACTTGCAACTAATTTTACAGAAATACCCCAGAAGTCGGCTGTTTTTTTTATATCATACGGATGTACACATTCAGACTAAATTGTGTCTTGCGCTCTTTCACGCTGCCCCTAACCAAGTATTCTGCTCGAGCTGGGCAAGACCTAAGGGTACTAGTTGTATTTAAAGGTATTTTTGTGAAGTAGTTATTGAATGTATCGGCTACTTCCAAATTATTTGAAATTACGCTATTATTTACATTCAGTTCAAATTTATTATCACGCACCTTGCTGCGACCTGTTTCATTGTTAATAATGTTCCATGTAGTTTTAATTTTATTATTAGAATTTTCAATTTTAGTTTTTAGATAAAGGGACTTGGCAGTGGCACAAGTCTTTTTAAATAATTTTGAATAACTTTTAACATATTGAATAAAATTTGGATCGAAATTGTATTGTTTCATACCATATAATTCGTATAGTTTTGCTCTACTTCTATATATCCCAGATGTTGCCCAATCACAAAACTGAATCTTATTATTTATTTTAAATTAATTTAAAAATATTAATATATTCTAAAATAATTATGTTAAGTAAAGACTCATGTAATTCGTCTGGATTATTCAGGGAAAGGTCCATATTAACAACTTTGGCACTTATGTTATCATTAAATTCCTTTAAGCGATTAGATGTCATCGGTCTACACGTGACCTTATTCTCTTTATGAATTGTACTCACAGGAAATACTACCTTTTGCCCACAGTGCTCAGATGTCAGTTCACTCAATATGGCCTTATTAAAAATTGCCAGTCGCAAAATACATTATCTAAGCAGGTAGCAGAATGTGAAGTGATCCTAGTGGGTTCAAAAAATAAATGCTTTAAGTTAAATGATCCAAATAAACTAATAAATCTGAAAGAGAGAGCTGACTGCTCAAGTAAATTAACATTAAAATCACCACACACTACTATAAGCCTATTACTAAAACTCAAGCGTTTTAAAATATCTTCTATTACGATTTCAAATACACTTAAGTCACTCTGCGGTGGTTGGTACACACAAACTATGACATGTTGCTCTAATTCCACACAGGATAATTCTACAGTGCGCTCTATAGAAAGATTTACTATATCTTTACGTTCTTTATACATTAGATTGTTACATACATATACTAGAGAGCCACCATGTATAGAATTCTTTCTTACAAACGCACTTACAATTGAATAATATTCGTTATTAAATATTAATTGATTAGGTTTTAACCAATGTTACGTTATGCAACTTATTTGAATGTTATGTACAAGTACTTGATATGGAGACGTGACCGGGATTATGCTACTAGGAATCAGTCAATGGGAGGGGGGGTACTGATAGCGGTTAGAAGGGATCTCGTTGCCGATGTTCGTAGTGAGTGGTGCACGTCTGCGGAGGATTTGTGGGTTACATTAACATTACAACGGAAAAAACCTAGAGTAGCCTACAAATTACACATTTGTGTTGTATATATTTGCAACCAGAACCGAGGAAACATGTTGTCGGTACAGTTGATAAATTTTTCGAATAGCCTGACAAATTTAATTTTGTCACATCCTGCGGATAAATTCATTGTTCTTGGCGACTTCAATCAGTCCAACATTTCATGGCATCCCGAGGGTGAAAATGGTTCATTGTGCCCTAGTAATCTGCAGGGTGATGCACAAACAACTCTGATAGACAACTTTAACATCTGTAACTTGATTCAATATAACTGTCATTTTAATAATAATAACAGGCTACTTGATCTGGCACTTTCAAATGACTTGATTTCTGTCTCGCACTGTAATGATGCGTTGGTGCCTGAGGACCCTCATCACAGGGCTTTGTGTATCACTGCGGATTTTGTTGAGTTTCACAGTCTACCTACTCGACCTTTTAAAAAGCTACTATACCGTTCAGGAAACTATGATGCAATTAAGTGTGAGTTAGATAAGGTGGATTGGCATGCCGAGTTAAACAGTAGATCACTTCAAAATGCTATAGAGTACTTTTACAATACAATAGATAGATTACGTACATCCTATATACCAAGTAAAATAGTATATTCAAATCCAAAGTATCCACCCTGGTATATAAGTCCTTTAGCAAAAATGATCAAGGAAAAGTCAAGGTATCATTCGAGATATAAAAAATACAAAAATGTCTCCGATTACACGTCTTTTACCATCTTACGTAAACGATGCAAAAATCTTGAAAAAACGTTATTTGATGCTTACATATCTAAAATTGAAGCCAACATATGCAACAATCCGCGTGCCTTTTGGAGTTACGTGAAATCGAAAAGACAAACTAATTCGTACCCTGCGGTAATGCGTTTCGGACAACAGTCGTCTAGTAACGGTGACGATATTAGCAATATGTTCGGGGACTTCTTTTACTCAAACTTTATCCAAGAGACAGACACCAGCACCAGTTTCCCGTTACATAATGTGCAAATCCATGCTCAACATGTAAATTGCCCGTCTGATATAGGCTCTGTTGAGGTACGCGAAAATGAAGTTCACACATTACTCAAAAATGTTAACCTGAATAAATCTGCAGGTCCTGATAATGTGCCACCTTTCTTTATAATGACATGCTCTAAAAACCTTACTACTCCCCTTTCAATTTTATTTAAGAGATCACTTGATTCCGGTGAAATACCTATAATCTGGAAGTCGGCATATATAACACCTATTCATAAGACGGGACCACGGGGCCACATAGAGAACTATAGACCGATCTCTAAGCTATGTATATTCGCAAAAATTCTGGAAAAGATTGTTCATAAACAGGTTTCTTCGGCACTTAAACTTAATTTTTGCAAATATCAACATGGTTTTATGACAGGTCGATCGACTACAACTAACCTAGTACTCTGTGGAGATTATTTATCGGAGTCCATGACATTACGGTCCCAAGTCGATGTTATATACACCGATTATCGCAAATGTTTTGACAGAATACATCATGGCACTTTATTACAAAAACTCTTGTCCTTCGGCATCAGGGGTAACCTATTCAGGTGGTTTGCATCATATGTCGACAATCGGTGTCAGACTGTCGTACTAAACGGGTACTCCTCCAGAGCGATGCGCATTCCTTCAGGAGTCCCCCAAGGTTCCTTACTGGGACCTCTGTTATTTAATATTTTCGTGAATGATATAGGTACATGTTTCATTAACTCAAAAATTCTGTTATACGCTGACGACATGAAGATCATGAAAACAATAACTTCAGATTCAGACGCTCGATGTTTACAGGAGGATCTTGAACGTTTTCAGGATTACTGTTTTATTAACAAGCTTGATTTAAATGTCTCTAAATGTTATGTGTGCTCATTCACCCGCAAACCAAATCCTACCAATTATGTCTACAAACTGCATGATACGTTGATAGCCAGGGTCGACACCGTTAAGGACCTAGGAGTGACCTTTGACTCGAAACTTTTATTTGATGTACATATAGATAATATCATTAAAAAAGCCTCCAGGGCTCTGGGATTCCTCTTGCGAATATCATCTGATTTTAAAAATATTAAGACTATTAAAATCTTATACTGTTCCCTGGTTCGTAGTCATTTAGAATATGCCTGTCAAGTATGGAATCCTTGTTACGACGTATATATCAATCGCATTGAGGGGGTGCAAAGAAAGTTCTTGAGGTACGTTCAATTCCGATCAAAGTGTTATTTGCCAAACTATATTAGTCGCTGTAGAAAATTTCATTTTCTCCCTCTTCATCAACGAAGAAGAATAGCAGATTTATCGTTTTTATTCAATATAATGAATGGTTCAATCGATGTATCAGAACTGGTACGTAAGATAGGTCTGAGGGTACCATCTGCGTATCTACGTAGATCTCACTTACTATTTACACCCACGGCGAGGACTAATTATAGGCAAAATTCTTATATATTAAGAGCGAGCCGTACGTACAATAACACATGCCAGTGTGTCGATATCGATCTCTTTGCATCTAGCGTTTTCAAATTGAAAAAGAGCCTATGTACTCAGTTCTTTGAGAATAAGGCACAGTTTTAAGAAAGAGAATGTTAATCGCAAGGAGTATATTGTTTGATTGTTTAATTTTAAGGTGTTTTAGTTTTTATATACAACTTTTGTTTAATACTTGTGAAAACTTGTAATTGGCCATCTTCATTTTATAATACTTGTTGTCAAACCTTGTTAGCTGTAAGTTTTCCTATAAATTGAAAATAAAATAAAATAAAATAAAATATATAATATGTAACGGGTATTAACGCGATCATGCATAATGTTTACCTTTTATATGCTTGACGTTTCGATCAGGTTACACTGGCCGTGGTCACAAGCTGACTGGTGCTGCGATGCATATTATATATATATCATGCAACGCGAAAGTTTAAAAGTTTTTAATGTTATGTTGTTTAAAAAATAAATCTTATTCTAACTCCTTACTAATTAGTCTAATACTGTGTGTCTACCTATCCTTTGTCTCATCTAACAGTTTAAAATACTAGAAGTGCCAATATGCAAATGTGTAGTAGTAATACTACTATGTCCTAAATCCTTCACTACCCTACTGGTACCTGAGTCACTACATATATTAAATGCTAATAATTTTGCAAGTTGCTTTTTATAATAAAAGATAGATACATTGTATCTTTAGTTAATAAAAATTTACTAATAAACTTATTAGTGTCAAAGAATAAACTATACTTGTTGTAACATGTACTGTTTTAAAATAGTAAATTAAGTTTTTTAAAATGTGGAGTCTAGAACTGTACCCATATTGTATACAATAATAGCCCAATTTTGAGTGACCTTAAATAATTGACGAAATATAGCTGCGATTTTTTGCTTACCCATTTAGGAGAATAAGCGTGAGACTAAAAATTAAATTCTTTTCATACTTACATGTGTATGAAAAAAAAAAATTTTTAGGAATTTTAGGAATGTTAGAAATGTCGAAACAGCTTTAGAAGTTCGTCAAAAGAGAATCAGAAAATGCCCTGTAATCAGCAATAGTGGGCCGTATGTAGCGGGCCCTAAACCATTGCTGTGTGACATTCCTGAGGGATAACAACATACAATATGCGGTGACGCAGCGGTAGTAAATTCAACTGCTGAGTCTCTGCTGCGTAAAGTCTCGGATTCGATTCCCAGGCAAAGTATTATAGAATATATTAGACAATAAATTTTCGTTAGGAGTACTGTCGTCGTTATCCATAACTAGACAAATCGTGAAAATCTTGAAAATTGAAATATAGTCGTAATACTCAGTCAACCCCTACGGGAATACAAGGGTGGGAAGGTTATAAGCGACGATTTATTTTTATTTTTACAAATTCCACCAGGAGTAATTCCTGTGTGACGGGGACGTAACAAACACAACGGATACAAAGAACACTCAGACTCGAAACAACCTTTTATGAATCACAAATTTTTTTGTTCCGCGTGGACATTGAACTTACAACACTAACCGCACTGGCAGTAGCGAGTCGAACACTTAAACCACTTCTAGGCAGTCAAACTATATACAAGTTGTCCCAGAATATGTAAGGATCTTTCAAACGTGCTAAATAAAAAAATAAAAATAATATGACCCATGTGCAAAAATAAAAAATCTAAGTTTTTAAAAAAGTACGAAACTCACCAAAATAATGCTGCGAATTCAAAACTACGTCAGCTTTTAAAAAAATCTTTTTAGTTTGACGAATCAATCATTCACAAATAACAATAGATAGTGGATAAATGAAAATTAGACATAAACGAAGCACATGTAATTGAAAGACTGGAAAAAGTCGTACATTTTTAAAGACTTAGATTTTTTTTTTGCTTAAACTTCATATTATTTTGAATTTTTTTATTTAGCGCATCTGATAGGTCCTTACCTAAGGAATCTTCCGATACAATTTGATTCACATATTCTAGGACATCCTGTGTAGGCACAGGTTTACAAACTCTATTTTCCTACATGTTTATTCAGGACCATAAACAATAGGTGAATGGAGGTAAATGACTAAGTTATTGAATATATCGCCTCAGCGCCAGGGCGCAAGGGACGATGGAGATTACGTGAAACTTGATGCATTGCCAGGTCTACAGTTTAATATATTGCTTCCTGACTTCCGTAAATTTAATTTACGTATTTATAAATGCTATATGTGGTATGTCTCTGTGGCGCAGTGGTAGTGAATGCTACCGCAGTATATGAATCCGTGCTGCTTCCGAAAATGTACTTTTAGAACACTTTATAATTTTTTTCTAACACGTAGATCGAATCTGAGTTCTGATACATGTATTCATAACCGCTGTTACATTTTTCTTTTTATTCAGAAAGTATACTTATATATTATTATATGATATTAAAATTAGGAACCTATTTTATTCAAGTATTGCTTCCAAAACATGATTAATAAAACTTCTTTTGATAACATTTGCAGCGATACATACAGCATACGATATTAAATTTAAAAATGGGGATAACTGATATGAGACCAATGGTAAACAATAGTGTTGCCACTATAACGTAGGATAATAAAACAAATGGAGAAATTTGTGTGTAGCAGACCTCTGCTTACCCCTTCAAGGATACAAACTCAATCTAAGTCTGTATATATATAACAAACATGAGTCATAGGTAACTTCTGCCTAACCCGTCAGAACACCACTATTATACAAATACCACCACTATTTCAAACAGATTCCGAAACAAAAACCAATAAACTATACACCGAACTTTGACTCACAAACAATTCACTAACGACAAACAAAAGTAATCGCTTTATTCGAACCTGTAAAGCCAGCAAAACGATTGCCCATTCGAATATAAGCTCATTTTCACGGCTCACAAAGACCTCGATTCTCCAAACCCTATCAAAATAAAACTTTGGGAGCCCCTAAACACAATTTCAGCTGAAGAAATTATTCCCGTGGGGTAACTATGGGCACAGGGAGATCCCTTGGCGTCCATTAAACCTATCGCTTTGTAGATCTCGCGCGACATTAAGAGAATATATTTCCAATTGGTTAGTAGGGGCGTGGTTGACAGGATGCTAAGACGACCACGCTTTTGAGATCTTTAGGATATTTCCATACTAGATTTTGCCCGCGGTTTCATTCGCGTAAATGTAGGTTAAGTTAAATTAGTAATAGTACTTTTTCTGGATAATAGGTACTATATGTTCTTTTCTGTTCACCTAATAGTGTGTATGCGAAATATCATAATAATCGGTCTAGTAGTTAAGGCGTGAAAGTGTAACAAATAAACTATTTCACAATCACATTTATAATGTTAGTTAGGATTCTCTTTAAAACAGTTCTGGCACTCGGAATAATTCATATGTGAACTTTGCAAACATTCAAATAATAGACACAAAGAACACCAAGACTCAGAACAACTATAGATCACAGAATTTTTAATCCCGCGTGAATGCATTCGGCGCGGTAGCAATGGCGAGGTGACCACATAAACCACTACGTCATTCATTCAGTTAAAAGATTCCTTTGGATATAAAGATGAACTTTATAATCATATACATGACTTCGTCAAATAAAATATAAAAGGAAGTTAGATATACTGGTGCCACATGCGACTCAAAGTTTTGAGATTTGATTAATTTATTTCATGGGCTTTTTATTTAAATGTACTTACTTACTTTGTTATTAAATATTTTTAGAGAGTATTGTGCTGGGTGGGTTGCTGATGTAGTTTCAGTTCCAGCGACCCATCCACCATTTAAAGCACCGTGGTAGATTTAGTCGGTAATACCATTTAATCATTTCCCCGGTGAGCCTGACATAACCTCTACAATACCCTTTTCCGCGCAGAGGTATGTGTCAATGCATTTCCCCACGATAAAAAGAGGTATTGTGCTGTGTAAGAAGATATATCTTCTTACAAAATATTAATTAATTTTAATACCTGTTTCTATAGAAACAGGTATTAAAAGGCGTACTAAGAAAGTTTGATCTTATCTATAAGTATTCTGTGGTTTGGTTATATAGAAATAAAGTCTAACAACAGTTTCGATTGAGAATAAGTTTTGTTCGAGTGAAGTTTATGTCTAGATTCACTTCTGCATCACCGAACTCTTCTTTTGGGATACTCTATCTTATTAACTCTGTCTACTTAGACAGAGTTAATTAGACGGAGAGATTAATTACACAGTACATTTGCCTTATTAAGGTCTCCAATATTCAGCTTTTGCCGTGTACCGGACATATTTCCAGACTCCGTTAATAGCAAATTAAGAATTTTTAAGCGAAAAATCTATTTAAAATTTGTCTAACTTAGTATCCAATAGCAGTAACTTATATCCTAACTAATATTATAAAAGCGAATGTAAGTTTGTTTGTTACATTCTCACGTCTTAACTGCTCTAGCGATCATCATGGACACCGTATGTATAAGTATACCATACTTGAGCTAATAAAATATTTGACTTGATTCGATGAAATTGCGCATACATTTTGTCAGTGGTACAGATAAGTAATAGTTTAAAAACTAAAAAGCACGCTTTAAAAAGTAGAATATAATTTAATAATTTTAATGTAAAAACGCGTGGGGTTGCTTTCTAAGATATTTTGATAAACATTTTAATAATTTTATTGTCATCGATCCTTGATAAGTGTGCAAAGTTTCAAGTCAATCCGTCGGTTTGAAAGGGGTGAAAATCACGTTAAAGATTCCGTTACATAGACACAAACCAAGTTAATAAAAGCATGTTAGAAAGGACATTGGGTAACTTTCATTCAAAAAGAAAGTACTGTTCCCGAGGAATTGAAATTTATAACGTTAGCAAAGCCGCGGTCATAGTCTATTACATAAACTGATGAACCTAAAATACTGGAGTTATATTTAGATTTTCTGTCCACCCACAACAACACTTAACTTAAAACATGGATCAAAAATATTCGCCTACCCACACAGGACTTTGAAAAAATACTGTTGGCCTCTTTTCTTCCCAAAATAGGCCATTACTAAAAATATTAAAACGTAAGTACCAGCTTTCATACCAAAATATTTGCGATGACTTAAAAGCCCAAGTTTATACAAACTTGCGTGAAAACCATTTCTACAAGCTTTTAACGTTATTAAATTTTTATAACATTTGCCATTATTTAAACTTATTAGCACTACCTAAGTTATCAAAGTGTGTCTAAGATTCAACTTGGGGCGAGCCTAATTGGTTAATATAACTTAAAATAATTCTAAACTGCTATATTTTCATATTAATTGTTCTTGAAGAGTAAAAGTGCTTTTGTAAAAGAAAATTAGGGCACAGAAATAACCTTTGCTGCAACGATGGATTAACGGTAGTTACTTATGGCTTACATAATATACAGAGGGTTAGTTGAAAAATAATAGCCTAATAGCCTTTGACCGGTGACTTACCTATACTAATATTATAAACAGGAAAGATTTAATGGTTTGTTTGTTCGTTTGTACCGATTGAACTCAAAAATTACTCAACCGATATAAAAAAATATTTTACCATTAGAAAGCTATATTATTACCAAGCAACGAAGGCTATATTTAATTTTGAAAAAATCAGTTTTTTAGTAGTAACAGTACTTTTACTTAACATAACCTAATCTACTTTTATGCGGGCAAAACCGCGGGCAAAAGCTAGTAGGCATAAAATAAGTCACTGGTAAAAAGTTAACTTGCGCGTTGTGAATCCTTAGATAAACCCTTATTGATTTTATATGCGAATGTGTGTTTGTTTGTTACGCTTTCACGCCTTAAATACTCGACCGATCATCTCGAAATTTCGCAATTTCGATGAAAGATACCCTTTCATCTAGAAAACAGTTCCGTTCCCGAGTGAGAAAATTACCATAACCTACATTCACGCGAGCGTAGCCGCGGGCAAATTCTAGTAATGAATAATGATATGACGCCAGAACTCTCACTCACCAGACGATGGGTCACATTCTCACACTTAAATTGGGCTACTGTTACTATATTTCTTCGCACGAGGTGGCTCTTCCAGGTGATGGTACCATCGAATAGGTAATTGCCATCCTCCAGGCACTGCACATACATTTTTTCACGCCTACATCCTAAAAGTGGTCGCCCAAGGTGCATTACACCCTTTTTTTTCTAGCTATATTTTTTCTACGTTACAAGAGCCTACTGCCATCTGCCAGGATTAGTTCCACACTCCTTGCTACAATTTTTTTTCACAGAGAACCCTAAACACTTTGCCTAATTCAAGAACCGACCCAGAGACCTTATTTACACACGGCTACACATCAAGTTAGACACCCTATATACGCATAGCTACGCTACATACAAAATAGAGAATTGTCGGAAAGGGACTGTGCATAGCGGAGTCGATGTAATGGTAAGGATAGAACGTCGCGTCTCGTTCAGCGTGAATGAGACAAAATAACAAAAGTATAACGCACTCTCTCGCACGATTCGCAGCGTTCAACTTCTAATAGTTCAAAGTCCAATCAGTCTAGGTTGATGTGTCACTGTGTGTACTACTGTACAGCAGTCACATACATTACCACATCACTGAGGTTTATTCACATAAAGAGGTTTTAGGCCAATTGAAGTATTTTTTTTTTATAAAATTACTACTAATTTGGGTATCAAATTACTAGTATTCTGGTTCATCACTCTAGCTAAGCTAGAATGCTTGTATTAGGAGTAGGTTCACGTCGGTAGTTTTACGGGTAGGATTTGAACCCGCAACCTCTTGATCGCAAGTCCAATGTCTTATCCACTGGGCTACCACCGCTTAAATGACCCAAAACCTCTCTAACCTTTCATAACGTCAAGTTTAAAACAATAAGTGCTTAAACAAACATACCTAGAATTTTAAACGCGTTATAATTAAAACGACTAAAAGAAACCTCCAGTTACAACGCTCGTTCCAACAACGAAGTTTGTCTACAGAGTTTGATTTAACAAACCCTGGGGTCCTGCCAACTAAAACATAGGGTCCCAAAGGTCTCTATTAGCTAAACACTCGCTACGAGGTCTGAGCGAAAAAATAGACGTTTGCTTAACGATCTAGAAATAGGCGACCTAGTTTTTGTACCTTTAGGCATTGAGTTTTACAGGTTTATGTGTTTGACCATTTTATTACAAAAGTTTTAAAATTACCTACTAGTAAGTTGGTTGTTAGTTAATTCAGTTAACCAATCACATTAGTTGATATTTGTTTGATCGTCTCTAAACTTATTGTCCTGATGATTTACGTGATGCAGAATAGAAACCAGAGCTAAACTTTGTATAATTTTATTCTTATTCTTTAAGCAGGTACAATATTCTCTATTTTATTTACTATGCTTATAATGGTTTCAATCCTATTTTAAAAACGTCTACTCCCCCGTAGTTACTTAAGGTAATCTCTGTGTCTGGAAAACTTTACAAACATTTAAACTACAGAAACTTGGTGGGCTCGACTCCTACACGGGACAATTTAACAAATTATGGTTCCGAGTCTTCATGGTCTTGTGTCCGTTATTTGAATATTTGTAAAGTCACCCGCGGCACAGGTTTTGTTCCTTGTGTCAAACTAAAAACAAAAAGAACGAACAATCCAAAGACTATACAATAAATTGATATTACAAATATTTCTCCCACGTGGAAATACGAACCGCGACACTCGACGCAGTGGCAGTATCGAGGCATTCACTTAAACCATTGTGCTATTAGTGCAGTCAATCCAATTCCAGCCAGACATAACACTATGTTTGTACATATATTATTACAATACTCTTTTATATTAAAGTGTAAAGTAGAAAATACGGGATGCGCCACGGTGACGTCACTAAAGAATTTCCAGTATGGTTTAATAAAATTCTAGTTGCATAGCAAACGTACACGACAATGTGACATATTATATTGACGTCTGTATATACCCGAAGAGTACCTAATACTACATTCACATTTAGGCGGCTAAGATTTAGATCCAACTTTTTAACTTAATAACGAACACATGTTAGGACTCCGTGTTGCCACTATAAATTGCTCAGCAGAAACATCCAATAACACACTATCTGAACCGGGTATGATAACCAGATCTCACGATCGCACACAAACATTAGCGCAAATTTGCAGTATATTACTATGCTATGATATGATAATTGATTCGGCCAAAGTGTTATTCTGTAACATTAAATTCTACTGACGGTATGGAGTTTGAAAGGCTCGCCTCCATTACGTGAGATTTTAAACCGTTGGTAGTTTGGGCATGTAGAAAAAACAGACGAGAAAAGACTGACTACGTAAGTTTATAAGGCAAGTATGAATGGAACAGTCGCAAGAGGCAGACCTAAGCGAACGTTTCTTGATCGGAGACGTTCCGAACAAAGGCCAGGTTAAGAGCACCTTAAACCGGCAAACGTGTATGAGAAATGTGATGAAAGTACATGTATCCAGAGAAGTGTGTCAGGATCGTGGCAAATGGAAATCCGTAGTCTCTGCCTACCCCTGTGGGAAACCGGAGTGAATCTATGTATGTAAAACCGTAATAGGCGAAATGTGGGTGCAATACAATTGTAAATATTAATACCTATTTATATTAATATTAATCTTAGATTCACCAAACATTTACTTTTAAAATCTCATTGCCATAATCTTTTGTAATAACTACACACAGTTCCTCAAAAATGAAATTTAAAAAAAGATTCGTATTATTAATAAACATTTCGCGATTGAAAAGAGTAAAAAGTTTCTTGCCAGTTTCTTCTCATGAAAGCTCTACTCCTAGAACAGACTTTTTCAATCCTAAATTTTTATTTTCGTTTTATTATTCTATTTTTATTAATATATCATATAGGTACCTATAGTTAATAGACGTGTCCTCAAAAATCTTTATTTTCATAAAAATGTGCAAACATTTCTTGTGCGCACATTTTTATAAAAATAAAAATTTTTCACTTTGGTTTTGTCTACGTATGTATGTTCAATCAATCATTAAATGATTACGTAATCATTGATTGAACTGACCTCATCATAGTTTCAATAATCGAATCAATCTCTAACGTGTGATGTGGTGATTGCGGCAATTATCCGTACACTCGCTAATTTAGTTATGGCAACAGGCCACACGAATATTATGTGTGTATGTATATGTTGAAACAACGATGGCCTAGTGGAAGACCATTAGGCTGATGCAGCGATCATTAGTTCAGCTCCAAGACAGGCCTTTGATTTTTGAAGTTATGAGCATATTAAAACGTTAATAATCACTCGCTTTAACGGTGACGAAAAAAATCGTTAGGAAACCTGCATGTCTGAGTGATCTACTTAATGTTCTCGAAGACTTGTAAAGTCTACCAAACCGCTCTTCTCCTATTGAGAAGAAGCCCGTACCTAACAAGGTAACAAATTTTTATTATGTTACTATGTACCAGGTGTTTCAACTATTATACCGTATTGACTTTAAAAATAATAAATAAAATATAACAGTTATTTCTTAAAAACCTTAATAGGACGAAGCAATTTCTAGGTTCTGTAGTATTTCTTTTTGTAATGCGACGCCTGCTCACGTGTTTAATTCCTAATCGCGGAGAACTTTTTTAGGGGCCGTCATTTTAATATTTGTAAGGACAATCATTCAAACAATGGATATAAAGAACACCAGAACAACCATTTGTGGAACACATTTTTGTCCCTTGTTGGATTTGAAACCACGCCACTCGGCTTTGAGGCATAACCGACATAACCACTAAAATCAGCCATCAGTACATATGCACTCAATATGTAAATCCAAATATGTGACTGAGCTAAACACTTTAAGGGGACTGAAGTCTCTTGGGATACAGGTAGGTATGTAAGTTTGTTCAGCCTACAGTATATTGAATTTAAGTTTATAAGTTTGTTAGACTGCCTCTAACATTCCTGGAACTTCAGCACAAAGTTGTAATATCGTCTATATCTCTGAGTACTATGTTTAACAGAAACTTGTAGCCAAATTTAAGGTGTTTCACCTTATGGATAATGTTCACATATACAGAAATAGGACATGTATGGAAGGGGCAGAAGTCTATCTTAGAAAAATAATTCTTCTGTACGTTTGCATGTCACTGAACTCCTAAACGGCTAGACTAATATTGATGAAATTTTTGTGTGTGTTTGAGGGGATTATAGACGATTTAGTTTCACATTTGAGTCCGGAAGGTGGAGCTGCGATCAGCGATGTTATAGCAGCGGCAGCAAGGCGTGTTACAACCATATTTCACCAGCTGATGCTGCTTCTGTTAAAAAGACTAGTTTAACAAAAATGTATCTGCCAAAAATCTATTGAATCAACCTAAATGTAGCAGATAGAAATTATCTCTATCGATTATCGTGAATTTTCTTTTACATATTTAAAATAATCGAGTTTTCAGAATGAAAAGTATTTTTTTAAGTTATAAACTAATATCATAAATGTGAAAATTTTATGGATATTTTCAATATACTTTGCTCAACCGTTAAACAGATTATATTAATGAAAATCGGCATACAGATAGGTAAACCATATCCCAAATTAGACATACATATATCAGAGAATTTTAATCCTATACCTAATGCTTTGCCATATGATTAACGCAGGCAAATCCTTATGCAAAAATTATATACATCATATCGCTATCAAAATATTATATTTGGTATATTAATCTACAACGTAACAACAAAAAAATATGTCCAATAAAAAGCCATTCATTCCCAAGTTTGGTCACCCTACGATCGGATACAACATTCGCAGGAACAATCTCATTAGCCGTGAATTTCGTGGACCCCCGCCCATCGCAAGATTTATATTGTTATGCCCAAGACTTAAGCCTCTATAATATACAGACATTTGCATTTTATCTCTTTATACTTCGTTGTGATTCATTTTGTTCAAAGCGTTGTGATTTGGGAATGGAAAATAAAGTATTAAGTTTAATAATTATACTATTTTGAAACGTATATCATTTACTTTTTGACATCCATCACATGGAGATTATAAATTGGACGTATTTATGCAAAATGGATCCAACCCACATAACACTTTTTTTAAATATTGTCATAAATGTTATTAAAGATATATACATCAAATTTATTGAAACAATACTATACTGAAAATAAATTACTATGTCCATTATTATAAAGGAATTTATAATCAAATCAGAAGCGTTTTATTTTTATATATTAAACTAGCTGTCCTGACAGACGTTGACCTGTACAGGCGAAAAAAAAAAAGATCCAAATCTAAACCATCCTCAAATCCATTTGAACACACACAAAAAATTATTCAAATCGGTCCAGCCATTTAGGAGGAGTTCACTGTCAACACACGTACAGAAGAATTATCTGAAACTACAATTGTTTCAAAAGTAAGTTTGTGTTGCTGGATCCATTTTGCATAACTATGTATGTCCAATTGACCATCCAAAGATTAAAATTATAAACGCAGCCTTACCTTACGTAGATCACGCGAAAAAGTGTCCTGACTAAAGTGAGCTCACTCTTTACATTTAAATGATAAAGATCGATAGTGTGCAATTTACAATATGACTAACTATAATATCTGAGGGCACGGTAATGCCCCAGCCAAGACGAGCCAAGCGAAGTGCAAGGGCACTACCTACCTTTTTTCGAAGCCCTTCGTCGTTTTTTTAATCTATAAGGATTACTTGGGTTTGGATTACACCAGATAAACAAAATTCTCGAGATATGTTGTTAATAGCAGACTTATTAAACATATAAAGTTTTAATTGCATAGCTCTTATACTTTAGATTTTATTGATATCTAAAAAACTCTGATTTCGTCACTGACTCACTGATGATCATTAAAATTCTTAGGGTATCTCCTAATGTCTTACAAAGCTGAAATTTAGTATGTACGCTATATACACAAACAACAAAAAAATTATAAATCTTGTAACTTTTATCCCCCAACCCCTTAAACTAGGGGATGGAAGTTTGTATGAGACTTCCGCAATTTTGAGGCTAGATATCTGAAAATTAATATAGTGACTCCTTGTATCCTTCCATGTATTATAAATAATAAATCTGATGTGCAAGAAATACATCGAAAGAAAGAAAGAATAATTTAAAAAAATTGTCACAATCAACTTACAAACAGAAATGAAATCCCACCAAAAATATTTTCATATAAAATATTGCCAAGACGAGACAATAAGACTCGCACTGTCAAAAAAATATCAGATCTCATGTAGAGCCAAGCTTTTAATTCTACACGCCTTAACTCTACAAGGCATTTTTTTTTTTTGATACCCAGGAAAAATGCTTCATGCACTACCCGCCGGCTAGGGGACGGCACCGGCGGGGCGTGTGGGACTCCCAGCAAGAAGACGCGCTGGTATACCCACTAAAAAACCTGGGGTGTTCCCTCTCTCACCCAATGGGGGGGGCCAGTTAGGAACTTAAAAGATTCAACCATAGCAGGCCCCCCCGTGTGGGTGCCGGCCGGGTCATTTTTTTCGGACCCGACCACCTCTCGTCCCCAAGGGAGAGCCTGACTGCTCTCCCCTTTCGACATCAGAAAGGCGCGCGGGCTCTGGGGACTTTTAGTTTACGGGTGGCAGGGTCCCCTGAGGCCCCGCCACCCGGAGCCCCTAAGTGGGGGGCAGGAGAGTGACATAAGCGCGTCTCCTGCGCCCCTTCCTCCGGCGGCGGACGTCCGGGGCGCAAGGATCGTCCTCACGTCCCCGCTCCGCCGCCTCCTTCTGCGAGATGACAGTCTCGCAGAAGGAACTCATTGCGCCCCAGCACCTGTCGTCGCCGACCATCTTGGATATGACGGTCGGCAACGAAAGGTCGGGGCCAATCACGGTGACCAGGGCACAGCGCTCCGCGGCCCACGCCGGGCACTCCTCCAGCGAACTCTACAAGGCCTAACTTCACAAACTCTACACCTTAGTCAAAATATGTGGCTTGACCATTTCGCTACTTTCACATGGGCGTAAGGTAAAAAATGTATCCACTGTTCATTACTGTTCTGTTATACAATAGTTCTTCTAGTAAGTCTGCTTAGTTTGGGTTAGATGGTGTTGTGTGTATGTGATAGAATATTATTATTATTATATAATACAAATGTAGCTAGTTTTACAAAATAACACAACAATCTGCAAAAAACACAAATGAGAAGGCGGTGTCGCTCGTGTTTTCCTGGATGAAAGATGCCTATGTCATGTTTTCTACCTCTGACAACGTGTTTAAATAATATGATCGATCGAGTAGTTAAGGCATGAAGGCATTCACATTTATAATATTAGTTAAGATAGATTTGTTATCCGGCCTCACGGCCTACTTGTCATATATTCGCTTGTATTGTCTCTCATGTGTTTTACCAACTTTACGGAAAAGGCATTAAAGATAGAATGAATGAAAAAGAACGGTTGAGGTATGTGAGCCACCGAAACTTTCCCTCTTTCCAACTTATTTTCATAAAAACCAATATACTTACCCTATGGCACTAACTGCACATATATACACCTAAAAACCATTATCTTTTTACAGACACAGTCAAAACAAATTCTACACTATCCCGCATTGGAATTTCCACAAATCTATAACTTATATTCTTATTACTTATATTTCCCAATAAATATACGAAAGCAATATCTTTAAATGAGCATACGGTACAGAATTTAAGGTACTGTCTGCACTTGCGACTTATCGCGTGATTTAACACTGCCCGACACATATTTGCAGAGAGCTATGCGACGCGATTGTCGCTGGTATTTGTTAGGTAATCGTGTGGCTTTCTAGAAGCTATTCCGTGTGATATTCGGCGACTGCTGCTTATAATATATAGCTTGCGACAAGTTATTGCAAAATCGTAACATTGTTAATGCCTTATTCGTGTGTAGTGTTGTTATGGAATTTATTCTGTAGTTTATAGTGGTTTGTTGTGTTTTAGGTTTTTGAGTTTCAATTTGTGGTGTCTCGTTGGCTGTGGTATAAGATTGTGGATATGTTTGTGGGTGATCGCTCGTGAAGTTTTGGGTTCGAATTCCAGGTTGGGTTAATATCTATTGAAGTTTTCTGGAAATTCTCTGAAGCAGCACAGTTTATGGCCATGTAGTCGGTAATAGTAACAGCGATGCCTGTCCAATATTTTTTTATTTTATTTTTACGCTTAACAACACAGGCTGCTTTAATCTACTAACTATTTATTAATATATATATATATATATATATTTAATCAAGCGCTAATAAGCCTTCAGAATGGAGAATATATACATATCTCAATTCTATTCTTTAAATAAAATATATCTTATTTGACTAATTGTAAAATTCTAGTTTCACCCTCTGTTACATGTCACGTAAAACAAATACCGCACTCTTGCTATGAAAAAGGCATTCTGGAATAATGTCAGGTTCCAAAAGGCTTGAAGGTATTCAAGCAAAGAATCTAATAACAATGATTGATGCAAAAGAGATATACCGAAATCGTAACAAGTGGAGCTTCCTAGTCTGTATCTAATTACCTATCCCAGTCACTCTCAGTTTGCTTGTGACCATGACCTGTGTACCAACGTCGAAACGTCACAAATTCCAAAAATGTAAAGAAATACTAAGCATGATCGCGTAAAGGAGTCTGCCCACTACCCCGTCTCATACCACGACCGTGCCAGTATATTCTTTGTAAGGAAATGTATAAGACTATGCCCACTAAACCGTTCCGTCACCGACCAGCAGTTCCTATAGCAGGGCGTATCGTGTTGCTTTTCGTGTCTGATGCGTTCCTAGTACGGTCATGGTATGAGACGATGTACTGGACAGACTCCTTTAGATTTCGATTCTTAATAAATAAATCATGCAACGTGAAAGTATAAAAAGAAAACAACTTCCGCACTAGGGATAAGCTGTTTGGACATAACAAACAATGCAGACAAAGAGCACATAGCATTAGAACAACTATATATAACCTGCTCATATTTTAGTCCCGTCTAGAGATCAAACCCACAAAACTCAGTGCATTGTATAGCGACAAAGCGACTACCTTAACCACCCGTGCAGTTAAATATAATGCGTTTACCTTTCCTTTCGGAAAAAAAACCGTATTTTTATACAAACGTTTTAGAATATATGTATGAAACATATGAATTATGGCTTAATTATGCCTAACAAAGATCGCTTATAGCGATAAAACCGCACATTCTACATACCCGTTGTTTATAAGGCAAGCTGTACATTTTCTTGATGTACAGCACAGAGCACGAAACAAGCTAGCGTCGTCAGGGGTACAGAAAAGGACATGGGGGCACCTTTCATCCACAAAAAGTACTGTATTCACAAAATCTACATTATCACGAGCAAGGCCGGTACAATTCTAGCAATATCATAAAATTAAATGCGAATTTGAGTTTATTTTTAATGTAAAATGTGATTAATCTTTTAGTAAATAAATGAATGTATATGTTTATTTGTTACGCTTTTACGTCGTAATCACTCGACCGATCATCATCAAATTTAGCAAACACGTTATCAGTGGCACAGGAAAGGATATAGGGTACTTTTCATCCAGAAAAAGTAATGTTCCCGAGCGAAGGAAGCCGGATACAAAATCTAGTATACTATACAAGCGTGTCAACTACACACGAGTTACAAATATGACACTTTTATTATTAAATCGAACTCTCAGAGCCGCCTGCGCTCGGCACCGAGGACTCAGTCACATGACACACATAATATTGTTACTTTCCTCTCTAGTAAAATTGTGATGCTATGTAGTCTTTGTACATATTTATACGCATAGATTAACTTATATTCACTTACTGTACTGTGTGGCAGTAAATTTAAATTCACAGAAAAAAATTACGTGTAACTTTGACATTCATAAGTGTTACCTTGTAACCTAACTTGAATAAATTTATTTTGATTTGATTTGATTTGATACTGTATACGAACTTCCTAAAAGGGTGTATGAGGTGTATTACAACCAAATTTCAACAGATTTGCATTAGGTCTTACTTATCAAACATTAATGCAAACTTATATCAAAACTAACAAGGCCTATCTATATTAATGTCTTAATAGTTCCTGGTGCAATGGCAGCGATAGCCTAGTGGGAGACCGTTGGAATGTTACGCATAGGTCTCGAGTTCGATCCCAGGGCGCACATCTTTGACTTTTCGTATTTATGTGCGTATTAAATAGTTAATTATCGCTCGCTTTAACGGTGAAGGAAAACATCGTAAGGAAACCTGCATGTCTAGGAGTTGTACATAATTTACTTTAAGATATGTGAACTCTGCCTACCCGCACTGGTAGCAGCGTAGTGGTCTATGGCCTAACTCTTCTTACATTAATAAGAGGCCCATCCCCAGCAGTAGGACAGTTTAATACAGGGCTGATATTAATAATATAATATCTCCAGTATTAATTCAGAACATGGTCTATCTGTATGCCAAATCTCATCCAAATCTGTTCAATAGTTTAAGCTTGAATGAGTAACAAACATCCAAACACTTTACAATATCAGTAGGAAGTTAATTTTAAACATGCCTATGTTCCGAATAATCTTTTATGTGGAAGCATAGAGGTAGTTTTAATTAAGTTGGTAAATGCGGTGTATAACTTAGACCAAGTCATGCCATTATTCAAAAGATAGGGGCTGCGATAGCCACGGTACTAATAGCTCGTTTCGTGTATGCATATTTAGTACATTAGGTATACTGAGTCTTGAGTGAAATTTAGTATCTAAGTCATGTTGCAGCAGCAATAAGTGGGTGGAAATTCAAAATTAATAAACGGTGACTAAATGAAGACGTAATAGTTTAAAAGACGGAACATGACGTTATAGTTTTAGAGGTACGTCGTCGAATTTTGTTCTAGATGTGGATAATAGAGTTAACCTCAAGAAAATAAACAACCTAACCTCAAAATGATTCTATTTTTAAAGACATTTCTTACTCTAGAATTTTTAACGTCTCTAGAGTATTTCTGAGCCGCGGACTATACAGACGTTCAGACAACTGACACGAAGAACACCAGACTCGCAACAAATGTTTGTGACTCACACAATTTTTTTTCACGTGTGAAAATCAAACCTACATCAAGAGGCGTGTCGGCAGTTGCGAGGTGACCACTTCAAATACGCCATCCGTTCAGTCATATTCTGAAAATTATTTTAGTAATAGAATGCTACGCTTTAGTAAAATAGGCTATGTTGAATTTCATAGCACATGAGCAAAGCTGCGAGTGCAAACTAGTATATAACAGAAATTATGTATTAAAATGCATATGAATTCGGAACCTACACGAATAAATCATTTTAGTGTGAATTTAACTTTGAATTTTGTAGCGGTATCTTAATCCGTTTACAAGATAAGCAGGCTTGCTTTATCCAACAAAGCATAATATAACAAAAATGTAAATTCTCACGTTAATCGTAAAACTAAGACAAATCTATTTAAACTCGATTCAAAGACAGCCTATCAATTTCCATACCATTTAAATAGCCATAAACTGAAATCGGCGCTTTAAAACGAAACATTTTAAGTTTGCGGCCTAAAGGTCGAATAGAGAAGCTTTTACACTAACTACACACGACTGTTAAAAAAATCGAATGATTCGAAAATGGCACGCTTACGTATTCGAATGAAAATGTATTCGTCGTCGATTATTAATATAATTGGAAACGTAACCGAATATTCGAATCACGATTCGGTGCCACATTTTAAAGAGCGTTTTCATACTTTAAGGCACTGCAATGAATATGCTTATATACGAGTACGTGCATAATCCTCCGTCTATATACCCAAAAAGGTGGGCAGAGGAGTACAATACTCAGATTTTGCCTGTTATGCTTTGTGGTCCCGCGTAATAAGTGGAATTACTGAAAATTCTTGATACTAAATCGCAATGACACTTTGCCTTTTCTGGTATCGGAATCAGAAACCATTCAGTTACGTATTCGAAGCCCAGCGCAGCGCAATGCATAGCGATTGTTGTGCTAATTAAATTGACTGCGCCAACTAGGCATTATGCTTGCAGTAATATAAGAATACAAAATAAAAATGTACACTACAAAAATAAAGCACAATGGTAACCTCAGTTAAACCTGTTCTCAAACTACTTCAATTCGCCTACCACCTCTACACACACACATATACAAGCATAGAAGCAATGTAGGGTTACAGAACAATAACAGTAATGACCAGTCCCACAACTAACAAGTAAAAGTTATCCGAAAGATAAATCGCATGTTGTCTCACTCCTGTTAGGGTAAAGAAGAGAGATGGCGAGAATTTTATCTTATAGATAAATTTTATCTGGAGGTGGTAGTACAAGCCCTAAAAGTCGTACCTAAATCTTGCGGTAAATAAAATATTAAGACTTCTAACATTTTATTGCGTGCATGCAGTAAATGAAGGGTTACCAGACCCAAAGAGGCCAATATTTTGAAGCTTCGTAGTTCTATCTGTCATCAGTAGACTGTCATAATAGCCACTCGTTTATTTAAGAGTCTCAGCAACTCAAGAGGCGAGCTTTCTGGCGTAGCTGAAACCTTGTATCACAAGCAATCATAGCAAACGGATGCTTGTCACCCAGCTGGTCGCACTACCATAGTAGTAAAAAAGGAAAGTTGTAAAGTTTAGTATGCAATATCCTTAAGTTTGCTGCAAAGTAGATAATGTCGGAGAAAAAGCCCGGAGCGGCGTGGAGTAATTGATAGCGGGCTACGATTTAATTCGGCGAGGGCCACGATTATCGCTGATCGTTACAATGTACTAAATTACGACCGGTTTAAGACGTTATAATTTTAATGTTACTTTAGGGTAAAGTGGTTCGGGTCTAAATTAATTAGTGTGTTTGGATTTAAATGGTTTTTGTAGTGTTGATTTGAATTTATTTTAATACAGGCTTGTTGTTTACAATCAAGTTTATTTAGGCTTAATTTTCAAATGTTATTAATACACTCTAAAGATGACGGTAAAATTGTATCATAGTTGGAATATAACTATATATACAGTCCTTTTAAAATGCACATTACACTTCTAAAAAATCCGAGCCATTATAATATTCTTCAGACCGAATTTCGATCACGGCAGCCTAACTTAACGGAGACTAGCCATCTGCGCAGGAGATATTATAGTGCACAAGTATGTGCGCAAACACAAGTGCATTCTCTGTTCCCTAACCCTCATGATCCAATGAGACGGTAATCCGACATGACCTGAGAGAGCTCAGATGCAGGAACAACGGCTTTACGTGCTTTGGCCGAGCCATTATTTACATAGTAAAAGGACTATAAATACGATTACACTTGCTTTTGCCCACGGATTCGCTCGCATTGATGTAGATCTTGTCAATAAATTTTTAATTAAAATTTTCGGGACCAGTACTTTTTTCTGGAATGGATAGGTCTGCGTTTTCTGTACTCCTGACGAAACGATCATCATAAAATAATAGTTTAAAATACACGCTTTATTAAAAAAACCAAACTAAAAAAGTAGAAAATAATTTAATAATTTTAATGTAAAAAAGCATGGGGTGGATGGTTATCAAAATATCTTAGAAAGCACTCCATGCTTTTTTACATTAAAATTATTAAATTATTTTCTACTTTGTTTTCTTTTTAATAAAGCGTGTTTTAATTTTATAAACTATTTTTTTCAATCTTTCTTTTTTTTACTCAATTTTTATATTGTCATCGGTCCTCGATAAGTGTGCAGATTTTCAAATCAATCCGTCGATTTGAAAGGGGTGAAAATCACGTTCAAAGATTCCGTTACACAGATACATACATACCAAGCTAATAAAAGCGTGTTAATATTGCATACTCGTTGTATGCAATATTTTATGATGATCGTTGGGAAGTTAAGGCGTGAAAGTGTAACAAGCAAACAAACAAACTAACGTTTATAATATTAGATAAGTTTACATGTATGACACATATTTACCATAGTTTTTAGCTTGTATTAAAACAATTTTTAAAAGCTTGAGTAAATAAATACATTTGTATACTTTAAAATATGGCAATTATTTGCGATGTGTTGCCACTCTTTACAGGCCTTATAGTGTCAACGCTCTTATTACACAATACACATACAAAACTGACAGCTACATTTAATCTGAAAGAAAGGATTATAAGCTATTTATTTACCCAAAAGGGTCTATATTACAGTACAATAAAACATTAACCACCTTTTGTCTTCACCAAAGTGTGTCACGAATTAACAAAAGCAAAAACATTTACTGAAAAGGGGTAAGCTTTTCAGTATTTGTTCTTGTACCTAAATAGATTATCCCTATCATTACAGCTCAGTGGAAGTTAGTCGACGAACTTTGACATTTAATTGCGAAGTTGGTTGGGATCGGCCGAATGGTTACATGTGCCTACGGCCGACTCGTTTTCACGGCTCTTTCGTAATCTTAGCTGGATAATCGTATTAGTTGGTTAATATAAGTTTGGGATATGATTGCGTTAGTCTAAGGCAAGGTTAGCGCAAATCTGAGACGTTTTGTCTCGCAATTTTTTGTCACGCATTTTTGTCACCGTTTGCTACCTTTTAGCAAACGGTGACAAAAATGTGCGTGACAAAAAATTGCGAGACAGATATAATTTTGTTGGTAACACCAATGACAATTCATAGGAATACTCCATAAATTTCTCAAATATACGTGAAGTTTACAAATCCGCACTAAGCCTACGTGGTGGACTATGGCTTAAACTTTTTCACACTGTGAAGAGGCTTGTTCCAGCAATGGGACTGTTTACATACAGGGCTGATATTATTATACAAGGTGTCCGGTAATTAATGGATAACCTTGAAATGTCTTATAGTAGAACTGAAGGCCGTTCAGAAAAAAAAGAAAAAAAAACAAAAAATATATATATATATTAAGAAGTGCAAGCTATATTAGCATAGCATACTTTTGACTGTCTATCTATTAGCATAATTAGTGTTTAATAATAAAACAACAAAAAACTGATGTATTTCATTCATTTATGGTCGTAGTATACAAGAAAGTTTATACATGGTAATTAAAAAATAAACACATATCTCAGGTAGGTTAGGATAGATTTTTTTCATATTTTTTTCTGAACGGCCATCAGTTCCACTATAAGACATTTCCAGGTTATCCATTAATTACCGGACACCCTGTATACATACGTACCTATGGCCGACTCGTTTTCTTAACTCTTTCGTAATCTTAGCTGGATAATCGTATTAGATGGTTAATATAAGTTTGGAATATGATTGCGTTGGTCTAAGGCTAAGGGTTAACGCAAATCAGAGACTATTTAGTATTTTTCAATCAAATTTTTCTATCACGCAGTTTTTTAGTCTCGAAATTTTTTGGTCATCGTTTGCTGTGCAATAGTTGGTCAATAGAAAGGAAAACCATAGTGTTCATGTCATCGCTACGTCAACTAGCGAAACTTTTTGTCACGTACCTGTCACGCACGCAATGAGTGCCATTTCTGTGTTTACATCCAAAATGGTATTTTCTCATAGCAGTAGTTAGTAGTGTACGGCAGCTCTCACTGTTTAGATATGAATGCGAGTATAGTCAATATGTTAAGAAGATTTTCTTAAAGACAGCATATCGAGAAATTACATTTAATTTCAAGAACTTATATTATTGTATTTTTATTATAGGGCAATACCAGTCTAGTAGTGGACTCTCGAGAGTCTCGAGTTCAATCCTCTGACTTTTCTAAGATATTGTAACCTTTAGAGTGGTTTTCAACAAGGGATCTGTTGATCCAGAAAGAACAGGCCACGCCGTAGGGGCGTGGTGTCTGAAGGTAGATTTATGAGATTAATAATAGATGAGATGACAATTAACACTTTTAATATATTTTGAAAACAAGTATAGACAATAATAATTTTTACTATATAACAATAGTCAGGGCGTGGTTCGTCTTAAGGCTTGCTTCGTGGTCCTTGAAGAATCAGGACACTTAGCTGAAGGTGTGAAGCCGGCCGGGAGAAGACTTCGTCTGACACCGTCCGCTCCTTATATAGTCCGGCGCCGCCGGTCGCGAGAGGTGGCTAGTGACGTGCGCCCGCGCTCGACGAGCGCCTAGGCGATTAACGTCACAATATGTATGGATAAAATAGGTGATTATCGCTCGCTTTAAAAGTAATGGAAAACGTCGTGAGAAAACCTTTATGTCTGAGAGTTCTCCCTAAAGTTCTCGAAGATATGTGTAGTCTACCAACCTGCAATAGGCCAACGGGATGGACTATGCTCTAGCCTGCTGGTTTTCACAACACACGACGACACAGGCCCTTTCTTGGTGATCCAAGAAAGGGCCTGTGTCAAGCAGAAGGGCTACATATTATCCTAACTAATAAATAATAATATAATAATATTCTAACACATACACACAACACCATCTAGCCCAAACTAAGCAGAGCTTGTACTATGGGTACTAGACAATGGATAAACATACATATATACTTTTTTTTTTGTAAATACATACATATTATACATAGAAACACCCAGACCAAGACAAACATCCATGTTCATGCACACAAATAATTGTCTTGTGCGGGAATCGAACCCGCGACCTCAGGCGTGGCAGTCGGTTACACTAACCACTACGCCATCGAGGCCGCCACTTTCACGCCTTAAGTACTTGACCGATCATCATGAAATACATACACGTTGCCAGAGATACAGAAAGGGACATATACATATGTACGTTTCATGCAGAAAATGTACTATTACTAAGCGCAACCGGGGCAAATGGTAGTAGTATTGTATAAAGGGGGGATCTTTATGTTCTATTTTGCAAAAGCTGCATTATAACATCAAAATAACGTATATTTCTGCTTGTAGCTGGTACTTCCTGTATGTAAGTTTCACTTATAAAACAGATAGTATCGCGGGCGTGTTATTTTTAACGCTCACAGTAGCCTCTACACTCAATGGTGCTGACACACGCAACTTGCACTGGGGGAGCATGATTTGTGGGGTAAGCAGGATTAACATTATAATGATTTATTTTTGAAAACTATTCCTGTTCAAGATCGTTTGAGCCTTGTTGCCTGTTCGGAACGGCAATGTCGTAAACAGGTATCATATTTTGACGGTTTCTTTTTCGACTTTATTTTCAATATATTGGAATGAAAGTGCTCGATATGTAACGTGCGTAAAACGTGCATCGTAAAAGTACTACAATTGTAAAAGTATTCTATCTAGCATACACTTTTACCTTAGTCTATGTTTTTAATAAACTCTGTATTCAAAACATTTCGT
The DNA here is from genome assembly GCA_963675205.1 of Catocala nupta. Classification (NCBI taxonomy): domain Eukaryota; kingdom Metazoa; phylum Arthropoda; class Insecta; order Lepidoptera; family Erebidae; genus Catocala; species Catocala nupta. The sequence goes on along the minus strand of OY776096.1, from coordinate 23,227,441 downwards.
AAATAAAGGCCAAATAAATGTATTCCAAAAAAATATAATTATGACATTTATATCCGACGTTGCCATTTGTAAACTCTCTTAATAGCAAATAAATAGACCTCTTGGTGGCACAGCGGTTGTTATAGGGCTCGTGTTAGGCAAAGTAGTAGTATGTAGTCAGGCAAATTTCTATTGTGTTTTTATGACAAGAAATTGGCACTGGCAGCACGAAATCCTGGTACTGTACCCAGTAAAACCCTGGGACCAAAAACCATAACTTATAAAATGTGGGTGTCAATAGTGGTAAAATGTCTACATCTACTTTCCTTTTTCTTCTCCCTTACTATTTCCAAATCACTTGGGTTCGGTTTTTCTGGTCTAACCGAATTTGAATGGATATCAGTTTTTACACGGAGTGGCTGCCACCTGACCTCCGCAACCCCAAGGCTAACGATACCCTAAGGCTAGACCGGTGTCAGAATATTATAGGGCAATATTATTTGGCTTCCCAATAACGATTGCCATAGATGTTCATGGCAGCCTGGACAGACGGCTTAACGTGCTCTCCGAGGCACGGCGCAGCCAAAAATTGTCAATCAATACGCACATAATTTCGAAAAGTCATATAACTGCCGAAAGTCACCGGTGCGCGACGTGTGTTCGAACCCGAGACCCTCTGCATTGCAGTCTGTTGGTCTCTCCACTGAGCTATCGCTGCTTAGTATATACATGTACTTTCCTAGTTAAGCTATTTTCTTTTGAACCGTTTAGTAACACTGATTCCTTTTCCATAATTAATAATAACTTACAATTAATAATTTTTTTATGTAGTAAATATCCGTGGATAGTTATACAATTACATATATGTATATTTATTTAATTTTACAGAAAGCTTACAGACTTATATATAAATACAAAAATTAACTTCTATTGCTGAAACCAAGCTTTCACATATATATGACACAGATAGAGTACACATATAGAAATTTGCCCAAACTAGTCTATTTATAACTGAGTTTTGAGCGAGAATGTTCTTATTAGTCTAATGCAGACAGAGTCGTACGACTCACTCGAGTCATAATGTCCTAAGACCAGGGGTGTCATGGTGACCATAGCCGTCAAAACAGCGCACATAATATGTAGCTACGAGTTATCTGCTGCCGCCATCTCCGTTACATAGATAGGACCGGCGATATTGGAAACATACGTTGCAATATTCATACACGTTTTATATGTGTATTTAATTATAAATTTTAATTATAAGAATTGTTGTTATATGCATGCTTCAGTTACAGACCTGTTACAGAAGCAGTACACTATATAAAACTTATATCTAACTATACATATATGTGTGTGTGTGTGTCGGACATCCTTAACATATTAGATAAAAACAAAGAAATCATCATTCAACCAGTTTAATCAAATTTTTTATTTCATAAGTCACAACGTAACACTTATGAACGTCAATCGTATTCAGTCACAAAGTAACACTGATGAACGTCAAATGTATGAGTTTAGTAAAGATACTGAATTAACTTTTAGGTTAGTTGCTAGGTTCAGGCAAAGGGAGTGTTTCTTTTAAAGTCAATTCAATTTTATTACCGGAGCACTAGCTAGTGCTCTGATATTGAAACTTAGTTGTAAAACATCATCAAAATCCGTTAAAAGAATTTTCTTGATGCTGGCAATAACACACAAACGGTTACAGAAAAAGAGTTAAAATAAATATGCATAATTTTATGTTTAGCTCCCATTAAAAAGTAGACCACAAGTAATTTTACAAAAACATATTAAATGAAAAAACACCCTCGTTACAATTTTATATTAACACTAGTTTCTACCCGCGGCTTCGCCCGTGTAATTCCCACGGGAAATCATACCGGGATAAAAAAAGGACTTATAACATTTTAATCACATGACATGATTTAAAATCATCCAATGGTTTACTCATGTTTGATTAACAAACATCGAAACATCTTCACAAGCATTTACTTCAATCAATATAAGTAGTACAATAAAACATATATATGTCGGAGATTGAAGTTCGGAACGTCAAGCCTGAATCGACTTGGACGTATTCGGAAAGCGGAGGCTGGCAACATCGTACGAGCTGTCAAATGTCAATATAAAACAAGCTTGCAAACACGTGGGGCGGTCACTTGTAAGAGAGACGTCACGCTGAATGCACGTAAAGCCAACCTCTGTCCGACTTCGCCGCGTTCCGAAAAGTAATCCGTTTCCATCCGGACCACGTGTGTTTATTTTAGTGTAATTTTGCATTAATAATTTGTGATTAAACCTATTGAGTGTAAATCGTGTATTATTTCCGACAACTACGATGGATGAAGAGCTGTTAAACAATAACCGCCCACACACACCTCCGACATATATAAATTCCAGGTAAAATAAAACGCGACGTTTTAAAACATATTACAAATCTGTATGCTCGTTTGGTAACTCGTTTGACCTACTGCTAAGACAGAACTGAAGTAGGTATTAACTGGCAGTACTCCCAGTAACGTATGTTCGTTAGACATTCACTTGTGATAAACTATTGAATCTTCTAGCTAGCTATGTTGTTACTGAACACATTTAGCTTTAAAAAGTAATTTAGGTTTAATTTATACTATCTTTTGCCCGCGGTTTCGCTTGCGTAAAAGTAGTAGAGCCTCGCTGATTTCAGCACGAATGGGGCCGGCTCGACCGGGGAAGGACTACCCTCTCACAGAATATCGACGTGAAATAGCAGTATTCTTACTGTTGTGTTTCGTTCGGTGAGTGAGAGTACCGTAGGCCCAATCACCCTCTTTCCCCCTTCCCGCATATTCTCCTTGCCACTTCCTTTCCGAAAGGTTTGACAACGTGCAAGCGATGCCTCTGGTGTTGCAGGCGTCCATAGGCTACGGTGAACACTTACCATTAAGTGAGCCGTATGCTTGTTTGCCATCTTAGTAATATAAAAATACAGTTCTTTAAAAAAATTGTGGCCTATGTTACTCGGTGATAATATAGCTTTCTGTTGGTGAAAGATTTTTTAAATCGGTTAGGTAGTTTTCGAGTTAAATCCTTACAAACAATCAAACAAACAAAACATATAATTTTTGTCTTTATTATATTAGGATAGACATGGATGAAATAAACATCTGTAGCAGTGAAAGCCTAGAGGGAGACAGTAAGACTGCCACGCAGAGGTCTCGAGTTCGATGCCAATACGCTTCTCTGACTTTTCAAAGTTATGTGCATATTAAATAGTTAATTAACGGTCCCTTTAACGGTGAAGGAAAACCTCGTGAGGAAACCTGCATGTCTAAAGGTTCTCCTTTATATTCTCGATGAAATGTAAAGTCTTTCAACTCGCAATAGGGCAGCGAGGTGGACTGTGGGCTAACCTTTCTCACACAGAGAAGAGGCCTGTGCCCAGCAGTGGGACAATTTATATACAGGACAAATATTATTATTATATACCGTGCTATGTAATTATAAAGTTCTGTATCCGAAGGATAATATATTTTTTTTTTTTTTAATAATAATATTCTACCACATACACACAACACTATCTAGCCCAAACTAAGCAGAGCTTGTACTATGGATACTAGACAATGGATAAACATACATATATACTATTTTTTGTAAATACATACATATTATACATAGAAACACCCAGACCAAGACAAACATCCATATTCATGCACACAAATATTTGTCTTGTGCGGGAATCGAACCCGCGATCTCAGGCGTGGCAGTCGGTTACACTAACCACTACGCCATCGAGGCCGATAGGATCCTAAAACTGAACTTTATCTCTCCGTCTGTCTGTCAGGGCTGAATCTCATGAACCGTAATACGTAGAGAGTTAAAAATTTTGTCAATCCGTCTCACACTGGACCGATTTTACACGGTTAATATTTTTATAAAAAAAATATATAACATATATTAGTAAACACCATTCCGAATGAATAAATATTCACTATCTTAAAAGCGATCCAACTCTATTACTTTTCTGTTTGGGCTGATAGGCCTTTTGGATTGGTCTATCCACTTACAAACAGGCTTAAATTAAACACCTGTTCAAACTATGTACTTTAGGTATACCTGCTAATATTATAAATGCGACTGTGAGTTTGTTTCTTTGTATGTTAAGTTTTGACACCTTAACTACTCGACCGAGAATCATGAAAGGTTGGTTTTTCGTATACACGTTGTCAAGGATACAGGAAAGGATATTGGGTACCTTTCATCCAGAAAAAAAGTACAGATCTCGGCATCTGTACCTTTTTCTTCTCCCTCGGAGGATAGCAAGGAGTTACATATATAATTTCAATCTAGCGAGTATACATACGTCGTTTACTTACACAGGGCACATTAACATAGACAAAGAGGAAACAGCTGGTTTCCCATTTAAAATTGGGATTTCGCTTGAATGGAATAGATAGTCGTCAAGTCTTCCACCCTACTGAATATAGCTGGCCTTATAGTCCTGTAGTAAGTTAAGTTTCTAGGTTGTCCTTCTCTTTTGTCTCTCACCTTCTCTCATTCACGTGCTTTATCTCGCTGTCTCTCTCTTACACGCTCACCTTCTCCCTCTTGCACTCTCTTTCACACGCTTTATTTCTCCTTCTTACACGCACTCACTGTCTCTCTCGCACTCTGCCAGCACTCACTCCCATTCTCTTTTACACGCTTTATCTCTCTTTCTGTCTCATACACTTCCTCTCTCACTCCCACTCACTCCCTCTCACACACCCTGTCTCTCATAAACTTTATCTGTCTCTCTCTCCCATTCAGTCTCTCTCTCTCACTCTGTTGATGATAATTTTATTTTAAAGTAAAGTTCATAGAGCACGCAATCAAATGCTCGATTCAAAGAAATGCGCGGCGCGCTATTATTAAATTATGCGCAGTATCAAGTCTTAGAATACAAAACAAAATTAATAACCTACTGTGGCTACCGGTATGTCGCCGCGACTGAATAGGTCAAACACAAATGCGTTAACGTGAGTGCATAAGCTCGACAACAATATTACTAGAACGGTATCAAGCGCACTTGATTTATGTATTTCCTAAGTAATTGAATTGAAACTTTTCCTCACACTAAATCACAAGCTTTGAATATTGACAGATTACATGGTGATAACAGAGGGAGCTCACGTCGAAGCCTCCAATGGATTACAATATATGATTTATATTGAGAAACTTCAATTCTCCATTTGTGTTTGATATAACTTTTTAAGGAATGGATAGATTTTATAAACGTGTTCTGTTTTTTAATTCTAACTAATAATATAAATGCGAAAGTGAATTTGTTGTTACGCATTAACTACTCAACTGATCATCATGAAATTATATTCGCGTACACATTGCTAGGAGTTTCTTTTTTTTTCAACTTACGCGGCAAGCAAGCGTACAAGCCCACCTGATGGTAAGTGGTCACCATAGCCTATGGACTCCTGCAACACCAGAGGCATCACTTGCACGTTGCCAACCCTTTAGGGAAAAAAGGAAGTGGGAAATAGAAGGAGCAGGAAGGTGGAAAGAGGTTGATTGGGCCTCCGGCACTCTCAGTCATCAAACGAAACACAACAGTAGGAACACTGCTATTTCACGTCGATATTCTGTGAGAGAGTAGTACTTCCCCGGTCGAAAGTTGGCGAGGCTCTACTATTCATAAGTACAGAAAAGGACATAAAGGATATTTCGTTCAGAAAAAAACGTACTGTTTTTGAGGGATAAAAAATATTGATATAATCTATATTAACGTGAGTGAAACCGCAGGCAGAATCTAGTATTACTATATTAGTTTGGATTAATACTGCTATTAATTACCAGTATTCTTGTTAATCCTTCCTCTAGCAGAAATATAACATTTGTTGTGGGTTCACGTCACTAGTCTTCTTCTTTTCGTGTGGTTAGTGGCCAACCTGTTGTCAAGAGTTGTTCAAGCCGCCCGTAGGCCTCTGACATGGCTTAACCACTGCTGGTAATTTGACAACAACCGGGACCGACTTTTCACGTACCCTCCGAAGTACCGAGACGCTCTGATGAAATACCACTAAGCGGGCACCCAAGGAGCAGCGATAGCTCAGTGGGGAGACCAACAGACTGCAATGCAGAGGGTCTCGGGTTCGAACCCACGTCACGCACCTCTGACTTTCGGAAGCTATATGACTTTTCGAAATTATGTGCGTATTGATTGACAATTATCGTCTGCTCCGTGCCTCGGAGAGCACGTTAAGCCGTTGGTCCCAACTACCATGAGCATCTATGGCAGTCGTTATTGGTGAAGTCGACACAAAAGATCCCACTGGGTCGAAGTGTCGCCGGTCTGTACTGAGCGGTCACCCATCTATAGACTGACCACACCCAACGTTGCTTAACCTCACTAATCGTTTACCGATCAGTGAGTGCAACTACAAAATTATATTGGTTTGGTTTACTACTCCTACTAATTACTAGTATGATTGTTAATTGACAATCTTATTCATAGGCCTCCTCCAGCTAAAGTACAATACTTGTGTTTGGTGTAGGGTCACGTTGGCAATGTTGGGATTTGCCCCAACAGCCTCACTTAAAACTTGCAAGTCCATTGCTTTATACATTTAATAGGGGATTAAATATAATGACCATCAAAAATACTAATTGCACAGCAAAATATGCTTAATAAAATATATAATAACGAGCACCTATACGCCTCAAATCACTGCAGTCCGTCTCGGAAAGGTTAGGTTATGTTAGGTTCCTTCTTAAACCCACCCAAAAATAAGAGCCCCGCTTCGCGGTGCTCCGTCGACTTAGTTTGATCTCTTTAAATATATTTCATTGTGCAATTAGTATTCTTGATGAAAAAAAAAAGGAAAAAATTGAGGAACAGTTAAATACTACCCATTTAGCAGTGGCCCTTAATTGTAGAGCAATATATATATAATACATATAATAATAGCTTTGCGTTTCGCGGCATGGCTCACAAAGGGTCACCAATAGCACGAAAAGCCGGGGTCTTATACCCGAGTCACTTGTTATGCCTACACAGGTTACAATTAGAACAGCCCTCTTGCTATACAAATCACTAAGGCCCGGTTCTTATATCACAAACGAGTCGTTTTACCTACGGACAGTAAAATTTTACACATCCTAATTAATATTATAAATGCTATAGTAAATTTGTCTGTTTGTTTGTTACACTTTCACGCCTTAACTACTCGACCGATCATCATAAAATTTCGCATACACGTTGTCAGGGCAACATAAATTGACTTACATCTAGAAAAAAGTACCGTTAAAAACATAACCTAACCTACAATTATGCAAACGAAGCTGCGGCCAAACTCGAGTATGCTATCAAAATTTTACTGCCTGTTGCTAAAACAAGTCGTTCCTTGATATAGGAACAGAGCTTATACCAACAGATTTTAAAATATAAGATTATAATATACTGTGTACGTATGTATTTTATTAAAAATGTTCGCCAAAGCTTTCTTAAAAGATTAAAAAGTAAATAATAATAATAATATCTTGCAGACCGAATTTCTGACAAGGCAGCCAGTTTTAACGGAGACCGGCCAACTACGCAGGAGATGTTATAGTGCACAAGTGTGTGCGCAAACACAAATGCACTCTCTGTTCTCTCACTCTCATGATCCGATGGGGCGGTAATCCGACACGACCGGAGAGAGATCAGGCGCAGGACCAACGGCGTTACGTGCTTTCCGAGGCACAGGGGTGTCTTACACGACCAACTTCCTAACTCCGGGCTGCTATTGAGATTTCTTAACTGAACCCGACCTGGGATTCGAACTCGAGATCTCATGCACAACAGTCGCATTCACTATCGCTGCATATGCTATATGCTATCAACCACGCATATAACCCTGAGGAGGAAAGCATCGACCACGCATTTAACCCTAAGGAGAAAAGCGGAGGTGTACTGCACTTTATTTTTGCGAGCTATCTTTTTAGTTAACGCGTTAACGAACAAGTCTATTTTAGGTAGTTAACTTCTTACCAGAATGTTGATCTTTCTGTCAAGAAATTCTCAATACCCACGGTAGGCATAATTCATTACGACCACGAAAACCAACTTGAAACCTCATGCATAGCAATCACATTCACTAAACCTGCCACCGAGTGTCCAACCACCGATGAAACACTGCATTCATTTAAAAACGAAATACTAAAGCATAGAACGAAACACAGTCAATGAAAAACCACATAAAACTGTTCGTAATAAATAATTCAAGAGTAACGCGTCAACTACACAGAAGCAACAAAAGTCAGTCGGTGGAAAAACCACAGTTTCGAGAACATTCTCGATTGGGCTCCAATTTTCCACGTCACAATTCTTTACGTACTTTTATTAACATATCAAAAGTAATTTTTCTGTGAGAAACACTATACGATGCTGTTCGTAATAAGGTAATTTTCTTTTACGTTTTTGAAGCAAATAACAGAATGTTTTTTATTTTATATATTTTGCGTTTAGGTATATAGTTACGAACAAATTTGGATTACTGTCGATTTGAGTCACATTATATTATTAGAAAGAAGAAAAGTAAGTGGAGAGCCTTCATGATTGTGTTAGGAGCAGGCAGCGAATTGGTACACTGTGGTAGTTTTAGTTGATAGAACTCGGGACTTTTCTTTCTCTGAGTAGGTAGCTTTCATATCGGTAGAGCAATGATTAAAAATGAATCCACGGCCGATCGGAAATTCAATGTCTAAACCATTGGACTACCACCGCTTGTATATATTTTAAAGAGACATAGTCAATTGTTGATATACTACTTCTAAGAGAATTTGGGATCATACACTAAGTTAATTATTATGTACCTATACAAAAGAAGATACCCATAATTATTACAAATATAATTTGCTACACTCTTCTCCTACCCTGTTGCCCTCATCCCCTTCATATAGGCAATTGCTTTTTATAGCAGACCGTTTGCTTGTTTGCCATCTATCTAGTTCACGGTAGGCAGCAGCTTGGTTGTCTTTCTTTAAAGTAGTCGTACCACCAGCAGCAATATAATAATAATAATATTCTACCACATACACACAACACCATCTAGCCCAAACTAAGCAGAGCTTGTACTATGGGTACTAGACAATGGATAAACATACATATATACTTTTATTTTTTTTAAATACATACATATTATACATAGAAACACCCAGACCAAGACAAACATCCGTGTTCATGCGCACAAATGTTTGACTTGTGCGGGCATCGAACCCGCGACCTCGGCGTGGCAGTCGGTTACACTAACCACTACGCCATAGAGGCCGACAAACAAAGAATATCAAACCTATATATGTATAAACTGTCCTACCGCTGGACTCGGGCCTCTTCAAGAACTTTATGTAGAACTCTCAAACATGTAGGTTTTCTTACGATGTTTGCCTTCACCGTTAAAGCAAGAGATAATTAACTATTTATACGCACATGACTTCGACAAGTCAGAGGAAGCCTTGAGAACTCACTCGAGATCTATGCGTGATATTCCAACGGTTTCTCACGCCTAAACATAAACACATTTAGTAGTAGAGCCTCGCTGATTTCAGCTAGAATGGGCCGGTTCGACCGGGGAAGTACTACCCTCTCACAGAATATCGACGTAAAATAGCAGTATTCCTACTGTTGTGTTTCGTTTGGTGAGCGAGAGTGCTGGAGGCCCAATCTTCCTTTTCCCCCCTTTCCGATCCTTCTCCTTCCACATCCTTTTTCTCTTCTTCCTTTCCTAAAGGGTAGGCAACGCGCAAGTGATGCCTCTGGTCTTGCATGCGTCCATAGGCTACGGTGACCACTTACCATCAGGTGGGCCGTAAGCTTTTTCGCCAAATAAGTTGAATAAAAAAAAAAACCTGGCCGCATCAGTATTTATATAAAAAAGGAAATGTTAAACTAACAAGACTTTAATAAAAATAAAAACGTCTCTTGTCTTGAAAATTCACTCAGCTCTCTGCATGGCAGTCTAACGGTCACGAGGCTAGCGCAGTTTAAAGGCAAGGATATAACTCGAATGCAGTTCGACACTTATTACGAGTCTACGTTACGTATTAAACCGTGATGTTATGTTACTACAAAAACAAACAAACATTAACATTAACAGTTAGCCATTATAGTTACCATTTAAATTAATATAATGCACCTATTTGGCGCAGCTATCGACACAGATCCCATTAGCTCAGAGCGAACAGGAAAATTAACAAGCCAGGGGTTGTTTACACGAGGAAAGAGAGGTTCTGTATAAACATATACCAATCAATGTTAAGCTAGAGAATTTTCTTATTCACGGGTTTGGTAAGATGATTAAAAATTTTTGTTTGGAAATTCTCATAGCAGCGCAGAGTCTCACTTGGCATTAGTCAGAGCTCGCTCGCTATTAATTGGAACTTTAAACCATAACAGGCAAAACGCAGGTAAACGTAGGTAACCCCACGGTTCTCTCCAATCTCTTTCCCTTTGCATGCCTTTTCGTACTTTGACTTCAACCTACATAGCAATGCGTGCGTGATGCGTTTGCTGTTGCAAATACATATAAACTGATTTAACTGCTTACCGTCTAGGACACCATGTATTGCTATGTATTTGACCATTATTTGGTACCTATGGGGCTATACCATATTAAAATGGGCAACAGCTTCATTATGTGTCCTTGTCTTTCTGTGATAAATACCAAACAAATAGAGCTATATCATAAGGCACTTAGGTTATTGCTTACCAAGTGGCCAACGTTTCTTTTTTTTTTTACATGGTGGATTGCTTTGACACATACCTCTCCGCAGGGCGACGGAGAGGTTATGTCGGGCTCACCTCACCGGGAAAAAGATACCCCGGCAATACCGACTAAACCTACAACGGTGTTCCTCGACATAACCATAGACGGCGAGGCCGCGCGACTCGCTTTCAAATGCAATCGCATCGTTCACATGTAATTCAAATTGGGGGGACGAAGACACGACACAGAGGCGCACGTGGGAACACGCACGCCACCTCCCGGACCTGGTGCTGATCGGGTGGCGAGCAGGCCCACACAGCCCACCACCCCCAGGTCAATCCTCAGCTGGCTCAACTGCCAACAATTGCAAGACGTCAAGATTACATAGCGTTTTTAGGCATGACACCAGCCGCTTACCATCAGACGGGTCGCAAACATGATTGCCACTATTGTTAAATAAAAAAAATGTTTGCGGACTGACCAAAAAATAATGAAAATATCACCGAACCTCCACAATACCGAGTATATTTTTCAAACACAGATGAAAATAAAAAATACAAAGTGTACAGCGACTAACAATAGGTCCATGCGACAATTTTTCATCACGCTAACCAAAAAGTGCAGTATCATGCGATACTGTATGACGTGTGGGTACAAAAGATTATACTAGTGTAAATAACATTTAGTTGTTTTTGCATTAAAGAATAATGTAAGTTCTGTTATTTTGTTTTAAAAGATATTATTACGACATGATGGAGTGCCAGCAAAGGTGTAATATATGTATCAAAACCCTGACTACAAAGACTTTAAAAGGCATCATTGAACCTCATGTTGTGTCAAGCTTTTGAAATAACTGCCACTATTAAACATAACTACGGGGATGGCGTAGAAATTTAAGTGGTCGCCTCGCCGCTGCTTCTGCTCCGAGTGTTGTGGGTTCGAATCCCACACGGGACAAAACTTTGTGTGATCTACAAATGGTTGTACCAGGTCTGAGTGCTTTTTAAGTCCCCCGCGACACAGGATTTATTCCTAGTGCGGGAGTTGTCTCTTTTAAAGCAAAATACAACGCTCAGAAAATAAATACGGTACAGGCGCAATCATTATTTCCTTAAATTTGCACAAACTTCTTCTAGTCGATTGAAGTGACAGAATTGTGGTACTAGTCCAAAGTTCAGGATTAAGTGATCTCTCTCTATGGTCGGTTCTTCATGTCTGAGGATCGTGATCATCGTTGGATAATCCACACTTGGATCGAACGATTTGCCGCCATCGGTTCCTGTTCATGGCACTTCTGACCACCGAGCTGAGTTTGGTTGAAGATGAGTGCTTTACTTGATCAGTCTATCTGGTTGGGAACCGTCCTCGAGCTCTCTTGCCCTCCGTGTTCCCAACAACGATCAGCTTTTCGAGGTTCTCATCTCCTCTCCGTACTATGTGGCTGAAGTATGTTAAAATGCGCTGCTGACAAATTAGGTGATAAATGACATAAAAGCTTACGTTCGTCTGAAAATAAGCGATTTACGTAGTATTCCCCTGAATACTACGTAAATCGCTTATCTTCAGACTAAAATGTCCCTATATTTTAGTGGCTGCGTGAACGTTATTCTCCACATTATAAACACTCTCATCACAACTTTGCCTGCACGGATGAGTAGTGAGTAAAATGTCGCTTCGTCACTGCCACCACGCTGGTTGTTTCGAGCCTGGGTGTTCTTTCTTTTTTCTTTCTACCTTTTTTCTTTCTATTTCTTTCTTTATTTGAATGTTTATAATGTCTCCCACGACACATGAACTATTGTATAGTACTAAATGCAGAAGAAGACTTTAAAAAAGAAACTGTATCTCGTGGATAGAATAATGGCGATATTTTATTCTCCTTCGAACGTCTTTTCAGGCGGATCTTTTTTTAATAACAACTTCACATTAAGGATCAATACGACACAAATCCCTGTGTCATGAGGCTCACGGGGAACTTTTCAAACAATAATAAAACTTTTCATACAATTATTGACACAAAACATACCTAGACTCAGAATTTGAACTCACAACATATGGGACGACAGCAGAGTCTAGGTGATCGCTTGCCTGCTATACCCACCGTCCAGTCTTTCTTTAATCTGACAATGTAATTCATGTTTGCGTCTTGCTAATATGAAAATCAATCATTCAATCATGTCATAAATTCATTTATTTTGGTTGGATCCTAGTTTTGAATCCCAGTTGAATATCTTTGGCGTTAGATCCCACAAATAATAATAATAATAAAAATATTCTATTACATGTACACACAACACCATCTAGCCTAAACTAAGCAGAGCTTGTACTATGGGTACTAGACAATGGATAAACATACATATATACTTTTATTTTTTTTAAATACATACATATTATACATAGAAACACCCAGACCAAGAAAAACATCTGTGTTCATGCGCACAAATGTTTGACTTGTGCGGGCAACGAACCCGCGAGCTCAGGCGTGGCAGTCGGTTACACTAACCACTACGCCATCGAGGCCGACGAATGAGAAATGCATGTGAATTACGTTTTATTTTCGTTTAATGCCAGAAACTATTTCCGTTGGATCCTTAAAAAATCTGAAAGTTTTCTTTAATTCGAATTAATCAATATTTCGAAACATTCGAAATAATTTCGAATGATTCGGATATTTAATACATTACACCTCTCTTAGCCTATTGGGTTGTAGTGGCACACCAGCCACATACAATAGGTTCTTTATTATGTCTGGCACTCCAAAAATTTACAGTTTATCTATACTAATATAATAAAGCTGAAGAGTTTGTTTGTTTGCTTGAACGCGCTAATCTCAGGAACTACTGATACGAATTGAAAAATTCTTTTAGTATTGGATAGCTCATTTATCGAGGATGGCTATAGGCTATATAACATCCCGCTACAACCCACGGGGGCGGCGCAGTAATCATAAATGCTGATGAAACCGCGGCCACAACAAGTAAAGAAATAAGTCTTAGAAGTCTCTCGTGTACACGGAACCCAAGCTTGTTCTCAACAGTTACAATGCAAATTGGCAGCAATCTCGTGCGAGACGATTATATCAAAGCACAGTTTACTTATAGTTTTTTAATTAACTAACGTAGCTACGAAGCCAGCACTAACTTTTATGTTTTCAAATAACCTGCTGGGATTTACGGTAATAGTATTACTTCGAGTACATATTCGTTTAACTAACTTCTTACATCACATTTATTCCTAAGCCAACAGGTACATGTCTGCTTTATAAATATACTAGACTAGCTGACCCGCGCAACTTCGCCTGCTTCATATAAGATAAGAGAATTTACCCCGTTTTTGTAACATTGCTGCTCCGCTCCAATCGGTTGTAGCGTGATGCCTATAGCCCCTATAGCCTTCCACAATAAATGGGCTATCCAACACTAAAAGAAATTTTCAATTCGAACCAATAGTTCCTGAGATTAGCGCGTTCAAGCAAACAAACAAACTCTTCAGCTTTATAATATTAGTATAGATTATACCCGCGGCTTCGCTTGCATAAATGTAGGTTAGGTTGTGGTCTGCCGGAGCTGCAGGATGAATGCACGAGTGATCCCTGCGCCCTGGCTACAGATTGTGATAAGGAACAACGTGGTAAGTTTAGTCGGTAGGACCCGAATGTCATCAACATCTTTCCCAGGTCGAGCCCGATATAACCCCTCCGCCGCCCCCGGGGAGGGGTATGCGGCAATGCATCCCACCACATATAAAAAGTAGTACCATATGTCCCTTTTCCTGGATGAAAGGTACGTCCGTCGTATGTCCGTTTCTGTTCCCCTGATATCATATATGCGAAAATTAATAAAGTTCGGGGCGTGAAAGCGTAAAAGAAACAAACAAACTCACATTTGCAATTATAATATGAATTAAAATATTACTGTTGACTTTAACATAAACCAAAGCGTGTATACCTATGTTCAATAAATTATTACAATTGTTTAATAAAAGACTACACCACCACAAAATTTTGGTAAACCACAAACGCGACCAATAAATTATATCAATAAATTACAACACACTAGAAAACAAAATACCGACTTTTATTAACAATAAAACACAAAATGACTTCCGTTATGTTTTCTAAATAGAATTAAAACAAACAACTCGTAAGTAAATTTTCTTTATAGCCGACACTTACTCAAACTTTCCACGGTTTTCGTGATATAATTGCTTAGAAAAATAATACAATACACAGAATTATCGTGAAAATTGCTCCATTTACAGTAACAACCTATAATTGTGATGATGGCTGCGAATTATGTGAAAAAGTACTGGAGTCATCATTTTGTAAACTGTACACTTTAACTAAAAGTATTAATCGAAAAATTTATGTTGTTATGCTTAATTGGAAAGCTTTGTATGCCTCCCCAATACTATTATTTTATTTATTTGGCTTAACGATTTCCAAGAAGGCTCTACACATTTTGTTAAACATTATATACGTCTCTTTTGGTCTGTGTACTCCTTTAATTACAGAAAACCATATCATCATGCATAACATAATAATATTTTTACTATTAACACAGGTAATTAGCTACATACTTAGTCTGGCCATAAATACTGTTACAATTAAAAATAAAACATAATATTACATTTGAATTTAGAATCTGTCATTCTTATATGAATATTCATTGTTTTCTCACTTTCGCGCCAATCGGGGTTTAATATTTTTGTGGTATTAAAATGGAATACGGTGATAAAGAGAACCGAATTGCTGTGATAGCATTACGGGAAGTCGGTATCAAGCCAAATGCAATTTTTAAAACTCTCCAACCGCTTGGTATTAGTCGAATGTTTGTGTACCGGGCTATTGATAGGTACAATGAAACCTACTCTGTTTGTGACAGAAAAAGATCTGACCGTGCACGTAATATTTGTACGAAAAAGGCGATCAAAGCAGTGAAGAAAAGAATTCGAAGAAATCCTGTCCGAAAGCAAAAGATTTTATCTCGAGCAATGAATATAGCACCTAGAACCATGTCGTGTATTTTAAAAGATGACTTAGGACTTGCAGCTCATAAGAGACGCACTGGTCATTATTTTACTGATGATTTAAAAATAAATAGGGTGGCAAAATCAAAACATCTTCTTAAGCGGTACACAAAGGAAGGTCACAGACATTTAGAAACGTATTAAAACGATAACATAATTATAAAAATACTAATAATTATAATACTATATTTACAAAAATGGTTTAGGCGTCTTAGAATTAGTCAGCATCGCTGTCAACTGGCAACGTGCCCAGAAGATGTCAGCATTGCCACGGTGAATGGCAATGCTGATTCTTTGGGCCAAGAAAAGACCAGCAAGTAACAACATAATTCTTAATAAAACCTTTCAAATCGTTACTCTGTAATAAAATCGGCCTTACAGATCATTAATATCGACCATTATACAACTTAAATCGTACCGGGATTGGAGGGCAAGTTTTCCTTTAGAACCCTAATTTTTCAAAAGCCGGATAAACGAAGCGGAAAGTGATATAATTTTAAAGTGATTAGAGTCCCTTTGACCGGACGGGTATCCCTTAAAACCGATATCCATAGTAACCGGTTAGTGAAAGGTACCGGCCCTTAGTGGCATTAGTGGTGGCTACGCCCGGTTACACCCGGCTCTAGCATGATTTAGTGCCAGAACTTACACGATTAATAGAAATTCAATTTAAATGGTGCGTTCACAAGTTATGAGTTTACAGCGGAGTGAATATACAGGGTGTTTGGAGGGTGAGTAGCCATAGGAAAATGGTCGATAGGTGATGGTGTTGGCTACGTGTTGCGCCTACTTAAATAACATTTTGCCTTAAGTTTAATGAGTAATAATTTTTTTTCTATTGTTCTAGAAAATCTCCATTTTTTTGTATAAAAACTTTAATTATTTTTTTAATAACCGCTGAAATGTTAAAAAAATGATGTCATTTGTTAGTGTAGTCTTACCTTATTCAGATTTAATCATAATTTCATACAAACAATTCAAAAAGAAATAACAGCGAAGTATCAAACATTCATAAATAAAAAAAAAACATCCTTATGTCAACTTCACATGGTAAAATAAAAAAAACTTACAGTGTATGGCATTTACAAATGTTTTTAAAAACTTCTCTAGTTAATACTCTTTCGAACGGTATGTAACATGTATCATAACTAACCAGGTAATTCAACAAAAACCGGTTTGTCGTCACGAATGCATTAAAAGGGTGAAAACCTAAATTATTCAATTGAGCAGGTAAAATGTTTTGTTTTGGATGACGCAACGAAAAAGTGCAATAGGTTAGCTGTTGCACTTTTTTGTCTTCTATTACTATGTATGTACTTTATTTTGGGGCAATTAAAACAAAAAAGTATTTTTTTAAATCATTTATTACAAATCTTGTTCAAATTGATGTCCATTATTTCTGATACATGCGTAACATCTCTTTCTAATTTCCGTTATGGTATGGCTTAACCTGATTTCTTGTTTCATTATCACAAATGCATTATCTATTTTTTCAATTAATTGCTCTCTTGTTTCAATGGTTTCCGTATACACGAGAGCTTTAGCACGACCCCAGACATAAAAATCAAGCGGTGTTAAATCCGGCGACCTTGCAGGCCATGGGATGGGACCATTTCTGCCAATCCAAGCGTTGGGAAATGAATTGTCAAGGTGTTCCCGGACTGCTAATGTCCAGTGCGCTGGGCAGCCTTCTTGTTGAAAAACAATGGGTTCTTGATTCTGAACATTTTGAACTCTATCCATGAGTTCGGGCAAATCATTTATTAAAAAATCTAAATAATTATTGCCATTCAAATTGTCTGGTAGATAATGTGGACCAATAAGTATATTGCCAATTAGTCCTGCCCAAACGTTAACCGAAAACTTCCTTTGATGTGTCACCGCTCTTTTCTTTTTAGGGTTTTCATCCTTTGGGGCCCAATGATGCAAATTATGAAAGTTTACAATGCCTTCCCTTGAAAACTTTGATTCATCCGTCCACAGGATACTTTTTAAGAGGTCGCGGTTGTCAACATCCATGTGTAACAAGAGACGGCAAAACTGGACGCGTCTTTGATAATCGTTTTCTTCTAGACCTTGCACGGGAGTGTAATGAAAAGGATACTTTCCATTAGCGCGAAGAACAGACCACACTTTCCATGGGCTTAGATTTAGTGTTGCAGCTACAGTGCGGATACTTGTTGTGGGATATTCATCAAAAGCTTCCAAAATGCGTTCGTCATCAGCAACGTTACGTTGTCTGGCAACTCCAGGTTCACGGCGATTTAGATTGCCAGTTTCCCTTAAGCGTCTAAATGTCGTTTCAAAAGTATGACGATTAGGTTGATGTCTATTGGGAAAACGCTCTTCATAAATTGTTTTTGCTTCTCGTCCATTTCCATCAGCTTTGCCGTAAGCCATCAACATATCAGCGTATTCCTCGTTAGTAAAAGCAGCCATTAAAAATAACAGTAACAACAAAACTTAACAACAACAAACGAAAACAAAAATAATGCGCAGAGCGGAGTTGTGAAGTACAACACGTGAAGTAGCAAAGAACGACAAGTGTCGACTAAATGCACCCGACAGGGTGCGCAAGGGCCAAAGGGAGGATAATAGTCAACCGATGAAAGAGATAGCACAATACTTTTAGCTGTGTTACAATGAGACAAAACATTTTACCTGCTCAATTGAATAATTTAGGTTTTCACCCTTTTAATGCATTCGTGACGACAAACAGGTTTTTGTTGAGTTACCTGGTTAGTTATGATACATGTTACATACCGTTCGAAAGAGTATTAACTAGAGAAGTTTTTAAAAACATTTGTAAATGCCATACACCGTAAGTTTTTTTTATTTTACCATGTGAAGTTGACATAAGGATGTTTTTTTTTATTTATGAATGTTTGATACTTCGCTGTTATTTCTTTTTGAATTGTTTGTATGAAATTATGATTAAATCTGAATAAGGTAAGACTACACTAACAAATGACATCATTTTTTTAACATTTCAGGGGTTATTAAAAAAATAATTAAAGTTTTTATACAAAAAAATGGAGATTTTCTAGAACAATAGAAAAAACATTATTACTCATTAAACTTAAGGCAAAATGTTATTTAAGTAGGCGCAACACGTAGCCAACACCATCACCTATCGACCATTTTCCTATGGCTACTCACCCTCCAAACACCCTGTATATAAAAATAAAAATCAATTACCACATGTATGACGGTTCATCACTTAAAAACGACTCCTCCGATTCGTCTGTTTTTTTGTTTTTGTTATAATTGTCAGGACAAGATTTATATAAAAGAAATTTGCGAAAAATCCGCTGGAAATGTCGAAAATGTAAATGGAATTTTATATGAAAAAAATTTTATTGGCGTTTTGTTTTTGAACTAGCGGTCGCCTAGTGGTCAAAATTCAACCATCATTGATTTAAATTTTAAGTTTGATCGTTATTATGGTTTTATTGTCTATTACTTTACCCTTATAATCACATTTCCTTTAGATTTCGCCAAGGTTATAAAGATTAATTTACCTATCTTTTTCAAACAAATTATTATTTACTTAACTGTACTCTTTCATTGACGATATTCCTAAGCTTGCTACTTCATTTCCTTTTTTCTTTATTACATATAAATAAGGTATATTATTTTGTAAACATAGTTACGAATAATTGTACGACGTCAGACGAACAATGTCGAAATACTACGAACGCGATTCGACTGCGTGTATCAAATGCATGGTTGTGTGCGTGTAGTGTTTTAATTTATTTAATGTATTTTAATGCATATTTTATAAAAATATTAGGATTTGACACTCCTTGTCCTTATAAACTGTAACTGTGCCAAATTTCATACTCCTCCGTTCGCGCAATTATCGTAAAAAGGGGTATCGTAAAAAGATTTTGCTTCACGTATTAATATATAGATTTAATTACGTGAAATGAATTTTTGTATAGATTGAAAGGACAACGAACGTCGGGTCAGCTAGTTACGAATAAAAATTACATAAACCGCGGTTAAATCGTGTCTCTCGTAGTTTAATTATTTTAATGTATATTATTCGCTTAAACGTAACACAATATAAAGGAAGTTCTCCATTGGACCAGTATGAAAGAAAGAAAAAAGAAAGAAAGATAGAAAGCTTTATTGCTATACAGCTGGGTACAATGTGTATAAAAATAAAAAGAAATAACAAAAATAATAATAAAAAAGGGAGAAATAAAAACACAGTAACATAAAAATAAATATTCAATGAACATCCTGACATGCGTCCCACAGCTGCAGCAATCAGGACTCCAGTTCACCATTTGCCTGGTCTCAAGAACCAGGCACAGGTCTTCCACTGAAGCCTGTTATTGAAGCGTACGGAAGCCAATAAGTAAAACGATATATACATAGATATATATAATTTAAAATGATGTACACACTTAAATAATAACACAGTTATATATAAAATAAAAGAAGAAACATCTTTTTTATACCTGTAAATTCGTAACTTCTAAACCGATTTTGGTGATTATATTTTAGTAGGTCTCTTTAGTCGGTTTTGTGGTCGTCATTTTTAAGCACCAACTCCACTTCGGCTAGATTCCATCAGAAGCTTCGTTAAATCATAAAATTAAATTCTTATTTATTGTTTTTAGCGTTTTAAAGTGAGATTATATATTTTGCTAAAAGCAAATTATATTCTTATTTGCTTTTAATGTTCTATTTCTGAAGAAGTTTGTCGTCAGTACCTATTACCAGAGTTAATTAATTCATTAGTCCGTCGTATAACAATGGACTTTTTAAGCTCTGGTTTCTAATCCTTATAAAAACTTTTACAAATTTTATCAGAGCTCTTATGACTTGTACCCTAACAATCTTGTCTACATCTGATGCTTAGAAGATGGGGTGGACTAGAACATGCGTGTCTGATGTTTAACCAATTTTGTTACTGTATACATTGTCAACTTTATAGACAGGTTGAGACCCAACATTTAACTTATTAACCATCGTTCAAACGTCTAGACACAATATTTTTATCATTATCTCTTGATGTACTTAAGAAGTTCAATACTTCATAAATATCAGATTTAAAAAAAATTGTGCATGGATGGCGCAGCGATTAAAGTACTAATTACCTCGCCACTGCCAATGTAACAATTTGTGCTATACAATAATTTTTTCTAGTCTATGTATTCTCTGTATTCGTCTTTTAAATGTTTGAAAAGTCTCCTGCGACCGGGTTACTACGACTGTAGGTTTTGACTTTATAAATTGGAAAATTAAGGCATATTTTATCAACTTGCTGCAGCTTTATTATCATATTTAGTTTGTTTTGGGTTAAAGATATTAAAAAAGCAATGCATTTATTACTATAAATAATGTCCACGCCAAGCCGAAGCACCCTAACAAACTGAGCATTGCCCTTTGTTATTTGGCAATTTATATCTGTAAGGTGTTGCAGCCATTATGTATAATTTTAATAAAGCAATATTGTTTATCATTATTCAATATGTTTGGAATTTATAAATATTTAGAAATTTCCATAAACTACGTGAATTACTCGTATCATAAATTATGGAATATACAAATCTAAAATAGAAGAATAATAGCAGCGATAGTCCAGTAGGAAACCGATAAACTGTCACGCAGAGGTCTCGAGTTCGAACCCAAGGCGCGCATATCTGACTTTTCGAAACTATATGCGTATTATATAGTTAATAACCGCTCGCTTTAACGGTGAAGGAAAACATCGTGAGGAATCCTGCATGTCTGATAGTTCTCCATAATGTTCTCGAAGATATGTGAAGTCTACCAACCCGCACTGGGCCAGCGTGGTGGACTATGGCCTAAGCCTTCTTACAGTGAGAAGAGGCCCGTGCCCATCAGTGGGACTGTTTAATACAGGGCTGATATTATTATATTATAAAATAGAAGTGCTCACTTAATAATAAAATTATGAAATGGAACAATAATTTATGTTGCTTAATAATAGTGAGTGATTTATATGTATATAGAAGAGCAGCAATAGGCTAATAGAATACTGTTTGACTGCCACACAGAAGTTTCGAGTTCAATCCCAAGGCTCTGACTTTTTTTAGTTAATTATTGCTCAGCGTGCCCAGCAGTAGGACAGTTCATATCAGGGCTGAAATAATCATATACAATAATTGCATAATGTGATTGGTGTAGGATAGTTCACTAATGCTAGAAGTAGTACGCCGTCTTTGAATCTCACACTCTTGAACCGCACAATATTAATACTACCTGAAAGCCTGCGCCGTAAAAACCTGTTCGGTAGAACTTAATTTCAGTAGAAGAAAACTAAAGAAAACTTAGAGTAAAATTCCAGGAGGTAATTAACTAAGCAACTTACTTGTTAGTCTAGGGGGAAATACTAAGTTTGACGCTCGGCTCAGTATTCACAGTAAAAATGTCTG
The DNA here is from genome assembly GCA_963675205.1 of Catocala nupta. NCBI lineage: Eukaryota > Metazoa > Arthropoda > Insecta > Lepidoptera > Erebidae > Catocala > Catocala nupta. The sequence continues at coordinate 23,205,309 of OY776096.1, read as the reverse complement.
GAAACTTGCTCCGTAGAAAGCAAGTGTCGCCCTCTGTAAGTATGCGACATAAATTTTTGTATGTTTGACAAATAAATAACACTCATATTTATAAACTTTTACACATACATAAATATATGGTGGTTGAATCCAAACTTAATATTATAAGTTCAAATGTGAGTTTGTTAGTTCGTTTGTTATGCTTTTAAGTTTAAACTACTCGACCGATCATCATGACATTTTGCGTGAACGTTGTCCTTTTCTGTACCCCCGACAAAGTGCATGCAAAAATGTAATTTTGAATTGAGTGTAATAGTATTAAGATATAGACCTATATATGTAATCAATCCTATATAATCATGTGTAATCTTGAATATAGAGAGTATTATTCGAGCAGTCATTCTTATCATTTTTCTCCTAAATACCTTCGTCCTTACAAGAGGTATAGATATCGGTCGATGATCGGTCGAGTAGTTATGGCTTGAAAGCGTAACAAAGAAATACACATTCTCACAATTCACATTCGCATTTATTATATTAGTTAGGATATAAAAAACCTTACTACACCAAACTAAAGCATTTCAGTTGATTAAATCGACACTATGTTCAAACATAGACTTTTTAAAAGAGGCAGGCGTTCAGAAATCATTGAAATCGAGAGTGTAGCGAGGTAAGTGTGGGGGACAGCGCATGTCATTACCTGCAGCGGGTATAAGCGTCAACAAACACGCGTCTCAAACGCCGGATTATTCCTGGCTCGAGATAGCGCGCCTATCGCCCGCTGAAAGAGCCCTTTGATAGCTCAGCTTTTCACTCCACGTGAATAGTGTCTGAACTAGAGCGTGGATCATACGAACTTGGATAGGAACACAGGCTAAAATACGGATGTTAAATAACTATAAATAAAAAATTTAATAAACCCTCGACACAAAATTCATTTAATACCCATATTAAAGAAGTTGTAAAAAAAAAATGTGACACGCAATTTTGTAGTGGCGGCCATTTTGGATTTGAAATTTATCATAGTGTATAGTATTCTACTAGTCAAGCCCTTTCATTCAATACTCATATTGAGAGAGTTGTGAAAAAATATGTAATTTTGTGGCGGCGCCCATCTTGGACCAATTTTCATCAAACATAACTAAGAACACTCCAGACTAATTCACCTATCAAACAAAAAAATAAATTAAAATCGGTCATCCGTTCGGGAGCTACGATGGCACAGACAGACACACACACACACACACACACACAGACACGTGAAACTTATAACACCCCATCGTTTTTGCGTCGGGGGTTAAAAAAGCAACACTCCAACACAGTCTGTATAAAACGGTGATTTCCATTTATATATTATTACTATGACATAGCTATACATATATTATAGCTCGTTATTCAATGCGCATTGACTTTAGTTGTTAAGTACGTTTCGTTTATATTGGTGGAGGTTTGAAAATCCTATAAATAGACATTAGTTATTGCAATTACCTACTTAAATAAGATAAGATTTTAATTTGCTAAAATATATACAGAGGTTTCCTTTAACAACAGACTTTGTAATGTACTCATAGTATTAAAATTAACAAAACAAAATTTATAGATTAAGGAAAACATGAACTCCAAACTAGGTTAGGCTTGTATTGTGGACTCCATGAGTGGCTCCTACTAATACTATTGCGTAATAAGTTAAAAAAAAAAAGTTAAACAAGTTAGTATAGTACGCGCATTTTATCTTGGCCGGATTGAAGTTCGTCACAAGTGGCTGCGCAGTGCACTTTTTTGGAACTAATTGGTGACAGGGTGCGGGGTGCGGGAACGGTAACACTAGCTAGTGACTGACCAATGCATACTCGATGCGTAACAATAATACCATAAATACTGGAAAATCGATTTAATCCATTACGATTTAATATATTAAATATTGTTGTATATTATAAATACTCGTATCAGATTTAGATAATGATTTATTTTGTTATAGTCTATTTTTAAGTTGAACAGTTAAATAAATACTATGATATTCATTGTTTTAATATAGTACAAAATGAAATACTTTAAATATTAACATATATTATTATGTTTTAAGAGATCTATTAAATGTTACAACATATTAACAATTTACTTTGCTCGCCTTACTTCATCTATTATTATTACGTAACATCGATATCTTTGTATTCATTGAAATTTTAATCACACATGGTTTTACGTTATTTTGTATTATATAAAAAAGTTATTTAAAAACTAAAAACCTTTTAAATAACTTTTTATTTCCAGCTTCGGATGAGTGGCATAGACAATCGGATTAGTGCCATAGACAATCTTAAGAAATTAGAAGTTGCGAAAAATAAGTGGTACATCCCTATAATTGCACGGCCATAATGCTTAAGGATTCGCTATTTCAGTCACTCATCAGCACTTTGTGGTTGTTCGTGTAACTATCTCGCTCTTCCGTACGGTCGTGTACTCAAGTTGATATTGTTTTCGTTTATTGTTATTTTTGTTATTTAGTTTCGTTGTTAAGTTTTGTTGTTAAATTTTGTTGTTGACTTTTGTTATTGACTTTTTTTGGTATTAATAATAAGCAAATAGTTCCTTTGTCTCTGCCTACCTCCGCAAGATAATAAGCTTAAATATAATCATTTAACAATTTTCTTAGTGACTGTACATGCGCGAACGTACCTTGTAGCTAACTTCAATCCGGCCAAGATAAAATGCGCGACCTATATTAGGTAAGAAGGCATAGAAAAATTGAGGAAACAATATAAATAACATAATTACATACAGATTTTTACATATCAAATTTGATTTCGCTAAATATAACGTAATATAACATAAAATAACAAAGCAAACTCATAGGATCTTATCTTATCTTATCTTGCGTGGGGGCCATCCCCTTTCTCTACGACTATCCCAGTTTATGATATAGTGTTCCCCTACACCAACCGTTAGGTTATATTAGAGAAGCCGCTGTACCTTCCAGCGCCCGAGAGCACCTTCTTGTGTGGAGGCCAGTCAGTACAGACAAGCGACACTTCGACCCAGTGGGATCTTTCGTGTCGACTTCCCCAATAACGACTGCCATAGATGTTAATGGCAGCCGAGACCGACGGCTTAACGTGCTCTCCGAGGCACGGAGCAGGCGATAATTGTCAATCAATACGCACATAATTTCGAAAGGTCATATAACTTTGGAAAGTCAGAGGTGCGCGACGTGGGTTCGAACCCGAGACCCTCTACATTGTAGTCTGTTGGTCTCCCACTGAGCTATCGCTGCTCAAACTTATAGGATAGTATTAATAATTATTTTATAAGCATTTCTCATGTTAAGATTAATTATAACTGAGAGAAATTGACGACTCATTTTAAAGTCTTGTTTCATGGATTGTTTTCTTCTGTTGTAATTAATTACCGTTAAAGTGAAGTGCTTTATTCCCTATGCCATGTGATTATCGAAAAATCCATTTTTCGGGAAATTAAAGCAACCTTTGTACAAAACTTTCTAAATAAGTCCAAGGCTGGCAAGGTTAATGAGTCACTCGGTGAGTGAGTCAGGACTTTTTATTTTTTTAATAATATTATTTATTGACAATGACAAAATAGCTTTCACTGGTTGTCTGTTCGAAATAGTTTGTTGTAACAAAAATATCGAATATTCAAGATTCCTATGCCAAACACACCGAGTAAAACTATATTGTAACCCCCTTAGTAATTAAGCGAAATTATTCTATTAGTTCTGACTAGTTTCTGATATTTTAAATTCAGACTTGTTATTCGACTTTGTCCGACTTGTATCAAACACAGACACAGATAACTTGGAATGGATTAAATAGGTGTCAGTTTCCATTCCTATATTCTCCATTCCGTGACACGTAGTGACCTACGCGACCTGTCCTGGTTAAATGATGAAGTGTATTTTTAACTGACTATGCATGAATACCTCGCTAAATACTCTGTGCTGCCAATTACTACACTGTTTTTAAAATACCCTCACGCCTATATAGCCTAAAGGGTAGACAGGAGTGTATTACACCTACTTTTCGGCAAGTATGATTTAGGTTTTACGTAATTGGGAGATTATTGTCTTTTACAATTTTTTTGCCATTATTTCAATAACAAGTGTAATAATGGTAAGCTGCTACTGCAGCCCATGAACGCTCGCAACACCAGAGGCATCACTCACGTGTTGCCGATCCCGAAAATTTCAAATGATGCACAGAAATTTCAAAAATTTTGCTTCCTTACGCTTCAAACCGAAACATTTGCACAATTTGCACACTACTACACATCTCTTCTTCCTAGCCTTTATTATTCCCAAGTCACTTGAGGTCGGCTTTTCTGGTCTAACTGGATTTGACTGGACTGAGTTTTTACACGGAGCGGCTGCCACCTGACCTCCGCAACCCGAAGGCTAACGATACCCTAAGGCTAGACCAGTGTCAGGATATTATAGGGCACTGACTTCCCAATAACGACTGCCATAGATGTTCATAGACGGCAGCCGGGACCGACGGCTTTACGTGCTCTCCGACTACTACCTGGCGGTAGAATATATAGCACTGTGGTGGTACCTACCTAGACGTCTCTTGCAAGAGACCTACAAGTGGTACTACTAGGGACTTTTCCAAGTTCCTTGTTTTCTTTTCTATTTCCCATCGAAATTTGGGGACAAGACCTGTCTATAACTGATCCCGGAAGATACTCTCGGGCACTGGAAAGTACAGCGGCTCCACCTAATATAACCTGACGGTTGGTGTAGGGGAACGCTATATCATAAACTGGACTAGTCGTAGAGAGAGGGGTTGTTCCTTGTAGCTACTGAGAATTTTTTGATAACAGTTTGCCCTTCCCGTCAAGACCTCGTGCACAGAAGTCAAGTTTTAGTTATGTACTTTCTTGAATTTCTGTTGTGTCCCTCGCTGATGCTAATCCGCGTTACACTGTGAAAGTCTAAATTAAAACTAAAATGTATAATTTACTGATATTGACAAGTAATCACAATAACGTATCCTCATGCGAAAAGCATATTTTAAAAGCAGATGATCTTTTCTTTGTACAACCAAAATAATAATTTTCTTTGGAACTCAGATGTTAGATAGAAATGATTCTTATACTAATTCTAAAGGACCCAACATACTTCATTCTAACCAAACATTAGCATACCAGCGACACTTACCGGATCCAATTGTAAATCGAAAACACATAAAAAGTCATCAAAATTGGTCTAGCTGTTTAGGAGGAGTTTAGTGACATACGCACATAGGAAAGAATTGTTAATGAAGATAAGAAAGCTGAAGAGTTTGTTTGTTATTCGTTTGAGCGCGCTAATCTCCAGAACTACTAATCGGATTTGAAAAATCTTTTTTGCATTTGATAGCCCAATTTCTGAGGACCGATATAGGCTATAAAACATCACGCTACAAGTCACGGGAGCAGAGCAGTCATCATAAACTTTGTTAAAACAGTTGACAGCTAGTATATGAATATTACGCTCCAAAGTAACATTAATTATGTGCCGGGCGCCATGCTAGACATTTACAAAGGGAAGGTCTATTCTTAACCGTAAACCACTGCGGTAAAACACACATTGAAACTCTTATTTACCTCTGAGAGTATGGTTAAGTTCACCGAAGAGCGAAAGAAAATGATGTGGCAAACAGCTGGCTTACGCGTGCCACAGTTCTGTACAGACGACCTTAATGAATAGAACTTACGCTTTTTGACTAACGCTTTGACTGCACGAATGGCTTAGTGGTTTAAGCGGTTATCTCGTTACTGCCGCCGCGCCGAGTGATGTGGGTTTGATTGACACGGGGCAAAATATTTTGTGAGCAACAAATGGTTCATTGAAATTAAACTACTATGTACGGATTTTATCGCGTTGTTTATTTATCACTGTATTACAAAATTTTTAAAATATTACACTACTACTATTGATTTTATTTGACTAATTTATAAGCTAATAAAATTATTTAAACTATTAAATCTATTTATTTTTGGTTTACACTTTCCCCGACGTTTCGGTTGCTTTTCAGCAGCCATGGTCACGGGGAGATCCCCGTGACCATGGCTGCTGAAAAGCAACCGAAACGTCGGAGAAAGTGTAAACCTAAATATAAATACATAGTTTTAATAGTTTAAATAATTTTATTGGCTTATAAATTAGTAAAATTCAATAGTAGTAGTGTAATATTTTCAAAACTATGTAATACAGTGATAAATAAACAACGCGATAAAATCCGTATATAGTAGTTTAATTTCAATGAATAACATTCGCGTAAACAAATGGTTCTTTCGAATCTGGATGTTCTTTGAGTCCGTTGTTTAAATGTTTGTAAAGTCCCCCGTGACACAGGAATTATTCCTAGTTCAGTAGAAAAAGGAGTGCGATCTATAGGCAAAGGTCATCACCTTCAACTGCCAGAACATCATCAGTTTAATCAATCATGAAATCAAGTTACGAATATTTAATCGCGACTCGATAATAATTCAATGAAAACAAATTAATATTTATATGGATGCGGTATTAAGTATATAATTTTCGAATACTTAATTATTTTATCGTAGTAATATCTAAACATAAATATACCGGAACACCAAGTCCATCACATTGTTTTGTCATTATTTCATGGTGTAGTTGGTTCTCTACCTCCGCGGCTTCCGTAAATGTATGAACTTTGCCCTTCACCGCTAACACACACAGTATAATACAAACAACCAGTTAATTATTCAGATTATGCTCCAATTAATCGAATTACTATATTAACAGTTAGTTTGGTAGGAGAGCCATGCGTTGCCGTGTATCGAGGATAAGTTTGAAACTAAACAATAATAATAATAACTAATAACATAATAATGTAATAATAGTTGAAGACAAACATTTTGTATATATTGGACTGTTATATTCACCGATAGTGAGTAGAAGTGTATCAGGAGAAATAGCAGCCGAAATAAGTTCTCACATACAGCCGTGCAATCCTCTCAAGTTTGAATTTCGAACTCGAATGTCAACTTCATACAATGTCGTGAGTCTTCGCCTTTTGATCTTGCTTACCAGGTTTTAAGCTTCACGTATTAACAGGCTTCGAGGTGCTACAAAGAATTTTGTAACAGAAATATTCAATACTGTTAATCGCAATAACAAGGAATGCCTTCCAATATTCCAATACCTACAGCATAAAAACGTAAAATATTTTAACGCCAACGCAGTAAGACAATTTAAAATATATGTCAACCGAGCAAAGTTTTGCAAGTTACAATAAAGTATTTCCTTGTGTTTTAATACTGGACCTTATCCCGTAGGAAACTTGTTTAAAGTCTCATAATATTTTTTTATACTTACGGATCACGTTTAGGATCTTCGTTTACAATTTAGATAAACTTAAAACTTATGGTCATCTAATTTGAGGATATACATTAAAAGCCTGATTGAAGTGAAGAGGAGCCTGAAGTTAAATATTCAGTATATTCACCCTATTAAAACCTAGCAAAGATTCAACTATATAGATTACCAGTGGTTTAAGTTGTAACCTCACCAATAGAGGCCACTCGCCTCGGCGCACCCGCACGTAATGATTTCAATCCCCATACGAAACAATAAATTTGATCCACAAATTGTCCTGTTCATTGTCGTTATTTTATACTAGATTTAGCCCGCGGTTTCACCCGCGTAAGTCCCGTTTCCGTGGGAATATCGAGATGAAAAGTAGCCTATGTATGAATCCAGGTCGCCAGCTATCTACATATTAAGTTTCATCGCAATCGGTTTAGTAGATTTTACGTGAAAGAGTAACAAACATTCATACATCCTCACAAACTTTCACATTTATAATATCAGTATAGATTTAAATGTTTTAAAGTTCCTCAACACATGAATTATTGTAATGTAGCCGTAACCAATATGTATTATGTGACTGAAACACACGTTTACTGAAAGTCTAATCAACGACAAGTTAAACAACCTCATATCAAGTGAGTTGTTGCTAATTCTGCCGGCCATTAAACAAGCGATTAAAAATTTATTAAGAAAATTTGTTTATTTCAGGAGCCGAAAGGCGGTGGGGGAGTTTGAAAAAACAGTTACACCATATTTCATATCATTGAGGTCAGAAAGAAATGTTATTATCTGATTCTTATATTTGGGAATGTTGTTACTAAAACTATGGTCACAATAATGATTAATTAACTGAATGCTTTAAGTAAATTGGGCACGGCTTACATTGCCTGTTTGTTGAATCATTTATAACACAGTTGTGATAATCTCCATTATTTGTGTTAATGTCGCCACCCAAAAGTGATCAACATCGGTACTAAGGTCGACGACAAAAATAAGCATAAATATAAATACGAAAGTGGGTTTGTTCATTTGTTTGTTTGTTACGTTTTCAAACATTAACTACTAGACCGATCATCATGAAATTACGCATACACGTTGTCAGGGTTAGAGAAAAGGACATAATTAGTTCGTTATGTTTTTATCCCAGCTTCTTAGACTATTTTCTCCCAGATATCTTTCTCTCTTACTCCATCACTGCGAAACTGAAAAAGCACTAGCAGTACTTCTGGTGATCCTTGACGTCATAGACTAGGTTAACCGCTCCTAAAAGGATTAAAGGTTATTTAATGCAAAAAAAATATTGTTTCCAATAGATAGCTAATTTTAGATGAAAGAAAAATTAATTAATTAATTTTAAGAAAAAGAAAACTATTAGCTGGTTTATAAAAGGTAAATCAACACAGCAACGTGAGCTGCTGTGATTTCCCAGCTGGATTAGCAACAGCTAATATTTAATTAGCTGTTGCTAATCCTTGACTTGACACTTGAATGATGAATATGATTTTGATACGTCGTTGATCAACCTTTCTGAAATCAAATAAAGAGTAGTGTGACTTGAAGCACTGAATTATACCAATAACTTTGTATATATAACTCTTAGGTTAGGTTCACATAAGTGTAGAAGAGGTGCAGAGACTGAAGATATTAAAATGTTCATTTCTTTAATATCTGTTCATTTTAAATTTGTTTTAAATGGTGGTAGGTGACACAATTAATTATCTGCATGCCTTTATATCCCGAAATGTAGTTTGTATTCTTTTATCCCATATTTCGCCAGATATGTATAAAGCCCAAAGTAACAGAGGGTAAACCAATGAATCTGTTACCATCTACTGATCACTCTGTACTTCTATTGACAATTTCTTGACAGAAACTCTCCATACCACTTTGCCTAACCAACCGTGCTATGTTATGAAAGCTGTCGATTGCAAAAATTATCGCAAACTTAAGCCACGGGGCTAAAGAAGCAGTCAACATATAATAAACAGTAGTGCTCTTCCGTATTAAGTCAGCTGCATCGTGAACTTGGTCATAAACCGGGAAGCGCCAAGATAAATGCATAATACACGAACAATCTGTGAAGCTGTGTGAGCAATATTTAGTTTTATAGCGCACATCAATATGCAGTCGCTTCATAGCGTTGCTATATGGATATAGAAGCGATCTCTTTATTGCTGCTTCGTTAATATTTTCTCGAAAATTTTTTATAGCTTGCTTCGATATTTCTGAAGCGTTAAAAGTATAATCGACATGCCAGTAGCAATTCTGGATAGTAATATGTAGAATGAAGGTCTAGGGTCAATGGTGACGCGGTACATATGACCTCAGATTAGCTGGCAGATAATTCGCCAACAGTGATTTTCCACATAACAGAGGACGAGTATATTGTCGTCTACCGATCACAGTCCCAGACTCTGTGATGCCACTGAATTTCTTGACAAGGAAAACCCAATTACACTTTGTCCGAAATCAATCAGACTTAAGTTTTATGAACTACCCCACAAAATATAAGTTTGTACTGCACGACTGAGGCATTCTGCGATAATTTTAGTTTTGTAAGTGATTATATATAAATAATGATACCAGATTTTTTGAACATTTAGGACTTGTCCTACCACCCTCAAATAGCATTTATCTATAAGATAAAAGTCTCACCATCTCTTTTCTTTAACCTAACAAGAATGAGACAGCATGCGATTTATCTTCCGGATAACTTTTATTTGTTAGTTGTGGGACTGGTCATTACTCTCTAAAATCTTCTATCTACTAATTTGATAACAGTTCATATAAGAAAAGGAAGTAAAATAATTGATTCGTACTGATAATTATATTGGAAGCAATTGGCGATTTAAAAAAAAGAATGGCCACTTTTTTTTTGCCTGATTTTTGTCATGACCTATACCTACTCCTCGGACACGCTTTTTACAATGAAAACTTTTTATTTTTTCAATATAATTATGTATAATATTAAGATATTTTTTATAGTTATATTATCTTTTTTGTCTTTGTCTGTGTCTTTTACTCTAATTTTGACGCTTAATGGAGAACATTGTGAATAAACGTGTCTATCAGTACTTTATAGTGTTCTTGGGTCTCTTGATGCATTTAAGCGGTTGATGTAAAGCCTTGAAAGACCAAATATATGTGAGATACAACTCCTCGTAGCCCTTCAGTAGTTTAATGAATTAACTCAATTTAAGCAAAAATTCCTTTATTCGTATAACCCTAACTGACGAACAGAAAATCTAAAGCCAAGTCAAATTCCATCAGGCTTTAAAAACCGACAATAAACTAACCAAACATAAAAGAAATACCTTCACTAAAGACTGATCTAGTGTAACGAAACGGAATTCTACTATCAATACTGAAACGAGTGAATGTATTCCACAAAGCGATGAGCTCAATTTAAGGCTGGGCGCAAACTGTACGATTCGTTTGCCGTCCGCTTTTAAACACGGCTGTAAGGGTCCCTTTATGTGTTGACCCCGTTTTAAGACACGGCCTGATTTGAAAGTAAAAGACTCAGCTGTCGTTAGAACAAATGTTGTTGTTTACTTTTCTAAACGGTACGAGAATAATGTGAGGGGGTGTACTTGTGGATAATTACGGCATATGTTTGTGACGGATTTTTTAGCTTGGGTGGCAGCCTGTCAGACGGTAAGTAGTTATTATAATCTATGATCGCTTGCAACACCAGAGGAATCACTTAAACTAAGGGATATTAGCAAAATGGTATTGAATATGAGAAATGTATGTATGTGAGATTCCAGAACTGTTGCTTACTGGATAAATCGCAGTAAAAGTGATTCTAATCTTACATCGGTTTCCACTAAGAGAGTGCTTTGCTGGCAAAACTCATTCGTATTTACCATTATTATATATGTTATATCTAATCTGAAAACGAAAGTAGTATTAATAATAAATCTCTTTCTTTCTCTTCTTTATACGTAAGAGCTTTGCTCTTGTCGGTGGAGTATACGCCATATTTCTCGATTTTCGGCCAATACCTTGACCTCCTTATAAGACCTGACCTTAGCCTTTTCTTTTAATTGATCTGTGAATGCTCTTCTGGATCTGCCCCTTCCACTCTTTCCTTTCACTTTTCCTTCTATGATGTTTTTTATAAAGTCGTCATGTCTTATAAGGTGATCATCTTTCCTCTTCTGTTCTCAATTGTCGTCAAAATGTTGCGTTCTTCTTGGACAAGGCTCAATACTACAACGTTGCCTTTCTTTTCTGTCCAGCGGATTCTTTCCATGCCTCCAGCACCACATTTCGAAAGCTTTCACTCTTTATAGTAATAAATCTTGGCTACCAAATTATAAAAAATAAACAGTAAATTTTTAAAGTTTATCGAGTTATCTTTACACATGTAATTTACCAATTACTTTAGGAAGTTTTATTGTCTAACTAGTAGGATATAAAGTAACTGTAACCAAATTTTAGTAAAATAGTTAACATACTTATTGAAAAAGCTCCTAATGATAATAATTTTAAAATAGTAGATATCATTATTATTTAATCGGGTTGACCTTGATTTGATTACTCTTTGTCTGCTTCGTTGATCATATGCCCATTAAATCCTGACTTCGATTCCAGATCAAGCAAGGAGTTAGTAGAATTTTCTGTTAGAAGTATCCTTATATAATCAGAGTATGTCGAACGTACAATGCAGCGAGCCAGAATGTTGACATGGATATTTTTAATACCAGCATCTCTGAATTGAAAAAGATCCTGTGCAATTGGTACTTCGGAGTCAGGTCTTAACACCAAAAAATATACCTAATAGAGACTAGACACATAATTTGAATGTCATATCTTGTTTTCGCTTCTTATGTAAGTAGGTAATACGTTTAATGTTTACCATTGCAATTATTTTTTAGTTAAATTTAAGTGAAAACTTGTGATTTGCCTTCTTTTTCATATTACTCTGTTTACTACTTTAATATAGCCATAAGTTATTTTTAATCTTAAATAAAATATATATATTGTTAGTACCGTTCGTACCGGTTGACTAGAAAACACATCAGCAAATTAAATCCCTGTCCTATCTACACACACTTTTGTTTACTCCTTGGATTTGTCACAGCCGAAAATTCTCCTCGCTCCCGCTTACGGGATAAGCGCTTTTCGATGTCAGCTTTTTGATACACAACTACAGCTCTGCCGACGATTTGTTCCGTCTCTGATTCTAATCTAGGAACCGAATAGACAGCTCAAGCCATTCTTCTGTGAATATCCTTAAAACGCTCGCTATTTGTTCGCGTCGTATAACAATAAAGGCTCTACACGAATTGCGTAATTGTGTAATTTGAAGTACGTGTGCGAGGTGCATGCGTAAAGATATTTTTCGTCACTATTGACGAAATTAACAAAAAAATCTTTACGCATACGAAGTCGTTGGCATAATCTAGTTAATTATATATTATCTAGATTATGTATATTTTTAAATACTCAATTGAAATAAAGACTAATGGACTATCAAACGCATGTCAAGTGCTGTATTTAGCTGACGAAATTAACAGCAAAGAATCAAATTACTAAACATAAGGTTTAATCTTTTGGAAACCGTTCCTCTTATTAAAAATAAGGACGCAGTGGAAAATTCTAGTGCTCGAAGAAAAACAAAGAGAATTTTCCTTATTATATGAAAACCCAATATATCACCAGGAGATTTCTAAATCCATTAAAATAGTACAAAAATTATAGCACCCCAAAACGACTTTAAGCGTGCCCATTCCGTATAATTGAAACATTCATAAATTAAATAAAAGAGCACCGAGCTGTAGAACTTTCCAATCGAAAAACGATTTTAATTCAACTAATGTACCATTGATATCCCTTGGACGACATTTTTAATAATAATGTTCACAGTTACCGCCATTTTGTTTTCAAGAGATGAATGAACCCTATCCGTTATCGTAGATCTCTTTGTAATTAGTTAATCTATCAAGAGGGTTTTAGATTAAAAAGGTGTTAACGTATTTGTTTAAATTGTATTGTAATGTTAGTAATGTGTTTTAAGTGAGCATAAAATAATAATGATAATATCAGGCCTGTATATAAACTGTCCTACTACAGCCTTACTGAGAAAAGGGTTCGCCCATGGTCCACCACGCTTGCTCAGTGTGGTTTGACAGACTTCACATATCTTCTAGAACATTATGGAGAACTCCCAGATATGCAAATTTCCACACAATGTTTTCCTTCACATCCGCACATAGGTTTGGAAAGTCAGAGGTAGGTATGTGTCGTGGGATTGAACATAAAAGCTCTGCGTGATAGTCCAACGGTCTCTCAGGCTACCGTTGCAATATTCAATTCCTTGAACAACCAACTTCTTGTCCGAAAATATTCGGAGAAGAAGTTAGTCTTCACGATACATCATGTCTTCATCGGTCTAAATACTAGGCAAGCTTGTAAGCTTGCCTAGTGTTTAGACCATTAAAAGTATTGTTACACCCAGTGCTATCTCTCGGCATTGTGTCGAAGACTCTGCAGTTCCTTCTAATAATTTATTACAGCGCCATCTATTGAATACTTACGGAACTACGTCGATTCGTCAGTACGAGTAGAGTAGAGAGAACGCTGGCATATTCTCGAATATTCGTATGTTTACATATTATGATGGGTATGACGTTTCTAGAAAACTCCGGAAACGCTTTAACCGCGTATAAAAGGGGAAGGCTAGCGCTCGCCGAGTCAGTTTACAATCGTAAGCGGTCAAGTATTCATCGAATCGAACGGAAGCGAAAATACTACGGATTTTGAAGCAGTTACAGTGGAAAAGTGTAGTATAGTGTTTGTTGTGTTTTAAATTTAATCGTGTGCTAGAATAAAACGTTTTTGTCGGTAATATTGTTTACATTCTTATCCCTCAAATCCAGCACGAAACAGTATCACCGAACGAGTAGATATAGGTGTATAGCACCTACATTTTACAACTTATGGTTTTAGGTCCCACGTTATATTAGGCGAGTCTATTGCCGTTCGCCAGACGTGTTTAGAACAGTGGTTCCAGACTCGCTACTGCTACTGAGAATTCTTTGGCAGTAAAACTTAATAACACTTTTGTCCGACTTAGGACTCGAGCCCGAGACCTCATACACAACAGTCGTATACACTTCAACTGCACCACCGAGACAGTCACATATCAATGTAATTTGCTACCTGCTCTGTTTTCTTTTAATATTGTAACTCCAAAACAAAAAGCCGAAAAATAAACAAAACTTAGCCCCAACAGTGCGAAGACCAATATACAACTTACCTAAAACTAGTTCGAATTCGTATACCTCGGACGCTAATCAGGGTTTAAATCAACGCGCTGCGGTGGCCTCGGTTTCAGCAATTAGACTCCTCGTTGATTGGAGACACCAACCTAATGTGACCGGGATAGACGTGCCAATGAACGGTACGTACGGAGCTAGTTGTAAGCTATATATGTATGGCTATCGTATATTCGCAGCTTGAGACAAAATGTAAACAAAGTATACAATGATTCTCAAATATTTTTACTCGATTTTGTTTACAAAAGGTAGAAATTAAAAAATAAACACATTTGCGTCTACTTTGGGAAGTTTTTCCCGCAATTTAGGTCGTATAATATGTCAATCTAGAAAAGTCTTGAATATAGTAGATGGAAGTGGAAGGGCTAGACCGATTTTGATGAGTATTTTGTGTTGGTTCTTACAAAACTAAGATTCAAAATTAAAGTCAAAGTCAAAAATCATTTATTCACTTAGGTCACAAAGTAACACGAACGTCAAAGGGGTTAGTGAGTTTATTACATTTCTGAATTTACATTTATGTTAGTTGCAAGGTTCAGGCAAAAGGTTGAGCCTATGACAAGATAACTGCAAGAAACTCAAAGTCACTCTTTTAAATCGCTATTAAATTATAATTTCAGTATTTAACAACTCACTTATGTACCACGTGTTGCAGTCATTATGCCATATTATGTCACTGTCCATATAAAATTAAATTCTAAAAATAATGAAAAGTTAATCATATTTTGTAAGCATAAGATTCACAATTCACACATTCATTCTATCGAATCCGCTAGATTCAATATTAGCAATAAACCTAAATAAATATACCACAGTTGTATATATAGCTCACATGTTTAATTCTGTAGATACTTTATAGCTCACATAGAGGGTACCAAATTAAGCAGTAAACTATAGTGTCTTCTTGTGATGCGGTCTAATGAAATACTAAATAGTTTTTAGAAGTGAAAACTTCTTTAGGCGCGTTAAGCATTTTTTGGGTGAACAAAAATCATGGCACTCGCGTCATTGTTACCGAACGCTTTCCATGAGCTATATGTATACTGTGTATACATATATGTGTTTTTGGGTGAACAAAAAGCGTGATACTCGCGTCATCGTCACCGCACGCTAGTTACTTAATTTTCACTTCTGTCGACAGTCTTCAAAGACTGCCTCGCATGTTTTTTCCTTTAAATGACAACTCCCGCACTAGAAATAACGACTGTATCGCAGGGAACTTTACAAAACATTTAAACAACGGACACTTAGAACACCCAGACTCGGAACAACCATTTGTGGATTTCAGAAAATTTTGTCCCGTGTGGGATTCGAACCAACAACACTCGACACAGTGGCAGCTACGAAGCGACCACATAAACCATTACGTCATCCGTGCAGTCGTAATCATATACATATATCGACTTGTACCCGTTGCAAATAATCTGGATAGTTCTTTTTACATGTAGGAATGCTTTGACGCATACCTCTCTGCGGGGCGACGGAGAGGTTATGTCGGGCTCACCGGGTGAAAGATACCCCGGTAATACCGACTAAACCTACCACGGTGTTCCTCGACATAATCATAGACGGCGGGGCCGCGCGAATCGCTTTCACATGCAATTGCGACCCCGCCGAGGTTTCGGCCCGTCGTGTAAAACGGCAGGCCAATACATAAAACATTTCCTCTACTGTCCCCTAGTGGGAGGACGAAGACACGACGCAGAGGCGCGCGTGGGAACACGCACGCCGCCTCTCGGACCTGGTGCTGATCAGATTGATGTTGATCTGACCCCCAGGTCAAACCTCAGGGTGGATGTGATAGTTGACCTAACCTAACTGTATAGTTACGGGTTGACGACTGCCGCGTCAGCGCGTTTGTTCTCTACTGAACTGTATATAGATTATTTGAGTAAATCTTACTGATTACCTGAATACCCACGCAAATTGTAATTTTGTGATCCAACTACATAGATCAATCGAGATAATAACATCTCGATTGATCTATGATGGCTTACAGCATTATTATGTTAATCATTGATTAAAATACATAAAAAAACACAATTTAGCGACAATAAAACCACTTTATGAATACGGAATTTGAAACCAGATGACTTTTATAGGGTATTTGCCAATTATTGATTTTGTACATTATTTAACCTTTTTGGCTATTTTGCTATAGAGAACACGAGCACTGGGACCCCATGACCCTAGCGTTTCGACCCCAAACGGCTCAAAAACACAATCCCCTACCAGATTTTTGTATTTGCGCTATATGACATTTTTATAACATATAATAGCTTGCATGTATCAGAATGTACTCTCGGATATGCTTATGCAGATCATAATACAATCATGACATAGATATGTACATACATATTCTGAATTTTCAAGTTTAATATATTAGCTCAAATAGTTCCAGATACAATTTCGCTTTGTAATCTGTTAACCAGCCGTAAACTCGTCGAACAGGGTTAATCATCGATGCTGCAATTTGCCGATGCGTAATTTTTGGATGGATGATCCTTATCGAAAATTTCTATATCGCGGGTGGCACAAAGTCCTACCTTAGATCCATCCTCGAAAAAACGAATTGTCAATCAGACATACGTTTACTCCTTAAGGAGATCGAATCCACAAAACTCGATAAAGTGGCGAGAACCACTAGATCCAACCTATCTTTTTAATCAACTTATACCTCAATAGTGCTAATACTGCTTTATAAGTAAGCTTAATTACTGAGAAAATTGTAATTGAGTTTTCTATTAATAAATTCTTAGTTATATCACGGAGTCTGAAACACGTAATATAAAAAGTGGTGCAAATATTATCACATTAATTTTATTGATACCACATATACTACATGGTATTCTTTGACGATTTACAAATTATGAACCAAATGTATTCAGTAGTTTAGCCGCAGGACATTTTTTTTGTTATCATAATTTAGAACATCATGTGTAATGCAGAGATAAAAGTCAAAGACCTCAAGCAGCGATATTAAAACAAAACAAACAAACGGGAAAAAAAACAAAAAGAAACAAAAGAAATGAGGTCGATAATCTTGTGACGAAAAGAAATAGGTTAGTGTGTGCTTATTACAATGGTGTTCTAATTTGTGTCTAATTTTATTTTAATTATTTTGTTCAAAAAATCATTTTTTTAATTTCTGCGAAAATAGGTTTTTGTTTATGTTAACCGTCTTATAACAACCAGCTTAAGGCAGTATATCATTTAATGTAAATAAGATTTGCACCACTTTGTATAGTCACTAGATTTGTCCCCTGCTTCGGTCGCGTAAATGTAGGTACCTAATGTCAATTTTCTATCCCTTAGGAACAGTACTTTTTTTAGGGTGAAAGTTTACCCTATGTCTTTTTCTGTGCCCCTGATAACGTTAAGACGAAATTTCATGATGATCGGTCGAATAGCTGAGGCATGAAAGCGTAACAATAAGTCGCATTCGCATTTATAATATTAGTAAGTATTTATTCCGTGGTCTGAAACTATGCTCACTACTCAGTATGGCAAAAGGGTCACCCTGTACCACAATGGACATAAAACCCCATGGTTTTATGACCATTGTGATATGGGTCCACTATTGGACAAAATAGGTGGTAATACATCTCAAACTACCCCTTCAGGGACAGAAGCGTAAGCCTATCAATACAAATAAATAAAATTTAAGTGTCTGTATGTAATATCAAAATAACAGCCGTTTACTAAATGCATATGAAAGTATATACGATAAAATAAATAAAAAATATTTTTTGAATTTTTTGTCTATCTGTCTGTCTGTTTGTTCTGGCTAATCTCTGAAACGGCTGGACCGACTTTGAAGGTACTTTCACAGTCAGATAGCTGAAGTTATAAGGAGTAATTTAGCTATATTTATTTTTGAAAATATTTAGTGTTCCGCGATATAAACTTCAGACGAAGTCGTCAATAACAGGTAGTGTATACATATTATGTAAGCTTAAAGCACATCGTCACATCTCCATACATCGGTACACATAATTAGATTTGTCGTGAGCGCCTAAGTGCCTGCTGTCGCCGCCTATTAACCGTAACTGTCTCCTCCCTGTAACGTTAACGTCGAGATGAGGGGGTGAGCCGATAGTGGTGTCTACCCGCTTTTATATACTAGCTGCTTCTAATGGTTCCGACTGCATATTATTTTCAACATTTCTGTAATAATTACTTGGTAAACCACGCAGTTCTAGACATTATTACTACTCCGTGGTTCATAGTGTGTTGTATATATAAAAATAAAATAAATTCTTGTCCCTCAAGAAACGGGCTATCTAATAAAAACGTCAACTGGTATTTCCAGTATTTAGCGCGTTAAATAAAAGCAAATGAAACTCTTCAGCTTTATTATATGAGTATAGATTTATTTTACTAGTATTATTAAATTTGTTCGTTAGATGTTTGAAAACGACAGTAAATATAGGATTTCTAGGTGAAAGGTACCGTTCGTCCTTTTCTGTACCCTGACAACGTGTATGCGAAATTTTATCATAATCGGCCGAGTATTAAAGGCGTGAAAGCGTAACAAATAGACATTCGCATTTATAATATTAGTTAGGATATCCTATATTTTTGTTGCTCTAGTATCATTATTCAGAAAAAACAAGTGAGTACGTCAGTATTGACAAAAAGCTGGCCGCATTTTTTTAACGGAAGTATCAATTGAAGTTGTTATTCTTTGAGAGATATAGGACATTTTTAAAGTCCTATACTTAGGGATTCCACTTACATGCTAACCTTTTTCTATTTCTAGCTCTTGTTAGTAGGCGATACTAAACTAATATTTATATACTCGCGACGATACATCAATATCTACAAAAATACTAACGCGACATACATACAAACCAACTTCTATAATACCTAGTTATGACGTCATTGTGACGTCACCGCCATTACCGTTAATGAGGCTTAGCTATAATGTTTTGTAGTTACTGTTATTAAATACATAAATACCGGCAACTTTCAAGATACGATGCAGGGACAGATTTCAATCCCTGAATAAGGACCTTAAATAGCTCAGTTGGCAGAGCGACAACACGGTTTGTCCAGATCGCAGATTCAAATCCTGTTTCATATTTATGCCTCTGTAATAATTTACTAATCTTTATGTTAGCTTTGCCATTAGTAGTGTGGCAATCGAACTCCTAACATTCAGTGCAATGGCAGTCCCGAATCGACCCCTAAAACCACAGTGCAATCCGTAAATCTTATATTCAGGCATCCTTGTAGTCTCAATAATGTTTTTTAGTGATACGGGGCGTAATAACCTGTCACGCGACATGCGCCCAGACGCTGGCCGCAGAAAATTTTGACGTCAAATGTCTCCCAATGACCGGTTCGATCAAATGACGACACTTGTCTTGATTTTTGTTTTTTTAAGGCAATCGCGTGACGGGATAAAGGTCTTTTCTCCTGCCGTCTACAAGATATAATAGACTCAGATGACACGAATGTGTTAAAACCCAGCCAATAAACTAAAATATAATTCAAATTCTGCTCTAATGTACCGTCGCATTGCTGCGCATGGACCAATATCACTGTCACTGCATCACATATTATAAAACAAAACTTCACGGATGGTGTAGTGGTTTATGTGGTCATCTCGCTACTGCCACCGCGCGTGTTGTGGGTTCGATCCCCACACAGGACAAAACTTTGTGTGT
Organism: Catocala nupta; assembly: GCA_963675205.1. Lineage (NCBI taxonomy): Eukaryota > Metazoa > Arthropoda > Insecta > Lepidoptera > Erebidae > Catocala > Catocala nupta. The sequence goes on along the minus strand of OY776096.1, from coordinate 23,185,042 downwards.
TCCACAAATGGTTGTTACAAAACTGGGTGTTCTTTGTCTTCGTTGTTCGAATTTTTGTTAAAAGGAAACACAAGGGCCGTTTTTCCATACAAACGTAGTCCCCTGTTTCCTCCCTGAATAATGGCTGGATAACGATAGTAGAGTATTTTTTTCCAAAAAATCAATGGTCTCTATTGGCATGTCCCTATGTTTTCCTTTTTTTCATAAATTAATTAGTAAAAGAGACATGAGCCTTCAAAATCCTCAAAAATTGGCCAGACTTTCTGCGATTTTCCGCTGTGTTCAAACATCCAGAAAACAAATTTGACTAGATTATATAAAAAACGGGAAAACCTAGGAACACGGCCAAAGCCAAGCAATTAAAGAAATTAATTACTAATGAAAAAGGTAGTTAAATCGGTCAAGTTTTGGAGAAGGAATCAGGAGACTACGGAACGTTGATTTTGTGTACTTTTAATAGATATTTTCGGTCTCAGTTGCAGTTGTCTCTATCACGCTCTGCGGGCACTGCGCGACAGCAATAGATTTAACAAATACCTATTTTTCAGATCTCTCGCCCTTAGTGTTTCAGGAATTATTCCTAGTGAGGATGTTTTTTTTTGGCCAACAACGATAACCAACCAACCTGCACTATATTGCTAATGAGAATTCCTTGAAGCGTTCTACTTCCCTAAGTATGGATTCAAATTCCACGTAACAGGAGACAAGCCTGTTCCATACTTAAAAGAAAATTCGGTTTACATTTTGCGCAATCGATTCGAACTCGAGAATCTTGCACAGCAGTCATATACAGGGTGATTTTGAAATCGTGTAATTCCTTTTAACCACACATTCTACTGGTGATATAGAATAACCCTGACCATATTTTTTCTTAATTAGAATAATGGTTTCGGCAAAATTAGAGTACAGATTTTTTTCATGAAATGATTTCAAATAGTCATATTTTAACCACCTGACACAATCTTAATATTTTGCTAATTTAAAAATAATAACATAACAATAACTGATGTCGTAAATAATAGGGGGCAATAAAAAGGACCGCCCGTTATTATATACGACATTAATTATTAATATGTTTTTTTATTTAAATTAGTAAAAAATTAAAATTGCCTCGGTTGGTTAACATATGACTATCTGACACCATTTCACGAAAAAAACGGAACATAAATTTTTCAAAAAAAATAATTCTAATTAAATAAAAATATGGTCAGGGTTATTCTATATCACCAGTAGAATGCGTGGTTAAAAGGAATTACACGATTTCAAAATCACCCTGTATATATGACGTACGAGCCTGATGTACTATCTGACCAACGATTACAATCCGTAACACGGCAACTCCACCGCGAACTTGATATAAAACGTTGTGACGTCACAATCGCGCGTTCAGCACGTAATTTGTGGCATTGGACACACGCTAATTATCGCCTGGATGCATTTACACAACAGCCTTAACTCGTAACCGATGAAAGCAACCGGTTGCAAGTGGATTGTTGAGAACATTTAATTTATTCAAAAAAATATGTCTTCCGTGTTATTATTTATTTATTTTATTTTATATTTAAAAAGATTACTAGCATTTTGAGTTTCAAATTACTAACATTCTTGTTAACCCCTCCAGCTTAGCTAGAATGCTTGTACTAGGAGTGGGTTCACGTTCGGGGGGGCCTGCTATGGATGAATCTTTTTAGACTCCCAACTGGCCCCCCCCATTGGGTGGGAGAGGGAACACCCCAGGTTTTTTTAGTGGGTATCCCAGCACTAGGCTGGTGAGTCCCACACGCCCCGCCGGTGCCGTCCCCTAGCCGGCGGGTAGTGCATCAAGCATTTTTTCCTGGGAATCAAAAAAAAAAAAAAAAAAAAAAAAAACAAAAAAAAAAAAGGAGTGGGTTCACGTTAGTAGTGCAATGAGTGGGATTCGAACTCATGACCTCTCGATCACAAGTCCATTGCCTTAGGCTACCGACGCTTTGATTCCGTGAGGAGCTTAACAAACCTAACAGACAGAGCACACCCTGAATAAGAACAGACCCTTACCTCTACAGACTACTCAAGTTTATGATATAGCGTTCCCACTTTCCCACCTTTTAGGTATATAAGTGAGAGCCGCTGTACCTTCCAGTGTCTGAAAGCACCTTCAGGGAACAGTTATAGACAGGTCTTGTCCCCAAATCTTAAGACACAGTTCTCGTAAGCGAGCTACCTCGTGCCCAAGTGGCACTACCTATTGTCCAGATAGGTGCCGGAGAAATAAAGCCGCAATAAAGTTGCTAACGATGTCCTCGCTGAGGCCGACGGAGAAGCCGCCTCCCATATTTCCAGTATGGTGCCGGAGCTGTAAGGCACGCTCAGTTCCTGACGTACATCCATACGTCTGCCCTTTTTGGCCTACAAGCCGGGTATTGCCTGAGTCACCTAGCTATGACTCTTACTTGCTGAGCAGGCAAGCGCCCGAGATGCGTTGTGGCAGTGAAACTACACTGCCACTTCGCTAAAGACAACTCCGTGTCTCGCGCGACCAACTGGTTCGCACTAGTCGCGCATGATTCCGACGCTAACGCCACGTGCTTGCCGAGCAACAAACATGCCGTCCTCTGTGGCTACCCACATAGACACTACGAGTCCAACCTCAATGTCAGGCACCGCGCACTCTAATCAGCGGCCGATAGAACACGCCTTTCGAGGTTTCTTTTTGAGGTTTTTTTTTTATACCCGTCATCATAGGGTGTTCGTACCCTCTGGCGATCGGCTAAGCCAGAGACGTTTTTACATTTTATTTAACTTTCTTCTAACTTTTATTCCTGCCCTTAAGGGGCCTTACTTCCTAGAATAACACTTCCATTCCACTTCTCTTTGTCATCCCAGATTTATCATTTATGCTTCTCACTCTTTCATCCTTCCCATTAATTAATTTCATTCCTATTCTAACTATTTATTACTAAGGTTTTGGGGGGGAGGGGCGATTTGGGACTCAATCAACACTTTTATTTATTTTTGTTGAAACTTACTTTACATATTTAAACCTTAATTCTAGTACTTACATCTAGGACAACAGTTACCTTAATCCTATTTCTTAAACTAATAACAATTATAACTATATAAATATCAAACAAAATATTTATTAGTTATGGTCTTTCTTACTCTTTATTTCTTTTATTGTCAATTTTTATTATTTTTACGGCATACCTCTGGACAAGGTCTCTAGTCCTATTTTCATTCATCATTTTGGGTAGATTCTGCGCCTCAAGTTTTTGGCCCAGTTCGATCTCCAATTCGAATCGTGCTGGTCCAAAAACGGGACATTCAAGTAGGACGTGTGCCACTGACTCGCCGACACTAGGGTCACAGATGCAAGCCGGGCTCTCCTTGCACTTGAACCTAGCCAAATACTCGGAGAACCCGCCATGTCCCGTGAGGGCCTGAGCAACTTCCTTGGTCACCACCATCTTCCTGATCACCCTGTACGCCTCGGACGCGATTGGGAAGTACAGCTTAGTGATTGAAGCCGTTTGTTCGGCGCTGTACCTCCGGTCCCATTCGCAGAGCGAGTCCATACGGATCACTCGCTTCAAGTATGAGACCGGACACCGGTCGTAATCCGGTTTCTTCTTCGACCCCAGGGCGGCCTCCTTAGCCAGGGCATCGGCCCTCTCGTTCCCCTCAAGTCCCGCGTGAGCCTTAATCCAGAAAAATGAGACGCTCTTGCCCTGCATTCTACAGTGACTAAGAGCGCCCCTCGTCCGGACCGCAAGGACGTGAAGGGAACCGGGATCCACCACCGTCTGAAGGGCCGCATGGAGTCGCTGAAGATGGCGAAAGCGCTTTCTTTACGCCGCTTGACCTCATTCGCCGCTTCACAGAGGCCCAAAATCTCAGCTTGGTAGACGGTTCAGTAGGACGAGAGAGCAAGTTTGAGGGTTTTGGTCTCGGCCTCACCAGTCCATACGGATAGCGCGGCTCCAACCTTGCCCTCAATCTTGCTCCCATCTGTAAAAATACGCACCTCGTATCCTCTATGTTCGAGGTATTGTGCCTCGTCTACCAGGCTTCCCAGCTCTATCTCACTCTGCTCCGCAGGATGAGGTCCTTCCAGTGCCGATGCCACCCGCTCGACATCCCTGTCTCCCAGTGCCAGCAGGTGTGCCCCCTTCTTGGCCACGTACAGCGAGGCCATCTCGCGTACGCGCAGGTCAAGAGGGAGCACCCCTGCCAGCACCAGTGCTGAGTTCAAGGATACCGTTCGGTAGGCTCGGCACATCTTCTGCGCGAAACTGCGCTGGAGCGCGTTGAGACGCTTTCGCACTCCCAGCTTGTTAACGGCCGGCGCCCACGCGCTCGAGGCATACAGGACGACAGGTTCTACCGCTGCGGTGTAGATGGTCTTGATAACCTCGGGGTGCAGACCCCAGCTAACCTTTGCTGCCCTAGCCAACTGCTTGTAAATGTTTGCAGCCTTTAAACAAACATTGGTGACGTGAGTGTTAAATGTAAGGTGTCGGTCAATGGTGAGCCCTAGCAACTTTACCTCCTTAGACATGCCAATGCCTACCCCGCCCATGCTCAGGCGCGGGGTGTCATGCTTCAGCTTCCGCGTGATAACCATCGCACAGGTTTTGTGCGGTGCGAATTTCAGCTTATTTATAACACCCCACCCCCGAACATACTCGAGGGCGGCGTTGGCACGTCTCTGAACGTCCAGCGCTATATCCCCATCAAAGAGGAGGACTACGTCATCGGCGAAGGCCTGGACATAGTCCCCTCTTTTTTCAAGTCCCTTGAGGAGAGGCTCGAGCAGGAGGTTCCACAGTATGGGGCCTCCTATGGAGCCCTGGACGCAGCCTTTCCCCGTGGCTCTACGGTGTTCGGCGCCCATGTAGCGGACCCCAACCGTCCTGTCGCTCATGTAGCTACTCATTACTCCCCGTATATTAGCCGGGCGCGACTCCTCTGCGAGCCTCACCTTTATGGCAGGCCACCAGGCGCTGTCGAAGGCCCTCTCTATATCCAATGAGACCAGCAGGGTCAGCTTCTTCTCAAGAAGCTTACCCTTGATGTGTTCTAAGAGGGTATAGAGGGAGTCTTCAGTGCTCCTCTGTGGCATAAAGCCATATTGGCAGACGCTCATGCCCGGCAATATATGATACTTCAGGCGGTTCATGATCATCTTCTCATAAATCTTCCCCAGCACAGGCAAAAGACCAATCGGCCTGTGCGACTTGGGGGTAGAATATGTGGTTTTGCCAAGTTTTCTGAGAATGATGATCGTGGCCGCCTTCCATACCTTCGGGAAGTAATGCAGCTCAAGACATTTGTTAATGAGCGCCAGGAACAGTTCGGGATCGCTGTTGACCGTTCCATACAGATGTCGGCAGTCAACCCATCGGCGCCGGGAGCTTTCTTGGGATTAAAGGACCTCATCGACCTCCCGAGCTCGTGCATGGTGAACAGAGGGTCTCGGACGCCGACGCTTTTACTGTCCAGCTCGGCTGCATGCCTCCTCGTCTCACCATGCCCGAGGTCGTCTAGATCGGTGAGGTCCTCAGGGTAAAAAGTTTCGGCTAAGAGTTTAGCCGAACCTTCGGCGTCCAGCACCTTTCCATCTTGCTCCATAGGCACGTCTTCCTCCCGCTTCGACGTCCTACCTATTACCCGGTATATCCCCTCCCACAAGCCTTCACGATCTTATTTCTCGCAAAAGCCCCTCCAGCTGCGGATCTGAGCCTCTTTTATCGCAGCCTGGTACTTTGTCCGCTCTTCCAGGTACTCCTGCACCACCTTCGACCTCCAGACCGGTGCGGCACATCGGATCCTTCTCTTCCTGGTGACGATGCGCCGCTTCAACCCGGCGAGCTGGATGGAATGGATTACACAAATAAATAAAATTGTTCTGTGCTGTTGGTAGCAGCCAGCAAACCGCTTAGCCGCACAGATGACATTACGTCATCTGTGCGGTCTTTGTAAATATGAAGCTTTTTATAAGAGATTTAAGTCTTTCGCGATTTGTGCACATACTTACAGTGGCGTAGCGTGAGTGTCACCCGCCCGGGGCGGCAGAAAATTTTGCCGCCCTCTAATCTAGATATTTCAATTTAAAATACCATAGGTAATTCTAAAGAACTTTTTGGCAATAACTATCATCATTATTGTGTATAGTTCCAATATTTTCAAGATATTATCATTGTTTATTATGAAATTTTGCCGCCCCCTACAAGTGCCGCCCGGGCGGACCGCCCCTGCCGCCTCCACTACGCTACGCCACTGCATACTTAATACAATACTAGGTAACGGATCTTACTACTAAAGTCTTTAAAAAGTAATAAATACCTATCAATTGCCCGACATTTCGACCGACTACATTGTAAGTACTACTACGACTACCGAGAAAGACCCGTTACCTTGTATTGTATTAAGTATTTATGTTACAAATTACAAGTATTCTTGTTAACTCGCACAACTAAACTATATGGTTTGTATTAGGAGTTGATTTACGTCTACTTAATATGATGCTAGGTTTCGGGTAACGGGTACTTACGGTAACGGGTCTTACTCGAGGTACCTAATAAATCTATTGATTGCTCGACGTTTCGACCGACTTGCGTCGATCGCGGTCACGAGTTTTTACGTTTGTAGTGCAGTAGGTGGGGTTCGATATTACAACCTTTAGCAAGTCTAACGTCTTCTACATAAGCATATACATAGTCCACCTAAGAGGCTACGGTATGTATGAACATTAAGATGTCTTATACTATCAGCCCTGTATTAAACTGTCTCACTCCTGGGCACGGGCCTCTTCTTAGAGTGAGAAGGTTAGTATATAATCCATCACGCTAGCCCAGTGCGGCATGAATTTATTTTTTACTACGACAAAATAAATTCGTGTAGGTATTCGAAACTAGTGTGGCCCGACTGCCAAATGTTGATTAATTGATTTTCACTGATTATAATACAAATCATAATCGAGAATTAATGATGGCTTGATTGATTGATAGCCAATAATTGACAGATTGATTAACAGATCGTTCTGATGATATTATTGTACGCGACGATGGCGGATAATACCTAAGATGACAGTTATGACCTTACTTATTCCTATCTATCGCCAATTTGCATGTCAATTCATAAATACATGACAATTTTCTCCTACGTGATAGAGGTGGACAAAGTTACTTTTCTATGTGTCTTGTCATATTTCTATGCCCTTTATGGTGACATTCACATGGCTTGAGCAATCTGGAAGTAGCTACATTCGAATTTGCGGATGTATCACATAAAGAAATGTAATTAATTCATAGGTATCAAAGATTTGTGTTCAGAATAACATTCCATATTAGGTTAGTAACAGTTGAACTTACATCAAGTGTTAGGTTACGTTACCTAACCTACATCTAATACCTGACCGGTTCGGACTGTCCGACCCAAAGAAGCCATCTACTTGACTGTATGCAGTCGTATTTTTTCATTGTGAATATAAATTACAGTGTCAGCATTTTAAATTTTATAATAATTATCAATTATCATTTCAATTTCCTTTTTTTAATATAATTTATAATTACAAACTATGCATGAATTTCGTTTGTATGACTTTTTAATGGAATTAATCTCACTTTGTAATTTCACAAACGAGCTTATATAAATATATACATATTTTTTTTGTTAATGCATGCCGTGGCAGCCTGTAAGTAAGGCAGTACTATGATATGTATCCGCATTTATGTTTCATTACGATGTTTAAATTAGTGTATGCTTTGTTGGTTGTCCATAAATAAATAAATAAATTAAATAAATAAATAAGTATCCAGTGTTCCAGAATCGGAGAGTCCCACCGGTCAGTCAGCGTTTTCAGGATGATGTTGGAGCTGGCGCGTACCCGACGCAGTAAAGAGGTACATCGCTTGCGCATGATGGCAGAAATGCTATCGACGTTTACATCCGCAAACATTCCAGACGGGCTGCAAAAACGCGGCAGCCCCACCAGCACCCGGAACGCGCTGTTGTACTGGATGCGCAAGTCGCTGTATGCCTTCAACGTAAAGTTCACCCACAGGCTGCACGTGTAGAAGGATTGACAGTAAGCTTTAAAAGACTCAAGGCCAAGGCTTTAAGGGTGCTTGAGGATTTCAATATTTTAAGTATTTATCTATAATTAAATATCGCTAGAATTAGTATTTTAAAATCGCCAGAAGTATACCTAACTGTTCCCAAGGTTTCCTTCGCTCCACTTCTTCCTTCTGCGATACAAACGTAAATGCATATTACCAGGACGGCCGTGTGATAGTCGTCACCTATGAAAGTATCTTGAGGAATTTGCTATAAGAGATTAACAATATATAATAATAATAATAAAATCAGCCCTGTATTAAACAGTCCCACTGCTGGTCACGGGCCTCTCCTCCGTGTGAGAAGGGTTAGGCCATAGTTCAACACGCTGGCCCAGTGCAGGTTGGCAGACTTCACATATCTTCGAGAACATTATGTAGAACTCTCAGACATGCAAGTTTCCTCACAATGTTTTCCTTCAGTTGCGCGCGAGCGGTTGTATGAGACGCACGGCTGTTTGGCGACCGTGAGCGTTAGCGTCGTATTCTACCCTCACTCGTTTTTTTTTCTACACTACCTCTATGTTGGTTTTGTGGTGTGATCATGGATAGTTTTGCTCGATCAATAAGTGTTAACTCTAACGTAACAGATATGATAGATGCGTGTGAACAAAGTGATATAATTATAAATCAAACTGAGAAAGTGTCAAGTGATACTCAAATGGGACCAGAAAAGAGATTAAGAGAAGATGATGAAGAAGAGAACCAAGATGGTTTTATTACTGTGAACAGAAGACCAAAGCGATTATTACGTAGTTACTCTGATAGTAATAACCAGAATAAAAATACAGGAGAAGATGCTGAGTCGGAACGTTTTGAGGTACGATTAACTTGTAATAAGATACTCCCTAAACAATTTGGTATGGCCAAGCTATTGAGGGCAGAAAATATTAATAACATCTTGACAATTAAATACAAAAGCCCATATAAAGTACATATTACTTTCAAAAACAAAGAAGATGCAAATAAAATGCTATATTCTCAAAAATTTTGTGAACCGGAATATAAGTGTCAAAGTACGAGCGAAGTCACACTTTCTTATGGAGTAGTCAGAGATGTAGACCTAGATATTGAAGAGAAAGAGATTATTGAACAGTTTAATTGTGAACAAAAAATTGTGGCCATGAGAAGACTCAAACGTTTGACTGACGGCGGGCAGTGGGTAGACAGCACCGTGATTCGACTAGCGTTTAAAAGTTCTTTACCCCCGTATATATATGGATACGGGTGTCGGTTTAAGGTGGAACCCTACGTCTTTCCGGTCACTCAATGCTCAGGATGCTGGAGGTTTGGTCATGTTAAAAAGTATTGTCCTACAAGGAAGATGAAATGCCCTAAATGCGGTCAGGAACATGAAAACTGCGAAATAAAGAAATTCCTGTGTATTAATTGTAAGGGAGAACATATGGCGTTAGATAAAAATTGCCCCGTATTCATTAAAGAAAAAAAAATTAAGAAGCTAATGAGTGAAAATAACTGCACGTATAAGAACGCATTAACTTTATTCTACCAAAGTAATGTCCAGTCAAGAGTTAACAATTTCCCTCCAAATAACATGGATTTAAATGAAAACCAAATGTTAAATCTCCCTACTTATAGAGATATACTATTGAAAGATAAAGATATAACAGAAACTGAGATGGTCATAGAAGAAAGTATTAATGAGATAAATAAAAAAGTAAAGGTGGGAAAAAACCGCACGAGCACTGTTAAAAAAAATAGGCCTAAGAAAACACATATTAATCAAACAATTAGACAGGACACAGATGAAGAGCAAGAACAGGAAGTTATTTGTCAAAGTGATGGATCAATCGATGCTTCGTCATCGGAAGAAAACACAATGAAAACAAACAGAGGGGTGTTTGCGAGAGTGCGAGTACTCTATTATAAACTTAAAAATATTATTTTATCGAAGAGAACACTAGAAGAAAAGGTCTGTGTATGTATACAACACATTATTACAGAAGTCACTTCATTTTTAAGTGAAAAATTCTTGAGTGGAGACTTATTAAATCTTCTATTTAAAAACATAAACAATGGCTAGAAATTATAACTTTAATATTAATATAGCTCAATGGAATGCACAAAGTTTAAAGCCGAAGTTACCTAATTTTGAAATTTTACTTAATAGGGAGAAAATCTATGTGGCAATAGTAAGCGAAACATGGTTAGAACCAGACTCGCACCTAAGCTTAACAGGGTATAATATATATCGGCAAGATAGGTTAGACGGCTATGGTGGTGTAGCAATAATGTGCCACAAATCTTTAAGAACTATCAGAACCACTATTAACGTAAATAATTCTGGCATAGAGATTATTAGTATTAAAATTTTAAACTGCAAATTATTACATAATATTCTCTCCATATATTGTCCATCGTCTGTTCGCACTTCTCAAATAGACTGGGATGTTATTTTTTCAAAATTTTCTAGGAATACCTTAGTGGCGGGTGATTTTAATGGCCACCACAGTAATTGGTCGAACAGAAATGATTCACGAGGTAATCAAGTATTTGATAGTGCTCTTGACAATGGTTATATCTCACTTAATAATGGTAAAACCACTAGAGTAAGGCTTGTGAATGGTGTGCTACAAGAAACTTCTCCTGATATCTCGTTTTGTTCCGTAGACATTGCTGTAAATGCTGAATGGGATGTATCCAACGAAAGTTTAGGTAGTGATCATCTAATTATTAAAATATGCTTAAGATATGAGGACTCTTTACAATATACTACAAAAAGAAATTTTAAACTAGCAAACTGGTCTAAATATAAAAATATGATGACAAATCTAACATCACAAATGAATAGAAACTGTGATAATGTCCAAGATTTGTATGATAGTTTTATAGCTAATATTAATCAGGCAGTTGAGCAAACTATTCCCTTTAAAAAATATTGTATTAATCCCGTCCGTGAGTTTATTCCTAAGGTTTACTGGAACCAAGAATTATCAAAGGTAATAGCACAACGTCGTCTCGCACTTAAACAATTTAGACGAAATCCAACTCCGCAAAATTTATCTAACTTAAACTTAAAAATTTCTGAAGCTCGACGTTTAGTAAGGCGAGCCAAATCTCAGAGCTTTCACAACTTTTGTGACAGTATCGACGAATCTACCTCCTTATCAGATATGTGGCGTAAAATGAGATGGATGAAGGGAATTAGACAAGCTAAGTCATATACCTCCGATCAGGCTAAACTAGATCTTTTGTGTTCTTTAGCACCCGATTACGTAATTGACCCTCCTAGAACATTTTCATCGACGAATCTCAAACTTGACTCGAGTTTTACTCTACAGGAAATGGAACACTGTTTCAAGCGCAAGGATACTTCACCTGGGCATGACGGTATATACTATTCTATGATCTATAATCTGCCCGATATAGGCAAACAAGTGTTACTTCAACTGTATAATCTTATATATAGGACTGGTTATGTTCCTATTCAATGGAGAAAGATACAGATCGTGCCAATACCTAAACATAATAGTACTTTAAATTCTAAGCTTCGACCTATTGCCTTAATCTCGTGTCTGTGCAAAATTTTCCACTTGATGATTGCTAGACGCTTAGAGTGGTTTACGGAGCATAATAATATTTTATCATCAAATACAGTAGGGTTTAGGAGAGGACAATCGTGTTTGGACAGTTTGGCTCGTCTTATTACAAGTATTCAAATTGGTTTTACGCAAAATATCCCAACCATCGCATGCTTTTTAGATATAGGGGGTGCATATAATAATGTTCTTGTAGATAAGGTAGTGTCTATTTTGGACGATTTACATGTTGGAGCTAAAATGTGTTCATATTTATGGGAGTTTTTGAAAGAAAGGCATCTTCAAATTAAGTGCGATGAACAAGAGAATCAGGTATTGGTGAGATGGACTAACAGAGGAATTGCTCAGGGCGATCCCATATCTCCTTTATTGTTCAACATTGTCACTATTGAGATTTGTCAGAAAATCAATCAGACATTCATAAGTCAGTACGCGGATGACTTTGTCATATTTGCAAAATATAACAGAATAGAACATAGTGTCTCCAACATACAAGGATCACTCAACAGTTTAGTTAGATTATTGGAACAGCTTGGTTTGGAGTTGTCGGCTGTTAAATCTAAGTACTGCGTTTTCAGTAGAGCTCGTAGAATTCAACAGGTTCAAATATACGTCAAAAATTCATTATTGAGCTCAGTTAATTGCATCAAATATTTGGGGTTTTGGTTAGACAGTTCTCTACGATGGACGAAACACATAAATGAAATTCGTGAAAAATCGTTAAAGTTCTTAAATCTGCTAAGGGTCTTAGCGGGGTCTAATTGGGGTATACATCCTCTACATCTACGTAGAATATATATAGCTATAATTAGGAGTCGGTTAGATTATGGTAGCTATTTGTATGATAATGCAGCAAACTGTCACACGATTAAGTTAGACAGACTACAAAACCAAGCCCTCAGAGTTATTGCCGGCTTTATTAAATCGACTCCTATTCACGTAATGGAGAATGAAATGGGTATTCCCCCATTGAATACGAGGAGATTATACTTATCTTATAAGTATTGTATAAAAAATAATTCATTACCTTATAATATTAATATTGAACTTTTTAGAGAACTTAATAGTTTGCTCAACAGCAGATTTTGGCTACATAAAAAGAAGCCTTTGTTGGTGATATGCTATAATGAAATAAAACAAGATACAGCTTCTTCGCCGTATCCTGTTAAAATGTTCAATTTGGATTTCTGGCTGTCTAGTATAAATCTGAAAAATATAGTTAATTGTACTTTAGATAGTGTAAAGGGATCAAAGTCGCAGTATGCAGACCGTGACATTTTGAAACGAGAGGTACTACACGAGTTACAACAAAAATATGATGGATATTACTTCATTTACACCGATGGTTCAAAAACGTCAAACGGTCTTGGTATTGCATACTATGACCCAATATCTAACAATTATGAAATATTTAAAAGTAAAAACAAACTTGTCTCTATTATGTCTGCTGAGCTCTTTGCGGTGTCACAGGCCTTATCCTACGCTGCTAATTTAAATATACCTAAAGTAGCTATATTGACGGACAGTCAAAGTGCTCTGTTGCACATCGTGCGTTGTGCCTCTGGTAACAGAAGTACTTCGATAGCATACAGTATTTTGAATAAAATACACAGAGCTTATAGTAGTGGTATAACTTTGGCACTACAGTGGGTTCCGTCTCATATCGGGCTATCGGGAAACGAAGAGGTTGACAGCTTAGCAAAGAAAGCTATAGTAGAGGGACAGGAAACAAATATTTTACCTAGTTATTCCGAAGTTTTAAAGAAATATAAATCTAAATGTTTAGAAATATTTAAGGAATATTTTAATGAACGGTCAAAACTGAAGGGCATTTGGTATAAATGCATTCAATGTGAACCTCTTCATGTCCCGTGGTTTGCTGCATCTAAATTAAATCGAAAGCAAATCGTGATCGCGTGTAGATTGCGTTCCGGACACATTCCTGGTGGAAGTTTTGCGTACTTAATGAAAAAGGTAGACTCGCCTAATTGTGACGTATGCAATAAAAAGGATGATGTGTATCATCTACTAATGGAATGTGTCAGGTATGCTGATAAAAGAGCCCATTTAATAAATAAATTTAAATTAAATTTATACGATGTCGGTATGTTTCATAGTATTCTAGCTGAACCAAACTCTGATACAGCTAGAATATTATATTGTTAGGAATCCCAAGATAAGGATATCACTGGGCCTATATAAAGCCGCGAGTCAAGCGGATGGGCACACTCTCAGTTCAACTACCGTTGCGTGCGGAAGCTCTGCCGGTTTGCGTAACGACACTCGAGATTTGTTTAAAGCTAGGTTATCGTGTTAATTAGGTTGTTAATGTGTGTGTTAGTTATAAGTGAAGTGATTTGTTTTGTGAGGGTTGACCTATTGCGTAATTAATTTGTTAAGATTAAATGTAAGTACGTTGATTGTTTCTTTATTTTTAAAACTTAAAACATAACCTCCTAAAATCAGAAGTGGGATTAAGAATCAAGCCTACTGCCTTGCTCGTTTTGGCCATCTGCATTTAAAAACTAACGACAAATAATTTCGTGCAATTTTCACACAACAAATCAAATTCACTTTTGTTTATTTTTGAAATTGTTTTGACCGCCGCGAATATGCCGAAACCACGTGAATCATGTAGTCAGTCGCGTCGAAGCCGCGAACGTTCGCGAAAACGATTACGACGTGAAGAATCACGTTCCCGCCGGTCAAAAGATTCGCGTCCTCGCACTCGTACTTCGCGACGGCGTACCCGTACACCGAGTAGGCCGCGACCACGCCTCTGCCATCGTTCCCGATCATGTATCCGGTCGCGTGAACGTTCTTTTTCGCGCCCCTGTCCTCGATGCCATCACGGTTCCCGGTCGCGGTCTCCCAAGTGTAATAAAAGTGAACGTAGGTCCACTAAATCACGTGAAAACCTCAACCATACGTTAGATACGATCATGAATAGATTGGAAACGATAGAAGGTAATTTCAGATCTACCCCCGTTACAACATCAGAACATTCGGGTGCTCAAGCGATTGTTGACGCGATTAAGTCCATAATTCCGGGCCGTTCTCGTAATTACTATGTGTCAAATTTTGATCCGTCACTGCACGATATAGACGCCTGGTGTGACGAGGTAGATAGGGCCCACGTATCAAATAATTGGGACGATAAAGAATGTTTATCACGGGTTGCAAATTGCTTAAAGGGCGATGCCAAAACCTGGTTAAACGAATGGGTATGTAACGACAGATCGTGGTCTAGTTTCAAACGCGAGTTTAAACCTCTGTGTCCGAGAAAATTAGATTACGCAAATATTTTGTTCGAGACTATGAATAATACGTCCGACAAGTACTCCTCATATGCCGAATACGCGCGTCGTGCTTTATTACGGCTCCGCATAGTCAAGGGACTTAGCGAAGATTTAATGACCTTGATAGTTATCCGTGGCATTAACGATCCCCAAGTACGGGCTGCAGCCGCGAATGCAGATCTTTCACCGGAGAATTTAGTTTCCTTTTTATCAATTTATCAAAAGCCGAATCATGATAAAATCCCAGTGAAGGCGCGGCCGTCAGTAACCGCTTCGAATAAACGAGTACATGACAAGTCATCTTCGTCTGGCCTTAGGTGTTTTAGCTGTAACCAATCGGGTCACAGAAGTTACCACTGTCCGAAGAAGGCAACTCAACCCTCTGAGACACCGATAGCTAACCCTTCTACCTGTGCCTTCTGTAAGAAACGGGGTCATACGGTAAACGAATGTTTCGCAAAGAATAGGTCAGGGCCACAGAAACGTAATGTGAATCTTTGTAGTTCCATTAGTTCAGCCAACAACGATATCACCACCGCGGTTATACAGGGTATCCCAGTAGACGTCCTCATAGACAGTGGCGCTTTGAATATTTCCCTCATATCGTCAGAAGTAGTAAAGCATTTTGCTTGCCAGCCGAGACCTAGACATTGCGTTTTGAAGGGGTTAAGCAGTCATGAGATCATAGCTAAGTCATACGTGACGCTTACACTTGAGTTTAGCGAAATATCGGTGGAAGCTGATCTAGTCGTGGTACCGTCACTTTACATGTCCACTCCTGTGATTATTGGCACTGATGTTCTGAATAGGGACGGCATAACGTACGTTCGCACAAAAGATAAGCAGTGCATAACGCATGCCCCCCACGTCATCTCTAACGTAGTCGCGACTCAGGTTTCTAATGAATTAGAATTTAACACACCCTTGATTGGAGTAGAGCGAGATAATTTAATGCAAGTCATTAATAGCTTTTCAAAATTTTTCATATCCGGTACCGCCTCCACTACGGTGACCACTGGTGAGATGCATATAAATCTGACTAGTGATACACCGATAGCTTATCGGCCTTACAAATTATCATTGGCGGAAAAGATTAAAGTGCGCGGAATCATAGACGACCTGTTAGAAAAACAAATTATTAGGGAGTCTGAGTCGGAGTACGCGAGTCCGATTATTCTTGTAAAGAAAAAAGACGGGTCTGACAGAATGTGCGTTGATTATCGGGCTCTAAACAGAATAACCGTGAAGGATCGATATCCGTTGCCGTTAATCGACGATCACATTGACCGGTTAGGTGATAAAAACATAACACGATTTACATCCCTAGATATGGCAACTGGTTTCCACCAAATTAGGATCCACCCCGATTCGGTACACAAAACCGCTTTTGTGACACCGGAATCACAATTTGAATTTTTAAAAATGCCGTATGGTTTGTGCAACTCGCCGATCGTCTACCAGCGTCTCATTAACAAAACATTGCGCAAGCACATCGATGCCGGGAATGTGCTGGTCTATATCGATGACGTCCTCTTACTGAGTCCCACGGTGCAGGACGGTATCGGTTTGCTGCGTGAGGTTTTAACAACTCTGACTGGAGCTGGTTTTTCGATAAATCTGCGCAAGTGTTCATTTCTGACTACAGAGATAGAATATTTGGGCAGAGTTATCAGTGGTGGTCAGGTAAAGCCGAGTCCTTTGAAGGTTAAGGCTTTGGTGGATTCGCCAGTTCCACAAAATGTCAAACAGGTGCGCCAGTTCTTAGGATTGGCTGGATACTTTAGAAGGTACATTAAGGGATACGCAAGCCGAACTCGTTGTATTTCACAACTTACGAAGAAGGGCGTTCCGTTTAAATGGGGTCTTGAGCAGGAATCAGTCCGTCAAGAAATCATCACACTCTTGACGACCGAGCCTATTTTAGCTATCTTCGACCAAAACCTCATTACAGAAGTACATACGGACGCGAGTAGCGTAGGGTACGGTGCAGTCCTTCTTCAGGTTCATGGGGATGGTAGCAAAAGAGTGGTTTCATATTTCAGCCGAGTTACCCAAGGTGCTGAGAGTCGTTACCACTCCTATGAACTTGAAACCCTAGCCGTCGTTAAAGCTTTACAGAACTTTAGGCATTATTTGATAGGGATCAAATTTAAGATTGTGACCGACTGTAACGCTCTTAAAGCGACAGAAAAGAAAAAAGACATACTTCCGAGGGTAGCAAGGTGGTGGGTATATCTTCAAGATTTCTCTTTCGATATCGAATATAGAAAGGGTGTCATGATGTCTCATGCGGATTACTTGAGCCGCAATCCGCCCATTCACGTTAACAATATTTCACGACCAAAGAACTGGGCTCAAATTGCACAAGCGGCTGACGATGAAACCCAAACTCTCATCGAACGCCTTAATGAGGGAAGTTTGGATTCGAACAGATATATCCAACGGGATGGTGTTCTATTTTACAAGTACATGCCCGTTGGTGAGGAGTCCAGACTTCTCTGTTTTATTCCTAAAGGCCACCGCCTTAGCTTATTACGAGTCTTCCATGACGAACACAGTCATGTTGGATTCGACAAGACGTTGGATCTTATACTCAAACATTTTTGGTTTCCGAGTATGAGACATTTTGTAAAGAAATACATAGCTCACTGTGTTGTATGTATATCCAAAAAAAGAGTACCAAGGTCTGCCCTCCAAAATATAACCTCTTGGGAAAAATCAGATGTACCATTTTCAACGGTACACACAGATGTTTTAGGTCCTCTCCCCGAGTCGAACGGTTATAAATTTATTCTTATAATTGTCGACGCATTTAGCAAATTTACACTGCTGTACGCAATATATAGGCAGGATGTAGACGAGCTCCTGAGGGTGTTCACGAACGCGGTATCTCTTTTCGGTGTTCCTAAGATAATAGTGACCGACAAGGGTCGCATGTTTGAATCCTCTAAATTTACTAAATTTGTAAACGAAATGGGATCGTCTTTGCATTACGTCACTCCAGAAATGCATCACGCCAACGGTCAAGTCGAACGGTACGCACGGACCGTGCTGAACATGGTCCGCATTGAAGCCAACCATAAAGGTACTTCGTGGTCTGATGTGCTATGGCGCCTGCAATTAACGCTCAACGTCACCAAGCAGAAGACTACGCAGGTGTCTGCTCTAAACCTCCTGGTTGGTGTAAATGCCGTGACCCCAGTCATCCAATCTCTCATTCGTGACATCACACTAGAAGGCTCTCCACCAAACCGTGAGGCGCAGCGTGAGCTACACCGAAGTCGAGCGACGGAGCTGTTACGTCAGAATCAAGCCCGTCAGGATACATATGCCAACAGACACAGGCGTGAGCCGCGTGTCTTCAATGTTAACGACTTAGTATTTGCTATCAAATACTCCCAGTCCACAGGCAAACTGGATCCAGGCATGCGGGGCCCCTACAGGGTCATACGTGCGCTACCGAGTGGACGCTATGAGCTGCGGCTACTGAGCGGTTCCTATGGGAAGACCACACAAGCGGCTGCTCAGTACATGGTGCCTTGGCGAGGGGAATGGTGTCCCGAGACCTGTGCGGCATTCTTTGAGCGTGAGTATGAAGTACTTACGCTCTGATTGAACGGACTGCGGGACGTTCAATGTTGTTGGATCTAGACGTTACCAGGCAAACATGGAATGTAGAGTCGGACTGCGGGACGTACTTTTGGCAATAAACTGCGGGGTATTGCCCTACATGCCATGTGGAAGCGTCTAGATCGGGACTCGAGGTGTCCCCTGGACCACTTTGGGTGAGGCAAACTGCGGGGTGCCTTTGACATGTAGAGAGTAAAAGACTCGTGTCTTTTTGGCAATAAACTGCGGGGTATTGCCCTACATGTTTGACCATGTGTGTATATGAAAGCTAATTTCGCATGTGATGATGTAAGAACGATAATGAGTGTGACGTTTAAGGATCATGGAGGTGCCGGAATATATGTAGACCTGTCCTTCCGTGACGCCTTACTAGCTTTGCTTGTATGACGATGAATGTTTCAGGGCCTTGTAAGAGCGATGATTGAAAGAGATAGGCACCACTACACAATTGAAAGTTGCGTATAAAGTTGTTTGTTTGATCCACAGTTAGCCATGATGAAGAGGACACTAATAACGTCCGCAACAGCCACCAACCCCCGTCAGACGGAGACTTGGCAGAGGCAGGCCCATCACATGAATTTGGCGAGCCTGCACCTCTACAGGGACTCCCAGACGTCCAAGACGCGGCCGTGGGCGACGCGTAGTCAGGAGAAGCCGTGTTAGGAATCCCAAGATAAGGATATCACTGGGCCTATATAAAGCCGCGAGTCAAGCGGATGGGCACACTCTCAGTTCAACTACCGTTGCGTGCGGAAGCTCTGCCGGTTTGCGTAACGACACTCGAGATTTGTTTAAAGCTAGGTTATCGTGTTAATTAGGTTGTTAATGTGTGTGTTAGTTATAAGTGAAGTGATTTGTTTTGTGAGGGTTGACCTATTGCGTAATTAATTTGTTAAGATTAAATGTAAGTACGTTGATTGTTTCTTTATTTTTAAAACTTAAAACATAACCTCCTAAAAATATTATACATTTAATTACAGTAATTGTGATTAGTAGCTATTAAGATTAGCCTATGTTATTGTTATAGTAGTTATTTCTTTTTTAGAATAAGGTACGATGGGATTGACATTGTCATTATTTTGTACAAAAATCCCTTATAATAAATAAAGACAAAAAAAAAAAAAAAAAAAATGTTTTCCTTCACCGTTTAACTAGCGATAATTAACTATTTTTATATTTTTTTATTTTTTTTTTATATTTTTCGATTCCCGCACAAGTCAAACATTTGTGTGCATGAACATGGATGTTTGTGTTGGTCTGGGTGTTTCTATGTATAATATGTATGTATTTACAAAAAAAAAAGTATATATGTATGCTTAGTTTGGGCTAGATGGTGTTGTGTGTATGTGGTAGAATATATTATTATTATTATTATTATATTTAATACGCGCATAATTTCAAGTCAGAGATGCGTGCGTTGGGATCGAACTCGAGACTTCTGCGTGGCAGTCCAACAGTTTCTCACCAACAATACATAAAGAAAATATGTTAAAACAGATAAAGTGATGTCCTCACTCACTTACGTACTGGCTCATTAACGGCGTATAAAAAAAACATGCGGGGCAGTCTTTGGGGACTGCCGATAGAAGTGAAAACTACCTAACTAATGTGCGGTGATGATGACGCGAGTTTCACGCTTTTTGTTCACCCAAAAAGTACAAATATATATACAGTATACATATAGCTCATGAAAAGCGTTCGGTGACGATGACGCGAGTTTCATGATTTTTGTTCACCCAAAAAGTGCTCAACGCGCCTAAAGAAGTTTTCACTTCAAAAATATTAATAACTAGATTCTACCCGAGGCTTAGCTCGCGTAAATTTAGGATGGTGGGTAACAGTACTATGCCGGGTGAAAGGTACCCTTTCGACGGGTCCTACGTATACTAGCGCAAGTGTAAAAATACGACTTTACAGAAGAGTTGCTATGTCCTTTTCAGTTCACCTGACAACGTATGTATATGCGAAATTTGCTGATGATTAGTTATTATGATTAGTTAAGGCATTCCATTTATTATGATTAGTTAAGGCAGGCCATTTATAGAAATAAATGATCACAAAGAATTTGCAAAAATAAAACAAGATGTAATACAAGGATGCTCTTTGTCTCCACTTATATTTAATATTTTTATTGAAGCAGCTGTGCAAAATATATTGGAAGACACCCACGAAGGCATCAGTATAAATGGCAAACGTATAGTTTTTGTAAGATTTGCGGATGATATTGCAGCACTTGCAAATAATAGAGACGACCTCGAAAACTTGCTTAGCAAAATGAATACAGTTTTTCTAATTTTCTTATGAAAATAAACATTAATAAAACTAAAGTCCTCGTGGCATCTAAATTTCCGCATAAAATAATACAACCCATCAAAATTTTCCATAGTCCAATAAAACAAGTAAAACTATTTAAATATCTTGGTAGTGTAATAACAGAAGATACAAGACCATCAGCCGACATAAAAATTAGAATAGCGATTGCAAAACAGACATTCCACAAAAAGAAACATCTATTCACTTCAAAAATTAGTAAAGATATCCGGAAATACCTAATAAAGTCTTATATCTGGAGCATTGCCCTATACGCTTGCAAAACATGAACCTTAAGACAGAGAGACCGGAAAAGGTTGGAAGCTTTTGAAATTTGGTACTGGCGTCGAATGGAGAAAGTGCCCTGGACAGAAAAAGTTACTAACATAGAAATATTGACAAGAGTAAATGAAAAACGTGAAATTTTGAAACACGTAGAGAACAGAAGGGGTAAAATTATAGGACACCTAATTCGACATGATAATTTTATCACAAATATAATGGAAGGAAAGATAGAAGCAAGAAGGAAGAGGGGAAGATCAAGAAGAAGGTACACCGATCAACTGAAAGAAGTTGTGAAAGTTGAAACTTATAAGGAACTAAAAGAGACGGCATTGGAAAGAGAAAGATGGAGATTGCTACACCGACAAATGCCAAGCACTTATATTTTGGATGGATGGAAGGCATTCCCATTTATAATAATAAAGTTAGGATTTATTTATTAAGTGGTTTATGATACAAAAAGGCCTGGCTGTGTTTCCTTGCTTTGCCATCGTATTTTGTTTATGTAACTGAACATAAAGTAAGTACATAAGTTGAACGGAACATAAGTTTTTGCAAACGCCGGCAGAAATAAACCGACAATCTAAAATTATTGCCATCTTTAACTCAAAACTTAGCTAGAAACCAAATTCTGTTAAGAAAGTATTGTGTCTGTGTATATGTTTCCCAAGAAATAATCAATATAATTATAATAATATCAGGCCTAATAAACTATCCAACTGCTGGGCACGGGCGTCTTCTAAGTACCTACTTTATATGTATTCAACTTAGTATGTAGTTTCCTTAATAATATTAATGTATTAATATATTATATTGGAGACAATAAACTAGACTTTTGAACGATATGGACGTCTTACGATTTCATTCAAACTTCCTAACCGTGCTACGGCACCGGAACACACCACATGAGCGTGAGAAGGTGTAGGCCATAGATAGTCCACCATGCTGGTCCAGTGCGGGTTGGCAGACTTCACACATCTTCGAGAAATGGTGTAGAACTCTCAGACATGCAGGTTTCCTTACGATATTACCCTTCACCGTTGAAGCAAGCGTTAACTATTTAATACGCACAACTTCGAAAAGTCAGAGATGCGCGCCTTGGGATCGAACTCGAGACTTCCCACTACGTTATCACTGCAATAATAATAATTATTATATAGAATTAAAAGAAGAAATAAGTAAAATATGGAAAATGAACAAAGTATGCATTGTGCCCCTGGTGCTCTCCAGCACAGGCGTCATACGGCATATCCAAACACCTTATTCGCTATTTACGACAGATAGAGCTACCCACCAACCTTTACATCACCATGCAGAAGGCCGCTATACCCAATACTTGCCGTATAGTTCGTAAGTTTTTGCAGGACGAGCCCCTTGTAATAAATAATGCCCCAAATGAACCCCACTTGGTCTAGACCCGTGGTTTTCATTAAATACCGAATTTTATTTCGAGAAAAACAAATTAAGCTAACCAAAATAATAATAATATCAGCGCTGTATATAAACTGTCCCACTCCATGGTCCCACTGCACTGACTCTGGGTTAGAGACAATTGTTACTAGAAGAACGCCAACATGAACACCAAAAAAAACCCTTTTTGGAGATCTCTTAAGCATTCGACGTTGTTCATCTTCTTCTCCCTAGCCTTTATTATTCTCAAGTCACTTGAGGTCAGCTTTTTGATCTAACCGGATTTGACTGGATATCGGTTTTTACACGGAGCGGCTGCCACCTGACCTCCGCAACCCGAAGGCTAACGATACCCTAAGGCTAGAACAGTGTCAGGATATTATAGGCACCGACTTCTCAATAACGACTGCCATAAATGTTCATGGCAGCCGGGACCGACGGCTTGTTTATATAAAGCATTATAAAAACATCTCTGAGGGATGACGACGCCCAAAGATATTATAAATGTATTAAGATATTAGTATAACAACCAATCTAATTATGCAAGATGAGTGAACTCATTATCACAAGGATATGTAGGGATATCTGATCACGTGGGCTTTTCCAGTTTGTCTCTGATCAATCTCTACATTTTAAACTATGGTGCATAGTATATATATATATAGTATATAGTATATCATAATTATAAATTACTAGCGGTCCGTCGCGGTTATACCCACGTTTATCATTACTGTTTATCTCCCGCAGCTCGTAGATTGATGTTATATGTATTTATAGTGATTTACACACATCAACAGAATCTAGGGATAACTTAATCCTAAATTATTTACGACTTTATGGTTTAAAATCTTTTTAGTTGCCATAAAAAGTTTAAATACAGATAGAAACATATATTACGCTATTTTCAAAATTTAAAAATAAAAAAACAAAAGAAAAGCAAAATACGACGGTAAAATTGTTAGTAATTCGTTACGACAAGTAAAATCAAAATTGTTTTATTGATATTAATTAATAAAAAGGGATAAGATTGCTTTTCTTTTTTAATTTAACGTGCTGCGACAGCTTTAAGATTTATTTCACGTCGTCATTTGAGTCGAAATGTGAGATGAAATGTTACAAACCGTGGGTATGTTAGAAAATGGTGCTATTCAACGCGTCGTTGCTGAGGCCCTACACACCAGCCAAAACGTGATATCAAGGTTGTGGTCACTTTATCGCAGTATTGGGAATGTGGCTGAACGGCACACGGGAAGATATCGTATTACTACGCAGAGACAGATTGATTTCTCCAAATGACCGCCAGAAAACAACTCAATATCACAGCGTTGCAACTAGTACAAAGGCTCCAAGAGGACCACCAGCTGCTGTTAAGCAACCGAACCGTGCGAAGGAGGTTGCATGTAGTTGGTCTTCATGCTCGATGGTGATGATCTACGTGTTCCAACATTGTGACGTGGCAATCGCGGTCGCCGGCATTCGTGGACTCGGGAGCATTTACCATGGAGTAACGAACAATGGTGCTGTTCACCGATGAGTCCCGGTTTGGGTTTCATCCGGATTCATGAAGAACACGCGTTTGGAGCTAGCCGCTACTACCGTAAAGCTTGCTATTGTCTCACACAGAATCCAAATGGGCCAGGAATTTCTTTATACGGCGGCTGGTGTCGGCCGCTCTCTGAGACCACGAATAAAAGTTTTGGATTGACCTGCACAGTCGCCCGAGTTAAATCCTATCGAGCATGCCTGGGACCTGTTACAACAAAAAGCTTTGAGAGATTTCCCGCAGAATTTTACGATAGTACAACAACTTTACGAACACTTGCAAAGAACATGGAACCCCATACCGCAGCAAGACATTGACAATTTAATTTTAAGTATGAACAATCGATGTGTAATTAATGTAAGACGTGTAATTAAAATTAATCGTTTCATAAGAAGAAATTAATTACATTTGTAGCGCGCAGTAGAAGGTTAAAGTGCGACAACGTGCGCGGCCGCACGGTTAAGTCGGAGCCGTTACCGCGCCTCCCACCCGCGTGTCAGTCAGTCAGCGCTCGCGAGTCGCGCAATCACGCTGCCACGAGATGTACGTGATTATTTGTTCCGTTTCGGCGGCTCTCGCTCTTTCGAAACTTATTTGCTTATTAACTAAACTATTACATCAGTAACCTGTGTTACTGACCACGCTATACATTTCATTAATGAATCTCCCCGTGACCATGGTTGCTGAAAAGCATCCGAAACGTCGGGGAAAGTGTAAACCAAAAATAAATAGATTTAATAGTTTAAATAATTTTATTAGCTTATAAATTAGTAAAATAAAATCAATAGTAGTAGTAGTGTAATATTTTCAAAATTTTGTAATACAGTGATAAATAAACAACGCGATAAATTCCATAAATAGTAGTTTAATTTCAAAGAAGAAATGAAGTTTTTATTCATACAAATATGATAAGGCTAATAAAAAAATTACCATTTTTATTTAAAACAATAAATCACGTAATTTTTATTTTTATTAGAGATCTTAAAATAATCATATAAAAAATCATTCTTCCATTTACATTTACATCAGAAAATTCTGCATTGATTTTTAGATATTTGATGAAACATAAAATATGCCTAGATTCTGTTGAGTATATTGCTTCTAGATAAAGAAGCTTTTCAACGGTTAAAAATATTATTGGTCTAGTAATTATAAGTTCTGTAGTTTTTGAGTCTATCAATTGCAAGCGGACAAACAAATCTTACCTTTTCATAATACATATTACTTTATATATCAGATAAACTGCTGTTTATTTTGGTGATAGTATGAATGAAACAATGAAGTTCCATACTCTAAAACATACGTAAACGTAGGTGGTGCATTTTTCCCAGTGTCAATATATCTCATTCCTTTTCTTTCACCTCATCTTGAATCCTTTTTACCGACCTCAGCAACGTGAGAGTGATGCCTATGCTATTGCAATTAATCATAAGTGGTGATATCACCTTACCATTAGGTTGAACCGTTACTACTTCTTACCCAATTAAATAAGATTCTAAATGCATAAATTACTTGATTTTCCCCGCGGCTCCGCTTGCGTAAATGTAAATTAGGTTTGATTAGTAATAGTTTCTATTTTTAATGAAAGGTACTCTATGTCCTTTTCTTTTTTTATTCCCTTGACAACATGTCCATATGTGAAATTACATGATAATTGTTCGAGTAGTTAAGGCGTGAAGGCGTTATAAATAAACTTATATTTGCATTTATAATATTAATAAGTTAGGATATGCGCATAATAAAACGTAACTGTTCCACAGGCTTTTACGTGACATATTTAACAGCGTGTCACTGCATAGATAGCGCGGGCACCGGCGCTATATGCTCAAGTTAATTGCCTTACCCTTCACCTTTAGAATTAAAGGTCGTAGCCGACTTATACAATACCGCTCCAACACCGCTCTCGCACAGCTAAGCCAAACGGAGAGGCAGCAACAGAGCAGGCAACCAGCTGTCCATGTGCTTACAGCTAGCAGTCGATTAGCTGTCCCTGCGCTTACCGCTAGCAGTCGACTACACTGTCCACGCGCCGACCGCTTACGCTTTTTGTGACAGACACAGTCTGTAATTAGTCATTAATGAAATAACTCGTATTTTACCGCTGTCTCGATTCAGAATGCACGATCACTTGACGATGAAGAGAATAGCTCGGGCAGCAACAAAAGACGAAGATTTTGGGTGCATAAAATGCTAAAGGCAAGAAATGCAGAAGGAGAATTTTGCAAGATTAAGAGGCATTTACTGGATGACGAAGAAAAATTCTTCATGTATTTCCATATACTACGTTATTATCTTTTATGACTGACTGACAATCTAGCAACGTGCTTCAAGCGAGCAGTTTGAGTGCGTACATCGCGCAGGTCGCCCGTTTGAAGCGCGCGGTTAGCGTGGCTTCAACTATCGAGTACGATGTACGGTACGATGGCGGTAAGCTCGCTTACAGCGAGCTGTTTGCTAATTTGTGATATCAATATAAATTATGTCTACAGAGGACGCCCTAAAGCTCAAATTTCTATTAACTTTATTTTGCCGTGTGGGAACAGTGTTGTATAAGTCGGCTGTAACCTTAAAAACACAAAATCCTTGCAGTAGCGTTACGCGGCGTTTCGATCTGTGGCCGTAGACGTCAATATGTTCAATCACTATTACGTAATACTTGAAAACATAGTTGGCAAAATGTAAGTGTTATGTTACCTCTGTCTACTCCTTTAATAACATACGGTCTAGAGTCTGTGTAAATTTTCACACGTACCTCTGGGCATATTTAGCTGTCCTCTGAGTGATGCGGATGTTCTTGAAAATTGTGCATCTTATTTAATATAAAGTATCCAATATCACCTTTGCAGCCTATTTTGCAAAGATTCATTAATTTAGCTATACCATTTTCTGATGTTTCTTGATTCTCATCTTCCCTTGAAGAATCATTGCGCCATTCATCGGACCACCCATTTCCTTTTCTATCGCATCCTGCGCTATGCTTGGATCCGCATAAACATCCGCGTTGATTATTGCGAATACGGATGCGGATGCAGAAGTCTAAATCGATGCGAAAGCTCTGCAATTACGGATGCGGATGTGAATATCCCTAACTCGGTATATGCGTGTCTATGTGTGTGTTCACATACAGATATATATCATTACTATTACTACTACTAAACGTACACTCAAACAAATACACGGGCCTAATAAAATAGATTTTCTCTACGTGAATTTTATTTATTTATTTATTATAATTTCATAACAAAAAATATTTTGTGTCGAAATGCAGATAGATAGATGATTTACAATGAAACTTAAACATTATAAAATTAAATAGCCATGCACATGTCAATAACGGTTTATTAGCAGATGTCAGAAATATAAATACATAAAATTTCACAATATTCCATTAAATTGAATCAAATAGCATGTCAGAATTGATCTAAGTAATATGTTATACATATAGGTACCTATGTATGCCTTACAATCAAAAGATACCAAACTAGGGAATCGGAACTGTGTCGCCTGAACAAATACAGATTAGTTTGTAACCTAGTTAGGACGACAGCTAGACGCTCATCAATTTGTACTAATTTGTACTATATTGTTGTATATTTAATTTTTTTACCTTCCACGAGTCAGCTATATTCGGTAAATCTTCTTCCTCTGAAAAATAGTCAGGAGATAGTGTAACATATTCATTAAATCAGTAAGATCGTTTTTGGAAAAGGAATCGAATTATTCAAAGATTGATTGCCACCGAATTCTAATGTTCACATATTTTTATAGTGACGCCAAGATTCGCATTAATTTACTCTACGATAAATTCGATTCGAATCCGTGCTACTAATTCTTAACCTAGCAATACTCAAATCATTCGAATACGTGACAACAAATCAAAATCATGCAGAACAATTGTAAAATTATATTGCCTCACGTTTAAGCGAATTTAACATTCGCGTAAACGTAAGACAGTTTTGTTTTTATATACGTACACACAGCGACACATCAACCTAGACTGTTTGGACTTTGAACTATTAGAAGTTGAACGCTGCGAATCGTGCGAGAGTGTGCGTTATATTTTTGTTACGCTCTATCCTTACCATTACGTCGACACCACTATGCATTGTCCCTTTCCGACAATTTTCTATTTTGTATGTATCGTAGTTATGCGTATATAGGGTTTCTAACTTGATGTGTAGCCGTGTGTACAATAAAATTAAACTACTAGATAGATCTACAGCTTTTATCGCAGTTCATTACAAAAAAACTCCAATTTTAGGTATTTTAAAAAGGACGCCACCGAAACGTCAGGTAACCTGTAAATATAAATAATTTCATATTTTAAATCGTTTTTATATTTTAAAACGTTTTATACTATATATATTAACAGTTTACTTTACTTTAATTGAAAGAAAGAAACACGACTTTTAGATATTTATAACACTGTGTTTTTTGTATTTCAATTAAAGTCCTATAAAGTCCGAAGTTCAAAATTTAATTTAAATTTAAATATATCTTAACGATTCTTTAACGCACTAATTCTAATATTACTAATTCAACTACCCATAAACAGAAGAAAAATATTTAATATAATTCAATCACAAATAAACACGAGAATGTTCGAATAGTCATTATGTGAAGTCGCAGGTACGTTGGACACACGAGATAATGACGTTTGAGTTTTAAGTATAATAGTAAGCGGTATACCTGTGGGTATGCCGACTTGAACCGTTTTACTGTAGCTTAAAAGAAAACCCACCACCTACGACGTCGTCTAACGCTAATGCTTTATAGAATCTGGAAAGCTCGCTATAGTCCTAATATGAAAAAAAATATCGTTCATTGTCACATAATAAATAAATAAATTAAACTATTTATTTATATTTATTGTCAAATAGCTTTACAAAATTGTCTATGTGTAATAATAATGTATTTTAATATGAATAAAAATGTACGTATTTCACATATGTAGTTTCATACATAATTTATAATAAAATCTTAATTTGATACAAATTTAATTTACCTTTATTTTTAGTGTTTAAAATCCATTGTTTTCCCGAATTTAAAGTATGTACTTTTTTCCACAATCATTTCAATAATTGCAAAATAAATTACTAGGAATCGCTGTCAGGCACATAATCGAAATGCTTTCATTAATTCGAGCCCACAGTCAAGCCATTTATTCTGCTTCTGACATAAAAGGACTTTACATGAGCCTTCATATATAATGAAATAGAAACATTTATCGTATATTTTCAGTGAACTTACTTGCCAACCGTAATACAGTATTCACGTGAAATTTAATTCCGAAATGATTGAAAAATACTGTTGATATAATTTTAAAGGTATATAATTTATTTGACTTGTAATTTACTTTTATTTGACTGCTTCGGTGAAGCAATGGTAGTGGATGCGATTGCTGTGGTCTAGCATTCGATTCGAGGGTCGGACTTTTTAAGAAATCCTTGCACGGCATCTTGGACTGTACCCAGTAGATGGTCGATAGGTTCGTCTCCTATTCCGTGGGGCTTAAAACCGAAATGGCATAACGTGGGTGTCATACATCTCTGCCTAAACATAGGCATGATACGTTAACACACACACACACACTTATACACATCCACATAGTTCAACATATTCCCAATGTTATCATGGTCTTTTTAGCGGTTTGGTTTTTTAGTTTTAGCTTTTAGTTTCTATTTTTATGTTTTGTTTCGTTTATGTTTGTATAACCTGGCTCCGGGTGGAGTCCTGCTGACCTGTAATACAGGTAATTTTATATAGTATATAGTAGTTTAATTTCAATGAATAACATTCGCGTAAACAGAAGACAATATTAGGTAATTTTATACCTACCACAGGCACCAGCGATCCTCTACCGAAATATTATTGTTAATGTTTTATATTGCTACTCTGTAACGATGTTCCTATGTGTATCTCGGTTTTGGTGAGAAATAAATGATTTTTATTTTATTATTTTTATTATACTATATCTGTACGAATTTTTATGATCTACAGAAGCAAACGAGCCTAAATCTTAATATATTTATCTACTCCTTTGGGAATATATGTAGGTAGTAAGCTATTTATGTACCCATGTATTATTCTGTCCTCGATGGCGTAGTGGTTAGTGTAACCGACTGCCACACCTGAGGTCGCGGGTTCGATTCCCGCACAAGTCAAACATTTGTGTGCATGAACATGGATGTTTGTCTTAGTCTGGGTGTTTCTATGTATAATATGTATGTATTTACAAAAAAGGAAAAAAAAAAGTATATGTAAGTATGTTTATCCATTGTCTAGTACCCATAGTACAAGCTCTGCTTAGTTTGGGGTAGATGGTGTTGTGTGTATGTGTTAGAATATTATATTATTATATTATTGTAATAATGTATTGACATACGAATTCGTACGTATGTAATCATTTACATCATTTGCAGAGAGGTTTTCAAGAATTATTATTACTTTCGACGCTCTTGTTTGATTGTTGAACGGACACGCCGTTGGTGTCATTTTGATAAGCTTGTCGACGTTGTAGCTAACAGCGCTTTTAGAAAATGTATAGCATCATAAAGCCGATTGTTTTTTGCATTGACATGACATAGTGGAGGCACTATCTTAAATCCCTTACCAGGTACGAGAGCTTTACACCTGAAGCAAGCTCGATGAGGTCAATGGAACAGCATACCGGGGTTCCCGTATCCGTCTCTAGAACGATTAGGTACTATAGTGATTATTACCGCCGCCCAGTTTAAAGAAAACTCAAAATATATTCGCCCGATCCGGGCATCGAACTCAGTATCAGTAGTCAGTAAAACTTATGATCGCAATCATACAAGAGTTGCGTAATGTTACGAAAATTTCATTGTAGATACTCTGAACAACTGAAAGTTGAAGCTGAAACATTGTTCTTGTCACGTTATTTGTGGCCGGAGCACGAGGTAATTATTGCTCGGACGAATTTATAAGGCGTCTGTATCATGCATTTATTTTTTGCAACTGGTTGCTTAATGATTATCCTGGAACATCATTACTGTTGTAAGAAATGATTACGGAACGGTTGTTGTATCATCCCCTTCCTCTACGACTATCCCAGTTTATGATATAGCGTTCCCCTACATCAACCGTTAGGTTATAATAGAGGAGCCGCTGTACCTTCCAGTGCCCGAGAGCACCTTCCGGGACCAGTTATAGACAGGTCTTGTCCCCAAATCCCGACTCTCCATCCTAACCTCAGAGATCCGGTTCTCGTAAGCGAGCTACCTCGTGCCCAAGTGACACTACCTATTCACCAGATAGGTACCGGAGCAATAAAGCCGCTCACTACTCGCAACTCAAAGGAGTTGCTAACGATAACCTCGCTGAAGCCGACGGAGAAGCCGCCTCCCATATCTCCAGTATGGTACCGGAGCTGTGTAAGGCACGCTCACTTCCCGACATACATCCGTATGCCTACCCAAATAGGCCTACAAGCCGGGTGTGGCCCGAGTCACTCCAGCTATGACTCTTACTTGCTGAGCAGGCAAGCTCCCGAGATGCGTTGCGGCAGTGAAACCACACTGCCACTTCGCTAAAGGCAACTCCGTGTCAGTCACTCTGTATCAGTTGTAACTGCATTTATTTAATTGGCAAACCTTTAAAAGTTATTATAATTTCATGATAGATCTTCTTGTGGAAGTAGGCTAGTAGCCAAGACACGTGATCCAAAGAGGTATTTGTTTGGCGTCAGATCAATATTTTAATTTTTCATCTTTTTGGTTCAAATTTCTTATTCATTTCTTTTGTATAGTATATTATGTATGAGTTTTCATCTGCTACTGATCCGATTTCCAATACATAAACGAGCATGGCAATGTCTTCGTGTACCTCTATAATAAGCAGAAGTAATTCTGACCAAATGCATTAATATAGTGCGACACGGCTGCGTGTCTGCGTCTTTAAAACTGACATACTACTATATGTAGTATTTTGGACCTGTAGGTCATCCTAGTCAATACAGAGTGCAGTCAGTACATACTATAACTCTTAGCAGTTACGGCTGACACACACAAGCATGTCAGCCACGTCAGCAAGACCGCGCAGTTTTACGCGGGGTCCGACGTGATCACCTTCTGCACTTATCCGCCTGTCGCCAACGTGAGTAGGTAAGTCATAAGTCCAGCTTAGTTAGTTAGCTACAGTACTCCTATTATTTCCCTCGCAGAGCTGAGCCCGAAAACCAACTTGTTATTTCGCCACAATGATGAGCCTTGCCTTATCCTCAAGACGACTCGAGCTTTATAGGTAAGTCATTAGTAATTGCAGATCAAATCAAAAAATTGTAGTATTTGACATTCAACTGACTCAATCTGAAATAGTTAAAAACACACAATTTAGCGAGTATACTTATATTTCGAGCCAACTTTCAAAACAGTAATTAGAACACAACCGTCGCATAAACAAGTTACACGATAATCGCCCACAATTCAGTCACCGCGGCGACAGCGGACGCACGAACACGTCGCGACGTCACAAATTAAAACCCACCACACATGATTAAGTACATTTTAATATCGGGGTTAAGCACCAACAACAAGGGTTAAATAGAACCGACAATATGGCTGTATACGTTGTTCTACGCAGCGTTTGCAGAAATATGGGTTCACGTTAATCGAGTAAAGTTAACAAATGTAATGTTCAGGTTTATTGTGTTGTGTTTACAGTTGACAAGAGTAATTTAACTGTTTGTTATAACATTTTTGTATGTATGTATATGTATATACTTACATCCATAGAGGAGTATACTAATGTATAAACATCTGTTCTCGCCAACTATGTTTTAGTCCAAATAGGAGCAAGAATATTGCCATCTACTGGGCACGCTTATAGTCATAGGATCATAGATGATGAAGAGCAGCGATAGCTCAGTGGGGAGACTAACAAACTGCAATGCAGAGGGTCTCGGGTTCGAACCCACGTTGCGCACCTCTGAGTTTCGGAAGTTATATGACTTTTCGAAATTATGTGCGTATTGATTGACAATTATCGCCTGCTCCGTGCCTCGGAGAGCACGTTAAGCCGTCGGTCCCGACTGCCATGAATATCTATGGCAGTCGTTATTGCGGAAGTCGACACAAAAGATTCCACTGGTTTGAAGTGTCGGCGGTCTGTACTGACTGACCCCCACATAAGATACGATAAGATCATAGATGCTGCAGTGGCTTAACTAGTCGCCTCGCCACGGACAGTGTGCCGAGTGTTGTGGGCCCAATCCTAATACGGGATAAAAAATTGTGTGATCCAGAAATAGTTGTTTCGAATCTGAGTGTTCTTTGGGTAAAATGTTTTCATGTTTGCAAAATCCGCCATGACACAGTAATGACACCAAGACCAAGTATTTCTAAAAAACTACTCAGACGTAAGTTAGTAGTCTCAGAGAGTTATCCTGGCATATTTCTCTTGCTTCATTCAATATCATTACATTCTTAATGCGCGCTCGCCGTTTTGGGTGTTTTATCTTATCTTTGTGTGGAGGTCAGTCAGTACAGACCGCCGACATTTCGACACAGTGGGATCTTTTGTATCGACTTCCCCAATAACGGCTGCCATAGATGTTCATGGCCGCCGGGACCGACCGCTTAACGTGCCCTTAGAGGCACGGAGCAGGCGATAATTGTCAATCAATACGCACATAATTTCGAAAAGTCATATAAATTCCGAAAGTCAGAGGTGCGCGACGTGGGTTCGAACGCGAGACCCTCTGCATTGCAGTCTGTTGGTCTCCCCACTGAGCTATCGCTGCTCGCCGTTTTGGGTAACTCGAACTTGAGCATTCTAGAAAGTCTTCTGTCTGGTCTAAATCTATCTATTTTTACTGTCCCAATCATAACAAAATAAACATTACACAAACAACATTAAGCGGTACCTTCATATAAGCCCAAAAGTCGGGCTGGCTTTAATAAAATATAAGATCCAGTATATATAACAGCTTATTACATTACTTCTAGCAATACCATCCATAACATACAAATAAATAAAATTGAAGAAAGAAAGAAAATTTATTTTATTTGTATCTCCATAACAACATACAATACAATATAAACATATAACGCCGGTAGGTACCTGCGTTAGCTTATGTTGCAGTTGAAATTGCAACGCTGGTATTCTCGCAAGAATAATGAAGAATAAAGAGAGAGAGGAAAAACACTTTAAAGGTGAAGGAAAAACATCGTGAGAAACATGCATGTCTCAATGTTCTGCAATATGTTCTGAAGATGTGTAAAGCCTGTCAAACCAAACTAGCCCACCATGCTCACCTATAGCGAAATATTTGTAATTTTAATAAGAATTCTGTGGCTGTGGGCAGTTCATAAAATTATAGGATTAATATTATTCGTTGTTAAAAATCACTTATTGTATGGCCGTATTGAGGAGACCCTTTTCACGTTAACTACAACATACTTTCCAAATATTCAAGACGAAATCTTGTACTAAAACAACAGCACCATCTTTAACCTTTAGAAGACACAAGACAAAGTGTTCGCCTTCCTTTTCGCACAAGTTAGTTGTTTAAGTCGGCTCAAATGTCGGCGTTGGTGACATCGCGGTCAAGTGACCCGCGCTCGCGACCCACTCTTTATTGTCACACTTTAGGCTTATTTAAGTTTTTGAACCTGCATTTTGTTTATTAAGTTTGTTGGTAAATTTATAACTCGTGGAAGAGTGTTATGCAGTAGGCTGTGCTGGGAAAGATGTTATCGGCAATAGAAACGATCAATTGACGCCAGATTAAAAACAAATATGAATCGAAACTTGAATAACTGTACATTCGAATATTGGCTCTAATTATCATTCGAATAATCGAATGACATTGATAAGAATGCGATAAATATTTGTTTCGTTTTGTTGTAGACGATTACTATCTTACGGCCACTCCTACAACTAAAAAGTAAAAGTTATCTGAAAGATAAATCGCATGCTGTCTGACTCATGTTAGGTTAAAGAAGAGAGATGGCGAGACTTTTATCTTATAGATAAATGCTATCTGGAGGTGGTAGTACCAGCCCTTAGACTTGCTATGCTATTGCTAATACATGTTAAACAATCAAAAATCATTAAATTCGATAACGGACAATATTGTTTCAACTGATTTGAATAATTATTTTTTAATTATTTAATGGCAATACCCGCACTAGTATATCGTTCAAACAACGGACACAAATAACACTCAGACTTGGAACAACTGTTTATGGATTACACATATTTTTGACCTACATGAGAATCGAACTCACAACACATGGCCCAGTGGCAGCGGCAAGACGCCTTATTATATCACTACTGCATTCGTATAGTCATTATTTATACCTAAAACATAACACATCTCTGCATAACTATTTAGGAATTCATGCTTTATTACAATACAAACGACTATAACACTTTGGACAACTCAAAAAGATAGACACTCATCAACAGTATCTAAAAACGAAACTTCATTTCTGATAAAAAGTTGTTTAAGAATCCGTCATCTGCGTTTGCAGTTTAAATTAATTGTAGATACTTGACCCGCCTCCCGTCAGCAGTATCGAGGAAATATAACTCTTTAATATCTGCTTCAGACAGCAAGGCCTTGAGGAAAAACAACCTGTATAAAAATATCTTTGCGAAATCAAAGCAACCGGGATATTCTCGATCGCTTGAGATTCTTCTTCATTTCCGTGACATGTATTGCTAGTTATTTCTGTAGTTGGTACGTTTTTTATTGGACTAGCAATTTTCTATTATGTATTAAGATTTCTGTTTAGTATATAATCAAGGTGGCATACAAACCTACAACCATGTTTTCTTTTTTTTAACGTGTGTTAATGCAGTTACTCAGCCCTCGCTACGGAGAAAGATGAGTGGATATTGTACTCATCCGGAGATAGATGGAAAGTTCCGGGTCCTACTGACTAAACCTGTGTGCCAACTCGTTGCTTTGAAACATAAAATCACCTTTACTAACTCTTAAATTTTTTGAAGGATTGCGTTGGACAGCAGGCAGATAGGATGACGCAAGAGCCATAGATTTTTGGTTCACTGTTATCAATACCTCTGTCTGGATTTATATCCAATACAGAGGCACAACACAAGTTAATTTGGCTGCGCTATTCTTTATAGCGAAATCGGCAAGTGAAATGGGTCCATTGGACATTCGGCTATGCCATACCGCCCAAACATATACCTGCGTGTGTTTAAAATAAAATAAATCGCTACGATGTTATTGAAGAATCGTCGGTATCAAAACACCGAATTACAAAAGTAGTATTTGTTTCATAGTAGATAGGTATTTGTTTGCTTATATTATTTTAATAAAAAATCGGTTAACAAATACATAAGATGGCTTCAATCACAATGGTCTCAAATAGAAAGCATCATATTATATTCAATTGCTCATAGCACAATCACTTATTGTAATAAACAATAAAAAACGTTATCAATACTTTTCAATCGTAGCACAGACAAAAACATATTCAGCCTAATACCATAAAAATATGAGAAGCCACTGCAAAGCTCAAATATTATTTTTGGTGTTGGCAACCCGGCTGTTATTCATCGTTCCGATGGATATATTGGCATATTCCGCGCGGCTCAACGCTGGCAACACCACGTGATTTGTGGCCCGTGCGCGACTACTACAAATTATGAATCTGTTCCGTCGGCTCTGTATTGAATATTTGGAGAATTTCACCGTATTGCAGTCTGTTCGGCAATTTATGATCAGTTCAAATAATTTTAGGCTCGTTTAACTTGATTAGAGCACTTTACTGGAGTTATTTGTTTCTGAATATATAGTTGTTAGTATAGTTGTTGTTTTGCTTTATAATAAAGTCACCTGCAGTCTCAAGGTATTGTTAGCCACTCCTCTGATATATATGTCAGACACCTTATTTTACTTACCTACTTTATTTTATTACTCTAATATCTCATCAGTAATTTATAATTACAAATTGCATACATCCTAAGTCAAGTAACGCGTTTTAGGTACCTACGCTCAGTTAAATTCTGACATAATTTTTATAGAGTATGTGTCAAAAATTTAATGTCCGTAGTAAAAACGACTGGCTTCTTGATATAAGAACTGGGCGTAAGATATAGTTATTGTACAACGGTGAGGGCAAGCCTACGTGTCTAAGAGTTCTCCATAATGATCTCGGTGATGATTGTGTGAGGTCTGCCAACCCGCACTAGGCCAGCATGGTAGACTATGGAATAAATCATCTCACACTAAGAAGAGGCTCATGCCTAGCAATAGGATAGTTTATATACAGGATTGATATAACTTTTTATATACAGGGTGTCCTAGAAGTCGACTTCAAGCTGAAATCAGTTAACAGGCTGAGTTATAATAGATACCAGAAAAATTAAAAAATCTAAGATACGTATTTAAAAAAAAATATAGCCATCTAAATAAAAATCAAAAAAATCTACATCCTGTGACGGTCTTTTCACTCCTGTTACTACAGATATTTACTTTTTGAATTATTTTTATTTTGTTATGTAATCTCGAATAATCGAAAAATATCGAGAGGTTAAAGAGCAAGACACCTGTATATAGTTGTTGTATTCTAAAATTCTCAGAAAGAAGCATGTTATCTATTTCAACATTTAATTTCAGAATAATCCACAGTAGAGAGCAATATTTGTAATTGCGAAATGAAAACGAGCTTTTAAATTACTGGATAAGTGGTACTTATTGTCATCGGCAGAATGGTAGATTGGTATGGTTTAATAGTATTATTAATTTTATTTTTATTTGATAGCGCCATCGAGGAAAATGGCGTCGATGGCGCTATCAGTAGCGGTAGTGTATGCGACTGAGGTCTTCAGTTCGGCTCCCTGGTTGGCCAAAGTGTTATTAGACATTTTCGTCAAGATGCGAAATGTATGATGAAATAGTAGACTAGCTTACCCGCGCAACTTCGTCTGCTTCACATAAGAGATATTTCCCTTTTTTGCAATATTTTTCATTGATACTCTGCTCCTATTAGTCGTAGCGTGATGTTATATCGCCTATAGCCTTCCTCCATAAATGGGCTATCCAACACTAAAATAAATTTTCAATTCGAACCAGTAGTTTCTGAGATTAGCGCGTTCAACCAAACAAACAAACTCTTCAGCTTTATTAGATTAGTATTCATATGTAGATTAGGTATATTGGACTTCTAAGTTCAATTATTATACGATTTTTATTCTTTTGAACCATGTATTCTACTGATTACATATTAATATATAGATTTTCAAATACCGGTAAGCTTTTTGTTTTTTTTAATTCTGTGTACTGAGATAAAACAAATAACGTCGGTTTTTAAATAGGATAATTTATTATTTTGCACAATTCGAAATCGTTTGGTAGCCGAGATATTAGTATAAAATGTATGAGAATTCATACATAGTTACATGTATGTAACGTTATCGATAGAGATAAAATAGTCTAAAAACATCCTTCATATTTTTTAGTCTGTCAGTCCTTTACTAAAACTATTACGAAAATAGTTACTAGTGTTTTTAACATTTCAAGAATGCATCGGAAAATATATTTTAGAGAAAACTCGCCGCATCACTCCTCACATCGGTTGGCGTGGTAGGGTTGGCAAGAAGTCTATGTCACATGCCATACAATTATTATTAATAAATATCACCTTTATTCTGTGTATAATATGTATGTATTTACAAAAAAGATAAGTATATATGTATGTTTATCCATTGTCTAGTACTCATAGTACAAGCTCTGCCTAGTTTGGGTTTAGATGGTGTTGTGTGTATGTGATAGAATATCTATATATTAATGCGTGATGCAAAACTTTGTACCCCTTTTTACGAAAATTTCGCGGTCGGAGGAGTACGAAATTTGGCACAGTTAAAGTTTATATGGAGAAGCGAATCCTAATATTTTTATATAATATGCATTAGAAATACATTAAATTAATGAAAAAACACTACACGCACACAACCATGCATTTGACACACACAGTCGAATCGCGTTTGTAGTATTTCGACATTGTTCGTCTGACGTCGTACAATTCTTTGTAACTATGGTTACCTATACCTTATTTATATCGAATAGAGAAAAACCAAAAACAAAGTAGCAAGCTTAGGAATTTTGGTCGAATTTTGACCACTAGGCGACCGCTAGTTATTATTATTATTTAAATGATTTTAATAATTTTCAAATACATTCTCATAAAAAGCAAAGACACCACGGATAGCGGTTTAAGTGGTCGTCTTGCCACTGCCTCTATGCCGAGTGTTGTGGGTTCGAATCCCACACGGGACAAAAATTTGTGTAATTCGGTTGCGATTTGGTTGTTCCGAGTCTGGGTATTTTTTGTGTTTGTTGTTTAAATGTTTATAAAGTCCCCCGCGATGCAAGAGTTATTCCAAGAGCAGGAGTGGCACTTTTTAAAGAAATAAAATAAAGAAATAGTTTCTTATACATAATATTGATTCGATGAATGGTACCCTCTGGCATAAAAATTGAAAAATATTATAAATTTCAAAGGGAGCAAAACAAGCACTTAACGTTGGATTGCCCACACCAACCATTGCAGTAGAAAAAGGTTGACAATATCGACTCATTTATGTAATCTTACCTATGTTAGATATCAAAGGCTTTACGCAAAGTAGTATATGACGACGGCTGTCCTCTGAACATTACTATGAAATTGTCACATAAATTTTTGCTCTGTATGAGATTCAAACCCACAACACTCGTTTCAGTAGCAATGGCGAGGCGTTTACTTAAACTAAAACTACACTATCCGTGCAGTCACTATTGAACTAAGTACACATTAAATCCAATGTCATTTCTACACCTTCGAATTTATCTCATTAAAACTTATAAAAACTAATACTATAAAGTTTTAATACATAAAACTACAAAGTTAAAACTAAGATAACTAATCTAAAATTATCTAAAACACCGAAATATCTTAGTTTAAAAAACTCTATAAGAATAATGTCTATATTATCTTAAATATATAGTAGAAGATTTTTCATAATAAAGGGTATATGAAGGGTAGATGTTGAAATGAAACAAAACAAGCTGTGTGTGAGGTATTAACAAAATTATTTTTCATACGCTTGTATTCGCTTAGTATGAATCTAAGTATCTATGAATCTGTGTAACGGAAACTTTGAAAGTGATTTTCACCCTTTTCAAACCAACGGATTGATTTGAAACTTTGCACACTTATCGAGGACCGATGACAATACAATAATTTAGAAAAAAATTAATAACTTTGATGTAAAAAAGCCCACGCTTTTTTACATTAATATTATTAAGATTCATATATCCATAAATACATACCAAGGTAATAAAATGGGTGCTTTCTAAGATGTTTTGATGACCCACACCCGACGCTCTTTTTATATTGAAATTATTTTATTTGACATCGTTCAAATGCCCATCTCGGCTTCCCACAGTTGCACGGATCCGAATAAAACGGCAATTGTACCCAGTGGACAACAATAGGCTTGCTCTCTATTACAATAAATCTAAAAGCATAGCTAGGAATAGTCTGCTCAACCTAGAATATAATTAATTTCTTATATTCCATCAATGTGTGCCATCCACGTCTGCGTATGAACGTCTAACAAATATTATAAATGCAAGTGTGAGTTTGTTTATTTGTGCGTGCGTGCGTGCGTGCGAGCGTACGTGCGTGCATGCGTGCGTGTGTGCGTACGTACGTACGTACGTACGTGCGTGCGTGCGTGCGTGTTTGTGGGTGTGTGTGTGTAGTATCAGTCTTTATTTTCTTCAATTGTTAAAAAGAAAACTCACGCACTAGGAACTAACCTGCACCGCGGTGTATTACAAACATTCAACAACCATTTGTCGATCACATAAATTTTTGGGGACCCCTTTATTTCGACAATCTTTTTTTGTCCTAATGGTACCCAAGATAGCTATATATGCCTTATAACTTTATGCTAATCAATATTAGTGCAAAAAGCATTAGCCTAAATGATATTTATGCCTACTGAAATATTTATGACAAAAAAAATATACCTAGCTACTTATGCCAAATTAATATA
This sequence comes from Catocala nupta, assembly GCA_963675205.1. Lineage (NCBI taxonomy): Eukaryota > Metazoa > Arthropoda > Insecta > Lepidoptera > Erebidae > Catocala > Catocala nupta. The sequence goes on along the minus strand of OY776096.1, from coordinate 23,143,875 downwards.
GTGCGTAACTATTATTAGGATAAGTATGCCATAATATTGTCTTCTGTTTACGCGAATGTTATTCATTGAAATTAAACTACTATATACGGATTTTATCGCGTTGTTTATTTGACACTCTTTTACATAATTAAGAAACTGTTATACTACATACTACTACTATTAAACTTGACTAATTTTGAAGCTAATTCAATTATTAAAACTATTATATCTGTTTTGATTTAATTTTACACTTTCCCCGACGTTTCGGTTGCTTTTCAGCAGCCATGGTCACGGGGAGACTAAGATGGTAGTTGTCTCAATGTTCCAGTGTAGTTATTTCAAAGTACCCGAACATAATTTAATCTTTAGTGTTTCTATTTACACAATCAAAACAGATATAATAATTTAAATAATTTAATTAGCTTCAAAATTAGTAAAGTTTAATAGTAGTAGTATGTAGTGTAACAGTTTCTTAATTATGTAAAAGAGTGTCAAATAAACAACGCGATAAAATCCGTATATAGTAGTTTAATTTCAATAAGTATACCATGTTAAAATATGACATATAATTTTATGCGAATAAATAGGAAACCAAATTTTTGTCCCGTATGGGGATCGAACCCAACACTTGGGGAGGCGGCAGTGGAGAGGCGACCACCTAAGCCACTAAATCATCCGTGCAGTATCTACGTAGGCTATGTTATGTGGTTTGTGAAACTTCAGGTAGTGGTGACTTATTTTTAAACCCCGACGCAAAAACGACGGGGTGTTATAAGTTTGATGTGTCTGTGTGTGTGTGTCTGTGTGTGTGTGTGTCTGTGTGTGTGTGTGTCTGTCTGTGTGTGTCTGTCTGTAGCATCGTAGCTCCCGAACTGATGAACCGATTTTAATTTTGTTTTTTGTTTGAAAGGTGAATTAATCGGGAGTATTCTTAGTTATGTTTGATGAAACTTGGTCCAAGACGGCTGCTGCCACAAAATGGCGGATGAAAAATTTTCACAACTCCCTCAATATGAGTATTAAATGAAAGGGCTTGACTAGGAGAATACTATACACTATGATAAATTTAAAATCCAAGATGGCCGCCACCTCAAAATGTCGATTAAATTTTATTTTTTTCACAGCTCCCTCAATATTGGTTTCATATTAATTATGAGTCGGGGGTTTTTTATTGTTATCGACAGCCCTACAATATCGGGTGGTCGCAGATTCAGGTGAGCGATCCGGTCGTGCGTACAATTTGAGTTGCATCGTGCGTGTGCCTCTACACGCCTGCAGATATTTACCGTAGCGTGAACGCTGATGGAAAGATCGGAGCTGAAACATACGGTATGTGAATAAAACGTAGATATAATAACTCATTCGAATTTTAGTCATTTACCTATGTTACAATTACTTTAGCTATAGTGATACTCTTTACCTCTGTAATTAATCTATTGATTAATACTCAAGCTTGATTATTCGCAATGATGTAGGCAGAGATATTAAACTCACTTTTCGACATTTAGTAAAATTGTTAATAGCAGGAACAAATTGTTTGGAGAACAAAATGAAAACAAAATTACTTTAACACCTATAGTTTTATACTAATATTATCTATATAGAGGAAAGATATGATTTTTTGTTTATAAGGATTTAACTCGAAAACTACTCAACCGATTTTAAAATTATTTAACCGTTAGAAATAAAAAGCAGCGATAGCCTAGTGTAAAACCGTTGGACTGCCACGCAGAGGTCTCGAGTTCGATCCCAAGGCACGCATCTCTGACTTTTCCACGTTATATGCGTATTAAATAGTTAATTATCGCTTGTTTTAACGGTGAAGGGAAAACATCGTGAGGAAACCTGCACGTATAAGAGTTCTAAATAATATTCTCAAGGATATGTGAAGTCTGCCAACCCGCACTGGGCCAGCGTGGTAGACTATGGCCTAACCCTTCTCACACTGAGAAGAGGCCCTTGCCCAGCAGTGGGACAGTTTAATACAGGGCTGATATTATTATATTATTAGAAAGCTTTATTATCACCGAGTAACATGGGAAATATTTTATTTATAAAAAAGTACTGTTACTGACATAACCTAACCTACTTCTAAGCGAGAGAAGACGCGGGCAAAAGCTAGTTAAAGATAAAGATAAGAGAAGATTTGAAGAGAAGATTTTATTTAGCAAATATGGGTACAATACATGGTGTTAAATAAAAATATAAGCAGAGTGAGCACACCAGTAGCAAAAGGTACAAATTACCTTTCAGTTAAGAGTTCATTTGTAGGGGTGAGCGTAATCACACAAGCCACGCACACAAGTATATAGTATAACCTATATAACTAAATGCAACGTTATTTTAAAGAGCACTCTCTCGTACGCTGTCGCGTCGCGATCGCTGTAAACAATAGTGAATAAACAGTGCCCAGTTTTTACATGAACTTCTTTCATTCGAATATCCCACGGAGTACCTAAACATTTACCTTAGCTTTTTTTTTAAAATAATGACTTAGTAAATTCCATCCATCTCTTATTACTCTCATTGAATACATTAAAACATTTGCCAATTGAATATTTTCTAATGTCTATAAAATAATACATATGTTTGCGACATAAGAAGTTTAATTGTCGCTTTAAGGATTACGAAATAAATTTTCAGTACGGGTTACTGTATAGGTTATGTAGGAACATACATACAAGCTATCGCTGAAGTAATTCCAGTTCCAGGGACCCATACGCCATTCAAGGCAGCAAATTGGCACACCGTGGTGGGTTCAGTAGGTAGGACCCAGTACCTTCCATCTTTTCTTGGATGAGGCCGATATACCATCTCCGCTCTCCTTTTCCCGGAGAGAGATGGTTAAATGGCATGCCCCCAAGTTAAAAAAAGTACATACTTACAAGTTGTCGAAATCAACCGTCGTATGATCACCCAGCCTAGTCGAAAGATCCCTTTATATTAGACGGAGCTTTATCACACCTCGTTCTTTTATACATTTATTACACCGGCAAGCTTTCTGCGATTAAAAACTCTACCCTTAATGGTACAAAAACGCGAACGAAATAAACACCCTTGACGTAATATAGAAAATTGTCATGCAAGAATATTCAGAGTAACACACGTGTATTTACAATCTCACCTCCTCCAATACACTCCGCACCTCCCTCCTATAAAGGTGTACACAATGATTTTATTTCGATCCTCCCCTCGCTATTTTCTGTTTGCTAATGTCTTCCAAAAGGATTTCGCGACGTGTTTGCTGCCTCGCGAAATGAGAATTTGATTCTGTATGCCTTTTTAGGGTGTTGTACGGGTGTGTGCTTTTATTATTGTGTTGTAAGGCCGTTACGTGACGATCTGTGTATGAAATTTTAATGTCAAATCGGTGCGTGTGTAATTGTTTGTATTGTAGATTGGATTCGCAATGGCTTGATAATATGATTTTGATGAGGCTTGTGGTTTCATTTGGTAGTTTAGTCGTATAACTAATTTCGATGATAATTTGTAGCCGGTTTATTAACTAGTATTCGCCTGCAGCTATTTGTGACATGCAAGTGGTTACTGCCACGAACTAGAAATGTTAGTAAGCTTCAGTCGTTATTTTAGTGATTAATAATAATATCAGTCCTATACATATACAAACTGTCTCACTGGCCTTTTCTCAGGATGAGGAAGGCTAGGTCATGGTCTATCACGCTGCCCCAGTGCGAGTTGGCAGACTTAAGATATTTTCAAAAGCATTGTGCAGAAATTTCAGACACGCAGGCTTTAGGCCTAAATTTCTGCGATCGTATACTATTTAATACGCACATTTTTTCGAAAGGTCAGAGATAGAAACATTGGGATAGAATTCAACACCTCTACTTGGCAGTTCAACGATCTCCCACTAGGCAATCCCTACTATAGTGGTTAAATGTAATATAATGTGAATGGAGGGTTCAAGAGCCTGCCGTTGCTGATTTAGTGACAGTACGAATGACGACTTGCTTGGCAAAGTACCCCCCTAAAGTAAGAGTTTTGGCAAAGCACATATCTCATCTTTATTTTCTTTTCTCTAAGATCTGTAACGTGCAAATGATAATTCTGGTATTGCAAGATGTATTACGTAAACATTTCTCATCAAATTCTATTATTTTGTTTCCATAAAATATATTTAAGCATTATTTGGACACCCCAAAAATTATAAAGCTACTTCTTTTAGATTTTCGACTTGTCGTTTGATGTGTAAACTAAACAGACAATTATTGAATTTGATCATCATCAGGCGGTATAGTAGCTTTTAATTCGCATCTTAATTCTACACAAAGAGGAGCAAATAATACCTAATTATTGAAATTAAACTATTTCATACGAATTTTATTGCATTGTTTATTTGAAAACACTACTTTTACATGATATTGAAACTATTAAAGTACTACTGTTGAAGTTAATTACTATTTCAAAGTATTAAAATTTATGTTTAGACTTACATTTTCCCCAACATTTCGGTTGCTTTTCAGCTGCCATGGTCGTAGCAGCGATAGCTCAGTGGGGAGACCAACAGACTGAGGTCTCGAGTTCGAACCCACGTCGCGCACCTCTGACTTTCGGAAGTTATATGACTTTTCGAAATTATGTGCGTATTGATTGACAATTATCGCCTGCTCCGTGCCTCGGAGAGCACGTTAAGCCGTCGGTCCCGGCTACCATGAACATCTATGGCAGTCGTTATTGGGAAGTCAGTGCCCTATAATATCCTGACACTGGTCTAGCCTTAGGGTATCGTTAACCTTCGGGTTGCGGAGGTCAGGTGGCAGCCGCTCCGTGTAAAAACTGATATCCAGTCAAATCCGGTTAGACTAGAAAAGCCGACCTCAAGTGATTTGGGAATAATAAAGGCTAGGGAGACTAAAATAGAATTTGTTTCAATTTATAAGTAAGTATAGTTATTTCAAAATATCCGAACATAATTTAATTGGTGTTCCTATTTACGCAGAATAAGCTCAAAATATCATAATGTCCAGTAAACGTGCGACAATATTATGTAGTATAGCAATATTTTTTCTTACATAACCAGTCTTAAATTCGTTAGCAACCTCTGTAGTTGATTTACTTTTTAATGGGTATGCTTCAACATATTTACTTAGCTCGCATTGCAATGTTAAAATTCAACTGAAACCTGAGCCATCTTTGTCTAATAAACTATTACTATATATAAGAAAATTTTCTCGAATGAAGAGGATGCTATGGTTGTAATATATAATGCTTTTTATGAATTTTAGTATATTTCTGTGTTTGATATTGATTACACTTTTCACATAGCACCTAACCTCTTTTTTTAATGATGACCAGTAATCATATTTTTTAATATTATTTACCATTCTCCTAAGACCTACGTGACCACTACTCGGTAATAAATGGAAATCATTCATAATTACTTTTTTTTATGAGATTGTAGGCAAACGGGCAGACGGATCGCCTGATGATAAGCGATTACCGCCGCTCATAGACACCCGCAACACCAGAGGAGTTACAAATACGTTGCCGGCCTTTTAAAAAGGAGTACGCTCTTATCTTGAAGGTTTGTAGGTCGTATTGGTCCTTTGTTACTTTCTTGCCACAATTCGAATAAATTCTTTGGACGTCCTTCACAACACATATTCTTGGTAAACCACATGTTTGATATCTCGCAATATATTTTGATGGAACTTCTATCAAAATATATGTTTTTTATTATTATTCGTCTTAACGATTACAATTTCTTTTATACTTAATTTATTGCAGAATAACGCCATTTCTTTCAGCAAATATCGTCTTGCGAGTTTACTGATAAAGAATCAAAGATCTTGCAAATAAATTATTTTTACTTTTACAATAAACGAAATTCTTATTCTGCGATAAATATAATTTATCTTTATTATTTAATACTTTACGTAGGCTTTTTTCTGGCAAAATAATGAATTCTAAATCCATATCACCTTTTTTGAGTATTTCAACGACTTTAGGTTGATCCTATGGCTGAGGCCTATTATCTATAGAAACCTCTAAGGTTTTTATCAAAGCAGTTAATTTATTCATCCTTTTACATTGAGCGCGAGGCATAACGCATAATAAATTATAACTAATTTCCTTTAAATCGTCTAATGTTACTGACACACGGGACAGTGCATTAGCGACTATATTTTCCTTTCCTCTAATGTATTCGACAGTAAAGTCATATTCCACTAAGACGAAACTTAGTTAAACGGCTCGAGGGTTTGTCATATTAAAAAGATAAAGCAGAGGTCTATGGTCGGTTCTAATGACAAACTTTTTACCAAACAAATACGGCCTAAAATATTGTATTCATACTATGGCCAGTAGCTCCTTTTCTATAGTAGCATAATTTAACTCAGCTTTGTTGAAACGTCGACTAGCGTATGCGATTGGCTTGCCTTTAGAATTATCGCCTATGAATACTGCCAATAGCGAAACCAGAACTAATTGTGTCTAAAGTAATGTATTTTCACTAGAAAAATTTGGGTAATCTAAAATAGGAGGACTATAAATTAAGCTCTTAACAGTATTGAAAGCATTCAGAGAATCTGTGGTCCATTGAAATTGAACATTCTTTTTACATAATCTATTTAACGGTAAACCTATTTGTTATTAATGAATGCCTGCAAAGTTATTAATAAATTTTCTATAGTAATTACTAAATGCAACAAAGCGCTTGATGTCATCGACACAAGTCGGATAAGATAACTTTCAATGACTCGTATTTTTTCTGGGTCAGGTAAAATTTCATTCGCTGATATTGTATGACGTAAACAAATAATTTGTCGGTTTAAAAATTCACATTTTAATGGGTTTAATTTTAAATTTACTTTTCTTAAACGGGAAAATACTGATATTACGTTTTTTTATGTTCTATTAAATTTCGTACAAAAATAATTAAATCATCGAGATAAATGATACATTTCTCATAATTGAGACCCGACATGGCAATAATCTTTATTTAAGCCTACTTATTAGCCTACTAAAAGCACATGGACTAACTTTTAGTCCCATAGGCAATCTACACATCTGGGAGCCAACAAAATCTATTACAGGTAGCGTCTAATAAAGTGTGCAGGGTCCATCACAGGTAACGTCGAGTTGACAAGGACGCCATGTGGTGTGTCTTGGTGTAGAGACATGGTCCAAGATTTGATAGAAAGGAAACACGTCAAGTCAGTTTAGGTTGGCATTTATTAGTTTCCTTAAAAGTATAAAATATTACAATAACGAAAATACGTACAAATGCTGACACAAGATATTATAAGGTAATCACACACTATATTTACACCACATACAGAACAGCAATTCTCTTTTTTACATAACCAGTCTTACCTTTAAAATTCTTCAAACGATTAAAAACAACGTTACAGTTCATTTATTTTGAATCTTAAGCTTGCATACTACGTCAGTCGTCTACAGGGTCGTTGGCATTTTAATTAAGTTTTATGAACTAACTCCTTTTTTGCTTAATACTATTACTTAACAGGAAAATCGCCTCGAGTTCTAAGTACGAACCCCTGTCAGACAAAAGTGTAATTGAGTTTTTCCGTTGGAAAACTTTTCGATAATTGCCCAAGAGAGGTACCTTACTTCTCCTATCTTGACGAGAATAATGCTATCACAGAAAGTGCACCTTTGAAAGTTGGCCTGATTATAGCTTAAACTGTGTATAAGTATTTTTCGGATGACTGCGTGATGTTTTTGATGTATGGTGTGATGGTTTTATTGCGCCTAGTGTTATAGGTTTAATCCCTACACGTGACACAAATTGTGTGTTTCTCAAATAGTTGCTTCGAGTCTAGATGTTCTTTGTGCCCATTGTTTGAATGTTTGTAAAGTCCCCCTCGACACAGAAATTATTCCTAGTCTTTAATATCACAGAAGAAAGACTTAGTTTCAATTTAGAAAATAACCAATCCTGTACTAAGCGAAATATATCTGTGTTGCGATAGATTTATTTATTTATTTATTGGGTCTTCAACAAGAAATACACATAACATTCTTACATACTAATCATAGCTATGGTTTAGGTGTTTCCTCAATTATAGAAGACCACAGCATGCGATATGGTACAGAAAAATTAAACTTAATATTTAAAAAACTACAGAGGTATTAGTAAAAATAATCATTCATCAATAATAACATCGTACAATAATAATTTTGATAAAAGAATAATTAAACAATACAAATAAAAATAAATAAAATTTATATTATATTACACTTACAGTATACGTATAGATTTTAAAATATTGAAATAACTGACACAAAGAACATTTAAAGTGGATACAACTATTTGGGTATCACACATTTTTTTATCACGTGTAGGTATCGAACTGATTACACTCAATGCACTTACAGTGGCGAGGTATATAATTAAACCATTCTGCCAGCAAGCAAAATAAAATGCGTAGTAATATTAAAAAATGTCACGGATTTTTTTGTCTAGACGGTATAATGGAACGTCTTTTGGAATGCCAATTCAAAGCTACAGTGTTTAAATCAAACGAATATTTATCTCGGTAATTCTGTTAGATTCTGGCATATTTCGGCAAACCACAGCAAGCAGTGGACTCTTGTGAATTATTGAGGTATTATTTTATTCTTTATAGCGTTGTTTTGGCAAATCGTGCCGTCTCTAAATACTTGTATCCTACTAATTATTTTCCATAAATAATTGACCTATTAATAAAATTATATGGAACAAGCCGACAATTACTATGCTGTGCCCGGCAGGTTCCATAATTGATACATAGCTTTAGGATTACCAACAATTATACTAAACTGTGGAAAGCAATAAAGACTTGAATTGAATCCCAACTTATATTATAAATGCGAATGTGAGTTTATTTTTTTACGCTTTCACGTCCTGACTACTTGACCGATCATCATTAAATTTCAAACTTTCTTATTTATATATAACTAGATTTTTCACGTGGCTTTGCTAGCGTAAATGAAGGTTGAGAAAAGAGAAAGCTATGTCAATTTCTGTTCCCCTGACAATGTGTATGCAAATTGCATGATGATCAGTCTAGTAGCCACGGCGTGAAGATGTAACAAATAAACTCAGATTCGGATTTATATTATTAGCTGGGATGTACTTATTTCATACGATAATATCATTGATAATTTTTCAGATTCACTGCCGCGGCAACATACGCGTAAAATACAATACCTGTAAGTTAAGCCTTTGTTTAACATTTATTACGTTACATCGTATCTTTATTTGCCAATGTTAGCAGTAGCTGAATATTCAGTGTAAGGGTTTTACATAATATTGTCTTCTGTTTACGCGAATGTTATTCATTGAAATTAAACTACTATATACGGTTGTTTATTTATATGTTTATTTATTGTACGTGTTAAATAAACAACGCGATAAAAACCGTATGTAAGGGTTTTGCTTAATCTTGGGGTTTCGTGGTTGAATTATAATTGTACGTCGGTTTGGTTGTATCTATAAAAATAAATAAAATTTAGGTGTCTGTTTGTAATGTCAAAATTTTTACTAATTTCATATGAAAGTATTTACGGTACTTATATGATAAAAACAATTAAAAAAAGTTTGTCTGTCGGTTTGTTCCGGCTAATCTCTGAAACAGCTGGACCGAATTTGACGGGACTTTCACTGGCAGATATCTGATGTTATAAATAGTAATTTAGGGTACTTTTACTATAGAACAAAAGGGTACCGCGAAAGAAAAATTAAAGCTTTATATAATAACAGCTAGTCGGTTCCATAGTCAATATTATGTGTGTAAAATTGTATTGATCGCAAAGGATTTACGACACATACATAGTCTGATGGCTAGGTAAGCAGGGGTCTTTCACACTAACATTTCATCAGCCTTTTTTTGGTTATACGTAATAAAAATAGCTCAGTGGGGAGACTAAAATATTGCAATGCAGAGGGTCTCGGGTTCGAACCCACGTGGCGCACCTCTGACTTTGGGAAGTTATATAATTTTTCGAAATTATGTGCGTATTGATTGACAATTATCGCCTGCTCCGTGCCTCGGAGAGCAGGTTAAGCCGTCGCGCGTCGGTCCCGGCTGCCATGAACATCTATATTGGTAAGTCAGTGCCCTATAATATCCTGACACTGGTCTAGCCTTAGGGTATCGTTAGCCTTCGAGTTGCGGAGGTCAGGTGTAAAAACTGATATCCAGTCAAATCCGGTTAGAGCAGAAAAGCCGACAACAAGTGACTTGGGAATAATAAAGGCTAGGGAGAAGAAGACGTAAGGAAACGAGCCTATTGTCGTGAAACAGTTTAGTACCTACCTATTATATTAGAAACTTTCACGCAACCGATATCACCCGTAGGTAGGTAGAGTCTTTTATTAATTTTAGTATTTGATTAAATACTAGCTTTTGCCCGTGGCTTTACTCACGTAAAAGTAAGTTTAGTTATGTTAATAGCAGTTTTTTTTTGTAAGTATATCCTATGTTACTCGGTAATAATGCAGCTTCCTAATTAAATCATTACAAACAAATCATCAAATCCTTATCTCCTTATAATATAAGTGTAGACAAATATTTTAAAAAAATCTCCAACTTAATCCGATGAACGATGCATTAACACATAAAACAGATCACACAAACGTATTTTATATTAGCAGCTTCCGCGGCTAGACCCACGTTTAAGATCATTCCGTTTCTATGGCTCATAACGTGATTGTTACAGCCTCTATTATATCTGGATAAAGTATATTTCTAAAGGTAAAAGACTATTTTTAAATCACTTTCGCTGCCAAACGGTCCTGAAGATGCCTCGTAAGAGGCGAAACACGAGTCGACGCATATTCTGTGCTCGATGTGGAACTGTAAGTTGGAGTACGTCAAGGTCCCACGTCGTGGCTGTGCCTATCCAGAGGAATTCGGAATTTCCGGAACTTTTCTATTGAAAGAAAGAAAGAAAGAAAGAAAGAAACATTTATTCGCACGAAACATGGTTACAAGGTTGTTGGAAAAAAAGAACATGTCCACAACATATTTCGCCTTTTCTAGGCATGCGAATACTAAAATCTTATAAATAAATGTTTACATAGCTTAAGAACAGTATTGCTAGCCTATTATTACTTATTATAATATCTTATCTTCTTATTAACAATATAAATTAATGTAATTACTATGCATGAGTACTTTTTAAAAATTCATTAATACTATAAAAACATTTCTCGACTAGCCACGAATACAGCCTAACTTTGAAGAGTGATAGGGGCAGATTTCTTATATTGTTTGGAATCTTATTAAATATTTTTATTGTCATAGGATAACAATTCACATTATAATACCTCGTTTTTATATTTGGAAGTATTAGTCTAGAGGGATACCTGGTATTGAAATTACAGTGTTCGCCAAAAGACTTATATAATTGAGGATATTTTTTAACAAAGACACTGCATTCAAATATGTACATTGAGGGCACAGTTAAAATTTTGAGTTTACAAAAAAGCGGTTTACAAGAAGACAATGGTTCCGCATTACACATAGCGCGTATGCACTGTTTCTGAGCAATGAACACTCTATTTATATTTACAGAATTACCCCACAGAGGTATGCAGTATCTCAGGTTTGATGCTACATATCCGTGGTACGCTTGTAGTGCAATCTTTACGTTACATATTTTTGTAAGTCGCCAAAGTGCATATGAAAACTTGTTGATCTTGGTGCATATATTATCTATGTGCAGATTCCATGTACATTGATTATCCACATTTAGTCCCAAAAACATTACATTGTTAGTTTCTATTAATGAGTGATTATTGTAGGTTATATTTAATTTATTATTTATTTTGTGTCGGTTGAAGAATTGTACATATTTAGTTTTTTCTATGTTTGCTTTTAAATTATTAATTTCCATCCATTTAACTACTTTAGTAACAGTAGAGTTTATCTGCTCGTTAAAATTAAGCGTGGTATTCCGTGAAATTACTACAGCAATATCATCAGCGAATAGACTACATGGGTAATTTATATAATCAGGTAGGTCATTAATGTAGATTATAAAGAGAAGCGGTCCCAAAATGCTTCCTTGGGGCACACCAACCCTGTTATATTCTAATGAGGACTTTACAGATATTTCTTCATTTTTATTATTAATATCCTTTACTTCAACATATTGTTTTCTATTACTTAGATAAGTGTACAACCATTTTTCAGCTATTCCTCGGATACCATAGTTATTACATTTGTGGAGCAATATATTATGGTCTACATAGTCAAATGCCTTGGACATATCGAAAAACACTCCTACTGTCGGTACCTTCTTGTCTACTTTTTCCGTTATGGTACTAACAAGTTTAAAAGCAGCTAATGTGGTAGATTTTCCCTTTTGAAAACCATGTTGTTCAGATTTTATAATATTGAATTTGTTTAAGAAAGATGTGAGTCTTAAATGTATGATTTTTTCAAACACTTTAGCAAGTATGGGTATTAAGGTTATCGGTCTATAGTTATCAACACATTCCTTCGACCCTTTCTTGTATATAGGTTTTACAACAGAAATTTTCATTTTGTCGGGGAAAGTTCCTTCAGTTAGTGACAGATTGACTAGGTGACATAATATGGGAGTGATAGCTATTGCACAGCGTTTTAATATAAATGTGGGCAATTCATCATATCCTGTAGACATGGTGTTATTAAGGGAGTTAATAACATTATGAATTTCTTGACACGTGGCAGGTACTAAAAATATGCTTGAATTTAATTTATCTGTGTCGTTTACCTTTATCACGTGTGAAGGGTTTCTCTTTTGATATGTTGCATTTGTTACTTCAATAAAACGAGTATTGAAAATATTAGCTATTTCATTCAAGTTAGTGTGTATTTTATTGTGGTGTAAAATTAATTTTATATTATTTTCCCTATTAGTAGCCGTTTTATTATCATTCTGTTTTATTATATGCCAAGATGCCCTACATATATTATTTGATTTCTTAATATAATTTTCGTTCTTAATTTTTTGTGCAGTAAGTATACATTTTTTTAATATTTTGTTATATTTAATATATTTAATTTTAATTGCATTTGTTTTATTCTTTAAGTAAGAGTATCTAAGCTTCCTTTTATTCATACATGATTTTTTAATACCAGTAGTTACCCAAGATATGTTATTATTTATTTTATTATTGATCTTAATTTTGCGGAATGGAAAACATAAGTTGTAAAACAGAATAAGGTCACTATGAAAAACATTGAACGCGAAATTTAGATTAGGCATGTCATATACTTCTTTCCAAGATAAAGAACTTACACATTCAACAAACTTGTTAATATTTGACTCTGAAAAATCACGTTTCTGTACATAATAAGCTTTTTTTGGTATTTCAGTAGGTTCTACAGGTATACTAATTGTTTGGCCAGTTTCATGGTCCGATAATCCTAAGAAATGTATCTTGCTTTCTGCTTGTTTGACGTTACTAATTATTTGATCTAAACACGCGTTTTTCCTGGTAGGTTGTTTAATATGAATATGGAATCTGTAATTTTGTGTTATTCTCAAGTATTCATTTAAAACTTTAGAGCTTTTTAGAATATTTATATTAAAGTCTCCACAGATGACAATTTTTTTGTTAGTTTTCCTACGAATTTTGCTCATTAGTTTTTCAATATTTTCCAAGAAAATATTTATTATCGAATTTGGTGTTCTGTAAATACATATAATTTTATACAGTTATATGTTGGTATTTCTATTCCACAACATTCAAAATTGAATTCACTGGCTAAGTCTTTGATCCACTTTATTGGGTTGGTACATAAGTTGTATTTACATAATATAGCAACGCCACCTCTCCGTTGTTTACCTCTTGAATAAAAATTTGCCAGTTTATAACCCTGTAGATGCAGGTTTGCTTCTTCACCTGATTTAAGAAATGTCTCACTAAAACATAATACATCTATATCTGTGCCATTGTTATTTAATTCAAGCAATGTAATTTTAAGTATATCAGTTTTTCCTAATAGGCCGGCTATATTTTGATGTAAAAGTGTTAGTTTCCTGCTGACATTTAAGTTATTTTCGAAAAAACATACAATTGTTTGTTGTTGGTGGGTCTAATACTGTACATGTCTGAGGTTTATTCTTTTTAGAAAAATAATCCAATATAGATTTCTGCGTCAAAACTACCTGGTTATGTGCTATATTAATATAATTAGTATTTTTATTTGGTACGTTTATTGTATTGTAATTATAAAAATGTAAATATTTAGTGTTATAGTCTACGCTGTCTATAAGATAATTTATTTGTTTAGACAGGTTAAAACTATTTTTACACTTATTTAGGAATATACAATTTGTAAAGTTATTGCATACTAATTTGACATTATTATTTAGCAGGTTTACATTCAATGTTTTATTAAATTTTATTTGTAACACAATAACCGTAACATTGTATAGACTTTTTAAAGTTGCTGACAATTCTATAATCAATTTATATGGATTGGTGTCATTTTCACCGACGCCTATAACTACCTTATCATCCTTATCTAGGTTCAAATTCTTGCAGCATTTTAAAACTTCTTCAGATGAAGCAAATGGCTTTGTATGGGCTGTAATATGATACTTTTCATATTTAGTATTTATCCTTGTTTTTATAAGGGTAGATGCTAACCCCACACATTGTTGACTTCCAAATATAAGTAGTTTTCTTTTCGTTGTTTCTGCATTAGATAACTTCGCGGTATTATTTGGGGAAACATTATTTTCTGGTATCAGATACATATTCTTGCCTTTGTTGATTGGAGAATTTATTTCTGGTTTACTTTCAGTACTGTCGTTTATTTTATTCGTATGGTCGTCCTTATCTTTGTGTTCCGCATACGCTCGATTTATAGGGGAAGACTTGGGAGTTTCAAATCCTAAATCTAAATCTAATTTTCTTGCAGAAACGTTTGCTTTTGTAATATTGAGATCTTTCTTACTCTTTTGCTTCTTTGAGTTAGAACCAGAAATGCATATTTTTTTGAGTTGTCCATTTTTATACATTTGTTCATCCAGTTTCTGTTTCAAAGTAGTATTTTCAATATTAAGATTCTCTATTTCATTATGGGCAATTAATAACTGATTCTTCAACTCCTCAATACTTAAATTGTTCTGAATAATTCTATTTTTTATGGTGACATTTATCGATGTATCATGACATTTTATTGATAGTATTTAATTATTTTGTAATTTATTGTCTTATTCTGTTGACATATTAATTTTCAAATTATTCATTCATTCATTTTTTACTTATTGAATTTTATTTTATTTCTTATTTTTTGTACAAGGATATTTAAAATCATTTTCTTTTTTGACATAACATGTAAGCGTCTTGGTGCATAAACTGTAAGCTTATATTGTTTAAATAAAGAAAATCTTTATTAAATTTCATCGCAATCGGTTCAGTAGATTTTACGTGAAAGAGTAACAAACATTCATACATCCTCACAAACTTTCACATTTATAATATCAGTATAGATTTAAATGTTTTAAAGTTCCTCAACACATGAACTATTGTAATATAGCCGTAACCAATATGTATTATGTGACTGTAACACACGTTTACTGAAAGTCTAATCAACGACAAGTTAAACAACCTCATATCAAGTGAGTTGTTGCTAATTCTGCCGGCCATATAACAAGCGATTAAACATTTAATAAGAAAAATTTGTTTATTTCAGGAGCCGTAGGGCGGTGGGGGAGTTCGAAAAAACAGTTACACCATATTTCATATCATTGAGGTAAGAAAGAAATGTTATTATCTGATTCTTATATTTGGGAATGTTGTTACTAAAACTATGGTCACAATAATTATTAATTAACTGAATGCTTTAAGTAAATTAGGCACGGCTTACATTGCCTGTTTGTTGAATCATTTATAACACAGTTGTGATAATCTCCATTATTTGTGTTAATGTCGCCACCCAAAAGTGATCAACATCGGTACAAGGTCGACAACAAAAATAAGCATACATATAAATACGAAAGTGGGTTTGTTCATTTGTTTGTTTGTTACGTTTTCAAGCATTAACTACTAGACCGATCATCATGAAATTACGCATACACGTTGTCAGGATTAGAGAAAAGGACATAATTGCTTCGTTATGTCCTTATCCCAGCTTCTTAGTCAGCCACTGTTCTTTGTTCCAGATATCTTTCTCCCTTACTCCATCACAGCGGAACTGAAAAAGCACTAGCAGTACTTCCGGTGATCCCTGACTTCATAGCCTTTTTTTTTTTTTTTTTTGTTTTTTTTACGTGGGTGTATGCTAGGGAGGGATTATGTCGGACTCGCCGGGGTAAAAGAAAGATGTTAAAAGACAATGTACCTCCCGGAATACCGACTAAACCTACCACGGTGTTCCTCGACAAAACCACTATCGACGGGGCCGCGCGAATCGCTTTCGCATGCGGTCGCGACCCCGCCAAGGTTACGGCCCGCCGTATGAAACGGCAGGCCACTACACAAAGACCTACCCAAAGGAACTTACTTCATGAAAAACCCTACTGTCTCCCCCTAGGGGGGAGACGGACTCGACACAGAGGCGCGCGTGGGAACACGCACGCCGCCTCTCGGACCTGGTGCTGAACGGATGGCGGGCAGGCCCACAAAGCCCGCCACCCCCAGGTCAAACCTCAGGGTGGCTGGAGGTCATCGCGCGCCCTCCGGCGCCCGGCTCTGCGGTTGGGGAGAGGGTTTAAACGCTACCTCTCCCGCTCCGCCGCCTCCTTGATGGAAATTACTTCCTCACAAAAGGAGGCGACGGCGTTCCATGACCTCTCACTCCGGACCATAGACTGAACTACGGCCGGGAGCGAGAGGGCAACCGATCCGACTGCCGCGATCAAATCACGGCGCTGCGATGCCCAGGCGGGGCAAACCGCCAAAGTGTGCAGCGCCGTGTCCTCAACAACGTCGCGGCAGTCGCCGCAGTGGTGACAACCGGCTGACTTCATAGCCTAGGTTAACCGCTCCTATAAGGATTAAAGGTTATTTAATGCAAAAAAAGTATTGTTTCCAATGGATAGCTAATTTTAGATGAAAGAAAAATTTATTAATTAATTTTAAGGAAAAAATCTATCAGCTGGTTTATAAAAGGTAGATCAACACAGTAACGTGAGCTGCTGTGATTTCCCAACTGGATTAGCAACAGCTAATATTTAATTAGCTGTTGCTAATCCTTGACTTGACACTTGACATGAATATGATTTTGATACGTCGTTGATCAACCTTTCTGAAATCAAATAAAGAGTAGTGTGACTTGAAGCACTGAATTATACCAATAACTTTGTATATATAACTCTTAGGTTAGGTTCACATAAGTGTAGAAGAGGTGCAGAGACTGAAGATATTAATATGTTCATTTCTTTAATATCTGTTCATTTTAAATTTGTTTTAAATCGTGGTAGGTGACACAATTAATTTTCTGCATGCCTTTATATCCCGAAATGTAGTTTGTAGTCTTTTATCCCATATTTCGCCAGATATGTTGAAAGCCAAAAGTAACAGAGGGTAAACCTATGAATCTGTTACCATCTACTGATCACTCTGTACTTCTTTTGACAATTTCTTGACAGAAACTCTCCATACCACTTTGCCTAACCAACCGTGCTATGTTATGAAAGCTGTCGATTGCAAAAATTATCGCAAACTTAAGCCACGGGGCTAAAGAAGCAGTCAACATATAATAAACAGTAGTGCTCTTCCGTATTAAGTCAGCTGCATCGTGAACTTGGTCATAAACCGGGAAGCGCCAAGATAAATGCATAATACACGAACAATCTGTGAAGCTGTGTGAGCAATATTTAGTTTTATAGCGCACATCAATATGCAGTCGCTTCATAGCGTTGCTATATGGATATAGAAGCGATCTCTTTATTGCTGCTTCGTTAATATTTTCTCGAAGATTTTTTATAGCTTGCTTCGATATTTCTGAAGCGTTAAAAGTATTCAACATGCCAGTAGCGATTCTGGATAGTAATATGTAGAATGAAGGTCTAGGGTCAATGGTGACGCGGTACATATGACCTCAGATTAGCTGGCAGATAATTCGCCAACAGTGATTTTCCACGTAATAGAGGACGAGTATATTGTCGTCTACCGATCACAGTCCCAGACTCTGTGATGCCACTGAATTTTTTGATAAGAAAAACCCAATTACACTTTGTCCGAATTTAATCAGACTTAAGTTTTATGAAGTATCCCACAAAATATAAGTTAGTACTGCACGACTGAGGCATTCTGCGATAATTTTAGTTTTGTAGGTGATTATATATAAATAATGATATCAGATTTTTTAACCATTTAGGATTTGTCCTACCACCACCAAATAGCATTTATCTATAAGATAAAAGTCTCACCATCTCTTTTCTTTAACCTAACAAGAATGAGACAGCATGCGATTTATCTTCCGGATAACTTTTATTTGTTAGTTGTGGGACTGGTCATTACTCTCTAAAATCTTCTATCTACTAATTTGATAACAGTTCATATAAGAAAAGGAAGTAAAATAATTGATTCGTACTGATAATTATATTGGAAGCAATAGGCGATTTAAAAAAAAGAATAGCCACGTTTTTCTTGACTGATTTTTGTCATGACCTGTACCTACTCCTCGGACACGCTTTTTTCAATGAAAACTTTTTATTTTTCAATATAATTATGTATAATATTAAAATATTTTTTATAGTTATATTATCTTTTTTGTCTTTGTCTGTGTCTTTTACTCTAATTTTGACGCTTAATGGAGAACATTGTGAATAAACGTGTCTATCATTACTTTATAATGTTCTTGGGTCGCTTGATGCATTTAAGCGGTTGATGTAAAGCCTTGAAAGACCAAATATATGTGAGATACAACTCCTCGTAGCCCTTCAGTAGTTTAATGAATTATCTCAATTTAAGCAACAATTCCTTTATTCGTATAACCCAAACTGACGAACAGAAAATCGGTAAGCCAAGTCAGATTCCATCAGGCTTTAAAAACCGACAATAAACTAACCAAACACAAAAGAAATACCTTCACTAAAGACTGATCTGGTGTAACGAAACGGAATTCTACTATCAATACTGAAACGAGTGAATGTATTCCACAAAGCGATGAGCTCAATTTAAGGCTGGGCGCAAACTGTACGATTCGTTTGCCGTCCGCTTTTAAACACGGCTGTAAGGGTCCCTTTATGTGTTGACCCCGTTTTAAGACACGGCCTGATTTGAAAGTAAAAGACTCAGCTGTCGTTAGAACAAATGTTGTTGTTTACTTTTCTAAACGGTACGAGAATAATGTGAGGGGGTGTACTTGTGGATAATTACGGCATATGTTTGTGACGGATTTTTTAGCTTGGGTGGCAGCCTGTCTGACGATAAGTAGTTATTATAATCTATGATCGCTTGCAACACCAGATGAATCACATAAACTAAGGGATATTAGCAAAATGATATTGAACATGGTAAAGGTAGGTATGTGAGATTCCAGAACTGTTACTTACTGGATAAATCGCAGTAAAAGTGATTCTAATCTTACATCGGTTTCCAGTAAGAGAGTGCTTTGCTAGCAAAACTCATTCGTATTTACCATTATTGTATAACTTATATCTAATCTGAAAACGAATGCAGTATTAATAATAAATTACTTTCTTTCTCTTCTTTATACTTAAGAGCTTTGCTCTTGTCGGTGGAGTATGCGCCATCTTTCTCGATTTTCGGCCAATACCTTGACCTCCTTATAAGACCTGACCTTAGCCTTTTCTTTTAATTGATCTGTGAATGCTCTTCTGGGTCTGCCCCTTCCACTCTTTCCTTTCACTTTTCCTTCTATGATGTTTTTTATAAAGTCGTCATGTCTTATAAGGTGGTCATCTTTCCTCTTCTGTTCTCAATTGTCGTCAAAATGTTGCGTTCTTCTTGGACAAGGCTCAATACTACAACGTTGCCTTTCTTTTCTGTCCAGCGGATTCTTTCCATGCCTCCAGCACCACATTTCGAAAGCTTCCACTCTTTATTGTAATAAATCTTGGCTACCAAATTATAAAAAATAAACAGTTAATTTTAAAGTTTATCGAGTTATCTTTACACATGTAATTTACCAATTACTTTAAGAAGTTGTATTGTCTAACTAGTAGGATATAAAGTAACTGTAACCAAATTTGAGTAAAATAATTAACATACTTATTGAAAAAGCTCCTAATGATAATAATTTTAAAATAGTATCATTATTATTTGATCGGGATGACCTTGATTTGATTTCTCTTTGTCTGCTTCGTTGATCACATGCCCATTAAATCCTGACTTCGATTCCAGATCAAGATAGAAGTTAATAGGATTTTCTGTTAGAAAGTAAGAGTATGTCGAACGTACAATGCAGCGAGCCAGAATGTTGACATGGATATTTTTAATACTAGCATCTCTGAATTGAAAAAGATCCTGTGCAATTGGTACTTCGGAGTCAGTTCTTAACACCAAAAAATATACCTAATAGAGACTAGACACATAATTTAAATGTCATATATTGTTTTGGCTTCTTATGTAAGTAGGTAATACGTTTAATGTTTACCATTGCAATTATTTTTTAGTTAAATTTAAGTGAAAACTTGTGATTGGCCTTCTTTTTCATATTACTCTGTTTACTACTTTAATATAGCCATAAGTTATTTTTAATCTTAAATAAAATAAATATATTGTTAGTACCGTTCTTACCGGTTGACTAGAAAACACATCAGCGAATTAAATCCCTGTCCTATCTACACACACTTTTGTTTACTCCTTGGATTTGTCACAGCCGAAAATTCTCCTCGCTCCCGCTTACGGGATAAGCGCTTTTCGATGTCAGCTTTTTGATACACAACTACAGCTCTGCCGACGATTTGTTCCGTCTCTGATTCTAATCTAGGAACCGAATAGACAGCTCAAGCCATTCGTCTGTGAATATCCTTAAAACACTCGCTATTTGTTCGCATCGTAGAACAATAAAAGCTCTACACGACTTGCGTAATTGCGTAATTTGAAGTACGTGTGCAAGGTGCATGGGTAAAGATTTTTTAATCTTAACGCATACGAAGTCGTTGGCATAATCTAGTTAATTATATATTATCTAGATTATGTATATTTTTAAATACTTAATTGAAATAAAGACTAATGGACTATCAAACGCAAGTCAACTGCTGTATTTAACTGACTAAATTAACAGCAAAGAATCAAATTACTAAACATAAGGTTTAACCTTTTGGAAACCGTCCCTCTTATTAAAAATAAGGATGCAGTGGAAAATTTTAGCTCTCGAAGAAAAACAAAGAGAATTTTCCTTATTATATGAAAATCCAATATATCACCAGGAGATTTCTAAATCCATTAAAATAGTACAAAAATTATAGCACCCCAAAACGACTTTAAGCGTGCCCATTCCGTATAATTGAAACATTCATAAATTAAATAAAAGAGCACCGAGCTGTAGAACTTTCCAATCGAAAAACGATTTTAATTCAACTAATGTACCATTGATATCCCTTGGACGACATTTTTAATAATAATGTTCACAGTTACCGCCATTTTGTTTTCAAGAGATGAATGAACCCTATCCGTTATCGTAGATCTCTTTGTAATTAGTTAATCTATCAAGAGGCTTTTAGATTAAAAAGGTGTTAACGTATTTGTTTAAATTGTATTGTAATGTTAGTAATGTGCTTTAAGTGAGCATAAAATAATAATGATAATATCAGGCCTGTATGTAAACTGTCCTATTACAGGCTTATAGAGAAAAGGGTTGGCCCATGGTCCACCAAGCTTGCAGAGTGTGGTTTGACAGACTTCACATATCTCCTAGAACATTAAGGAGAACTCCCAGATATGCAAATTTCCACACAATGTTTTCCTTTACATCCGCACATAGGTTTGGAAAGTTAGAGGTAGGTATGTGCCATGGGATTGAACTTAAAAGCTCTGCGTGATGGTCCAACGATCTCTCAGGCTATCGTTGCAATATTCAATTCCTTGAACAACCAACTTCTTGTCCGAAAATATTCGGAGAAGAAGTTAGTCTTCACGATACATCATGTCTTCATCGGTCTAAATACTAGGCAAGCTTGTAGGCTTGCCTAGTGTTTAGACCATTAAAAGTATTGTTACACCCAGTGCTATCTCTCGGCATTGTGTGGAAGACTCTGCAGTTCCGTCTAATAATTTATTACAGCGCCATCTATTGAATACTTACGAAACTACGTCGATTCGTCGGTACGAGTAGAGTAGAGAGAACGCTGGCATATTCTCTAATATTCGTATGTTTACATATTATGACGGGTATGACGTTTCTAGAAAAGGGGAAGGCTAGCGCTCGCCGAGTCAGTTTACAATCGTAAGCGGTCAAGTATTCATCGAATCGAACGGAAGCGAAAATACTACGGAGTTTGAAGCAGTTACAGTGGAAAAGTGTAGTATAGTGTTTGTTGTGTTTTAAATTTAATCGTGTGCTAGAATAAAACGTTTTTGTCGGTAATATTGTTTACATTCTTATCCCTCAAATCCAGCACGAAACAGTATCACCGAACGAGTAGACATAGGTGTATAGCACCTACATTTTACCATTTATGGTTTTAGGTCCCACGTTATATTAGGCGAGTCTATTGCCATTTGCTAGAAGTGTTTGGAACAGTGGTTCCAGACTCGCTGCTGCTACTGAGAATTCTTTGGCAGTAAAACTTAATAACACTTTTGTCCGACTTAGGACTCGAGCCCGAGACCTCATACACAACAGTCGTATACACTTCAGCTGCGCCACCGAGACAGTCACATATGTTATCAAGTAACACTTCCGGCCTCACATATACTACTAGTTCGGGTACATCTTAACCACTATATGTACATTAAAACCAATTATCGTTTTATAATTTAATAATTTTATAATCAAGTATCTAAATAGTTATCTCATATTTCTTTATACTTAATTATATTTATTTGCTTGGCGCCTTCCGTTTGTCAGCTTCCGGCGCGATTAATAAATAGTACGTATTGTTACTGATCTCTGTACTTTTTCTTACACTATGTAGAATAATAAATATAATCATTTTGTTTACTATGTATAATATAATGATGACGCTATTAGATTCTTACTGATTTTGGGTTAGGCATAATTTTGTCACACCGGCGCCTCTGCTTTCGGTGTAATAAATCCTTAATGTTACATAATTATGTATATTAAATAATAATTGTATGTAAATAATCATCAGAATAATTAAGATAAACAATGTTTAATATTATCTATTGAGTTTGTGAATTTAGTATTAAATTAGGTCAAATGTTTGTATAAATACCGGCGGTTAGAATATTTTAGGGCATTCATATTCTAACCGTTGAAACGTGCATTAAAAGGATAATATAAGTTCTTTTCCGTACAACTTGTGTCTTCATTGCCGCCGCCGCCCTGACCGTTCGCATTTACACTTCAGAAGTGGGATTATGTCAGGCCCATACATCGACGGACTTGGTACGAAGAAAAGGAGGCGCTGCAAGAATACTGCCCCCGATAGTGACGAATCATCGACTTTTTTTTCTTCTAATGACGAAGAGACCGTGGAGAAACATAAACGATGGAAAAAGCGGCGTGTCACCCAAACTGATGCGGAGGTTATACCAACGTTTCAGCCGGATGAAAAATCTAGCAACGTCAAGGGATGGCTGCACAAGATCGACCAGTTGGGCGACGTATATGGATGGGACAACAAAGACCGACAGTTCATCATGCAGATACGGCTTCGCGGGTCGGCTAGAGACTGGGACCGACTTTGGACCGAAAAAATGTTACGCTTGCCGAAGAGAAGGCCATGAAGCAAAGGAAAGCAAGGTGCCGCGCTGTGAGGTGTGCCGTCGCCCGGGCCACGTGCCTGCCAGCTGCTGGTATGCGTCCAGCTCTTCACATAAAAAGGTCAGTAATGTTTTCTTTACAACATACAACATTTACGTAGATTTGTACAAGAAAGTAGTGGTAACTAATGATTGTAGTCTCACTGCATACATAGATACGGGCAGCAAATTAAATATTCTCAATGTGGCACATGTTGACAAGTTAAAATTAAAAATTGAGCCTTCCGTAGTTACGATGAGAGGTTTAGGAGATGCATATTCAGACCAAAACCGAGCAACCTGTTTATTGCAAGCCTTATCGACTTTCTCACAAGGAAAATGAAATTGTAAATGGAAAGGTTCAAGATCTCATTGATGCAGATGAAATAAGAAACTCCATGTCTGATTATTCAAGTCCAGTGGTACTTGTAAAAAAGGTGGTGATTATAGGTTATGTATAGACTACAGAGCTCTTAATGCATGCACTATTAAAGATCGATATCCTCTGCCTCATATAGACGACCAGGTATCCCGCCTCTCCGGTAAATCTTTCTTTACAACTTTAGATCTAGCACAGGGCTACTATCAAATTAGATTGTCTAAAAACTCTATTCATAAAACTGCATTTGTTACGCCTTCTGGGCAATATGAATTTTTAAAAAATGCTATTTGGCTTAGCGAATGCACCGGCAGTATTTTCACGTCTTATCAAAATCGTGTTAGGTAGCTTAGGAAATGACGTAGCTACCTATCTCGATGACGTCATGCTACCGACAACCTCTGTTGATGACGGTCTTAAGTTACTAGATAATGTATTAAAGCTCTTATCAGAAGCAAATTTGAAATTAAATCTTAGCAAATGTTCGTTTCTAAAGAAAAGTGTTAATTACTTGGGTCATGAGATTACTGCAGGCACAGTGCGACCAGGACAGGCTAAGATAAGTTGCGTAGCTGAATATAAAAGACCTCGAAACGTGCATGAGGTAAGACAATTTATTGGTCTGGCATCGTATTTTAGGAAATTTATTCGCGGTTTTGCTGAAGTAGCTAGATCTCTAACGCAGTTAACCAAAAAAGATGTTGAATGAAGAAACTGCATTTCAAACGTTAAAAGAGCGTCTTGTTAAGAGACCAGTATTAGGTATATACGATAGGAATGCTCGCACGGAGCTTCACACCGATGCCAATAAGCTAGGGCTAGAAGGTATCCTTTTGCAATACCAAAGCCATGTTGTTTTAAAACCAATTGCATATTTCAGTAGGGTTACAAGTAAGAAAGAGCAGTTTTATCATAGTTATGAGCTGGAGACATTGGCAGTTGTAGATTCCCTGAAACGCTTTAGAGTCTATCTCGTAGGGATCCCCGTTACTGTAGTGACAGATTGCGCCGCATTACGGACAACGTTAGTAAAAAAAGTACCTTATTCCCCGTATGGTTTATACGGCGGGTGGCTTTCAATCCAAGATTATGATCTACAAATCGAGTATCGATCTGGTGACCGAATGAGGCACGTAGATGCCCTGAGTAGGAATCCAGTACAGGACCATGTCCTATTAATTGATAACTCTGATTGGCTAGTGACATTACAGTTACAAGACGAAAGTATTCAGTTTCTTTTAACTCAGTTACGGAATGGTACAGACAATAGAAACATTATTGCTAACTATGCCATAAAGGATAACATTCTCTATAAAAAAAAAACAATTAACGGGGACCGTTTCGTTATACCTAAACTGGCAAAATGGGAATTATTACAAAAATTTCATGATCAGATCGGACATGTTGGTTTTGATAAATGCGAAAAAACTATTAGAGCACAGTTTTGGTTCGAGGGCATGACGAGATTTCTTCGCAAATATGTTAAATCATGTCTCCAATGCACTTACGGTAAAGGGAAGCACGGTAAATTGCAGGGAGAACTACATCCAATCGAAAAAATAGCTATCCCGATGCACACACTACACGTTGACCATTTAAGCCCGTTTGTAAAAACACGCAAAGGAAATACGTATATACTAGTTGTCATAGATTCGTTCACAAAGTTCGTATTTGCAAAACCTGTCAAAAGTTGTAGTTCCATGGAAACTATAAAACAATTGAAAGATATTATTTCGCAGTTTGGAAATCCTAACAGGATTATTACAGATAGAGGCAAAGCGTTTACTAGTCGGTATTTCAAACAATTTTCAGAAGAAATGCAATTTAAACATGTTTTGAATGCCATTGCCAGTCCTAGGTCGAATGGCCAATTAGAACGAGTAAATCGAACTTTGATTAACGGATTGAACACTATGTCTAATAGCGAATGCACCTGGGATGATCACCTAATTGATATAGTTTGGGGCATTAATAACACTCCTCATGCAATTACTGGTTTTGCCCCTTTTAAGTTATTATTTGGGCATGCCAATTCACGTTTACCGGCATACCCTTCCGGGGAACACAATGACTTCGAAAGTCAAGCGAAAGCAGTAGAAGAAAGGCGAAACGCGGCTAAATTACGTATTGATAAATATATGACACTTATGAAGGATAAGATTGATCGATCGCATAAAAAAAAATGCATTAAGTACTCAGTAGGACAATTAGTACTACGGAAAAGGGGAATAACTAGAGTAAGTGCTAATGTAACTAGAAAACTTAACGGGTTGTATACCGGACCCTATAGAGTATGCGAAGCAGAACACTCGTTGGATCACTACACGATATATAGTATTAAAGGCATGAAAGGTTATCGAAAATTTACTGCTGTTGTTCGCGGTGAAGTCCTCCTACCTTACAATTCTTCCATTTCCGATGATAGCAGCGGCAGTGACCATAAGGTTGATAGGGATGATTTAATAGAGTTATTGGAAAGTTAACTCATAATAAATAATGTTACATAATTGATAAGGATGTTAAGTATTCACTAATTACTACAAACTTATGGAAGTAGAGTAATAGATCAAAAATTGTACGCAACGAATATTGTATTAAGAAATAAATTATTGTACAAAATGTCATCTGGTAAAATAGGATCGAAATACATTATGATAGAGGCCGCATAACTTACGATAAATAAAACCTGGGTGATAATAAAAGCTGTGTGATGTAGAAAAATAAAAGCTGTGTGATGTAGAATAAATAAAAGCTGTGTGATATAGTACAAATAAAAAGAAAGAACTACCTATTACGATGTTAAAAAAAAAAGAATCACAACGTGGCTTGCAGAAAAATGTTTCTACAACTTAAAGAATTTATGACATAATTATAAAGAAAATAATGCAATTACATAATATTATTCAAATTATAATGTATATTAATTTAATTCAAACTACATTTTATTCCAATTTTTAGACATTCATATAGGACTTATATTTATTTGCTATCAATTATTACCATTCATGAATTACAGAACTGATATAGAATAATTAACTTATAATGATGTAATTAATTAACTATGTATTTATTAAGACTGACTTATTCACACACCATTGTTATGGTAGAATGTGAGGAGACCCTACCACCATTATGTAACTACATTTCTTGTGAATAAATGAATTTGAATTTGAATTTGATGTAGAACAAATAAAAGCTGTGTGATGTGGAACAAATAAAAGCTGTGTGATAATATAGTACAAATAAAAGCTGTGTGATATAGTACAAATAAAAGCTGTGTGATATAGTACAAATAAAAGCTGTGTGATATAGTAAGTAAAAAAAAAAGCTGTGTGACGAAAAAAAATGGCTGTGTGTATTAAGTCAAATGAAGACTATATGAATTAGGACATATGCAATCTGTGTGAAGTAGGACAAATAAAAGCTGTGTGTAATCTAGGATAAATAAAATTTGTATAGATTAGATAATACAAGACTTAATTACGGCTTAAGCATCTTAATTCCAGGTACCGTACACTAGCGACAAACCAGGCGCCGATGGCAGCGCTGATCACCGTGAGACACGGCATACACAGGATGGCCGAATGTTATCAAGTAACACTTCCGGCCTCACATATACTACTAGTTCGGGTACATCTTAACCACTATATGTACATTAAAACCAATTATCGTTTTATAATTTAATAATTTTATAATCAAGTATCTAAATAGTTATCTCATATTTCTTTATACTTAATTATATTTATTTGCTTGGCGCCTTCCGCTTGTCAGCTTCCGGCGCGATTAATAAATAGTACGTATTGTTACTGATCTCTGTACTTTTTCTTACACTATGTAGAATAATAAATATAATCATTTTGTTTACTATGTATAATATAATGATGACGCTATTAGATTCTTACTGATTTTGAGTTAGACATAATTTTGTCACACCGGCGCCTCTGCTTCCGGTGTAATAAATCCTTAATGTTACATAATTATGTATTATTAAATAATAATTGTATGTAAATAATCATCAGAATAATTAAGATAAACAATGTTTAATATTATCTATTGAGTTTGTGAATTTAGTATTAAATTAGGTCAAATTTTTGTATAAATACCGGCGGTTAGAATATTTTAGGGCATTCATATTCTAACCGTTGAAACGTGCATTAAAAGGATAATATAAGTTCTTTTCCGTACAACTTGTGTCTTCATTGCCGCCGCCACCCTGACCGTTCGCATTTACACATATCAATGTAATTTGCTACCTGCTCTGTTTTCTTTTAATACTGTAACTCCAAAACAAAAAGCCGAAAAATAAACAAAACATAGCCTCAACAGTGCGAAGACTAAAATACAACTTACCTAAAACTAGTTTGAATTCGTATACCTCGGACGCTAATCAGGGTTTAAATCAACGCGCTGCGGTGGCCTCGGCTTCAGCAATTAGACTCCTCGTTGATTGGAGACACCAACCTAATGTGACCGGGATAGACGTGCCAATGAACGGTACGTACGGAGCTAGTTGTAAGCTATATATGTATGGCTATCGTATATTCGCAGCTTGAGACAAAATGTAAACAAAGTATACAATGATTCTCAAATATTTTTACTCGATTTTGTTTACAAAAGGTAGAAATTAAAAAAATAAACACATTTGCGTCTACTTTGGGGAGTTTTTCCCGCAATTTAGGTCGTATAATATGTCAATCTAAAAAAGTCTTGAATATAGTAGCTGGAAGTGTAAGGGCTAGACCGATTTTGATGAGTATTTTGTGTTGGTTCTTACATGACTAAGATTCAAAATCAAAGTCAAAGTCAAAAATCATTTATTCACTTAGGTCACAAAGTAACACGAACGTCAAAGGTGTTAGTGAGTTTATTACATTTCTGAATTTACATTTATGTTAGTTGCAAGGTTCAGGCAAAAGGTTGAGCCTATGAGAAGATACCTGCAAGAAACTCAAGGCCACTCTTTTAAATCGCCATCAACTTATAATTTCAGTATTTAACAACTCATTTATGTACCAGGTGTTGCAGTCATTATGCCATATTATGTCACTGTCCATATAAAATTAAATTCTAAAATAATGAAAAAGTTAATCATATTTTGTAAGCATAAGATTCACAATTCACACATTCATTCTATCGAATCCGCTAGATTTAATATTAGCAATAAACCTAGATAAATATACCATAGTTGTATATACAGGGTGATTTTGAAATCGTGTAATTCCTTTTAACCACGCATTCTACTGGTGATATACGAGGGTGCGTTTTTAAGTTCGCGGAATGGAATAGAAGGGGATGAAATAATATTACAAAATTATTTTTCCTTTTCAATATATTCACCTGAAACCCTAATACATTTCTCAGATCTATGAATTAACTTATGAATACCTTCATAAAAAAATGTTTTGTCTTTCTCTGAAAAATACGCCGAAACTGCATCCTTCACTTCTTCATCGGTTGAAAATTTCTTTCCTCGAAGCTCTTTTTTCAGATTTGGAAAGAGATAATAGTCGCTGGGAGCCAAGTCTGGGCTATAAGGTGGGTGATCAATTATATCGAAGCCCACCTTGTGCAAAGCAGCCAACGCAACTCGACTCTTGTGAACAGGAGCATTGTCGTGCAAGAGCAGGACACCTTTGGTCAATTTTCCTCTTCTTTTTTCTCTGATTGCCTCTTTTAACTGCTCTAAAATTGAAGCGTAGTGTTCTCCGGTTATGGAAACACCTTTTTCTTTGTAATCAACCAACAAAATTCCTTCTGTGTCCCAAAAAACTGTCGCCATGAGCTTTCCCGCCGATTGCGACACCTTGAATTTCTTAGGCGGTGGTGTACCCTTTTTATGCCACTGCATGGAATCTAGTTTAGACTCAGGTTCATAGTGATGAACCCAAGTTTCATGCCCAGTAACAATTCGCTCCAAAAAACCATCCTTGTCTTCATTACACTGGCTCAAAAACGCACGCGAACACTCGACGCGCTTCTGTTTTTGAGGCGGTGTGAGCATTCTAGGCACCCATCTTGCACTGACTTTTGTCATGCCGAGATGATCATGGAGAACCTTGAAAATGGTCGTTTCAGATATTCCAACCATCTCTGCGATTTGTTTTTTCTTCAAACGTGCATCCTCCAATATTAATTTTTCGATTTTTTCGATAAGATCTGGAGTGGTGACCTCAACAGACCGCCCAGGCCGGGAATCGTCTTCAATTGATTCCCTGCCTTGCTTAAAGAGGTTGTGCCACTTGTATACCATGGTTTTTCCTGGACAAGAGTCCCCGTATACAGATGACATCTCTTCCAAAATGGTTTGAACATTTTTTCCTTGCTTGGTAAGGAACTTTATAACGGCGCGGAACTCGATTTTCTCCATACTTCACAATTTCTTCCAGATTGAGTTGCTTGAGGGACGATAGTTCAAAGACTAATGACCTCATTATGATAATACTCGGTATATATACTAATTTTTAGTTGCTAAACACGTTAGTGACTAAGCAAGCACCCCCACCACCTTCCATACCCTCCATTCCGCGAACTTAAAAACGCACCCTCGTATGTAGAATAATTTCGGCAAAATTAGAGTACAGATTTTTTTCATGAAATGATTTCAAATAGTCATATTTTAGCACCTGACACAAACGGAACAATAATTTTCAAAAAAAAAAAATATAATTAAATAAAAATATGGTCAGGGTTATTCTATATCACCAGTAGAATGCGTGGTTAAAAGGAATTACACGATTTCAAAATCACCCTGTATAGCTCACATGTTTAGTTCTGTAGTTACTTTATAGCTCACATAGAGGGTACCAAATCAAGCAGTAAACTATAGTGTCTTCTTGTGATGCGGTCTAATGAAATACTAAATAGTTTTTAGAAGTGAAAACTTCTTTAGGCGCGTTAAGCACTTTTTGGGTGAACAAAAATCATGGCACTCGCGTCATCGTCACCGAACGCTTTCCATGAGCTATATGTATACTGTGTATATATGTGTTTTTGGATGAACAAAAAGCGTGAAACTCGCGTCATCGTCACCGCACGCTAGTTACTTAATTTTCACTTCTGTCGACAGTCTTCAAAGACTGCCTCGCATGTTTTTCCCTTTAAATGACATCTCCCGCACTAGGAATAACGCCTGTATCGCAGGGGACTTTACAAAACATTTAAACAACAGACACTTAGAACACCCAGACTCGGAACAACCATTTGTGGATTGCAGAAAATTTTGTCCCGTGTGGGATTCGAACCAACAACACTCGACACAGTGCCAGCTACGAAGCGACCACATAAACCATTACGTCATCCGTGCAGACGTAATCATACACATATATTGACTTGTACCAGTTGCAAATAATCTGGATAGTTTTTTTTACATGTAGGAATGCTTTGACGTATACCTCCGCGCGGGGTGACGGAGAGGTTATGTCGGGCTCACCGGGTGAAAGATACCCCGGTAATACCGACTAAACCTACCATAGTGTTCCTCAACATAATCATAGACGGCGGGGACGCGTGAATCGCTTTTCGGCCCGATCATCGAGGCATCGAGGTTTCGGCCCGTCGTGTAAAACGGCAGTGGCCTGCCGTTTTACACGACAGGCCGAAACCTCGGCGGGACATAGATGAAACACTTCCTCTACTGTCCCCTTCTGGGAGGACGAAGACACGACACAGAGGCGCGCGTGGGAACACGCACGCCGCCTCTCGGACCTGGTGCTGATCGGGTTGATGTTGATCTGACCCCCAGGTCAAAGTTTAGGGTGGATGTGATAGTTGACCTAACCTAACTGTATAGTTATGGGTTGACGACTGCCGCGTCAACACGTTTGTTCTCTACTGAACTGTATATAGATTATTTGAGTAAATCTTACTGATTACCTGAATACCCACGCAAATTGTAATTTTGTGGTCCAACTACATAATAGTTATTATCTCGATTGATCTATGATGGCTTACAGCACTATTATGTTAATCATCGATTAAAATACGTAAAAAAACACAATTTAGTGACAATAAAACCACATTATGAATACGGAATTACAAACCAGATGACTTTTATAGGGTATTTGCCAATTATTGATTTTGTACATTATTTAACCTTTTTTGCTATTTCGCTATAGAGAACACGAGCACTGGGACCCCATGACCCTAGCGTTTCGACCCCAAACGGCTCAAAAACACAATCTCCTACCAGATTTTTGTATTTGCGCCTTATGACATAATTATAACATATAATAGCTTGCGTGTATCAAAATGTACTCTCGTATTTGCTTATGCAGATCATAATACAATCATGACATGATATGTAAATACATATTCCGAATTTTCAAGTTTAATTGATTAGCTCAAATAGTTCCAGATACAATTTCGCTTTGTAATCTGTTGACCAGCCGTAAACTCGTCGAACAGGGTTAATCATCGATGCTGCAATTTGCCGATGCGTAATTTTTGGATGGATGACCCTTATCGAAAATTCCTATATAGCGGGTGGCACAAAGTCCTACCTTAGATCCATCCTCGATAAAACTAATTGTCAATCAGACATACGTTTACTCCTTAAGGAGATCGAACCCACAAAACTCGATAAAGTGGCGACAACCACTAGATCCAACCTATCTTTTTAATTAACTTATACCTCAATAGTGCTAATACTGCTTTATAAGAAAGCTTAATTACTGAGAAAATTGTAATTGAGTTTTCTATTAATAAATTCTTAGTTATATCACGGAGTCTGAAACACGTAAAATAAAAAGTGGCGCAAATGTTATCACATTAATTGATACCACATATACTACATGGTATTCTTTGACGATTTACAAATTATGAACCAAATGTATTCAGTAGTTTAGCCGCAGGACATTTTTTTTGTTATCATAATTTAGAACATCATGTGTAATGCAGAGATAAAAGTCAAAGACCTCAAGCAGCGATATTAAAACAAAACAAACAAACGGAAAAAAAACAAAAAGAAACAAAAGAAATGAGGTCCATAATCTTGTGACGAAAAGAAATAGGTTAGTGTGTGCTTATTACAATGGTGTTCTAATTTGTGTCTAATTTTATTTTAATTATTTTGTTCAAGAAATCATTTTTAATTTCTGCGAAAATAGGTTTTTGTTTATGTTAACCGTCTTATATCAACCAGCTTAAGGCAGTATATCATTTAATGTAAATAAGATTTGCACCACTTTGTATAGTCACTAGATTTGTCCCCTGCTTCGGTCGCGTAAATGTAGGTACCTAATGTCAATTTTCTATCCCTTAGGAACAGTACTTTTTTTAGGATGAAAGTTTACCCTATATCTTTTTCTGTGCCCCTGATAACGTGAAGACGAAATTTCATGATGATCGGTCGAATAGCTGAGGCATGAAAACGTAACAAAAAGTCACATTCGCATTTATAATATTAGTAAGTATTTATTCCGTGGTCTGAAACTATGCTCACTGCTCAGTATGGCAAAAGGGTCACCCTGTACCAAAATGGACATAAAACCCCATGGTTTTATGACCATTGTGATATGGGTCCACTATTGGACAAAATAGGAGGTAATACATCTCAAAGTACCCCTTCAGGGACAGAAGCGTAAGCCTATCTATACAAATAAATAAAATTTAAGTGTCTGTATGTAATATCAAAATAACAGCCGTTTACTAAATGCATATGAAAGTATATACGATAAAATAAATAAAAAATATTTTTATATTTTTTGTCTATCTGTCTGTCTGTTTGCTCTGGCTAATCTCTGAAACGGCTGGACTGACTTTGAAGGTACTTTCACAGTCAGATAGCTGAAGTTATAAGGAGTAATTTAACTATATTTATTTTTGAAAATATTTAGTGTTCCGCGATATAAACTTCGGACGAAGTCGTCAATAACAGGTAGTGTATACATATGTAAGCTTAAAGCACATCGTCACATCTCCATACATCGGTACACATAATTAGATTTGTCGTGAGCGCCTAAGTGCCTGCTGTCGCCGCCTATTAACCGTAACTGTCTCCTCCCTGTAACGTTAACGTCGAGATGAGGGGGTGAGCCGATAGTGGTGTCTACCCGCTTTTATATACTAGCTGCTTCTAATGGTTCCGACTGCATATTATTTTCAACATTTCTGTAATATTTGCTTACTAAACCACGTAGTTCTAGGCATTATTACTACTCCGTGGCTCATAGTGTGTTGTATATAAAAATAAATAGCTTCTTGTCCCTCAAGAAACGGTCTATCTAATTCAAAAAGTCAACTGGTAATTTCAGTATTTAGCGCGTTAAATAAAAGCAAATGAAACTCTTCAGCTTTATTATATGAATATAGATTTATTTTACTAGTATTATTAAATTTGTTCGTTAGATGTTTGAAAACGACAGTAAATATAGGATTTCTAGGTGAAAGGTACCGTTCGTCCTTTTCTGTACCCTGACAACGTGTATGCAAAATTTTATCATAATCGGCCGAACGCTAACAAAACGCTGGCCGCATTTTTTTAACGGAATTATCAATTGAAGTTGTTATTCTTTGAGAGATAAAGACTTTTTTAAAGTCCTACACCAAGGGATTCCATTTACATGCTAACCTTTTTCTATTTCTAGCTCTTGTTAGTGGGCGATACTAAACTAATATTTATATACTCGCGACGATACATCAATATCTACAAAAATACTAACGCGTCATACATACAAACCAACTTCTATAATACCTAGTTATGACGTCGTTGTGACGTCACCGCCATTACCGTTGATGAGATTTAGCTATAATGTTTTGTAGTTACTGTTATTAAATACATCAATACCGGCAACTTTTAAGATACGATGCAGGGACAGATTTCAATCCCTGAATAAGGACCGTAAATAGCTCAGTTGGCAGAGCGACAACACGGTTTGTCCAGATCGCAGATTCAAATCCTGTTTCATGTTTATGCCTTTGTAATAATTTACTAATCTTTATGTTAGCTTTGCCATTAGTAGTGTGGCAATCGAACACCTAACATTCAGTGCAATGGCAGTCCAGAATCGACCCCTAAAACCACAGCGCAATCCGTAAATCTTATATTCGGGCATCCTTGTAGTCTCAATAATGTTTTTAGTAATACAGGGCGTAATAAAGGTCTTTTCTCCTTCTCCGTCTACAATATATAATAGACACAGATGACACGAATGTGTTAAAACCCAGCCAATAAACTAAAATATAATTCAAATTCTGCTTTAATGTACCGTCGCATTGCTGCGCATGGACCAATATCACTGTCACTGCATCACATATTATAAAACAAAACTTCACGGATGCCCCTCGCTACTGCCACCGCGCCTGTTGGTTCGATCCCCTAAAACAAAACTTTGTGTGTTCCACAAATGGTTGTTCCAAATTTGGGTGTTCTTTGTCTTCGTTGTTCGTATTTTTGTTAAAAGGAAACACAAGGGCCGTTTTCCCATACAAACGTAGTCCCCTGTTTCCTCCCTGAATAATGCCTTGATAATGATAGTAGAGTTTTTCTTCCAAAAAATTTATGGCCTCTATTGGCATGTCCCAATGTTTTCCTTTTTTTCATAAATTAATTACATATTAAAAGAGACATGAGCCTTCAAAATCCTCAAAAATTGGCCAGACTTTCTGCGATTTTCCGCTGTGTTCAAACATCCAGAAAACAAATTTGACTAGATTATATAAAAAACGGGAAAACCTAGGAACACGGCCAAAGCCAAGCAATTAAAGAAATTAATTACTAATGAAAAAGGTAGTTAAATCGGTCAAGTTTTGGAGAAGGAATCAGGAGACTACGAAACGTTGATTTTGTGTACTTTTAATAGATATTTTCGGTCTCAGTTGCAGTTGTCTCTATCACGCTCTGCGGGCACTGCGCGACAGCAATAGATTTAACAAATACCTATTTTTCAGATCTCTCGCCCTTAGTGTTTCAGGAATTATTCCTAGTGAGGATGTTTTTTTTTGGCCAACAACGATAACCAACCAACCTGCACTATATTGCTAATGAGAATTCCTTGAAGCGTTCTACTTCCCTAAGTATGGATTCAAATTCCACGTAACAGGAGACAAGCCTGTTCCATACTTAAAAGAAAATTCGGTTTACATTTTGCGCAATCGATTCGAACTCGAGAATCTTGCACAGCAGTCATATATATATGACGTACGAGCCTGATGTACTATCTGACCAACGATTACAATCCGTAACACGGCAACTCCACCGCGAACTTGATATAAAACGTTGTGACGTCACAATCGCGCGTTCAGCACGTAATTTGTGGCATTGGACACACGCTAATTATCGCCTGGATGCATTTACACAACAGCCTTAACTCGTAACCGATGAAAGCAACCGGTTGCAAGTGGATTGTTGAGAACATTTAATTTATTCAAAAAAATATGTCTTCCGTGTTATTATTTATTTATTTTATTTTATATTTAAAAAGATTACTAGCATTTTGAGTTTCAAATTACTAACATTCTTGTTAACCCCTCCAGCTTAGCTAGAATGCTTGTACTAGGAGTGGGTTCACGTTAGTAGTGCAATGAGTGGGATTCGAACTCATGACCTCTCGATCACAAGTCCATTGCCTTAGGCTACCGACGCTTTGATTCCGTGAGGAGCTTAACAAACCTAACAGACAGAGCACACCCTGAATAAGAACAGACCCTTACCTCTACAGACTACTCAAGTTTATGATATAGCGTTCCCACTTTCCCACCTTTTAGGTATATAAGTGAGAGCCGCTGTACCTTCCAGTGTCTGAAAGCACCTTCAGGGAACAGTTATAGACAGGTCTTGTCCCCAAATCTTAAGACACAGTTCTCGTAAGCGAGCTACCTCGTGCCCAAGTGGCACTACCTATTGTCCAGATAGGTGCCGGAGAAATAAAGCCGCAATAAAGTTGCTAACGATGTCCTCGCTGAGGCCGACGGAGAAGCCGCCTCCCATATTTCCAGTATGGTGCCGGAGCTGTAAGGCACGCTCAGTTCCTGACGTACATCCATACGTCTGCCCTTTTTGGCCTACAAGCCGGGTATTGCCTGAGTCACCTAGCTATGACTCTTACTTGCTGAGCAGGCAAGCGCCCGAGATGCGTTGTGGCAGTGAAACTACACTGCCACTTCGCTAAAGACAACTCCGTGTCTCGCGCGACCAACTGGTTCGCACTAGTCGCGCATGATTCCGACGCTAACGCCACGTGCTTGCCGAGCAACAAACATGCCGTCCTCTGTGGCTACCCACATAGACACTACGAGTCCAACCTCAATGTCAGGCACCGCGCACTCTAATCAGCGGCCGATAGAACACGCCTTTCGAGGTTTCTTTTTGAGGTTCTTTTTTTATTTTTTTTATACCCGTCATCATAGGGTGTTCGTACCCTCTGGCGATCGGCTAAGCCAGAGACGTTTTTACATTTTATTTAATTTTCTTCTAACTTTTATTCCTGCCCTTAAGGGGCCTTACTTCCTAGAATAACACTTCCATTCCACTTCTCTTTGTCATCCCAGATTTATCATTTATGCTTCTCACTCTTTCATCCTTCCCATTAATTAATTTCATTCCTATTCTAACTATTTATTACTAAGGTTTTGGGGGGGAGGGGCGATTTGGGACTCAATCAACACTTTTATTTATTTTTGTTGAAACTTACTTTACATATTTAAACCTTAATTCTAGTACTTACATCTAGGACAACAGTTACCTTAATCCTATTTCTTAAACTAATAACAATTATAACTATATAAATATCAAACAAAATATTTATTAGTTATGGTCTTTCTTACTCTTTATTTCTTTTATTGTCAATTTTTATTATTTTTACGGCATACCTCTGGACAAGGTCTCTAGTCCTATTTTCATTCATCATTTTGGGTAGATTCTGCGCCTCAAGTTTTTGGCCCAGTTCGATCTCCAATTCGAATCGTGCTGGTCCAAAAACGGGACATTCAAGTAGGACGTGTGCCACTGACTCGCCGACACTAGGGTCACAGATGCAAGCCGGGCTCTCCTTGCACTTGAACCTAGCCAAATACTCGGAGAACCCGCCATGTCCCGTGAGGGCCTGAGCAACTTCCTTGGTCACCACCATCTTCCTGATCACCCTGTACGCCTCGGACGCGATTGGGAAGTACAGCTTAGTGATTGAAGCCGTTTGTTCGGCGCTGTACCTCCGGTCCCATTCGCAGAGCGAGTCCATACGGATCACTCGCTTCACGTATGAGACCGGACACCGGTCGTAATCCGGTTTCTTCTTCGACCCCAGGGCGGCCTCCTTAGCCAGGGCATCGGCCCTCTCGTTCCCCTCAAGTCCCGCGTGAGCCTTAATCCAGAAAAATGAGACGCTCTTGCCCTGCATTCTACAGTGACTAAGAGCGCCCCTCGTCCGGACCGCAAGGACGTGAAGGGAACCGGGATCCACCACCGTCTGAAGGGCCGCCATGGAGTCGCTGAAGATGGCGAAAGCGCTTTCTTTACGCCGCTTGACCTCATTCGCCGCTTCACAGAGGGCCAAAATCTCAGCTTGGTAGACGGTACAGTAGGACGAGAGAGCAAGTTTGAGGGTTTTGGTCTCGGCCTCACCAGTCCATACGGATAGCGCGGCTCCAACCTTGCCCTCAATCTTGCTCCCATCTGTAAAAATACGCACCTCGTATCCTCTATGTTCGAGGTATTGTGCCTCGTCTACCAGGCTTCCCAGCTCTATCTCACTCTGCTCCGCAGGATGAGGTCCTTCCAGTGCCGATGCCACCCGCTCGACATCCCTGTCTCCCAGTGCCAGCAGGTGTGCCCCCTTCTTGGCCACGTACAGCGAGGCCATCTCGCGTACGCGCAGGTCAAGAGGGAGCACCCCTGCCAGCACCAGTGCTGAGTTCAAGGATACCGTTCGGTAGGCTCGGCACATCTTCTGCGCGAAACTGCGCTGGAGCGCGTTGAGACGCTTTCGCACTCCCAGCTTGTTAACGGCCGGCGCCCACGCGCTCGAGGCATACAGGACGACAGGTTCTACCGCTGCGGTGTAGATGGTCTTGATAACCTCGGGGTGCAGACCCCAGCTAACCTTTGCTGCCCTAGCCAACTGCTTGTAAATGTTTGCAGCCTTTAAACAAACATTGGTGACGTGAGTGTTAAATGTAAGGTGTCGGTCAATGGTGAGCCCTAGCAACTTTACCTCCTTAGACATGCCAATGCCTACCCCGCCCATG
Organism: Catocala nupta; assembly: GCA_963675205.1. Taxonomy (NCBI): domain Eukaryota; kingdom Metazoa; phylum Arthropoda; class Insecta; order Lepidoptera; family Erebidae; genus Catocala; species Catocala nupta. Next base: position 23,104,522 of record OY776096.1, on the reverse strand, counting down.
CTCAGGCGCGGGGTGTCATGCTTCAGCTTCCGCGTGATAACCATCGCACAGGTTTTGTGCGGTGCGAATTTCAGCTTATTTATAACACCCCACCCCCGAACATACTCGAGGGCGGCGTTGGCACGTCTCTGAACGTCCAGCGCTGTATCCCCATCAAAGAGGAGGACTACGTCATCGGCGAAGGCCTGGACATAGTCCCCTCTTTTTTCAAGTCCCTTGAGGAGAGGCTCGAGCAGGAGGTTCCACAGTATGGGGCCTCCTATGGAGCCCTGGACGCAGCCTTTCCCCGTGGCTCTACGGTGTTCGGCGCCCATGTAGCGGACCCCAACCGTCCTGTCGCTCATGTAGCTACTCATTACTCCCCGTATATTAGCCGGGTGCGACTCCTCTGCGAGCCTCACCTTTATGGCAGGCCACCAGGCGCTGTCGAAGGCCCCCTCTATATCCAATGAGACCAGCAGGGTCAGCTTCTTCTCAAGAAGCTTACCCTTGATGTGTTCTAAGAGGGTATAGAGGGAGTCTTCAGTGCTCCTCTGTGGCATAAAGCCATATTGGCAGACGCTCATGCCCGGCAATATATGATACTTCAGGCGGTTCATGATCATCTTCTCATAAATCTTCCCCAGCACAGGCAAAAGACCAATCGGCCTGTGCGACTTGGGGGTAGAATATGTGGTTTTGCCAAGTTTTCTGAGAATGATGATCGTGGCCGCCTTCCATACCTTCGGAAAGTAATGCAGCTCAAGACATTTGTTAATGAGCGCCAAGAACAGTTCGGGATCGCTGTTGACCGCTTCCATACAGATGTCGGCAGTCAACCCATCGGCGCCGGGAGCTTTCTTGGGATTAAAGGACCTCATCGACCTCCCGAGCTCGTGCATGGTGAACAGAGGGTCTCGGACGCCGACGCTTTTACTGTCCAGCTCGGCTGCATGCCTCCTCGTCTCACCATGCCCGAGGTCGTCTAGATCGGTGAGGTCCTCAGGGTAAAAAGTTTCGGCTAAGAGTTTAGCCGAACCTTCGGCGTCTAGCACCTTTCCATCTTGCTCCATAGGCACGTCTTCCTCCCGCTTCGACGTCCTACCTATTACCCGGTATATCCCCTCCCACAAGCCTTCACGATCTTATTTCTCGCAAAAGCCCCTCCAGCTGCGGATCTGAGCCTCTTTTATCGCAGCCTGGTACTTTGTCCGCTCTTCCAGGTACTCCTGCACCACCTTCGACCTCCAGACCGGTGCGGCACATCGGATCCTTCTCTTCCTGGTGACGATGCGCCGCTTCAACCCGGCGAGCTCCTCCGACCACCATGGCACAGAAATTTTTTCTAGTTGTTTCTTTTGTGGTATTGCGTGTATACAGGCGTCTGTTAGTGTTAGTGTATGTAACCGTGGTGTGTTCAATTTCCTGTATAGTATTTATGTTCTTTATCGTGTCCCTGTTTAGTGTAATGTTCAGCAGTAATTGGCCCAGTTTCTCACGAAACTGGGTCCAATTAGCCTTCCTTGTGTTATATGTTCTTGTGGTCCTGTGTACTGTATGTCCCTTGGACTTGTGTAAATAAATTTTAAACTCTATGCCATTGTGGTCGGAACCCGTCAGGTCGTCAAGCACATGCCAGTCATCCACCAGGCCGAGAACACCCGTTGAGCATGCCGTGATGTCGACATAGCTCGTCAGATGCCGCTCCCCTCGGATTACGTCAAAGGTGGGAGTTTCCCCTTGATTCAGGTGCACTGGGTTAGCCTGACCCCGTAGTAACCTGATCCTAAAGGGGAGATCCGTAGTTCCCGAAACCCTATCTACTCGGGTCCTGTAGATTGGGTTATTACAATTAATGGATTACACAAATAAATAAAATTGTTCTGTGCTGTTGGTAGCAGCCAGCAAACCGCTTAGCCGCACAGATGACATTACGTCATCTGTGCGGTCTTTGTAAATAATTATTATGAAGCTTTTTATAAGAGATTTAAGTCTTTCGCGATTTGTGCACATACTTACAGTGGCGTAGCGTGAGTGTCACCCGCCCGGGGCGGCAGAAAATTTTGCCGCCCTCTAATCTAGATATTTCAATTTAAAATACCATAGGTAATTCTAAAGAACTTTTTGGCAATAACTATCATCATTATTGTGTACAGTTCCAATATTTTCAAGATATTATCATTATTTATTATGAAATTTTGCCGCCCCCTACAAGTGCCGCCCGGGCGGACCGCCCCTGCCGCCTCCACTACGCTACGCCACTGCATACTTAATACAATACTAGGTAACGGGTCTTACTACTAAAGTCTTTAAAAAGTAATAAATACCTATCAATTGCCCGACATTTCGACCGACTACATTGTAAGTACTACTACGACTACCGAGAAAGACCCGTTACCTTGTATTGTATTAAGTATTTATGTTACAAATTACTAGTATTCTTGTTAACTCGCACAACTAAACTATATGGTTTGTATTAGGAGTTGATTTACGTCTACTTAATATGATGCTAGGTAACGGGTCTTACTTGAGGTAATAAATCTATTGATTGCTCAACGTTTCGACCGACTTGCGTCGATCGCGGTCACGAGTTTTTACGTTTGTAATGCAGTAGGTGGGATTCGATATCACAACCTTTCGCAAGTCTAACGTCTTCTACATAAGCATATACATAGTCCACCTAAGAGGCTACGGTATGTATGAACATTAAGATGTCTTATACTATCAGCCCTGTATTAAACTGTCTCACTCCTGGGCACGGGCCTCTTCTTAGAGTGAGAAGGTTAGTATATAATCCATCACGCTAGCCCAGTGCGGCATGAATTTATTTTTTACTACGACAAAATAAATTCGTGTAGGTATTCGAAACTAGTGTGGCCCGACTGCCAAATGTTGATTAATTGATTTTCACTGATTATAATACAAATCATAATCGAGAATTAATGATGGCTTGATTGATTGATAGCCAATAATTGACAGATTGATTAACAGATCGTTCTGATGATATTATATTGTACGCGACGACGGCGGACAAGACCTGAGATGACAGTGATGACCTTATTTATTCCTATCTATCGCTAATTTGCATGTCAATTCATAAATACATGATAATTTTCTCCAACATGATGGAGGTGGACAAAGTTACTTTTCTATATTTCTTGTCATATTTCTATGCCCTTTATGGTAACTTTCACACGGCTTAAGCAGTCTGGAAGTAGCTACATCCGAATTTGCGGATGTGTCACATAAAGAAATGTAATCAATTTATAGGTATCAAAGATTTGTGTGATTGTGATATGAATAATTTGTCTTTTTTTTTCAGAATAACATTCTATAGTAGGTTAGTAACAGTTGAACTTACATCAAGTGTTAGGTTAGGTAACCTAACCTACATCTAATACCTGACCGGTTCGGACTGTCTGACCCAAAGAAGCCATCTACTTGACTGTATGCAGTCGTATCCAGTGTTCCAGAATCGGAGAGTCCCACTGGTCAGTCAGCGTTTTCAGGATGATGTTGGAGCTGGCGCGTACCCGACGCAGTAAAGAGGTACATCGCTTGCGCATGATGGCAGAAATGCTATCGACGTTTACATCCGCAAACATTCCAGACGGGCTGCAAAAACGCGGCAGCTCCACCAGCATCCGGAACGCGCTGTTGTACTGGATGCGCAAGTCGCTATATGCTTTCAACGTAAAGTTCACCCACAGGCTGCACGTGTAGAAGGATTGACAGTAAGCTTTAAAAAGGGTGCATGAGGATTTAAATATTTTAAGTAATTATCTATAATTAAATATCGCTAGAATTAGTATTTTAAAATCGCCAGAAGTATACCTAACTGTTCCCAAGGTTTCCTTAGCTCCCCTTCTTCCTTCTGCGATACAAACGTAAATGCATATTACCAGGACGGCCGTGTGATAGTCGTCACCTATGAAAGTATTTTGAGGAATTTGCTATAAGAGATTAACAATATATAATAATAATAATAAAATCAGCCCTGTATTAAACAGTCCCACTGCTGGGCACGGGCCTCTCCTCCATGTGAGAAGGGTTAGGCCATAGTTCAACACGCTGCACTGTGTTTCGTCTAGAACATGCTAGCTGGACAAAAGTCATTGTCTAATTACCTGAAATTTATTACCTGAGCCTTTTACCAGATACCCAGGTGCCCCAATTCTGAGAATTGTTTTGGACACGTGTCAACTACTGATAAGGTAATGAGGTTAGTATATAAGGAAAGGGTAAGAAAACCACTTATTAATTGCATTTTTGCGTGTACAGAAGTAACATCCTATGTCAGTGAGTTTAAGTTTTTTCAAAAGTGTTAGTGATGGATCTTCAAGTTAAAGGTATGTACTTTTTATTTCTAATAAGAAAATAGGTTTACATTTCCCTATTTTTTTTAAATAGCTCGAGTTTAAAGAAGTTTGTCAAATTTTGATGATTTTCTGAATTCATTGGACTAGAAACTACTTGTACCCTCTTGTACCCGGGCTAGATTTTATATATGCATAGCCATATCTGTTAGCTTTTAAATTTTAGTCATCTTAGCCTGCACACTTGAGTACAACTTTGTCATTTTGGCTGTTTTCTAGAATACGAATTCTCAGTCTCGAAAATGGAGTTTTTTGATGAATGGCAGAAACATGCTAAAGAGAACCGCAACAGTAGACTGTATGAGTTTATAGTGATGAAACATGATCTTGTTAATATCACGGAAGCATCTGAGCGGGAAATTAAAATGACAATTGGAAGATTGTCATCCAAATACACAGAAAAATGGAAAAAATGTGGGAAATGCCGTAATCGCTTCCTGACTAAGAATTCTGAGTGGTTGTCTGGGGATTTTACATTCAAAGCATCTGTCCACCTCTCAACACCATCATCATCAAGTAAGTGTTCGATTCGTGGACGTCCATCAATAGATTTTCCTGAAGCAAGTGAAAAAACGAAAAGGAGACGCGTGGAGGACCTACTACACACGCGAGATGTAAACCAGCTAGTAGCCGCTGCTGAAATATCGGCACGATTATCCGGACATCGGAATTTGGCTACTGTGATTAAAGAAGCAAGCCATAGTCCGGAAAAGTGCCAAGAAATGAAAAGATATGTGGGTGAAAAGGTACGCGAACAACCAAGATGTTTGTCCAAAGAGGAGGCTTTGGCATATTATGTGGATGCCAAATCCACGAGCCACTCTTATAAACAAACGAGGAAATGGAGCATCAAGGCAGGACACCAGGTATTCCCATCATTTTATAGTGTTAGGCAGGCAAAAATTGAATGCTACCCTCCCGAGGAACAGATTTTTATAAGCGAAACGCGTGCAAAAATTAAACTTCAGGCGGTTTTAAATAAAACAGCTGAACGTCTAATTTGTGCACAGCGTGAAGTTTTAAAATCTGTAGATTCTGGCTCATAATATCATATATATGATGATGATGTGCCGGGTGTGATGGAAGTTCCGGTCATAGCACTTACGAACAAAAATTCTCAAACAGTGAAGACACAGACGAGTTTTTGTCAACAAGCGCCCCGGTAAGGTGCGGACGTGTATAGTTGCTCCTTTGCTTTCCGTAGCTTATTAAACAGTGTACTAGTTGGTGATTGGTCACTTAGACAAATTTCAATTCCTTGTCACTCATTATAAGTTATAATGAACTAACTCCACCCAGTGGGCGTACCTTGGTGAGACAAATATATTTTAGTGCTTTACACCTCAAATTAAGAGCGGTCACTTCGCACCCCGCCACTCGGGTTCGAACCGGCGACGTTTGACACGGCAGTCGAGCGCGCTCTCATCGCACCAGCGTGATTACTCATCGAGTCGCTAAATTCTACACCGCTACCTCGCCGCTACGCACACTCGCGCCGCATGCGCTTATGACAATCGCTGTGCTACATAGCTATAGCTGCCTACGCTACGATCTACACCGAGTGCCGCCGGCTTGCGATACGTACAAGTTTTAAAGAGTTGCTATTTTCTGTTTTTTAACTGCGTAAATTATAGTTGTACGATGCATCACACCCCACCAAAATCTGCTACAAAGACTTGCGCAAAACAGGGCGGCTCGCATTTGGAACCTGCTTCTACCGCATCATTGAGTAGTAACAAACCTGATGATAACATTACTGTTAGAAGCAAGCGCCAGCGCATGGGAGACTCGCCCAAGACTTCGACTATGCAATCCTTATGTGCGTGCAACGACTTAAAAACTGAGCTTCTGGAGATGTTGAGTACGTGGAAGTCCGATCAAGAACAACGGTTATCCAACTGGAAAACAGAACAAGACACTATGTTATCTTCATTAGTCAGAGAGGTGTCTGAACTCAAGAAGCAGTGTGTAGAAATTGAGAAAGGCATGTCTTTTATTAACAAAGACTATGAGGAAATGAAAAAGGGTACCGATGACTTAAAGAAACGAGTGGATGACATTGATATCCGGATTTCTTCAGCTCAAAATACGAATGTGAAAGTCTCGAGTCTTGAGCAGAAAATTGAACAGATGGAACAACAAGCACGCCTCAATAACATCGAGATCTGTAACCTGCCTGAAAGACGGGATGAAAACCTACTCGGGCTCGTGGAACGTGTCGGTGCTTCCATCAAGTGCTCGATTCCTCGTCATGATGTTCTAGCTGTCCATCGTGTCCCCCACGCTCGTAGTCAAGAAAGTAGCCGGCCCAAAAATATAATAGTAAAGTTAGCATCGCGCGAGCTACGTAATAACGTGTTAAGTGCTTATCGCTTGTCTAAAAATATATCATCTAATGAGATCGGTATCTCAGGTACTTCACATAAAATTTATATTAACGAGCATCTCACTTTATACAATAAAAACTTATTTCGCGAATGTCGTGAGATGGCCCGCAAAAACAATATTAAATATGTTTGGATTAAGAATGCCACTATTCTTGTTAAAGCCACAGATACCTCAAAAACATTTGTTATACGTTGTCTTAATGATATTAAGAAAATCTGCGATTGAGTACCTAGTGACTAGAATGTATTTTAGTTATACGTGTATAAATTGTCACCTTATACAAACGTTTATGTATTGTTACCGGCAAATTGCACATTATACTCAGCTATTATTAATGGAAACCGCAATTGTTATATCAATAAGCTCCTACCGTTATTTTTGTTTTGCTATTGAAACTCGAGCCAATAACCTTGATCAATCGAACATACAGCTATCACTGTCTAATTGCGTACGTGTGACAGGAATGCCACTACCTACATCTCTTACATTAACATTGAACAAACAATATTCGATAGGTACATTACTGGAATCAAACATAATACTTGTTATAGTTTGTAATAACGACCTTATTTATATAATGAATCGAGACTACGTATATACCTACTTGCAAACTGTATGGTTCTGGCTCCAAGCTCTCAAACATTCCAATGACAATTATCAACACTTGCTTACATTGTACTGTTGTTTACTCTTTTGTAGATCTATAGTATCCAATGTTGAGTAACACTATATCTTTTTTTTACCAGAACTGTAGAGGAATCCGCACTAAATTACACACACTTTATAACAACATTATTTCCTTATCCTTTGACGTAATCATACTATCTGAAACATGGCTTACACCAAATATTTTAGACAATGAATTTATTGACAACCGCTACTTAGTATTTAGAGACGATCGAGACCGTACTGCTACAAACAAGCGAGAGGGGGGAGGTGTCCTGATAGCCGTGCGTCGCGAGCTACGGCCCGCGAGAATATTGACACGTCCTTCTCTCACAGGCATCGAGCACGTTATAATAAAGTTACCTGCCTCGCGTCGCAACCGGCACCACATAGTTAGCGCTAGCTATATACCGCCTCGTACGCATGATAATGTATACCTGTCTCATTTGTCTGACTTAGAAGTTATTCTCACTGAGCCTTGCACGGAATCATTTTATTTAGTAGGCGATTATAATCTCCCTGGAATTGAATGGCCAGATATCGGTAGTCTTTTATTTACCCAGGCGCAGAACGAAGTGAGCCGGTTTCTAATTAATCTGATTTCCACTACGAATGCAACACAATATAATAACATTAGAAATAGCTCGGACCGTATTTTAGACTTATTTATCAGTAACACCGAATGTAAATTAGAGTCAGATATCGCACTAATCCAGCCTGATAATCACCATCCTCCATTATCCATTTTAACCTCACTGGAAACACAATACACACCCATGAAACGTCTAAGCGTAAACAAATACAATTACTATAAAGCTAATTATCATGAAATAAATGCAGAACTAAACAGGCTGGATTGGAATGAACTATTTCTTCATATCACCAGTGATCAAGCAGTAGATGTATTTTATGATTATTTATACGGTGTTATTCGAGCATATGTCCCACTCACGCGACGTAGATCACCTGGCTTTCCTGTGTGGTTTACTGCTCCACTCATTAAAATGTTCAAACAAAAGGAACGTGCTTGGGTAAGGTGGAAAAAGCTTCGAAAACTTTCAGATTATGAAAGGTTCTCCACCCATCGAAAACATTTTAAACATCTATCCGAACAATGCTTCAATAGGTATATATTACGTGTAGAAGATAGCATACCCCTCAATTTTAAGCACTTTTGGTCTTACGTCTCTAAACGCAGGAAGGTCGGTGGTCTTCCTGATAATATGTATTATAAAAATGCATTTTCCAACAATCCCAGAGAAATATGTTCATTATTTTCCAACTATTTCAACTCTGTTTATGAACCTTCCACCTTTAACTCTCAGATTTGGTCACCCCCAAATGAACTTGCGGAGATGTCTTCTTGTATTCCTGATATCTGTCTCGAAAAGAATGTCATATTAAAGTCACTGTCGTCAGTAGACGTAACTAAAGGGCCTGGTCCAGATGGTCTCCCACCTATATTCTTAAAACATACGGCGAAAAGCATCTACATTCCGTTACACATTCTTTTTAACAAATGTCTCAGAGAAGGGGTATTTCCGTGCGTTTGGAAAAGGGCTTTCATTACACCCATTTATAAAAGTGGAGACAAAAGCAATATTGAAAACTATCGGCCTATATCTATACTGTCCACCTTGTCTAAGCTTTTTGAGAGTCTTGTACACGGTCAGCTATTTCCTCAGTTGAGTCACTTAATTATCCCCGAACAACATGGATTTGTTCAATCCCGGTCTACTACTACGAATTTGATGATTTTTACTCAATTTTTATTTGAGAGCATGGATAAGGGCATACAGGTAGATGCTGTATACACTGACTTTCAGAAGGCTTTTGATAAGGTGGACCATAAATTGCTTTTGGACAAAATTGCCTTTAACGGCATTAGAGGCAATTTACTTAAATGGTTCGCATCATACATATTTCGAAGAACTCAAAAGGTCGTTGTCAATGGTTATGAGTCCGATTATGCAGTCGTAGAGTCCGGTGTGCCCCAGGGTTTAGTACTAGGCCCGTTGCTTTTTATTTTGTTTATAAACGATATTAAATCTTGTATAGTTAACTCTAAATTCCTTATGTATGCTGACGATATGAATATCTATAAGTCCTGTACGAACATTCAGGATTGTATACTACTGCACGAGGATCTCTGCAGGCTCTCACAATATTGTATTGTTAATAAACTTCACTTTAGTTTACCAAAATGTCACTTCATAACTTTTACAAAGAACAAAAATCCTATTAACTTTCCATACACACTAAATAACACAAATTTAAGAAAAACCGAATGTACTCGAGACCTGGGCGTACTACTAGATTCTAAATTACACTTAGATATTCATATCGACAACATTATAAGTAAAGCCTTTCAGATGTATGGTTTTGTCATGCGCTCATGTAAAGACTTCAAAAAGACTACTACTTACCTTTTCTTATTCAAAGCGTTAGTCCGTTCCCAGTTAGAATATGCTGTACCTATTTGGAGCCCCTTTTACACAAAATACATGCATAGGATAGAAATGGTCCAGAAAAAATTTCTTCGTACTACCTATTCCAAAATTTTTAATTCTAGGATTCCTTATACAGATCTTCTTAAACATTTTAAGCTCTTAAGTTTGGAGCAAAGGCGCACATTACTCATGATAATGATGCTGTACGGCATATGCAACAATAGGTATAATTGTACTGAATTATCAAACAAACTATGTTATGTGGTACCCAGGACTGTTCTTCGGAGGGAGGTGCGCGAGCCTCGATTGTTCTACACGGGAAAGTGTAGAACTAACGCCGGAGAGCGTGCACCTCTTAGCCGATTATTAATAACGTACAACACACATTTTATGAATTTAGACATTTTCGGTCTCACTCATTCTAAATTTAAAAAAATAGCTATTGAATTTCTAGCTGATCAAAAATGATAGATACTCTTTAATTATCTTGTTACAATATAATTTTTCCTTTTAGCATAATTCACGTCCGTTATCTTTACTACTCCACTTGTAATTTCGTGGACAATAGTGTGGGTTTTACGTTTTTAATATTTAAATGCTAATTTATTTGTAAAAACTGCAATGTATAACTGTTTTTTGTCCCAAATAAATAAAATAAAATAAAATAAAATTCGTGCCACTTCAGTTACGTGACAATAGTGGTAGAGTTGCTTGGCAGAATCCTCGACCATCTTCTACCATGTATTGTCGACCGATTAAGTTTATTTTCTCCAAAGAAACAACAGATTTTATTTTAATAGAAACCAATAAGATTTTGGAGGAAATAAACCAATTGGTGCCAACAATAGGTAATATAGATGGTAAAGAGATATCGGTCAAACACGAATTACTGTTCACGATGATTGATGGTAAAGTGTGCAACGCTATGACTGAAACTTTGTCAGCACTTAAATGTTACATTTGTGGAGCTACTCCTAAATTTATGAATGATGAGTCTAGGGAATTTGTTGTAAATAAGGAAACTCTTGGTTTTGGTATATCTCCCCTTCACGCTTGGATCCGGTCTTTTGAATGTTTGCTTCACATAAGCTATCGTCTTGAAGTTAAGAAATGGCAACTTCGAGGTCAAAGTGACAAAGAAAATGTGAAGCAACGTTCGGCTCGTATCCAAGAAAGGTTTAAGGTTGAAATGGGTTTAATTGTAGATAAACCAAAACCAGGATTTGGTAATACGAATGATGGGAATACTGCTCGTCGGTTTTTTGAGAATCCTGAACAGGCTTCAGATATTACAGGTGTAGATGTGACACTAATTAAGAACTTTGGCACTATCCTTAGAACTTTAGCTTCGGGTTACGATATTGATGTTGTTAAATTTAATTCTTTTACACAGGACACAAAAAAATTGTATCTTAGTCTCTATTCGTGGTATAAAATGCCTGTTACTGTGCACAAAATTCTTGTGCACAGTGTAGAAATTGTGAGATCGGCTCTTTTACCTATTGGGCAGCTTTCTGAAGAAGCTCAGGAAGCGCGTAATAAGGATTATAGGAGGTTCCGGGAGCACAATACTCGAAAATATTCACGTATTGCCACGAATAGGGCTTTACTTAATATGTTGCTAATTACATCTGATCCTGTAATAAATGGCCTTAGGGAAGTGCCGAAAAAACCGACGAGTAAACTTCCTTCTGAGGTTTTAGAATTAATTATACCCCCTCCTGTAAATGTAAGGTCTAGTGTAAGTCATTGTAGTTCTCATCAAAATATGTCAGATTATATGGTAGATGATTCTTCAGAAGAAGAATTTAGTGATGCAGAATAAATAGAAGTTGTAAATAATATTTTACTAATGTTTTTTTAAGCTGTGTACCTTATCTAACTTTATTATTAGTTGTCAACATATTGTTTTTTAACTGCATATTTTTTAAGTAAAAAGTATTGTTATTGAGTAGGTAGTAATAATGCCCTATTATGTAATTAGAAGCCAAGTCCTTAGTAGCACAATATTTTATGACTATTGTTATTTTTTTTCATTGTTATTTTTTACCTGTCTGACAATAAAAGATTAATCGCTATTATATTTTTTTATATTGGCACACGTGACCCTACCTCCTGTTTTTTGGTGTTATATGCGCTAATACCCCATTAGAATATCATAATAAAGCCGTACGAACTAAAAAACCTCAATAAATAATTTTGTCCAGCTAGCATGTTCTAGACGAACCACAGTGCGCTGGCCCAGTGCAGGTTGGCAGACTTCACATATATCTTCGAGAACATTATGTAGAACTCTCAGACATGCAAGTTTCCTCACGATGTTTTCCTTCACCGTTTAACTAGCGATAATTAACTATTTTTATATTTTATTTTATTTTTTTATATATTTTTCGATTCCCGCACAAGTCAAACATTTGTGTGCATGAACATGGATGTTTGTCTTGGTCTGGGTGTTTCTATGTATAATATGTATGTATTTACAAAAAAAAAGTATATATGTATGCTTAGTTTGGGCTAGATGGTGTTGTGTGTATGTGGTAGAATATATTATTATTATTATTATTATATTTAACACGCGCATAATTTCAAGTCAGAGATGCGTGCGTTGGGATCGAACTCGAGACTTCTGCGTGGCAGTCCAACAGTTTCTCACCAACAATACATAAAGAAAATATGTTAAAACAGATAAAGTGATGTCCTCACTCACTTACGTACTGGCTCATTAACGGCGTATAAAAAAAACATGCGGGGCAGTCTTTGGGGACTGCCGATAGAAGTGAAAACTACCTAACTAATGTGCGGTGATGATGACGCGAGTTTCACGCTTTTTGTTCACCCAAAAAGTACAAATATATATACAGTATACATATTTATTTTTTTATTTATTTATTTAGCACAACCACATCATATGTATTTATACATTTATAGGAAACATTACATAGTATTGCATCTGATACATATGACAGTTACGGTATGCATAACATTGGCTATAATAAGGTAGTTACTTATTTTCTAACTTATATCTACTAGTCATTCAAATAACAACAAATAAATTCGAAATGTGTGGAGAATTAATCTAAGGAGAATAATTTTAACAATTTAGTCTTATAATTATTGTAGGAATCAGCTCATGAAAAGCGTTCGGTGACGATGACGCGAGTTTCATGATTTTTGTTCACCCAAAAAGTGCTCAACGCGCCTAAAGAAGTTTTCACTTCAAAAATATTAATAATTAGATTCTACCCGCGGCTTCGCTCGCGTAAATTTAGGGTTGTTGGTAACAGTACTTTGCCGGGTGAAAGGTACCCTTTCGACGGGTCCTACTTATACTAGCGCAAGTGTAAAAACACGACTTTACAAAAAAAAACTATGTCCTTTTCAGTTCACCTGACATTGTATGTATATGCGAAATTTGCTGATGATTAGTTATTATGATTAGTTAAGGCAGGCCATTTATAGAAAAAATGATCACAAAGAATTTGCAAAAATAAAACAAGGTGTAAGACAAGGATGCTCTTTGTCTCCACTTATATTTAATATTTTTATTGAAGCAGCTGTGCAAAATACATTGGAAGACACCCACGAAGGCATCAGCATAAATGGCAAACGTATAGTTTTTGTAAGATTTGCGGATGATATTGCAGCACTTGCAAATAATAGAGACGACCTCGAAAACATGCTTAACAAAATGAATACAGTTCTTCCTAATTTTCTTATGAAAGTAAACATTATTAAAACTAAAGTCCTCGTGGCATCTAAATTTCCGCATAAAATAATACAACCCATCAAAATTTTCCATAGTCCAATAGAACAAGTAAAACAATTTAAATATCTTGGTAGTGTAATAACAGAAGATACAAGACCATCAGCCGACATAAAAATTAGAATAGCGATTGCAAAACAGACATTCCACAAAAAGAAACATCTATTCACTTCAAAAATTAGTAAAGATATCCGGAAATACCTAATAAAGTCTTATATCTGGAGCATTGCCCTATACGCTTGCAAAACATGAACCTTAAGACAGAGAGACCGGAAAAGGTTGGAAGCTTTTGAAATTTGGTACTGGCGTCGAATGGAGAAAGTGCCCTGGACAGAAAAAGTTACTAACATAGAAATATTGACAAGAGTAAATGAAAAACGTGAAATTTTGAAACACGTAGAGAACAGAAGGGGTAAAATTATAGGACACCTAATTCGACATGATAATTTTATCACAAATATAATGGAAGGAAAGATAGAAGCAAGAAGGAAGAGGGGAAGACCAAGAAGAAGGTACACCGATCAACTGGAAGAAGTTCTGAAAGTTGAAACTTATAAGGAACTAAAAGAGATGGCATTGGAAAGAGAAAGATGGAGATTGCTACACCGACAAATGCCAAGCACTTAAGTTTTGGATGGATGGAAGGCATTCCCATTTATAATAATAAAGTTAGGATTTATTTATTAAGTGGTTTACGATACAAAAAGGCCTGGCTGTGTTTCCTTGCTTTGCCATCGTATTTTGTTTATGTAAGTGAACATAAAGTAAGTACATAAGTTGAACGGAACATAAGTTTTTGCAAATGCCGGCAGAAATAAACCGATAATCTAAAATTATTGCCATCTTTAACTCAAAACTTAGCTAGAAACCAAATTCTGTTAAGAAAGTATTGTGTCTGTGTATATGTTACCCAAGAAATAATCAATATAATTATAATAATATCAGGCCTAATAAACTATCCAACTGCTGGGCACGGGCGTCTTCTAAGTACCTACTTTATATGTATTCAACTTAGTATGTAGTTTCCTTAATAATATTAATGTATTAATATATTATATTGGAGACAATAAACTAGACTTTTGAACGATATGGACGTCTTACGATTTCATTCAAACTTCCTAACCGTGCTACGGCACCGGAACACACCACATGAGCGTGAGAAGGTGTAGGCCATAGATAGTCCACCATGCTGGTCCAGTGCGGGTTGACAGACTTCACACATCTTCGAGAAATGGTGTAGAACTCTCAGACATGCAGGTTTCCTTACGATATTACCCTTCGCCGTTGAAGCAAATGTTAACTATTTAATACGCACAACTTCGAAAAGTCAGAGATGCGCGCCTTGGGATCGAACTCGAGACTTCCCACTAGGATAACCTATTAGTGATAACACTGCAATAATAATAATAATATGGACGATGCCGCACTTAAGAGGCTACGCTCCGACGTACGAAGTAGCCCTCCTGTCACTTCTTCTATCCAGATAATGCCTCAAAGACTTCATGAGGCATCGAGGCCAAATGATAATAATATTAGTGAAGAGGTGGATAGCAGGGCTACACACGTAAGTACCCAGTACAATGAACAATTAAGGAGTACTTTGGAATGCACATTGCGGGAATATCGGACCGTCTATTCAGAAAATAGACCACGTCTACCAAGGTTGCCTATGCACAAAAAGAATTTAGCGCTGGTGTGTGCCTTGGACTCATTACTTCCTGCTTATTCAGTGGACAGTGAAAGTCTTAGCGATTTACACTCAATCTTGTACTGTGCGGCTGCTGCGGTATGTCAAGTGGCTGGTATTAAAAATCCAGACATAAAGCCAGCTGCTCGACCCAGAAATACTATGCCAGCGTGGCAGTGCAGGATTGAGCGTCGTATCGCTGAGTCCAGGGCACTCATCGGCAAGCTTATCTGTTTCAGGGAGGGTAATACACGACTGAGAGTAATGCGTTATGTGACTCGGGCGTTCGCAGGGACTGACGTATGTCCCCAAGATTATGTCACCCGGGTTACAGAACGCATCGAATTCCTGAAACAGAGAATTTGTGCGTGGGCAAGCCGAGTGAGACGCTACAAAAAAAGAGCTGACCGATATTTCCAAAATCGTGAATTCCAGAGAGATGAAAGGTGGGTGTACAGAAGGTGGGAGCAACCTGATTCTAGTGGGGATGGTTGTCTACCAGATACAGAAGCCACGACTGCTTTTTGGCGTAGTATCTGGTCGACACCCGTCGACCACGAAGAGGGGGATTGGTTTGGAGATGTTTGGCGGACATGTGACACTATACCACAAATGGAGCCAATTAACATACAACCAGAAGATGTTTCTTGTGCGGTTCGTTCGTTACCAAATTGGAAAGCAGCGGGACCGGACGGACTGCACAACTTCTGGTTGAAATGGTTCCGCAGTGCACATGCATGCTTGGCGTCCCTATTCCAGTCATCTTTGGAATCAGGATCGCTGCCTGACTTTTTGACCACTGGCACCACCCATATGCTCTACAAATCAGGTAGTGTCACGGACCCAAAAAATTATAGACCGATAACATGCCTACCGACGGTCTATAAACTCCTTACATCCATTTTGAGATCTAAACTTTCATTACATATTACAGCAAACAACATCATGTCTGTATCTCAAAATGGATGTAGAAGTGAGGCCCGTGGTACTAAAGAGCTACTCCTGATTGACTTGACCATCAGTCAACAAGTACACCGCCTTAGGAAAGATCTTGCGACATGCTGGATAGATTATAAGAAGGCCTATGACTCTGTACCACATACATGGCTCTTGAGGGTGCTGGAGTTGTATAAAGTTGATGCAACTCTTTGCACTTTCTTGAAGTCATGTATGAAGCAGTGGAGAACGGTTTTACGCTATCCAGGATGTCGCCAGATCGGGGAAAGCGGTGTATCTCTCAAGATCAAGCGAGGTATATTCCAGGGCGACAGTTTGAGTCCCTTATGGTTCTGTCTAGCACTGAACCCTCTTAGTACTTTACTTGAGAGTTCAGGGCTAGGCTATCGATTGCGGAGAGATGGTCAAGTTATATCTCACCTTCTTTACATGGATGACTTAAAACTATTTGCCTCCACCAGACCCCAACTGACAGCGTTACTTAAGGTAACTGAAAACTTCAGTAACTCCATCAGGATGGAGTTTGGTGTTGACAAATGTGCAGTTATGTATGTAAAGCGAGGCAGGGTTTTGGAATCTGATAGCATTGAACTTTCAGATTTCACTAGACTTAGATCTCTCTCTGCAAATGAAACCTATAAATATCTGGGTATGTCACAGGCATTAAGTATCACTGAGGACGGTATGAAACGGGCGTTGCAGGAGCGCTTCTTTAGCCGCTTGAAAAAAATACTGAAAAGTCTTTTGTCAGGCGGCAACAGGGTGCGCGCCTGTAACGGTTGGGCCATGCCGATCCTTATGTACTCCTTTGGCATACTCAGATGGACACAAACGGAATTAGATGCCCTGGATAGAAAGGTCCGTACACTGTTGACTGCATACCGAATGCACCACCCGCGCTCCTCGGTGATGAGATTGTACATCCCGCGGAAGTGTGGGGGTCGCGGTTTTTTAAATGCCAAGACCCTCCACAACCGTGAGGTGTGCAATCTCAGAGAATATTTTTTTCGAACCGATGTGGGCGTGCATCGCGATGTAGTAGCAGTGGATACGGGCTTTACCCCGCTTGCTCTGGCTAAAGAGAACTGGCGCAAACCTGTTATACTTGGAACTGACGAGCGCAGGGATGTATGGAAAGGAAAAGAGCTGCATGGACGCTTTTTCCGGGCCCTGAATGGGCCCGGCATAGATTTTCAGTCATCGGTGTCCTGGCTACGATTTGGCGATCTCTTCGCTGAGACCAAAGGTCTTGTCTGTGCAATTATGGACGAAGTTGTTATGACTAACAACTACCGGAGATATATCTTGAAGGATGGGACGGTTGACATATGTCGGGCATGTCACCAGCCCGGAGAATCTCTCAGACATATTATCTCCGGTTGTTCTCGTCTTGCCAATGGAGAGTATTTGCATAGACACAACCAAGTAGCCAGGATTATCCATCAGCAACTTGCCTTGAAGTATGACCTTGTGGAATCTGAAGTGCCGTATTACAGGTATGTGCCCGATCCAGTTCTCGAAAATGGTCGTGCTACTTTGTACTGGGATCGGTCTATCATCACTGATAGGACAATTGTGGCGAACAAGCCAGATATTGTGCTGATAGACCGATTGGAACGCCGAGCAATGATCATCGATGTCACCATTCCACATGACGGGAATCTTGTGAAAGCTGAAAAAGAAAAAGAGTTGAAATACTTGAACCTAGCTCACGAGATTGTCGACATGTGGCGTGTGGACTCGGCGATCATTGTGCCGATAGTCATTACAGTCAATGGTTTAATATCTAAGAGCCTCGACCACCACCTGCAGAGGCTCGCGTTAGATGGCTGGATCAAGTCCTTGATCCAAAAGGTAGTACTACTCGACACGGCGCGTATTGTGAGGAGATTCCTCTCTTTGGGGCCCTAACCACCGGCAGCTTGGACCTTGTTCCCGATGTCGGTGGGTCATTTCAGTTTTTATATTTTTAAATATGTATAGTTTTATATTTATATTTAAAAATGTAATAATTAGAAAAAAATAGAAATAAAGAGAATAATAATATCTGAGCTGTATATAAACTGTCCCACTCCATGGTCCCACTGCACTGGCTCTGGGTTAGAGACAATTGTTACTAGAAGAACGCCAACATGAACACCAAAAAAACCCCTTTTGGAGATCTCTTAAGCATTCGAACTTGTTCATCTTTTTCTCCCTAACCTTTATTATTCCCAAGTCACTTGGGGTCGGCTTTTTGATCTAACCGGATTTGACTGGATATCGGTTTTTACACGGAGCGGCTGCCACCTGACCTCCGCAATCCGAAGGCTAACGATACCCTAAGGCTAGACCAGTGTCAGGATATTATACGCACCGACTTCTCAATAACGACTGCCATAGATGTTCATGGCAGCCGGGACCGACAGGTTGTTTATATAAAGCATTTTAAAAACATCTCCGAGAGATGACGACGCCCAAAGATATTATAAATGTATTAAGATATTAGTATAACAACCAATCTAATTATGCAAGATGAGTGAACTCATTTTCACAAGGTTATGTAGGGATATCTGACCACGTGGGCTTTTCCAGTTTGTCTCTGATCAATCTCTACAGTTTAAACTATGGTGCATAGTATATATATATATAGTATATCATAATTATAAATTACTAGCGGTCTGACGCGGTTTTACCCACGTTTATCATTACTGTTTATCTCCCGCAGCTCGTAGATTGATGTTATATTTATAGTGATTTACACACATCAACAGAATCTAGGGATACCTTAATCCTAAATTATTTACGACTTTATAGTTTAAAATCTTTTTAGTTGCCATAAAAAGTTTAATACAGATAGAAACATATATTATGCTATTTTCAAAATTTAAAAATAAAAAAAACAAAAGAAAAGCAAAATACGGCGGTAAAATTGTTAGTAATTCGTTACGACAAGTAAAATCAAAATTGTTTTATTGATATTAATTAATAAAAAGGGATAAGATTGCTTTTCTTTTTTAATTTAACGTGCTGTGTCAGCTTTAAAATTCATGTCACGTCGTCATTTGAGTCGAGATGAAATGTTACGAACCGTGGGTATGTTAGAAAATGGTGCTATTCAACGCGTCGTTGCTGAGGCCCTACACACCAGCCAAAACGTGATATCAAGGTTGTGGTCACTTTATTATATTTACGCAGTACTGGGAATGTGGCTGAACGGCACACGGGAAGATATCGTATTACTACGCAGAGACAGATCGATTTCTCCAAATGACCGCCAGAAAACAACTCAATATCACAGCGTTGCAACTAGTACAAAGGCTCCAAGAGGACCACCAGCTGCTGGTAAGCAACCGAACCGTGCGAAGGAGGTTGCATGTAGTTGGTCTGCATGCTCGATGGTGATGATCTCCGTGTTCCAACATTGTGACGTGGCAATCGCGGTCGCCGGCATTCGTGGGCTCGGGAGCATTTACCATGAAGTAACGAACAATGGTGCTGTTTCATCCGGATTCATGAAGAACACGCGTTTGGAGCTAGCCGCTACTACCGTAAAGCTTGCTATTGTCTCACACAAAATCCAAATGGGCCAGGAATTTCTTTATACGGCGGCTGGTGTCAGCCGCTCTCCGAGACCACGAATAAAAGTTTTGGATTGACCTGCACAGTCGCCCGAGTTAAATCCTATCGAGCATGCCTGGGACCTGATACAACAAAAAGCTTTGAGAGATTTCCCGCAGAATTTTACGATAGAACAACAACTTTACGAACACTTGCAAAGAACATGGAACCCCATACCGCAGCAAGACATTGACAATTTAATTTTAAGTATGAACAATCGATGTGTAATTAATGTAAGACGTGTAATTAAAATTAATCGTTTCATAAGAAGAAATGAATTACATTTCATTAATGAGTCTCCCCGTGACCATGGTTGCTGAAAAGCAACCGAAACGTCGGGGAAAGTGTAAACCAAAAATAAATAGATTTAATAGTTTAAATAATTTTATTAGCTTATAAATTAGTAAAATAAAATCAATAGTAGTAGTAGTGTAATATTTTCAAAATTTTGTAATACAGTGATAAATAAACAACGCAATAAATTCCGTATATAGTAGTTTAATTTCAAAGAAGAAATGAAGTTTTTATTCATACAAATATGATAAGGCTAATAAAAAAATTACCATTTTCATTTAAAACAAAAAATCACGTAATTTTTATTTTTATTAGAAATCTTAAAATAATCATATAAAAAATCATTCTTCCATTTACTATATCAGAAAATTCTGCATTGATTTTTAGATATTTGATGAAACATAAAATATTCCCAGATACTGTTGAGTTTTATATTGCTTCTAGATAAAGAAGCTTTTTAATGGTTGAAAATATTATTGGTCTAGTAATTATAAGCTCTGTAGTTTTTCAGTCTATCACAAGCAGACAAACAAATCTTTTCTTTTCATAATACATATTACTTTATATATCAGATAAATTGCTGTTTATTTTAGTGATAGTATGAATGAAACAATGAAGTTCCATACTCAAAAACTATAGGTGGTGCATTTTTCCCAGTGTCAATATATCTCATTCCTTTTCTTTCACTTCATCTTGAATCCTTTTTACCGACCACAGCAACGTGCGAGTGATGCCTATGCTATTGCAATTAATCATAAGTGGTGATATCACCTTACCATTAGGTTGAACCGTTACTACTTCGTACCCAATTAAATAAGATTCTAAATGCATAAATTACTTGATTTTCCCCGCGGCTCCGCTTGCGTAAATGTAAATTAGGTTTGATTAGTAATAGTACTTTATTTTTAATGAAAGGTACTCTACGTCCTTTTCTTTTCCCTTGACTACATGTCCATATGTGAAATGACATGATAATTGTTCGAGTAGTTAAGGCGTGAAGGCGTTATAAATAAACTTACATTTGCATTTATAATATTAATAAGTTAGGATATGCGCATAATAAATCGTAACTGTTCCACAGGCTTTTACGTGACATATTTCACAGCGTGTCACTGCATAGATAGCGCGGGCACCAGCGCTATATGCTCAAGTTAATTGCCTTACCCTTCACCTTTAGAATTAAAGGTCGTAGCCGACTTATACAATATCGCTCCAACACCGCTCTCGCACAGCCAAGCCAAACGGAGAGGCCACTACCCGCTGTCCACGCACCGACAGCTAGCAGGCAACCAGCTGTTCATGCGCTTACAGCTAGCAGTCGACTAGCTGTTCCCGCGCTTATCGCTAGCAGTCGACTACACTGTCCACGCGCCGACCGCTTACGCTTTTCGTGACAGACAGTCTGTGATTAGTCTTCAATGAAATAACTCGTATTTTTCCGCTACGTCCCGATTCAGAATGCGCGATCACTTGACGATGAAGTGAATAGCTCGAGAAGTAACAAAAGACGAAGATTTTGGGTGCATAAAATGCTAAAGACAAGAAATGCAGAAGGAGAATTTTGCAAGATCAAGAGGCATTTACTGGATGAAGAAGAAAAATTCTTCATGTATTTCCATATACTACGTTATTATCGTTTATGACTGACTGACAATCTAGCAACGTGCTTCAAGCGAGCAGTCTGCGTGCGTACATCGCGCAGGCCGCCCGTTTGAGGCACGCGGGCCACCCGCTTGAAGCGCGCGGTAAGCGTTGTTTCAATTATCGTGTGGTACGATGGCAATAAGCTCGGTTGCAGCGAGCTGTTTGCTAATGTGTGATATCAATATAAATTATGTCTACAGAGGAGCCCTCCCTAAAACTCAAATTTCTATAAACATTATTTTGCCGTGTGGGAACGGTGTTGTATAAATCGGCTGTAATCTTAAAAACACAAAATCCTTGCAGCGGCACTACGCGGCGTTTCGATCTGTGGCTGTAGACGTCAATATGTTCGCTCACTATTGCGTAATACTTGAAAACATAGTTGGCAAAATGTGAGTGTTATGTTACCTCTGTCTATTCCTTTAATAACATACGGTCTAGAGTCTGTGTAAACTTTCACACGTACCTCTGGGCATATTTAGCTGTCCTCTGAGTGTGTGTTTCTGTGTGTCTGAGGGATGTTGTGGATGCTTATTTTTTGACATCTGCGGTTGCGGATGCGGATACGGATATTTAAAGGCTCACATCCGCGAATGTGGATGCTAATGCGGATGTCCAAATCAATGCGGAAGCTTCACAATTGAAGATGCGGATGTTCTTGAAAATTGTGCATCTTATTTAATATAAAGTATCTAATATCACCTTTGCAGCCTGTTTTGCAAAGATTCATAAATTTAGCTATACCATTTTCTGGTGTTTCTTGATTCTCATCTTCCCTTGAAGAATCATTGCGCCATTCATCGGCCCACCCATTTCCTTTTCTATCGCATCCTGCGCTATGCTTGGATCCGCATAAACATCCGCGTTGATTATTGCAAATGCGGATGCAGAAGTCTAAATCGATGCGAAAGCTCTGCAATTACGGATGCGGATGCGAATATCCCTAACTCAGTATATGCGTGTCTATGTGTGTGTTTACATACAGATATATATCATTACTATTACTACTACTAAACGTACACTCAAACAAATACACGGGTCAAATAAAATAGATTTTCTCTACGTGAATTTTATTTATTTATTTATTATAATTTCATAACAAAAAATATTTTGTGTCGAAATGTATACAGATAGATAGATGATTTACAATGAAACTTAAACATTATAAAATTAAATAGCCATGCACATGTCAATAACGGTTCATTAGCAGATGTCAGAAATATAAATAATTAAAATTTCACAATATTCCATTAAATTGAATCGAATAGCATGTCAGAATTGATCTAAGTAATATGTTATACATATAGGTATACCTATGTATGCCTTACAATCAAAAGATACCAAACTAGGGAATCGGAACTGTGTCGCCTGAACAAATACAGATTACTTTGTAACCTAGTTAGGACGACAGCTAGACGCTCATCAATTTGTACTAATTTGTACTACCTATATTGTTGTATATTTAATTTGTTTACCTTCCATGAGTCAGCTATATTCGGTAAATCTTCTCCCTCTGAAACACAGTCAGGAGATAGTGTAACATATTCATTAAATCAGTAAGATCGTTTTTGGAAAAGGAATCGAATTATTCAAAAATTGATTGCCACCGAATTCTAATGTTCACTTATTTTTATACTGACGCCAAGATTCGCATTAATTTACTCTACGATAAATTCGATTCGAAGCCGTGCTACTAATTCTTAACCTAGCAATACTCAAATCATTCGAATACGTGACAACAAATCAAAATCAAGCAGAACAATTGTAAAATTATATTGCCTCACGTTTAAGCGAATTTAACATTCGCGTAAACGTAAGACAGTTTTGTTTTTATATACGTACACACAGCGACACATCAACCTAGACTGTTTGGACTTTGAACTATTAGAAGTTGAACGCTGCGAATCGTGCGAGAGAGTGCGTTATATTTTTGTTACGCTCTATCCTTACCATTACGTCGACCACTATGCACTGTCCCTTTCCGACAATTCTCTATTTTGTATGTATCGTAGTTATGCGTATATAGGGTTTCTAACTTGATGTGTAGCCGTGTGTACAGATAGACCTACAGCTTTTATCGCAGTTTATTACAAAAAACTCAAATTTTAGGTATTTTAAAAAGACGCAACCGATACGTCAGGTAACCTGTAAATATAAATAATTTCAATCGTTTTTATATTTTAAAACGTTTTATACTATTTATATTAACAGTTTACTTTACTTTAATTGAAAGAAAGAAACACGACTTTTAGATATTTATAACACGGTGTTTTGTTTTATTTCAATTAAAGTCCTATAAAGTCCGAAGTTCAAAGTTTAATTTAAATTTAAATATATCTTAACGATTCTTTAACGATTCTTTAACGTACTAATTCTAATTTTACTACTACAACTACCCATAAACAGAAGAAAAATATTTAATATAATTCAATCACAAATAAACACGAGAATGTTCGAATAGTCATTACTTATGTGAACCTAACCTAAGAAGGATAACGGCTGGCGGCCTTGTGGTGACTATCGTATGCTTAATGCACGGACGGTCCCAGACCGTTATCCTATTAGGCACATTCATGATTTTGCTCACTCTATTTCCGGTTGTACAGTCTTCTCTACCATAGACCTGGTGAAGGCCTACAATCACATACCTGTATTTGAGGCCGATATACCGAAGACAGCAATCACCACACATGACTTTTGGGTTAAGGAATGCTGGTCAAACATTTCAGAGGTTTGTTGATGAAATGACACGAGGCCTCGAGTTCTGCTATGCTTATTTAGATGACTATTTAGTCTTCTCTAGAAGTATGGCAGAACATGAAGACCACCTTCATCACCTCTTCAGTCGTATGAAGGAATATGGCGTTCTTATCAACACCTCGAAATGTGTTTTCGGTGCAGCCGAAGTAACATTCTTAGGTTATAGAATCTCGGCATCCGGCACTAAACCTCTAGAATCCAAGGTCCAGGCCATTAAGGACTTCCCAGCCCCTAAGACAATCAAGCAACTTAGGAGATTTTTAGGAATGCTCAACTTTTATAGGCGATTCTTACCTCATTCGGCTTCAATCCAAGCTCCTTTAAACGCTTTGCTTACCGGTTGTGTTAAGGCATCTCAACCCATCAATTTGCATGGCGACGCACTGGCAGCTTTTAATAACTGCAAAGAGAGTCTTGCCAATGCTGCATTACTTGCACACCCAGATTGTCAGGCCAAATTAGCTCTGGTCACAGATGCGTCTGATCTGGCAATGGGTGCAGTTCTGCAGCAACTAAAAGATGACATTTGGCAGCCTCTAGCGTTCTTTTCGCGGAAGTTGAGTCCTTCTCAGCAAAAATATTCACCATACGACCGCGAGCTCTTGGCCATTTATGAAAGCATTAAATACTTTCGTCACATGCTTGAGGCAAGACATTTTGTAGTGTTTACTGATCACAAGCCGCTTAGTTATGCATTCAGTGAAAGGAAAGCTAACTGTTCGCCCCGACAGTACCGTCATCTAGATTACATCTCGCAGTTCACGACCGACATTAGACACATTTCGGGAAAAGACAATGTTGTTGCCGATCCACTGTCACGTGTCGATGAGCTGCAGATGCCAATCGACTTAGATTTGCTAGCTTTTTCTCAAGCATCTGATCGGGAGCTGATTCAACTTTTGGAAGGTGAATCTTCAATCCAACTAAAGAAGTTGAGCATCCCGAACTCTAGTACAGAGCTATATTGCGACATTAGCACCACCACACCTAGGCCCTTCGTTACCAAGCCTTTTAGGAAACAAATTTTTGACAATCTCCACAGCCTTAGCCACCCAGGCGCTAACGCAAGCGCTAAAATGGTTGCCGAGCGATTTGTTTGGCCTGGAGTGCGCAAAGACTGTCGAGAATGGTCTCGACAGTGTTTGCCTTGTCAACGCGCCAAGGTCAATCGTCACGTGTCATCTCCATTAGGCACGTTTGATCTTCCTCGCGCTCGATTTGCCTTCATTCACGTGGACATTATCGGCCCTCTTCCTATTTCACAGGGATACCGCTATTGTTTAACTGTCGTGGATCGCTTCACACGCTGGCCTGAAGTCATGCCTTTGGCAGATATTACAGCTGAAACAGTTGGGAAGGCATTAATATCGTGGATATCCAGATTTGGATGTCCAGCAGATATTGTCACCGATCGCGGTCGACAGTTTGAATCTTCACTTTTTCAATATATTGGAAAAATTATTGGATTCAAACATCGCAGAACAACCGCGTATCACCCAGCTTGTAACGGCCTTGTGGAGCGATTCCACCGACAATTGAAGGCGGCCATAATGTGTCATGCTGATTGCAATTGGGTGGACACGTTGCCTTTAGTGCTTTTAGGTATTAGAAACTCATTTAAGGACGATCTTCGAACGTCATCCGCCGAATTAGTTTACGGTGAACCATTACGTTTGCCGGGAGAATTCTTTCAAACGACGTCTTCCCACTCCACCGACATATCTGACTTCACCACTCGGTTGCGTACAATTATATCAAAGCTGCAACCGTCACCGGCATCGCGTCACAATAAAAACAAAACATTTATTTACAAAGATTTGACTTCGTCTAGTCATGTGTTTTTAAGAGACGACACCATACGTGGTTCATTACAACCACCTTACTCAGGGCCTTATGAAGTTCTAGAACGTAGTGACAAAACCTTCAAAATTCTATTAAGGGTAAGAGCGTGACTGTGTCTATAGATCGCCTAAAACCAGCCTATTTACTGACTGACCCAGCTTCTAATCACATCCCCACTCGTTCTCCCAGTCCCAATCCCAGTTCTCTTCCTAACCCTGTTCCTGCAGGACAACCCACCCCAGCTCAGGATGACCTCAGAAGAACGCGTTCAGGTCGTACAGTTCGTTTTCCTGATTTTTATCGCCCGTAGTGACGGTCTCTGGGGGGGGAGTGATGTGGCCTACTCATACACATATATCATTCATCATGTTATTACATTTATTTACAACAATACATATATATTACATTACAAGTGAAACACAAAACATTAACACGAAAATTACAATCACATATCATCTTATTTATTTATTATTATAAAATATTCATATCGTGCATTGGAAACGAACTCAGCTAGCTGCCGTAACTAGTTTGGTTATGATTATGAACAATGCGCGTGCGCAGCCCGATGACCGCGCCGCCGCGCCAGTCGGCCCACAGACCTCTCACGCGAAGCCCGTGTCGTCCGCCTACCGAACGCTCACTCGTATTCTCGTATATTATAAACTTACGTGTTTTCGTTTTCTGTATACTATCGCTTTAACTACTTCTACTCCTTCATATCTACTTCTATGCTTATTGTATAGTGCTGTGTGGAACTTTTTCTTCTGTGAAACGTGTGTAAACAATAAACTTTACTTGTGCTGGTATATGGACTTAATTTATTTCATACCACTACACAACTATTACCACACCTACATCTACAGATTTAATAGTTTAAATAATTTTATTAGCTTATAAATTAGTAAAATAAAATCAATAGTAGTAGTAGTGCAATATTTTCAAAATTTTGTAATACAGTGATAAATAAACAACGCGATAAATTTCGTATATAGTAGTTTAATTTCAAAGAAGAAATGAAGTTTTTATTCATACAAATATGATAAGGCTAATAAAAAAATTACCATTTTTATTTAAAACAAAAATCACGTAATTTTTATTTTTATTAGAGATCTTAAAATAATCATATAAAAAATCATTCTTCCATTTACATTTACATCAGAAAACTCTGCATTGATTTTTAGATATTTGATGAAACATAAAATATGCCTAGATTCTGTTGAGTATATTGCTTCTAGATAAAGAAGCTTTTTAATGGTTAAAAATATTATTGGTCTAGTAATTATAAGTTCTGTAGTTTTTGAGTCTATCAATTGCAAGCGGACAAACAAATCTTTCCTTTTCATAATACATATTACTTTATATATCAGATAAACTGCTGTTTATTTTGGTGATAGTATGAATGAAACAATGAAGTTCCATACTTAAAAACTATAATAGGTGGTGCATTTTTCACAGTGTCAATATATCTCATTCCTTTTCTTTCACCTCATCTTGAATCCTTTTTACCGAGTCAGCAACGTGCGAGTGATGCCTATGCTATTGCAATTAATCAGAAGTGGTGATATTCCTTACCATCAGGTTGTATCGTTACTATGTACTTCGTACCCAATGAAATAAGATTCTAAATGCATAAATTACTTGATTTTGCCCGCGGCTCCGCTTGCGTAAATGTAAATTAGGTTTGATTAGTAATAGTACTTTATTTTTAATGAAAGGTACTTTATGTCCTTTTCTATTCCCTTGACAACATGTCAATATGTGTAATTACATGATAATTGTTCGAGTAGTTAAGGCATGAAGGCGTTATAAATAAACTTACATTTGCATTTATAATATTAATAAGTTAGGATATGCGCATAATAAAACGTAACTGTTCCACAGGCTTTTACGTGACATATTTCACAGCGTGTCACTGCATAGATAGCGCGGGCACCGGCGCTATATGCTCAAGTTAATTGCCTTACCCTTCACCTTTAGAATTAAAGGTCGTAACCGACTTATACAATACCGCTCCAACACCGCTCTCGCACAGCCAAGCCAAACGGAGAGGCCACTACCCGCTGTCCACGCACCGACAGCTAGCAGGCAACCAGCTGTTCATGCGCTTACAGCTAGCAGTCGACTAGCTGTTCCCGCGCTTATCGCTAGCAGTCGACTACACTGTCCACGCGCCGACCGCTTACGCTTTTCGTGACAGACAGTCTATGATTAGTCTTCAATGAAATAACTCGTATTTTACCGCTGTCTCGATTCATAAAGCACGATCACTTGACGATGAAGAGAATAGCTCGGGCAGCAACAAAAGACGAAGATTTTGAGTGCATAAAATGCTAACGTCAAGAAATGCAGAAGGAGAATTTTGCAAGATCAAGAGGCATTTACTCGATGACGAAGAAAAATTCTTCATGTATTTCCATATACTATGTTATTATCGTTTATGACTGACTGACAATCTAGCAACGTGCTTCAAGCGAGCAGTCTGCGTGCGTACATCGCGCAGGCCGCCCGTTTGAGGCACGCGGGCCACCCGCTTGAAGCGCGCGGTAAGCGTTGTTTCAATTATCGTGTGGTACGATGGCAATAAGCTCGGTTGCAGCGAGCTGTTTGCTAATGTGTGATATCAATATAAATTATGTCTACAGAGGAGCCCTCCCTAAAACTCAAATTTCTATAAACATTATTTTGCCGTGTGGGAACGGTGTTGTATAAATCGGCTGTAATCTTAAAAACACAAAATCCTTGCAGCGGCACTACGCGGCGTTTCGATCTGTGGCTGTAGACGTCAATATGTTCGCTCACTATTGCGTAATACTTGAAAACATAGTTGGCAAAATGTGAGTGTTATGTTACCTCTGTCTATTCCTTTAATAACATACGGTCTAGAGTCTGTGTAAACTTTCACACGTACCTCTGGGCATATTTAGCTGTCCTCTGAGTGTGTGTTTCTGTGTGTCTGAGGGATGTTGTGGATGCTTATTTTTTGACATCTGCGGTTGCGGATGCGGATACGGATATTTAAAGGCTCACATCCGCGAATGTGGATGCTAATGCGGATGTCCAAATCAATGCGGAAGCTTCACAATTGAAGATGCGGATGTTCTTGAAAATTGTGCATCTTATTTAATATAAAGTATCTAATATCACCTTTGCAGCCTGTTTTGCAAAGATTCATAAATTTAGCTATACCATTTTCTGGTGTTTCTTGATTCTCATCTTCCCTTGAAGAATCATTGCGCCATTCATCGGCCCACCCATTTCCTTTTCTATCGCATCCTGCGCTATGCTTGGATCCGCATAAACATCCGCGTTGATTATTGCAAATGCGGATGCAGAAGTCTAAATCGATGCGAAAGCTCTGCAATTACGGATGCGGATGCGAATATCCCTAACTCAGTATATGCGTGTCTATGTGTGTGTTTACATACAGATATATATCATTACTATTACTACTACTAAACGTACACTCAAACAAATACACGGGTCAAATAAAATAGATTTTCTCTACGTGAATTTTATTTATTTATTTATTATAATTTCATAACAAAAAATATTTTGTGTCGAAATGTATACAGATAGATAGATGATTTACAATGAAACTTAAACATTATAAAATTAAATAGCCATGCACATGTCAATAACGGTTCATTAGCAGATGTCAGAAATATAAATAATTAAAATTTCACAATATTCCATTAAATTGAATCGAATAGCATGTCAGAATTGATCTAAGTAATATGTTATACATATAGGTATACCTATGTATGCCTTACAATCAAAAGATACCAAACTAGGGAATCGGAACTGTGTCGCCTGAACAAATACAGATTACTTTGTAACCTAGTTAGGACGACAGCTAGACGCTCATCAATTTGTACTAATTTGTACTACCTATATTGTTGTATATTTAATTTGTTTACCTTCCATGAGTCAGCTATATTCGGTAAATCTTCTCCCTCTGAAACACAGTCAGGAGATAGTGTAACATATTCATTAAATCAGTAAGATCGTTTTTGGAAAAGGAATCGAATTATTCAAAAATTGATTGCCACCGAATTCTAATGTTCACTTATTTTTATACTGACGCCAAGATTCGCATTAATTTACTCTACGATAAATTCGATTCGAAGCCGTGCTACTAATTCTTAACCTAGCAATACTCAAATCATTCGAATACGTGACAACAAATCAAAATCAAGCAGAACAATTGTAAAATTATATTGCCTCACGTTTAAGCGAATTTAACATTCGCGTAAACGTAAGACAGTTTTGTTTTTATATACGTACACACAGCGACACATCAACCTAGACTGTTTGGACTTTGAACTATTAGAAGTTGAACGCTGCGAATCGTGCGAGAGAGTGCGTTATATTTTTGTTACGCTCTATCCTTACCATTACGTCGACCACTATGCACTGTCCCTTTCCGACAATTCTCTATTTTGTATGTATCGTAGTTATGCGTATATAGGGTTTCTAACTTGATGTGTAGCCGTGTGTACAGATAGACCTACAGCTTTTATCGCAGTTTATTACAAAAAACTCAAATTTTAGGTATTTTAAAAAGACGCAACCGATACGTCAGGTAACCTGTAAATATAAATAATTTCAATCGTTTTTATATTTTAAAACGTTTTATACTATTTATATTAACAGTTTACTTTACTTTAATTGAAAGAAAGAAACACGACTTTTAGATATTTATAACACGGTGTTTTGTTTTATTTCAATTAAAGTCCTATAAAGTCCGAAGTTCAAAGTTTAATTTAAATTTAAATATATCTTAACGATTCTTTAACGATTCTTTAACGTACTAATTCTAATTTTACTACTACAACTACCCATAAACAGAAGAAAAATATTTAATATAATTCAATCACAAATAAACACGAGAATGTTCGAATAGTCATTACTTATGTGAAGTCGCAGGTACGTTGGACACACGAGATAATGACGTTTGAGTTTTAAGTATAATAGTAAGCGGTATACCTGTGGGTATGCCGACTTGAACCGTTTTATTGTAGCTTAAAAGAAAAACCCACCACCTACAACGTCGTCTAACGCTCATGTATTATAGAATCTGGAAAGCTCGCATAGTCTTAATATAAAAAAAAAATATCGTTAATTGTCACACAATAAATTAAATTATTTATTTATATTTATTGTCAAATAGCTTTACAAAATTGTCTATGTGTAATAATAATGTATTTTAATATGTACGTATTTAACATATGTAGTTTCATACATAATTTATAATAAAATCTTAATTTGATACAGATTTAATTTACCTTTATTTTTAGTGTTTAAAATCCAATGTTTTGCTCCCAAATTTAAAGTATGTACTTTTTCCACAATAATTTCAATAATTGCAAAATAAATTACTAGGAATCCCTGTCAGGCACATAATCGAAATGCTTTCATTAATTCGAGCCCACAGTCAAGCCATTTATTCTGCTTCTGACATAAAAGGACTTTACATGAGCCTTCATATATAATGAAATAGAAACATTTATCGTATATTTTCAGTGAACTTACTTGCCAGCCGTAATACAGTATTCACGTGAAATTTAATTCCGAAATGATTGAAAAATACTGTTGATATAATTTTAAAGGTATATAATTTATTTGACTTATAATTTACTTTTATTTGACTGCTTCAGTGAAGCAATGGTAGTGGATGCGATTGCTGTGGTCTAGCATTCGATTCGAGGGTCGGACTTTTTAAGAAATCCTTGCACGGCATCTTGGACTGTACCCAGTAGATGTTCGATAGGTTCGTCTCCTATTCCGTGGGGCTTAAAACCGAAATGGCATAACGTGGGTATCATACATCTCTGCCTAAACATAGGCATGATACGTTCACACACACACTTATACAAATCCACATAGTTCAACATATACCCAATGTTATCATGACCTTTTTAGCGGTTTGGTTTTTAGTTTTAGCTTTTAGTTTCCATTTTTATGTTTTGTTTCGTTTATGTTTGTCTAACCTGGCTCCAGGTGGAGTCCTGGTGACCTGTAATACAGGTAATTTTATACCTACCACAGGCACCAGCGATCCTCTACCGAAATATTATTGTTAATGTTTTATATTGCTACTCTGTAACGATGTTCCTATGTGTATCTCGGTTTTGGTGAGAAATAAACGATTTTTATTTTATTATTTTTATTATACCATATCTGTACGAATTTATATGATGTACAGAATCTGAAGCAAACGAGCCTAAATCTTAATATATTTACCTACTCCTTTGGGAATATATGTAGGTAGTAAGCTATCTATGTACCCATGTATTATTCTGTCCTCGATGGCGTAGTGGTTAGTGTAACCGACTGCCACACCTGAGGTCGCGGGTTCGATTCCCGCACAAGTCAAACATTTGTGTGCATGAACATGGATGTTTGTCTTGGTCTGGGTGTTTCTATGTATAATATGTATGTATTTACAAAAAAAAAAAAAGTATATGTAAGTATGTTTATCCATTGTCTAGTACCCATAGTACAAGCTCTGTTTAGTTTGGGGTAGATGGTGTTGTGTGTATGTGTTAGAATATTATATTATTATATTATTGTAATAATGTATTGACATACGAATTCGTACGTATGTAATCATTTACATCATTTGCAGAGAGGTTTTCAAGAATTATTATTACTTTCGACGCTCTTGTTTGATTGTTGAACGGACACGCCGTTGGTGTCATTTTGATCAGCTTGTCGACGTTGTAGCTAACAGCGCTTTTAGAAAATGTATAGCATCATAAAGCCGATTGTTTTTTGCATTGACATGACATAGTGGAGGCACTATCTTAAATCCCTTCCCAGGTACGAGTGCTTTACACCTGAAGCAAGCTCGATGAGGTCAACGGAGCAGCATACCGGGGTTCCCGTATCCGTCTCTAGGACGATTAGGTACTATAGTGATTATTACCGCCGCCCAGTTTAAAGAAAACTCAAAATATATTCACCCGATCCGGGCATCGAACTCAGTATCAGTAGTTCAGTAGTCAGTAAAACTTATGATCGCAATCATACAAGAGTTGCGTAATGTTATGAAAATTTCATTGTAGATACTCTGAACAACTGAAAGTTGAAGCTGAAACATTGTTCTTGTCACGTAATTTGTGGCCGGAGCACGAGGTAATTATTGCTCGGACGAATTTATAAGGCGTCTGTATCATGCATTTATTTTTTGCAACTGGTTGCTTAATGATTATCCTGGAACATCATTACTATTGTAAGAAATGATTACGGAACGGTTGTTGTATCAGTTGTAACTGCATTTATTTAATTGGCAAACCTTTAAAAGTTATTATAATTTCATGATAGACCTTCTTGTGGAAGTAGGCTAGTAGCCAAGATACGTGATCCAAAGAGGTATTTGTTTGGCGTCAGATCAATATGTTCATCTTAAATCTTTTTGGATTAAATTTCTTATTCATTTCTTTTGTATATATTATGTATGAGTTTTCATCTGGTACTGATCCGATTTCCAATGTATAAACGAGCATGGCAATGTATTTGTGTACCTCTATAAGCAGAAGTAATTCTAACCAAATGCATTAATTTAGTACGACACGGCTGCGTGTCTGCGTCTTTAAAACTTACATACTACTATATGTAGTATTTTGGACCTGTAGGTCATCCTAGTCAATACAGAGTGCAGTCAGTACATACTATAACTCTTAGCAGTTACGGCTGACACACACAAGCATGTCAGCCATGTCAGCAAGACCGCGCAGTTTTACGCGGGGTCCGACGTGATCACCTTCTGCACTTATCCGCCTGTCGCCAACGTGAGTAGGTAAGTCATAAGTCCAAATTAGTTAGTTAGCTACAATACTCCTATCATTTCTGAACGCCTCTAGACTCTAGGGCGTTCCCTCCCAGAGCTGAGCCCGAAGACCAACTTGTTATTTCGCCACAATGATGAGCCTTGCCTTATCCTCAAGACGACTCGAGCTTTATAGGTTAGTCATTAGTAATTGCAGATCAAATCAAAAAATTTTAGTATTTGACATTCAACTGACTCAATCTGAAATAGTTAAAAACACACTATTTAGCGAGTATACTTTTCGAGCCAACTTTCAAAACAGCAATTAGAACACAACCGTCGCATAAACAAGTTACACTATAACCGCCCACAATTCAGTCACCGCGGCGACAGCGGACGCACGAACACGTCGCGACGTCACAAATTAAAACCCACCACACATGATTAAGTACATTTTAATATCGGGGTTAAGCACCAACAACAAGGGTTAAATAGAACCGACAATATGGCTGTATACGTTGTTCTACGCAGCGTTTGCAGAAATATGGGTTCACGTTAATCGAGTAAAGTTAACAAATGTAATGTTCAGGTTTATTGTGTTGTGTTTACAGTTGACAAGAGTAATTTAACTGTTTGTTATAACATTTTTGTATGTATGTATATGTATATACTTACATCCATAGAGGAGTATACTAATGCATAAACATCTGTTCTCGCCAACTATGTTTTAGTCCAAATAGGAGCAAGAATATTGCCATCTACTGGGCACGCTTATAGTCATAGGATCATAGATGATGAAGAGCAGCGATAGCTCAGTGGGGAGACCAACAGACTGCAATGCAGAGGGTCCCGGGTTCGAACCCACGACGCGCACCTCTGACTTTCGGAAGTTATATGACTTTTCGAAATTATGTGCGTATTGATTGACAATTATCGCCTGCTCCGTGCCTCGGAAAGCACGTTAAGCCGTCGGTCCCGACTGCCATGAATATCTATGGCAGTCGTTAATGAGGAAGTCGACACAAAAGATCCCACTGGGTCGAAGTGTCACCGGTCTGTACTTACTGGCCCCCACATAAGATGCATGCATGATGACATGCATGTCTCAATGTTCTGCAATATGTTCTGAAGATGTGTAAAGTCGGTCAAACCAAACTAGCCCATGCTGACCTATAGCGAAATACTTGTAATTTTAATAAGAATTCCAAGCCCGGCTGTGGGCAGTTCATAAAATTATAGGATTAATATTATTCGTTGTTAAAAATCACTTATTGTATGGCCGTATTGAGGAGACCCTTTTCACGTTAACTACAACATTCTTTCCAAATATTCAAGACGAAATCTTGTACTAAAACAACAGCACCATATTTAACCTTAAGAAGACAGAAGACAAAGTGTTCGCCTTTCGCACAAGTTAGTTGTTTAAGTCGGCTCAAATGTCGGCGTTGGTGACATCGCGGTCAAGTGACCCGCGCTCGCGACCCACTCTTTATTGTCACACTTTAGGCTTATTTAAGTTCCTGAACCTGCATTTTGTTTATTAAGTTTGTTGGTAAATTTATAACTCGTGGAAGAGTGTTATGCAGTAGGCTGTGCTGGGAAAGATGTTATCGGCAATAGAAACACTCAATTGACGCCAGATTAAAAACAAATATGAATCGAAACTTGAATAACTGTACATTCGAATATTGGCTCTAATTATCATTCGAATAATCGAATGACATTGATAAGAATGCGATAAATATTTGTTTCGTTTTGTTGTAGACGATTACTATCTTACGGCCACTCTTACAACTAAAAAGTAAAAGTTATCTGAAAGATAAATCGCATGCTGTCTCACTCATGTTAGGTTAAAGAAGAGAGATGGCGAGACTTTTATCTTATAGATAAATGCTATCTGGAGGTGGTAGTACCAGCCCTTAGCCACTTGCTATGCTATTGCTAATACATGTTAAACAATCAAAAATCATTAAATTCGATAACGGACAATATTGTTTCAACTGATTTGAATAATTATTTTTTAATTATTTAATGGCAATACCCGCACTAGTATATCGTTCAAACAACGGACACAAATAACACTCAGACTTGGAACAACTATCTATGGATCACACATATTTTTGACCTACATGAGAATCGAACTCACAACACATGGCCCAGTGGCAGTGGCAAGACGCCTAATTATATCACTACTGCATTCGTATAGACATTATTTATACCTAAAACATAACACATCTCTGCATAACTATTTAGGAATTCATGCTTTATTACAATACAAACGACTATAACACTTTGGACAACTCAAAAAGATAGACACTCATCAACAGTATCTAAAAACGAAACTTCATTTCTGATAAAAAGTTGTTTAAGAATCCGTCATCTGCGTTTGCAGTTTAAATTAATTGTAGATACTTGACCCGACTCCCGTCAGCAGTATCGAGGAAATATAACTCTTTAATATCTGCTTCAGACAGCAAGGCCTTGAGGAAAAACAACCTGTATAAAAATATCTTTGCGAAATCAAAGCAATCGGGATATTCTCGATCGCTTGAGATTAGTTAGTACGTTTTTTATTGGACTAGCAATTTTCTATTATGTATTAAGATTTCTGTTTAGTATATAATCAAGGTGGCATACAAACCTACAACCATGTTTCCTTTTTTTTAACGTGTGTTAATGCAGTTACTCAGCCCTCGCTACGGAGAAAGATGAGTGGATATTGTACTAATCCGGAGACAGATGGAAAGTTCCGGGTCCTACTGACTAAACCTGTGTGCCAACTCGTTGCTTTGAAACATAAAATCACCTTTACTAACTCTTAAATTTTTTGAAGGATTGCGTTGGACAGCAGGCAGATAGGATGACGCAAGAGCCATAGATTTTTGGTTACTGTTATCAATACCTCTGTCTGGATTTATATCCAATACAGAGGCACAACACAAGTTAATTTGGCTGCGCTATTCTTTATAGCGAAATCGGCAAGTGAAATGGGTCCATTGGACATTCGGCTATGCCATACCGCCCAAACATATAGCTGCGTGTGTTTAAGATAAAATAAATCGCTACGATGTTATTGAAGAATCGTCGGTTTCAAAACACCGAATTACAAAAGTAGTATTTGTTTCATAGTAGATAGGTATTTGTTTGCTTATATTATTTTACTAAGAAAATCGGTTAACAAATACAATGGTCTCAAATAGAAAGCATCATATTATATTCAATTGCTCATAGCACAATCACTTATTGTAATAAACAATATAAAACGTTATCATTACTTTTCAATCGTAGCACAGACAAAAACATATTCAGCCTAATACCATAAAAATATGAGAAGCCACTGCAAAGCTCAAATATTATTTTTGGTGTTGGCAACCCGGCTGTTATTCATCGTTCCGATGGATAAATTGGCATATTCCGCGCGGCTCAACGCTGGCAACACCACGTGATTTGTGGCCCGTGCGCGACTACTACAAATTATGAATCTGTTCCGTCGGCTCTGTATTGAATATTTGGAGAATTTCACCGTATTGCAGTCTGTTCGGCAATTTATGATCAGTTCAAATAATTTCAGGCTCGTTTAACTTGATTAGAGCACTTTACTGGAGTTACTTGTTTCTGAATATATAGTTGTTAGGATAGTTGTTGTTTTGCTTTATAATAAAGTCAC
Source organism: Catocala nupta (assembly GCA_963675205.1). Lineage (NCBI taxonomy): Eukaryota > Metazoa > Arthropoda > Insecta > Lepidoptera > Erebidae > Catocala > Catocala nupta. The sequence continues at coordinate 23,066,678 of OY776096.1, read as the reverse complement.
CTGCAGTCTCAAGGTATTGTTAGCCACTCCTCTGATATATATGTCAGAGACCTTCTTTTACTTATTTTATTTTATACTCTAATATCTCATTAATAATTTATAGTTACAAATTACCATACATCCTAAGTCAAGTAACGTGGCGTTTTAGGTACCTACACTCAGTTAAATTTTAACATAATTTTTATAGAGTATCAAAAATTTAATGTCCGTAGTAAAAACGACTGGCTTCTTGATATAAGAACTGGGCGTAAGATATAGTTGTTGTACAACGGTGAGGGCAAGCCTACGTGTCTAAGAGTTCTCCATAATGATCTCGGTGATGATTGTGTGAGGTCTGCCAACCCGCACTAGGCCAGCATGGTAGACTATGGAATAAATCATCTCACACTAAGAAGAGGCTCATGCTTAGCAATGGGATAGTTTATATACAGGACTGATATAACTTTTTATATACAGGGTGTCCTAGAAGTCGACGTCAAGCCGGAATCAGGTAACAGGCTAAGTTATAATAGATACCAGAAAAATTTAAAAAATCTAAGGTACGTATTTAAAAAAATATAGGCTTCTAAATAAAAATCAAAAAAATCTACATCCTGTGACGGTCTTTTCACTCCTGTCACTACAGATATTTACTTTTTGAATTATTTTTATTTTGTTATGTAATCTCGAATAATCGAAAAATATCGAGAGGTTAAAGAGCAAGACACCTGTATATAGTTGTTGTATTCTAAAATTCTCAGAAAGAAGCATGTAATCTATTTCAACATTTAATTTCAGACTACTCCACAGTAGAGAGCAATATTTGTAATTGCGAAATGAAAACGAGCTTTTAAATTACTGGATAAGTGGTACTTATTGTCATCGGCAGAATGGTAGATTGGTATGGTTTAATAGTATTATTAATTTTATTTTTATTTGATAGCGCCATCGAGGACAATGGCGTCGATGGCGCTATCAGTAGCGGTTGTGTATGCGACTCAGGTCTTCAGTTCGGCTCCCTGGTTGGCCAAAGTGTTATTAGACATTTTCGTCAGGATGCGAAATGTATGATGAGATAGTAGACTAGCTGACCCGCGCAACTTCGTCTGCTTCACATAAGAGATATTTCCCGTTTTTGCAAGATTTTTCATTGATACTCTGCTCCTATTAGTCGTAGCGTGATGTTATATCGCCTATAGCCTTCCTCCATAAATGGGCTATCCAACATTAAAATATTTTTTCAATACGAACCAGTAGTTTCTGAGATTAGCGCGTTCAACCAAACAAACAAACTCTTCAGCTTTATAAGATTAGTATACATATGTAGATTAGGTATATTGGACTTCTAAGTTCAATTATTATACGATTTTTATTCTTTTGAACCATGTATTCTACTGATTACATATTAATATATCGATTTTCAAATACCGGTAAGCTTTTTGTTTTTTTAAATTCTGTGTACTGAGATAAAACAAATAACGTCGGTTTTCAATAGGATAATTTATTATTTTGCACAATTCGAAATCGTTTGGTAGCCGAGATATTAGTATAAAATGTATGAGAATTCATACATAGTTACATGTATGTAACGTTATCAATAGAGATAATATAGTCTAAAAACATCCTTCATATTTTTTAGTCTGACCTTTACTAAAACTATTACGAAAATAGTTACTAGTGTTTTTAACATTTCAAGAATGCATCGGAAAATGTATTTTAGAGAAAACTCGCCGCATCACTCCTCACATCGGTTGGCGTGGTAGGGTTGGCAAGAAGTCTATGTCACATGCCATACAATTATTATTAATACATATTGGTGCCAATTCTGTTGTCACAAAATTCTCTAATCTTAGCTAAAAATCTCTAAAATTTATTTTAGTCCTATCACGTTTAGCGATTTCAGAATACAAAATGTCGTTTGACAGGACTAAACTAAATTTTAGAGATTTTTAGCTAAGATTAGAGAATTTGTGACAACAGAATTGGCACCAATATCTCCTTTATTCTGTGTATAATATGTATGTATTTACAAAAAAAGATAAGTATATATGTATGTTTATCCATTGTCTAGTACTCATAGTACAAGCTCTGTCTAGTTTGGGTTTAGATGGTGTTGTGTGTATGTGATAGAATATCTATATATTAATACGTGAAGCAAAACTTTGTACCCCTTTTTACGAAAATTTCGCGGTCGGAGGAGTATGAAATTTGGCACAGTTAAAGTTTATATGGAGAAGCGAATCCTAATATTTTTATATAATATGCATTAGAAATACATTAAATTAATGGAAAAACACTACACGCACACAACCATGCATTTGACACACACAGTCGAATCGCGTTCGTAGTATTTCGACATTGTTCGTCTAACGTCGTACAATCCTTTGTAACTATGGTAACCTATACCTTATTTATACAGGGTGTGCAAGAACCTGGCGTCCAACTGGATTCCCACGATGCCCCAAGTTCTAACAGTACTCAGAAAAATATTTTAAAAAATCCACCCCATGTACTTACAGAATTATACTGATTTCAAAAAAAAAAGGGGAAATGAGCACCCTGTGACATACTTTTGAATGCTGTGACTGCTAATGCTGATAATTTCGATATTTCTTGGAGGTTTTGTAATCTAGGGTATTGCTGTGTCTAAATAGAATGTAAAAATAAAGTACTTATTGTACCATTTTAAAATAAAATATTATTTTAACTAAAGGTGATATGGAAAACTATTGAATTTCGCAACTTTGACCGACTGTAGTGTAAAAAAAATGTACCAAAATAGTATGGCAAGTGACGTCAAATTTTGACGCGTTTATTCCTCTTTTTAAAAAGGTATAATACTTACACATTAATTTGAAAAAAAAAATTTTGATAATATTTTTACTCAACAACCCAATTTTTACGAAGTGCCTACCTACTAACGGTAACTGTCGGACCCTTTCTTATCTTAGAAACTGTTATGTTACTACTATTATTTACTTCGGTTCCAAGAGTGAGCAAGAAGGAAATACACACAGGTAGATGGGTTCCCAGTAGAATAAAAGCAAAGAATGTTAGTTTAAAGATATTTTATTACAATAAATGTTCAAAATGTTGACCACCCGCGGCAATACAAGCTCTCACTCTCCTTAAAAAGGACCGCTTTATGTTTCGCGAGTAACTTTTTTGACGTATCACCTGCACTGCTTGTGTTATCTTCTCACGAAGGTCAGCGATGTCATTAATGGGCTTCGCATAAACGAGCTCCTTCATAGTTCCCCAGAAAAAAAAATCCAGCGGATTTAAGTCAGGTGAGCGGGCTGGCCACGGGATTGTTCCTGATCGCCCAATCCACCTGTTCGGGTATTGCTCGTCCAAAAACTCTCTAACGGATACGCGAAAATGTGCTGGACAGCCGTCGTGTTGGAACCACATATCTGGTGGGGTCTCTTCTAGTAAGTTTGGCAAATCATTTTGAAGAAAATTTAAATATGATTCGCCAGTCAAATTCTCGGGCATCTCAAATGGACCAATAATATTCCCACAGAGAATACCGGTCCACATGTTCACTTTGAACCGGTACTGGGATCTATCTTCTCGCATCAAGTGCGGATTTTCCACATGCCACTCGTGCAAGTTGTGTAGGTTCATGTAGCCATCCTTCTTAAATGTAGATTCATCTGACCACAAAATTTTGTCGATAAAGTTTTCGTCTTCTCGATGTTTTTGCAGGATTGTTTCACAAAACGCGACTCGGCTCGGATAGTCTCGAGGTAAAAGACTTTGCACTCGCTGTACGTGGTACGGATGATATTCTTCTTTTTGGAGAATACTGTGTGCTGTGCTCTTCGGTATCCCCGTATCAGCTTCTATTCCTCGCACAGAGATGCTTGGATTTGCCGACACCGCCTCTAAAACTTCATCGCGTATGAAGTCATTTACGGGTCGTCCTTCACCAGCTACTTGATTGGGGAACCGCCCGTCACATAGTGATCTGTGCACATTAATGAAAACTCGATGGTCGGGATATCGCGTAGCCCTCGGATACCTTTCTCTGTAAAGTCTCGCTGCAGCTCGTCCATTACCTCTACATTCTCCATAAATGTAGTGCATATTTGCGTATTCTTGCGGAGTGTAGGTCGCCATGGTAGCACACACAAAACACAAACTGTCCAAACACAGGCAAAGGTCGTCGTAAAGAGTTCGTTTCAAAGTCCAGAGCACAAAGAGTAATCGAGTCCAATAAACAAAGCTTTAAATCGTAGTACGTGATCAATGGTAACAATAAGAGAGAGGTGCGTAGTAACGGCAGGAGGCAGTGACGCGTACTGACCGTACTGTTATCCTAAATAGCACGATCCCAGATAGCGTCACTATCTATCTCACTCGCACCTCTAACCTTTTTCTCCCTCACTCTTACCTGAATAATGGGGTACCATAAAGAAGAACCAGCAAATCGCAAAGATAGTTTCTGTCTTGCTCCCTCCTGTTGTAATAACGAATCACTATGGTGAGATGCATGCACATACCGTCCCTTACGGTCTAACCTGTTTTTTGAGAGGCCTGTTGTTATTTTTATGAGCATACAACAGTAATTCTTTAGAGGTTAGATTCAATTCGTCGTAAATTTTTCTTTCTAAGAATTCTGTAAGACATCGTAAAAATTGGGTTGTTGAGTAAAAATATTATCAAAATTTTTTTTTTTCAAATTAATGTGTAAGTATTATACCTTTTTAAAAAGAGGAATAAACGCGTCAAAATTTGACGTCACTTGCCATACTATTTTGGTACATTTTTTTTACACTACAGTCGGTCAAAGTTGCGAAATTCAATAGTTTTCCATATCACCTTTAGTTAAAATAATATTTTATTTTAAAATGGTACAATAAGTACTTTATTTTTACATTCTATTTAGACACAGCAATACCCTAGATTACAAAACCTCCAAGAAATATCGAAATTATCAGCATTAGCAGTCACAGCATTCAAAAGTATGTCACAGGGTGCTCATTTCCCCTTTTTTTTTGAAATCAGTATAATTCTGTAAGTACATGGGGTGGATTTTTTAAAATATTTTTCTGAGTACTGTTAGAACTTGGGGCATCGTGGGAATCCAGTTGGACGCCAGGTTCTTGGACACCCTGTATGTAATAGAGAAAAACAGAAAACAAAGTAGCAAGCTTAGGAATTTCGGTCGAATTTTGACCACTAGACGACCTCTAGTTATTATTATTATTTAAATGATTTTAATAATTTTCAAATACATTCTCATCAAAAGCAAAGACAGCACGGATAGCGGTTTAAGTGGTCGTCTTGCCACTGCCTCTATGCCGAGTGTTGTTGGTTCGAATCCCACACGGGACAAAAATTTGTGTAGGTAATTCGGTTGTGATTTGGTTGTTCCGAGTCTGAGTATTTTTTGTGTTTGTTGTTTAAATGTTTATAAAGTCCCCCGCGACACAAGTGTTATTCCAAGAGCAGGAGTGGCAGTTTTTAAAGAAATAAAATAAAAAAATAGTTTCTTATACATAATATTGATTCGATGAATGGTATCCTCTGGCATAAAAATTAAATATTATAAATTTCAATGAGAGAAAACAAGCACTTACCGTTGGATTGCCCACACCAACCATTGCAGTAGAAAAAGGTTGACAATATCGACTCATTTATGTAATCTTACCTATGTAAGATATCAAAGACTTTACGCAAAGTAGTATATGACGACGGCTGTCCTCTGAACATTACTATGAAATTGTCACATAAATGTTTGCTCTGTATGAGATTCAAACCCACAACACTCGTTTCAGTAGCAATGGCGAGGAGTTTACTTAAACTAAAACTACACTATCCGTGCAGTCACTATTGAACTAAGTACACATTAAATCCAATGTCATTTCTACACCTTCGAATTTATCTCATTAAAACTTATAAAAACTAATACTATAAAGTTTTAATACATAAAACTACAAAGTTAAAACTTAGATAACTAATCTAAATTTATCTAATACACCGAAATATCTTAGTTTAAAAAACTCTATAAGAATAATGTCTATATTATCTTAAATATATCGTGGAAGATTTTACATAATAATAATGTCCTCCAGACCGAATTTCGGTCACGGCGGCCAATCTTAACGGAGACTGGCCATCTGCGCAGAAGTGTTGTAGTGCATAAGCGTGTGCGCAATCACAAGTGCACTCTCTGTTCCCTAACTCTCATGATCCGATGGGACGGTAAACCGACACGACCGGCGAGAGATCAGGCGCAGGACCAACGGCTTTACGTGCTTTCCGAGGCACGAGGGTGTCTAAAACCGCCAACCTCCTAACTCCGGGCTGCTATTGAGATTTCTTAACAGAACAAACCCAATAACTTTATGTAGGCCCGACCCGGGATTCGAACCCGAGACCTCATGCACAGCAGTCGCACTCACTACCGCTGCGCCACGGAGGCAGTTATAATAAAGGGTATATGAAGGGTAGATGTTAAAATGAAATAAAACAAGCTGTGTATAAGGTAGTAACAAAAATCTTTTTTTATTTGAAAGGCCCATATATGCCATTAAGTGTGGAATACGACATCGTTCAAATGCCTGCCTCGGCTTCCCACAGTGGTACGGATCCGAATGGTGAATATTTGTTTGTGTATATTTGTGTGTGTGTGTGTGTGTTTTCACGCTTTTACTAATCCACCGACCACATGAAATATCTTTTGTCAAAGAATAAAGAGAAAGCAAAATGGAATTACTTTATTAAAATGGTATATATTGTAAGGAAACTCCAGAATCAGTTCTCAAGTATTTATTTCCTTTAATATTATTGTAACATAATTATATTTTATATGAATAGTTTACATAGTTACACAATATGCATACCTGATTTAATTCAATGCAATATCCGCCACTTAATATACTTTTACTTTACAAACTTATCCGATCGCCACACAACGCACGACTGCCCGTTATAGTTCCGCGCGTTAGTTTCATACTATCAAGCATAGTGGGGCAGTCGAGAAAATCAGTGTTGCCAACAGAAAATAACGGATACAATTAAACATATTCAAATAATGCTTCTATATCGCTACATTTAACTAGATATTTCTATATAATAATTATATTCTACCTATAATTGCTAACAGCTCGGCCATCCTGATGTTAAAGCGAGACCCTTCGCTTTAGATTATGTTTAACAACAACAGATCAAGCGATTCGTGCACAAAATTGTGGCCATGAATCGCTTGAAGTACCGTCGTTTATATTCGTAATAAGTATAATTTAATGTATTTTATTTATGTACTTCTTAAGAAATTATTATGTATATCCTGTTACATAAAGACAATGCTTATTTTTATCAATGTGAATGTACACATTTATAACTTATTATTAAAGATAAATTTATTTGAGTCAACATGTATACGATCAGGTGTTACAGATAGGTATTTTTTGTCTCAACATGCTCTGTCTTGTCAGACATGCAAATGTATATGCTTAATAAGAATTTTAAAATTATGCTGGATCTAATATTATAATTAACATGTCAATTAAGCGTCTCTTAACAATGAAGTGAGATATATTATAAATAGGTTAGTTCAAATCCGTACAATAAATATAAAAATTAATTAATTAATAATTCATTTCCAATAATAAAATAGTAATAGATAAGTCAATAATTAAGAACATGCCAAATTAAATTAGATCATGATAGACGATTATTAAAACAAAGAAAACAAATTATATAAGATTATCACATTGGAGATCATTAATATTATAGTAGCATTTATGCAATAAATAATAAATTTCTTAAATTACGTTTAAATATGTTAACATTAAGGTCCTTTAATTTATTTGGTACTTTATTGCATATTTTGGGTGCCATGCAGAAAATGCTATTATAATTGTTTTACATAATATGTATGGCATTCATACATTTATTTTAAATCACTGAAATATTATATAATTATTGAAAACAACCAGTGAGAATCACTGTTACAACTATTATGTTATCAATTCATTATTTTAGAAATATCTTCACATCCTTTCTCTGAATTTACTTAACTAGAATCATGATTTCTATCGTATACCAAACATGGTTTTAGTTTATCTATTGATACAATATTCTCATAGCGAGGTCGATGCGCCTTTAACATTACTTAATACATCTAAAACTGTCGAGACGCGGTTATTAATGAATTTACTTAGTTTATTTAACGGTGCCGAGTTTTGATGTCGCGACTTCCCGTGTTATCCACGTTGTTGCGACACCTCCCTCCTCGGACTATTGCGATTGTGCCGAGTTTTGATTTTACGACTCCCCGTGTTATCCACGTGTCGCAACACCTCCCTCCTTGGACTTTTATTATTATGCCGAGTTTTGATGTTACGACTCCCCATGTTATCCACGTTGTCGCAACACCTCCCTCCTCGGACTTTTATTATTATGCCGAGTTTTGATGTTACGACTCCCCATGTTATCCACGTTGTCGCAACACCTCCCTCCTCGGACTTTTATTATTATGCCGAGTTTTGATGTTACGACTCCCCGTGTTATCCACGTTGTCGCAACACCTCCCTCCTCGGACTTTGTGACTTACGATTAAAAGAGTGTTTGTGGATTTGCCTCTCTCGCCGGCTCCCTTCCACTCCCTCACTCTGTATTTGTTTTGAAGTCTACCCTTTTCCGCTTTCATTATCGCGGTTACTTATCATCAGACTCATCCATTGGTCTGAAAATTAAGGAATGATCGGCAGTTTAAATTCATTAATTAAATATTTATCACAGTTAATCTGTCAGGTATACCCGACGTAATAAAAAATATCGAATCATGCCACCAGTATGTCACTGAGACTCAATAGGTTAACTTTAATATTACCGCTGAAACCTGTCAGCTGTTTGTGATTTGGAGTCAGTCAACAGTGATACCATCTCCTCCCCTGATCATGAAGTTATATATCTTTGTCTTATTTGGTTGATAACAATAACAAAAACACATTCATGCCCTGAGACCAAACACCTATTTGGTCTGAAAACATGAATACATCTCTGTAACCCACACCTGTAGGTTTCAGTAGAAGTTAAAAACGACTACATTAAACGCTCAGTCAACAGTCATTTCTTCATGGTGACAGCCTATCTGTCACTAAAAAAGATGCAATCTATTTAGCAGAAGTATAATCATGACATTATAAGGTAGGGTGTAACTTTATTCTGTGTGCATTACCATAGTCCTATGTATTAACAAAAGAACGAAAATAGGAATATTGAAAAACTTAATTTACTTCTTTAAATGCAGTTGTATATGTTATAACAATTTTATTTCATTCTTCGACACTAACAAGTTTATTAGTAGATTTTTATTGACTAAAGATACATTGTTTCTACCTTATTTTTATAAAAAGCAACTTGCTAAACTATTAGCATTTAATATATTATGCAGGGACCCAGTTACCAGTAGAGTAGTGAAAGTTATAGAACATAGTAGTATTATTACTAAAAATCTTAGTGATATATCTAGAAGTTTAAACTGTTAAACGAGACAAAGGACAGGCATACACAGTATTAAACTAATTCATTAAAATATTCAGGGTCTATCCGGCAAGGAGTTAGAATTAGATTTATTTTTAAACATAATATTCAAGTATGTTGCATAACTGAACATTGGTTAAAAAGTATTCAATTTAAATTTATAATGAGTATTATTCAATTGTAAGTGCATTTTTAAGAGAAATCTATATATGGTGGCTCTCTAATATATTTATGTAATGATGCAAAACGTAAAGAACTTAAAGATATAGTAAATCTTTCTATCATACTGATGAATTATCCTGTGTGGAACAAGAGCAACATACCATAGTTTGTGTGTACTGTCCACCGCAGAGTGACTTTAGTGTATTTGAAACAGTAGTACAGGATATTTTAAATCGTTTAAGTTTTAGTAATAGGAATATAGTAGTATGTGGTGATTTTAATATTAATTTTCCTTGAGCAGTCAGCTCTTTCTGTGAAACTAATTAGTTAATTAGAGTCATTTAATTAAAGTATCTATTTTTGGAACCAACCAGGATTATTTCACATTCTGCTATCTGCTTAGATAATGTATTTTGTGACTCAATTTCTAAATACGGCCGGGCCATATTAAGTGAACCGACATCTGACCATTGTGGTCAAAGGGTAGATTTTTCTGTAAATACAATGCTTAAAGAGAATAAGATCACATGTAGACCAATGACCTCTAATCGCTTAAAGAAATTTAATAATAAAGTAAGTGTCAAGATTCTCAATATGGAAGGATATCCTTTCTCAGACGAAGTATATGAGTCTTTACTTAACATAATTACTTTAGAATATAAAAATATTATTAAATGTAAGACCTTTACTAAGAATAACAAGATTATGTTTTGTGATCTAAATTATATGAATTATATGATACGATAAATATTTAATTTTGATCCTAATTTTATTCAATATGTTAAAAATTATTTAAAATGATTTGTGCCACTGCCAAGTCCCTTTATCTAAAAACTAAAATACGAAATTCTAGTAATAAAATCAAAACTACTTGGAATATTAATAACAATGAAACAGGACGCAGCAAGGTGCGTGATAATACCTTTGAACTTAATACAAATAATAACAATAGGAATTCTATGACGCCTATTAGAGGGTTCTAGTTTTCTTCTTTTTTATTTCTGTTTTATAATATTTTAGGTATAAGTTAGTTTTATAGAATTGTGTTTATATTATGTATATAATTAATAATTTGTATTGTGAAAAATAATAACATAATTTCAAATAATTTGGAAATAGCCGACACCTTTAATAACTACTTCGCAAAAATAACTTTAAATACAACTAGTACCCTAAGGTCTTGCCCAGCTCGAGCAGAATACTTGGTTATCGACAACGTGGAAGAGTAAAATACTATTCAGTTTTGAACGTGTACATCCATATCATATAATAAACGTATTTAAGTAACTTAATTAAAAAATATCTGCTAAATTCAGGGGTTCCTATCTCTGTAAAATTTGTTGAAAATATTATTGTCAATGTAGCGCCACACCTAGCTGCTATAATCAACGGGGCATTTTAATGAATATGGGCATTTTTCTTAACTTAATTAAATGTAGTAAAATACTACCTTAATTTAAAATTGGATACCAAAGCGACCCCAATAATTTTAGGCCAATTTCAATCAGTAAAGTATTTGGGAAGATTATATTACAGCAATTAAAGAGCCACTTTAGTGTAAATGATTTATTTCATACAAATCAATATGGTTTCAGGATTTGTGTGAAATTGTTTTATTCGTGGATGACAAATCCCTTATTTTTAAAGTAGACTGAAAAGCACCGAATTTATGCGCTGTTAACGATTTACTCGCGCAAGTCCTAGACTGGTTTACGACGAATAATTTACTACTAAACTTTACACTGCCAAATGTAAAGAGTCCTAACGTAAATATAAATTTAAAAACTTTAGATGATAAAGTTAAGTGAGGCGCTCAAATATCGTGTCTTGCAGGTTTCTTCTCATAGGGCCAACCCTTTGCCTGAACCTAGCAACTAACCTAAATGTAGCCTCAGTAATTTTATTGACCTTTACTAATTTTTAAGCTAATACAATTATTAAAACTATTAAAGCTATTCAAATTTATTATAGTTTATTTATATAATGCTTATTTTTTATATAATACATTATATATTACCATAAACAAAATTCATATAAATACCAAATCATGTCTGCATTGACATAAACTTTATATTTTATCAATTACATTATTTTAAAATAGTTTAACTATGCTTAACAATCGTTCTTCAAAATTATCTGTTATTTGTAGATATACAACCTGTTTACACCAAACTCATTAGTAGATATCGTGCATGTTTTGTTCGCTTAAATATTACAATCAATATTACAAAACTGTCCTTACTCAATTAACTTACAGTTGGTATTTCTAGAGTGAGAATCCTTACCTCGCCGTAACACAATTTGACTAGCATGGGAGCTAAAGAATTTTTATCGGATTACCGCCAATTTTATATGTTGAAGTTAAACAGAATATTTTTCTTCTTATTTATACATTAATTTGCTAATGTTCTAAGTTAATATAGTCAAATATGATTAATAGTGTAAATATGTTTAACTGTACTATATTGCATCTGTTTTAAACATGCTGTGCACACATATTTAGAACATATTAAAACAGAACGACATTGTAAACCTAGGCTAACTTTATCTATGAATAAAGTTTTACCTTATCTTATCTTTGTGAACTAAATGAATAAATGATATTGACTTTGACCATGAATTCAGCTCATCCATGAAAGCTTTAATCTTTAAGATAGTATATAGTTTCATTGTGTTTTAATATTGTAGGTATCGATTGAAAATAAAAGTAATAATATATTAATAATGATACCTTCAATCTGTATGTCAGTATAGTGCATATAAACATAGCGCACCAATATGGGCAAAAGCGTTAACAAGTCATTCCTCTTCCTAATACCATTTTTGATGGACATATAGCAGACTGCACATGATAACACATCCCCAGAGAGTAGCTCTGGCTGGATATAAACAGTGCCGAGAGGGAGTGCCTTGGCCAAGCCAAACTACGACGCCGACACAACGAGTCCACCTAGCATCCAACACACTTATCTGTAAGTCTCATAATCGAGACGAAAAAACAAACAAACACGAGTGTCGTAGTTGACTTCAACCCATCAGGACGGAAATATAAACAAACCAAATTGATGTTAAATCTGTTAAATTTATCACAATTACTCTCTACATGGAATAAGTAACAATTATCCATATTTTCAACGTTTTCACACGATACCTTAATATTTTTTAAAAGCATTTGGCGTTCGATTAATAAATAATTGTTTGATTTAAAAAATCTTAGACGAAAAGCGAGGTTATTTGTCAGATGCCAAAATATCTATAATTTGGAGGAATTTAAATTAATCTGTCAGTAATAATTACTAATCCTATCCCTTAGGTTATTCTTTAACAATGTAAAATTATGTACCTACCTTGCATTTTTTGTTTACTGTATGTATCGATCTACTATATTCTGTTTGGTCAAAAGCGGATATCAACTTTTTTAAATTCAAATAAGTAATTAATTGTTTTACAATTGATGCTACACTTGGACATTCACTAAAATGTCTATGGTCATGTCAATGAACCGTTTGTATACCTTTTGATTTTGTTGTATTGAAATAGACTATATCGCAATACCCCATACAATGTGTGACAAGTCAAATGTTGAGAACCAATTCTGAACGAAATGTATATATTTTCTTTTATTTGTTCATAAAATTTAAATTTGCACATGGGCTGGGATAAACGAGTGCCTTTTTGAAAAAAAATGACCCGTCTATCCCACTTCTAAATTGTAAGGAATTTAGATCTTTCTCTGTGATTTATAGCATTGATGCATTGTTTAAAATCAAATGGAGTTATTAATCTCTGTATTTCATTAGACAAAATCTCAACGTTCCTATTTATGCTGCGTAAGTCAGCGCGATGTTCTCTGATAACTTGTATTAATAACTTTTGACAATTAAACAAACACAACAATTAATACCAGCTTGCGTAAAACCTCCAAAGCTGTATGGGTTACCAAAAATACACAAGGAAAACGCTCCTCTACGTCCTATTGTGAGTCAGGTCGACACACCAACTTACAGATTGGCTCAGCACGTAGCGAAGATACTCTCACCACTCAGAGGCAACTCGAGAGCACATGTAAACGATTCATACCATTTTGTGAGTGAGATTAAACACCTATGTCTCACTAACAATGAAACAATGGTTAGTTTTGATGTACAGTCATTATTTACATGCATACCTGTACATGACTGTATTGAAATAACTAAAAGGAAGCTAATAGAGTACAATATGCCTGAGGAATATGCAGAACTACTTAAGCATTGCTTAACAACTGGCTATCTGTTGTGGGACAATAAATTCTACATACAAGTCGATGGTGTGGCAATGGGCTCCCCAGTATCGCCTGTTGTTGCCGATATATATATGGAGGACTTCGAGGCTCGAGCTTTACAGACTGCCCCCATCACACCCAGGATTTATAAGAGGTTTGTAGATGATACTTTTACAATATTACCAACAGATAGTGTTAGTGTATTCCTAGAACATCTTAATTCCATTAATAACAACATCCAATTTACTATGGAATTAGAGGCAAATAATTCATTAGCATTCTTAGACGTACTTGTCATCAGGAATCCTGATCATACTTTGAGCCACACCGTGTATAGGAAAAAGACCCATACAAATAGGTACTTGAACGGTGAATCTCACCACCATCCTAAACAGTTAGCTACCGTGGGAATGTCTTTGTTTCAGAGAGCCCACGGGATCTGTGACAAGAAACACCTGGACGCCGAGCTTCAACATGTCAAGCAAGTACTGCAAGACAACAAGCTCCAACAGCCGCGCCGCTGTCACAGATCCCGAGAAAAGCCAGCCACAGTCGAGCGCCAGCCTGCTATACTGCCTTATGTAAGGGGTGTCACTGACAAGATTGGCTACATCTTGAAGCGAGCTTCAATCAACACATACTTCAAGCCGCCAACGAAGATAAGTCAATTTTTACCATCCGTCAAGTGCCAATTACCTTTACAAGATGCAGGGGTCTATAAAATAGATTGTGACTGCGGACTCTCATACATTGGTCAAACCAAGAGAAGCATAGGCACCCGCATAAAAGAACACATAGCTGACGTAAAACACAAACGCTCGTTGAAGTCTGCTGTGTGTGAACACGTACAACAGGGGACCAACCACTACCTGAGATTTGACAAACCACAGATTCTCGCTAAAGAACACCGATTCCTGCCAAGGATGCTTCGCGAGGCTATTGAAATTAAAAAACATCCCAATTTCAATAGAGAAGATGGTTGGAATGTACCACCAGCTTGGGATCCAGTACTTCAAATAGTCAAACCCAAGAAGAAACAAACCACAGCTAGACTTCATGATACTTTGAGCTCATTCTGCGTAAATAGAAACACCAATAATTAAATTATGTTCAGGTACTTTGAAATAACTACACTGGAACATTGAGACAACTACCATCTTAGTCTCCCCGTGACCATGGCTGCTGAAAAGCACCCGAAACGTCGGGGAAAGTGTAAACCAAAAATAAATAGATTTAATAGTTTAAATAATTTTATTAGCTTATAAATTAGTCAAATAAAATCAATAGTAGTAGTAGAGTAATATTTTCAAAATTTTGTAATACAGTGATAAATAAACAACGCGATAAAATCCGTATATAGTAGTTTAATTTCAATGAATAACATTCGCGTAAACAGAAGACAATATTATTTCTGTTAAACTTTATTACTATTTAGGCTATTGAAATTATTAAAACTATTTAAAACAATAAAAAAAAGATCCGATTGGGTCGTTTCTGTGTCTTAAGTTAGTAAAAGATCTGCTTCTTTTTTGTATAATATCATTGGTTTAAACTATTTGTTACTAACTTTTATCGCTGTTTATATTTACAAATATTTTACTTTCCTCAACTTTTCGGCTGCTTTTCAGCAGCCATGTTCACGAGTAGATGAAGATGTTGGCTGTAGTTATTTTGAAACACACGAACATAATTGAATTATTGGTTACTATTTACGAAGAATAAGCTTAAAGTATCATAAAGACCAGTTGTATTTTGCTTCTTCTTGGGTTTGACTATTTGAATTACTGGATCCCAAGCTGGTGGTACATTCTAACTGTATTCTATATTGAAATTAAGATATGTTTTAATTTATTTTATTTATTTGGTTCACCAACAATTGTATACACAATTACTTACACTTAAAACAGACTTATAGAAAGGAGCATATTTTGTATAACAATTGCTTACAGGTAAACACCACATGAGCTATTTAAACGTTGGCAAAGTTAAATTCTCGCGAAGCATTGTTGGTAGGAATCAGACTTCCTTTCCTTCAATTGTTAAAAAAGACAACTCCCGCACTAGGAACTATCCTGTATCGCGGGGAACTTTACAAACATTCAAACAGCGGACACAAAGAACATCCAGACTCGTAACAACCATTTGTGTAACACAAAAATTTTTGGGGCACCCTTTATTTCGACAATCTTTTTTTGTCCTAATGGTACCCAAGATAGGTATATATGCCTTATACCTTTATTCTAATCAAAATTAGTGCGAAAAGCACTATAGCCTAAATGATATTTATGCCTACTGAAATAGTATGCCAAAAACAATTATGTCAAAGTATAATTATGAAAAAGAAAATGCCTAGCTATTTATGTCAAATTAATATTGTGCGTAACTGTTATTAGGATAAGTATGCCATGTTAAAATATGACATATAATTTTATGCGAATAAATAGGGAACCAAATGTTTAACATAAGCCACTAATTCATCCGTGCAGTATCTACGTAGGCTATGTTATGTAGTTTGTGAAGCCTCAGATACGTGTCTGTGTGTGTGTGTGTCTGTGGCATCGTAGCTCCCGAACTGATAAACCGATTTTAATTTGAATTAATCGGGAGTGTTCTTAGTTATGTTTGATGGAAATTGGTCCAAGATGGCCACTGTCACAAAATGGCGGATGAGATATTTTTTACAACTTCCTCAATATGAGTATTAAATGAAAGTGCGTGACTAGTAAAATACACTATGATAAATTTCATATCCAAGATGGCCGCCACCACAAAATGGCGACAATTTTTTTTTCTTTCCCAGCTCCCTCAATATTGGTCTCATATTACTTATGAGTCAGGGGTTTTTTATTGTTATCGACAGCCCTACAATATCGGTTGGTCGGAGATTCAGGTGAGCGATCCGGTCGTGCGTACAATTTGACTTGCATCGTGCGTGTGCCTCCACACGCCTGCAGATATTTACCGTAGCGTGAACGCTGATGGAAAGATCGGAGCTGAAACATACGGTATGTGAATAAAACGTAGATTTAATAACTCATTCGAATTTTAGTCATTTACCTATGTTATAATTACTTTAGCTATAGTGATACTCTTTACCTCTGTAATTCATCTATTGATTAATACTCAAGCTTGATTAATCGCAATGGTGTAGGCAGAGATATTAAACTCACTATTCAACATTTAGTAAAATTGTGAATAGCAGGAACAAATTGTTTGGAGAACAAAATGAAAACAAAATTACTTTAACACCTATAGTTATATACTAATATTCTATATAGAGGTAAAATATGATTTTTTGTTTATAAGGACTTAACTCGAAAACTATTCAACCGATTTTAAAATTCTTTAACCGTTAGAAATAAAAAGCAGCGATAGCCTAGTGTAAAACCGTTGGACTGCCATGCAGAGTTCTCGAGTTTGATCCCAAGGCGCGCATCTCTGACTTTTCGAAGTTATATGCGTATTAAATAGTTAATTATCGCTTGCTTTAACGGTGAAGGGAAAACATCGTGAGGAAACCTGCACGTATAAGAGTTCTAAATAATATTCTCAAGGATATGTGAAGTCTGCCAACCCGCACTGGGCCAGCGTGGTAGACTATGGCCTAACCCTTCTCACACTGAGAAGAGGCCCGTGCCCAGCAGTGGGACAGTTTAATACAGGGCTGATATTATTATAATATTAGAAAGCTTTATTATCACCGAGTAACATGGGAAATATTTTATTTATAAAAAAGTACTGTTACTGACATAACCTAACCTACTTCTAAGCGAGAGAAGACGCAGGCAAAAGCTAGTTAAAGATAAAGATAAGAGAAGATTTGAAGAGAAGATTTTATTTAGCAAATATGGGTACAATACATGGTGTTAAATAAAAATATAAGCAGAGTGAGCACACCAGTAGCAAAAGGTACAAATTACCTTTCAGTTAAGAGTTCATTTGTAGGGGTGAGCGTAGTCACACAAGCCACGCACACAAGTATATAGTATAACCTATATAACTAAATGCAACGTTATTATAAAGAGCACTCTCTCGTACGCTGTCGCGTCGTGATAACGCTGTAAACAATAGTGAATAAACATTGCCCAGTTTTTACATGAACTTCTTTCATTCGAATATCCCACGAAGTACCTAAACATTTACCTTAGCTTTTTTTTAAAAATAATGGCTTAGTAAATTCCATCCATCTCTTATTACTCTCATTGAATACATTAAAACATTTGCCAATTGAATATTTTCTAATGTCTATAAAATAATACATATGTTTGCGACATAAGAAGTTTAATTGTCGCTTTAAGGATTACGAAATGAAATTTCCAGTACGGGTTACTGTATAGGTTATGTAGGAACATACATACAAACTATCGCTGAAGTAATTCCAGTTCCAGGGACCCATACGCCATTCAAGGCAGCAAATTGGCACACCGTGGTGGGTTCAGTAGGTAGGACCCAGTACCTTCCATCTTTTCTTGGATGAGGCCGATATACCATCTCCGCTCTCCTTTTCCCGGAGAGAGATGGCTAAATGGCATGCCCCCAAGTTAAAAAAAGTACATACTTACAAGTTGTCGAAATCAACCGTCGTATGATCACCCAGCCTAGTCGAAAGATCCCTTTATATTAGACGGAGCTTTATCACACCTCGTTCTTTTATACCTTTATTACACCGGCAAGCTTTCTGCGATTAAAAACTCTACCCTTAATGGTACAAAAACGCGAACGAAATAAACACCCTTGACGTAATATAGATAATTGTCATGCAAGAATATTCATAGTAACACACGTGTATTTACAATCTCACCTCCTCCAATACACTCCGCACCTCCCTCCTATAAAGGTGTACACAATGATTTTATTTCGGTCCTCCCCTCGCTATTTTCTGTTTGCTAATGTCTTCCAAAAGGATTTCGCGACGTGTTTGCTGCCTCGCGAAATGAGAATTTGATTCTGTATGCCTTTTTAGGGTGTTGTACGGGTGTGTGCTTTTATTATTGTGTTGTAAGGCCGTTACGTGACGATCTGTGTATGAAATTTTAATGTCAAATCGGTGCGTGTGTAATTGTTTGTATTGTAGATTGGATTCGCAATGGCTTGATAATATGATTTTGATGAGGCTTGTGGTTTCATTTGGTAGTTTAGGCGTATAACTAATTTCGATGATAATTTGTAGCCGGTTTATTAACTAGAATTCGCCTGCAGCTATTTGTGACATGCAAGTGGTTACTGCCAGCAACAACGAACTAGAAATGTTAGTAAGCTTCAGTCGTTATTTTAGTGATTAATAATAATATCAGTCCTATACATATACAAACTGTCTCACTGGCCTTTTCTCAGGATGAATAAGGCTAGGTCATGGTCTATCACGCTGCCCCAGTGCGAGTTGGCAGACTTAAGATATTTTCGAAAGCATTGTGCAGAAATTTCAGACACGCAGGCTTTAGGCCTAAGTTTCTGCGATTGTATACTATTTAATACGCACATTATTACGAAAGGTCAGAGATAGAAACATTGGGATAGAATTCAACACCTGTACTTGGCAGTTCAACGATCTCCCACTAGGCAATCCCTACTATAGTGGTTAAATGTAATATAATGTAAATGGAGGGTTCAAGAGCCTGCCGTTGCTGATTTAGTGACAGTACGAATGACGACTTGCTTGGCAAAGTACCCGCCTAAAGTAAGAGTTTTGGCAAAGCACATATATCATCTTTATTTTCTTTTCTCTAAGATCTGTAACGTGCAAATGATAATTCTGGTATTGCAAGATGTATTACGTAAACATTTCTCATCAAATTCTATTATTTTGTTTCCATAAAATATATTTAAGCATTATTTGGACACCCAAACATTATAAAGCTACTTCTTTTAGATTTTCGACTTGTCGTTTGATGTGTAAACTAAACAGACAATTATTGAATTTGATCATCATCAGGCGGTATAGTAGCTTTTAATTCGCATCTTAATTCTACGCAAAGAGAAGCAAATAATACCTAATTATTGAAATTAAACTATTTCATACGAATTTTATTGCATTGTTTATTTGAAAACACTACTTCTACATGATATTGAAACTATTAAAGTACTACTGTTGAAGTTAATTACTATTTCAAAGTATTAAAATTTATGTTTAGACTTACACTTTCCCCGACATTTCGGTTGCTTTTCAGCTGCCATGGTCGTAGCAGCGATAGCTCAGTGGGGAGACCAACAGACTGGGGTCTCGAGTTCGAACCCACGTCGCGCACCTCTGACTTTCGGAAGTTATATGACTTTTCGAAATTATGTGCGTATTGATTGACAATTATCGCCTGCTCCGTGCCTCGGAGAGCACGTTAAGCCGTTGTTCCCGGCTACCATGAACATCTATGGCAGTCGTTATTGGGAAGTCAGTGCCCTATAATATCCTGACACTGGTCTAGCCTTAGGGTATCGTTAACCTTCGGGTTGCGGAGGTCAGGTGGCAGCCGCTCCGTATAAAAACTGATATCCAGTCAAATCCGGTTAGACTAGAAAAGCCGACCTCAAGTGATTTGGGAATAATAAAGGCTAGGGAGACTAAAATGGAATTTGTTTCAATTTATAAGTAAGTATAGTTATTTCAAAATATCCGAACATAATTTAATTGGTGTTCCTATTTACGCAGAATGAGCTCAAAATATCATAATGTCCAGTAAACGTGCGACAATATTATGTAGTATAGCAATATTTTTTCTTACATAATCAGTCTTAAATTCGTTAGCAACCTCTGTAGTTGATTTACTTTTTAATGGGTATGCTTCAACATATTTACTTAGCTCGCATTGCAATGTTAAAATGCAACTGAAACCTGAGTCATCTATATCTAATAAACTACTACTATATATAAGAAAATTTTCTCGAATGACGAGATCAGATGCTATGGTTGTAATACACAATGCTTTTTATGAATTTTAGTGTATTTCTGTGTTTGATATTGATTACACTTTTCACATAGCACCTAACCTCTTTTTCTAATGATGACCAGTAATAATATTTTTTAATATTATTTACCATTCTCCTAACACCTACGTGACCACTACTCGGTAATAAATGGAAATCATTCATAATTACTTTTTTTTTATGAGATTGTAGGCAAACGGGCAGATGGTTCGCCTGATGATCGCCGCAACACCAGAAGAGTTACAAATGCGTTGCCCGCCTTTTAAATAGGAGTACGCTCTTTTCTTGAAGGTTTGTAGGTCGTATTGGCCCTTTGTTACTTTCTTGTCACAATTCGAATAAATTTTTTGGACGTCCTTCACAATACATATTCTTGGTAAACCACATGTTTGATATTTCGCAATATATTTTAATAGAACTTCTATCAAAATATATATTTTTTATTATTATTCGTCTTAACGATTACAATTTCTTTTATACTTAATTAATTGCAAAATAACGCCATTTCTTTCAGCAAATATCGTCTCGCGAGTTTACTGATAAAGAATCAAAGATCTTCCAAATAAATTATTTTTACTTTCACAATAAATGAAATTCTTATTCTGCGAAAAATATAATTTATCTTTATTATTTAATACTTTACATAGACTTTTTTCTGGCAAAATAATGAATTCTAAATCCATATCACCTTTTTTGAGTATTTCAACGACTTTAGGTTGATCCTATGGCTGAGGCCTATTATCTATAGAAACCTCTAAGGTCTTTATCAAAGCAGTTAATTTGTTCATCCTTTTACATTGAGCGCGAGGCATAACGTATAATAAATTATTACTAATTTTCTTTAAATCGTCTAATGTTACTGACACACGGGACAGTGCATCGGCGACTACATTTTCCTTTCCTCTAATGTATTCGACAGTAAAGTCATATTCCTCTAAGACGAAACTTAGTTAAACGGCTCGAGGGTTTGTCATATTAAAAAGATAAAGCAGGGGTCTATGGTCGGTTCTAATGACAAACTTTTTACCAAACAAATACGGCCTAAAATATTGTATTCATACTATGGCCAGTAGCTCCTTTTCTATAGTAGCATAATTTAACTCAGCTTTGTTGAAACGTCGACTAGCGTATGCGATTGGCTTGCCTTTAGAATTACTAAGAACACTGCCAATAGCGAAACCAGAACTATTTGTGTCTAAAATAATGCATTTTCACTAGAAAAATTTGGGTAATCTAAAATAGGAGGACTATAAATTAAGCTCTTAAGAGTATTGAAAGCATTCAGAGAATCTGTGGTCCATTGAAATTGAACATTATTTTTACATAATCTATTTAACGGTAAACTTACTTGTTATTAATGAATGCCTGCAAAGTTTTTAATAAATTTTCTATAGTAATTACTAAATGCAACAAAGCGCTTGATGTCATCGACACAAGTCGGTGTAAGATAATTTTCAATGACTCGTATTTTTTTCTGGGTCAGGTAAAATTTCGTTCGCTGATATTGTAAAGGAAACACGTCAAGCCAGTTTAGGTTGGCATTTATTAGTCTCCTCAAAAGTATAAAATATTACAATAACGCAAATACGTACAAATGCTGACACAAGATATTATAAAGGTAATTACACACCATACTTATACACTACACCACATACAGAACAGCAATTCTATTTTTTACATAACCAGTCTTACCTTTAAAATTCTTCAAACGATTAAAAACAACGCTACAGTTTATTTATTTTGAATCTTAAGCTTGCATACTACGTCACTCGTCTACAGGGTCGTTGGCATTTTAATTAAGTTTTATGAACTAACTCCTTTTTTGCTTAATACTATTACTTAACAGGAAAATCGCCTCGAGTTCTAAGTACGAACCCCTGTCAGACAAAAGTGTAATTGAGTTTTTCCGTTGGAAAACTTTTCGATAATTGCCCAAGAGAGGTACCTTACTTCTCCTATCTTGACGAGTATAATGCTATCACAGAAAGTGCACCTTTCAAAGTTGGCCTGATTATAGCTTAAACTGTGTATAAGTATTTTTCGGATGACTGCGTGATGTTTTTGATGGATGGTGTGATGGTTTTACTGCGCCTAGTGTTATAGGTTTAATCCCTACACGTGACACAAATTGTGTGTTTCTCAAATAGTTGCTTCGAGTCTAGATGTTCTTTGTGCCCATTGTTTGTATGTTTGTAAAGTCCCCCGCGACCCAGGAATTATTCCTAGTCTTTAATATCACAGAAGAAAGACTTAGCTTCAATTTAGAAAATAACCAATCCAGTACTAGGCGAAATATATCTGTGTTGCGATAGATTTATTTATTTATTTATTGGGTCTTCAACAAGAAATACACATAAAATTCTTACATACTAAACATAGCTATGGTTTAGGTGTTACCTCAATTATAGAAGACCACAGCATGCGATATGGTACAGTCAATTAAACTTAATATTTAAAAAACTACAGAGGTATTAGTAAAAATAATCATTCATCAATAATAACATCGTACAATAATAATTTTGATAAAAGAATAATTAAGCAATACAAATAAAAATAAATAAAAATTATATTATATTACACTTACAGTATACGTATAGATTTTAAAATATTGAAATAACTGACACAAAGAACATTTAAAGTGGATACAACTATTTGGGTATCACACATTTTTTTATCACGTGTAGGTATCGAACTGATTACACTCAATGCATTTACAGTGGCGAGGTATATAATTAAACCATTCTGCCAGCAAGCAAAATAAAATGCGTAGTAATATTAAAAAATGTCACGGATTTTTTGTCTAGACGGTATAATGGAACGTCTTTTAGAATGCCAATTCAAAGCTACAGTGTTTAAATCAAACGAATATTTATCTCGGTAATTCTGTTAGATTCTGGCATATTTCGGCAAACCACAGCAAGCAGTGGACTCTTGTGAATTATTGAGGAATTGTTTTATTCTTTATAGCGTTGTTTTGGCAAAGCGTGCCGTCTCTAAATACTTGTATCCTACTAATTATTTTCCATAAATAATTGACCTATTAATAAAATAATATGGAACAAGCCGACAATTACTATGCTGTGCCCGGCAGGTTCCATAATTGATACATAGCTTTAGGATTACCAACAATTATACTAATTTGTGGAAAGCAATAAAGACTTGAATTGAATCCCAACTTATATTATAAATGCGAATGTGAGTTTATTTTTTTACGCTTTCACGTTCTGACTACTTGACCGATCATCATTAAATTTCAAACTTTCTTATTTATATATAACTAGATTTTTCTCGTGGCTTCGCTAGCGTAAATGAAGGTTGAGAAAAGAGAAAGCTATGTCAATTTCTGTTCCCCTGACAATGTGTATGCAAAATTGCATGATGATCAGTCTAGTAGCCACGGCGTGAAGATGTAACAAATAAACTCAGATTCGGATTTATATTATTAGCTGGGATGTACTTATTTCGTACGATAATATCATTGATACTTTTTCGGATTCACTGCCGCGGCAACATACGCGTAAAATACAATACCTGTAAGTTAAGCCTTTGTTTAACATTTATTACGTTACATCGTATCTTTATTTGCCAATGTTAGCAGTAGCTGAATATTCAGTGTAAGGGTTTTACATAATATTGTCTTCTGTTTACGCGAATGTTATTCATTGAAATTAAACTACTATATACGGTTGTTTATTTATATGTTTATTTATTGTACGTGTTAAATAAACAACGCGATAAAATCCGTATGTAAGGGTTTTGCTTAATCTTGGGATTTCGTGGTTGAATTATAATTGTACGTCGGTTTGGTTGTATCTATAAAAATAAATAAAATTTAAGTGTCTGTTTGTAATGTCAAAATTTTTACTAATTTCATATGAAAGTATTTACGGTACTTATATGATAAAAACAATTAAAAAAAGTTTGTCTGTCGGTTTGTTCCGGCTAATCTCTGAAACAGCTGGACCGAATTTGACGGGACTTTCACTGGCAGATATCTGATGTTATAAATAGTAATTTAGGGTACTTTTACTATAGAACAAAAGGGTACCGCGAAAGAAAAATTAAAGCTTTATATAATAACAGCTAGTCGGTTCCATAGTCAATATTATGTGTGTAAAATTGTATTGATCGCAAAGGATTTACGACACATACATAGTCTGATGGCTAGGTAAGCAGGGGTCTTTCACACTAACATTTCATCAGCCTTTTTTTGGTTATACGTAATAAAAATAGCTCAGTGGGGAGACTAAAATATTGCAATGCAGAGGGTCTCGGGTTCGAACCCAAGTGGCGCACCTCTGACTTTGGGAAGTTATATAATTTTTCGAAATTATGTGCGTATTGATTGACAATTATCGCCTGCTCCGTGCCTCGGAGAGCACGATAAGCCGTCGCGCGTCGGTCCCGGCTGCCATGAACATCTATATTGGTAAGTCAGTGCCCTATAATATCCTGACACTGGTCTAGCCTTAGGGTATCGTTAGCCTTCGGGTTGCGGAGGTCAGGTGTAAAAACTGATATCCAGTCAAATCCGGTTAGAGCAGAAAAGCCGACAACAAATGACTTGGGAATAATAAAGGCTAGGGAGAAGAAGACGTAAGGAAGCGAGCCTATTGTCGTGAAACAGTTTAGTACCTACCTATTATATTAGAAACTTTCACGCAACCGATATCACCCGTAGGTAGGTAGAGCCTTTTATTAATTTTAGTATTTGATTAAATACTAGCTTTTGCCCGTGGCTTTACTCACGTAAAAGTAAAGTAAGTTTGGTTATGTTAACAGCAGTTTTTTTTTTGTAAGTATAGCCTATGTTACTCGGTAATAATACAGCTTCCTAATTAAATCATTACAAACAAATCATCAAATCCTTATCTCCTTATAATATAAGTATAGACAAATATTTAAAAAAAATTATCCAACTTAATCTGATGAACGATGCATTAACACATAAAACAGATCACACAAACGTATTTTATATTAGCAGCTTCCGCGGCTAGACCCACGTTTAAGATCATTCCGTTTCTATGGCTCATAACGTGATTGTTACAGCCTCTATTATATCTGGATAAAGTATATTTCTAAAGGTAAAAGACTATTTTTAAATCACTTTCGCTGCCAAACGGTCCTGAAGATGCCTCGTGCTGAGGCGAAACACGAGTCGACGCATATTCTGTGCTCGATGTGGAACTGCAAGTTGGAGTACGTCCAGGTCCCACGTCGTGGCTGTGCCTATCCAGAGGAATTCGGAATTTATTTATTTATTCAATTAAAAACATAAGTTAACAGCACAGGACCAAAACACTTACATTTTAAATTCACACACAGTCCATATAAAAACGTACTGACACATTACTATGGCACATTAAGAAAATTACAAATGTACATTTAGTAAATAATAGCAACTAGTGAGAACTCTTACATACTACATAACAGTTGGTAAGTACACACTTTTATACTATTCAATCTATCATTAAATATGTCGAGATTTGGATACTGAGAGAGCAATGAATTGAGAAGTGCGATAGCTCTGGGCGTAGGTGCCGCTGCCGCTCGTCGCGTGCGCACTCCTATGGGTTCTGCGAACAACTTTCTTCGTCGCCGAATATCAATACCCTCCCCAGTTATCAGGAAACGTGACGGGATACCCGCTATACCCACCCTTTCCAAGGTGCAGGGGTTGTCCACCTTATTATGTAATAAATGGCAGTAGTGTACCAACAGGAGAAGTTTGCGCCTTAGTTCAAGCGAGTCTAAGCCTACCATTCCTATAACAAACATAGACGGGTACAAGAAAGGATAGTATCCATGCATTTTTTTATAGATAAATCTCGCATATTTTCTTTGGATACGCTCAATCATTAGGTTGTACTTGGCTTCGTGTGGATCCCATACTATAGCATTATATTCAAGCCTACTGCGTACATATGCTTTGTACAAAACCGGAACTTTTCTATTGCATTAGTTGGGGCGGGCAATCCGAGGGTGCGTGGCGGGTTTCCCAATAGTATTATTATTTTTAATCGGTCCAGCGGTTTCCGTGTTTATTCATTAAAACCCAAACAAAACAATTTTTTCTTTGTTATAGTTTTAGTATCGTCCGCTTCGATGGCGTAGTGGTTAGTGTAATCGACTGCTACGCCTGAGGTCGCGGGTTCGATTCCCGGACAAATCAAACATTTGTGTGCATGAACATGGATGTTTGTCTTGTTCTGGGTGTTTCTATGTATAATATGTACATATGTATTTACAAAAAAAAATGTATACATGTATGTTTATCTATTGTCTAGTACCTATAGTAAAGCTCTGTATAGTTTGGGCTAGATAGTGTTGTGTGTATGTGGTAGAATTTTTATTATTATTATTTTATTAGTATAGACATAAAACAGTAAATACGATGATATAAGGATACTTAATGCTGTTAATCTTTCTAATTAACACAAAATAAAAATAAATAAAAGGCACGTATATTCACACCTCAGTATTGGCCCACATCAAATAATTAATTTTATAACTTACTGGACTTTATTACTTATTGGACGAAAATAAAATGGAGATCGAATCATAAAGTTTGAATGCGCAGAATAATTACCGATTTGGCAAGGCGTGATATGGGGTCCGACAAGGATCCAACCATAAAACAGAGACGCGAATATAATATAATTATATTTTGCCTGTGGTTTCGTTTGCGTGAATGAAGGTTAGTTACTTTTTTCTGGACGAATGGTGTGCTCTGTCCTTTTCTGTGTCCTTGGCAACGTGTATGCCAAATGTCATGATGATTGAGTATTAAAGTCGTGAAATCGTAACGTTAGGATGTCATTATAGACTGACATATCATTCCTTAGATAGCTTACCCCAGACTCAAAACAACAATTATTTATAGATCTCACTCACTAATTGTTGAGCCGTACGGAGTTCGATCTCATAACACTCGGTACAAAAGCAACGTCGAAGCGATCACATAAATCACGATACTCTTAGATGGGTGACTATTTAAATACCAATATATACAAAACGTGGCGATGGAAAAGAGTGGCCGTGAGTTTCTTGCCAGTTCTTCTCAATGGTTCTACGCCCTTGCTTTGCTGAACATGGCAACAGGTAAATGTAAATATAAATTCACAATTATAACTGTAACTTTAACATTCATAAGTGTTACTTTGTGACTTACATGAATAAACATATTTTGATTTTGAATACAGTTACACCCTTTTGTGCCTCGGAAAGGTATTAAAGCGATTGTAAAGTAGTAAATTGGCCAAATACTCTGCCATCACCACCTCTATTAATCCTCTATAAAAATATCCATTTTAAGATACTGTATATGCTAATAGTTATTCCCGCAATGCCGGCATTGTCCATATTAATATCGTTTATTTTTTAAGGGTAACCTTCGCGTACAACGTATATTAAAATTTCTCTGGTAGATACATTATTTTACACGAAGAGCAAATATCAATCAGAAGAAATATTTATGTGCAAACAGTTTCAAAATTGGTTGCTAAATAAAATTATAATTATAAAAACAAAAAACCCGACTGCTTAAAAGTAATGAACTGAAAAGAGAAAAACAAGTATCACAATATCTATATAAAATTCGACTGACTAATGCATTGTTTTGTAAGCTTACTTTAGCAAATAATGAAATAACTACATATTTATATTCAAATTAGGTAAACTAAATACTTTATGGTGCCGCATGCGACGACAAACGTAGTTTTGGTAGATCTTTCTTTGAAATTAAACTACTATATACGGATTTTATCGCGTTGTTTATTTATCACAGTATTACAAAATTTTGGAACTATTACACTACTAAACTCTTAAATTTATTTATATTCAGGTTTACACTTTCCCCGACGACAACAAAGCAACCGAAACGTCGGGGAAAGTCTCTCTATCTCCTAGCTTTATATTTCAGACTTAGTTTTATTAACCGAGTTTTATTTTAATATATAACTAAGTACAGGCAACGTAGTTCCTGAGTTCCTAACTTGATTAAATTCTTGCTAGAAAATGATACTTCGGGCGTCCCGATATATAATTGGTACGCTTTTTGACAATTTGTGTTAAAACAGTAATATAAACGTGATATGATATATATATTTTTGAAAGGTTCTTTTCACGATCTTTCGTTTAATACCCATATTGCTAAGGTAAGACAAAAAACAAACTCCCTCCCCCTTTTTTCTTCATTTGCGGGCGCCATTTTGAAAATTTATATAGCCTATGTCACTACCACAATTCTGATGAATTCAACGACACCTGATATGTCAAAAACCGTCCAGCCGTTTGGGCTGTAGGGTGTGCCAAAGAAATGGACATACATAACTACATACATACATACATATGTACATACGCTCAAAAAACATTACCCTCCTTCTGACGCAGTCGGGTAATAAGGAAGTAATTCATATTTTAAATTTGGATATAATAAAAGTGGGATCGTAGTGGAAATATCTCACTATCTCCCTCGGACAGCTGCTTTTAAATAACGATTACGTCAAGTTAAAGTTTGGGTAATGTAACAATTAGACAAAAATAATAAAAAATATGAGTCAGCTACCTTATTGTATAACACACATAGCGTACAAGGAAACGGTTTCATTTATGAAACACATTAAAAAGTTCACAGCTGCATTAATTATTGCTAATTAACACAGATGTGTTAATTAACAATTAGCAACATGTTCACACCACAATAAAGTAAATAAATAATATCAATAATATATTTTACAACATTTTAATAAAGGACTTCAAAGAACGATGGCGGAGGTCGATTTTATTTGAGGCTTAAATGTTTTGGAGGCTTTCCTTCCATTACAAAAGGCTTATTGGACCTCTCGATTACAATACATGAATTTTTACGAGGGCATAAAGGTTCATTCACCTCGCTCAAACCTGGAAACCCGGCTTGAAGTAGCTTAACCATGTAGAAGGTTGAATCTAAGGCGTTTTACAGATGACAGTTTTTCCAACGAATGGTAAAGTCCGTCTGTGTCCGCTGCTGCCCGCGGGTAGTAGTCGTTTGTTCTTCTGCAGCCGTCTAGCAGATACGGCCAGGCACTAAAGGACTTATAATTATTGTCCTATGTGCGCGTTGTTGCATAGGATTCCATAAATTAAATCTTATTAATATTTTTTTTATTATTATGTTTATTTTTCATTTTCTTTATTCTTTATATTTTAATTTCGTTTTGTTTAGTGTATAAGATGTGTACAACTCCTGCATCTGACATAAATGTATAGTCAACATCTTGGTGCTTAATGTACATGCCTATGTTAGTATTTGCTGAAAAGCAACCGAAACGTCGCGACGTTTCTTTCTGCTTTTCAGCAGCCAAAAATAAATAGATTTAATAGTTTAAATAATTTTATTAGCTTATAAATTAGTAAAATAAAATCAATAGTAGTAGTGGTGTAATATTTTCAAAATTTTGTAAGACAGTGATAAATAAACAACGCGATAAAATCCGTATATAGTAGTTTAATTTATATCACATACCCACAACACCATCCAGCCCAAACTAAGCAGAGCTTGTACCATAGGTACTAGACAATCGATAAACTAATATACTTTTTTAATGTAAATACATACATAATATACATAGAAACATCCAGACCAAGGCAAACATCAATGTCCATGCATACAAATGTTTGACTCGTGCGGGAATCGAACCCGCAACCTCAGGCGTGGCAGTCGGTTACACTAACCACTACGCCATCGAGGCCAACGAATAGTGAATATATGCGGCTCCTTCTCTTATTCATTGAGTAACATGAAGTACATGACTAACTTAGTTTCAGGCGGTAATCATTTCGACAGGCAATAATAAAAAATAAAGCCTTACGTTGCTTTCTTATTTAGCAAGGTGGTTCATTCGTCGTGACGGGGCGAATGAATCACCGTAAGAAACTGGCGACAGCACAGCAACCTCTCCCACTTAAGGGACTCAGGTATACTATTAGACAAACTAAAACTTACGCTAATTAGTTTACCTTATTAAAATATAAATAGAATTCATACCTAATTAGAGAATGAAAGCAGTATTATTGTTGAGTCAACGCTACCGAACTATAACAAAAAATAAAAGGTTCTATTCTTAGAATTGACAACAAAGACATTACTTAAATGTTGTGTTCAAATAAAATAATAAATATTTCTAAATACATCCAAAAGGGTTTATAAATTGAATTATCATTACTGTATTGGTTTGATTTTGAATGGCTTTTTGATTGTTTGGTTTCCAGTCGAATAATGTGTTATTAGGCTTTGTTTCTTTCTGGCACTACAGGATAAGCACTCTTATATTGAAACTAGCTTTTGCTGCGGCTTTGCTCGCTCGGGAATAGTAGCTTTCCTGCATAAACACTACCAAGTGCGGGAATAATTTGCCTCCTCCACTGCGCCAACTAGATAAAGTAAGTAGGTTCAGGTTTCAGCTAAAGAAATTATATTTATCTGAACAAAAAGCCAGCACTTAATTGTTTATATTGTGTTTCTAGATATACTTATGTTTATTATAATCTATACAGGGTGATTTTGAAATCGTGTAATTCCTTTTAATAGAATAACCCTGATCATATGTTTTTTTATTAGAATTATTTTCTTGGAAAAATTAGTGTATCTTTTTTTTCGTGAAATGGTGTCAGATAGTCATATATTAACCAACCGAGGCAATTTTATTTTTTTACTAATTAAAATAAAATAACGTGTCAATAATTAATGTCGTAAATAATAACGGGCGGTCTTTTTTATTGCCCCTTATTATTTACAACATCAGTTATTGTTATGTTAAATTAGTAAAATATTAAGATTGTGTCGGGTGGTTAACATAATGATGACTATCTGAAACCATTTCATGAAAAAAATCGGAAAATAATTTTTACAAAAACATAATTCTAATTAATAAAATAAATGGTGAGGGTTATTCTATATCACCAGTAAAATAATAATAATAATAATATTCTACCACATACACAACACTATCTAGCCCAAACTAAGCAGAGCTTGTACTATGGGTACTAGACAATGGATAAACATACATATATACTTTTTTTTTGTAAATACATACATACTATACATAGAAACACCCAGACCAAGACAGACATCCATGTTCATGCACACAAATATTTGTCTGTAAAAGGAATTACACGACTTCAAAATCAACCTGTATAAATTCTTTATCCATTTTTTTAATATGATCTCCAGTTCTACACATATGTATATGTAATTACCTGTCTATTGTACATTATATTATATTGACTCTAACTATTAAGTATGTTTATAAACTGTATGCCGAATAATCGTCCGTGACTAGCCCTTGGGTTCCGACTGAAAAACAGCGCTGCGGTCATCCGTAGCAAAGGCTAAGCTGGTACCTTTTGGACACACTGCATAACATTTTCTTTTTTTTCTTTTTCTACTTGTTTGGTTTTCTTTTTTGTTTTAGTTATAGTAATTATCAGTAAATACTTGTACTGTTACCATGTTAATAGGTTGTGTTTTTATTGGTGTCTCTAATAAATTGCTTTTCCTTCTTTCTTTCTTTCTAAAAGGTACTGGTGTCCTTTCCTGTACCCTAGTCAACATAAATGCGAAATTTCATGACGTTAGATTGAGTAATTATGTAGTTAAATCTAAACAAACAAATTGACA
Source organism: Catocala nupta (assembly GCA_963675205.1). NCBI lineage: Eukaryota > Metazoa > Arthropoda > Insecta > Lepidoptera > Erebidae > Catocala > Catocala nupta. The sequence continues at coordinate 23,034,198 of OY776096.1, read as the reverse complement.
TTCGCATTTATAATATTACTAAGGTTTTCCCGCGGATTCGCTTGCGTTAATGTAGATTTTGACAATAAATTACAATGCCTCGGGAACAGTACTTTTTCTGGATGAAAGGTACCCTATGTCATTTTCTGTACTCCTAATAACATCGTGTAGTTAAGGCGTGGAAACAAACAAACTCATATTTCGCATTTATAATATTAGTTAAAATCATTAGGCTACAACTTTGCGTAAAAAATGCAAGTCAATACATGCACTACTTTTTACATAGATTCACGCCTGTTTCCCAGAGGGGTAGGCAGAGACTACGGATTTCCATTCGCTACGATCCTGACACACTTCTCTGACTTCATTCACTTTCATCACATTCCTCATACACGCTCGCCGGTTTAAGGTGCTCTTAACCTGTCCTTTATCCAGAACGTCTACGATCTGATCAAGAAACGTTTGGGTCCTAGGTCTTGCTCTTGCGACTGTTCCATTCACACTAGCCTTATAAGCTTTCTTAGTCAGTATTTTCTTGTCCATTATTTCTACATGCTCATACCAGCTTAACATACCCTTTTCTATTCTCGTCACTATATCCACCTTTATGCCGCATCTCTCTCTAATCACGCTATTCCTTATTCTATGTTTCAGAGTCACACCACATATACACAGCGATCTCATTTCTACAGCATTTATTCTGCTCTCATGCTTCTTTTGCCATACCCAACTTTCACTTCCATGCATGACATGAACATACTGCAGAAATATAAAAGATAATAATATTCTATCACATATACACAACACCATCTAGCCCAAACTAAGCAGAGCTTGTACTATGGGTACTAGACAATGGATAAACATACATATATACTTTCTATTTTGTAGATACTTACATATTATACATAGAAACACCCAGACCATGACAAACATCCATGTTCATGCACACAAATGTTTGACTTGAACGGGAATCTAAACCGCGACCTCAGGCGTGGCATTCGGTTACACTACCCACTACGCCATAGACGACGTAAAGAAAACTAAATTTCTCTATATAAAGATAACGACTAAAACAGATTTATTACAAAAAGGCTAACCGCCTTAAAACACCTTCGACGTGCCTTTGTGTATTTCTACCTTTGAGCAAAGAGATACATTCACGTATAGGTAGGTTCACATATTTTAGGTTGGGCTGGCGGCGAAACACACGGGTTTGAAACTCGCTAGAGCATGGCACGGTGTTCGTTGCGCACGATTGTCCGCTAATACAGGGACGGACTGGAAACTTCTACAGCTTACATAATGTTGCGCTGTGTTCGAGGGATAAGAATGTAAAACAATATTACCGACTAAAACGTTTTATTCTAGCACACAATTAAATTGAATACACAACAAACACTATACTACACTTTTTCACTGTACCTGCTTCAAGCGGAACGGAAGCGAAAATACTACGGAGTATTTTCGCTTCCGTTCGCTTCGATGAATACTTGACCGGTTACGATTGAACTGACTCGGCGAGCGCTGGACTTTCCCTTATATACGTGGTTAAAGCGTTTCCGGAGTTTTCTAGAAACGTCATACCCGGTATGTAACAATACAAAGATTCGAGAATGTGCCAGCGTGCTCTCTACTCTACTCGTACCGACGAATCTACGTAGTTCCGCAAGTATTCAATAGATGGCGCTGTAATAAAATATTAGACGGAATTGCCGAGTCTTCCACATAATGCCGAGACATAGCACTGGGTGTAACAATCATAATTCGCGGATATTGTTTCCGCTTAATGTATTTAAAATGTATTAACATTGTGTATAAGTAATATACTGTGATATGGTAGCCTTTCAGAATACCATGAGTCTAAAATAACTTTCTAAAAGTACCAGTAAAGGAAATTTCACTTAAATGCCTATTTTCTTAAGTTGCATTTGTATATCGTAAAGCGACGGTTGGCAAGGAATAAGACGCTGGACATACGATCAAGAATTAGTGCGATCGAATTGCACTCATTGCACTAACGTAGCACCAGCGTACAACTCTTAACACGCCACGACATATGACACGCTTTGTTAGCTCAAATTTGACTTGGCAGAGTAACGATACTGTCGATAGTTTCAAAGGTTTTCCTCTTAATATGTACAATCGAAAAACCATTTAAATAATTTTTATATTTTAACTAGCTTTTGGCCGCGGCTTCGCTGGCATAAACATAGGTTTGGTTATGTTAGTAACAGTACTTTTTTAATATAAAATATAGCCTATGTTACTCGGTGATATTATAGCTTTCTAATGGTAGAAGAATTTAAAATCGTTTAAGCAGTTTTTGAGTAAAAACTTATAAAAAAAAAAGCATTCCTCTTTGTAATGTAAGTACCTATAGATGAGTACCATGAAAGTAGTAAAAACCATCTCTACTTAGGGAGTAAGACTCCAGACTTCTGACCAGAGACCTGAGACCAGACTTGGCAGTGTAAAGACACTGTTAAGTTAAACATCTTGTTTTAACAATTAGGACACATCTCTGACTATAATGTAAAGATTTGTATTTTCGATAGTTCCTCGTACATAATTATTTCGGCGATCTAACAAAGACCATTAATTTGGTCGGTATAGTAGTCTATGGCTTTTTATACTGAGAAAGGATCCATACGCAGCAGAGGGCAAGTTTATTAACCCGTCAGTTCTTAGAATGCTAGACCTAATTGAGAACCTATTATATCCAGCCCCCAGTATCTCATTGTGAGCATAGGTTAAAGCTGGATTGAAATTATATTATAGTTCATAGACTGAGCTTTTTGTGTAAACCTCACACATACTATAACAAATAATATTGAATATCCACTTAAACTACATACATACATACGTAAAATACTTTAAAAATATTTAAAAAACACAGAATAGAATTTCTAAATACGTCCCATCGAATATATGGAAAATCCACCCATTTGCCGCTCTAACGGGCCCGTAGGAAATTGTTTCACCAGGTTGCGCGAGGTGCATTTGCACCCGATTTTACTTCTACCGACACACACTCCCTCTTACGTAGGTAAGCCTGCGACTTCAATAAGCTCGGTGCAATCGAATAGCAACTATGACCTGGGGCTGTAAGGAAGCCGGCTTGGAATTCTCACCCGCTTTAGTAGTTCAATGTTTAATAATGTAAACTGACTTGGTGTAGTTGTGAAGTCTACCAAGCGTACTGTTTACGTAAGCTTACTAGAACGACAAATTATACGTGACAAAATTAAATGCCGATCCTAACTAATATCATAAATTCAAATGTAAAATAATAATCTTGGATAACTAAACGATTTTGTGTGAACGGCATATCAAGGTATCTAATTAAGCTGGAGCTCCGAATTATTATTTATTTTTTATTTTTATTTATTTAATCCATTAACAATTTATTACAATCGTGTCTGAATATTACATAATAGAAAAAGAATTTAAAAGAATATAAAAATATTGAGTACATTTAAATAAACAATCCATTAAAAGAAATTATAGTAATTAATTATTAATTCAAATACATTACATTACATACGTATTCATAATTATTATAACTATTATTAATAAAATGTCAACCCTATCAATTGTAATAACCAAAATAATTTAATTAAGTAATGTCATGAGAAAAATAAATTTAATTGAAAAGTAGGTTAATGTCAGGTATAAATATTATGTCAAAAATTAAAATATATATCCACCACCACTTCAATGTCAACCACAAGACAAGCCAGCAAATTCGTCCACAGAATAAAATGACCCCTCCAATAGGAAGGCTTTAATCTTTTTTTTAAAAACATGTGTTTTATAAATATCATTTTTTAATTCTATTGGTAGACAATTGAATAATTTTATACTTTGATATTGCGCACAATGCTTTGTTATGTTTAAAGTTGGTGTGACATTGTTTTTTAAGTTTTTTCTTCGAGTACTTTCTCTGATTAACCTTTCATCTGCACTTTCATAATCAGTTATGTATTTCGACAACTGGCTCAGGACAGTCAGTATATAAAGACAAGGTACCGTTAGTATAGACAGTTCTTTGAAATGTTCCCTACAAGATTCCCATTGTGGAATACGGACCATAGTTCTGATTGCCCGTTTTTGTATTATGAACGCCTTTTCACAATTGTATTTGTAACTATTACCCCAGAACTGAATACTGTATCTTAGCCTGGACTCTACTAGGGCATAATACACAGTTTTTAGCTGACTGATACTAACTTCATCTCTTAAGCTTCTAAGGGCATAGCAAGAAGATGATATCGATTCCTCAATTGAAAGCAGTTCATTTTGCCAATTTAGTAGCGAATCGATATGTACACCTAGGAATTTAACTGTGTTTACAGTTTCTATTTTATCACTCATTAATTGTACAGCCAAGTTTTCAGTATTTCGAGAAGTAGATTTAAATAGCATAACGTTTGTCTTTGTAGTGTTAATTATTAACTTATTTGCTGCAAACCATTTGTGAAAATCCAGTAATAGACTATTTATCTTACAATTTAGTAATTCTATACTATTTGCACTTATGATTGCATTAGTATCATCAGCAAATACAACAAGTTGAGGATTTGAACATAACTGATTTGAAAAATTTAGAAGGTCATTTATGAATACTAAAAAAAAGATGGGGCCTAAAATAGATCCCTGGGGTACGCCTGTTGTCACATGGTGCATTTTAGATTGGTAAGCTTTTTGGCAGTTCATACTGTCGATTGCGCTGACCTCTACGTACATTTGCCTATTGTGTAAGTATGACTTAAATAATTCTAAGACTTTACCTCTAATGCCATAATGTTCTAGTTTGATAAGAAGAAGTTCGTGATCCACAGTATCAAAAGCAGAGCTAAGGTCTAAGAAAACGCCCGCTACTTTCATTTTTTCATTTATTTTCTCTACAATTTTGCTAACTAAGGTATGTAAGGCATCAGACGTTCCAACACCCTTCTGGTATCCAAATTGCCTCTTATTTATAACTTGGTTTGTAATTAAATGACTGATCAGGCGAGATTTTAAGAGCTTTTCGAATATCTTGGATAATATTGGAAGGACCGATATAGGCCTGTAGTTTTTTGGATCGGCCGTTGAGCCCTTTTTATGTATTGGAACCACCTTGGCAATTTTTAATTGTTCGGGAAATAGACTTTGCTCACAACATTTATTAAAAAAGTATGAAAGTGGTGTTGCCAAATTCGCAATATGAGTCTTTATTATTGTTATTTGGACTTCATCAAACCCACTAGAAGTCTTTGTGGGCATTTTTCTAACTACGTTTCTTATTTCATTTGGCGTTATATGAGAAAAGACCATGTCTTTCGTGACCCTTTGACAGCTTTCTCGTAAGAATGAAACTGATTCGTCTATATTAGTCCAATTTGAAGGCTGTTTAAAGTTGAATTGCTCCGCTAATATATTTGCGACACAGGCAGGGTCGTCAATAGACTTATTATTATGTGTTATATTAATTTTTGTTATTAATTTCTGAGTGTTTTTGTTTCTATGCCGATTAACAACCTGCCAAATTTTTTTAGTAATATTCGTTGCATTTGCCAGTTGTCTCCGCACTGAATTTCTCTTTGCAGTTTTCACAACTTTCTTAAACAGTGTCACATATTTTTTCCTGTACGCTAAAATAGATTCGTTGAGACAACTTCCACTATTTATACACAGAATACGTTTCATTCTGCTTGATACTTGAATACCTTTTGTTAACCAATTGATACCAGTACTTTTCTTTTTTACATTAATCTTTATAGTTTTTTTCCTGAATGTACGTTTAAAACATGTACTAAATCTATTTAAAAATTCCCATGGAGGTCCAATCATAATTTAATAAAATATTTTGAAAAATGTCATGACTTTTGCTATTAATTATTCTTTTGTCAATGGAAAGAGTACGATTTGCAACTGTTTTATTGCCTGTCAGCCTTTGAAGTGTTATTTCACATAAGATCCCACTATGCCCATCTGCTAAGCCATTGTGATCATTGAAGATTTTATCTATATATTCATCAGCTAAATTAGTTAAGAAATTGTCGATACATGAAACTGAATTATTACGTATAAAAGTAGCTGTATGCACTAGTGCTCTGAAATTATAACAACGCAATAAATTTAAAAAATCTATACATTTTTTGTTATCTGTCAATATATTGACATTAAAATCCCCACAAATGAGAGCCTTCTTATTACATAAAAATTCAAGCATTTTTTCTAAATTTTTCATAAACTGTTCAAAGTTTTTTTCATCAGGACTTCGATAACAACAGGCCAGATACAGCCCAGTTATGACGTCTTTTATAGAACATGTTTCAAATATACCTTCCTGACACAGCTTATTAATTTGGGGACACTCAACAAATTCTCTATGTATATGTCCAAGAATAAGACTACCGCCTCGCTTTTTGTTTATTCTTGTATTATATGTGATCAATTTATAGTTACTAATACTAAACAAAGGAGCTGAAATTTTATTAAGAAAATGTTCAGTTAAACAAATGTAATCAAGTACAGGCAGTGTAGTCAGGTAAAGTTCAAATTCATCTATTTTATTTTTTATACCACAAACATTTTGATGAAAAATATTAAGAGAAACAGTATGAGAATCTTGGTTTGTATGTGTATTTTTCTTTGTGTCACATGCAAATTCAGATGTTATCCTGTCATTACTGACGAAAAAAATTACTATCAGGTACCATCATAGTATCGTTATCTGTCTGTGTTATAGCATCTACATATACCAATTTATGTTGAATAGTACTTTCAGTCTGAATATACTTATTGCGGTAACTTTTAGACGTACTAGTTATTTTGCCTTTAATACCAGTTACATAACTTTCATAATTGTGTTTATATTTTAAACGTAATATTTCCCTGTGGAATATTCTACTTATATACAATTTACCGATAAATCTAAATTCATTTAAATGTGTTTGATAATCTACAAAAAACATATTATTAAAGTTATTACAGATATAATTCAACAAATTATTTACTTTGTTCACATTTAGGTATCTATTTTTACGATATATACTAACGATACGATTATATACTAACTTTTTCGCCTTCGGCTTCGTTCGAGAACAGAATTTTTCCTGGATGAAAGGTATCCTTTGTCCTTCTCGATATCCATGTCAACGTGCATGCAAATTTTATTACAAACGGTCGAGTAGTTAAGACGTGGAAGTGTAACAATCAAACACACATTCGCATTTATAAAATTAAGTTAGGATAAGATCACATTTTCCATAATTCATTTAACGGCAAAGGAAAACATCGTGAGGATACCTGCATGACTGAGAGTCCTCTATAACGTTCTCGGGGATATGTGAAGTATTTTGGTTTTATTTTAAGACTAGCTGTGCCCGTGGTTCTATCCGCGTTTATGATTACTGAGCCGCTCCCGTGGGTCGTAGCGTGATGGTAAATAGCATATTATCTTCGTCAATAAACTTTTTATTTTTTTTTGTATATGCTGTACAACAAGAAAAAAATTTCAATTCAAACCAGTAACTGCTAGTTGAACGCGCTAATCTCAGGAACTTCTAAGATTAGCGCGTTCAACCAAACAAACAAACTCTTCAGCTTTATAATATTAGTATAGATATGTGACGTTTGACTATGGTCTTACCTTTCTCACACTGAGAAGACGCCGGTGTCCAGCAGTGTGATAGTTTATATAATTTTAGTATTCTAATCGAAAACCACGACCAGTAGTTCTATTTACATATACCTATAACAATGTAGTCACAGAATAAAACACAACATTTTCAGAATAAACATATAGTAACCAAAAACAGACTAGGTATTGAACGAGTGAGCTTAATTAAAAAACGTACGAACTACGCTGAGAATTAACGTTACAATTTAAACTGGGTGAACTGGTTATAACACACACGTAGAATATGATAGACGTATGCCACATCAATCATATTCTACGTGTGTATACTTAGAATACTTGTTTTTGCCTGTAAATGTAGTTAAGTTAGGTAAGTAACATTCCTTTTCTCTGGATGAAAGTTACCCTTTGTCCTATTCTGTATACTCGGCCAACGTATATAGATATGTATGAAATATCAAGATGATCCATCGAGTAGTTAAGGCGTGAATTTATAATATAGCAGCGATAGCCTAGCGGGAAACCGTTGGACTGCCACGCAGAGGTCTCGAGTTTGAACCCAAGGTACGCATCTCAGACTTTTCGAAGTTATATGTGTATTAAATAGTTAATTATCGCTTGCTTTAACGGTGAAGAAAAACATCGTGAGGCAACCTGCATATCTGAGAGTTCAATATAATGTTCTCGAAGATATGTGAAGTCTGCCAACGCGCACTAGGCCAGCGTGGTGAACTATGGCCTAACCCTTCTCACAGGGAAAAGAGGCCCGTGCCCAGCACTGGGACAGTTTAATACAGGGCTGATATTATTATTATATAATATAAGTTGGGACTAGGATACTTCATTGTCATTTCTTTTTAAAAAGCTCCCTTTCTTGTAATAATTCCTATGTCACAAAGACTTAACAAACAAAACAATGAACACAAATAACACCTAGTTTCGGAACGACTATTGTGGATTACACGTCATATTTTCCCCGTCCGAGGTCGAACTCATAATATCTGGCGAGGTTGCAGTGGTGAGGCGACTGACCACTTAAATAATTTTACTAAACTTGCATTTAAGCTGCTACATTAGCGCCACAATTCTGAACAAAATGTCTATTCGTGACGCAGTACTTAAAACTGCGACCTTGACAAATCATGTAATCGCTTTGTCAACTAAGCTATTCAAAATTCCTGCAGGCAGACAAACCCTACAGAGTTTCAGATCCTGATATCGCTCTCTTGCTTCATTCCTATTTAATATATCCAACATACGCAGCAGTGGTAGGCCTTCCACAAGGCCGACCGACGACCTGATAAGGATCGCGGAAAGCAGTTGGTTGCGTGTGGCCCAAGACCGGTTTGGAAAACCTTGGGAGACGCCTTTCTCCAGCAGTGGACTGGAGTCTTTCGGCTGAGATAATAATATCCATCATGCACGCTCGGTTTAGGATAGCTTGTCTCCAAAAGCTCTCTGATCTGCTCAAAGATCATTCGCCTAAGTCTTTTCCTGCCAACTGTCAGAACAAAAAATTACATTATATAATAGTAAATATGACAGGTAATATCGACTTAATGCTTATAATACTAAGGTTTAATTTTGTTAAAATCATAAACAGATTAACGCCCTATTACATTTCAACTACATCGCTATATATTTGGCAACATTGACACCGTACCTACTAATGAAGTTAATTTAATTTCCAACCGGTTAACTGAAACGGTAACAATTAGTTTTTTAAACAATAAAGTTGGTATAAAAGCATACGGCCCACCTGATGGTCAGCAGTTACAATAACCATGATCACTTGGAATACCAAGGATATCACTGACGCCTCGCCAACTCCGAGATAAAGGAATTAAACATAAGATAAGAATGGAATGAGAGAGATGGATGGACTGCTTTTGCGATTGTTACTAACCGGATAAAATAAGTTATAGCATTACTATTCTTACGCTAATGAATGCTATCTTCGTTTAAAGTAAAGATATCACATGTTGTTAAAACATCGCACTCTTAATAAAACAACCACTTAACTCCAAATAAGCAATTGAAACTCTAATTGTGTAACTATAAATTCTAATATTATATCAATATACTCAGACAAGTCTCTGTTTTATTAAGACTGTGACATATCGATATACTAATAACAATTAATATTAATGCGCTGCTCTCACGCGCTTCCTTTCTAAGGAATTTGGATAAAACTTAGCATAAAGATGAACCATGTACTGGATTAACACATTTCGTTCCGTTTCTGAGAGAATTACGCATCAAGCACAGTTTTGCTGCAAGAATCAGAAAGACAGTCGCAGCAGCACACCGGCGGTCAGACACAATGGCTTTTGAATTATATCTGGCATTCTAAAAATTTATTAGTTAATATACAAAGTGGGTAGGTAGCGAAAATAACCATAAATCTGTCGGAATCACTTTGAATGCAGTCCACAAACTATCATGTAGTAGTTTAACCTCCGCATATGTTTCCCAGAAACGCCACTATTGCACATTGAAATCACACCAAAATATCCAGGCTACCGGAGCAAATATTTGGGGATAAAATAAATATTTGTGAAGAGCATTTTACTTGCGCGATTTTTAACACAAAATACGAAAAGTATATATAGTTATGCATACACAGTATGTATCGATTGCGTTATAAAAACCTTAGTGCTTTCTAGAATGGAAGTCTGAGAATAAATTGAAGCGGTAAGGCAATCACAAGAAATCTTTTTGTGCAGACAAAAATCAATAAATCCAGAAATATGTACGTACATATATTGTTACGTGTCTGGGTGTTCTCTGTGTTTATTGTTTGAATGATTGTTAACAAGACACAGTTTTATTGCTTGTGCAGTGTGCAGGCTTTCAAACTAAAAAATACGCGTTAATAAATGTATCCTATGTGGATGGATGTTCTTCACAACATTGGATTTGCCTATATTTTATCCAGAACAACGAACTAACTGGCACAAATAATTATGTATAGTATTCAACCCTCCACTTTCATTGATATTAGCCACGAGTAGGATGTTTTCCGCCATCAGTTTAGCCACTTCCGCCGATGAAGTCCTGTCGACGAAGGCTGTGGCACCTCCGCAATAGTGACAAGCGCTTTTTTCACGGTCTTCTGGCATGTGCCTTTCAGACCCTTCGACATCCGGGCAACACTTTTGACATGTTGCCGGGCGTCCTAGTACTTGTTATTGAGCTCCAATGCTGCCATAAATTTATTATTAGGTATTATATTATATATGCTTTATTGCACAACATGCTGTATTACTGAATAAAGTTTCATCCAAATTCATTCAAGGGTTTACGCGTGAATGAGTAAGGAATATACAAACAATTTAACAGACTTATACATTTATAATATCAGTAGGATTATAAAGTACCTACTTAATTGACTGAAAAAAAACATTATATACTGCAGGTACAGTTTAATGTTTTTAGCAGTCATCTTTCCATTGGCAATGCCTAAACTATATCGAGTTAAGTAAGTATTGAGTAGAATATCCCGGTATTGACAATTATTTTGTAATGGTACGAATGAGTCAGTTCGCCCGGGTGTAGTTCAATACTCTTAGGAAAAAACGTTATATATTTAGGTCCAGTATTTATCGTCCTACAAGGGTGCCGATGAACGACAGAGTAGTCTGTGGGTATATTTTTAACATACTCCACTATACAGAATTCTTGCGATTCAGAATTACTACAGAAAACCCATTATTCTTGTCTGATTCAGACATTGAACCCAGATCTTTCAGATCACAAACACGACCGTAACTTTATGCGATAAAGCTACATGGTAGTCGAAAAACTTGATTCAATTAAAAGTGAGCATTTGGCTGTAAACGTAGAGCCCTTACCAAACGAAATCAAAATTTAATTAAAATTACAATAAAGACATCAAAGAATCCACAGAAAACAACAGGAAAGATTAAAAAAGTAGATAAACAAAAATAAATTAAACATCACAGACACGCGCGAACTCAATCGCTAAAATGTTGCCACAATTAAAAATTCAGTCGAAATCCCCCACCTGGCAACACTCCAAGCGTTGAACGCTGGCCACCCAGTCGACGCCGACATAAAAATTAATTATTATTGACCAGTTTTCACTTGGCTTTGTTTTACAACACTAGCTCTGTAATGGAACTCCGCTTACTGTTTTAAAACTAATAAAATTAATATAAGCTCTGTTTATAACCTGACCCATTGTTGTTTCAGGTTTCTTTAAGATGTTTTCCTACGTTTATGGTTAAAGAAAGCAATAAATTACTATTCCTATAATAAATTCGTATATAAGTTGTGACGCTAAACTCCAAAATATTTGAATCAATCTTTACATAGATTTCAGAGTGCCTAGTGCGAGATTGTTTTATGTTAACCCGATCGACACGTTTATGACGTTCGGCGCTCCCATTGGCCCGCTCCAAGCTCTTAACCAATCAGAGAGCCAAACGCGGTATACGTTTCGATCGCGTTAAAGTAAAAACAACTCGCACTATGCACCTAGTAATATATACGAAGATTACCTTGGCTAGGTTTATAGATTTTAAATTTAAATCGGTTAGCAAGTTAAAGAATGAGCCAGTTAGCCCGATACAGTATAAGCTCAACAATTGCATTTGAATATAATTCAAAAGCAATCGTAGAAATCGTTAAGATTCGTACTGTTAACTCAAAGAACAAAAAATACTGGGCCACAGCTAACAAAGTTTTTAAGGAGTCTCGTCTTATAGAACACGTCTTCTGGAGTAAAGATAATTTATTATAACCAGTTAACTAAATTCATCATACCATAAAAATAAGTATATATAGTTATTGTCGCTTTCAGCTAAACTAAAGGGCCTTTTAAAGGACAATATGTGACTGCTATGTTCCAATGGCTAGCTTTAAAAACATTTTCAAGCATCGGCGATTCTAAACATAATTCTTTGGATAATCATATCATGCAAAGTATTGACGTGTATTCTAAAATACGGTTGTTAACGTCTGCTAGTATATTGTAGACACATATTGCAATAAAATAGTACCCGTCTAGAAACCGCTTATGCCAAAACTCACCCGCGGCCGTGCGCGCAATATGCTTAAAAAGAAATACAAAGTATCACACGTCTCCATATAGTTATAATACTAGATTTTGTCCGAGGAAAAGTTGGATGGACTGTGCGAGGATGGATATGAAAGGGAAAGGGGTATAAGATCAGATGATGGGTGACAGAGAAATATGGAAGCGAAGGACATACTGCGCTGACCTCAAATAAATTGGGACCAGGGCAAGAGAATGATGACTAGATTTTGTCCGTGAAAACGTAGGAAAGTTATGTCAACTTTATACCCCTAGGAAATTGTATTTTTTTCTGGTTGAAAGATACCCTATATCCTTTTTTCCCGACAACGTGTATGCTAAACTTCATGATGATCGATCGAGTAGTTCAGGCGTGAAAACCTTACAAACAAACTCATAGTCGCATTTATAATATTAGATGCAGAAAACGTCCGCAATAAACAGCATTAATGCTATTCATTCATTAGTTGTTCGAAACTAGTATAGTTTGTAAATGACGGTCTTTGTTTAGACATACTAAAACTAATGTTCTCACAAAGTTCATTATTATGTTGCGCGGTTGCGTCGTTTATTCAGCCTGTGTGACGGATATCCGTACATACCACCTCATTTTCCATCGTATTAGCTTTAGAGACGCTAAAGTATACGCAATATTGTATACAAAATGTCATTCGAATGTATTACTTACTAAATTATAGTACGTACGCTGTGTTCTGCGCTCAAATCTATACTTACATATATTATAAAGTTGAAGCGTTTGTTTGGTTGAACGCACTAATCTCAGGAACTACTACTTCGAATTGAAAACAAACTTTTATTGTAGAATAGCCCATTTTTCGAGGAAGGCTATAATCACGCTACCAACAATAGGAGAAAAGCATCAATGAAAGATGTTACAAAAACGGGGAAAATTCCCTTATGTGATGCAGAAGAAGTTGCGTGGGTCAGCTAGTATATATATAATAAACCCTGTATTAAACTGTACCACTGCTGGGCACGGGCCTCTTCTCAGTGTGAGAAGGGTTAGGCTATAGTCCACCACGCTGGCCCAGTGCGGGTTGGTAGACCTCCCATATCGTTTAAGAACATTATGGAGACCTCTCATACATGCAGGTGTTCTCACGATGTTTCCCTTCACCGTTAAAGCAAGCGATAAGTAACTATTTAATACGCATATAACTTCGTAAAGTCAAAGATACGCGTCTTGGGTTCGAACTCGAGGCCTCTGCGTGGAGTCCAACGGTTTCCCACTAGGCTATCACTGTTTTTATGTATTCGAATATTATTCGAATGCAACAGAGAAAGCTGTAAAAACTTAAAATAAGCTTCTATATGCACCAAAGTGGAGAGGAAAGGAGATGTGCATAAACAACCAATAGCTTTACGTTAATATATCGTCATCCAAACTAATATTATAAATGCTGATGTGAGTTTGTTTCTTACGCTTTCATGCCTTATCTTATCTTATCTTGTGTGGGGGCCAGTCCCAGTCTTCGACCCAGTGGGATCTTTTGTGTCGACTTCCCCAATAACGACTGCAATAGATGTGCATGGCAGTCGGGACCGACGGCTTAACGTGCTCTCCGAGGCACGGAGTAGGCGATAATTGTCAATCAATACGCACATAATTTCGAAAAGTTATATAACTGCCAAAAGTCAGAGGTGCGCGACGTGGCTGCATTGCAGTCTGTTGGTCTCCCCACTGAGCTATCGTTGCTGCAACTACTCGACCGATCATCATGGAATTTTGCATACAGTGTGTCAGGGGTGCAGAAGAGGAAAAAGAGGACCTTTCATCCACAAAAAGTATTATTACTAACATTACTTAACCTACATTTACGCGAGCGAAGCTGCGGGCAGACGCTGGTATTTTTTTTAACAATCTAAACATCTCCTCTCTTCTCCACTTCGTTAGAAACCAAGCCTTAATATGTCATTGTCACAAATATGGAAATTCAGCCGGATAAAATTGAAAAATCATTGTCTTTGGTTTAGATCTCTCTGTACCTACATTATAATTAGATATAATCAATCAAATTAGTGTCAAAAAATATTTTCTATGTACCTACAGACACAATCTTGTTACAGTTTTATATTTATATAAAACTACAGTATTGTACAGGTACCTTTTGTACCTTTTCGACGGTATAATCCGCCATCCGCCATCTTAAATGGCATTATAACGCTTCGAATGTAATGCCTCGTGTATGTTTTTTAAAAGCAACTTCTTATCAGCCTATTTTTATATTATTTTACGACGTACAAGGATGGTTAGGAAACCTGCATGTCTAAGAGTTCTCCCTAATGTTCTTGAAGATATTTGAAGTCTGCCAACCCGCACTGGACCAGCGTGGTGGACTATAGCCTAACCTTCTCACACTGAGAGGAGGCCCGTGCCCAGCAGTGGGACAGTTTAATACAGGGCTGACATTATAAGGATGGCATAGCCGGCTGGCTTTGGCCTCTTTTGATGTGGGTTTAAATCCCACATAAAGCAATTATTTTTTTGTCATTCACAAAGCACTGTTCCGTATCTAGGTGTAGTTTGTTGTATATTCACAAAGTCTACGGACCTTGTGACTATACAACATAACTTATATAATACATAACATTACCGTATTCGAGAATTCTCTGTTTTACTATAGAAAAAGGAAGGAAAAGATAGGTAGGAGTGCTTTTATACTTTCTGTTGAGATGATACTTGCCAGTTTTGAGTATTATAATGCATACCTATTTGATAATGATTAATGATCACAGATATATTTATTTATATTGTTTTACAGCATAATGTGTTAAGAGATTAATGGTTTAGAGCTTAGTGAGGTATCGACCATTCGTGATCTCGGAGTTACATTGGATGCACACCTTAGTTTTAGAGAACATATGGATTCTGTGGTTAAGAGAGCCAACCAAATGACGGGCTTCATATCAAGACAACTTAGATCTTTTATGGACCCTAAAGTTATAATACCCGTATATAATTGTATTGTGTGAAGCATCCTTGAATACGCGAGCTCTGTTCGGAACCCAACGTATGTTGTACAATTGCAAATAGAGTCGAACAAGTCCAAAAGAAGTTTTTATATCATCTTACGTTCACAAAATAACATGTGTAGAATATTAATTTCCTATCAATCTAGACTCGAATATTTTAAATATCATCTTTGTATTCGCGGTGAAAGGCATCTGACGTTATATTCCTTTATAACATTATTAATTATACATTGACTGTAAGGAGATCTTGGCAAACATACACTTTGTCGTCCCGCGTCCGGGGAGCCGCCTTTGCGACCGAAAAACTATTTCGCTTCCAAGAGCTCGAACTAATGTGGATAGTCACAGTCCTCTGTATAGAATAGGAAAATTCTATAATGATATTTGCGGTAAATTCGATATCTTCACAAGTTCGTTAGCCTCAGCAAGGAGGGAGATAGGTAGATACATAAAGCGATTAATAACCGACACTGTACTTTAACTTTAAATTTGTAATTATTTTTATTTTTGATGTAGCTTCTTAAAAGCTTCTCATTTTCTGATCTTTGTATATTTTTATTTTTGTTATCTTAGTGTATATTATTTTCAAAATGTGTATTTAACTGCACAGTAATATGTGAATGCTGTGCTCACTATTTTAGAGAGCATACAATGTAATGATTTTAGTTTATAGCTATTTATTAAGATTTTTTTTTAAATACGCGTTCAGTTTGTGAGCCAAATTAAAAAAAACTTTTATTGAGGCATTTCCTCGTCTCTGATTGTTCGGATATCAAATTAGGTATTTATCATACAGAATCGCCGCTCAAAAGACATTTTTATTATATATAATGGCTTTCTTTACGGCAATGTTGTATAATTTCTAATATTGAAATTACAATTACTAATTACTATTAAATTGATAAATATAATAATTATATTGTTATGTTGAACTCTGTATTAGTGTAAGCGCCATCTGTTATTTTTATCTAGAACTAGACACGTTTAGTTACTTGCCCAGTTACTATCGCAACTTATATCGCAGAGGTGCTTGCTTAAAAGTAAAGATGGCGTTAATTCAAATAACTTTAGATAAATTGGATTTACTCCTTGCAACGGGTTTTGCTTACAGTATTAGTTATTGTTTTAGTAATTTTAGTTAATATACTATTGTGCCAATTTTGAATATTACTATAATTGTATAATGCTCCTGGCAAAATTTCTACATGGCGTTGTTAAGTCATAATCAAAAAGGCAAAGTTTCTGTTTTATTAGCTTATTCTAAACCAGTCAAGTGCGAGTTAGATTTTCATATAAAGGACCGTACCATCGTACAAGATATAACACTATGTACTTCTTAAAATACTAATCTTGGCTTATTATTAGGTATTTATAGCAACAGTAGAAATACACACACTGAGAAAATTTAAACCCTCTACCTATTACGATATACGGACGGACAGCGGCAGCTTAAAAAAGGTCCCGTTGGCACTCTTCAGGTACGAGGCACAACAACAAAAAACAATAAAGAGATCCGTTTTCTACAACGGTTTTCTTGTTTGTTTTTTTGTGATAACTTTAAAATCCCAGGAAGGGTTATTGGATACCATAAATAAGCATAAATAATTACGCTATATTAGTGTAATTCATAGTACCGAAACAATATTCTTATTCATTACAAGAATAATTATCTAAGCACTGTTAAGTTAAGACATTCCATCTTTGTAAACCTAACTGTAAAATCATTTTCTAACCCATTCGTGACTCCTATAAAGACACAGGGACCATAAACGATGCTGTTATAAAGAACGAAAGTGTCCTCCGTTCATAATGAGTGAAATCACATTACAAATTCTAAGCATGAGTGATGTTACTATTAATATGATTATGCATGTTATTACATAATGTTTAGTGCATTCACTGCTTATTAAATAGATATGTAAGTTATAATTCTAGTATTAAAGCAATGTTAGTCTTCATAAATGATGAAATAGTTTGAGTGGATTTCTTCGCAACTGCAAATATTCGATTGCCGACAATTACTGTTTTTTTGTCTTACGTTTACGCGAATGTTATTCATTGAAATTAAACTACTTTATACGGCTACTATAGCGTTGTTTATTTTAAACGCTATTATTAGGTACATAATTTTAAATATAATAAAAATATTACACTACTATTTTAAATTTGTGTAAAATATTACACAAAAGATATTCATATGAAAGTTGAAGTCTTTCTTTTCTTGTTTAATCTACTCTAATAAGCTTTGGCGCTCTCTATAAAATTCATATGCTACCGTGGCGCCATCCTAATTTGACGCTTTCCGACGGATTTGTTTCGCACTATAAAATTGTTCTCCTTTCCTCTACTTTCCATAGGTAGAACGATATCCGAATATGTGCCACTGAGCTACAACGGTTGCGCAATTTGGGCTAATAAAGCACGTAGTATCTAAATCTATTCATTCAAAGGGAACTGTCCACTTTGTATGGGGGTTTTGACTGGGAATGGACAGTGACAGAATAATAATTATATATTAATTTAGAAGCATTAACGATTAGGAATTAGAAAAATAACAAAGTTTTGTGTCCAGGTGTTTCTACTTCTATTGTTATGGTGGTTTATATAAAGACATTTGAAATTAAAAATCATTGTCTTTATGTTATTTTTTTTATTATTCTGATTCATATGTTATTAAAATGTTATCTAAGAACTAGGCTGGTGGATTTAAATTGTTTTGATATCTTGCCCATTTCAAAAACCAAATAATTGTCATTATATGGGCTAACCTAACCTACTAACCTAACCTAATGTCCGTCGACCCACCATGCAGTTAATTGTTTTTATGTATAAATTCTGTTCACGCTAAGCCAATAATGGACAGTTGATCGGTTTAGAGATTTCCTAATGCATTTAAGTGGACCCTTTGATCGGTTTTGAGTTTTCCTAATGCATTTAAGTGGACCCTTTGATCGATTTTGAGTTTTCCTAATGTATTTAAGTGGACCAATTGTGTTGGCAAAAAACTTTTCTTATAACGTTTCTATGAATAGCTAGCTGTGCTCCGCGATAACACAGTTAAATTTAGTTCGTAGCGGGATGATATAATACTTAAAGCATAAAACCTTTCTCAATTAACGATGTTTACCTACAAAAGAATTTAAATCAGACTATCAGTTCCTGAGAACGTCAATTAGACAGTTTTTATTTAAATCACCCAATCAACAAACACTACCACACCCCATTACCACAGATGCATCTTGGCCCGCATATAGAACAGGACCTTTCTTAACACAGAATATTTTCTACCGGTGTGCGTTTCCATGAAGAAGTACTTAATAAGTGTTTAAAAAGAGGATAAAGACAAGGATACTGTGATAAGGAAGCTGAAAGATGTGCTGTTGTTGCAAGACAATTAAAGCAATTATGTCGAAGATACTTTGGTAAGTTAAGTATTGAAATCACGACTAGGGTAGGGCGGGGCTAAAAGGTCCAATTTAGTCATATTGCTTCGTTACTATTTAATTATAAGGATTTCGGCAAAGATCAATATACCAATGAGTAGCGTAGTCCTTCCTTTTAACATAATCACTTGTTCTTAGATTCGTTTATGACTATTCACTAGATATCAAAGATTGTGAAAAGCAATTCTAGTGGTTCTTTTAGCCCCGGTCTAGGGCCAAAAAGGACCAGTGATAGGGCTAAAAGTCCAGTATGAATAAATAGCAGGTTTAATTTGATAAAAGAAAATAAATAAAATGAAATCCAGTTTAATTAACGGGTACTTTATATTTATTACGAAAAATCAACTGTACGTTATATTTATCAAGAAAAATAACAGATAGGTATAGACTACACTCAGACTCACATATGTTTATTATGTTTCGCAAATAAATGATTTGATTTGATTTGATATGTTTCTAAGCTTAAAACTATGGCACAGTATATTTTCAGTCTTAATAACAAGTCTTTAGTTTGATTTTTGGTCCAAGATCTACTACCTAATTGACTTAAACATATATTTTTGGTCATAAAACATGGAAATTATTAAAAACAAACAGAGAAATTAATGTAATTTAGTCCTCTTCAAATAAAGACGGCAATGACCGGTTAACGCACTTGTCATGGGTCCAACCCTTACAAATAAAGCATTGCACCCAGCCTTCCCCAGGGACGCTGTCTAAATATGACTCACAACAAATCAAACAAAAGCATTCCTCTTCAGAATTCGAACTGTCGTTACTTTCTTCTGCTATATATTTTTCTTAAGCTTTTTTGCGTGAAACCACTTTCTTTTCTTTCTTCTTGTGTAATTCCAACGATAGTGCTTCATTTTCCGGGGTGTCTGTTAATATTGGTGTCGCTTTCTGCTGCTCCAGCTCCTCCAGGGAAACGGCCTAACAAATTCTGGGTAAAACGTTACATTTGAGGAAGTGACGCCCGTCTTCCCCTCCTGCCCGGCGATAGCTGATATATAGGCCGATCGCGTCCTGGTTCAAGCTCTCTCTTCCGGCTGGCTTCAACACCACACAATTCTACAGCTAAGTGTTCTTGCCTCACAAGAACCACGCAGCAAGTCCTTTTTACTCGAAACACGCCCTGACTACTGTTCGCGTAGGATTATGTTAAGCTACCTAGTAAAATTGGTGAAATACTTATATATATCGTCAATCGTTAATTAAAAGTGTTAATTGTTGTACTATCTTTTAATAATCTTTGCTTAGCTTAACCTCAAGTCACCACGTCCCTACAGCGTGGCTTGTTCTATTTCTAGATCAATCTGATCTACAGTAAATAACTACATAAACGGTTACATAGACTGCATTTATATTTGCAGTAGAATTCAACGTGACTGCAAATACCTGGAAGGGTAGGTAATGATGTATTCCGCTTAATTATTTATTTACGTCATTAGAACGGCCGCTATACTAACTTTTACATAATTCCTTACACAGCGACAAAATCTTTTTCCATTCACCAAATATATCACGCTCAGTGTTGTCCACAAGGAGAGCGTTGAGTGTGGCGAGACCCGCGAGAGACCGAGGTGCAGGCGAAGTAGCTCATATTTAGACAGATATTCCTACAATTTTACCTTTTTTTGCTCTTAAAAATGACCATACTCTGCCTGATGGTAAGCAGTCGTGAGGTCTAAGAGCAGTGGCCTCCACATCGTCCTCATAGCAGCCGAGGCAATATTGAGGTCTCTACTTTGACGGCCTGAGATGGAGCTTTTTGAAGGAAGAAGAAAACACGTGCCTTGGCTGAGAATTCCATACCTTGATCGTTTGGCAGAGGTATGAGGACCCAAACTTGTTGGTACGCACTCTAGTCGACTCCACCGTGTAAGGATGGCATCTTAGCCCAACACGCGTTGTTCTGGATAGGAATGGGGAAGGCGGGATAAGGTGGAATAACTCTTTAGAGCACTCCCTGTGGTATATTCTGTAGAAACATGCCAATGAGGCAATGTCCTTACGGAGTTGCAGAGATTCCAGTGAACTCGTGACCCGTGGATCTCCGATGATACGGACAACCCGCCGCTATAACCTGTCGAGAGCGTTTAGCAAGTACTCCGCGGAGCCATCCCAAAGATGAGAACAGTACTCCACGCAGTCTTACGTCTACACGAATGTTATGTATGTTTACATAGTATTAAACTGCTTTATACGGATTGTGTAATTGTTAATAAGTGTCGTGGGGGGAAGAGGTACTTGTGCGAAAGTTGTCTTTTAAAAAATTCGTAAAGTTGTTTATTACAATTGTGCGGGACAGCAGCGCCACTGGCGGAGACCATGTAGACTAAAGCGAATAATTATTAACGTTGTAAATAGTATTAAGATATTGATAAGTTGTATGATTTATATTAGAATACGTTATAACAAGTGTAAATATGTATAGTTTGTAAAGATTTCATGTAAAGTTACAGTTTTTTTGACAAATTACTATAAGCGGTTCTCGCTATGGTAAAGAATCGTTGTACTTAAGCTTGTGACACAAAATATAAGTAGATTCTGATTGGTTATAATTCTTAAGTTCTAATTGATTGTCCAATTAAAAAACTTGTATTCTTGAATGAGAAATCATATAAAAGACGGTGCCAAAATGTATGTCGACACAGTCCACCGCCAACAGTACAACAGTGAACATCAAGATTAGCCAAATAAAGGAACACAAGAAGACCCCATACTTCAGACTTTCATTATTCACCAAGCCAGCACACTTAATGTACACAGTCCGGTACATTAAATGGTCCTTCGAGCCGGATCCCAGTGAAGACTGAAATCTGAAGACTACAAGTTTTACAAGCAAGTTAGAAGCTCAAGCCATCAGGAAATCGAAGAATAGAACATGCCGGTGACACGCTCTGAAGGAAGAGGACGCAAGATGGTCTCGGACCAAACTCCCTCGTCGTCTGAGGATACGAGCACCTCAACGACAGGAATTACGACCGAAGCAAGTTCAGCCTTTACAGCAACGGACGCTACTATCACAACAGATAGCAACGCCGCATCTGTCGCCGCGACGCTAGCGCCCTTAGTCGGACTCGCCTCGGGAATTGAAGCGCCCTCCGCTGCCGCCCCTTCAGTAGCACCCTCCACAGCGACGACGCTGCCGATCGACGCTGTATTTATGTAGCCACCTGGTACGAGGGGTGCCGAACCCCCCCTCACCTGCCCCGAAGTCCTGATGCGGAGTGAAACTACGACTGTCAAGAGAAGATTGAAGAACACCGGTGGCCTGCCAGAGCCGTGCAGACCACAAGGACCTTCCGCCCCCAGCAAGAAGGGGTCAAATGAAAGGTCCTCAGCAAGTCGAGTCAAAACACAGAAGATAGCGAAGGCACGGGAGGAGCTGCTTCGACTGCAAGTGGAGTTAGCCACCGCTCGCCTTAACGCCTTAATAACAGAAGACTCCGATGAAGATGAAATACCAGAAGACGTCTCCGTTTGCACCGAACGCAACGAACGAGTCGACGACTGGTTAGAAAAGCAGAATCCTCAACCCATATTAGCAATCACCAACGAGCCGCGCCTGTCAGAGGATCTGCCGAACAAAAGAACAACAGACGAGCACTATCAGCCGACAGCCACAATGCAACGAACACCGGCGGGAATATCAGAAGAGCACCATCAATCACCGTCTACCACACCAGCGGGAGCTCAAGACTTCAAGACGCTAGCTGAAGCCATCACACTCGCCGTTAGATCGGGTCAACGCCCCAAGTTCATTGACCTACCCGTGTTCAGTGGATTGCATCAAGAATGGTTACCCTTTCACGCCGCCTATTATGAAACTGAAGAAATGTATACCGGCGTTGAAAATACGAACAGATTGAGAAGAAACCTCAAGGGGAAAGCGAAAGAAGCAGTCGAAGGACTACTCATCACAAACGGTCACCCATCCGAGATCATGAAGACCCTCGAAAACCGTTTTGGAAGACCAGAAGCGATCGCGATGATGCAGATGGAAGCGCTACGAGGATTGCCGCGCCTCACCGAGTCGCCGCGCGACATCTGCATCTATGCCACAAAGATCTCAAACATAGTGGCAACTCTGAAAACTTTGAAATGTGTTAACTACATGTACAATCCGGAAGTGAGCAAGACCATAGTTGACAAGTTAACACCCACGCTACGCTACAGATTCTTCGACTTCTCCGCTGCCGAGCCGAAAGAAGATCCAGATCTTATTAAGCTAGAGAAGTTTATGAGAAGAGAGGCGACGCTATGTAGCCCCTACGCGTTACCCGAGCAAACACCGACTCAGCCATCATTCGTCACACCAAGAAGGCCGCAGAAGGTCCACAATGTTACAGAGAAGCCGTATACGCCGAAATGTCCAGCCTGTGAAGAGATGGGGCACGCGGCGACTGAGTGTGGACGCTTCAAGAAAATGACTGAGAACGAACGTTGGGACATAGCCAAGTCGAAACGCCTATGCTTCCGATGCCTAAAGTTTAGGAACAGCATGCATCGTTGTCAGACTAAGCCGTGTGGGATAGACGACTGTAAGAAACCTCATCACAAGCTGCTACATTACGTCAAGAAAGCCGAGAAGACAGAACCAGAGGCAACAGAAGTCATCACCTCTACATGGACCTTGAAAAGGAAGGCATTCTTGAAGATTATACCGATACAGGTGGAAGGCGCAAGCGGACAGATCGACACCTACGCACTAATGGACGACGGTTCAACAGTCACCCTGATAGATGAACACCTGGCTCAGCAGATAGGAGCTAAGGGACCCGTTGACCCACTCAGGATCCAGACAATCAGTGACGTCAAGACATCGGAAGTGGCTTCAAGAAGAGTAACGTTTACATTAAAAAGTCACAACGGTTTCGCCGGCAAGATACAAGCGCGCACAGTGAGAAATCTTCAA
The DNA here is from genome assembly GCA_963675205.1 of Catocala nupta. NCBI lineage: Eukaryota > Metazoa > Arthropoda > Insecta > Lepidoptera > Erebidae > Catocala > Catocala nupta. The sequence goes on along the minus strand of OY776096.1, from coordinate 23,010,175 downwards.
GTGTCATACCAAAGTGTCCTAAGGGAACATCTGAAAGGATGCAAACATATACGTGAAATTGAAGATCAACTAACATATGATAACGTGAAGCCAAGGGTTCTAATCGGTCAAGACAATTGGCATCTGCTGCTGGCGTCAAAAGTGAAAAAAGGAAACAAAGATCAACCGGTGGCATCTCTTACGCCGCTAGGTTGGGTGCTTCATGGCAGCCTTACGAAACCGAAAGCATGCAGTACTGATTTCGTATCACACGTAATTGAAGAAAGTGAAGATCGCATTGAAAGCCTCGTTAAACAGTACTTCGAGATGGACGCGATCTGCCTGAACCCCAGAAGACCCAAGTCAGATCCTGAAGAACAAGCCCTTCGCATATTGGAGAATAACACCAGAAAGACAGAAGATGACAGATACGAGACAAGTCTCCTGTGGCGTAAAGAAGATTACAGCTTACCCGATAACTATGAAAACTCCGTGAAACGACTGCACAATATAGAAAAGAAGCTGGACCGAGACGAAGAATTGAAAGCCAAGTACACAGAACAGATGACAGCTCTCATTAAGAAAGGGTACGCCGAACCTGCACCGCCGCAGGCGACACTCGGGAAGACGTGGTACTTACCACACTTCGCAGTGGTCAACCCTATGAAGCCGGAGAAGCTGAGAGTGGTACACGACGCTGCAGCCAAGACTAAAGGCGTATCACTCAACCACATGTTACTTAAGGGCCCAGATTTACTTCAGTCACTGCCGGGAGTTGTCATGAAGTTCCGACAACACGCGATAGCAGTTACAGCCGATATCAAGGAAATGTTCATGCAAGTTAAGCTGCGAGAACAAGATCGAGACGCACTCCGTTACCTATGGCGCGGAGACAGGAGAGATGACAAGCCGCCCGAAGAATTCAGGATGACGTCATTAATATTCGGCGCGTCAAGCTCCCCATCCACAGCGATATATGTAAAAGATTTAAACGCGAAACAGTACGAAGCTACACATCCGGAAGCAGCGTTAGCAATAAGAAGTAAACACTACGTCGACGATTATCTAGACAGCTTCGAGACATTGGAAGATGCCATACGCATAGCAAAGGACGTGCGAGATGTGCATAAACGGGCAAGCTTCGAGCTAAAACAGTGTAAGTCAAATTCACCCTCACTACTGGCGGCGTTAGGTGAACAAGAGCGAAAAGAAGACATCGAGCTGTACACATCAGAAGAAACGACGGAACGCGTGCTAGGAGTCATATGGAAGATCACTACCGACGAGCTGACCTTCAATCTCAACCTGACCAGAGTCGAACCGAAGCTGCTGGAGGGAGAGACACCGACGAAGAGAGAGGCCCTCAAGACCGTCATGTCTTTGTTCGACCCACTCGGCTTCGCATCCCCGGTCACCATCAAGGCGAAGCAATTACTTCAAGAAGTATGGCGCAGAGGAACGGACTGGGATGCCGAGATTGAAGAGGACCTAGCCGAAGAGTGGAAAGTGTGGATGACCCATCTACAAAGACTCCGAGACGTGACCATACCGAGGAGATATCTTCACTACAGCAACGCGACAGAACTACAGCTTCACATATTCACCGACGCGAGTGAGTCTGCCTACTCAACAGTGCTGTATTGGCGTGCAGTGACACCGAATGGGGACACAGCCGTATCCCTCATTATGGCTAAGGCAAAGGTGGCACCGTTGAAACTCACGTCAATACCTAGGCTAGAACTCCAGGCCGCAGTAATGGGCACAAGATTAGCCGAGGCCGTCACAGAAGCTCACGAGAGGAAGCCCGATAACAGAACGTTCTGGACAGACAGCAGGACGGTGCTGACATGGATAAAGACAGGCTCCAGATCATATAAGCCCTTCGTGGCACATCGTCTAGCAGCGATAGAGGAGAGCACGAAAGTGAACGAATGGCGTTGGGTGCCGACCAAGCTAAACGTAGCCGACGACGCCACCCGCGACGTTCCTATCGAGTTCAACAAACACTATAGATGGTACAAAGGTCCCGACTTCCTATACGAAGATGAAAACCTCTGGCCGACCGAGACATCAACCACGAAAACAGAAGAGGAATCGTCAGAAGAAAAGGTACACCTCATTCAAGTTCGAAGAAAAACAAAGCTAAGTGAAAGCCTGCCGGAAGTGTCACGTTTCTCCGACTGGACGCGCCTCCGTTTCGCCACAGCGAGGGTGCTACAATTCCTTCAGTTGTGTCAACGTCCAACAGAAAAGGTCAATTATAGAAGAACCATCAGAAACAAGGAAGCGGACCCGATATGGAACCGATCGAGCGAAAAGAAAATAGTGAAAAAGATATCCCCGTCAACCCGTAGTAATAAGTTCATTCCGCTAACGGCAGACCTGATAAGAAGAGCAGAAGAACTTCTGATGCGTGCGTCACAAGAACAGGCGTTCGCAACTGAAATTGAAGAATTGAGATACGACAAGCCGGTCAACAGTGAAAGCCGTCTTCGACACCTGAGTATTGAACTGATCAACGGCGTTATCAAACTGAGAAGCCGCATCCGCGCCGTCAAAGAGGTGGGCGAACAGATTACGAGCCCTATGATACTGGACGGAAATCATGCGACAGTGAAGCTATGGATACGAGCAGTACACCGAGAGTTACATCACGCCGGTGTCGAGACAACAGTGAATGAGTGCAGACAACATTATTGGGTACTACGGTTACGCCCGATAACACGAACAGTGATAAGAGCGTGTTTGTTTTGCCGAATGAAAACGCAAACACCTCCATACCCGAGGACTGGGGATTTGCCAGCGTGTCGTTTAGCACACCACAAGCGACCATTCACTTACACCGGAATAGATTACTTCGGGCCCTTATCTGTAGCAGTGGGAAGGACGCGGCAAAAGAGATACGTAGCGATATTCACCTGTTTAACGACACGCGCCGTACATTTAGAGATAGCGGGGTCATTAACCTCCGATTCTGCTATCATGGCATTAAGGAGGATGATCGCACGACGTGGATGCCCCACAGAGATATGGTCGGACAACGGGACCAATTTGAAGGCTGCGGACAAAGAGCTTCGAGAGGCGATCGCCGGAATGGAGCAGGAGGCATCAAAGAAAACCATCTCCTGGCGTTACATACCGCCCGGGGCCCCATTCATGGGCGGGGCATGGAAACGACTAGTGAGGTCGGTCAAAACCGCGCTCACAGCTACGCTACACGAAAAGTGTCCGACGGAGGAAGTTCTGACGACCCTGCTCAGCGAAGCCGAATACACCGTGAACAGCCGACCCCTCACACACGTCTCCGTCAGCGCCGAAGACCCAGAAGCCCTCACCCCAAACCACTTCCTATTGGGTGGACAAGGGAGAGTGCCACTGCCAGGGACGTTTACCGACCGCGACGAGACCTCGAGATCGAAGTGGAGAGCAGCGCAGCGCCTAGCCGACGTTTTTTGGACTCGTTGGCTCCGAGAGTACCTGCCCGAGCTTCAACACCGGCGGGAGCCCCACGGACGAGGACCTGCTGTTAAGGTCAACGACCTAGTGCAGGTCGTCGACCCCAATTCGCCACGAAACATATGGGTACGAGGACGAGTGACGGCGACCTACCCTGGACCGGACGACGTGGTGAGGACAGTGGACCTCCGGACCAAAGGCGGCATTCTACGTAGACCTGTACGCAAGCTGGTGGTACTCCCTGTGAACATGGACAACGCGCCCGCACCGACTGAAGATGCGAAGACTTCGCACGGCGGGAGAGATGTGCGGGACAGCAGCGCCACTGGCGGAGACCATGTAGACTAAAGCGAATAATTATTAACGTTGTAAATAGTATTAAGATATTGATAAGTTGTATGATTTATATTAGAATACGTTATAACAAGTGTAAATATGTATAGTTTGTAAGGATTTCATGTAAAGTTACAGTTTTTTTGACAAATTACTATAAGCGGTTCTCGCTATGGTAAAGAATCGTTGTACTTAAGCTTGTGACACAAAATATAAGTAGATTCTGATTGGTTATAATTCTTAAGTTCTAATTGATTGTCCAATTAAAAAACTTGTATTCTTGAATGAGAAATCATATAAAAGACGGTGCCAAAATGTATGTCGACACAGTCCACCGCCAACAGTACAACAGTGAACATCAAGATTAGCCAAATAAAGGAACACAAGAAGACCCCATACTTCAGACTTTCATTATTCACCAAGCCAGCACACTTAATGTACACAGTCCGGTACAACAATATTGTACACAAAACCTTTGACTTGCAAATGCACCTGTATGTCCACTACGATAGTTTATAGTAAACACACATCTAAATCTATATAAAATCACCTAGTTTACAATAATAAAATATTTCCCACCGCCTTTCTGTGTAGCTTTTCATAATAAATAACATAAATACCGATAGTTTAAATTATTTATACACTAGCGACCCGCCCCGGCTTCGTACGGTTATGTTATGATATAACTTAAAGAAATTAAGCAGCGTTTTTGATGAAAATTCTCAAGCGGCTTGACTATTCTAACAATTATCGTCGTATTTGAAAGTTTTTTTTTTATTAAAGTCTTTTCCTTGGAATAATTTCGGTATCGTGGGGGACTTTACAAATATTCAAATAACTAACACAAAGAACATCCAGACTCGGCACAACCATTTGTGGATCACACAATTTTTTGTCCCGTGTGGGATTCGAACCCACAACACTCGGCGCTGTGATAGCAGTGAGGCGACCACTTAAACCTACGCCATCGGTACAGTCATTTACAAAAAAAAACCTTAAATTATACACCTAAACCTTCCTCATGAATCATTATGCTTATTGGTGAAAACTGCATGAAAATCCGTTCAGTAGTTTTTGAGTTTATTACGAATAGACAGACAGACGCCGCAGGGAACTTTGTTTTATTATAATATGTAGTACTAGTCTCACACCTACATCCCCGAAGGAGTAGGCAGAGAGATGTGTATTACTCGTTTCTCCGACTATGACTTTAAGTACCACGTAGAGGTCAGCCTATTGCCGTTTGTTGAGCACAGTTCCAAATTCCATGCTGCTAAGGATTTATTTGACATAAAACCCACTTTGCTCTAGTCGGTACTCGAACCCGAGATCTCATGCACAACAGGCTCATTTACCGCTGCGCCACCACTCTTTTAAAGGGTATTTCTAAGTAGTGTTGCAAGCGATCATTAGGCAGTTACGGCACGGCTTACGCTTGGAACCATAAAAGGAGTAAAGAAATTTAAAACTGTAATGGTAAGTAATATAATACACTGACGGACTCATAAACTGCATCAATGTTCAAGATTCAAGACGCTTCAAAGGCGTCTTGAATCTTGAACATTAAACATTTTAACCAAGTATTTAAATTTTTTATACAAATTTAAATTGAGACCTATAGTTTGGTTCGTTAACTTCATAACAGCGTAGTAGTATCCTTAAGTGTGTGTTTATATACTGGAAAGGACCGTTCAATTGTTCCGAACAAAAACGATAAATGTAACAAACATTGTTTTTGTTGATTAATTGAAAATTGGTTTTTACAATAAAAAAAGAAGTTGAGTCACAGGTTATTTTTCTTTTAATAAGGTGTATTGCCTCCACGTGTCCTTATTACAGATTTTAATCGGTTCCGCATAAATCTGATTAGGGTTATTAAATTGTCTTGCGGAATTTTGTTCCATTCTTTTGAAATGGCTGTTCTTGTGAGCACAGGATTTTTCGCATATACAGCTTTTTTTTAAACTGTCCCAAACATGCTCAATGGGATTAAGATCCGGGCTGCGTGCTGGCCAATACATGGTACGTATCCCAACCTCTTCGCAATATTGTCGATCTTGTGCAGCGGCGTGGGGTCGGGCATTATCTTGCATTAAAGTAAAATTTTCGCCAATTAATCCCACGTAAGGTACCACATGAACTTCTAAAACCTCTGTTATAAAGCGTTGTGCCATCAAACCACCTCTTCTACCGTTTTGACGAACCATGTCGATGAACACAAGTTCCGTTCGCGATCATCGAAATGCCACCCCACACCATACACGAACCGCCTCCAAAAGGAACACGCTCCTCAATGCAACTTTGAGCATATCTCTTCCCACGTCGACGATAGGCTCTTCTGCGACCGTCTGCACCATTTAAACATGTCCTACACTCATCGGTGAACAATATGGAGGCCCATTGCTCTTCAGTCCAATTAAGATGTTCACGCGCAAATCTTAAACGAGCTGTGGACCATTTGCTGGTCTAAAAGGGGTGATTGCCGCTTCCGTAAGCCTTCTTATTTTTCGTGCACCCACGTTTACTCCACGCACTTCATTCAGCTCTGTTTTGTTGTTTACTGACGTGAGGAAACGATTTCGTAGGGAAGTTGAAACAATAAATCGGTCGTCAAGACGGGTGGTTGCTCAAGTTCTGCCGGTACCGGGTCTCCTTTTGTAAGAACCTGTCTCTACAAACCTTCGGTATACTCTAGAAACCGTAGACTGGTTTAAATTCAAATTTCTAGCAATCGTTCGTTGATCCAAGCCTTCTCGCACCAATGCCACAATTTGAGCGGCTTGTTCGGACGAAGTATCCATATTTATGCTTACGAAACTTTTGTTGAGTTTAAAAGACTAATAATCCATACTATTGGTAGGTAACAACAATTTAAATCGCAAATGAAAAAAGAAACGAATTAATTTCAAACTTTAATAACACACGAATTTGAGACTATGCATAAATTTTATTTTTCCGCCTTTAATTTTATCTTTTAATGCAGTTCTATTTTCAAATTGGGATTTTTTGTTATTAATGGACAGTCTCGACATTTTCATTTAGTTTACTCTAAAAAGATTGCATACTTATCCAAAAAAAAAATTCGAAAGCAATCCTGATCTTTGATGCAGTTTATGAGTCCGTAAGTGTATTAAAGTAATATACAGAATGATTTTGAAATAATATTAAATAAAATAGAAAGAACAGTATAAAAATAAAATTAATAGACTAATATTACAGATTATATTCAGTCTACGTCATCATCAATAAGAATGTAGTAATAAAACAATGATTGTGTATTGAGTGTATAACTAAATAACAATTAATTGTACTGCTCAGCGGTCGTTGTTCGACCTATTAACCCAACCAGGGGCGCTCAACATTTTATCGTATACTAGATTTTGCCCGCGTCTTCTCTCGCGTTAAAGTACATTTATGTTAAGATAGATTATTTAGTAGCTTATATGTTATTCTGATGTATAAACAAGAATACTGTAAAGTTTCATCTAAATCCGTTCAGTAGTTTTTGCTTGAATTAGTAACAAACGTCCATCCTCATAAAATTTCACATTTATATATTATTTATAATATTAGTATGGACTAGTTGCGCCCCGCGGTTTTACCCGCGTAAGTCCCGATGCCGTGGAAATATCGGGATAAAAAATCCATACAGATAAAAATCCAGGTCTCCAACTATCTACATACAAAGTTTCATCGCAATCGGTTCAGTAATTTTGACGTGAATGAGTAACAAATACCCATCCTTCCATCCTCACAAACTTTCACATTTATATATTATGGATTGTCTTACGTTTACGTGATTGTTACACATTGAAATTAAACTAATTATATAATATAGTGAAAGACTTTTCCCACGGCTTTGCTCGCGTTAATATAGGCTATGTCAATAAATTTACATTCCTCGGGAGCAGTACTATTTCCTGAATGAAAGGTTGTCTGTCTTTTTCTGTTCCCCTGATAACATGTACGTGAAATTTTATGATGATCGGTGGAGTAGTTAAGGGCGGAAGCATAACAAACAAACTGACGTTCACATTTACCTATAATAATAATTAGTAAGGATTAGGATAGATGTCATTTTCGTAGGATAGACATTGAAAATCTCATCAATACAATTTTGTTATTAATACCTTTACTTGTGTTGAAAATTATAAGTAAAGTATATTTATAATTTTCAACACAAGTAAAGGTAATAATAACAAAATTGTATAGATGAGATTTATAATTTTTCAACACAAGTACTGCTTAATAGATAACAAAAGAGCTGACGAGAAGGCTATATCTATCATTTGAATAATTGTACTTTAAGTTTTGCAAGGATATTTTTTGAACCGGATTTGTTTTGAGAACAGTTGAATAACGCCCTATTAGGGTCGTTTTGAGTATTTACTTTTCATGCTCTAGTAAAATATCAGCTTCTTTTCTGTATATAATATCATGGATTAAAACTTTATTTTACGGATTATAACGCGTCTTATTTAAATTATGACGAATTTTCATTTTCCTCATCGTTTTGTCTACTTTCTGTAACCATTATTATGGGAAGACTAGGGTGGTGTGCATCTCAATCTTAAAGTGTGAAGTTATATCAAAGAACCCGAACATTGTTTAATTATTAATGAACATGTTATCGTTAAATTAATCAATTGATTGAAATACAAAGGAATAACACATATGAGTGTCAAAGTTACACTTATGTAAATTTAGATTTAGCTGTTGCCAGGTTTAGCAATTCGACTTTAATAGTTATTTTTATTCTTCACAAGATAAAGAGGAGTAATAAAATAATACTGATTTAAATTACCATTGCGTTGATCTTGTGGTTTAAATTGCCGCCGATCGTGAGGTTCCAGATACGATTTCTGGGTCGTGCAAAGTATTATTGCTCTTGGCCCGACCCCGCAATTGTATTTCTCATACAATAGGTAACGGATCAGGCCATTAGGAAATTCTCAGTGATAGCAGCAAATGTGACCGAAAGATAGGTTAGTACGTAGCTTTTAGAACACAGCTTGGGAAATGTGTGTTAAATACTTCTGCCCACTCTTTCTGGGATATGCAGGCGTTAATCTATGTTATTTTGTATACATTTCATCTGCCACGATAGTCCAATGACAATTGTTGTAATACAGCTGCAGCCCCGGCTTTAACTGTTAGGTAGGATAGAAGGAATGATCGGCTTTAATATTAACAGTACCATGTAATTAAGAACAAAGGCCGATAGATGAAGGTTCGTTGCTGTAACATGAGAACCTATTGTGAAAACCTGCGGTATATCCAAGTTCACCCTTTTCTAAAGTTAAGAAATTATATTAGTTAGGTACGCCGATTTCATTATTTATAAATGACGTGAACATTGTAATTTCTATTGTCTTTTTATAAAATATTGTAAAATAATATAGTATTATTTTTTTAGCTTTTAGCTAATGGTTTCATTAAAGTTTAGTTTTATTTTACACAATAGTATAATCATTTCAATTAAATAAATAAAAAATAATGCATCGCTAAGCTGTATTATTTTTTTGATGATCCTAGAATTTATGGAGTTAAATAAAGTGTAAAAAAGGTTGTCTGATAAGAACATTACTTAAGTGACTCTACATCAATATTTATTTTCTTTACGCAATATGAATTACGTACGTTATAGAACACCGAATTTCAATAAGTACTTTTAATATGTTACACGCGAGTATCAGCATAATAATGATATCGCATAGCCATCACATTATTTAATTGACAGTTCTTAAAATAATAATACATAGCGCATCTGTAACGCTGAGACAGCTAACAAAAATGCACTTTTTACCAATAAATTAAAAGTGCAAAAATGTTGCGCATCTCTCTCGTTTTCGCGATGCGCACCGACCTTTCGCGCATGCGTACGAGCCGCGTCTAGTCTGCTTTGCGCGCACGCCTTGATAGACGTGTATGTCAGTCAATAAAAATGGCGCCCGTCGAGATAACCGAATAACTGTTGATTATCAATAAAAATGTTTTAATTCATACAGTCAAATGTGAGAATAATATTATAGTAGGTCTGTTACTAAAAATAGTTTAGTTGCGAAGTGATATTATTTGGTGATTGTAATGTTTATCTGTGATCGGCGCGGACGGTTATAATTAGCGAGCGAACTTACGGTTAAGTTAAAATTAAATGTTGTAAACCATATCCCATCCAGGCAACGTACGTTATTTTATAAAGAATAATTATATACTTAAAGATATTCGTTTATTCATGTTATAATAATATTTTCCAAAATAATATCACGAACCTTTTAATTTGTTTAACTTAATAAAATATTTAGCAATTTATTTACATAATACCTATAGTGTAGGTAAAGTAAGTTCGTAAATAATAATAAAAAACAATCCGAATTTTATTTCTCTCGCTTTGTAGGTCAGGAAATATAAGCCAGACATTATTTTAAAAAACTAAAAGCAAAAGCAACTATTTTATTTGTGTCAAGACTCCAGATGAAAAACTTTTTAATGAATCAGAACGAGCAGTGTATGTGAATGAATACCTTTGTGCGTGTGTAATTAAAAAAGTAAAATGTTGTTGCTGGGTGTCTTATTTCTTTTGGTGCCAGTCAACTCGCAGTATTTCAACGTGACTGAAAAATATTCGAATATTCTAAGGTGAGTGTTCCTTTTTGATGTTTTTTGTATTAGCTTTCAGACACATGGCTAGGTATATCCCCGAGAGAACAAATAAGTTTATGGTATCTAAAGTATTCAACAACATAGACATGTTAAGAGAAAATCCTTAAACATACTAGCTTATTAAAGAATAGACTGAATGGAATTTGACTCAGTGGTATATAAAGTACCCTACCGCGTCTGTTTGTCTGTTTGCAAAGAACTTAAAAACTACTAAACGGATTTTCATGCAGTTTTCACCAATATATAGAGTGATTCATAAGGAATGGTTAGGAGTATAATTTGTTAAGGTTTTATACCGCTCGTACGAAGTTGGGGCGGTTAGTTAGTATTAGATATTAAAATATGTATTAATATCCTAGTGACTTAAATTATATTAATAATATTTATTGTTGGTTACCTTTTGTTTTTATATTTTTATTGTGTTTTTATTTCTGTATAACGGAGGTTATAGGAGTCTCGCCGTTAAACAATTACGGTTGGCGAGTTTAAAACTTGTAATAGATCTAAGTTACCAAAGTAAAGGAGAAAAATTATTTAAAAAAAGTGTAGGCGGTAAAGTAGCACATTTTAACAATAATTTTCGGTTAAGTTTAAGCATGAGCCTATCGCCGTCCATCGGGCTCAGTTCCAGACCAAGGTGCTATTGAAAATTTCTTGACAGAAACTTTCAATAATACTTTACCCAGCATGAGTATCGTAGTCGAATCATTTATACACATTCATTATGGCTGCGCCACCAAGGCAGTCAATATGATAAAATCATTACGTATAATTTCTTTGCTTAACCTTTTGTTTGAGCAGCAATGAAAAATGCCGGTTGAATCATACCTAAGTCGCGCTATACGTAGCATCAAAAACTAAACTAAACTGTGCTATTATTACCATTATTATAGAGGCGTTGTGTTTACAAATAAATGTACGTTTCGGCACTAGTCTACTATAGGCATATATCACACTCACAATTTGCCAATTGTGAGATACCTGCTTCGGAATTAGCCGTTTAAACAGTCCAAATATACTGACTGTCCCTAGAAGTAACAACCTAAGTTTGCACTCCCGAGAAATATTAAATTTCTTTCTTGATACCAGCAACTCCGCACTACCATCAAACCCCTTATTTGCTTGTTTTTAAAAAGACTGACAGCTGATTCGTGGGGACTTTACAAATATTTAAACAACGGACAACGAACACCTAGACTCGGAACAATCATTTGTGGATAATAAAAAGTTTTGTCCCGTGTGGGGATCAAACCTACAACACTCAGCGTGGCGGCAGTGCTAACATGACCACTTAAAACACTACGTCATCCGTGCAGCCAACAAAAATATTATAAATTGAAACCACTTACAATAGTAATTACAAATCATAACATCGAAAAATAGAGTTTGTACCGCATTTGCCCTTACATTACGTCCCACATACCAAAACGTTCCTCATTCGCCCCTCTTTTTAAATTATTTCTTTTTCGCACAACATTTTTGTACATATGGTTAACAAAACAAAACACGGTTTAAAAATATTTTAAATCTTTTGTTTTAAGGTTCGTGATATGCAATCATAAGCCCAAAGTTTTACTGAGAGATCAACGAGGTATTTTCAAATAATTTTTCGGCTGACGGTACAAAAAAACTCCATACAAAAAAAAGAGGGACAAAAAAGGAACATAATCTGGGAGATAATCTGATATTTATTTAAATTTAGGGACATATAAGGCACATTTTTTGGGACGATTGCATATTTCTACGCTTGGGACGAAACATCAGGGGTGAATGCGGCACAAACCAAAAAGAGGAACACCCAAACTCGGTAAACTATTTGTCACTAAAAGTATAAATAGGTAATAATATTATGTTTTACTCGAGTTAACCTCAATCACTTCATAATTTATATTATATCCTAACAAATATTATAAATGCGAAAGTCAGTTTGTTTGTTACGTTTTCACGCCTTAACCACTTGGCCGATCGTCATGAAATTTCGTATACACTGTCAGGGGTACAGACTAGGACATAGGGTACCTTTCATCCATCTAACCTACATTTACGCGTATACATATGTATAATTCTTGTTGTAGTGTTTAATATTGTTTAGTAATATAAGTAACTGTTTGTTTTTCCTTAAAATAAATTAATGTCCCAGGATCGAACCCGCGACAAACAGTAGCCACTAAACCACTACACTGCCCGTGCAGTTAAGTATATGGTGAGACTCAGCTTTCCCTAGAGTTAACGGCCTTTTAACTGAGTTAATAGACCTGTCTATGATGATAGCCATAGAGTCATAGCTTCTTGAACATATGGCCACTACAGTGGATTTGACTGCACGGATGGCGCAGAGGTGTATAGATGGTTTGTTCCGTATTCGTCCCTCATATTTCGCCCCAAGCGTAGAAATACGCATACGTCCCAAAAAATTATCCTTTTATTCCCCCTAAATTTAAATAAATATTAATTGCTAAATGTAATTCCTCTTTCGTCGCAGATTATGTTCCTTTCTTGACCCTGTTTTTTTTTCTATGGCGTTTTTGTTGTACCATCATCCGAAAAATATTTTAAAATACCTCGTTGATATCTCAGTAAAATATTGGGCTTATCATTGCATGACATCACGAGCCCGATAATGAAAAGATTTAAAATAAATTATAACCATGTTTTATTATGTTAAAAAAAATAGGATGAAACAGGAATAATTTAATAAGTGGGCGAACATTTTGAAATATGGGACGTAATGTTAGGGCAAATGCGGAACAAACTGTATAGATTAATGGGCAGTGTCAGGGGTTTGGCAGTTACAAGTCTTAACATTAAGTTTATAAAGTCATTGCTCCCAATGTATTTCTGTTTGCAAAAATCCTTGCGCTCAGAGCATGACATCTAAGTGTAGTTACATAACAAGATGGGTTTCACATCATTTACTGTTAAAACATTAGATGCTTTATTCTTAAACCATAGACAAACAGTATACATCACTCTTGATGTAAATAAAAGTTAGACCCACTTTTCTTCCACATTTTGTTAAATACGCTTGCAATGAATTTCTCTTTAGGCCAGGAAATAATAATACTTTTTTTTTTTGACTAAACTGACCGTCTCTACTGTTGTAAAGAACCGCCATAAACTCTGTTCTGTTCCCCAATTTGCACTACTTTGATTCTAATACAAGTAATATGCTTTTTTTTGCCTCTATGTGAGGTATTATCAGTACAGCTAGTCAATTCTTCTAAAAATCTCATCTCAACTTGGTTGTCGCCTCGCTGGAACAATAGTAATTACCCGTTATTATCATGGTTACTGTAAAAAACATGAGCGTAGTAGTAAAATTTAACAGAATTAATCGGCAGTTTCGCAGTACTCTGCTATGATCTACGTTCACGAAGAAGATAATTATAGAGCTGTACCTCTCCCTTTTCTTTTAACCGATTTCACGAAAAAAGCTCTCAATTTATACTTACCATATTATTCTCAATCGATTAGCAGCTTAATTAAAACAATAAAAATAATTCTTGCTTTTCAATGTTTTTAAAATCGGTACATATTAATGATGCACTCAAACGTGTCGTAGCAGTAAGTGCATGGCTCAGACTTAATGATTTAGAGATCATGCACTCTAACGCGTGTTACAAACAATCTAGTTGAGTTGTCTTCCTTAAGACGTAGTTCATAATTGTTAATCGTTTTTATATTAAAAAGTGATTCGAAAATTTTGGTGGAGAGTGAATTTATGCGTAGTTTATCTATACAAATAAATAAAATTGAAGTGTCTGTTAATAATGCCAAAATAGCTAAATAACTTTTACTAAATGCTTATGAAAGTATATATGATAATTAAGTAAAAACTAATTTTAATTTTTTTGTCTTTCTACATTCCGGTCTATCTCTGAAACGGTTGGACCGATTTTGACGAGACTTACACTGACAGATAGCTGTTGTCATAAGAAGTAAACATCTATGTAAGCTGAACAAACACTTTTTTGTTAAACGCGGACGAAGTCGCGGGTCAATCATTACGGTCGCATTACGACCACTGGCCGTCTCATAGTTATTAATTGAATTTTGTCTGCGTTATTTATCTTGTGAGACTCATGTTAGGCTTTTAGTTTAAAACGCTTCGTGCCGAAAAAATGAAACCAAATGATGTGCAGACGAAGGTCTATATATTTTATTGTCTTTCTTTCATCCAAACAGCTGCTACATATCGTATCATTCACTTACACAGACAACAACGAGAACGTTTAATAACCACCAGATGTGCCGTTTCTTAGAATACGGTAATGAGTGCATACATAACTGGCTACTTGAAACTTGCTCCTTCGACTAAACGAAGTTAACCGAGATTGTTTTGCGATAAACACAAGTATGCTAACCGTGGTAAGATTACAGCAATCGCTTCTGAGGATAACTCATTACAGCGGTCTGGAAAATACCGTTTAACTGTTAAATAGGTATGCCTTGGGTAATTTAATAAGTTAATAAGTTTGTGTAGTAATCGGTATATTAGGTAGTAAATATTGTAGAAGTGGTATAAAGCAGTACCACCGAAAAACTGTCAAATGATTCGAAAATTTAACGATCCACATTCGAATGTCGATTTTGCCAGCTATATTTGAATGATGAATGAATATTCGAAACACGATTTGATAATAAATTTATAAATATTTTGTTTTGTTTTTTGTTTCCGTGTGTGTGTTGATAACATCTTTACTCGGATCTTTTATCTCGTTACTAGTTCTGCCTCGCGTTCTGGTATCCCACAGGAACACATACCGGAATAAAACAGTATGTGTTAATCTAGGTCACGGTCTATCTGTTTATCAAGTTACATCCAAATCCATTAGATGGTTTACGCGTGATTAAGTTAAAATCATCTAAACATACAGACATCCTCCTGCATGTAGCTGATTTGCTAAACGGATCTTGAAAAGAAGAAAAAGGGCGGAATAAAATCTTTGCACCGCCAATGTAAGATACCATAACCACTAGTACCTCTACTGACAGTAGACAGACCTTTCATAGAGCTCTTACAAAACCTACATCATTCATCAGATTTACATAGTCACACGCTTGTGTCTCCAATGGAGTAAGCAGAAGTGTAGTACTTTCATACCCACATTTCACCAACTATGTTTTTTGTGCCCCACGTAGTAGTGGGTAAGCCTATGGCTATTACTGTCCACCGGGCACATATCCAAACCCCGTGTTACTAGAATCTCTTGACTGAAGAACCCAATAACCCTGCCCCAACATGAACTCGAGACCATTATGCACAGCAGTCGGATTTACTATCTTAATCATCTCAGGAAAACAACAAAATATTGCTGGGTTCTATAGAGCTAACCCACTATAATGCGAATACGTACTGCCTACAATACCTACAATCGCGTACTATAAATATTCGGCAATAATAAAAATAAAACTAAATGGTCGAAATCACAGTCCACTCATTACGACCTTCAAATAGAGTTTATGACTCTCCTTGACCGCCGTTAAACCCTATCACACGTGCTTAGTTCTTGAACTTAACTTTCCAATCAAAAACATCATCAACACTGCCGAGTTACTGTGTTTTCATTATTCATAAAACTCTCATAATTATTGCATTCGGTACGGCCTTCACCATAGACGGGCGAAAATTATCACCATTTATTATAATGATTACATTAACCGATGAGGGGAGAAAACTGCTATAAAATCCAAATTTGGAAAGGCAATCAATCAAGTCTATTGTGTTGTTAATTGCTGAGTGTATGACAACTTTCTCAATATTAAATGTTATGACATAAGGTCTGTTTGTAAATTGACGTAGCCGAACGTTTTTGATCACTTATAAGACGTTTTGGTGAAAGGCTAGGTTAAAAGTGCCATTAATAAAAATATTAAATTAAAATGTTATATAAGGAGATTAAGAAAGGGATATTTTTAAGAATCTCTGCCTATTGTTCTAGAAACCAAGTATGTTTAACTAGGCATGACCTGCTTCCCCTAGACTGAATTCATTAGGGACAATTGCAAGTTGTCAGACGAGACACATAAGGCACAGCGGCAACCAAAATAAAAATATATACTTGTGAGAATACAATTTACGCTTCGTTCTTCGAGGGAAAATAAGGCGGGTGAATCCGACATAATCTTTAAAAATAGATGGAATGTTCCGGGTCCTACTGACTAAACCTACCACAGTGTGCCTACTCGTTGCCAATGGGGGATGGAAACTGGAACTACTTGAGCGATCCTCCCAGGTCCACATTTAAACCTGAAACAAGCTTGCTTGTAGCTAAATAACATCAAGTTATATAGCGGTGAGCCGATTTGATATAAATTCCTGTCAGAAGAAAAATCAATAGCATTCGTTCGTTATGTTGGCTTCGCAACAAATGCTTTCTGGAAGTACCTGCAACGCCTAATTTCGCTTGCCATTAGGCGACCGCATTCTCATTTGTCTAAAAAACTTCTTTGTATGCATTCACATTTGAGTTCAGCTACCTCATACATATATTGGTACATATGAAAAGCAGAAAGATATCACTCGCGTTTAGTTGAAATCGAATTCATAGGAACTGGCATCAGTAGTATGCATACTCGCAAGGGTATGTAAGGTGATTTAAAGCATCTGTAGAGTAAACTGATTGTATGTATATATACTTCCCAGCTGATTTCGGCTATGGTGACTGCTACTAATTATTAGCAAAAGAGCAACGATGATCAGCTCTCACATGTGCGCTTTAATGGCTACAGTATGCAATCTTATGAGTAAACGTGCGCGAACATTGGCTGCACGTGCGGACACCGTTAACGTAGTTATAAAATATGGTTTCTCGTGGTCCTTAAGAGTATCGCGTATCGAATCCAGTTCAGATTTCTGCCTTGCTTCCGCCTGCCGTTTTGAAATTCAGAAAACGAGATGCTTTTTGCCACCCTCTCATCAGCCATTCCTTCTCACCGCATCAGGTATGCTTCTAATCCGTAGACATTTGCGCGTTGGAACACTTCGGTATTTCTAACCCGATCCGACCATTTGATTTTAAGAATGTCTCGTAAGCACTTCATATGAAACTTCTCCAGTATCCGTATGTGTTTCCGATAGACATCACTCATAATCACTTTAGTCAAGAGTAAGTTAAAGCAATAAATAAAAGCAGTTTATAAATAACTTATAACAAATGTTTGTCATACTTAGGCGTACTTCACAGATTCAATTAAAATTATCACAATATTTAAGCCTTTGTAAGAAACGTTATTTAGTGTAGTCCTTTTCGATCGAGGAAATACGTTTGATATCTCCTAACTATAACTTCTCAGTATATATAGTGTCTTATCTATGACTATAACCTCAAGCAACATCAAATAACGACCAAGATATTTGATGTTATTTGTGTGATGACAAGAAACTTAGTCAAATGCATCACCCGAGCAATTATGATTTATAACACCTTTGGATTTACCACTATCTTCTAATTATTTATTGGCAATACTCCTTCCTTAAGCAAGGGGAACGTACGGCATTCTAGACAAATCATAGCTTGTTATTAAAAGCATATGCGTAAGTGCAAGTGCAACTGCTATTTGTAAGGACCTTCGCTTAAAAAGTGATTATGGAAGCAGGCATATATATTTTTCACTCCCCTCTAGAATCAAGTTGTTAAGTCGGCAGTTTTCAAGCGGCTGGACAACGCTCATATAATGTTTAGTTAAAACAATGCAAAAGAACATGCGTTCTTTCATAATTGATTTGTTTTGTAGATGTAAAGGATGAATTATATCGTGCCATCAGGCTAGCAAACGTTATGTCATGGTGGTCAGACTTAGGGTTGCCAAGTTTTTATTTAAATTATCTGAAATATGTATGTAGAGAATAAAAGTTAAAACGTATCAGTAGATAACACAATGGTGGAGAAATATATTACATAGCCAACATCAACGTGGTATGTTGACGTAAAAAGACATTTTTTGTGATATTGTGATCACAGACAATTCTACCAAATTTGAACGTTCTTCATTCTTATGTTTGTAAGGTAAGGTCGGATTAATATAAAGCAAATTAAAATAAAATAGTTTATATAAAATAACAGTAACAAATCCATGTCATTTGTAACAGGTTTTTAAATATTGAATAATTTTGGTCGTATCTTTTAACTGTAGTTAAATGAGTTAGTAATAAATTATTGTTTCATCGACGGACATCCTTGTATGCATATATCAACATTGTGCTGTTTGACTTGATTTTCTTCAACTATTATTACTCAAGAGCCTATTATTTACCTATACCTTTCGATGCACTATAATACCTGTCCGTTTTTATTTCACCTTGCTATCATTGCCTTCCACGGTGTTTTAAACTAACTTTAAAATAAATAAGAATATTAAGATTATTCAAGAGGCCATATAGGCAAAATAATGGTAAAAAATGTGTTTGTAAATCACATTAAGATCCGATGGCAACCTTCAGAGCGGAATTTCTTAATGGACATAGCGGTTTGATCTCAATTAACGCGTTCCTAGTAAAGACTAGGCAGTTCGAAATGCACCGACAACTTATTTAAGAATAAAAAATATGCTTATACAGAACATAAGCTATCTGTGTGCCAAGATTTGTCTAAATCCGTTTAACGGTTTACGCGTAATTAAGTTACAAGCGTCTATACAATATCTTGACCACCATTCACATTAATAATATTAACCAGTCATTTATTGGAATGCAAGTCATAATCGCTAACCTATTGTCTGATTGCCGGTGTGCCATTACTTCTCAATAGGTTAATGGTATTCAGTATTTTATATAAGATACTAATATAGACGCCTATATATTTTTGATAAGATAGACTGCGGCGAATTACACTCATATTCCGATATCACCCACAGTTTCAAACTGTACGTACTAGAGGGAGAAAAAGCCTTTTGTCGTCTATCAAACACGTTTTCAGTACCCGTACTGATAATGTCTACCAGCCAATCCGAATACCAATGATTATTTTACATTCAAATAACCTACAAAGTAAATATCTGACATCCCTAGTTACATCATGTCATGGTGCCCTGTACTTAATGTACCCACAAGGTCAAAAAGACCTTGAGTTTTTGTACGAGGAAACATCCGTACAATTGATCTCATCACTTTTTGCACTAGCTCGTAATTATACACATTAATGTTATTGAATCGTGATGGCTGCCATCGATTGAATTATAAAAAGTGTGTGTATGTTTACATCTCGATCTTAGCCATGGTCCGTTAATGGGAAATTTGTTAGTCGTAAATTTTAATGATGGTGTTTTCGAAATTTGATTTGTAAATCAATCAATCGTAATGTATGTTCTGGTAATGACATTGAAAACACGCTTGTAGATATGGTTCCTGATTCGATAGAGTTTCGTATGTAACAATATACTGTAACTACTTTTAAATTGTCTCATCGATCATTTAAATATTTTCTAAGATATTACTAAGATCGAGCCATGAGCTTCGCTAGCCAAAGTTCTGTTGTGCGGACTATGTAAACCATTACATAGCCCCAACAACAGAACACTAGTAGTAGCCACTAGCGTTGCGGTAAATCTCATTCGAATGATATTCGAATATAATTGTGCACGCGATACGTTATTTGTATGGACAGACAGCAAAAAAAAAAGTTTTATTTAATTATCGTATATACTTTCATAATAATAGCAGCGATAGCTCAGTGGGGAGACCAACAGACTACAATGCAGAGGGTCTCGGGTTGGAACCCACGTCGCGCACCTCTGACTTTCGGAAGTTATATGACTTTTCGAAATTATGTGCGCATTGATTGACAATTATCGTCTGCTCCGTGACTCAGAGAGCACGTTAAGCCGTCAGTCCCGGCTGCCATGAACATCTAGGGCAGTCGTTATTGGGAAGTCACTGCCCTATAATATCCTGACACTGGTCTAGCCTTAGAGTATCGTTAGCCTTCGGGTTGCGGAGGTCAGGTGGCAGCCGCTCCGTGTAAAAACTGATATCCAGTCAAATCCGGTTAGACTAGAAAATCCGACCCCAAGTGACTAGGGAATAATAAAGGCTAGGAAGAGATTAATACATTCCAATACTTAATACTTAATATTATAAATGCGAAAGTGAGTTTGTTTGTTACGCTTTCATGCGTACTCGACCAATCTTTATGAAATCTCGCATACATGTTGTCTGGGGTACAGAAAAGGGCACAGAGTACCCATAATCCAGAAAAAAGCTCTGTTACTAACCTAACCTACATTTATGAGAGCGAAGTCGTGAGCAAAATCTAGTGCACAATAAATTGTGCTCGTCTTTATGGTAATTCTTTATGGTAATTTTCTCGTAATTATGGTTTGGGGGTTGTGTGTTGCACCTTCCCACGCCAGATCAACACAAAACAGTAGGTACATGTTATGGGTGTACTCTCGTCGTAAAGCATTCTCTTGGGTTTTGTTTTAACAACAACGATTATGATAAAATCGTCATTGAATTAATAAACAACAAAAATATTGATAAAGAGATTGAATTGCTTCGATAAAATTACTCCATTATTTTTTTGGCAATAATTGAATTACTTCATCACGTTTTCATAGACTAAACAAAAGATTATTCAGAAAAGAAATTATATAAACAAAATTTTTTTTTTTTCTGAATCGTATAACAATACTGTGATATATGATAATATATTTATTATTGAATTTGTGTGATGATATAATGGGATACGAAAATGTCTAAACAGATTTTTAAATAGACGTTTACAATTTGCGTACGATATTCATTATTTTGAACGCTGATTTAAATGGAATAATGATTGCATGTTAGCCCAAGCTTATCTTAAAACATCACTGAATTAAATTAAATGGCAGAACTACATCCAAATTGGTTTAGTCATTTACGATTTTATTATGCATACGTACCTACGTATACATTAAATATTTTCTGTGCGTATGAATTGTAAGTAGCCTAATGCCAAATTGAAATACTCTTCTTGCTTGCCTATGAAGGACTAACAGCCTGATTAGTTATAATTATTATATTCTGATGCTACTGGCTGCCTGTATCGACCTACAAAGATATGCATAACAGCCGGGTTTGTTCTAGACTATATAGGAAATATTGTGATAGAAAATTCTAGACTCCAACGTCTTGATCTCACAATCGGCTGTTTTGCATGCTCACATTTGTACTTTTAAGGTAACATTGCTGTCAAATTCGGTTAAGTACTTTATTTTGCACTTACAATACCTTGAAGTGTGCGCTTATATTCGCTGCCAATTTTGAGGTCTATTGAATTTTATATATTTAGTATATGATTAACAAACTCTTACCAACTTTTTCTGTTAGGCAGTTCTTAGAGTTCCCAAATATGCACTGTGGATTTTATTATTACCTTGAGTGTATTTTTTTTATTGCCTCGGGTGCAAACGTGCCGGCGGATCGCCTGATGGTAAGCGATTACCGCTGCCCATGGACACCCGCAACACCAGAGGAGTCGCAAGTGCGTTACCAGCCTTTTAAATTTGCCCAAAAGGGAGGGGAGAGGGTTGGGCCTCCGGTATCCTCACTCACTCGCCGAAACACAACGCAAGTGTTATTTTACGCCGGTTTTCTGTGAGGTCGTGGTATCACTCCTACTATTCTCTTCCTAAATATCAAACCCTGTGACGCTGGGGACTTAACAAACATACAACGGACACAAAATACACCAAGACACATTACCCCGTATTACCCCGCGTGGGATTTGAACCCACAACACTCAATGCTGCTGACCCTTACTACTAATACTAACTCCTAATTGAATAAAACTAATGTAATCACTCTGTTACAGTAACCCATGCACGGACAAGAACCACTTGGTCCTGGCTCCAGGAGTCCTCACAGCCGGTGGATCGAACAGAGCATGTGTCTCCAGGTTCTTCCCTGAAGGACCAGCTCGTGTGCTGCTGACCCTATTCACAGAAGACCGGCAGACGACCACAGTGTCCAGGGATCTGCCACCAGGTACATATTTATCTCACTACATTTTATAAAACAAAGTTCTCCGCCACGTCTGTCTATCTGTTCGCGATAAACTCAAAAACTACTGAACGGATTTTAATGCGGTTTTTACCAATAGACAGAGTGATTCATGAGGAAGGCTTAGGTACATATATAATTTGTTAAAGTTTTGTACTACCCGTCCAAAGCAGGGGAGCGTCGCTAGTTTATTTATATCTAGCTGACCCGCGTAACTTTGTCTGATTCACATAAGAGATTCATCCAAGAGATGTTATAAAGACCGGCCGGTATATCCCGGCGTGAGTCTATTTATGCCACGGTTCGCAACAAGTGATAAAACACGTGTCATTTTGTATTTTCTTTGTATTTCGTACTTAATAAATCCTTTGTGACATTATACATATACCGATAAGAATGCCTATAAAGGAGATCTTATAATTTATGTAAGTACAGTCGCCTTTAATATTCCGGTCTAAAATCCTGTGAACACTCGAATTAGAATGAATATGATTGAACAAGATGGCGTTGTTTTAATATTATATAATTCCGGCTATATAAGTTTTACCCTCAGGTTTTCGTTTAGTAAGAAATGTGTTCCTTTTTAATAAACTTTTGTGAATAGAGATTCAAAAATTGAATAAATCAAATTTCACAAAATTGAGTTATTAACAAATATACTTTATTTAATTTAATAGTAGTGCACCGCCATCTATAATTATATAACTAAACAACTTAACAGTTCTTGTATCATTTCCGTTATATGGCATGGCAATTACCGGCTTATACTATTTAAGTTTTGACACGGGTATGCATATTTGCAGCTCACTGTATATTTAGGTCTGACTAATTCTTTGTTCAGCCGTGTCAGTTACCACCAATAAAATTGTTTAATATATGATTAACTATGTTTCACGTACCGGTGCGATTAGCAATGAAATTGATTGATTTATGTTTAATATTTTGTTGGTATAGTTGTAGATTAAGACGTAACTAAATATATTATTTACGCAATAATATATTTAGTTACGTCTTATCCTAACTAATATTATAAATGCGAATGTGTTTGTTTGTTAGTTACGCTTTCACGACTTAACTTATAACTACTCGACCAATATAATTTGTGTACCTGTATATTATGTTAATTATACAGTGTGTATAATAAACCCTGTCCGATCCATTAAGGGATTGTTTCTCTCTTAACAAACATGCTAAGAAAAATAACAAAAATGATTATATCATCATAAAACGTCTTCATAATATTTTTAAATACAGTATTGATCAGCATTTTTACCCTTAAATTACTGAAATTTCGCACAGTCTAGCAACACTCCACTAAACTTGACAAGGATGTGGAGCATGGCATACTTTTGGCGGCATTTTTCTAAGGCGTAGGTTAGATACGCGCGGCGCAGCATGGCGCGGCATCGGTGAACCTTTATGAACTTTAGTGATAAGTACTTAGGTATTATGATTAATAAGTTGTCGGTGTTGCCGTGGGTAATCTATTAACATATCATTTTAATTAAATTAAATTTAAGGGGGTAGTTTTTTGGATCGATTTTTATAAATGGATGTCACTTATGTACTCATAATAAGCTACTGTAAAACACCTTTAAGAATCGGACAGGATTTCTTATACTCACTGTATAAATCAAAATTAGGTCTCAACCAATCATCATGCAATTTCGCATGCACGTTATTTAGGGAGCAGAAAAGGACATGGGATACCTTTCATCTAGAAAAAATAGCTGTCACTAATTTAACCTTTTTTTGCATTGACGCATACCTCTCTGTGGAAAAGAGGAGGGGACCGGTTATGTCGGACTCACCAACATACATTTAACCAAGTGAAAACGCGCGTAAAATCTAGTAATTTATAAATATATTGTCATTGTTTTGTTTTATCATAAAATTGACTGCACTAACGGAACGGTGGCTCCATGACCAATGAATGAATGTGTTGGGAGTTGAATCCCAGCTAAGGTAAAATGTCTATTGTTTCGAATTTGTAAAGTCGCCCAATGTCAGCAAATCTTTAAAGTAAGAAAGAAGGAATAATACGTTGTGTCCAATGTTTCAATTTGTAACGTCCACTACGAATCAAGGACTTGGTCTAAAACGAGCAGTGACATTTAAATAATACAAATCCTACTAATCTTATAAATACGAAAGTTTGTGAAGATGGATGGATGGATGTTTGTTACTCTTTCACGCAAACACTACTGAACCGATTGTGGTGAAACTTGTAGGGTACCTGTGTTAGTTCTAGAAGAATAGTACAAAATTGATATAACTTACTAAAAGTAAACCTTCTTCTTTAGGTGATGGAGGCTGTTTGGACATCTATGTTCCTCAACTGCCCAACACTAAAGCTGATCTGATGGTCAACATAAGGTGCGTACTCTCTTTTATTCGTATATATCATATCATATATCTCGTATTTATTTATCTTTAAGATTGTGTATGTGGTTAATATTGTTACGTGCTGGGTTGGAGGAATAAGAATGTAAACAATATTACCGACTAAAACACGTTTTATTCTAGCACACAATCAAATTTAAAACACAACAAATACTATACTACACTTTTCCACTGTAACTGCTTCAAACTCCGTAATATTTTCGCTTCCGTTCGCTTCTATATATACTTGACCGCTTACGATTGTGAACTGACTTGAAGAGCGCTGGCATTTCCCTTTTAAATGCGGTTAAAGCGTTTCCGGAGTTTTCTAGAAACGTCATACTCGGTATGTAAACAATAAGAAGATTCGTGAATATGCCAGCGTTCTCTCTACTCTACTCGTACTGACGAACTACGTAGTTCCGTAAGTATTCAATAGATGGCGCTGTAATAAATTATTAGACGGAACTGTCGAGTCTTCCACACAATGCCGAGAGATAGCACTGGGTGTAATAATATTATTATATTAACCACATGACAACATGTCACATGTATTCATCGTGTTTGTGCTAATGGACTAGGGTGGAAGCGAAAGTTAGCTAATATAATAAGATAGCATGTAAGAAGATGTTCGATTTGAAAGGAATCACAAGCGCGTATGGCCCTTTTTTAAGACAACTTCCGCTCTGCCGGTGATTCCTGTATCAAACATTCAAAAAACGGACACATTTGTAGATCACACCAATTTCGGTCCTGTGCGGAGTTCGAACTTCGCCATCCGTGTAATAAAAATCTATCGCTCTTAATAATATTTATTTCTCATAAGTAATAAAAATGATGACATGAAATGGGTTGTAGTCCGTCTTTAAATTAGCAAAAAATATTGGACAGGTATTTTTCTTATGTCCCACAAATTAATAACAACATAAAAAAATATAACGCATTACAATTTCGTATTACATCACTTTTCAGTACACATTTATAATACAGTGACGTCACAGGCCTCACTCCCGAGCTTTAATGCGTTATATCTTAAGACAAAAAATAGGTGTCCAATATTTTTTGCTTATCTAAAAGATGGACTAATTAGAATCACTTATTTTTAACCCTGTTATCATGCCTATTTTGCTGTGTTCCTCAGGTACCCAGAAGCGCAGTGTGTATGGGAACGTCGTCTGCCCCTCCGTATCGCGAGCAGCCGCGTGTTGGTCGTGCAGACTGAGCGCATGCGCTACAGACCCGGGGATACGGTGCGCGCGCGCATACTAGCCCTCAGGCCCGACCTAGTGCCCTCACATGGAATGGTGAGTACACTTACAGTTTAGTTCTATTATTGACGTCACGAATAAGCTCTTGCAAGAACATGGCAATTTGTAAATGTAAATTTACACTAATAATGGCAATTTCGATATTCATAAGTGTTACTTCGTGACCTATATGAATAAACATGTTTTTGATTATGAGATTTGATTAATATTTAAGGATAGTTTGTCATCATAATATTATAACAATTTTATTTAAAATAACATAAATCATTTTTAAATGCAATCGTTTAAAAAGTGTGACCATGACATTGTCAAGGTCAGTACTGTTGACGTCATGATGACGGAGCCTCCAGAATCAAGATAATCTAAACTATAAATTCAAGCTTGCTTGATCTAATAATAATAATATTGTCTTTTTATTTTAATTCTCATATGTGGTAGAATATTTCATTATATAGCCTTTATGTCTGTAAATCACTGAAGCGTAGGCAGAGGTGTATTATACCCACGTCCTATCAGCAATACTTTTAGACTCGCATAATAACTGGCAAACCTATAGCCGTCTACTATACAACACTCCGAGTCAACAAAAAAATTCTATAAAAATTTCCAACAAAACTTTGCATTAGAATCGAATCCGCGACCTCACGATTGGCTGCATACTTATGCCACTATGCTATCTAGGCAGTGTATTGTTTAAAAGTCTAAAATGCGTATGAATTGGTGTGTAAAACTCTATTGTTAAGAATTCAATACGTCAATCAAATCATGGTTGCCGAAAAACGCTTACTAATTATTATTTTCATAAACATGAAGTTTTAAAGTTAGATTTAGCGAAACGAAAGGCTTTTTTATGTGTGACATATACAGCTTCTTCATAAGTGTTACTTTGACGTTCATACGTGTTACTTTTTGACTTAAATGTTATTTGTCTATGCGTATTTTTAAAAACGTGTAGGAAGTTTTTAGTCGCTTGCTTAACAATTGTTTGAATGTAATGTAAATTACTCTTATATCATTTATAATATATTTATTTGTGAATTAAATAATCTTCGCAAGTCACGACAAAACTGCTTACTACCACTTTCTTCTTCTGTTTGTCAATCTATTTTAAGTATATAATAAAAATGTATATTCTCAGATAGACAATGAACGAATGTAAAAGAACTATGAAAATGCATATATGTTTTTGTCAAATTGAATGTCAAACACTGGCCTAACACTAGAATTACTTAATTAGTTCTATAAATCAAAATCATAACCCTCCTTTTTGCTTCGCCGTAATGTTCTTTTTACAATCTTTATTTACTTAAAGGAACGTTTAACAAAATGTTATGCTGGTTCCATTGTAACCTAAACTCAGTACATCAAAATTTAAATAGTCACTAAAGAATAAACCATTAAAGCCTCCGGTGACAATTGTTTGGCTAAAATAATATTATATACACATATAAGCAAAGAAGATCTTTAATAAGAGAGTTAGATATAAAGAAACTAGATCTTATTTATATCTAACTCTCTTATTAAAGATCTTCTTTCAGACTCGTTCTGGACACACTCCATTAGGTGATGAAAGTCTTCAGTTTTATTGCAAGTTAAGCAATGAGGAGAATCTACTTTCCATCAAAAATGCAAAAGATTTTAGTCGCATGTGTCGAGAACGTAGTCTGAAAGCAGGTACCAAAATATGCTGGTTCGCCGTAATTGAGTTATAAAATACGTCCAATGTACCTGTACATTGGATGTTACACGTCGTTACAGCTTTATAATAGTACCTGTATGTAGATGGTGTAGGCAGATACTATCTTATGTTGGCATACGAGTCTGCTGATCAGGTTAGACTGGAAATTGAACCGACCTCTGCGCACTAGGGGCAAATAAACATATATTATATACTCTAGCGGTCATTGCCGAAGTACTTTTGTATTGAACTTGATTTCATCAACTGGACTTGTATGCAGCATCAACAATATTGGGAGATTATGATCTTTGCAATTTTTGTATACTAATAATTCTAACTAATATTATAAATGGGAATGTGAGTTTATTTATTTGTTTGTTTGTAACGATATCACGCTTTAAGTACTCAACCGTTCATTAAATTTCGCATATCCGTTGTCAGAGGTACAGAAAAGGATATAAGATATATTTTATCTAGAAAAAGTGCTGTACTAGAGATAGAAATTTATTGACGAAGGCAAAATCTACATTTTGTCAACAATAACAAGTTGTTGTTTTTAAGTATATGTAAATAAGCGCTTCAGACGAAGAAAGTCATATATTATGAAGTTTTATTATGCAGAAGGGTTTTAAGACATTTTAGCTAATGAAAAGTCAGTTAGTGTATAAATAATAAGTGATATATTTCAATTAATGAAAAATACGAAATTTTATTTCAAATTATCTATACTAATATTACAAAGAGAAAATATTTTACTTTTTGTTTGTTTGTAAGGATTTAACTCAAAATCTACACAACGGATTTTCAAAAATTCTTCAACCATAAGATTACTATATTATCACTGAGTAACATAGGCTACAATTTTTTTTTAATTGTTTCTAACTTGAACTAGCCTTCTTTTACGTGAGCGAAGCCGCGGACAAGAGTTAGTGTATAATAATTTAATTAGTGACATGATTTAATTAAAAACTAGAGCGATGATTCTGCAATAACCTATAGTAATAATAATATGGAATGTTCACTGACCTGGTTTTAACTAGTTTCGTATGCAAAACGTTTGCTTCAGACAAGTCTGATGAGTGATGTGATGACACACCATTTAGTACAATATCACGCTAGTAAGTATTCTCTCAAAGGCTAGGTAGCCTAAGTCAAAAACCATTTATTCATTTAGGTAACAAAGTAACGATTATGAACGTCAAAGTATATAGGTTAGTGAGTTCGCTAAATTACTGAAGTAAGTTCAGGCAAAGGGTTGAGCCTATAAGAAGAAACCTGTAAGAATCTCACGGTACACATTTAAACCCGTGCTTCTTTTGAGAATTTCACTTTGTCCAAATCGGACAACTTTTCTGTCCAAAAATAAAATAAAAAAGACACAAAACTAGGAATCACCTGTGTTGCGGGGCACTTTACAAACATTAAACAACGGACAGAAAGAACACCCAGACTGAAATCAAGAATTTATGGATCACACAAATTTCTGTCTCGTCTAGGGATCGAACCCCCAATATTTAGTATATTGACAGTGGCAACGCGACCACATCAACCACTAAGCTATCTATGCAGTCAGGCGACGTACTAACGAATATACATAGTTTTGCAAACAATATCTTGTTCTCCCTAGCTTTTATTATTCCCAAGTCACTTGGGGTCGACTTTTCTGGTCTAACCGGATTTGACTGGATATCAGTTTTTACACGGAGCGGCTGCCACCTGACCTAGGCTAACGATACCCTAAGGCTAGACCAGTGTCAGGATATTATAGGGTACTGACTTCCCAATAACGACTGCCATAGATGTTCATGGCAGCTGGGACCGACGGCCTAACGGACTGCTCTCGGAGGCACGGAGCAGGCGATAATTGTCAATCAATACGCACATAATTTCGAAAAGTCATATAACTTACGAAAGTTAGTGGTGCGCGACGTGGGTCTCGGGCCGTGGGTCGCCGAATGCCGAGGGTCTCGGGTTCAAACCCGAGACCCTCGGCATTGCAGTCTGTTGGTCTCCCCACTGAGTTTGTTAGTACTGCTTAATTTGAATTTCATACTTTATTGCATTCCATAATATATAAATATCTTTTAAAATTATGTTTGGTATTAATTACGGGTACTGTTGTCCACAGCAAGAGTGTTTGGACCCATAATTGTTACCACAACAAACAAAAAAACTCACATTCGCATTTATAATATTAGTAAGGATAGGAAACCTATCAAGGTTTACTATTCTAACTAATATTATACATCTTGTAAAAGCGAAACTACTCGACGAATCATCATGAAATTTCGCAAACACGTTGTTAGGGGTACAGAAAAAGACATAGGCGGTGTCACGTCCTTTTCTGTACCTACCCCTGACAACGTGTTTAAACAGTATTTTTTCTACGTGAAGGGTATTTCATCCAGGAAAAATACTGTTTCCGAGGTTCGCGTTTATGTAAACTAGGGTTGCCATCCGTACTATATACACACGGCTACACATCAAGTTAGACACCCTATATACGCATAACTACGCTACATACAAAATAGAGTATTGTCGGAAAGAGACAGTGCATAGTGGTGTCGATATAATGGTAAGGATAGAGCGTAATAAAAATATAACGTACTCTCTCGCACGATTCGCAGCGTTCAACTTCTAATAGTTCAAAGTCCAAACAGTCTAGGTTGATGCGTCGCTGTGTGTACCTACTATATTTCGAGTCTGCGTACTATATACCGTTGAACAAATATATAAGTATGCAAAAATACTATATTTCAACAACAAAAAACAACAAACAAAAACCTTCATTTAAAAAACTATCTACGCTCCATTACTGCTTATAACTGATGCGAAAGCATGTATTCGTACTCATCGGCATAATCAGTTTCAAACCTGTCCGTAATGTCAAATTAACAAGGTCAAATAGATAAAAAAAACAGTACATAACAAATAAATATCTATTTGTTCTTGTTTTCCATAAAATACTATATTTTTTACAAATGTACCTACTATATTTTTTGAAATTAAACTGCTATATTGGGATTTTTTCGTGTTGTTTATTTATCACTGTATTACAAAATTTTGAAACTATTACACTACTACTACTATTGAATTTTACTAATTTATAAGCTAATAAAATTATTTAAACTATTAAATCTATTTATATTTAGGTTTACACTTTCCCCGACGTTTCGGTTGCTTTTCAGCAGCGATGGTCACGGGGAGATAACGCGATAAAATCCGTATATAGTAGTTTAATTTCAATAAATAACATTCGCGTAAACAGAATACAATATTATGTACTATATTTTGTTATAACTTATTTTAAAATACTATATTTTGTCGAAAATATTTTGGCAACCCTAATGTAAACGTATATAAACACGAACCTCATAAACAGTATTTTGCCCGTGTAACGTTATAGAAGATCAATCCAGCTTTAGGGACTAGATGGACCAGGTAGTAAAGTAGCGGAGATAATATAAATAACATACTTCGCAAATTCTAGGTTTTTAATTAACATTTACAGGTTTTGGTAGGAATAACAACTATATGTTATAATAAATTTTATATTTAAAAATCCTTCGACACATAATTAATTTAATACCCATACTGTTGTAGTAGTAGGGAGTAGTGAAAAAAAATGTAATTCGCCATTTTGTGGTGGCGACCATATTGGATTTGAAATTTATCATACTGTATAGTATTCTACTAGTCAATCCCTTTCATTTAATACTTATATTGAGGGAGTTGTGAAAAAATATGTAATCCGCCATTTTGTGGTGGCGGCCATCTTGGACCAATTTTCATCAAACATAACTAAAAACACTCCCGACTAATTCACCTTTAAAACAAATTAACAAAATTAAAATTGGTTCAGTTCGGGAGCTACGATGCCACACACACACACACACAGACACGTCAAACTTATAACACCCCGTCGTTTTTGCGTCGGGGGTTAAAAATAAAAGAATAGGGCGTGGTTCTAGAAGGCTCGCTACTTGATCCAGCAATATTGGACCACCTAACTTCACTAGCCGCACTGTAGGTGGAAGAGCAAAGCCACGAGCAAAATCTAGTTCAATATGAAACAAAAAGATGCGGTCATGCCGAAATAACGTATTATATTAATATGCATATATGAAAGGAATTCTATAGCTATTGTGGAGATGTTAAATCATTTTCTTTGTTAATATTGCCTCACTAATATTCTTTGTTAATTTTAAGATGGCGTAATATATAACACAATACTCTAAATTTTAAACACGTATTTTATTTTGTTGCTGTTGCCCGTGAATACTGATTGACGTCGTCGTTTTACGTTTACGCGAATGTTGTACATTAAAATAAACTAATAAAGACGACTAAAACGAGATGGGTGTAAAAACCCAGGATTCAACCTCTTCGTCTTAAATGTAAAAGTAATGAAAAGATACAATAAACTTATGTTATGTACCTACTTTATTTTTGAATTGTTATTGCATATACTGTTTGCAATTACTTTACTCTTAAAACTTTTACTTTTAATACCTTACTTTTAATTATGCAATAACAATATTAAATCTACTAAATTCAATACTTTTTATACTTTTTTACTTGAATATGTCATCATTTTTGAACATGTTTGTATAACTTTAAAGTTACCGTAATATCAGTGTTATCTCACTAAGTCTTTATGCATGCTGTGCATTTACAATTTGATTTTGACATAATATTTTTATATACGTGCATGTATCAATGTAACAACTACTGGTTGTCCTAATAAATAAAATAAAAATAAAATAAAATAAAAATAAAGAAATGAACCCTATATCTCAGGGGTCTTTCGACCCACAGGGCCCATATTCAAACTCGACCGAGGTATGACCCTAAGGTGTCTGCACACCAAGTTACAAATCAATATTTTTACTTTTAAAATATGTGAACCCTATATCTCGGAGGTCTTTTGACCCATAAAGTCGACCGAGGTTCATACCTCCATATCACCCCCAAGGTGTCTGCACACCAAGTTACAAGGCAATCGGTCCCACTGGACCGGTACAACTCCGGAACCACTGTTCCGGAGTTATACCGGTCACTAACAGACAGACACACGGACCGCTTGACGTATCGCTGTTTATTTGCAAACACTACTTTAAAATTTTTATTTAGAAGTTTGTTTGTTTGTTTGTTTGGTTGAACGTACTAATCTCAAGAACTACTGGTACGAATTGAAAAATTCTTTTAGTGTTTGTTAGCCCATTTATTGAGGCAGGCTATAGGCTCTAAACAACGTCCAATAGGAGCGGAGCAGCAATGGAAAATGTTGCAAGACGGAAAAATTATCTTGTATGAAGCAGACGAAATTGCGCGGTCAGCTATCTTTTATATTTACAATTTCCCCGTTGTTTTGGATGTATAGTTACGTAGAGACTAAGACGGTGGCCATCATTTGGAAGTGTAGCTATTTTATAGTTATAATAATATCAGCCCTGTATTAAACTGTACCACTGCTGGGCACGGGCCTCTTCTCAATGTGGAAAGGGTTAGGCTATATTCCACTACGCTGGCCCAGTGCGGGTTGGCAGAC
The DNA here is from genome assembly GCA_963675205.1 of Catocala nupta. NCBI lineage: Eukaryota > Metazoa > Arthropoda > Insecta > Lepidoptera > Erebidae > Catocala > Catocala nupta. The sequence goes on along the minus strand of OY776096.1, from coordinate 22,976,885 downwards.
TTCACATATCTTCGAGAACATTATGGAGAACTCTCAGACATGCAGGTTCCTCGCGATGTTTTCCTTCACCGTTAAAGGGAGCGATAATTAACTATTTAATACGCACATAACTTCGAAATGTCAGAGATGCGCGCCTAGGGATCGAACTCGAGAGCTCTGCGTGGCAGTCCATCGCATTCTCACTAAGCTATACTCTTTTTAAAAGATAACTCCACAACACTTAAATAACGCATACAAAGTACAACCAGACGCAACATAACTATTTGCCCCGTTTGGGGATCGAACCCACAACACTCTCCGCAGTGGCAACGAGGTTACCTCTCAAACTTCCTTCATATCAATTTAATATAATGATATAATATTCTATTACATACACACAACACCATCTAGCCCAAACTAAGCAGAGCTTATACTATGGATACTAGACAATGGATAAACATACATATATACTTTTTTTTGTAAATACATACATATTATACATAGAAACACCCAGACCAAGACAAACATCCATATTCATGCACACAAATGTTTGACTTCTACGGGAATCGAACCCGCGTCCTCAGGCGTGGCAGTCGGTTATACTAATCACTACGCCATCGAGGCCATCGCCATCAATAACACCCATACAGTCAACTACATACATAGTCCTCTCGTTATCCATAGCATATATTAGTTATGTTTTCCTACGCTCGTGGTTTACTTTCCTGAGTCCCGACCCAGGAAACTAAAGTACGAACGTAGAACTTACTGTATTACCAGTAATGTAGTAGTTCTTGGGCATCGAACACCTGACATATTGATTCCCGAACGCCGTTATTTTGTCGACTGAGCTTATCGTCATATTATAAGTATACCAGTAGTCCATTGGTTCGTCTTGTGATATAAACCCGTTGCCACACCCGCTTCGTACTGGTTTAAGGATTTCTCTCAGCATCGTTAAATTAAACGTACTGTTATCTCACTTTCTTTTAAGTGCAATTTCACATTTATTTAATCGCTTTTTGTTATAAATGTCGTTTAAAATGTAATATAATATTGTTATGAAGTCAATATTGATTTTAAAAGGAAATTATGTTTATTTAAAAGGAAAGAAAGTTTGCTTTTATTGTTGCACTAGCTGTCCCCCGCGGTTTTACTCACGTCGAAACACACAGCAGTGTGTTCAGAAGCGGGCGACACTTGACCAGTGTGTATTCATTACGAGATACTTTTCACCCTCCCATAACTAAGAATGTATGGTTACTTGCCGCTCCCTTGGCTTGTAGCGTGATGTTATGAAGCGTATAAACTTCTTCAAGAAACGGGCTATCAAATGCAAAGATTTTAAATCTTACTGGTAGTTCTTGAGATTATTTATTTATTTATTTTTGTCAGTACCGTCCCACTGCAGGGCAGGCAAGGCAAGGCCTCCCTTCGATCTTGCCACTCCTTTCTGTCCAGCGCCAATTGTCTGTTTGTTTGTTAGTTACACTTTCACGCTTTAACTACTCAACTAATCATCATGAAATTTCGCATGTAATACACGTTATCAGAGGGTTACAGAAAAGAAAATAATATATCTTTAATCTAGAAAAAAATTACTGTTCCTAAGGAGAAATAAACTTGTTGACAAAATCTACATTAACGTGAGCGAAACCGTGGTAAACATGCTGACTAGCAGCTATATTTTAGACAAGCTGATAATTTTGCTTCTATGAAATGTAACTTAAATAATTTTCTTCAGACCGAATTTTTGATCACGGCGGCCAATCTTTTCAGACACTGTCCATTTACGCAGTATATTTTACAGTGCACAAGCGTGTGCAGAACACAAGTGCACTCTCCAATCTAATCCAATAGGAAACCGACTTGCGATGAAACAGATCAGGCATAGGACCAACGGCTTTACATGCTTTCCGAGGCACGTGCAATACGACATCTACCCAATTCCGGGCTGCTGCTGACTTCTTAGCATCAAAGTCCAATAACTCTTTGTTGACCTAACGAGGGATTTGAAACCGAGGCCATACACAACAGTCACATTCACTACCGCTTCGCCACCAGGCGGTGTTAGCAATTTAAATATCGGTCGTTTGAAATCGCACTCTAAATAACCAGGTTTCTCAATAGTAATGAGCTCTAAATCTCGTATTGCAAGTATTTACACCTAGCAATCTCCGAAGGAGTAACTAGAAGTGTATTTTTATGCCTCCTGTTAAAAGTGATACAAGTCAAAAACAAAATTTAAAATATCTAGTTCGCGCTAATTTATAAAAATCTAGTTCTAAGAAGGCTAGATTAGCTGGTCCTTTTCTTTTTTGCAAATAAAAACATTCACTTTCCCTGTTCATTTAAATGTTTGTGGTTTTTAAGTAATTCTTAAAAATACCTGTGTGTTGTATCTTTTTTATTTCTAATACATCCTAAAATGACGTGATAAATGATACAAATACAGTTAAATTATATTGCACTTATAAGTTGTATTCGTATAAGATAAAAATTAAATGTGCATATAAATATATATCACACTTGAAACACGAAAATAATGTGTGCAGCAATTGTTTATAGAGGTTATAACTTGAAATATTCACGATATTTTTGCAAAAATTACGCCAGTTATATCACTTTGCACAAAATTATTTCCGAATCTATGGCGGAGAGAAGAAAGTGAGAAACATAAAAAGAATTTTTTTTTCCTAATTATTTCTTTGTAAAAATTACAAAAAGGGTACAACTCGACTTATATCATTCATTAGAGGAGGCACAGATTTATATATTAAAACCAAAATGTGTTTATAGTTTTACTAAATAAGGAGTCGAGCCTATTGCTGTCTATCGAGCCCATTTTCACATTCAGTGCTTCTACTGAAAATATTGCAACAGTTCTTTATCGTTATCAGTCCATCAGTGGCGAGGTGCAACCTGTGGAGGGAAGAAGTATCTCTGCCAGTCCCATTCGTACCACTGGGTAAGAATCTTCCACTTGGACACAAATTATCATGGCCGGTCTGGAAGTCACTATACAGACTTCGAACACAGGTCGGCCGGTGCAACGAAAATATGTTCAGGTGGGGATTAGTAGACGATCCTAATCTGGGCTGTTTTTGCGGTGCAACGCAAACGATGTCGCACCTTATGTTGTGCCCTGAGTGCCCCAACAACTGCACGCATGAGGACTTAATGATTGCTTCAGATGATGCAATCAAGGTGGCTGCGTTCTGGGCCGCAATTATATAATATTGAGCAATGATTGCCACCGAAACGCTAAGAAGAAGTTCTTTTTCGTTTAAAATTACTATGCACGAATGGTAAAGTGATACGCCGCTAAGCCAAGTGTTGGGGGTTTGACTTCTATAATAATAATGTCCTCCAGACCGAATTTCGGCCACGGCGGCCAATCTTAACGGACTGGTCATCTGCGCAGGAGATATTATAGTGCACAAGCGTGTGCGCAAACACAAGTGCACTCTCTGTTCCCTAACTCTCATGATCCGATGGGACGGTAATCCGACACGACCGGAGAGAGATCAGACGCAGGACCAACGGTTTTACGAGCTTTCCGAGATACGACAGTGCCTAACATCGCCAACTTCTTAACTTCGGGTTGCTATTGAGATTTCTTATCAGAAATACCCAATAACTTTTTTTGTTAGCCCGACCCGGGATTCGAACCCGAGACCTCATGCACAGCAGTCGCAATCACTACCGCTGCGCCACGGAAGCAGTTCGACTTCTACACCCTACATGGGACATAAATATATGTGGTGGGTATAACAATTTTGCCTCTTTCGACTTATATAGGCGTACATCTAGCTATGTTCTTGCCGTGTACCTGGCACATTTTCACACTCCGTGCTGGTACTGAAACTATTGGAGATTAAAATTAAAATGCTTCGATAGAGAAATTATTTAAGTGGCCGCTTTGCTTGGATCCTTTACGAAACAATAATATGGTGGTTATAACACACTGCATGGATGGTATTGTCGTTTAAGTGATCGCCTCGCCACTGCAAAAGCGACGAGTGTTGTAGGTACGATCCCCAAACGGGACAAAAAATTGTGTAATCCACCAATACATAGTTGTTCCAAGTCTGACACGCGACATTAATTTGTGAGATCAATAAACAGATGTTCTTTGTTGTTTGAATGCTTGAATTGTTCAGTCCCGCGACTCAGGAATTACTCCTAGTGCGGGGAATTATCTAAAAAGAAATAAAATAAAACACTTCTACTATCTTTACGATAATATAGGCGAGTCGAGTACGTTCTCGAATTCAAAACGTATAGCTCATTATTATTAAGTAGCTCGAACATTAAATTCCGTTTACAAACCACCTATATTTAAACAACATTTCATAGATCGAGGTCTTCAGCTATTCCAACTATGTGTTTCACAATCTAGACAGGCCGCTGACGTACTAAATAAACGAACCAGACGGGCCGCATTCAACCACACGGACCAACTATTAAGAGCAATCGATTCTATTGCAATGTTTATAAACATTGAGAGAGCGGAACCACTTGTTTTGTTTTGCTGTTGAGAGAATTGATGATTGAAATGTGAAGTTAAGGAGTGTTGTCGCGACGCTGTATTAGATTGGGCGATTGGATTTTGATTTTGACCGTATAAATGTTTTTGTAAATATATATAGCGATAGCTCAGTGGGGAGACCAATAGACTGCAATGCAGAGGGTCTCGGGTTCGAACCCTCTGACTTTCGGAAGTTATATGACTTTTCAAAATTATATGCGTATTGATTGACAATTATCGCCTGCTCCGTGCCTCGGAGAGCACGTTAAGCCGTCGGTCCCGGCTGCCATAAACATCTATGGCAGTCGTTATTGGGAAGTCAGTGCCCTATAATATCCTGACACTGGTCTAGCCTTAGGGTATCGTTAGCCTTCGGGTTGCGGAGGTCAGGTGGTAGGCGCTCCGTGTAAAAACTGATATCCAGTCAAATCCGGTTAGACTAGAATAGCCGACCCCAAGTGACTTGAGAATAATAAAGGCTAGGGAGAAGAAAAGGTTTTTGTAACGTCGCGGCGCGACGGCGCCTTTGGCGTGTTTGGTTAAGTTAGGTTGTAATAAATATAAATGCTATTTCTAATTAGTATTCAATATAATATCACTCCAGATTATTAACCGTCCTTTGCTGGCACAGATCTCATAGTAGATAGATATAAAATATAATGTCAGTCCAGTTAATAAAATATCCCATTCTGGCCTCATGTCAGTATAAGAAGGATAGACCATAGTCTGTCTAGCTGGCCCGGTACATCTTGGAACACTTATCACAACACCAAGAACATTATGGAGATTATTCAGGTTGCTGGTTTCTTCACGATACTTTTTTTCAATGTTAAAGACATTGAAATTAAACTCAACGGATTTTATCTGCTTTTCGGCAGCCATGGTCACGGAAAGAGTCTTCCCGTGACCTTGGCTGCTGAAAAGCAAACGAAACGACGGAGAAACTGTAAACTTGAATATAAATAATTTTAATAATTTTATTAGCTTAAAAATTAGTAAAATTCAGTAGTAGTAGTGTAACAGTTTCAAAATTATGTAATACAGTGTTAAATAAACAACGCGATAAAATTCGTATAAATGAGTTTAATTTCAATGAATAACATTCGCGTAAACAGAAGACAATATTATGTTAAAGACATTGATCCGATGTATTAGGGGTATTTGCTGTGCGATTGAGCTTGAGACCTTTGCATGGCTGGCATTGTCCAATGGTCTGATGGGCAGACTATATTCCGATATAATTCCAACTAGAGTATAGATAAACATCTTGTGCCAGTTGTCGTCCCCATTTAATTAACAAGACATAAACATTATATTATTAGTGTTAGAATGCAATATCAATAACTAAACCAATGTGGGTTTTGAACCTTCAACATTCGTGATTAGCGACAGCGGCGAGATAATTGCCTTGGTATCCGTGTATTGTAAGTAATTATAGTATTAAACAAAACCATTTATGACGTAACATTTCAAAAACCTAGCCGCCATTCAAACTCACGTTCATCCATACTTTCATAAAACTATCAAAACAGCTACCAATCTAACACAATAGAGTCCACACAAAATCAACAAGCATGACAAGACACCAATCGATTATACTGACCGAACAATCGAAATTGGCTGAACATCGCACGAGCGGCATCGATGCGCATTATACAGTTACCGATTATATCGAGATGGACCGGTTGGCACGATAACATACATTATCACAATACACAGAATTGTGTTGATCACAGTTACACGGTATGTGATATACTGACTTCTATATAGCTTTTTTCTGGTGGCATGGCCACTTGATGGGTAGCGGTAACCGCCTCTGATGAGTATGGCTGCGTTTCCTTAGTATTATTGAAGTAATTCTAAAGAATCACAACCAAGCCATTAACCACATACTGCATGCCTGATGGTAAAAGGTTATCATAGTCTATGTATGTGCATTGGTAAACAGTAACGTAAGGTAGGATACTCCTCGACCAGATAGACAGATAACTTAAAAAAGGTAGCTGGGTTAGACTGGATGCGAAAGGAGATAGACTAGATATTGTGGTGTAAAATTGGAGAGGCATATGTCTGGCAATGGACTACAACGGACTGATTGATTAACTGAAAAACCGGGCATATTATATCCCCGACGGATCTACGTTGAAGGAAATGGTAAAGACAGAAATAGGCGAAAGAATGGTATCGAAGGAGCGATGAACGCTCATTTGCCAGATGGAACGGAATAGTACGAAAACTAGGACTTTATGATAATATTCTATGCAAGAGTAGTACTTCCACCAGCTCCTTCATATAGACTAGAATAGATGCTTACCAGGCTGAGTATTTATCACCTATTTGGCTTACTGTATGCAACGGCTTGGTCGTATTTGGAATTGCTTCTATGACATCAAAATATACAACCATGTTCAAGAGCGGTAGTTACCATTTACCAATAGGTGAGCAACGAGCTCGTCTGTCACCAACAGCAAATAAAAAAATACTGCCAAAGCAGTTGAAACCACAGTCTACGTATTTCAATCGCCAAGCAATTGACGGCAAAGTAGTGTCTTCTCTCTTAATGTTACAATGTAGCTTGGCTACGTTTCATCCAATACGCATTTATTAAGCTACGTTCGCAAGTAACCTACCAGGATGTAGCCTGGTAGGTTACGAGTTCTTTGCGCGTATAACCCGCGATAGTGCCTCAACTTAAGATGTTCCCTCGTCTAGTCGCCTACTCCCATAGTAAAGCTAAAGTGCCGAGACTTCACGTCCATCTAACGAATTTAATATGACTAGAAATGTGGGTATAATGCACCTCAGAATACCCCTACGGGGATAAAGGTGTGAGATTACATATGTATTTCAAACATACCTACCTAAAAAGTGTATTCAACCTAATACTCGCGCCGTAATTCTTGAAGGAGCAATGTATCCTCTCCCTCATATGTATTTGCCAGCTGTATTTAGACCTTACGTTATAAGCGGCGAACTTATTCCTACACATTAACAGGCTACAATAATACTTTTAATATGAATATAATACAACAACACTTTAACTCAACCGAGAATCATATCTGCCTATACACAAAAACTTATATCAAGCAACGAGGCGATTTAAATATATACATACTAAATCATAAACATTCTCCTCAATACGGAAACAAAAAAAACTTATTCAACGTTTTTACAATATCACGTTTGGTCAATATTTACTCAAGTTCATCGAGTATTTGAGAACAGTGTCATTGGGTTAACGATATAACGGTAACTCCATGATTCATCAGTTTCGCGCATCTCGTATATATTCGCGCTGTAATAACTTATCGAGTTTTTGCTGGTAAAGCAAAAAAGTTGTTGTGTTATAACTTTCACATGTTTGTTCAATCGTTGTTGAGTTATTAATTAGCAGTTTCTTTATTTCTTTGGCCTTGAAAATTTTAATTTATTATTGGTTAAGTCTACGCGGTAGAAATAGATTTAAATGGATAAAACGCATGTTTGACGGAGGTCTCGAATTTGACCCCACGCATCTCTGTCTTTTTGTATTCAATTATTAAAATCATCAGTCACTTTAACGAAGAAATCATCGCTAGGCAACCTGCAACTCCTGCAAGTCTGAGAGTTCTACATAATGTTTTTGAAGATGTGTGAGAGTGGCCAACCCGCGCTGAGCCACTAGTTTAAATATACGGATTGAATCGCGGTTTAATTTATCAGAACTACTTTCATGGATCTACATATTTTGTCTATTAACATTTTTGGCGTTTTTAATATTGAAATATACCTATAGGTACAGTATGTATAATAAACCCTGTCCGATCCATTAAGGGCTTGTGTGTTGGCTCACTTAAAAAACATGCTAAGAAAAATAATAAAAAAAATCTATATCGCCGTAAAACGTCTTCAAAATATTTACAATATTTAAGTACAGTAGCATTTTTACCCTTCAATTACTGAAATTTCGCACAGTCTAGCAACACTACACTAAACTTGACAAGGACGCGGAGCGTGGTACTTTTGGCGACATTTTTCTAAGGCGTAGGTAGGTAGGCGCGGCGTAGCGCGATACCTATAAAATAAGTTTTTGATGTTGCCATGGCTAATCTATTAACATATTATTTTAAATAAATTAACATTACTGGAGTCATTTTTTGATCGATTTTTACAAAAGGATGTCGCTTACGTACACATAATAAGCTACTGTATAACATCTATAAGGATCGGACAGGGTTTATTATACACACAGTATATACGTTTAAATCGATTGCACGGATGGTGTAGTTGTTTAAGTGGTCGTAGCGCAGCAACCTATGCTCCGAGTCTTGTTCGGTTCGATCCCTATACGGAACAAACATTTAAATATGATTCACAAATAGTTGCTCCTAGCCTGGGAGTACTTTGAATCCGTTGTTAGAATCTTCGAAAAGTCTTTTGCCCCATTAGATTAGTACGTTGGTAAATGTTCAAACGTGATATTGTAAAAAAAGGTTGACTGACTAATTTTTATTTCGGTATCCTGCGTAATGTTCAATCTTGGCATGTAAACATATTAAAAAGTAAGACAGATTTTAGTATTAGAGTTCCCTTAGCACATTTTCACTTTTATCACAAACAGACTACATAGTTACCAAAATGGATAGTGGAGATAAAGTCTTAGGTATATTTTTGGATCTTGCCAAGGCGTTCGACACGGTTTCTGTTCCAATCCTCGTACATAAGATGGAAAGCTTGGGAATCACAGGACTTCCACTGGATCTGTTTAAAGATTATCTGAATGAGCGTACCCAGAGAGTAAAGATAGATGAATTTATCAGTCACGAACAAACACTTACCTACGGCACGCCCCAGGGTAGTGTCCTTGGACTACCCTATTCCTCATTTATATCAACGACTTGGGTATGCTCACGCTTCCCAAAGGCAAAATCATTAGTTTTGCTGATGACACTGCCCTCTTGTTCAGTGCAAGTACATGGGAGGATGTTTATAAGCATGCGCAATTGGGTTTTAACACAGTAACCTGCTGGTTACGAAACAATCTACTGACCTTAAATACCGGCGAAACAAATTACATGACATTCTCCTTAAAAAATAATGCATCAATCCAATCAAGAACATCACTTAAGAATATTATAGCTCACTCTTGTACAGAACAACTTAACCACCACTGTACCTGCGTACCACTATCTAAGACTGAGAAGGTAAAGTACCTGGGTGTGATAATTGATAACAACCTCAGATTCCAAGAACACATAAATACCCTTAGTAACAGATTGCGTAAATTAATGTATATATTTAAAACCCTGAGACACGTAGTCGATAAAAATGTAATGATTTCAGTGTACTATGCCCTCGCTCAGTCCATTATAAGCTATTGTATCACCTCCTGGGGTGGAGCTCCAAAAACTACGCTTTTAGAATTAGAGAGAACCCAAAGAGCCATACTGAAACTGTCGTCTTTCCTACCGTTTCGCTATCCCACTGAACAGTTATACAAAGAGAGTAAAGTCCTGACAGTGCGCCAACTGTTCATATTGCACACTCTAATGAAACAGCATACTCAGCTAGTCTATAACCCTTCCCAGTTCAGTGGGAAAAGACGTTGTAACCCCGTGGTGCGTCATATCCATCATCAGAAAACATCTTTTGCGCAACGTTTCTTTTGTTACCTAGGTGGTTACCTATATAATAAGACGAACAAGACATTACACATCTTTCACCTCACAAAGGAAAAGTGCAAAAAGAGGCTGACTGATTGGCTATTAAAATTAAACTACGACGATACTGAAAATATGCTTACCAATATAATTTAAACATACTTCCGTTCCTGTCCTTATCCCAATAAACATTACCCCACACCACACACACACACACACTCACACGCACACACTCACACGCACACGCACACACACACACACACACACACACACACACACACACACACACACACGTTCACACACACACACACAAACGCACGCACACACACACATACATATACACCTACTAACACTATTTTTACTTCTAGATTAAAATCAAACTGCACAACATATTCATTTCATCATAATTATTAGTTATTTACTGTCAGCGGTCTAGTACATAATCTAAATGTTAAAAGTATAAATGGGGTGGGAACCTGGTATCCTGAAACACAGGCTCCGAGCCTAGCTTAGGCACCAGTCTCCTACAATATATATACCTGATTTATTATGTCACCTAGTTAATACCGATTTTTTATAACATCTATATATTGTTGTGAGAAAATAAATAAATTAAAATAAATTATTTTGAGTACGTTACCTTAACTAAATTTTACGATGGATTGAGGACTCCTTATTAAGAAATAGCCTAATAAACGGTAGAATAACTCACCTTAGTGGGTGTCCAAGGGTACTTTGTAAGAGATTAATTGTAAGATAAGCTTTATTTATCGAACGAACGCCTTGTTTTGTATTTGTTCAGCCGTTGCGGTCACCTGCGCACAAACAAAAGATACTCAATTATTGTTGCTGTAGGCCGATCAATGGATAAATGGCTAATAGCGGTTAAATTGATAGATTTGTTGGCCAATTATCTATCAATCGATTTGTTAATTAATTGAATGGTTTGACATATAGACGCGTTTTTATGCTGAAGAGCCTACCTCTTCAGCATAAAAACGTAGGTGTATTTCATATCATAATATTTTAGGTAGATGGTGAACCTGGGAATAGAACCGTAGCTCTTACAATTGGCTAGAAACATAAGTTCAAATTATCATGATACGGAAGAGCCAATCTAATAGACGCGATATATTGGCCCCTATGTGCTATACAGGGTGTCCGGTTATTAATGGATAACCTGGAAATGTCTTATAGTGGCAATGATGGCCGTTCAGAAAAAAAAAATGAAAAAATCTATCCTAACTTAGTAGTTAGGATAGATTTTTTCATTTTTTTTTAAAAAAACATATCTCAGGTAGTCCTGAGATATGTGTTTTTTTTAATTACCATGTGTAACTTTCTTGTATACTACGACCATAAATGAATGAAATCCATCGGTTTTTTTGTTGTTTTATTATTAAACACTAATTATGCTAATAGATAGACAGTCAAAAGTATGCTTTGCTATAATAGCTTGCACTTTTTAATATATAATTTTCTTTTTAAATATTTTTTTGCTTTTTATTTTTTTTCTGAACGTTGTAAATGTAAGACATTTCAAGGTTATCCATTAGTTACCGGACACCCTGTATAAAGGCCTAACGAAGTCACAAGAGGTAGCTAGTTTAATACAACACTGACTTGAATCTTTATAAAGTCAGAAACATTTTCTAACACAAAATTCTTGCATCGATCACGCTCGAAGTCGTCGGGAAATAAATGGATCTTTATAACCTTTTAATATTTATTCGTTGTCTAATATTATTGGCCTATTAAGTCGCAGCGGCACACCGGTGTCTAGACACAATAGATTTTTAATTATGTCTGGTATTCTAAAACTTCACATATTGCATGTGTACAAATCACGAAACAAAAATCAAGACTCCTAACAGAAGCGTAATAGCTAAGTTGGAAGTTGCAACCCGTTAACAAGAATATTACTCATTCTTAACTCAAATTGTATATTTTTTTATTCCAGATAGAGGAAGCATGGCTGGAAGGTCCTCGAGGTGCATGGGAGGGTACGCGTGTATCTCAGTGGCTGCGTCTTCGCACTCGTCTCGGGCTGGCGCAGTTACAGTACCAACTGGACGTGCTTGCACCTCCTGGGAAATGGTCGCTAAGAGCCAGGCTGGCAGACGGATCGCAGGTTTGAGACAATTTTATTAGTTGGCGAATAATGCCCTTAAAATGATCTGATGATTATTGAGTAGCTGTCTCGTTTCATGATTAAGAACATTGAAATAAATACCGCAGTGACGTACGTATACCCAACTAGCTGAACCTGTGGTTTTACCCACGATTGGGAGCAAAATATTAATCATTAGTATTTTGCTCTCGTAACTTAAAGCGTGATGTCATGTACCTTCTTCAAGAATTTCAAATCCGGCTGGTAGTTCCAGAGGCCGCGTACATCCTACAGTCTTTTGGGAGCAGGCAGTTTGCCCCACGAAGAACTTTTTTACCATTATAGCAAGCGTTAATAGCTCGTTAAAGGTATCGAGCTGCAGTGACCCATCAGCTTTTCAATCGAGTTGCCACTTTCCAGCAATTGACTGATTAATACGCCTACACACACACGCATCAGCGGAAAGTTAGATGTGTGTACCGTGGGTTCGTACTCGAGATCGTTGTGTGGTAGTCACTAGGATATAGCTGCTACTTCTTTGAGGTGATCACGCAAGGTTTTGTTAATTACAGAGTTCAGCGGTCTTCTGGGTAGGCAACTACGAGCTGCCTCCGTTCCAGTTAAGTGTACGTCACGCACCTAGGGTGCTGCGAACTAGCGAGCGGCTAGCTTGGACCGTCTGCGTTCGGTAAATCAATTTTGGTTTCAACTACTTGTTACCTCAAATCCTTAACAGATAAATAAGTTTCTGAGTTCATTATTAGATAATAAATATCTTTTAATTATAGACGAGACCTAACAAGGTTGCTTTAACTTCAAATCTTGCAGGTATCCCTGGTCGGAAGCAGTGGAAGGCATGCTGGTGATCCGGCTGCGTGGTGCAGGAAGGGGCGGTGTTGGCGTGCGCACGGCAGTGAGGCTGCGCGCGCCCAAAGCGTGCCACCGCCACGCCGTCGCCGCGCGCCGCGTGGGCCTGCACGACCACAACCCGCCCGACGTGCTCGTCGCTGACTTCTCATTCCAGGTAACATAGAACAGATCCGACTGCGCGCGCCTAAAGGTCGCAGCCGACTTATACAACACCGCTCCCACATGGCAAAATAATGTTAATAGAAATTTGAGCTTTAGGGCGTCCTATGTAGACTTAATTTATATTGATATCACAAATTACCAAACAGCTCGCTGTAAGTTCGCCGCTCGCCGTCGCACCACTCGATAGTTGAAGCCACGCTTACCGCGCGCTTCAAGCGGGCGGCCTGCGCGATGTACGCACGCAGACTGCTCGCTCGAAGCACGTAAACCATAATATGTAGTCAAATAAATACCGATCCATATGGAAATACTTGAAGAATTTTACTTCGTCAACCAGTAAATGCCTCTTAATCTTGCAAAATTCTCCTTCTGCATTTCTTGCCTTTAGCATTTTATGCACCCAAAATCTTCGTCTTTGTTGTTTCCCGAGCTATTCTCTTCATCGTCAAGTGCAATAGCAATGATCACCAGATCGCGCATTGTGAATCGAGAAATAGGGAAAAAATACGAGTTATTTCATTGAAGCCTATTCACAGTCTGTGTCTGTCATGAAAAGCATAAGCGGTCGGCGGTTGGACAGTGTAGTCGACTGCTAGTGGTAAGCGCGGGGACAGCTAGTCGACTGCTGGCTGTGAGCGTGGGGACAGCTGGTTGCCTGCTAGCTGTCGGTGCGTGGACAGCTGGTAGTGGCCTCTCCGTTTGGCTTAGCTGTGCGAGAGCGCTGTTGGAGCGGTATTGAAAAGTCGGCTACGACCTTAAGGCGTGCCACCGCCACGTCGTCCTATCGGATTATAGGAGTCAGGCAACAAAGAGTGTAGGAGGTACTTGTGTTCTTGCACACACATGTACACTATAGTATCTCCTATGTAGATGGCCAATTTCTTACAAAACTGATTATTACTGACTGTTAAAGCTGTTTGTTTTAAGCATAAATAAAAATTAAAGTAAGTAGAGTTTATGTAATGTATGCAAAACTCCTCTAACATAATAATATTATGTCTATAAATTATAATTTAGTATAAGTAGGTAACTAGAATTAAGAAAGAGCGCCTCTTTCGCCAACAAACTGTGTTTACAGTTTGGCGAGTTTGTAAACAATGTACCACATTTTAATTTTATCGAAATAAAAGCAATTCAAAAAAAAAAAATTCCCGTAACCGAAATTCGGTCTGTAGAAAAGTCAATCAAAATAAATAATAATTATATAATGTCCTTATATAATTATTATTATTTATTTTGATTGACGTGTCCAAAATCCTTTAATCTTTTAATGGAAATTAAACATGTTGGCTTTCACTTTGATGTATATCTTTGCAGGAAGAAGGCACTCGAATCTGGCAGAACACGACGGTGGTATCACAAGTGGTTGATAAACCGCTGACTCTTGAATTCCTCACGAAGCACCGAGCTGTCATATCTCCTGGACTACCGTACAAGCTTAAGGTACATACATAGACTCATGTTTTTATCCCCAGTAAGATAGTTAAATTTCGCCAACTTTACAACAAACTCGGTCTTTTGTAAAATGAGTCTATTGGGCGCAATGATACATTTAATCACGCCAGAACAATTAAATGTGAGTAATAAGTATTGCTTAAATTATTAACAATCCAATTACTTACTTTATCAATAAAATCGTTTTCACTTTATCATTCTGTTGCTCCTAGATTCAAGACTCATACTTAAAACCTATGCCTGGCGGTCCAATGGTCGCCCAACTGGTTCCTTTGTTTTTATAATGATGTTATATCTATTAATGTTACCAGGTTAAAGCAACTCGCTGGGACGACAAGCCGGCACCGAGCGAGACTATCCGCGTGTGTCGCCACCCCACGCAGCTGCCGAACGACCTCGCCGCTGTGACGTCACACGACCAGTGCGCGGCGGCCGACACAGACGCTAGTGGGGTGGCGCGGGTCATGTTCACCGCTGTACACGTTGAAGCTGCCTTCTATAGATTTGAGGTACGTATATATATTTATAAACGTATGTTGGAGAAACGTGGTCGTGATCGTGGAGCTTCCGACCAGGATTAGTGATCGTGCCTCGCTAGGTATATTCCTGACATCAACCGTAGGGCTGTAGGCCGCTGCCTACGGCCGTATGGTTGATGTCAAGAATATGTTTATATACTAACTCGTTGTGTAAACTTCGCTTGCGCGATTCAGGATTGTACAGCGCCATTTCTCTTCGAATGTTTTAACTTTTTTGATCTATGTTGTGTATACGGCACCATATGGGGACATAACAGTACTCTAAAGATGAGAACATTACTCCACGCAAGGGCGCACTTGCACCTTATACAGGCAAGACTCGCCGTGCTTGTCCATAGCCTCACCCCAGACGTGCATGACGAACGCTAGAAGATCACTCGTTGATCGTTTAGCACGAAAGCCGTATTTGCAATAATTGATCGTTAGTGACCATGTAGCGGACAATTTGGGTGTTTATAATCCGCTCGAACACCTTGGATAGCACCGAGGTGATAGCTATGGGTCGATAGTTTTCTGGCTCGGAACGGTCCCCCTTTTTGAGAATCGGTTGAACGCTCGCCTCTTTCCAAGCCTAAGACAGAATGCCTGCGGCGTAAGACATCCGGTATAGGCGCGTAAGTGTAGAAGACAACTCCGCTGCACATCTTTTAAGGACCACAGCTGGGATGCCGTCAGGTCCACTAGCGTTCCGAACATCGAAGGACTGCAGTATCGCATGAACATCACGTTGCCTTATATCAGGCATGGTGAAGCCGCAGTTGGCAATGGTAGGCGACTGCGAACTGCAGTCATCGATTCGGGAGTTGGCAGCAAATAGGTTTGCAAGCAGATCTGCTTCCTCCTGCGGCCACGGGCACCTTTGAAGTGGTTTTTTGATACATATTATGTATCTTTATTGTCAATGTCAACCAATAACTTAAATATTTGGGACGGACAAATTGTAATATAATTATGTATGTTTCGTTTAAGCTGTAAAATAGGATAGATTTTTACTGTTATAATCTAAAAATTACGTAACACGAGCTTAAGTTTTTGCATTTTTCTTGCAAAGTTACCTAATTTTGTAGACAATATGTGTATTAAATATTTTAAGTCTTTTACACGGATTAATTGTAAACAAATTCATTGTTATGGTAAATGTATATTTTATATTTGTATTAAACAAAGTGTTGATTTTATCAACTTAACTGTGACCGCCTGTTTTGGCACATTTCGCTCGGCGCAGTCTTAAGGTTAGCGTGGAGTCCTCTGTTGTTAATAAACTCTACGACACAGGAAGAAGCTGATACTCTGCAGGCCCCTTATAAGCTGCGAGAATCTTCATCTCATGCTTAGGTCTCTGGCGCTCTTATTCACCGAATCAAACACAGCAGTGAAACACTGCTGTTATACGTCGATATTCTGGGAGAGAGTAGTACTTCTCCGGTCGAGCCGGCCCATTTATGCTGTAACCAGCTTGGCTCTACTACCTGTTACAATTGCGCTTAACTGCATCTCGTGTATAATAATATTGCAAAAAGATAAAAATGGTTTGTCAGTTCATACAAACATACTGGGTGTAAGGGACGGTGTATCGAAAACTGAAATAGTAGATTCAGACCATTATTCTGAATTAAAAATCGTTAGAATTTTCTTGAGAAAAATCAAATTTTTATGCAGATTTGTATTTTTCTGACTGTGAATCATAACATAATGCATGAGCCATCCATTTTATTAAATAAAAACTTGAGAGGTGTCAAGGGACACCCGGATGGAACGAAGTTCCTTTCGATTAATTAGTGAAGGAATTGTAATAAAATTTTTTAAATTAATTAATTTATAAATTTCCGAAAATCTAAAAAAATCCATAAAAGATACACACCCTACATGGCGCGTGCAAAATAATAAGAAGTCTGTTAGCTCGCAGCTGGCCACAAGGTCACGCGTTTTTTCCATAATGAAGTAATCTGCTGGCGCATGAATGAACAGTGCGAGCGAGATAGCGTAACTACTTACGCACGCCGCACAGCTTACAATAGCTTACTATAGCAAAAAGTGTTGTGACAACTTTTCGTAAGAATTTTTCCGTCTAGCCCCTTTTCACAACGCGCGATAAGGAACTTCGTTCCAAAAATCAATGATGACCACATTTTACTAAAATATAGCAATGTAATTAAATCGTTGTGATTTAAACAGATCAACCGCTGGCGCGAGCGGTCTGTTCTATTGGTAGCAATCCATTACGTACCGCGTAATAATGTTAATCAATATAAAATCTTAATATTGCGTATTTTTTCATTAATAGAAGTTTGCGTCGAGATAAGTACCTATAGAAAGACGTCTTGCTAAAGTTTTTGGCACGCCGTCCCTTACAGCCAGCATATATATTAACCCTGAGAAATTATTTAACTAATAGAACTCTAATATTTGCACTGTCCCTCATTAATACACGCAAGCAAAGCCACGAGCAGGATATTATATTTATAATGATTACATCCAGGCGCGGCTAGCCAACGACAGCAGCACGGCGGCGTCGCTGACGGTGCGCGTGCGCGGCGGCGCGCTGCAGGCCGCGCTGGGCCCGCTGCGCGTGGACGCGCGCCGCGCCAGGACGCTCGTGCCGCTGTACATCAACACGCATGTCACCACACCGCTCAACGTTCACTTCGTCGTATGTACCATCCTTCTAATTTGTCTTCTACTTGAAACTGACTGTTCATACTCCAACGCGATAACCCATTACTGACAGAATTCGCAAAATTCAATTCAATACATCACAGTTTAAAAATATACATAGAAAAGAAAAACCCGCCACGCACCCTCAGATTGCTCACGCTAACTATTGCAATAAAAGAAGGTTGTGGAATTATTACAATGGATTTCCGCCAAGTAACACCTAATTCGATTCAATAAAACTTTATTTACTTTCCTACGTGTTGGTAATTTTAAAATTATTTATTAATGATGAACCTTGTGATTCTTACGACAACATGACGGAAAACTATCAGACATCCAGCCTTCGCCAGGAAGGTTTTCTTCACTATTATTTATAATACCAGCCTTTACATAAACTATTCTTCTGTTAGGCACGAGGCTCTTCTCAGTATAAAAAGGGTTTGGCCATGGTTTATTATAACTGACCATCAAATATGATTGCTACAAAAATGCATAATGGACAAGATGGATATACCTCAAGTGTATTAGCTATGCTATACGCAGCTTTAAATCTTACGCCTAGAATATTCTTATAAATATTTGGATGGGGACACCCAAATACTCCGAAATATTTTATTCCAAATATCGACGTTCCGATTTTCAAAAGTCCGAATTTCGTAATACCAACGAATTATAATGTATATTATTAAACATTTCGAAATTTACTTTACCGAAAGTGGTAAATGCGATTTGTTTATTTTCCGATTTTCATCAGGGGGTTAAAATATATATTATTACCACAATAAAATTATGGTTAAAACGCCGATTCAGAGCAATCCGACTCGGATAGGTTAGGTTAGAAAGCTTAGGCGAGTTCGTGGTTATTTTTTTTATAACCACCCAGAAATTGTTGAGCTATCTAATATGGCTTTGTGATTAATTTTGTTTCTACTTTGAAGAGCAATTATATGTTTATTTGTCTTGCTATTCGGTTTTACAAGGCGTTTTTATTCCGGAATTCTAATTAATCGATATTTTAACAATACGTCAGACTTTTTGTTATTCGATCTATGAAGTTCGGTATTTTGAGAATAGTAATTATAAACGTTGGGAATATTTAAATCTTGGAACTATAAAAATAGGAGTTGTTATATTAGGCATTTTGAACCATTCGGAATTATGAACATCGGTATTTTGAAATTTATATTTGTGACTGTCGGAATAAAGTTTTTCGTATTAATGTAGTGTACCCATTTGGATGGCGTATTGGTTTAAGTGGTAACCTTCTCACTGCTACTGCACCGCGAGTTGTAGGTTCAAATCCTACACGGGATAAAATTCAAAATCACACTCGAGACCTCTGCGTTGTACTCCAACGGTCTGTCTCTCACTAGCTGCACTCTACTCTACATTACTTCAACTACTTAAGACAACATTATTTCTCTTTTTCATTCTAATTAATAATCTTATTCCCTAATTCCAATTCCCTTTTTACAGGTAATAACCCGAGGAGGCATAATCTACCGTTGGGGCGCTACCACCCAATGCCCCACATCCAATACAGGTGACCAAGTCCACACAGCACCTCGCAATGGAAAGTGCAACGCGAACTACTACGAATACAACCGTGACGTCATGGCCCAACAAGACAACGTAGCCAGCTATGACGACATAGCACTAAAGAAAGACTCTCATACCAGACGGAAACGAAACCTCAACAAAACTAATAAAGATTCCAAAACAAATATAGACCCTAACTCTATACAATTAGAGCCTATTATCAATCCGTGGGATTTCAGTGAACAGAATTACTCCGCAACTGGAGATTGGCAAAGTCCTGATATTCCATATGAAGAAAAAGAACTTGTTCAATTAAGTACACCAGGAAATCGGATAGAGGCTGATTCCGTCGATATACACAAAGAATCGACTACAAGCCAATGGCCGAAATCCCATAAAAGTTCTTCAATATCATCTCAGCTGTACACCAGAATAACCCCCCAAAACGGTCTTGCAAACGCATACTGGACGAATCCATCTCAAAACGACGTAAACCCTCATAAGAAAGAAAAGTATACTACTAAGGTTGATGACGTCATAGATACCGTCACGAATGTGACGTCAGACGCGCTGTTAGACCGAAAGCTGAAGGTCATGTTGCCTATTAAGGTGTCTCATCAAATGTGTCCAGATTCTCATCTGATAGCGTATTTCTATTATAATGGGGAACTCGTCAGTGCAAGCAAGCATTTTGAGATGGATGAATGTTTTGTTAATAAGGTTAGTTTTTTATATGTATTCTTTCATTCATTCATAATTGTGTATTATAATTGTATAATACAAAAATTTTGTCATATGGTTGGTGAAGATACATACAGCCAACTATATTGTTTTTGCTGACAATAATTTGATGACGCATTGCTCGCCTTGAGAACGAAAATCACAAGGGTTAAATTTCTGGAACGCGAAAATAATATGCTTATAGCTTTATTGTCACAAAATTCTCAGCAGTATCTAACTAGCTGGCGTCTGATCCAAATATGAATTTTTAGAGTTAGAAAAACTCTTATACAACAGCTTTGTCCGCCCGTCTGTCTGTTATACAACTTTCAACTCAAAAACCGTAAGAGCTAGATAGAGACTTGCGGTCAACGCCACTCGACTCAGCATAGTCGATATACCCTCGAAATGACTATGACCTTTGACATCTAATGTCAAGGTCACGTGGTATCACGTGACCTTTGCATATTATTTGAACTATTTTTTCGAACTCTAAGACGCAATGAATTGCCGTAACAATTCATTGCCATTTCTCACTTGTTTGAACATATGTCTTACCTCATTAACAATCGTGACGTACAGTCACAATGCTTTGATCATTATGTTTTAATGTAGTCAATCCAGCAGATTTAATAACGATCGCGATAGTGATGTCACGAATTCAGTGTTTTCGAATTTTATCTGGTAGGAAATCCTCAGTAGCACTCGCAGTCTGCATACGCCAACAGGATCCTTCCTACAGCATAGAAGCTAATAACATAGCAAAGTTTTGGTGTAATAAACCTTTGCCTACCTGACAAAAACACTTGAGTTTATATGTATATAAATATTACAGGTAGAAACAACGTGGCTGACTCGACAAGCCTTGCCTGGCTCTACCGTCTCCCTCCAAGTATCAACACCAGGTCCGGCGCTATGTGCTCTCACGGTCTTGGACACTGCAGCCAAATGGAACCAACCGCCGACCACAACCAGAGAACTGCTGATGGAGAAGCTGCGAAGACACATCGATAGTCACAGGAATCTTACCGCGTATGACGCGGCGGGAGAATGTTTTCTTAGTAAGTTTTTAATCACTAGAGGTGTAGCAAAGCCAGGCGTTGCTAATTTATTTGGAGATGGTGCTAATAAGCCGGCTCGGCCGTTGCATTACCGGTGTCGATTTGAAACCTAGAAAATTGTGGAGCAATATGGGTGCTGTCTCTCCAACACAAAGAAAGATTCCACTGACTTGAAACCCAGCCTGGGTTTGACGAGCCGCCTCCCGGCAATTGATGGTGGGAAATCGTAAAAATAGCTTGAACTAAAACTCCGCTTATGAGATTCAAATTTGTATGAATAATGTCTAATTGTGTATAGGGCCATCTTTTGTAGTGTGTCTAAATTTGACACAGGTGAAAACCTGTGTGAAGCAGCTACAGATGAAAATAATTTAAAATGAAATTAATAAATAATATATCTTTATTTTCTTTAATTCCATTTGCCGAAGGTCTGCATGGATAGTGGATAGTACCATGGGTTCTGCAATTAATTATTTATTTATACATATATTGGCTACGGCAATGATTTACCGTCGAGGCAGTGTTACGATGAACGCAATCTAGATTAGCAACTTGCACCTATTATATATATTTTTGTATACTATATATAAGTTTATATATTTGTATACCAGCCATATAGCCACTTTCTGTATAAAAAAATATATATTTAACCAATTACCTTAACTGGTAGGTTTTTAACAGTAGGTACATAGTTACTTAGATTGAGAACTCGTGACCGTTTACATTGCAAGCCGCTACCTGCCATTTTATTTCCTAGTATCATATCATCACTCGCGAGGTTTATAAAAAAAACAACTTTAAACAGATTTGGACGACCCAGAGACTCCCGCAACCAGTATAGAGCTGACATCATCGTGGCTGGCTTCAGCTGGCGTCCGTCTGTTGGGGGGCGAAGCGCCACGAGAGGCCGCCAAGCATTGCGAAGCTTTGCCACCTGCCTCCCTGGTTACTGACGAAGCCGTGCCTAGGACTGACTTTTCTGAAGTTAGTATTTTACGTTTCCACAAATTCACTAAACGGATAGCGTAGCGCTTTAAATGGTATTAAACCTTAATTGATATGGTAGGTATAAAAAAGGAGAAAGGTAGGTTAGTTACAGAAGTCGTATAAAAAACGTACAAGTTATCCAAGCGAAAATAATTATGCCATCAATTTAATTCTGCCTGATTCACTGAATTTGTGTACATGAGACACATATTTAATAATTTAGTAAAAGAATTAACTATTTATGATGGCATATTGCATACCGTTAGAAAGTAAATTGATTAGAAAATGTTTATACAAAATGGAAGATCGCGCTTTTACTTGTCAGTAAATAAAAAGCAAAGTTCGTGTTATTTGCAAGTAATTCTAAATTTTATTGATAATCATAACGGTAAACATAAAAACTAGAACAAAATTTGAAAACTATATCAGCAATTTTCTTTTAATTTAGATGTAAAAGCTGAGCATTGTAATAAAAAAATGAAATGTTCGTTATTTAAATAATATCTCGTGGCGTGAAAAGTGGGTTAGGGTGCTTAAACTATAGCAAGTGATACTCCCTTTCAGCCAATTCAATTTAGCAAACGATATACCAAACACCCTGTATATTTAAATAAAGGAGATAAATTCGACACAAGAAACAATTAGTACAGTAAAGGACACACGAAAAACACACAAACTGTAAACAGCTATGCGTCCCTCGTGCAAATCACCCAATTTTTTGTCCTTCGTGACCATCAAAGCCGCACTAGGTGTGGCATGCTAGCAAGATGACAAAAATACTGAGCATGACCCGGCAATCGAAACATGAACTCACGTCAGGTCCGAAGCATAAGCTCAAAATGTTGTCATAGAGCCATAGAGACAATAAAATATATTTTATTTGTATTACCAGGCGTGGCTATGGCGTCTACTGCCTATAGGCGTGAACGGTTCAGGAGTGGTGAGTGCCCAAGCCCCTGACTCCATCACGAGGTTCGAAGCCGGCGCCACTTGTGTGTCGAGGAGCGGCATTGCTGTGTCTCAACCTGCTGTACTCCAGGTAAGTTGTTATCCTAGTCGTATATAATTTGACCTTGGTTTCTGAAAGGCTGATCAACGCATAGTTTGAAACGCATGTTAACTGACAGCATGACAAACAGCAACAAAATCATGACCAGTTTGTTTTTGAGATGTCGTTGATTAGTCTTGTAGAAACTGGGCATTAGTAAATATTATTATATCGATGGTAAAATACAGCCATGCCTGTTTACCAGAGGAATTAATCAGGCGGAGTTAACGGATGTCTAATTGTTACCATCATTGCTTCCCTCACTATCGTCTTCGTAAACGTTTGTCGGTAAAAAGTACTCTCAACATGTCTTTTATGCCGACTATTTTCGATCTAATCAGAGCACGTTCGATTTCTTTCTTTTTTATAATTTATAACTTCTTTTTGTAACGCTAATTGACCTGCAGCTTTACCATTATGAATCCCACGGGAATCCTAGGTGTTAATCTAGGTATAGAACAACAAATTCTATCCATATGACAAGTTTTATCCAAATTTGTTTAACAACCCTTGCGTTTGAGTATCAACCACTCAAATATCTTTAACTAGATTTTACCCGCGGCCTTGCTCGTGTAAATGTAGGTTAGGTTATGTTAGGTTAGTAACGGTAGTTAAACTGAATGCAAGGTACCCTATGTCCTATTCTGTACCCCTGACAACGTGTATGCGCAATTTCATGATAATTGGTCAAGTAGTTTAGGCATGAAAGCGTGACAAACGAGCAAACAAACTCAGGTTCGCATTTATAATATTAGTAAGGATTATGGGACATGAAATGTCCTACATATAATCATGATCATCAAGACATTTGAATGCTTGATACTATACTATATTAGTAGGATGATATATCTTTATTATAATGTCTTGCAGGTGTTCCGAGAATTCTTCATCCACGCCGATGGTCCGAAGCGTCTGCGAAGAGGTGACACCGCGATCATACGCTACAGAATCTTCAACTATCTCTATGAACCGCTTAGTGTAAGTATTGCCAACATATTCTCGCGTTTTTTACATATACCTAAAAGTTGTTACCGTAGCCGGTGAAAGATTGCAACACAGAGGTATTTTTCATGCGTTGCACAACCCTGCCAGATGTAGATTTCTATTTAGCAGGGTAGGCAACGCAAAAACCTTCCCGACAGTACTGGCTACTGTCGGTAAGTTATTTGCGTTGCCTAGAATAAGGTATACTATTTCCAAACCGAGTAGAGTGCCTTCTAACAGAAGCTACTCAACGCTAAAATCAGAATCACGGTTTTTGTCTATAATATTTTGTAAATAGTAGAAAGTACGGAAGGAAGAGTCAATTTTTCAAGGGTTGTAGAGCTGTTATAGTAATGTGTTAGTCATTTTTATATAAAGACTTTACAACCATCAAAAATAGACACAAAGACACCCAGATTCTAAACTGCAATTGTGGATCACACAATTTTATGTCCTGTGTGACAGTGGCGAAGGCTACCACTTGATTCACTACATCATCTATGCAGTCAAATTCTATTACTAACAATATATAACCGCTTTTATTGTTACAGGTGCAAATCCAAATCCTAACAGACCCTCACATCGAAGCTCCCATAGAGCTAGTAGAGACAGCGTGTATCGGCGCCAGGTCATCCGTCGCCAGAAGAACTCTCGTCAAGGCGAGGGTCGCGAGCCCTGCGCGTCTTAGCTTAAGGGCTAAGGCAGTCAACGATGGAAACTGCCCTAATGTCACTAGCAATGCTTCTGTTAGGTGAGGACGTTTTTATTTCATATAGTATTTTGTACGTGTACCTACTGGTACGTACAAGTATGCGTACCTAATGCCTTATGGTACGCACTGGTACTGGTACGCGTACCTACTGGTACGTTGCTACCGTTTACGTTGGTAAATGGTGGTAAACTCCTGGGCTGATGGTAAACGTTGGCAGCGGTGTAAATATGACATGCAGTCATATTTACACCTTGCTCTTGATAAGAATCATTCTTATAGAATATACAATATATTAATATATATATTTATTCTTATACAAGCCATTGAGTATAGTATTAAGCACTTAATAAATTATGGAAGCTTAGCTTTGTCGGTAGGATGAATTAAATTTGCACTTTCTTTTGCCTAGGACTTCGCTAGGTAACAGTATTTTTACTGGGTGATAGGTAACCCATGTCCTTTTTTTGTACCCCTGACAACGTGTACGCAAAATTTTATGATGATCGGTCAAGTAGTAAGGGTTTTGGGAACCAAACAAACAAACTCACATTTTTATTTATCTAATACGTGAAGCAAAAACTTTGTACCCCTTTTTACGAAAATTGTGCGGACGGAGGAGTATGAAATTTGGCACAGTTAAAGTTTATATGGAGAAGGAGGGGCGAAACTTAATATTTATATAAAATATGCATTAGAATTACATTACATTAATGAAAAAACACTACACGCACACAACCATGCATTTGACATACGCAGTCGAATCGCGTTCGTAGTATTTCGACATTGTTCGTCTGACGTCGTACAATTCCTTGTAACTATGGTTACCTACACCTTATTTATATGTAATAGAGAAAAACAGAAAACAAAGTAGCAAACTTAGGAATTTTGGTCGAATCTTGACTACTAGGCGACCGCTAGTAATATTAGTTATTTCAATAAAGTGACTACGTCATCAAGAACTATGTGGTAAGAGTAATATCGACAGCTGGAAAATCAAATGTCAAACAAAAATGATACTACTCCAATTTGTAACCTCGGTAATCGCTGATTACCGAGGTGCTACCGTACAATTTGGCGCTCTTGGTCACAACCAGTACTATTTGGCGCTCTTGGTCACAACCAGTACTGTTTGGCGCTCTTGGTCACAACCAGTACTATTTGGCGCTCTTGGTCACAACCAGTACTATTTGGCGCTCTTGGTCACAACCAGTACTATTTGGCGCTCTTGGTCACAACCAGTACTGTTTGGCGCTCTTGGTCACAACCAGTACTATTTGGCGCTCTTGGTCACAACCAGTACTATTTGGCGCTCTTGGTCACAACCAGTACTATTTGGCGCTCTTGGTCACAACCAGTACTATTTGGCGCTCTTGGTCACAACCAGTACTGTTTGGCGCTCTTGGTCACAACCAGTACTATTTGGCGCTCTTGGTCACAACCAGTACTATTTGGCGCTCTTGGTCACAACCAGTACTATTTGGCGCTCTTGGTCACAACCAGTACTGTTTGGCGCTCTTGGTCACAACCAGTACTATTTGGCGCTCTTGGTCACAACCAGTACTATTTGGCGCTCTTGGTCACAACCAGTACTATTTGGCGCTCTTAGTCACAACCAGTACTATTTGGCGCTCTTAGTCACAACCAGTACTATTTGGCGCTCTTGGCCACAACCAGCGCAAAATAGTACGTATTTTTAAGTGTCAGAATGTTTCTATATAAGTATCGAATATCTATCTCTTCTATATAATAATAAAATATCTCTTTATTCTACAAATGGGTCATATATCGCACGTCCTATTTATAGCATAATTTGGACTTGTCTTCAAGATTACATGCGTGCAAGTACTTATATTATAATTTGCTTTTTTATATTCCAGTGACGAAGTTATCATCCACATTTCTGTAGACCCCGAGGGAGTGCCGATACACGAACAAAAGTCTATATTACTCTGCGGAAATCGTAAGTACTACAACTATCTTACACATACATATTATAACTCAGGCATTTTTAAAGCGGTAGGCTCACCTACCGCTTTTATTACAAATATAAGGCAGAATCTGAATCCTGCCTTATATCTGTAATAACTTGGCTAAGAAAGTCATTCTCGAATTGATAGAAAACTGCAGCCAGATTCTATATTAGTGCAATAAAGGCGTAAGCACAATTAGGTAATTTTTTTATTTTTCAACGGTTTGATTGCGAATTGCGCAAGTCCAAGACAGACAGCAGCAGACTGCAAATACAATATAGTCGCCTGTCACGCATAAGTGATCACAATATCGACTTATCCTACACCTTGCCTAAGTTCAAATCATTATTAGCCGATAAATTCATGTAATTGCTTTATTATTCGAATTAATTGGATTAAATTGAATTACTTATCTAGTTTAATTTAATTATAATAATTATTGTTTTATCATTACTTCTTTTTTTATAATTTTCTGTCTCATTTACAATTTTATTATATATACATAATCAATAATAATAAATTTAATTTCCTTACTAATATTATTTATTTGTAAGCATAGTGCATCAGTTTCTTTCAATTTGACATTAGTTTTGTTATTTTAACGCCATTATTTGTTTGCACGTTTATTGAATGTAATTAGTGTAATTAGCCATATCACGTTTTCATCATTTATTTGTTTTTTTACACACGAGCATAGATTATAAGTATTTTATTTTTTGTTAATGCATGTCATGGCCGCCTATAATTGAGGCATCACTATATAATGGATTTCTGTGTATGTATAATTACAATGTTTTAGTGTATGCTTTGTTGGTTGTCCTTAAATAAATAAATAAATACACAAGCTCACTTATTTCTGTTGTGATTTGACAAAAAATAAAGGCTTTATACAAAAAAAAAACGTTTGTCGCTGCATAGTGAGTTTGACAATCTTCAATCATAAAAGTCTATTAACCTACTTAAATACTTAAAATTTGATAAAAATACACTTAATCTTGCTTACTGTGTTTGTTTCAAAAAATTGAACAATAGATTGTAAAAGTACTGTCTATAATAAATATATATAATATATTAATTTCTACAGGTAGTAGTGCAGACTTCAGTTTGTCGCAGGTGGATTGGTCATGGCCGCCAGTACGGGCGGTGCCAGGCACCGAGACTCTGACGCTGTGGGCCGTTGGAGATGCCACAGGACCACTGTTAGCTGTGAGCATTTTTAATAATATTATATTACTTATATTTATCTGTAATCGTTTGCAACCAAAAAGAACAATAATGAGATCCAACCTCGTTATTGTTCGTTTTAGCTGCAAACGAAAAAGAAGTATATAAAACTTGATAGCTCTACAAGAAGAGCTTTCTGTATCTTCCGGTTGGCACAAAAACTAAACAACCCTGCAACACAGGAATTATACCAAGTGCAAAACTTGTATTTATAACTATATACTATATATAAAAAGATATCGTTTTCAAATCTGTATATATAAAACTCTTCTGTTACTGAGTGACTGACAGACAACGCACAGCCGAAACTACTGAACGCAAGAAGCTGAAATTTGACATGTATGTTCCTTGGAGAGTGTAGGGGAGCACTAAGAAAGGATTTTTGGAAATTCCGCACCGAAGGGGTGAAAGGGGTGAAAAAGCGCGATATAACCAAATTTCACGCGGGCAAAGCCACGGGCGGAAAGCTAGTATGTAATAAAATATTTTTTGCAGATAGGTGCAGAGAAAGATAATTACCCTCCACACAAAGTTACAAAATTTATGTTATCTCTTTATAATATTTGTATAGGATTTAGAATATATACAGGAATAACCACTAAAACAAGCAATAAAAAATAACAATGAACCATTAACCGTCGAACACTAACAGTCAATAATACAGCAAAAATTGAAATACTCTTTAATATATACTTGTTTCTTTTGACCAGGATGCAGATTCTTTGACCCTGATCCCTCGCGGCTGCGGCGAACAGAACATGGCGCAGCTGGCCACCAACCTGCTCGCCTTACAGCAGCTGCACCCCTCCTCCATAGCAGCGCTCACGGCAAAGGAACATGTGGCTAGAGGTATGATAAATGAATCACTTCACTGTCGCAATAGGTTATTATCCTGTAAACATAGTATAAGTTTGATTAAATAAATTAAAATAAACATCGGTGGGTTCGCGGGCCAGGTCGTGCAAAGTGGTGCCTGGGTTTTTCTGTTAAGAAATTCAGTAGCCGCACGGAAGCCCATACGGAGCCCAGGACACAGCAAAAGGCTCAACACTTATTACGGGGGACCCATAAATATAGTTGTTGAAAATGTGAATTTACTTGAAACAAGAAATATGTAAGTAGATGACATAAAAGCAGCGATGGCCTAGTGCGTTACCGTTGGACTGCTACGCAGAGGTCTCGAGTTCGATCCCAAGATGCATATCTCTGACTTTTCAAAGTAATGTGCGTATCGCTCGCTTAAACGGTGAAGGAAAATATCGAGAGGAAATCTGCACATCTAAGAGTTCTCCATAATGTTCTCGAAGATATGTGAAGTCTATCAACCCGCACTGAGCCAGCGTGGTAGGCTATTGGTTAAACCTTCTCACACTGAGACGAGGCCCGTTCCGAGCTTTGGAACAGTTTAATAAAAGACAGATATTATTATATAGATGACATATTCTGTAAATCATATCTTGTTATATAGACAACATATTTCAGGGTTTACTCGCCAACTGCAGTACATCCATCCGTCAGGAGGGTTCAGCGCGTTTGGTGCATCAGACGCCACATCTTCGACTTGGTTAACCGCTTTTGCCGTCAGACATATGAGGAAAGCACATCAGGTTTGTTAAAATTTTATTTAAACTTTCTTGTTAGTGAATGCAAAGGTGTAAGTTTGAATGTACATATAAGCAATCAACGTTAGTGAGGGCCCAGGTTTATATAGATAACTTACTTGTTTTTTAACTACGAAGTTGACATATAAACTTACGTAGTCTATGGTTGCTTGGAATGTGACTGGCTCGTTGCAGACTTTAAGTAATGATTATATGAAAGCTAAGGAATAAAAGGAATACTAGACAAAAATTTAACCTAAGCTTCATACAAATTAAGTCAAATTCTTATTTAGTATATTAAGATAATTTATACGATAGATGACGCATAGCATCGTCTAGATGCAAAAACATATAGGATATTCAAATATATAGGACCATGAACAGATAAGTTGGCAATGCGATGACACGGTTTGTCGAGATCGTAGATTCAATTCCCGCTTCATCGAATGTTTTTTCTCTATTATAATTTTCAAATTTCTATCATCAGTAAAAAATATATCAGTTATTGGTACCCTGTAAAAATGTTATATTGTTTAAATTTGTCTTATTTCCAGTTGCTTTGGCCCAACCTACAAATCCCGGCGTCACTGATCCGCGCAGAGAGATGGTTGGTCAACCAACAGATGGAAAACGGCTGCTTCGCCAATGAAGGACAAGTTTTCCATAGGGAACTTAGAGTAAGTGGTTATACAAAATGAGTATCTATATCGACGCAGAAAACAAAATTGTTGTATCTCGAAAACCGTTGTATTCAAAAATTCATAACATTTAAGCTTTAATAAATTATTATTAACCTCTGAATCTTCTTCGAAGAGATTAATGAAAACACTATGTGGATCTGTGTGTCTGTCTGTTAGTGACAGGCATAGCTCCGGTACCACTGGACCGATTAACTTGTAACTTGGTGTGCAGTCACCTTGGAGTCATCCCTCGGTCGAGTTTAAATATGGCCTTGTGGGTCAAAAGACCTCCGAGATATAGGGGTCACAAGGTCATAAGGTCAGGGGATATCCACCAACAGAGTGATTTGGAAGTCCAAGTAAGAGGCTTTTACCTAGCAGTGGAACATTACAAAAAGCTGATAGAAAAAAAAGGATGACATGAAGACTAAGAGATTGAACCCTGGGTTTTTACACCCATTTCGTTTTATTATTGTTTAAAAGATGACTGCCATACTAGATCTAAATCCTGTGCCACAACTGTGCAAAACAGACACAAACAACACCTAGACTCATAAAAACTATAATTATGAGGATAAAATAATTTTTTGTCACGTGTGAGGACCTCAAACCTACCATACTTGGCGCAGTGACATCGGTAAAGCGACCACTTTAACCATTACGCCATCCGTGCAGGCAATATTGTTACGTGCTGGGTTCGAGGGATAAGTATGTAAACAATATTACCGACTAAAACACGTTTTATTCTAACGTACAATTCAATTTAAAACACAACACACACTATACAACACTTTACCACTATAACTAACTTTAAACTCCGTAGTATTTTTGCTTCCATTCGCTTCGATAAATACTTGACCGCTAACGATTGTAAGCTGACTCGGCGAGCGCTGGCCGTCCCCTTTTATACACGGTTAAAGCGTTTCCGGAGTTTTCTGGAAACGTCATACCCAGTATGTAAACAATACACAAGATTCGACAATATGCCAGCGTTCTCTCTACTCTACTTGTACCGACGAATCTACGTAGTTCCGTAAATATTCAATAGATGGTGCTGTAATAAACTATTAGACGGTACTGCCGAGTATTCCACACAATGCCGAGAGATAGTACTGGGTGTAACAATATAATAAGGAGCAGACATGCCATTTTTAGAAAGAGCATCTGCGAATTTAAACTCATTATGTGTTTAATCCATTATAAAGTTAATTTTAAAATGAGTTCTGCTTAGATACTGCAACTGCTGTTTTAGAGATACAACAATTATGCTTTCTAGCGTCGATAGGTATATCGTAGGAGAGGAAATTCTTGAAAATTTTAAAGAATTAGATCGATGTCTAGGTGGCAGTGCTAGACATCTCGTTGTCGATACCCAGGTCGAACAGTATTATTGAGTTTATCTAGCTGTCAAGAAATTGTCAAAAGTGGGAGAAACAAGACGACTAGTTCTTCTTAACATGTTAATTTCACGACTTTTTATTTTCCAGGGTGGCCTAAACGAAGAAGGCGAGATTGCAAGCGTCGCACTCACAGCTTATGTCATCACTTCACTTATCGAAAGTACCTACCCACTCCCATACCGAGTACTTCGAAATACACTCTCATGTCTCCGAGCACTCCCCCCTTTAAAATCTGCCTCCCCTACCAGGGTATATGCCCATGCGCTATTGGCGTATGCGTTCATGAGACTGGACCAGTATGAACAGGACTTAAGGAAGACGAATAAAGTGAGCTTGTTGAAGAATGTGGGATTGGATGAAGATGAGGGGGTGAGGCATGTGATGGAGTTGCTGAAGGTGGCTAGAAGGAGTGGGGGTTACGTTTGGTGGGAGGCTAGTGAGTATCTTTGTCTTTAAATGTATGTTGGTAAACTGAATATTTTAAAAGTGCCTCGGCAAGG
Source organism: Catocala nupta (assembly GCA_963675205.1). Classification (NCBI taxonomy): domain Eukaryota; kingdom Metazoa; phylum Arthropoda; class Insecta; order Lepidoptera; family Erebidae; genus Catocala; species Catocala nupta. Next base: position 22,944,519 of record OY776096.1, on the reverse strand, counting down.
TCGTTAATCCTTTAATCCTGCGCCTGATCTCTCTCCGAACGTGTCAAATTGCTGTCCCTTCGGATCTTGAGAGTTAGGAAACAGAGTGCACTTGTATTTGCGCACACACTTGTGCATTATAATATCTCCTGGTGATGACCAGTCTCCGTTAAGATTGGCCGCCGTGACTAAAATTCGGTCTGGAGAACATTATTATTTATATTGAAAATGAACAGTGGTCTGTCAGTCAGTTTTAACTAAGCATTTTAGGGTGTTGAAATATTCTGCGTTTGAGTACGACATTTCACAGATAATATGTCATTCGCAAAAGTTAGTATTCCGAATTTAGGCGTTATGCGAAAATCGAAAGCAATCTGCACGAATGACTAAAAGGGGGCTAGCGGCGCGCGGAACGCTTTAAAGAAAAGGAGCGTGTCTAAATGTGTCGTGTGTAAATCTATACAGATTTACACGTATCTTTGATGAAGACCTGCGGTTTCGTAATATCACAGACATTGAGAATACTTTGTTGGAAAGATTAAAGTACCTATGGTAACAAATTTCTAAGCAGTATAATATAAATTTAATTCCAACTTGTTTCTGCTTTAATATTATAAAGCTATGTTTGATCTTCTATGACCGGCAAATACACACATATAATGTGTATAATTTTTATATTTTAAATGCTCCTGACGCATACCTCCTCGCCACAAGAGGAGGCGAGAGGGTTATGTCGGGCTCTCTCGAGACTTTGGGCCTACCGACTAAAACCACCATTGTGTGTCACCTCGCTGCTTTGTATGGTGCTTGGGTCGCTGGAACTGAAAGCTTTATATGCGTACCTACTTAGAATAACTAAACAGGATCTGAAAAATGTATGCTTAGTTCGTTATATGGAATGATACCTATTATTTCCGTCTTCAGGCAGTCTATCGACATCAATAGAAGCCACCTCATACACCCTGCTGGCAGTGCGCGCCAGCCCCGCCTCGGTGACGTCACGCGGCGCGGGCGCAGACGCGGCGGCGGCGCTGCGCTGGCTGGCGGCGCACCGCAGCGTCGGCGGCGGGTTCGTGTCCACGCAGGTATGTCACACGTATACTACAATAGAAGCCACCTCATACACCCTGCTGGCAGTGCGCGCCAGCCCCGCCTCGGTGACGTCACGCGGCGCGGGCGCAGACGCGGCGGCGGCGCTGCGCTGGCTGGCGGCGCACCGCAGCGTCGGCGGCGGGTTCGTGTCCACGCAGGTATGTCACACGTATACTACAATAGAAGCCACCTCATACACCCTGCTGGCAGTGCGCGCCAGCCCCGCCTCGGTGACGTCACGCGGCGCGGGCGCAGACGCGGCGGCGGCGCTGCGCTGGCTGGCGGCGCACCGCAGCGTCGGCGGCGGGTTCGTGTCCACGCAGGTATGTCACACGTATACTACAATAGAAGCCACCTCATACACCCTGCTGGCAGTGCGCGCCAGCCCCGCCTCGGTGACGTCACGCGGCGCGGGCGCAGACGCGGCGGCGGCGCTGCGCTGGCTGGCGGCGCACCGCAGCGTCGGCGGCGGGTTCGTGTCCACGCAGGTATGTCACACGTATACTACAATAGAAGCCACCTCATACACCCTGCTGGCAGTGCGCGCCAGCCCCGCCTCGGTGACGTCACGCGGCGCGGGCGCAGACGCGGCGGCGGCGCTGCGCTGGCTGGCGGCGCACCGCAGCGTCGGCGGCGGGTTCGTGTCCACGCAGGTATGTCACACGTATACTACAATAGAAGCCACCTCATACACCCTGCTGGCAGTGCGCGCCAGCCCCGCCTCGGTGACGTCACGCGGCGCGGGCGCAGACGCGGCGGCGGCGCTGCGCTGGCTGGCGGCGCACCGCAGCGTCGGCGGCGGGTTCGTGTCCACGCAGGTATGTCACACGTATACTACAATAGAAGCCACCTCATACACCCTGCTGGCAGTGCGCGCCAGCCCCGCCTCGGTGACGTCACGCGGCGCGGGCGCAGACGCGGCGGCGGCGCTGCGCTGGCTGGCGGCGCACCGCAGCGTCGGCGGCGGGTTCGTGTCCACGCAGGTATGTCACACGTATACTACAATAGAAGCCACCTCATACACCCTGCTGGCAGTGCGCGCCAGCCCCGCCTCGGTGACGTCACGCGGCGCGGGCGCAGACGCGGCGGCGGCGCTGCGCTGGCTGGCGGCGCACCGCAGCGTCGGCGGCGGGTTCGTGTCCACGCAGGTATGTCACACGTATACTACAATAGAAGCCACCTCATACACCCTGCTGGCAGTGCGCGCCAGCCCCGCCTCGGTGACGTCACGCGGCGCGGGCGCAGACGCGGCGGCGGCGCTGCGCTGGCTGGCGGCGCACCGCAGCGTCGGCGGCGGGTTCGTGTCCACGCAGGTATGTCACACGTATACTACAATAGAAGCCACCTCATACACCCTGCTGGCAGTGCGCGCCAGCCCCGCCTCGGTGACGTCACGCGGCGCGGGCGCAGACGCGGCGGCGGCGCTGCGCTGGCTGGCGGCGCACCGCAGCGTCGGCGGCGGGTTCGTGTCCACGCAGGTATGTCACACGTATACTACAATAGAAGCCACCTCATACACCCTGCTGGCAGTGCGCGCCAGCCCCGCCTCGGTGACGTCACGCGGCGCGGGCGCAGACGCGGCGGCGGCGCTGCGCTGGCTGGCGGCGCACCGCAGCGTCGGCGGCGGGTTCGTGTCCACGCAGGTATGTCACACGTATACTACAATAGAAGCCACCTCATACACCCTGCTGGCAGTGCGCGCCAGCCCCGCCTCGGTGACGTCACGCGGCGCGGGCGCAGACGCGGCGGCGGCGCTGCGCTGGCTGGCGGCGCACCGCAGCGTCGGCGGCGGGTTCGTGTCCACGCAGGTATGTCACACGTATACTACAATAGAAGCCACCTCATACACCCTGCTGGCAGTGCGCGCCAGCCCCGCCTCGGTGACGTCACGCGGCGCGGGCGCAGACGCGGCGGCGGCGCTGCGCTGGCTGGCGGCGCACCGCAGCGTCGGCGGCGGGTTCGTGTCCACGCAGGTATGTCACACGTATACTACAATAGAAGCCACCTCATACACCCTGCTGGCAGTGCGCGCCAGCCCCGCCTTGGTGACGTCACGCGGCGCGGGCGCAGACGCGGCGGCGGCGCTGCGCTGGCTGGCGGCGCACCGCAGCGTCGGCGGCGGGTTCGTGTCCACGCAGGTATGTCACACGTATACTACAATAGAAGCCACCTCATACACCCTGCTGGCAGTGCGCGCCAGCCCCGCCTTGGTGACGTCACGCGGCGCGGGCGCAGACGCGGCGGCGGCGCTGCGCTGGCTGGCGGCGCACCGCAGCGTCGGCGGCAGGTTCGTGTCCACGCAGGTATGTCACACGTATACTTCTACCTACTCCTTAACGTACTTTTCTCTAATTTTATAATTACTGTGAATTTAATATTAATGTGTATTTAATGGAAAATAGAGTTTCATATTAAACTCTCTTTATTGCTTGTATAAATAAATACGTAATTCTAATTCACGTTTGTTTATTAGGCTTAACTAATAGAGCGATCATCATAAAATTTTGCATGCACATTGTCAAGGATACATAAAAGGTCATAGGATACCTTTAATCCAGAAAAAGTACTGTTTCTGAACAGAACCGCAGGCAAAAGCTATCGCCATATAAGATGGCAAACAAAATAGTTCCCGAGACCCTTACTTTCTTGCATTTCACCCGCACTAAGATAAAGCAATTAACCATGAAATAGACAGAAAAATAATGAAGTAAATATATGAACCTCTGGAACTACTACTTACCTGGATAAGACAGTAACAGTGCTACTACTCTTATACTGATTTCCTGTTAAACAATAATGCTTCACGAACAAATCCACACATTTATACTATCACCAAACAATTTGTAATCTTTTAACTTTTATATCATACAGAATGGTATCAAAGATATTATATTTACGTATATTAATTCATAAGTTTAAAATGTGTAAACGTTGGCGAACCTTACCATAAAATTAAAAAGAAACTAAAAATATTAAAATACCATATCTTGGGAAACATTTCATTTATATTTTATTTAGGATGTCTCCAGTATTCACATTATTTTCTTTTCACAGGACACTCTAGTAGCCCTAGAAGCATTAATAGCGTGGTCATCCAGTTCTCCGCCCACACAATTGGAAGTAACGGTTCGTTGCGACAATCGGACGCAAACTGTGACCTTACTGCCAGATGTTAAAATACCTGAAGTAGTGAAAATTGCACCGGGAGATCATCTTAGCGTTGATGTTAAAGGTACATAATCTATTTATAATGTCTTATTTATTAATAAGTGCGAAGATGAAGATGATGATGATGATGCGAAGATCGCCCGTAAATAACTTTTATTTTAATTTTGTTATATTCTCTTCCTTTTCCAATGGGTTTCATTCATCCTTCTATTATTTATTTTCACTTTTTACCATTTTCAAAGGCTTCAGCCCTGGTCTATATATATATTATATCTAAAGCAAACTATCAATTGTGGGCTCATTAAACGATTTCAAAAATGAAGGTTTAATTTTAACGCATGTGTTAATGTTTTTACAACAAAATTTAATTCTGTTAATACAAATATATTTATTTAATTGATATTTAAATCCAGCAATAGATAGTAAACATAATAATAATTTAATCATGAATTAGATGTTCCTAGATGTTTCTGAACAACCACCATTAATTTTCACTCAATAGAAACCATATCACAAAAGTGTGGACGCCGCTCAAACTATACAATTTATTTTGTAGGTAGCGGGTGCGCGCTCATACAAGCGACGCGTTCGTACAACTCGCTGTCAACTGTACAGTCGCCCGCACTGAAGACACTGCTGTCCGTGCAGGTGGCCGTGCACAGCGACGGACCCTTCGACTGCGACAGTAACCAGACCAGCTGCTTCTGTGCTGCTGTTGTCGAGGTATACTGCCACTTTTCTGCTTCTTCATTTATAATCTGGAGGAATCATTTAGAAGAATACAAAGAGTAGATATCTCAACTAAATCGTTTGTAGCTCATATGAGAGAGGACTTTCTTTAATATACATATAATACCATTAATTTTGCCTTGCACTAAAAACATGGCTGATTGAAGAGAATTAATGTAATATTCTGTTAATGTTTTACCTCACAGTCCTATCATTATAGAAAAGAAAATTTAAATAACAAATCTATAAAATTATGTACAATTAATGAATCCTTGAATTCTATAAATTGTACTCATTAAACATTTGCATGCTATTGTAATATGGCGAAATGTGTTTGTGTTCTTTGCTTTTTGTCATCTTTTGTATCCATCACATTTTATGCAAATAAATTGATTATTAATATTAACTTACTTAGCGTGAGCTAGGCATGGCGTAAACGACTCATTTATAGTGCAATATTAATTAGGCAGTAGCTTACACTTAAACGTATCGTTACAATATCTTTATTGCAACAATGCTTGCATTCCAACGCGTGTTACAAACAATTTAGTAAAGATGTCTTCTTTAGTATGTAGTATATTAACTCAATGGGAGAAATTTCGTGTGATGTCCCTCCAATACAAAGGCAAGATCTGTCGACCAGACCGTCGGCTGGGTAGGTTTGTGTCTGGTAGACCGCGACCCGACGCGACGTTTGATGTTGAACTTGTATGATGTAATGTAATAACGAGAATGTTATAACGCCAACTTGTATATACAATAGTAGCATGCAGTGTAAACTTTGCTTGCGATATTCAGGATTGTATAGCATAGTGTATAATTGTATACAGCGCCATCTTTTGTAATATGTCGTTACTTCGTTGCCGAATGGCTACTATAAAATCAGCCTGGTATATAAACTGTTACACTATTGGCCACGGGTCTATTACAATCGCCCAGTTTAGGTTGTCACACATCACATATGTTCGAAATTATATTATGAGGTACTGTCAGACATGCAGATTTTCCTTTATTTTTACTTTTCTTTTTTATTTTTACGTTCTTTTTTTTCACCTTTAAAGCCACTTATAACTCTAAAAAAATATTCAAATGTGGAAGATACGTGATTTGTCGCGGGAGAATTCACAAACATATCATTAAAGGACACCCAAACTCAGGACAATCATTTATAGACCAACAAAATAATTATCCCATGTCAGATTCAAACTCACAGCCTGCTATACGAAGCTGTACCATAAACGCTATATAGTTGACTACGCCATCCATACAGACAAATATCATATGTGAGTATGTTATGATTATTCCAGGCGTGCGTGATGTGGAGCAGCAGTTTCCCAGAGATGGCGCTGCTGGAGGTGTCGCTGCCGGGGGGCTACGGCGCCGACGCGCAATTGCTTTATGAACAACTGCACGCGCCTGGCTCGCGTGAGTATCTATATTAAAGTGATTGATATATCGGTCGATTTAGTGACCGGTATGATTTCTGCATAATTATCCATACTGCTTTAAGAAGGACTACAACTGTACAAACTCGGACGGACTCTGGCATTCGATATATTGGTCAGTTTAGTGTCCAATACATCAACCAGTATAATGACTGCTTATCTACATTACATTCTAAAGTACAGCATATATTGCCCATGAACGTAAACTAGCGGTCGCCTAGTGGTCAAAATTCGACCAAAATTCCTAAGCTTGCTGCTTTGTTTTCTGTTTTTCTCTATTATATATATAAATAAGGTATAGGTAACCATAGTTGCAAATAATTGTACGACGTCAGACGAACAATGTCGAAATACTACGAACGCGATTCGACTGCGTGTGTCAATGCATGGTTGTGTGCGTGTAGTGTTTTTTCATTAATTTAATGTATTTCTTTTAACGCGTTACCAGCCAGCGGGCAGAAGCCAGGTCCGTAGCTGGTAACCGGTTATATTGAAACACGCAGACTGATTCAACTGAGAATATAATTACAATTTTTCACCTATCTTATATCCCATTTATTAGTCATGCAAGTAACGCTAACACTAATGTGTACAATAAACATTTTCACCAATCAGCGACAAGTAAACAAAAATCTAACATTTACGAATGATTTCTTGGAAATCTGTTCGCGAGTATAAAAGCAGAGGGAAGCTTCGCGCGTCACCAGTTCGAATGTTGATATCGTCGCGGCTAGACGTATGATGCTCCGTTCGATTACCTTCGCGCGTCGCTTGGTTTCGGCGCGGCTAGTTGTACGATGCTCCGTTCGATTCCAGGTTTCTCGTTAAAGTTTAGTTAAGTTATATGTTGCCTGTGCGAATATACATACTCCACATTCTAATTCATATTTTATAAAAATATTAGGATTCACCCCTCCTTCTCATATAAACTTTAACTGTGCCAAATTTCATTCTCCTCCGTCCGCGCAAGTTTCGTAAAAAGGAGTACAAAGTTTTTGCTTTACGTATTAATATATATGTATGTAGATATGTACAATAGATACATAATTCTGCCAGCCGCTAACTGAAAAGAAGATTTAGTTAGTGGACTGTAGAATTTCACAACTATAAGAATTATGTCCAAGAGAAATAGGCAAATATGTATCTAATTCACATTTCGCTAGCTATGGTTCTAAGTCCCACGTAATAAGTAATAATTTCAAAATCTGTTTCTTTCTTTAATAATTAATCTTAATAGAAAGTCTCAACCCCATTTTGCTTGACGAGAAAATCAAACCCAAGACCTTATTGCAGCAGTGATATTGACTGATTCCGATGCACCATCCATTAGTTCATATAATATGATGTTTACACTCCAAAGTTAATGTGTTAAGTCTTAGAATACCAGACATAATTAAAAATCTATTGTGTATGGCCACCCGTGTGCCACTGCGACTCAGAAGGTTAATAGAGAAAATATAATATTTATACAGGGTGTCCGGTAATTAATGGATAACCTTGAAATGTCTTATAGTAGAACAGAAGACCGTTCAGAAAAAAATAAAAAAATAATAATAAAGAAATTAAAAAAAAATTATATATATATATTAAAAAGTACAAGCTATATTAGCATAGCATACTTTTGACTGTCTATCTATTAGCATAATTAGTGTTTAATAATAAAACAACAAAAAACCGATGTATTTCATTCATTTATGGTCGTAGTATACAAGAAAGTTATACATGGTAATTAAAAAAAAAAACATATCTCAGGTAGTAGTTAGGATAGATTTTTTTCATATTTTTTTCTGAACGGCCATCAGTTCCACTATAAGACATTGCCAGGTTATCTATTAATTACCGGACACCCTGTATATCGCACTACCTTTGTAGAAAAAATTAATCTATAAAAATAACACCCAATATTATTGAACATTCCAGTACTGCGGCGCATAGAGTTGACTCCAACGAACACCCGCGCTACATTCTACCTGGGCACAAGAGACGGCAGTTCTACTGGAGACTCGGGAGGTCACCAGTGCTACTCCATACACGCGGTTGGACCTCGCACCAAGACCAGACCCGCCTACGTCCGGGTACAGGATTACTACTCACCCGAGCATAATGATACACAGGTCAGTTATATTTTCTATTACCATTGGTGACACGAGCCTTTGATTCAGACAGATGCCAAAACACAACAAAGCCACTAGCTTAAACCATATAGGTGGCATGAGCCAAGTGCCCACCTGATAGTTAACGGTTACCACCTCATAGACACTTGTTGAACATCATAGAAGCTATGCCAAGGAAATACAACTCAGCCGCTGGCGACCATAAACCATACAGGTGGCTTGTTTTCGTACCTTATGTTAAAGACACGTGTGGAAGAGGGTAGGACAAAGGAGATAAGGAAGGAACAGTGCGGTGGAGGTTTATTGGACCGGCGCTCTTTCTACTGAAAGAATCCCAACAGTACTTATTATACGACAATATTCTGTGGGAAGATCCATGCTAAAACCAACAAGCTCTTACATCCAAAACTTAACATCTACCTGAAAGTTCAAAACCTTTGTTAGATATTTGTATGATTCACATCGAACCGCGAGTATTAAAGCGCATAGCACAATGCTGCAACGGAAATTAAATTACAACACAATAGGCCCGTTGCCTATGTTTGATGTTTGTACATTCTCTTTGTGTTTTTGGTTTTTGAATGAAATGTAACTGAACTAAATGAAGTCGACCGTAATTTATTAAACCCGTATTTTGTTTTATTCATTTCGGCTTACTGGCCTGTATTAACGTTAACGGGTAGTTTAGAGTAAAGTTTAAAATCTGTGTCCAATTTATGAATGATAACATTTAAGCTTGTCAATAGCTACTTAACAAAGAAAACAAAAGAAAATTAATACTCAAACATAAAAGAAAATGATGCTGAACGGTTTTGTCTTTGCCTATAATAAAAAAAAAATACTATAACATGTATATAATAAAGATAATTAACAAATTTATCCTATTAGGAGTTCAAAATGAAAATTTCTAAACGGCTGACGTTGTTGCCAATTGTTTTGCTTAACTGCCAGATAAAGATGTGGCCTCAATTTACCGAATCTCACAAAAAAATTCTAGACCTATGACTAGCTGACTACTTATATCAATAGTATAGATACCATGTGCCGTAGATCGTTGCAATTTAATAAACTGTCAATATATTTTTGGTTTTATTTTATATCTATAAATATGTTGCACAAAATAAAACATACATCTTTCTTTTCCATAGCTATTCACGATACCAGAAGACTGCCCACCCCGGATCTCTCACGACGCGCCTCAGTACCACACATCAGACAACCTCTTCACCAAAGCCAAATCTTTGAACGGTGACGATATAGTCATTACCCACGAGTTCGCCTTCGAAGACATCCCTGAAGGAATACCCCTAGAAGACCCTCTATACGACAACCTAACAAGAAAAGAAAAAGATATAGAAGACATGACAGAAAATAAAAACATCGAAATTCCAGACAACAATGACAGTAAGAATAAAAAAGTATTTAATGTATTAGATATAATTAATTTATACGATAATATTAATTTAGAAGATATTAATCATAAGACGAACCATTATGGCCGGGGACATTTAGAAGCATACACAACAAGCAATGTTCCAGAAACACAACCTAATAAACCAGATCAAAACAATTTATATATTAAAGAGCAAAATAACGCCTTTAAAATTATAACAAATCAGTCAGTCAACAAAGAAAATGATATTAAAAGATCTTTCGTAGATAATACTTCTACAGCCCAACCAGTGTTATCGAAAATCATATCAGAACCGATCCCTATACTTCCACGTATAAATAATAAAGGAGTGCAAAATCCCAGCTTAGCAGATTTTCACGTTATAGACTCGGAAAAAGACCTAGATGTCCCAACAGGGATTGAAGGTCCGATCCCCACGGTAGTATTACCTCCAGCCAACTATGTACCCCCACAACTAAGTGATGATAAAAAGTTTAAGACCTTAGAAACACCGCACGGCCCTTACATATATTTCAAACCCGAAAATGTTGATCGACGGTATTTTATACCAAAACATGCGTTACGTAATGACAAAAATCATAGGTAGAAATAGTGTTAGGTTTGATATAACATATTTTTGTATGTTAATAACAGAGTTTAAACGGCCTTTAGACCATGTTAAATGCTTAGTCAAAGAAACTGGTAATTAAGCCGATGTAGCCCAATGGATTAGGCACTGTACTTGCGATAGAGACTGGGTTCCAAGCTCGTCTATTACGCTGCCGATGTAAATCGACTCCTAACACAAGCATTCGAGCTTTGCTAAAAGGGTTAATAAGACCTTCTTGTTAGTAAAGTTAAAAAATAGATGTAACTTTTTTATTATATTTATGTGGCAAACAATGTCACGGTCCAAACCTGCTCACCGTGACAGGCTTAAGTTTTCAGAATAAGGTCTCATGACGATATATTCTTAACGGTATATTAAGTTAAATTCAATTAAAACCATTCTTATTCCTCTATTATTTTTGTATGTCATAGATAGGTTTGCTAAAGCACACTGAAAGCATATTAATATTAAGCAAGACAAGCAAGGCTGTTCGGCTTATATCATCATTGTCTTCTGGCAGAAGTACCTATCAATCCCGCTTAGCTGACTGAATAATGTATTAAATATAGGATGAAAGGAAAATAATGGGAGCAGCACCTATGTGAGCAGTGAGGTATATAGGGGCATATTCATTATATGTACATATATTGGGGCAGGTCGGCCCACACCGGACTAGACACAGCAAGGGACCGCACATAAGTCGCCGCTTATGTCGCTAAACGTCCTCCGGTCCGCCAGAGGTCTTATTCGACTCATCACCGCCCAGGTGATGTGAAAATTGAAACAGCCCTGTATACATTACCAACCCTGGCGGCGGCTGGCGGACCCCAATGGCTTACTCTTATTTAAGCTCAGCGAACGACGTGTCAAGGCTTCCACGCACCCCTTGGGTGCTGTTATGACCTTGAAACGTGGCCACTCTAGAATTGTCTGGAACCCAGAATTTTCAACTAGGTTTCAACATAAAATCGTAGACCGGTATATAGGCCATCGCTGTTTAGGATCCGAGTCCCTGAGAAATAAGACTCGATACGCCAAAGTGAGTCTCTTAAATAATAGTTGGATACAAATGTAGTCCAATCATGGCGTCGCATTTAGCATTGTCTAGAGGAGCCATTAGCTTTGCATTTATTTAGTTGTAACGGTGTTTGTAATACGAGTTGTGACTGATATTAATTAACTTGTTATATTAAGAAGATTAATTATTAATCAATAAGAATATTATGTTAAGATAATATAAGTTAATTGATAAATCATTTAATATAAGTTTCAAAACTTAGTTTATTGGCAGAATATACAGTAACTGCTTCGTTTCTCGAATCGGGCAGAGTTATTGAGTATTCTTTAAATTAATTCTTAGTAGAGTCGAGAGCCCCTTTTATTCGGGATCTGAAAACATACCTGGCATGTCGCCAGAGTGTAATACCCATCTCTCCAGGGATGTAAGCGTAACACTATGTTTCTAATATACAGTGTAGTTATCGTTTTTCTATTTACTGTACTTGTTGGGCAATAAATGAATAACCGGGTAATGCGATAATGACGAACATATTTTCCAAATGTATGTATGTCTTAACAAATGTCTACCGACTGGGAACATTATATTATGTAACCGAGTAACTGAAACATTCGTTGTCTGTTTGAGGTAGAACAGCTAGAGAAATGAGATAAATAAGATGTCAATCGTTGCCGGACATCATTGAAAACCTATTGTGTCTGACCACCTTTCTTGTAAAAGAAAATATTTTGGAAATAATGCCGAAGGATTCCTTTTTTAAGACAAAGATGATAAATAAACAAGTATGCCCACTTAGTTTTAATGGTAAGCGGTTACCGTTGCCTTTGATCAACCCGGAATCAGGTAACAGGCTAAGTTATAATAGCTATCAGAAAGTTTTAAATAAAATCTAAGTTACCTATTAAAAAATTCAAGGCATTTTAAAAAAATATCTAAGATGTCTACTCCCTCTGACGGTCTTATCACTCTTGTTACTACAGATATTCACTTTTTGTATATATAATATTGAAAAAAAAATTTGTTCGAATAATGCTTCTTTAAGCTTTCGATTTCTCTCGATTATACGAAAAAAGTAATTCAGAAATTTTTAGATATTTTTTAAAACGCCAACAATTTTTTAATATATGTAACATAGATTTTAAATATTTTTCTGATAGCTATTAGATATAAATTAGCCTGTTACCTGATTCCGGCTTGACGTCGACTTCTGGGACACTCTGTATATCCAAACAGTAATACATAGTAAAAAACATTATTTAATGAATAGCAATTGAAATATTTACATTTAATACTGCATTTGCATCAAAACGGTAGGCACTGTCAATATTTAAAACCACGGGCAGCCTGTCACATTGTATGCAAAATAACGAAATCATTGTTTTACACATGACTTGCTGAAACTAAAAAGGATAGACTACTAAATTATACATGCAACATCAATTCTGCCTGCATAAAACTTATATATTTATAATTTGCAACAAAACTGCACGATCTTTACCTATAAAGCGTACTTAGGTATGTACTTCAAAGTATCGGTATTATTTGAAGACCAACTTACTTATTGTCGTCTTATGTATTTATAAAGTATGCAACTAACTGTCAAATGAATAAAAAATAAAAGGTCTCTTTATATCCATTAACGGGTATCGTAGTTAAGTGCAGTGTATCTATAATACAGGGGGTGCATTTTGTAACAAAATAAAAAATGCCAGGATCACGACGATGCGTCCATTGCCCGTAACGTCTTTTAAGGTGCTTCAAATACGGGCAACCGAGCAACCACCCAGCAATATCTTCAACTATAGTCCGATTATCTTAACAAAATTTTTATGTGTCGGACATTTCAAACATTATTGTCTGGCTACCTATAATAGCAGGGGAGTATACGCAAAATATTAGTGTTATGGCTACTGATCCCACTATATTACAGCCAATCATTACAGTAAAACAACGCATACTTAGAAGCCGCTTCATTGTGTTTATAGCAATTCTCAATAAACATACAGACGGACTACGAATAGTTTCTATAAGCACTCCCTACCGGTAACATTGATAAACTATTCAAATATAAGGTAATTTAAGGTATGGTATGAATAACTAACTCATGGTATACCGCTCATAGTTTCAAATCGTGCCCGATAGATGGCAGTATACTCACCACATATTACGTTATAGAAAAATATGGGTGTGTTTACACTGCTGCCTATTCCCTCTAGTTTAAAATTATATTATTACTTAACTTTTTTATGAAGTTATTTGTAATTATTAATAATAGCGAACAATATCCATACTTTGTCATTTTCGTCATATTTTTTATGAAGGAGCGCATTTTTCTACTACAAGCATTATTTGCTTATAATAAGATTCCGAAAACAATTTTTTGTAACAAATTGTTTGACACAATAAATTTTATTTTCTATTTTTTTTATTGGTTAGATATTGTTTTATGGTTAAACTATAAAGTAGGTAATAGAAATTTTAATAAGATAATATTTAATGAATTAATTAAATGTTAATTTAAATTTAATATGCTAGAGTAAGTGTAGAAATTATTAATTTATCTTCCTTATTAGTTGTAATGATTTGTATTTGATGTTATTTTAGGCTGTGAATAAAGGATAAAATTGTAATTTATGGACTGGTTTATTTATTTTCCTTGAGGATATTACATGCTTGTATCCCAGTAGGCCAGACAGAACCAACGGAGCAGTATTTATATTTATTGAGGAAAAATATGAATATTTTTTTATTGTTGAATCCCTTACTATAGGTCCTGTGACGTTATGTTAACTACAAGATAACTCATTCTTCACTCACTTTTAAAAAAGACAATTACCGCAATACTCAGGCGCGTAGTTACCACCGTATCAGGCGTATCAATGATACGGGACCCTAGGCAAGCAAAAATTTCTAAAATGTCATCCACAATCCTTTGGACCCCTCAACACATTTTGATACAGGGCCCGTCTAAGGCAAGCTACGCCATTGACTATACTAGTAATAAATCATTTACGAACTTTCAAATGATGGAAACATGACACCCAGGCACAGAATAATTTGTGGTTTACATACATTTCTATCTCATGTCCAACCCACAATCCTCGGGGCAGTAGCAGTGACAAAACTACTAGGTACCTAAATCGCCATCTACGCCACCCGTCTAGTCAGAATAACGTTGCCGTCGCCATATTTATAAATGGGTATGCATTTTGAAAAAGTCACACTCACACAAGACTGCGCTGAGCGCAGCAAGACGCGGTTGGACTGAATGACAGAGCTCGATATACAAATAGGCGCGCGGCCGCCATAGTAAAATTGTATGGAGGGTTTGAAGTGCTTTTTTGATAAATATGTATCTTTATTGTCAATCAATAACTTAAATATTTGGGACGGACAAATTGTAGTATAACTTTTTATGTTTCGTTTAACCTGTAAAATAGGACAGATTTCTACAGTTATAATCCAAAAATCACGTAACACGAGCTTACATTTTTGCATTTTTCGTGCAAATTTACGTAATTTTGAAAATATTAATTATTTTAAGTTTTTACACGGAGTAATTGTAAACACATTCATTGTTATAGTAAATGTATATTGTATATTAGTATTAAACAAAAAGTGTTTATTTTATCAACTTAACTGTGACAGCCTGTTTTGGCACATTTCGCTCGGCGCAGTCGATAGTACTATCAAATATTTCGTTATTTAGTCAGAGCTGGATTTAAAAACTCCCATACCCTAGATAACAAAGAAGAGGAGGCTCCGAATAATGTTATAACCAGAACCAGGATTATCTCTCTGAAGGCCCGTTGCCCACCCTAAGATCTGGCCCTACATCTGGACAAGGACAGATTTTAGAAAAGACAACTTTTTAATTGTTTTGCAGGCGTAGTACTTAATAGTAAATGTGCCTGTGTAGAGTGCTATTCTCCGTTGAGATCGGTCACTGTGACTGAAATTCGATCTGTAAGAAATTATTAACATTACCGTATTTTTATTTGTATGGGTCCGATGACGTCGACCAAATGGTAGTACTTTGAGTCCCGTACCTAAAACTAAAAAGCCCACTTCCACACACTATGTGTGTGCGTCTCATATTTAAGTTTTATATTTATACTTCACAACTGGCAAACGAGCATAAATATGCGTTTTCAGATAAAAGGAGACGAGATAAGCGGAGCTATGTAAGCCTCGAATGTGATTCCCTGTTTGAGCAAATGTTATAGGTTATTTTTATTACGTCAGACTTATAACATAACTGGCAACTATATCTATAAGAAACCGTAATAAACTCTTTCTTTCTCACGTATATCTGCTCGCATTATGTTTATTACAAGCTATTTGTATCACCTATATATTGATTAACTCTGCGTCAGGCCATGACGTCATAACTATGACGTAAGCAATGACCTTTATGTACACCCCTAACGCAACGTTAATCCTGTCAAGTGCTACTCCAATTAAAAATATATGTAGCATGCGACGCTTGAGCGAATTAATTAAATCAAAATAAGTGAAAACATTGCGATGGTTTCAGTAATTTGATTTCACGAGTGTAGCTGCGGTTTAAGCAATCATATTTTATCGAAATGTAGTAGGTTCAATTACCACACGAATAAGGTATTTTGGTATGTTATATATATTTATATAAAAATACTACATGGATAACGTAATGGTTTAACGCCTTGCCACTGCCTTCGAGTGTTGTGGGTTCGATATCGTTAAATGTTAGTATAGTACACTGGAATTATTCCTAATGCGAGAGTTATCTTTTTAAAGAAAAATATATATGTTTTGAATTGGCAGAATTGTAATAAATTTAAGTTATTTTAAAGGTACTAGTGTTTCTTAAATAGTAGGTCGCGACGCGGCAACGGGCCATTAAATTAAAATACAGGGTCGCAGCATTGTCTCATTATTTACAATCAATCATATACGTTCATGATCGAGAGACGTGTTGCTTTTGTATCAACGCGAACGTCGCTCCGCTGTTGCACTAAAGAATGAGTGGTGATCGTCATGCGCTTTAGGAGTAGGATGGCCTAGGAGGGTTAAAAACTTGTGGTGTGGGAAACAGTTTGGAAAACGCTATAACTACTAAACGAAATATGACGCTGAAGTAGGTACCTAGTAGTAAGACCTTATTGGTCCAAATACGTGAAAGAAGAATAGAAAGAAAGAAGATAAGTTACAGATTTTTCGTTGATATTTTTAGAAATCTAGCTTCTGCCCGCGGCCTTGCTCGCATAATACTTTTATGGTTATGTTAGTAGCGGTAATTTAAAAAAAATATCCTACATTACTCGGTGATAATAAAGCTTTCTAATGGTTAAATAATTTTAAAAATCAGTTAATTATTGTTTGAGTTAAATCCTTACAAACACACAAAAAATAAAATCTTTTTTAATATTAGTATTGATGTGTCATAAATTAATGACACTAAAATATAGGAACCGGGCATAAAATATTCTGATTTGATTTAATTACTCAATCACTAGAGCAAAACATTACTGAGAAAGCAAAACAACATTTATCGAGACTCAACCTGTCAAACGTAGGTATATTAAACTGCACTCGGCATCGTTCAAATTGGGTTCATAGTACCAATTTGTTAGTAGTTTTGTTTGAAGTGGCAATAAACTACGCTGAGCTGCAACCGGCGCCACTCGCTAGATTGAAACTGAATGAGTATGCTAACGATTTAATAAAGACCAGCTAAATGAACAGAGTTGACTGGCTGAAGCTTTGAGCGTTAGGTTATACCTACTAGAATTTTTACTTCTTTCTTTAAAAAAGGCAACTTCCACACCAGTAGGTAATAATTCTTGTGTCGTGGAGGACTTTACAAACATTCAAACAACGGACACAAAGAACATCCAGACTCGAAACAACCATTTGTGGATCACACAAAGTTTTGTCCCGTGTGGGATTCGAACCCACAACACTCGGCGCAATGGCAATGGCAAGGCTCTACAAATAACGGACAGAAAGAACACACAATTTTTTGTTCCGAGTAGGGATTGAACCTACAAAGTTCGGCGTTGTGGCAAAGGCACCTTGCTACTACGTGCCGTAGAAAGTAGCACAGTCTGGTTAAAGTCAGGGGCGTAGCTACCACCGTATCAGCCGTATCAATCATATGGGGCTCTCAGGCTACAGAGGCCCCAAAAGGGGTTAAGCAAAAATTTCTAAAATGTCATCCACAATCTTTAATCCTTTGGGCCCCTCAACACATTTTGATACAGGGCCCGTCTAAGGCCAGCTAGGCCACTGGTTAAAGTTCATCAGCGCTCGTTACCAGTGCGTCGAATGTTGTGGGTTGGATTCGAATCATAGTACAAAAACTAGCTGATCCGCGCAACTTCGTCTGCTTCACATAAGATAATTTTCCCAGTTTTCTGCAAAATTTTTCGTTATGCTCCTCTTCTATTGGTCGTAGCGTGATGTTATATAGCCTTCCTCGATAAATGGGCTATCCAACACTAAAATAATGTTTTAATTCGAACCAGTAGTTTCTGAGATTAGCGCGTTCAACCAAACAAACAAACTTTTCAGCTTTATAATATTAGTATAGATATTGTATATTGTTCCGAGTCTGGAAGTTCTTTTTGTCCGTTGTTAAAACGTTTGTAAACTCCTGAACTTATAGCGACAGATTATTATTAAATTAAAATAATTCTAATACTGCCTCCTCTGTGACGGCCTAGTAGTGGTGTTGTGCGACTGATGTACTCGATTTCTTCGGTTTGATCACCAGATCGCCATTGACCTAATGAATCGCAGCAGTACACAGCTGGCCAGACGCAATAGATTTTAATTGATTGATTAAGGATGTTGAATCCTAACTTAATATTATAAATGCGAATGTGCGTTTATATGTTACGCTTTCACGCCTTAATAATGTCCTCCGGACCGAATTTCGGTCACGGCGGCCAATCTTAACGCAGACTGGCCATCTGCGCCGGATATAATAATATTATAGTGCACAAGCGTGTGCGCAAAAACAAGTGCACTCTCTGTTCCCTAACCCTCAAGATCCGATCAGACGGTAATCTGACACGACCGGAGAGAAATCAGGCGCAGGACCAACGGCTTTACGTGCTTTCCGAAGCACGAGGGTGTCTAACACCGCTAACTTCCTAACTCCGGGCTGTTATTGAGATTTCTTAATAGAAAACCCAATAACTTTTTGTTGGCCCGACCCGGGATTCGAACCCGAGACCTCTTGCACAGCAGTCTTGTTCACTACCGCTGAATCACGCCTTAACTACTTGACGGATCATCATTTCATCATACAGAAAAAAGTACATACTACGCGAGCGAAGCCGCTAGGAAATTCTAGTGTATAATGATATCCATAATACAAGTCTACAAGGAGCCTATTTACTATTTACATTCTGTAAATTCTCATAAAACTTGTCAACGTCGACTGCCTACAAGTAATATTTTATAGTTTCTATTTAATTTTATACTTAGGTAGGTACACACAGCGACACATCAATCTAGACTGTTTGGACTTTGAACTATTAGAAGTTGAACGCTGCGAATCGTGCGAGAGAGTGCGTTATATTTTTGTTACGCTCTATCCTTACCATTACATCGACACCACTATGTACTGTCCCTTTCTGACAAATCTCTATTTTGTATGTAGCGTAGTTATGCGTATATAGGGTGTGTAACTTGATGTGTAGCCGTGTGTACCTACTATTTATACGAGACCCAACGAGCGAATTTACGAGAAAATTACGCATATTAAACGAGTGTTTACGCTAAATTAAAACCATGTTGCATGCAAATATGGAAGTCTTAGTTTATCACATTGCCATATTTATTATTTACTAGCTTATTCCCGCGGCTTCGCTCGAATAAATGTAGTTTAGGTTAAGTAAGTAACAGAACATTTTTTCTGGATGAGAGGTACCCTATGTCTTTTTTTGTTCTCCTAACGTGTATACGAAATTTATTTTAATAATAAATTATTAGTTAGGAAAGCACGTAAAGCCGTTGGTCCTGCTCCTGATATCTCTCCGATCGTGTCGTATTATAGTCCCATCGGATCATGAGAATTAGGGAACAGAGAGTGCTCTTGTGATTGCGCACACGCTTGTGCACTACAATATCTTCTGCGCAGATGGCCAGTCTCCGTTAAGATTGGCCGCCGTGATCGAAATTCGGTCTGGAGGACATTATTATTATTAGTTAAGATTAGAATTCATACTTAGTAAACTAACTAATGCCTATAAATTCAAAAGGTAAATAGGTAATGCATAACGGCAAAATTCTTGTTTGTCTGGTTTAGCTCCCACGTAAAAACAGGCAAACGTAACTATACCCTTCTAAAGCTGCCTGTCCATTGAAGCAGAATAACCAAGAGAATTGCATAAAATCTCCGCTTCGCTCCATTATGCAATTCAACTGGTTAATATTTCTCCGTTTCTTCGCTCCGCAGCCTCGCTCCGCTTCAGTGGACAGACAGCCTAAACAGCACATTTACAGATTCGATGCTGCTACAAAGCAGTTCTTTAACAGAAAATATCTTTAACAGAAAATATATTTAACTTTACGATCGTATGTAGGCGTAATCGTAAACGGTTAATTGACCAACTAGGCGCTCACTGTTTACTTTTGTATTTGCTAGAAGAAATACACATTTTATGCACCTTAATATTCATTAATAATTTAATTAAAAATTTAAAAATCCCCCGACACAATATTCATTTGATACCCATATTGAAAATTTAAATTTGTAAAGAAATATGTAATCTTGTGATGGCGGCCATCTTGGATTTGAAATTTATCAAGCCCTTTCATTTGATACCCATATTGAGGGAGTTGTGAAAAAATATGTAATCCGCCATTTTGTGGCGGCTGCCATCTTGGGCCGATTTTCATCAAACGTAACTAAGAACACACTATTAATTAACCTTTCAAATTTAATTAATTTTTCTTTTTTGTTAAAAACAAAATTAAAATAGCAAGCCAAGAGATACACTAAACTGCCAAATAAAATAAAAATGTGCGAAAGTATGTCTCTATTCAAAGCTAAATTAAAACAACATGTATTTAAAATATAATATATAAATAAATATATAAAAGTAACACAATTCAAAACAAAACCAATATAAAACACAAACACGACAGCTTTTAATACTACTAGCCACCATTTCTTTTCTGAGTCATTACCCATCTCTTTACTTACCTACGGTCAAACTATTGTTATATCGCGTTTAATAAGTATCTATACGTATTATACTATGCTCATAAGTGAACTGTAATGTTCTTGAGGAAATAAAGTTCTTTAAACCTAAACCTAAATCGGTTCATCCGTTCGGGAGCTACGAAGCCACAGACAGACACACACACACACACACACACACACACACACACACACACACAGACACGTCAAACTTATAACACCCCGTCGTTTTTGCGTCGGGGGTTAATTATTGTATACATTAAATACTTAGATTCACATTCGTGTAAATGTAATAATAGTAAAAATAAAGCTATATATATGTATATTAAAATCCATATGTAGCAATAGTCCTACGCCTGCTGCAGCTAGTGCCGTCGTAGGTGTTCCATCCCACCTTAAATTGAAACTCTCGAAGGCCTCTTCACGTTGGCCCTATGGGTGGCTTACACGGAGATGTAGGTAAACCACCCAAAGGGCCAGGTATTTTTTCTAATATAACATGTTAGAAAACACCTGTGAAACTTAATAATAATAACCATTCATTTCAGGCGGCATAGGACCATAGATAAATACCTTGATCTAAATTTACATACAGGGTGTCCGGTAATTAATGAATAACCTGGAAATGTCTTATAGTGGAACTGATGGCCGTTCAGAAAAAAATATGAAAAAAGTACTACCTGAGATATATGTTTTTTTTTAATTACCATGTATAACTTTCTTGTATATTACGACCATAAATGAATGAAATCCATCGGTTTTTGTTGTTTTATTATTAAACACTAATTATGCTAATAGATAGACAGTCAAAAGTATGCTGTGCTAATATAGCTTGCACTTTTTAATATATAGATATATATATATATTTTAATTTTTTTTCTTTTTTCTGAACGGCCTTCTGTTCTACTATAAGACATTTCAAGGTTGTCCATTAATTACCGGACACCCTGTAGGTATATTAAAATGTTTAAAATTTAAGAAACTGCTACGCGGCTTTTTGTGCCTTCCAGCTTTCTTCCAATTTATTTTTTATGATACACGAATTTCGCTCTTATATTCATGTAGTAAAGTTGAGTTTCAATTGTCACGTATTAGCCGTACTACGCTGTTTTCCTAAACCTCCTCTAATGGTTCGTGTTTGTATTTTGAGAGGACATTCAATACACTTAGTCAACAAAAAGAAAACAAACATGTCTTAATAGTATCGTCAATAAAGATGGATTTAAAAATATACCACGAGTTATTTATATAGTAGACATGATTTTGCCTGCGGCTTTGTTCGTGTAGGTTTATGTTAAGATAGATTTTAAGTAGCCTATGTGTTATTCTTATGTATAAACAATAATACTGTAAAGTTTCATCAAAATCCGTTCAATAGTTTTTGGGTGAAAGAGTCACAAACATCCATCCATCCTCAGATACTTTCACATTTATAATATTAAATAGGATAGGATATTGTGTAAGCTTAACGCATAATACACAATACTATCTTCTTATTAAGCATGTAAATAATGAGTCGGAACTTTTAGATGCGTAATATGCATGATAAAAGGAATACAAATATAATATCTGTTAATTATATTTACTTTAGTCTTTAGGATATCTTTAAAAATCATTTTTAAATAAAACCCATATATGTAACAATCTTATTTGACACTTAGTTCTGGTGTTGCCACTCTAAACAGGCGTCATGGTGTAAACACTCTTAATTAGAATATATAAAAGGTACCTACTTATTTTCTGGATGAAAGAAATGTCCTTTTCTGTCTATCTGACGTGACATCATATTATTACACTACTGCTAATTATCCTGAATAATCCTAACTAATGTTATAAATATGAATGTGCGTTTGTTTGTTTATTACGCTTTAAATGCTTGACTGATCTTCATGAAATTTCGCATACACGTTGTCAGGTGGACAGAAAAGGACACAAGGTGCCTTCGATCCAGAAAAAATTACTGTTACTAATTTAAGCTAACCTAATCTACATTTAGGTAGGTACGCGAGCGAAGACGCAAGTAAAATCTAGTAGCGAATAAAAATAAAATAAGGAGTTAAATGCTTTCTAATAAGTTAAGCTGGTTGTTTTGAAGCCCTAAAAACATAATATATTATATTTTAAAATCTTTTTTGTCCATCTTTTTGGATATCTATTGTCACGCGGACCAGGCGTGCCTCGGCAACCGCGCTTGCAGCGTTGGGCGGCGCGGCGTGGGAGCGCCTCGCGCCCCGCGGCCGCAAATAAAAACCACGGCCACACACTGAATCGCGCTCTTTCGCCTGCCAACGCTCATCAAGATTAGTGTCTCATCTGTGCTCCAGCCGGACCTCGCACCGAAGCCTTTTTAGAAAAACGCTCTGTGATACTTCTTATTGTGTAAAAATTGAGTTTAGCGTAGTTTTGCCTAGCATCTAACCTAGATATTGTATTAACTTACGTTTCTTTTTGAAATAAAGATCGTGTAATTGCGAATTACAGTATTTAATTTATCTCCGCAACATAGACTTCCTTGATCGATAACGTGCTAAAAACGTAACCCTCTCTCCCCCTTCTCTCCTAAAAACTACGTGACACTATTTACGCTCATCAAATATTTTACAAAGTTTCATACAGACGAAGTCATGAGCAACAGCTATTATAAGTATTACATTATACATTACGTTGCCCCATGGGAGGTGGGAGTCGGAGCCATCGCTTAACGTGTCAGACGTCCGGAGGGGACGGGATATGAAAACAGCCATTACCCAATTCAGAAGCTGACAGCCGGCTAGCAAATTGAGTAGTCTATAGGGATATCTTAATGTCAGACAGCAATTAACAATTATGTGTACCTACCTACTACTACTACTTCTATAAATGCGAATGTAAATTTGTTTGTTTGTTACGCTTTCACGCCTTAACTACTTAACCAATCATCATAAAATTTTGGATACACGTTGACAGTTGTACCTACAATACTGT
This sequence comes from Catocala nupta, assembly GCA_963675205.1. Taxonomy (NCBI): domain Eukaryota; kingdom Metazoa; phylum Arthropoda; class Insecta; order Lepidoptera; family Erebidae; genus Catocala; species Catocala nupta. The sequence goes on along the minus strand of OY776096.1, from coordinate 22,920,811 downwards.
AATTCGCGAGCGAGCAAAGCCGCGGGCAAAAGCTAGTAGATTAAGAAAGTGAAAATAATTTAATTACCAACAAAAAAGAACCGAAACCGTGGGTATAAGCTAATTTAGACACAGTTACTGGATGATTTACCAAAACCAATTTAAATATAAACCAATTTAAACGGAGACATGACATCGCCGCTCCATTGTATATAAAGTATTCTGTGGCACCAGTCAGCTTGTGACCACGGCCGGTGTAACCTGGTCGAAACGTCAAGCATTAAAAAGCATTAACGCGATCATGCATGTTTACATCTGTATAATACTATACAGGATGTCCGGTAATTAATGGATAACCTTGAAATGTCTTATAGTAGAACAAGGAAGGCCGTTCAGAAAAAAAAATTATATAATTATATTAAAAAGTGCAAGCTATATTAGCATAGCATACTTTTGACTGTCTATCTATTAGCATAATTAGTGTTTAATAATAAAACAACAAAAAGCCGATGGATTTCATTCATTTATACATGGTAATTAAAAAATAAACACATATCTCAGGTAGTAGTTAGGATAGATTTTATATCATTTTTTTTTTAACGGCCATCTGTTCCACTATAAGACATTTCCAGGTTATCCATTAATTACCGGACACCTGTATATGTATATTACATTTCCCTTACCTAATGTATAAGGAAAGTCAACCATAAGTCAACAGGCTCCTAGGATAGACTAGTTCGCAATAAGTAATTACGTTTATCGCCGATAGTGAGTGAGGACATAGGTTCGAGCACTGGATAGACCGATGTGGGCACAGTCAACTAAAACTTGACTGCACATCTAGTGGTTTAAGTGGTCAACTCACCATTGCCAATCCACCGAGTGTTATGACTTATAAGTTCAAAGTCAAAGTCAAAAATAATTTATTCACTTAGGTCACAAAATAACACTTATGAACGTCTAAGGGGTTAGTGAGTTTATTACATTTACTGAATTTACGTTTATGTTAGTTGCAAGGTCCAGGCAAGAGGTTGAACCTATGAGAAGATACCTGCAAGAAACTCAAGGCCACTCTTTTAAATCGCCATCAAATTATAATTTCAGTATTGTACAACTCATTTATGTACCAGGTGTTGCAGTCGTTATGCTATATGTCACTGTCCATTAAAACTAAATTTTAAAAATAAAGGAATACACGGTTCGATCACCACAAGGGACAAAAGAAATGTGTAATCCACAAATTATTGCTCCAAATCTCTACCCAACAATTTTTTGTTGGCTCGGCCCAGGATTCGAACCCAAGACCTCATGCACAGTAGTCGTATTCACTTTCACTGCGCAACGGAAGCAGTTAAATATATAATATGTAGGTAAACAACGTATTCATACTCGCTAGTTTGAAAATGTTTCGCTTGTCTTTGAGCTAATGAGCTACGTCATTTTAGCAACGCTGAAATTTTTATACAGACGGGTTCTTAGGGATAATAGGGCTTTCAGATTGTTCTGTCCGCTTACAAATAAACTTAAAATAGTCACCCAAATATTACCTACACCAGGAGTTCCTTAGGTATGGGACGCAAACCACTGGTCGCGATCGAATATTGAGAGGGCCCTGAAACGTAAGATAACCCAACCGATCGAGCTAAGAATCGGACGGCCACTGTGGAGCGCGCGCCGCGGCGTTCGCGTTCTATGACTAGAGGTTCTCTGACCACAGAGACTAGGGAATCTGAGCGTTACCAATATTTTATGACCCCTTTTTAAGACGGCCAAAAGGTGGGTCTCACATTTGGCATTTGGATTTTGTTAGGTGGGTCTGAACCCAATCAAGTCGGGAACCACCTGGATCTACATGATATATATAATACTATAATGATAAAAAATTTAATCTGTTTGTAATGAATAAACTCAAAAAATACTGAACCAGTTTTAATATTATTTCACCAGCAGTATTAAACTATACTGATACTATAATAATTATAACTGAGTACCTTAGGCTATATAACATCACGCTACAAGCCACAAGAGCAGAGTAGTAATCATAAACACTGATGAATAAGGAAGCGAAATTATTTAAGTGCAATATCTGAAACCTGTAGGTACTGCAATAGAGTCTGGAACTGTGCTTGATAATCAGAAATAGGTTCGCCATGTACACACAGCGACACATCAACCTAGACTGTTTAGACTTTGAATAGAAGTTGAACGCTGCGATTCGTGCGAGAGAGTGCGTTATATTTTTGTTATTTTGTCTCATTCACGCTGTACGGGACGCGACGCTCTATCCTTACCATTATATCGACACTACTATCCCTTTCCGACGATTCTCTATTTTGTATGTAGCGTAGTTATGTTTATATAGGGTGTCTAACTTGATGTGTAGCCGTGTGTACTACATAAGACGTAAAACCATAGCTGGCGAAATATGGATATAATAGACCACTGCCTGTCTTTTTAAGGAAATAGGCGTGAGACTCGCGGCCTCGATGGCGTAGTGGTTAGTGTAACCGACTGCCACGCCTGAGGTCTCGAATTCGATTGTATGTATTTACAAAAAAAAGTATATATCTAAATATGTTTATCCATTGTCTAGTACCCATAGTACAAGCCCTGCTTAAATTGGGCTAGATGGTGTTGTGTGTATGTGATAGAATATTATTATATTATATTACTGATATATGTATGTAATTCTAGTAAGACACATCAGTATATTCTTTCTAAATATGTTATTCACCCAATGTAACGAGAATACAGTAGGTATACAACAGTTTCAGATAAAGCGCGGCCTATATACGAAATTATCTCACACTTCCGTCACAAACTCTCGTGTTTGTGACAAGCGAGACGCACTAGATTCATACCGTCCTTTAATGAGCAGATGGGCTGACAGCCAGCCATGTAGTTATACATCTACGCAAGCTGCACAGTGATTAAAGATGTCAACCTGCCATTTTTATTTATTTTTTATTATATTACGATAGCTCAGTGGGGAGACCAACAGACTGCAATGCAGAGGGTCTCGGGTTCGAACCCACGTCGCGCACCTCTGACTTTCGGAAGTTATATGACTTTTCGAAATTATGAGCGTATTGGTTGACAATTACCGCCTGCTCCGTGCCTCGGAGAGCACGTTAAGCCGTCGGTCCCGGCTGCCATGAACATCTATGGCAGTCGTTATTGGGAAGTCAGTGCCCTATAATATCCTGACATATCATTTTCTTTTGCCGGGTGTTGTGGGATCGATCTCAACTGGGGCAAATATTGTGTCCACAAATAGTTATGCCGAGTGCCAAGTTTGACGCTCTTTCTGTTTGTAGTTTTAATATTTATAAAGTCCCTCAGAGCGCGGAGATTATACCGAGTGCAGGAGTTGTCTTATATATTATTTTTATATAAAATAATTTTAATAAATATAAGGGATTAAAATTTTATTTCAATTGGATACCTACAAGCTTTTCTGAAGATTCAAATTCTTAAAGAGTAAAGGCACTTGCCATATACCTCTATTTATTTCTTACTTTCGAGTATCATATAATTTATTTATTAGTCGATGTAGGTATAGGTACTCGTTATTTTTTTAATTTTTACATAAATCTCGCAGTAAGAATAATTCTTGTATCGCGGGAAACTTTACACACATTCAACAATGCAAACAAAGACCAGACTCGTAACAACCATTTATGAAATACACAAATTTTTATCCCATGTGGGATTGGAACCCTCGGCGCGGTAGCAGTGTCGAGGTGACCACTACGCCATCCGTGCTGGACGACATTAAAATTTAACTGCAAGATAATATATTATTATCTACGAATATGTATAACTATTATAGATTCTTAACACGTGTTATAGTATATAGCAACATGTAAAGTGCAAGTCTGCATCCGGCCTTATTGCGACACTTGGAAACAGCCATGCACGCGGAGCGCCAAACTGCTGACACGCACAACGTGATGTGCAATGTTCGTCATAGGAACCTCATAGGACCGGATATCAACTTTACCTATTGTCTACATATTTTTATTACATTATTCTGTATCTAGCATCGATCGGAACCATTCATTTAAATAGTAATTATTATAACTCTGTAATTTCTACTGATTAAAGTTAGTATAAAATCATTTTGGTTTTTTTTTGGGTCCTCCGAGAGCGACGCAATTCACGCCATAACATTGAGATAGCAGACATACATAATATACGCCATAGACAGAATGTATAATGCTGATAACGACCAAAGCTTGTCTACATCCCGTCTATTCGTATTACAAAGTTGCCAGCCTTAAAAACCTACAATGCAAACGCTAGCACAATTTTACGCGATACTGCACTATCCCGACAATATCACTCACGATTAGGGTTGCCAATCATCCGGGTTTAGCCCGGTGTCACCGTACCCTGGAATATTGTCGCATCTCCTGTTTGTAGCATTTCCTCTTAGCTTTCATGAAACATTTTGCCACCCGATTATAACAGTATCTAACTCGACTGGAGAGAGATTAGGCGCAGGAACTTTTAAAAAACATATGTCATTAATTATGGGCTGGTATTGACACTTAGTGGATAGAAAAATACAATTACTTATTTTTCTTGTTCGATCCTTGATTCGAACCTGAAACTCTATGCGAGTCAATCCCTGTATATCAGACACGGAACCCTGCATCGTTGATATGTGCTGTAATATTTTTTTATTTGTTATTGTTTTTTTAATATAGGCAACACCCGCACTTGCTATAGTCCCTGTGTCGCGAGGGACTTTACAAACAAAGAACTCCTAGAGTCGGAACAACAGTTCGTGGAACACATACATTTTTGTCTCGTATGGAGATCCAACTCTCAACACTCGCGGTAATGGCAGCGGCGAGGTATCCACTAAAATCTCCACGCCATCCGTGCTGTCAAAACTGACAATGTTTTAAAACTGACAGCCCTATTCATGACACCCTTGGGGAAACAGAGAGACATCAGCGGGATTAACTACTTACCCAGTTTTCACGACTGCTCTAAATACACCGTGATGGTTTTGTATTAAAAATACAAGTACAGTCAGCTGCATAACTAGCTGAACATTTAACAAATTTGTAAAATATTGTAATAATTAAAAATCGTCATTATTATTCTGTATTATTGAACTGATAGAATTAATAAAATTAACTAAGTATCTTTTAACTATTACTGCTATATAAACGATATATAGGTATAAAGATATTACCCATATAATCTATGCCGGTGCTGGGCACGAGCCCCCTCCTTTAGAATAAGAAGAATTAGGCCATGGTCCACCACGCTGGTCCAGAGTGGGCTGTGCAGACTTCACACATCTTCGACATCATTAGAACTCTCAGTAAGTACTTGAATTTTTACGTACCGTAGTCCAACGGTATTAGGTATACCACCAGGCTATATATAGCTACTTTAAATGATATAAAAAGTAACATTAATTGTTATCATTTTGAAAGATACGAGGCAATGGAAATCTCACAAGTGTTTATCGCCTTATGCTTCTGACTGTACGTGCCGTTCGCGCTCCGGATGTTTTCAATGAATCACTAATTGTTTTGTTGAGGTAATGGCGACACAGATAGGTATGTTAATGTCGTCATCATGAAACCAAAATGAATAATAATATGATTATAATATTATTTCTAATCATTCATACATTAAAATCGAGAATAACCAAGTATTAGTAAATAATACTAAAGATATTAGAGTGCGTATCTGTTAATAGCTAAATGATGGAACTAAAAAATAATGTTATCTTTAATATTTTTTAAAGAAAAAGCAATAGTAATAATTCCTGTATAGCACGGGACTTTAGAAACGTACAAATAACATCCAAAACTCGGAACAACCATTTGTGAATCACCCAAATATTTGTTGCGTGTTTGATTCGCAACCAACAACATTTAGCGTAGCGGCGAAGCGACCAATTAAACCACTAACTCATCCAGGCAGTCTTTCAACGATGGGTTTCGAAAGGCTGTCTGCTTTGTAACAGAGGTGCAACGGTGCCCAACTCTCTTAGTTCAGAGATATGTGACGCAAACTATTTGAAAGTCGAAGTGCAAACAAATTTTGGAGGTTTTGTCAACTGGGTGAGCGGAGTAAACAGCGCCGCTCTGTCTATTGGTAATAGATACAAAATTCCTTGCTGCTACTGAAAATATCTTAATAGAAAATCCCAACAACACTTTGTCCGACGCAAAGCCTAAGTCTGAAGCCTTGATAATCTATAGCAGGGGACACCAATTAGTTTTGCTCGGGGTCCGTTTTAAGAAATGAAATGGCCACCGCGGTCCATCCAACATTTTATAAAAAGAAATATTTATTAAACAAATGTAATTAGCTCGTTACTTCGCCCCGCCGTTTTCGAATTGACGTCAACGAAGATAATGCGGGAAATACATTTTTATTAAATTACGTAGTCTGTAGTGCAAGTTGCTGTGTTCTCGCGGTCCGTACAAAATGGGTCGGCGGTTCGGATGCGGACCGCGGTCCGCCATTTGGCGACCCCTGATCTATACTAATATTATAAAGCTGAAGAGTTTGTTTGTTTGTTTGGTTGAACGCGCTGATCTCAGGAATAATAGTTCGAATTGAAAAATTATTTTAGTGTTGGATAGTCTATTTATCGAGGAAGGCTATAGGCTATATAACATCTCGCTACGACCCACGGGAGCGGCGCAATAACCATAAAAGCGAGTGAAACCGCGGGCACATCTAATAAGTAATAATAGCGACAGCAGCTTTTATTCAGCGTCTAGCAGATATGTATCCTATTATACACCTAAAATTGTGGTAGCCGACCGATTAGAGCGTGATGCAATGATCATGATTCCACAGGTATCTCGTGACACTCGGAAAAGATAACCAAGTTAAATGTATGGATCTGGTGCACGAAATTGTCGTCATACACGACATCTCAGATGTCCATTCGACAATCATTTTACTGATAGTCGTATCGGTTAAACTGATTGCTAAGAGGCTCGTCTCTCTTCTTAAGAGGCTCGCGTAAGGCGCTTGAATTAAGCCTTCTACGCAGATGGTTCTTTTATCTAGGTATATGATTCGCCGAAAGCTCGGTCACAATTAATAAAAGCAGGTCTTTATATTTTAAGTGTTTTAATTGTGCAATAAAATAAGTTAAATATGTAAAATATATTGTAATATGCTAATTGCAACTTATCTCAATGAGTTAAAATACGAATCGAGTGTGTCGATCTTACTTATGTGTGTTCAGTAACCCCGATTTAATAATCTTTGTCATAACCTACAAACTCAAAGGTCAAAATCACGGTTATTAAAAAAATGCCGCCAGCTACTTACAAGATTCCGCGCCACAAAGAGTATGTATAATTCTTAAAGACAAAGTTTAATTACCTACATAATAACAATAAGCAAAATTTAAAACAATTAATAGCAATGTTTTATTACATCTACATAATATACTAATATTATAAAGCTGAAAAGTTTGTGTTTGCTTGAACGCGCTAATCTCAGGAACTACTGGATCGAATTGAAAAATTATATTATTATTGGATAGCTTATTTGTCGAGGAAGGTTATAAGCTATATTTATAATATCACGCTACGACCCACGGGGGCGGCGCAGTAATCATAAACGCGGGTGAAACCGCGGGCACATCTAGTTTAAAATAAACTTTAACTTATTCTAACGCTTGGTTCGTCTGTTGATTAGATAGTTAATAAGTTTCCGTGAGGACTGAGGTTCGATTCCTGGGTCGGGCAGTGTTACTGTTAACAGTAACAGCACGGATTTTGCAAATTTGCACGACAGATGACAATATACATATATACCATTGCTTCCTATTACATATATGAAAACGTAAACATTTTTTATTTTTTGGCACATTTCGCCAGCAATTTTTTTGGTCACAGTTTTGCCTACGTCTAGAGAGATATACAAGCCCGTATTTTCAGCTGTAAATATATTACATGATTTTAACTTATTGGTAATGTTTAAAGTAGGTACCTGTTTTATTCAAAGAGCGGTCTACCTTAGGAATATATATGGTACATGCCAAATTTATTTCAGCGTTAGGACGTGTATAGTGATTGATACCTCGCCATTCGTCCTAAATAAGACTGACTATAAAGCGAACATTTTTACTGTAGAAGCATTTAAAACTACACGCTTTTGCAAAAATATGTTTCTTACATTACTATAAAAAATGACTACATACTTAGTTAAAAATTATATTTCCTTTTCTTTTACTATTTTGCGTTCGATTTGATGGTCAAAGATTTTGAGTTTAATGTGTTACGCATACTTTAAAATAATAACAATCACTCACATAACATTACATCATTAGAAAATATTTAAGAACTGATGTACTGTGTACTTAGTTTGCAAATAAAAGATTATGATTATGATAATTATACATAACCGAGTTTATACATATAATATGAGATGTGCTTAGCACAATAAAAAAAGTGTCGTATCTAGTTGCCGGCGTTCGAACGTAACTTAGGATTAAATAATAATATACAAAACCGTTAAAAGAAATCTTAAGAATAATTTACCAGCTAAATTAGCCATCGCTACAAAGTTATTGCCACTACTTATTATGATAAAGATACCTATTAATCACTCATCAAACGAGGCCAAATACTTTAGAGTAGGTATAACGTAGCATCATGCCTATTCAACGCCGAAGGCCTATGCAGAAGTATATTAAACTAACATTTCGTCAAGATATGTTTAGGTACGATCGACCATTACGTTGACCTAATGTCCCAGCAGACGACATTAGGTAATAATGCCGTCTGCTAGGCATAGTTACCGAAAATATTGTTTAAATAAACATTCAGTAACAGTGTGTGATTCTGGCGATGGTCCAGTAATCCGAAGACCATGAAGAGAATCAAACCCATCAAACCTCTTTCTATTATTATGAATACTGATCCGATTTATGATAAATGTAAACCATGTCAAAAAATTATTTAAATAGACAAGTTTTAAAACGCTTATTTAAATATAAATAGTGAATATCATCGTCTACGTTATTAAGTCTGGGCCGTTCACAAGAATCTTAATTATAGTAGCTACCGGAGCCTTTGTGTGGTTTATGCGGGCAGGAGATTCCAACACGCAAAGGCGCCCAAAGAATTTATCTTAAATGACTTCTTCGACGATTGAATCGCCTAAACGTCACATGCGCAAATGGCTTTTATTCTGGCTCTTATTTTAATTGCTGGGTTGGAAAGAGTAATTAGGTTTTTCTGTCAAGGACTGCCTAAGTAGTAGCACAGATAATTTACTAGTAGTAGTAGCAATAGGTCTTGAGCTAAATTTGGTAAACAGCTGGCAAAATATTTGTGCAATGCACAAAAAATTTCGGGTGTAAATAGGTATAAAACATGAAAATATTTATTTTATGAAACTAATACTGATTTCTGAAGCGCATTCTTTACAGTAATGTTTCTGTTAATTAAATAGTTAAATATCGCTTGCTGCGGCTAGCGATATATCTCACGATGTTTTCCTTTCACTGGAAAGACAAAACAAAGTATATATAATACGTTATCATACACATAGGTCACAAAGTAACATATATGAACGTCAAAGTTACAATAATTACTGTGGTTATTACATTATTAATGTGAATTTACTTTTATATTTACCTGTTTTCATAATGTAGCAATGCAAGGGCGTAGTACCTACTTATAAGCTACAAGACCCTAAAACTGAATGCGCGATAAACATACTATAAAAGTGTAGGTACTATATAAATGTTACACTGATGTCTACCAATGTTTTACGAAAGGAAAAACAATAATTACGAGAATGAATACCGTCTAAGAATATAGATCTAATTCGTTGTTCTTGACGCCCTATTTTAGTCACACTGATTGAAAGGTGCAACAATTGGGTAAGATAATATTATTTTTGGGGTGCGTGTAACACATCTAATATATTATATCATTGACACTGAATTGACTAGACAGCTGATCCGATACATTAAGACTACACATAAAAATTAAATAAACATCGTCTCCGGTATAGTTATTTTGATGCATGGAATTTGTTATGTAACAGAGTTACTTCAGTCGTCCAACATAGCGAGTATATAGGACAGTTCATTCTCAGCCAAGATCACACGGCACTATTAATATCAATCCATATACGTGTCTTACTATTTGTAAAAATATAAACCCCACTTCTATGAAGAGCACTCACGTATTAGTGTTATTAATGACGGTATAGGTATACTTAATTACTTAACTGATGACAGTGATGACTTGTGAACCACATAGCAAACTTTTATCTCAAGTGAAGTTGCCTTGTTTTTGAATTTATTATTTAATTAAGTATATTATTTTTAATTTAATTTTGTTATTTGTGATTACGGACTCCTACACTTATAAAAATATGTTTAAATTGGACTTTTGTGTTCACTCATCGTTAAAATATGTAGTACATTGTTAAATTAGTGAATATAAGCGGTTTTCAAACATTATTTCTTGTGTAAATAAGTGCAGTGACAATTATCATTTCGCGGGTGGCGCGAAGCGTCGGTTCGCGCACCGCGCTCTTTCACTTCCGTGCAGTGGGACTATCTCTGTCTCGCTCGCATTGTCTTACGTTAATATTCAAATATTTAAGTAGAATACAAAATGAATGGTTGTGCAGTTTGCGGAAGAAAAATTGATGATAAGGATATGATAAAGTGTAATGGATGTAAGGCAGGACACCACTATAGGTGTGTGAATATTACCCCAGCTGCTTTTAGAGAGGGACAGGTACAGTTGAGACGTAATTTCAAATGTAATGCCTGTGCAAATGTAACCCAGCGCATACGAGTAACTGATGAGACTCCTGTACGAGGTTCCTGTACGATCCTGGGTGACCCTAACCTGTCTAGTGAAGAGAACGTATTGCAGGAGGAGATGGTGGCGTTGACCTCACAAGATATGTTAGATAAAATTAATTCACTATTAATGGAAAGAATGAATGAATTTGAAGCCAAAGTTAGGGCAGAAATTAAGTCAACTGTAGAGTTACTGGCCTTAGAAAACTGTAAATTAAGGCAGGAATTAAAGGAAGCTAATGAGAAATGTTACGTTTACGAAACAGAAATTAAATCCTTGAAGGCTGAGATTACAGGGAGAAATGAAAATGATGCCCAGTGTCAACGTCAATCGAGTGTTACTCCGCCTATGTATACTACTGTCCCGGCTGTATCTTCGGGCATCGGTTGCAGCACCACAACGCAAGCGCACGCGTCACTGCCGCCGCAGCCGCCGCAGGGGCATGTGCGGGCGCCGACGGCTCAGTCCCGGGCCTGTTACGCGTCAGTGGCCAGGAGAGCAGCGACAAATACGGAACACAGGGAAAAAGATGCTAATTCTTGGATTGAGGTTAAAAAGAACAGAGTTAAGCAGATAAGGAGAGGAGGTAATTCAACAATTCCATACTTGAAGGCGGTTGAACGAAAGAAATATCTACATCTTTGGAGGCTAGACAAATGTACGACTGAAGACAATATTAAGGATTATGTCAAAGGAGTATTGGGCGAGGATGCTGATATTATCATTGAAAAAGTACTACCTAAGACTGAACGGGACTACGCCTCGTTTAAGATTGGGGTAACATTAAGCAATTACGAGAAACTTTGTGATCCCCAGGTATGGCCAATGAATGTAGAATTTAGTGAGTGGATATGGTTTCGTCGCTCAACCGAGCCAAAAACAATTCAAACCGAATAGATATTTCAACATATTTTATCAAAATACCAGAGGTCTACGGACAAAAACTACCCAATTCTTAGCATTTCTGGAATCATCAGGAGCGGATATATTTGCTATTACTGAAACTGGTTTAAATAGTTCTATTCAAGACGCAGAATTGGTACTTCCTGGTTATCAAACTTTACGTTGTGATCGTGCTGACGGACGCAAGCAGGGAGGCGCCCTTTTAGTGGCCACACCGCGATTTGAGTTACGACGTGTGGACTTACCAGGTGACATTCAATTAGACTATCATAGCTTTGAATTGGTGTGTGCTACTGTTTATTTAAATAGCCGTTATTTATTTACTTGTTGTGTAGTGTACATTCCGCCAATGGCAGACGAAAATGAATATATGTTGATGTTTAGTATTTTAGAACATTTTTGTGTTAGATTTAAGAATAATTTATTTATTTTAGGAGACTTGAATATGTACTCGTGCAATATTAGTATTACCAATTATTTCGAATACTTTTTGTCATATTGTGAGTTCACTCAGTATAACATGGTACCTAATTGCAACAATAGACAGCTGGACCTCGTGTTGGGCGGGCGCGGCGCGGTGCGCGTGAGCGCGGCGGACGAGTGCGTGCGGCCCGTCGACGCGCACCACCCGCCGCTCACCGTGAGCGTCCAGTGCGCCGCGCGCCCCGCGCCGCCGTCCGCGCCATCCGCGCCGCCCGCGCCGCCCGCACCGCTCGCCTCGTCTCTCACTCAACCGTGTCCAGTTCGACCGCGCGGCCATAGCGTTTTTTTTTAAAAAAAACCATGACAACTTTTTGTAAAAATTTGTCAAAGTTGATTCCCAAAACCATAAATTTGTCAAAGATACGGTTAAAAAGTTATAAGGGTTTGAACATGGCCGCGCCATTGAAACGCGGCGAACCGCGCGGCCACTGAGATCTTTAAAACTAAGCCTTGTAGAGACCTGAAATTTACGCAAATGCAAGATTTAATTTGTAAAAAATTTGTAAAAATATAAAAAAAATACTCAGGTTTATAGTTTAAAAGCTATAACACTAAAACCGAATGGCCGCGCCATTGAAACGGTGGAGAAAACGCTATCGCCTGTATCTCGCTGAAAAAAATCGCAGAGGTGTGTAGTTTATTGTAATTACCCAGATTTGAATTTGTCGAAACTAGGAAAAATACAACAAAAATTCCTAGGTTTATATTTCAGGAGCTATAAGACTAAAACGATATGGCCACGCCATCGAAACGGTGAATAAAACGTTATTTCGCCTGTATCTCGCTGAAAAAGCATCGCAGAGGTCTGGAGTTTTTTGTAATACCTAGATTTTAATTTGTCAAAACTAGTAAAAATACAATAAAAATTCTTAAGGTTATATTTCAGAAGCTGTAGAACATTATCAGTATGTGGTGCGATAGGGTGACCATGTCTTATTGTTTACAGAATACTTTCTACTTATTGTTACAGAAATTATAATTCAAGGATTCTAAATAAAATTAAAATGAAACCATAAATATAAAAACAATTATGTTTATTGCTTGAAAAGTCAATAATACAGTTACAGTCCGCGTGGACTTACGAAAAACTAGCCCTAAGATTGGTTTAAATGACGCAACTCCGCCCCTAAGCTATGTGATTGGTAATGCACACTATTGCATCTCACACGCGCCACCCCCGCGCGCCTCCGCAGGTCAGTGCGACGCGTACAGCCGTTAGTACTTATTATTCTGTGGTACAGCGACGTAAGCGTAAGAGTTTCGTTATCAGTGTGTCGTTGTGATGTTAACACGATAAAAAAGTGATCTACTGATTATTAAAATGTTCAGTTCGTGTGTAATTACGATTAAGTGTTGTACTGTGGTGTAACGTCAGTTCGGTAAATTATGTAAACAATTCAGCAGAAGTGATTAAGGTATGTTGCATTTAAATATTTTATGATTATGTTAGAGCTCTCTCTTTATTTGTATGGATGACCGTGTAGTTAAGATATTTTACTATGAAATATTTACAATCTTATGTATATGAACTTATATGAAATACTAAAAACTATCTAATAACTAACAAAAATAATAATAATATATAATGTTTGCCCTGCAGTGGGACAATAATAGGCTGGATTATTATTATTTAATGTTTTATTAAATCATATAGGTAATTAGAACTTAACTTAGAACATTTAAAATGATTGTAAATCATTTTGATTCCACATTTTTAAATAAGTACAATCATAACTAGCAGGGATGTAGATATTTGTTTTTACTTTAAGCGTAATATTATATGAATGGAAAAATTACTAAAAAAAACTAAAGTCAATCATTTGAAAGATATACACTTCCAAAGTCGTAAAATGAGTCCCCCCCGCCTTTAACTTTTGAAATAATAAAGTTGGAAAAAAAAATTGATGTAAATGTCAATAAAAACTTTCAATGAAAACTGGTTTGAACAAGATACAATCATAAGTTTTTGAGATATAGCACAATTTCAAAAACCGCACACGTAACTTTGTAATTCATACAAACACTATGAAAAACAAAGTTAAGAGCAAAACTTTGCTTGTTACTACGGAACACTTCATGGGCGAGTCCGACTCGTACTTCCCCAGTTTTTTTTTTGTAACTCCACTGGTAAAATCTCTCTTCCTTTTCCTCTCACTCATTATTTTTTACAAAACCAGAAGTACAATATTATTATTGTTTGTTAATAATAATAATAATAATAATTCAATAGCATCAAATAAATGGTTAAAACTTGGCACATTATTTCCAGAAACAGAAGGATTTATAATTGCAATTCAAGATCAAGTAATAAATACTAAAAACTATAGAAAATACATAATAAAAGACCTTACCATAACAAATGATAAATGCCGAAAATGTCACACTCAACCCGAAACCATCCAACATATAACAGGAGCATGCACAACTCTCACACAGACGGACTACACACACCGCCATAACCAAATAGTTAACATAATCCATCAAAGACTAGCACATAAACACAAACTCACACAAGACGATAATACGCCCTATTACAAGTACACGCCTCAAATTATACTTGAAAATACAACACACAAGCTTTATTATGATCGCGCCATTCTTACAGACAGAACCATCCACTATAACAGACCGGATATAACACTACAAGATAAAATCAATAAAATCACATACCTCATAGATATTGCAGTCCCCAATACGCATAACTTACAAAAGACAATTAGTGAGAAAATAGGTAAATATGCAGAGCTGAAGGATGAAGTAACAAGAATATGGAAACAAGACAAAGTTTACATAGTGCCCATAGTTCTTTCCACCACCGGTATCATTCCTAAACATCTTCACCATAGCCTGAAATTAATAGACCTTAAAGATTCCCTATACGTTATGCTCCAAAAAGCTGCTATTCTTAACACCTGCAGAATTGGTAGAAAGTTCATGTCTCTAGATGAAAACGAGGTTACACATAACACGTCATCTAAATGACATTAACACACCACACGCTACATTTACTTGGTTTCGGCCCGTAAATGTAGCCAAAACCAGCCCTGAGCTGAGATAAAATAAAAGTACTCATAATAATAATAAAATTCATGCAGATAGAAGAGAACGAGATAGGACCTCATCACAACACATAAATATTAATAAAACTAACACACCACACGCTGCATTTGCTTTGGTTTCGGCCCGTAAATGTAGCTGAAATCCAGTCTAAGGGCTGAGAAGAAAAACACTTTCTGTAAATAATAATAATATTCATTTATTTGCTCAGAATGTAGGTATTTACAATAAGGTGGTTACAGAAATGTTGAAGAATCCTTGTACATTCTACCATTTTGGCATGCAAATATTGATGCAGTTCATCATTACACATACAAGCTCAGCTAAAGCGTATCAGCTAAAAACTCCGATACGGAGTAGTAACATTTATTTAATAAAAGTGCAATTAATTTCTTTTTAAAACTTTTTAAAGGTTCCTCTTTTATAGAATCAGGAATATGGTTCTTTTATATTGTTATATTACAATTTAAAAATACACCATTAAAATAAATAAATATTATCGAAAGGTGTTGTCAACTTTTGAACTGACGCTTTATTCGGGTAAAACGAAATTGCTTTTTTTGACCTTTGCAATTTCTGAAAAATATTGGGAAGTTTTTTTTTTCTTAGGTACGTTGGAGGCTCCCGTGGTCCGGGGCGCCCATATAATTGATACAGCATATACGGCGGAAGCTACGCCCCTGAAATTATTACAAAAAAAAAGTCTAAGTGCGAGTTCGACTCGCGCACGGAGGCCATATCCGTTCAGTAGTTTTTGCGTGAAAGAGTAACAAACATCTATCCATCCATACATTCTCACAAACTTTCGCATTTATAATATTAGTAAGATGAAGATTACTAACCCGGATCTAGGTTACGGCAAACGTTTGTTAAACAAATATGTATAAAAACAAAAGATTTAAAGGAAGCCGTTTAACAAAAGAAAATTTTAATAATTCTTCTTTTGTTTGATGGCGTCTTTTAAGAAGGCGGTAGCAGTTAAACATGTGTCCGTGATTTTTTTGTTAAAAGACAAAAGTTTATTACTTTCAAATCATAAACTATGGAAATTCCAATGAATTCGTCAGCACAGTAATATTATTTAAGTATATTGTATTGTTACAGAAACATGGCAAGAGGTAGAAAACCAAAAATTGATGCAGCGCAAATGAATAATATATTTCGTAAATATGCAGCTACTTGCAGAAATGAAAAAATTTCATACAACAATCCTATATTTACAACTATCGCTCAAGAACTGAAGAATGAAATAACGCCGTATTCGTTATTCATGAGATTGAAAAGAAATTTCAAGACGATATTTGGCCAACGATATGATGAAGAAAGTTCACTCACACAAAGCACCTCATCTTCGCCTTCATGTCGAAGCCCAATTTCTTCACCTGTGAAATGCACCACAAACGAAGTAGAAAGTGTTGATCAGTACACTTTTTTACTGGATATATATGACTGGAAGAAATTTGAACCCCTCTCAGTTAATTACGTCAGGCGTGATCCTAATGTTGCTACAACACATAAAAAGTACAAAACACTACCTAAGTATAAGTGGTCCTGCTTACTACGAGAGAAACTATGGGAATCTACAAGGCTTCCATGCACATGGGTTTTCAAAACCAAGCGGATCGATGAAGACCACAATGTGCTGATCAAGGGAAAGTGCTCACAATGTAGTTCCATCTCAGAAATAACGAGCAAAGCAGCGACAGACAAAATAGTGACAATAACCTGCAATATATTTAAAACCAATAATAATATACCCCACAATCCAAATAAGAAGACGAAGCTCACACCGTACAAAAGACGACAACTAGCGAAAAAATTACAATATAAACCCGCAACAGTTGTTCAAAAAGAAATTGCTTGTGCAGTCATAAATGATGATGACACTGTAAATTGTCCAGTGATACCAACCTTGGAAACTTTGAGGAAAGTGAAACACGAAAGAAGGCAAATTAATCGATTGCACTCTGATCCAATCATGAGTATTGTCATGATGTCGATAATGGCAACATATCAAAATTTCGTCCGAGAGTTCACTTTAGTACCGAGCTTTCATTTGTGCTATTGGTGTGAACAACAAATGGAATACTACAAGGCGTATATAGAGAAAATTCCTCGTGTTACAATGACTGTAGATGCAACTGGATCATTCTTCCGAACGCTCAAACTTCCAGATGGATCTCTGCTAACGAAACGGATGTTCCTCTATGTTGCCATGGTAACATCTTCAACTATTAAGTCAACAGCAATTTGCCAATTGATAACTGATAACCACACAACGGACTCTATATTGTCATGGTTAAAAAGATGGCACAACGAAGTACGTACTGCCCCTCACGAAATTGTAACTGATGATTCTTCTGCGTTAATAGCAGCAAACGTTCAGGCTTTTACTACTTTTCAGACAGTCCGTGACTATCTACGACAATCTTTTTTAGTTTTAATGAGTAAAAGTAACGATATGCCTGAAGTTTTCTTAAGATTAGACACAAGTCACTTTGTCAAAAACGTATACAACTTGCGATGCTTCGATAACGTTGATTTAAACATTAAAATGTTTTACATTCGCAGTATTTTATTTATTAAAGAGTGTGAAAGTTTTAAAATAATAAATGCTGTACTTGGCCATATTATTAAAATTTGCACATTTAAATATGCATTCACAAGCAATGAAACTTGTAAAATTTCCATGCAGTATCTCAAATCTTTGTTGGTCAATACAGAAAACCCAGTAGAAGAAAACGACAAAAAAGATCTTTCCGATTATTATTATTATGTTACAATACCTGACGATGACGATATCATAGGTTGGTTTGATGAGCTTGTTAACAAAGAAAAAATCTTGGAAGAATTAAAGGACAAAACAGAAAAGCCAAATGACTATTACTTACCGAATCTAGTGTCAACTCTTAAAAGGTTAATGATTAAACTGCCTCTGTGGAGCAATGTCATGTGTCCTTTTTACAAATCGGAAAACAAGTCGCCAACATCTTCAGCTATTGAAAGCTATTTCAAAACATTAAAACATTTATTATTTGAAACACGTCTGCATAAGTACAACGTGGATGAATTCATAAAAATTCATTACAATTTTATATTAGGGGAGACAAGAATAGCTGCGAAAAATCTTAACGTAACTCTAGAAAGATCAAAAAACAAACAAACAAGGGCCGAAAAAGGAAGTTAATAACGAAAAACAAAATGCAGTGTAAAAAAATTAAAATGAACACAAAACAATCATTTTCTTCTGATTCCATATTTACAGTAAAGCCATCATATACTGAAAACTGGGGGGGAGAGGGATATTCTACAAAGAATATCTCAGTGTTGTTTTTGCGAAATGGGAATTTAGTAAATTCTATTAATAAAAGTATGAAATTTACTAATACATGTGCGTTTGATTCAGTTTTCTTCTTAGTAGCATTTGCATACAAGCAAAACGTTCATATCAAAAAAATAATTAATACATGCGCAAGCAATTTAATTAGAGAATTTATTCAATTACTCACAGAATCATTAAATTTAAATAATGGTTATGATTTACGGGAGGAAATTATTGCTAAATATTATAAACGCGAAAACAATATATATAGATGCGAAAGTAATATGGCTTTTATATTTGAACACATACTTTTAGATTATTTGTACAGTGCCAATGTATCTAAGGAATGTGTAACCGAAACATGTGCCAACCACTCAAAAAGAACCATAGTGTTTTTATCAATAAATATGGAAATCGTAAATTTATTCGGAATCGGAGGACTGGAAGATGCCGTTATTATCGATGACTCCAATTTCAAAATTTGTTTGAAATGCAATAACGAATCCTTGAGATTTAAGTATGAATTGAGCGATATTATTTTATTTGATCTCAACGGCACAGACAAAATTAAGCTCGAAGAAATACCACAATATATACAATTAAGGCAAAAAAAATATCGATTCATAGGTGCCGTGGAATATGTTCCCCCGGTTGTAGGTATTATTGGGCATTACAAGTGTCATTGTCTAATAAATAATTCTAAATTTATTTGCTACGACGACAATAAAACTGAAACACATGAAAGTTCTGCACAACCTCTTACAATTCATAATTTAATGTATGGTTTAATAGATGATGACTAAAACACTTTATATTTAATGATAGCGCAACTAAATTATAAGTAAATTATGTTTATATTTTTTCTATTTTTCATTTTATATCTGACTTAGTGTAAGTAAACAATCTGTGATTTTTGATTATATCTTAGTGTAAGTAAATCTGTGATTTTTGATTATATCTTAGTGTAAGTAAACAATCTGTGATTTCTGATTATATCTTGGTGTAAGTAAACAATCTGTGATTTTTGATTATATTTTAGTGTAAGTAAATAATCTGTGATTTTTGATTATATCTTAGTGTAAGTAAAATATCTGTGATTTTTTATTTTATTTTAGTGTAAGTAAACAATTTGTGATTTTTGATTATATCTTAGTGTAAGTAAACAATCTGTGATTTTTGAGTTTTTTTTTTAATTTGTAACATTCTGTGATTTATGTGACTTTTAAACCAATAAACATAATTGTTTTTATATTTATGGTTTCATTTTAATTTTATTTAGAATCCTTGAATTATAATTTCTGTAACAATAAGTAGAAAGTATTCTGTAAACAATAAGACATGGTCACCCTATCGCACCACATACTGATAATGTTCTACAGCTTCTGAAATATAACCTTAAGAATTTTTATTGTATTTTTACTAGTTTTGACAAATTAAAATCTAGGTATTACAAAAAACTCCAGACCTCTGCGATGCTTTTTCAGCGAGATACAGGCGATAGCGTTTTCTCCACCGTTTCAATGGCGCGGCCATTCGGTTTTAGTGTTATAGCTCTTAAACTATAAACCTGAGTATTTTTTTTATATTTTTACAAATTTTTTACAAATTAAATCTTGCATTTGCGTAAATTTCAGGTCTCTACAAGGCTTAGTTTTAAAGATCTCAGTGGCCGCGCGGTTCGCCGCGTTTCAATGGCGCGGCCATGTTCAAACCCTTATAACTTTTTAACCGTATCTTTGACAAATTTATGGTTTTGGGAATCAACTTTGACAAATTTTTACAAAAAATTGACATGGTTTTTTAAAAAAAAAAACGCTATGGCCGCGCGGTCGAACTGGACACACTCAACCACCAGTAAACCGTACATCTTGGAACTTAAATAAAGCTGATTTTGAAAAATTATATCGCATGTTTACCGAAATAAACTGGACGGAGATGTACCGTTCAAATGAACCGAACGTAGTATTAAATATATTTTATCAAAAATTAAACATAATTTTTGACGAATGTGTTCCTGCGAAAATATATAGACCTAAGTATTCCAGGTACGTTTATCCGGTTTGGTACACGTCAGAAATTATACGCGATATAATGCTTAAACATAAACTACATAGAAAATATAAATCTACTAAATCGCGTAGAGACTATGAGGAATTTGCAAGGTGCAGAGCGAAGGTTAAGGCGGACACAGCAAGAGCCCATGATAGTTATCGTGACCGCGTTCAACAGCACTTAGCAAGGGATCCGCGAGCATTCTGGGAGTACATGAGATTTAGGAAAGGCAATTCATGTCAACGGAGACTTATAAAGGATGGACGAATACTATCTGAGCACGAATGTGCCAATGAGTTCGCTAGGTTTTTTCAATCTGTATATAGCCCCGAGTCGCCAGCGCTGAGCGCGGAGCAGGCGAGCGCGAGTGCGGTTGGCGCGTCGGGCGCGTGGGCGCACCTGACGCGCCTGGGCGCCGCCGACTTGCGCCGCGCTCTCGCTCGCCTGCTACCTAAGCGGTCGGCGGGACCTGATGGGATTCCGGCGTTCATATTTAGTGATTGTCGTGCACTGTTAGTGGAACCTTTGTTGCATCTGTTTAACGTCTGCATTTCAAGTGCAACTTTTCCTATTCCTTGGAAGCTCACCCGAGTTATCCCCGTGCCAAAAGCAGGCGGAGGCTCATCACCTAGTGATTATAGACCGGTGGCGATCTTAAGCACCCCAGCTAAAGTGTTTGAAATGGCTATTCACAACTGTTTGTATCCACAAATAAGTTCTCAGTTGTCCGATGCGCAGCACGGCTTTCGTCCTGGGCGGGGGACAACGGGGAACTTGTTGGAACTCATGACACACTTGGTACCTGCCGTGGATGCTGGTCTGCAAGTGGATGTGACCTACTTTGACTTCAGGAAGGCGTTTGATGCAGTGGATAATGATGTTCTTCTAATGAAGTTGGCTAGTGTAGGGTGTACGCCGCACACGTTGAAGTTTTTTGCGTCCTATCTCCGCGACCGGTCTCAATATGTTGATTGTAGTGGCAGGTTCTCCGAACCCTACTTGACTAAATCTGGTGTAAGTCAGGGCAGTAATTTGGGACCCTTTCTTTTTATTATCATGATTAATGATTTAGCTAAAGTAGTTAATAAGTCTACACCCTTACTATTTGCAGATGACTTAAAGTTAGTTATGGAAGTAAACAATACTGAAGATCACATTGAAATGCAGAAGGATATTGATACGGTCGTAGAGTGGAGTAAAGAAAATAAATTATATTTTAATGCGGCCAAATGTTCAGTGTTGTCATTTAGTCGAGCGCGTGCCCCGAGCCATTACCAATATCTTGTGGACCGGACATCTATGCAGCGGGTTGCCGACGTTAGGGACTTGGGTGTGCGGTTCACATCTGATATAAACTTTCGCCAACATATCACTGAAATATGTAAAAAAGCATACCGCAATTTGGGTCTAATACTACGACAAGCGAATGCATTCACTAATATTAGGGCACTTAGAACATTATTTGCAGCGCTAGTAAGGAGCCATTTAGAATGTAATGCTGTCATTTGGTCGCCGCATGAAGCGAAATATAAATTAATGCTGGAACGTATCCAGAATAAATTTACTAGGTTCTTGTATTTGAAAGTGTATGGGGTCTACCCTGGATATCCTCTGTTGTATCCTACGTTATTCGTATTGGGTATGGTGGGGTATTTCACACTAGAGGTTAGAAGGGAAGTAGCGCTGGCGTGCTATTTATTCAAAATGATTAGAGGTAAAGTATCTAATCCGGAGCTTCTGAGAACGGTTCATTTGTGCGTGCCGGACGGGTACGCGGGCCGGCGGCGGAGGCCGGCGCTGCTGGCGGTGCCGCGTGCGCGCACTAACTTGCTGCAGCTCGCGCCGCTGACGCGCGCGCTGCGCACGCTCAACACGGTGGCGCTGTCTATTGATATATTTAATTGCTCACTGAGTGAATTTACACGAGTTACCTATTGTAAATTGAGTGCTAGATAAATAAATGTATTATTAAGTTGCTACGCTATTGCATTAGGTCTATCCTGTAAAAATAGTTGTTAGTGTGTATAAAAATAATAAATAATAAATAAATAAATTATTGTTTTTGTTAGCATTTGACATTATATGATTTTATTGATTATTTGTCTTGGTATATCACATTTGATTGATTTTATTATTGTTACTTATTAATAATTAATTGACATCTTATCCTTTCTTTATATGATTTTAATCGTGGTTTCATCAATGTTTGTTATACCTACTTAATTAATTAAATTTATATTGCTTAATTTTTTACTTATATTATGATTATTATTATTCTTTGTATTATTTCTAATTTGTAAACAACATTCGCATACAATGTCAAAATTGTTTTCTGAAATAAATGAATTGAATTGAACTGATTTGCAGTATTGGGTAAGAGGATTTGATACACACTAAGTAGCTGTTATCTGTAAACGAATTTTAAGTAAACCTAAGTTAGTCCTTATAACATCTGCTATCAACCAGTGAAATTTCTGTCAAAATCGGTCCGGCCGTTTCAGTGATTATCCGAAACAAACAGACAGACAACTATTTAAAAATTGATTTTTGATATAATTACCTTATATACTTTCATATGCATTAAGTAAAAAGCTGTTTATTGGATGTCCATGTAATGTTACAGACAGACACTTCAATTTTATTTATTTGCATAGATATTTGCGACATAGAGAATTACATAATTATGCAATTGAGTATTTTTGCGATATATGTAGGTAGTAACTAGGGTATATCACATAACACGTTTTGTGCATTGCGTACATTGTGTCGTCGCAGCGGTATTGTATTAGACTGCTGTGCATACGGTCTCAGGTTCTAGGTTCGTAGAACATGTGCATGTAACTTGTGTTATAAGTATGAATGTAAATCAAAAAAATATTATCATTACTTTAAAAGTTAAGACTTGTAACAAAATGTCAAACAAGTTATAAGTAGTCGGTTCGTTCGTTCATTATTATGAAACTGCCTTGTCGATCCTTAGACGTAAATAATTTCCGATAGCGAGGTCCTGTTTTCGATTTCCGAGAATTGAATTTATATTTTTTGTCAGGAAATTTGCAATGTATTACGGGCTGCAACTTGAAGACTTAAGAGTCGAACATAGCTGGCGCAATATGGACGCTAATTACTTAACTCTTATCCACCGTTCAGTTCAATACACCCAAAAGACGTATTAGGAATACTACACTTCTATTCTTTTTCTTCTATTATTCATATCTTTTTCTTCTATTATTCTCGGTACCTCATCACTGCACAAATTATGGCAGCAATTCAATTGTAGCGCGATTACTTCGAACTTACAACAATAGATGCAGCGAAATTGATATCTTCTTTTGTCTAAAAATAGATTTAAAAAAATAGCATTATTCGTGACCTGATCGTAAATTCCTGTTACTGATACTTTTTGTTAAGTACTCTTATTATGTAAAACTTATAGTGTAACTTAGAAATCACAATTTTCTACCTCATATTTGATTGTCGTGGCACTCTAATTGGCTTACAGTTAGTCTTTTAAGAAAATTTGTAATGTATCTGTGTAAAAAAGCTGTGGTTGCCTTAAAATAAATAAATAAATACTGCGTAATCTTTTAGGTAGGTCTTAACGACGTAATGTTGTTTCATTATAAGCAACGAGTTCAGTAGTTAATTTGTGCGCGATGTTTTACTATAATTGTATTTCGGTAGCGCTGTGATTAAATCAGCTGTGCAGGATTTTGGTTTCGAATTCTAGGTCAAACAGTAATTTTAGGTTTTCCTGTCTACACGTTCTCAGTCGCACCGAGTCTGAAATTGTCTTCTGCGACAGTACTATGTTCGCCCTTTATACATAAAACGCTGGAGAAATATGGGTGTCAATAGATTCTTCGGACATAAAGGCGTGAGATTTTAAATAAACATTCCACGATATGACTACATTTTTCAGCCTAATCCATCATGTACAAAGTTTTAAACAACTACTATTTTAAGTATTTTGAATACTCAAATAAAATACTCATTACGCAGAATTACTGATAGCTAAAACCAAGCGAACAGCTCATTAAAAAATAAAATTAATATCAAGATTCGTTTCTAAAGTAAAGAAATATGCAATGCCAATTTGGCCTCCTTTCTCGTTGCTGTAACAGGTTCTGAAGTTTAGCCAATCACAAAGTGCAGTCTTAATTAGCATTTGAATTTGCACATCAAACGATTGTCGTGTGGGTCCAAACAGGGTCATTGGAACTAAAGGAAAGCTAAGCGTGGACTAAATTAGTGCTTGTGTATTTCGCTTCTTTCGATGCATTCGTCACTGGCGATCCCAATACGGTGACTCACCCACCTGCCATTCTTTATCGCTTTATATCTCACTGTTATCGAATTGTACTGAATTTTGTCCTTATATACTTACTTTTACTTTATTATTTATCTCATAGGAAAGTTTTAATACAGCTAGTGGGAAGACATTACTGGGCAAAGGGCTCTCATTAGCGTAACCTTCGCCTAATCAGCTGGGTCAACTTTCTAGTGCTTAGTAATCTGGCCTGTATACATACTCTCTTAATATGTAAAACATATTTTATACATGTTTATATAATACTTGCAGCCATCTACGGCTTCGCCCATGATGGAAAATTTGAACTGACAGACTAAGGGATTATAACATGTCATTGGTAAATAATAACAATATAAATATAATACGAAAGTAGTTTGTTCATGTCTTTGTAACAAGTTAAAAGTACTTTTATACCGTTTTCAAACAACATTTCATAGGTATAGTGCTCATTCTGAACTTCGAATGTTGAATTGAATTATCTATTCATATTATCATACCAACAATATTATTGGACTTGCCACTTATCTGCTTGTTTGTTTTATGCATTACATATTTAAATTTCTAGAACACTAACAAGTTTTTTGGATGAATCAAGTGTTGCCTTGTTCCAAGCATCCAGTTTATGATGAAATGAAAAGAAAACAGATGTTAGCAACATTTTAATATATATTTTTATTGAAATGAATCCAATCATACATTATCTTGGATTTTAATGTACGTTCTTTATTAAAATAATTATAATAATTACAAAATAATCCTTATTGGCGTTACAATTATTACACATTATATAAAAAAAAGTTACGCATCATTCGCACTCTCAAAGCCATAATATGGACAATAATTCTCTAATTTCTTTAAATTTCTTCACTGCATTAGTTACTGTTTGAGCAACACTCCAAAATTTATTGTAAATTGAAAAATATTGATATAATATTGTGCTCTACACGCATAGACGCTGCTTTAAAGCTACGTGGACAATTTGTTAAATTAACTACAATTAAATGCACCATTGGAGACCTTCTATTTACCTTTCCTGACCAATTTGATGTCATATAATACTCTGTTCTGTGTGCAAGCAATATAAAACAAGTAATAATACTGTTTATGAAGAAATTATGACGAAGTGGATGGATTACAAGTTTCATTTACATGCATGAATAAGTTTTAACATCCATAACTAGGTATTTTCGGTAATTTTTTATATAATTATCTTATTGTAATTGACATGCGTCTTCCAAATAATCACAAGAAGCTAAATGAATGAATGAACAGTCATCATATTGCTTACACAACAACCTATCATCCCCGAAGAGCAAATAAATGAATGGATGAAGTTTGACGTCCAGTCACATTTTCTACAGATCTAAGATGGGTGTAAACTTTGCCCACACCTAAGTACAATGTTATTCGGTATAATCTCAATGCTATCAACAAAAATGGACACAAACTCGTTGAATAGATCTCTCGCGACGTAAGAGAGTGTACTGTCCAAAAATAAGCCGCATTCAGACACTTCACTATTCATTAATAATCATTCCGTACTGAGTGTAACAAAATGCAATAAAATTTAACAGTTATGATAGCGATTTCTCTATATATTCATAGATAAATACGCGCCGGGGCGGGCCGCGGCGCCACCCCGGCGCCCGTAAACATTTGAACAAGATTTACTCTTACGCGAATATGTACAGGCGTGGAGCGGCCGCTGCGGCTCAGAGCGCAGCGGCGGGACATCATTGGCTCTTCAGCTCCTTACCGATCGTGTAAGAGACGAGCCGCGCCCAGTCCACCTTGGTGCGCATCACCGGCAGCTGTCGCCGCAGCGCCTTGAACGTCGTGTCACTCATCGTCTTGTAGTTGTCCGAGATGGCGGTCTGGTACGCGTTCTCCGCGTCGCACACCAACCGCACGAACTCCTTGGCCGTGGCCGCCTCGCCGCTAGCCGTCACGGGCGCGCGCACCTCCTTGGAGCTCACCAGCTGGACGTTACCGTCTTCGTAATAATGCACCTGCACCCGTAGCATGCCGCGGAGCTCAGCCGCACCAGCGCCTACCGTCAGTGACCAGACCGAACGCCATCGCCCATTCCAGTAGTTCTTAGGTTGGAACTGGTGGTCCTCGATACAGGCCACCAGTTGAACAGCGCCTGACTCGAGCGTGCGGCCCACGACAAGGCTCGCGCCGTGCTTGAAGTGCGCGGCCACGTACGCCGTCAGCTCCTCGTCGAGCGCGGCTCGCCACGGCTCCGCCACTCGATCTGGCTCGTAGGGCTCATACTCCGATGCTTCTTTACGTAAATGGTCAAACTTGAAGGAGCGTTTGGAGCGCGGGTCGAAGAATCTCCCACCACCGAGCTCATTGTGGTCGGTGATGAGAGTGTACAGTTCCGAGCCTTCGAGGCGCACGGGCGTTAGTTGATCCTTGTTGTATTGCGCGAACGCTCCGCTCGCACCTTCTTTCAAAAGGGTGTCGTTGTTTAATAGAACCCTTACATCGTTAAACACTTCATTGAATTCTCCTGGTGGTGAATGTAATATGAAATCTGAAACGATTCTAACTTTTTCCTGATCACTAATCACTTCGTCACCGTCCGCCGCCATTTTTGATACTTTTGACACTAATGACGGAATGTCGGACATGCAAGAATTAGTGCATTGGACGCGTTCAAAAATGTAGTATTCGTAATTTCTGACACATAATAAACACTGACTTGTACCTAAATTAAATATCAGATCTGTAGCTGATTGGTAATTGCTGAAATATTGATAATTTAATTTATATTTATATTCTTTGCAAATAAGTAAATTATATTTAAATATCAAACATAGATTTGTGATTTTTACATGATTACTGTATGTGTTTATAAAGCTACTTAGTAATAAAACAGACAATAATATCAAACTAAAATACTATGAATAATCATTTAAATAACTGAAAGTTACCTTGAGATTTTATAAAATTTATTTAATTTAATGAATATAGTAGCTACTATATAGTAGCAATATTCAGTAGGCGTAGAGTATCTAGCTTGAGATCTTGAAAGGGTTTTGTATTGGGTGTCATAAGCACTATTTGAAAACGACCACCGTTTTATTTGATACCCGAGTTGACACTTCACAAACTGTGTTGTGTAACTATTTTCCAAAAAAGCTATTGTAGCTTTTAAAATGAGTCAGTTATTGCGATACAAATACTACGACTCGCCTGAAGGGCAAGACATCTTTTCGAAGACGTTCGTAACTTCAAAATATGCAGCCTTCGCTGGTCTCGGCATGGCTACATACGATGTCCTCATGTACTCGCACCCTCAGGGTCTGGCTGCCACAGCCGGCAGATTTGCCTGGTACATTGGCCCGATGGTTGGGATGGCGACAGCATTTACGGTGACTGCCAACGTAGCAAGGAACATCAGAGGCAAAGACGATAAATTTAACTATTTCTTGGGTGGTGCTGTAGCTGGTAGTATTGTGAGCGCTTGGCAGCGAGCGCCGATTATCGCATTGCCCGCAGCAGTGATCCTTGGAATCGCAGGTGTTATAAAGAAGACTTCGATCGAGGAAGGTTGGGAATTCTTCCCTGGTTTCCCTCAAGCAACAAAGACAATCCAATCGGTCAGACATGACTGGTCTTTAGTTAAAGATATTGATGAGCTGAAGGGCTGGACAAAAGGTAATAATCACTAGATAAGCTGACAAAACATAACTGCATATAAAATATTATAAGTTGCCAGTTTTATAACCTAACAAACAGCCATTGCAAAAAAGACTGGATATTCGTAATATAGATATTAAGTATTTTAATTTCTCCGATACAAATGATCTCTAGTATGTAGTAGTATAGTAGACATAAATTAAAAGTATGAACTTTACATACAGGGTTACAGGAAAAGTCGTGCTAGATCCGTTAAGGGCGTGGAGTACCCATCATTTCTTGACTTATTTCACTATGAAACACCCTACCCTAAACTTAACCCTTTTCGAGATATTCGACTTTTAATTTTTTTATCGAAAATTGCCGATTTGTAGGCTACTAAATTAAATTTTGTTGATTTTGTGTCTTATTATTATTATTATTGCATTTTTAAATGTGTAATAAGATGTTTTAGGACGACAATCATTAAATTAGTGCATAAGTTAATTGAATAGGCCGTAGTAGACAAGTGAAAGTTAAGAAATTTAAAAAAATATTAGAAAGTTTATTTTTCTCTAAGGGATATCTAAAAAAATATTATGGCAGTTGTTCGGCAGATGTGTTTTAAAATATCTACGTTTCATCAGCTATCTAATGAGGTATAACAATCTACGATTTGTATAACATTTCGTGGAAAAAAGTAGTTTGGACGCTCCAGGTAGCAGTTCTAACGGTCCCGCGCCTATTGTCTTTCAAGTTAAGACGCACCGTGCGAGCGAGACAAGTTACAATTTATGTAGGTGTGAATGAAAGAAAAAATGTGTAGAGCCCGGTTAGGGCTGGGAATGCAACACGGGATATTGTTTTGGTAGTCAGTCTGCTTTTGTGCTTCGTACATAGATGTGATATCGCTTTGCTCTTTTTCTCGACTTGGCTGTGATTCTGGACTATTTCTTCTGTTTTGTGACTACTGTGCTTGTTAACCGGACTCTGATTTGTACTTGTGATACGGAAGTGTTGAAGATGACGTCCTACACACCTGAGGAATATGCTGATATGCTTATTTGTTACGGATACCGAATATCTCGAAAAGGGTTAAGTTTAGGGTAGGGTGTTTCATAGTGAAATAAGTCAGAAATGATGGGTACTCCACGCCCTTAACGGATCTAGCACGACTTTTCCTGTAACCCTGTATAAGCTGAACTATAAGGATAGAACTAGTATTAACATCCTAATTTCTACCTTGTAGACTTGTATACTATACATTAGCAATATGAGAATATTACTAAGAAGTCTCACAAAAGCAGGTCAACTCAACAAGTTCTTTGTCGCTGTCAAAGCTACCCATAATTAATTACTTTGAATTCTCATGTTTTAGCCGAGACAGAACTGTACTCTGTGAGATCACAATTAAAGCCATTTCTTAGTAATCCAGTAGTTTATCACTGTTCTTTTTCTATGTGTTATATGTTAATAAAATATTTAACAGCAAAGTAAAGAAAAACGAAAGATAGAAAGCAATGGAAGTCATTGGAGAAGGCTTTTGCTAGAAGGCACATTGAACCTGAGCTTCCGCATCGATTTGGACATTTGCAACTGTATCCGCATCTGCAGTAGCGGATGTCAAAAAATCTGCATCCGCATTCCTGATCCTAACCACTGAAGATTGGAATGCCTTCTGCCTGTGTGACACTGCAACTCTATGGGTTTAGGGTAAAGAAATGAGAAGCTTCAATATAAAAGGGCTTTGGTTTAATTGAGTAATAAAAAAAAGCCTGATATGCCACTATAATAGAAAATATAAATATTGTTAAATACTGTAATTTTCATTTTTCTGTTTCAGGAAACTAAACCCTCAACAAGGTGCAATGGAGAGTCAAGATAGTAGAATGTAAATAATATCAAACTTGTAATTTTATTTTATTTAAGTGTTACAATAAACCAGCGGATGATTCTTATATTTTTATGTTTATTTACTCCCCAATTACTAGCAAATGTGACTGCTGTATTGAGGTCTCAGATTTGATTCAAAGTTTGGCAAAGTGGTGGCGTTTTTAGTACTAAAATGGTCGATTTTGTTTTTCTCAGTTGTGTAGAGATATTGAATTTGACAGCTGTGTATGAGGTTTCAGATTAGACTCCTGGGTTGAGCAGTCATATTATCTCTCAATAATTACTTAGTAGATGGCATTTAGGTAATTTATTATGTGGGATGTAAGACCATCACTGGCAAAATGGTGCACAAGTCTCACAATTCTTCGAAGATATAGGCGTGCGGTTGTATAATCATCCCTCAGTATAATATTAGGCAACATAATCGGAGCAAGCCTATGGTGGTACTGAGAATGTATTGATAGGAAAACCTGATAAGACCGTTCAATCTAGCAATCTAATCTGAAACCTTAAGCACAGCAGTCAGATTTACTATCTCTGCACAACCGTACAAAATCACTGATGATACTCCTACATAGATAGGATGTATTTGGTTTACCCGATTAGCAAATCCGCCCATATTCATTTGGCCTGTAGCGCTTAATACCGATTATAACTTGTACAAATATCTGTACAGACTACCTAAAATAAGGTCAGAATGATATTATTCAAGAATTGCTCTTTGAAACCGACTGGCGTTTATTACTGTGTCTGATAGATGGCAATAGGATCGTTTTCATTATATGATAGAATTACAGACATACCTAGTAATAGGATGGTAAGAGGGGAGTACAAACGTCAAAAAAGCAAAAGCGCCAGGCTACGATTTCATCCATTAATTTGTCATGTAGTCGTGACCGTGGCGTGCTGGACACATTTTGCTGTCATGTATACATGACTGTGGGGGTCAAAAGGTTAAAGGATAGGCAAAGAGCACAGGCACTTTGTCAGTATACTTTTAGGTTCTACTTAAGAGGTCGAGTCTATTGCTTTCTACCGGCCACAGTTTCAGACTCCGTTTTGCTACAGAGATTTTCTTCAGAAAACACTAAAATAATATTTTGCCTAATCGCGCATCGAACCCGAGACCTTCTTGTCGCAATAACTACCGCTATGCTACCAGAGACAGCCTATTATAAAGCTCATGAAATCCAAGTAGACTTATATCACTGGGAAATACTAAAATAAACAACAACAAAATGGACACAATATTTTCCGTTATTTTATTTCCTTACAATTAAAAAACAGATTTAAGCATAACAACAAAAATGCTACAGTAAATGTTAAATTATTACATAATAAACAATATGTTTCATATAAATATTTTAATACTGAAATGAGAAATTACGCTGAAAACAAAGTATATCATTTAATTTACACAATTAATTACCTTCAACAATTATTTTTACTAATCATTCCCTGTAGACTGAGTTAAACTACTCATTTGTTGACTTGTCTTTTTTAATCCAATTATAACTCCGATAACAACCTCAAACAGCCAAAAGACCTTCTTTGTTGTTAACTTATTGATATTTAAATATCGAATAGGTCAGATTTAACTCTTTCGACCGCCACATTCGTTTAGAGGTGACAATATGGCGCGAGAAAATGTTTTACGACGCCAATTACAGCTTAGTACGCAAATTATGATGGCAAATAAATTATATAAATTAGTTCGTTAGTCGTTTTCTATTGAAATTCTTAACTTTAAATTGTATACTAAATCTTTTTATATTATTACATAGCTGAAGTCTTGTCTTTCTAACCATATTTCAATCCCGAAATAAAAGTTATCCTTTACTATACAATTTTTCAAAACAATTATAATTCTTTATAATTAATTACTTGGCTTTTCGTTGTGGCGGTGAAAAGGTTAAATCATATTTTTCTAATTCTCATTTCAAACTAACAAAAAAATAAAATATAAAAACAAAATGTCACATCCTTAAATGCATAATTACAACTATGTTTCACGCTGGTGCAAAATTTTATATATTTTTACGTATTCTAATAACTAATCTAGTTACCCATTCCTTAGGAAGTTAGGGGGGACACAGACATTGAGTTTTGGGGCATTCTCTAGTATACTTACTGGCAAAAAAACTGCGCAGTACATTGATGTTTTATTGAATATATCACACAAAAAATATATGTTCGAATTGGGGCCAATAAGACACCAAATTAATGAACTCGACATTTAAACATAAATTTAGACAAAATTTTACTAAAATGCAATTTGCCAAGACGTTTTTACTAAATTATCTAAAATTGAGAGTAAATTTAGCAATGAGTGAGCAGTTTTTTTGCGTATTCCTTGTCACTTGATACGCTAAATTTAGAAATAGACAATAGTATAGAGACATAGAATAAGTAAATTTGGCTAACTCGCAGACTTGGAAGTACAATCAAAAGAATCGCAATAATAAAGTATTCTAAAAAAAGCCCGAAGTAATATTTTGGCACAAATGATTGAACACAGAATATTTTAAATTCGTATTATAAAAGTATTGTAAAATAGTGGGCGCGTCTTTGAATATAGCTAACGACATTTTGTAATACCTAGTCTTTAAAATAATATAGATGGGATTTAACATCAATTAATAGAGAACTAACTGAAACTTAGACAATTTGCCTCATTTAATGTTTTTATATCGATAAAATGAACAACAAGTGCATGGCCTGCTTATAGGCGGATTATAACCATAATGCCCTGAAACTAAATAATATTCGAATAACGAACTAATATATTAAAATTCGAAAGGTTTTGTATTGTTTATACTTGGAAATATGTTGGCTTTTAAGCTTTTAGCAATAGATTTGATATACGAGTGTTCATTAATTTACTGCTTATACATTATCAATCAACAATTAATTTATTCGATTAACTTGGACAATCGAATTTGATATAGGCTGCATTAGTCTCGAGGCACGTCTATACGACTATTTTAGATCCCTGGAAAACTATCCATATGCCAAAAAGTGTCGCAATATCCAACCACGAGCCCTAAAAACTATTCACACCAATGACAACAGCATTAAAACGTCAAAAGCATAAACAACCTGTTGAATAAAATATACACCTTCAACATTTAACGTAAAGAGATATAATCTGTGAAAAAGAGAAGCATATCATAAATAAATACATAAATTAATTGCAGTATTATAAACAAAAAGTTCTTTTCTTTCTAAAGAATTGTGTTTTGTGACTCTGTGGCATTGACTATCTAGATTTTTGGATAACATTGACCATAGATATTTTATACATCTGTCTTGGTCGCTTTTACATTGTTCTATTGCGTCCTTTAAAATATTTTGAAGGTACCACAAACGGTTTCAGAAATTCTGGCATACCTCTATTTCGTAATAACATCTGTATATTCCCAAAGGGGTTAGTATACATGAGTTTGAAATCTAACGTATTGAGCCAGTCTTTTTCAGTCACAGTGCCGGGTACAGTACCAAAAAGTACTAGTAGACTACAGAGAATTCCCTAACAGAAAACTCCAATAGCACTTTGCCCGAAACTTATAACGTAAGTCTATCTTCATCAACTCGTTAACAAAACAACCAAAGTATCAACCTATTGAGTCGCAGCGGCACACCGGCGACCAAAACAATAAATTTTTAATTATATCTGACAATATTATGTATTAAGTATCGCTACGTTTAACATTAGCTTTTCTTCAAATTCCTTACAGAGTCACAAATCACAATCGCCCATCTCCTATCCACTATCAGTACGTTCACTGTGTCTTCTTGCTTGGCTCCTTCTTCTGTTCCGGCTCCTCTTCTTCTTCTTCCTCTTCCTCTACTTCCTCAACCTCTTCCTCTATTTCTTCTATCTCTATTTCCTCTTCAATCTCGTCGTCGGAATCTTCACCGTGTTTCTGTAAAATAACGAAAGTAAGTGTTTCTAATAAGTTACGTATAAGATACAAGCTAGGTGGAGGATGAATGTCACCGTACTGGCATCGCTAAAATTACGTGTTGTTCCAGAAATTTGTGATAATGTTATTAGCGTGCATGTATACAGCGTGTAACAAAAAGGTGTGGTCTTATTTAAACGTCAAGTAAAGTATCTTCAGTACAATGGAAAACCGACAAATATATTCGTATAAATTATTTTTACCAAGATAATTATAGCAGTAATTATTTATCGATTTATCAATATCAGCAAATTCTTGTCTGTACTTAAACAATACTAACAGCTGACTCGGTGATATCCGTGAACCTCAAAATAAGCCGGCGCAATTTTGATATTTGTGTGTTTGTTTCGATATTTAAATCTATACTAATATTATAAAGCTGAAGAGTTTGTTTGTTTAGTTGAACGCGCTAATCTCAGGAACTACTGTTTCGAATTGAAAAATTCTTTTAGTATTGGATAGCCTGTTTATCGAGGAAGGCTATAGGCTATATAACATCACGCTATGAAACCACTGGGGTGGCGCAGTAACTTTAAACGCGGTTGGAACCGCGAGCGTAGCTAGCTACGCCTAGCTAATACATAAATAAAATGTATGAAATTGTCATAAAATTTACAATAACTTGTTTTGCTCCAAGGACGTAAGTTACTTTACTCATTCATTCATTTTCGAAACGGTGATTAAATATTCTACTTATTTAGAAGGGACAAGCAAACAAGTCTCTGTAGGCAGACTTGATTGCTTGTGGCTTCTTAAGCTAGTCTAGTTTATTAATGACACGTAAGACAATATGATCTTCCTTTCCAAAGGGATAGGTCTCTTCTTCATATTCTTACCTCAGCAGCATTCTGTGTGACAGCACTCGCTGTTGTGAAGTCATCCATTGTCGACTCTAAAACATATAATGTTCAATATCAGAGGAAATACATCACCGAAACATTTTTACAATAATAACCAGATGGGAGTAAAAAGGATTCAACCTCTTTGTCTTCATGTCACCTTTTTTTTTCATCAGCTCTTTGTAATGTTCCACTGCTTTGGCAAAAGCCTCTCCCTCGGACTTCCAAATCACTCTGTTGGTGGATATCCCCTGACCTTATGACCTTGTGACCCCTTTACCTCGGAGGTCTTTGACCCACAGGGCCCATTTTCAAACTCGACCGAGGGATGACCCCAAGGTGTCTGCATACCAAGTTACAAGTCAATCGGTCCAGTGGTTCCGGAGCTATGCCTGTCACTAACAGACAGACACACAGACCCAAATAGTGTTTTCATTAACCTCTTCGAAGAAGACTCAGATGTTAATAATTGGCTACACTGATGCCGTAGTGGTTTCATCTCGCCACTGCTTCTACGCAGAGTGTTGTAGCGTCGAATCCCACGCGGGGAAAAATGTGTGTGATCCACAAATTGTTGTTTCGAGTCTGGATGTTCTTTATGTCCGTTTTTTAGAGTTTGATAATTCTCTTAAACGGCAACTTTGTCCGTCTGTCCGTTATACAACTTTACACTCAAGAACCGTATGAGCTAGAGACTCGCGGTCAACGCCATTCGACTCAGCATAGTCGATATACCCCGGAATGACTATAACCTTTGACCTCTGACCAAGGTAACGTGATACCATTTTTCTACGCGACACAGGATTTATTCTTAGTGCAGGAATTAACGTTTTAAGAAAAGCAATAAAATGTCTTCCTTATCAAATTTGGGTGATAGCTGATCTTAACGGAGACCGGCCATCTGCGCAGGAGTTATTATAGTGCGCAAGTGTGCGAGCATAAACGCGATCTCTATTTCCTAACTCTCATAGTATGTGATAACAAAGAGTCTACCGGAAAGAGGTCAGGCGCAAGACTAACTGACTTACTTGCTTGCTATATTATAAATGCGAATGTGAGGTTTTATTGTTTATTTATTTGTTTGTTACTCATTAGCGCCTTGACTCTTTGACCGATTATCATGCAATTTCGTATACAAATTTTCGGGGAGACGGAAAACGACATGGATGCCTTTCATAAAGAAAAAGTACGTTTACTAATCTAACCTAACTTATATAACACGAGTAAAGCCGTGGGCAAAAATATTTAAATAATGTATTAAGTTACCTTGGTCCCGTTCAGGTGTCTCCCGCGGTGCGTCCGGGATCAATGAAAGGGTCATCTTCCCGCTTACCACCATCTGCGGATGTCCAAACAAAATTTGCCTTTGAGACCTAAATTGTGTAATATTTTAAATTGCGATATTTGCAATGTTTTCATGCTATTATAATAATATTATCCTTGTATTAAACAGTCCCATTGCTGGGAACGGGCCTCTTCTCAGTGCGAGAAGGGTTAGGCCATAGTCCACCACACTGGCCTAGTGCGAGTTGGCGGTATTCAAATATCTTCGAGAGAATTTAGAGAACTCTCAGACATGTTGGGTTTTTCACGATGTTTTCCTTCACCGTTAAAGCGAGCGACAATTATTTAATACACACATAACTTCGAAAAGTCTGAAGTGATATGTTATCCTTGGGTTAGAAATCGAGATCTCTGCGTTGTAGCCCAACGGTCTCCCAATAGGCTATCGCTGCTTTTGTTGTTACCAAGTTATTATTGGCTATAGATCCTCACATTTATGTGTTTGCGTTTAATTATGTAAGCGAGTGTGGCAAGTAAAATCTCAATAGTTGGTAGTTTCGAGAAGCAAGCTAGAAAGAGGACAAATAACTACTAACCCAACATTAACCCTTGTGGCACTCCTTCTTTGTTGTCACACTTTATCCTAGTTCAACTAATGCTTTATTCATATACAGAAATAGAAATAATTACATAATTATTCTTCAATCAAAATCACTCTATTATAACTAAGAACTATCAACAAAAATCTCAAATTGTAGAATAAATATTCGTGTTGAACAGAATCAAAAGCTTGCGTTAAGTCCAGTTGGACATGGCACAAGCTGAACTGAAGCTTAAAAGTCTACCTAGTTTAGTCTTTAGCTGTTGCTAAAGACTAAACTGTACACCCACCCGCGTGTGTATATGTCCCTATCCTTTTCAAACAGTACGAAGACGCTTCCATGAGGGTAGCCGTACTTTTGTTATTGTCTTCACGGTATTTTTTCATACCTTACAATCTCTCTATAGACATGTGCACGCGGCAGTCACGTGGACGCTGCGCCGCGTTTGATCCGCACAAGCAATTTTGTATTAAAACAACATGCCCTAAGGCATATAATGGCGTGTCATACTCACTGGCGAGTGCTTGGTGGGCTGTGGCTTGTCGGTGCGGTTCTCGGCGAAGTCAGCGATGAGCACGCGCGACTGCTGCGGGATCTCCGTCTCCAGGTATATCGACTGAACGCTTTCAGCCTCGTGCTGGAAATGTACAAATTAGGACACCAATCAATATTAATTTCACAATCCTCAACGTTGTTACTCTTCTCTTCGATTGAATGGTATGTTCATGCCTAATTGTGTAAGAATTTAATCCTTCCTCTACTACATCCAAATAGCGGGTCTGAAATTTTAATGGTATTATCAGTTATATAGATTTCTATTGACAGGAAGTTCTGAGTAGCAGTAGTGTCTGGAAATTTGCTGAGTACACGATAATAAGCTCGCCATTTATTACGTAGGAACTGTAAAGTTAAATGATTATAACTCTTGCCTAAAATTTCATTTCATCAATTCATTCTACTATAGACTGTCCGGAATTATTATCTCAAATAAACGTAAATACTAGGCTCAGATCACGACACCCACGTCTAAAAAGCTTCATTTTAGATGTTCACATTAATAACACATATTTTTACATACAATCCGTTGGTCAGAATGTGTCGAATGTACCTTTTACCTAAATATCATAAAACTAGACGTATTTAACTATAAATTATACAATTTAAAAATTCTGTAAGGCATATTTTGTCTTTATTTCCATAGTATAGATAAGCATCTTAACATACCTACATATTATATTATTTAAACGTATTGTAATTTACTTAGTAAGATTAAGTCAATTGTTATTATTGTGTATTTCTTTTTAATTAGAGCTCTGTAGCGTCATCCTGTACTGATCTATATCTAATGATCATGATGTGTACCCATAGTTAGAACCATAGTTTAAACCAAAACTGTTTAATAGTTTATAAGTTTTATACTGTATGCACTATGTTTTGTTTTGTGTGCCTTATTAAATAAATAAATAAATGAAAGGTTGTAGTATCGCCAAAGATGACAATCGATTTTGGTAAGTATTGTGTTAGGAGTTGGTTCATGTCGATAATGTAATTGAAACCATGACTGCTAGTTCAAAACCTTATGAACCTTATACTTTAAGAGTTACCATTTATTACATTTTATGGCCTTTACTTGCAGGCCTTACAAATATCTTCAATAAACTACCGGTTCTAAGATTTTGTCCAAATTACAAACGTCAACTTCTAATGGCATTCGCATGTATTAACTTTCGATTTATTGTCATATTTATATTCTCACTCTTCTTACCCCTTGCTATATATTTATATGTTAGGACGTACTACGAACAAATCTTTAATATACTCGTCAAATAATTAAAAGACCGCTATTGGCTGACAGGTTACGTGACTGCTCTCGTCCAATAACAACGGATCACACACATTCCATCATGCAATATTATAGCTAGAAACTTTTGGAGGTAGGGAGCAACGGCATTTTAGTTTAACTAAAATTGGAATTTTACTTGAAATTGAAAACATACATACAGCCCATAGACTAAGATTCGACTGGAAGTTTTCTAATTAAAATCTAATTTAATAAATAAATATTTTTCTTCCATCGCGGTTTCACATAAGTTTATGATTATTGCTCTGTGGACAGGACCAGCAAAGTCTCTTGAGGTGCAGCACAGTCAAGCCTCTTCCTTTTTTATGACTAGCAAAGAGAGCTCATATCAACCCTATATTAAACTGTCCCACTGCTGGGCACGGACCTCTCCTCAGCGTGAGAAGGGTTAGGCTATAGTCCACCAGGCTGGTCGAAAGCGGGTTGGCAGATTTCACATATCTTTGAGAACATTATGGAGAACTGTTAGATATGTAGGTTTTCTCACAATGTTTTCCCTTACCGTTAAAGCAAGCGTTTAATATGCACATAACTTTGAAAAGTCAGATATTCGCGTTTTGGGATCGAACTCAAGACCTTGCGTGGCAGTCCAAAGTATCTACTATCAAATATATTTATTGAAAGCCTGCAGTTATTATAGAAATATATTCATTATTTAAACTAGCCAGTTTTGTAAGTCTCTGACTGGCTTAAAACAATGACTCACATCAAACTCATAAACAAAAATTTTACTTTTAAATAAAACATATAACCATAAACAACAGCTTAACATCACCAAACGGTAGCTAAATCATACATCACTAGATGATGTTATACCTTTTTAGAGTTTATTAATGACATGACTTAATACGACAACCTCATGAATATATAAGCGATTAGGAGTTACGCAATGTGAAAAATTATTGTATTGACAGGTATTTAGTTAATAGACGCATTAAAATAAAATTGCTTATATAAGGAAAAACGTTTATTAAAAAGTAACAGAAGTAAAAATATAAATGGAAATGCAAGCAGTTTTATTCTTAAAGTAATATTTTTGTGTGGACATTAAGACCATACGCACTTTCAATAAAACAGAGACTTAATTCAAAACTTTGGAGTCACGCAATTGAACTCTAATAGTGTGTGAGTTAGAGTTCAAATTGCTTAACTTCAAAATTTCAAGAAACGTTGCTTTTTTAAATGGGTGAAATATTTGCGATTCGTAAGGCCACTGAACTACACACAGTGTTCTCTAGCGGAGCCCTCTTTTCGAAGTTATATGCATTTTAAATAGTTAGGTATTGCTTGCTTTAACGGTGAGAGAACACAACGTGCCTGTTTGTTTGAGAGTTCTCTATAATTTATCCGAGTTTATGAGAACTTTGCCCACCCGCAATTGACCAGTGCACTGTGTTTAAAAAACCCAAAAAAGTGACATCGGCTTTTTATTATAGTTTCTTAAAGATTAGTTCAAAAGAAACGCGAGAGTAGAATTCCCAATATTCTAGTGTGTCTAAATCAGGAGATAGGTTCTTTTGAAAATTCGTAATTTTTCAACCGGATTTTCTGAAAAATATTTATTATAAATTATCAGTGAATATTAACAGCCAGTGAATTTATTTCATCGACGGAGACATTAAAGGCGCACGTTAATCAGTTACAATATCTTTTTTAGGTCTATTAGAAAGGAATTTAAGTTTTTTAAATATTTTCGGTTTTATTTAATAACTCGAAAATCCCTCTACTTCGGCACTTATTTTTTATTTATAAAAATAGGTTTAAACTTGACATAAAAATTATCATAGCCCGAAGTCATGGACTAACAGAGTTATAACTTATAAGCATTCAAAGAATTCTTATAGGGTTGTTCACTTAATTTCAAACTAAACCCGGTTATGATATTGTCAAATGTTCGAAAATGGTTTTAGCCGTAGTAATAAATAAATATTATGGTATTAGTTAGAATGCCCGCCTGCCCGCTGTTCAAAACATTTAGCTAAATATTAAAAAATACTTCTTTTTATTATATCTATGTTACTAATAATAAAGCTTAACGCGTTAATCTCTAAAACTACCAGGCGCATTTTAAAAAACTTTTGCATTTGGTAGCCCATATTTTGAGAAAAGTTTTAAGCTATTTAACCGATTTCAAAAAATGAGGTAATTAATAATATAATATAAATAGGACTAATATTATATTTTGTAATAAGTGTTATCTAGAATATTTTTCTCTTCCACATTTTGTATATACTATTTTAGAAAGACGACTGTTTAAACGTTTATTATTTAACGGGGTAATGACAACACAAGGGACCCCGCGTATGCAAACGACATAATATATATATGTCTATTGCATGTCCACACAAAAATATCTACCATGCCAAGTCGAGCAAGTTATAACAACTACACAGTGCAATTGGAATATCAAGCAACAAAACATTAATTCTACCATTCACTAACAACAATACTAATGGCATTACAAAATACAATACACATTATTACTATAGCCCATTCTTCCTTACTATTAAATATACTTATTTGGTAAATATCAACGAAAAATGATAATCTATGTAATGGCTCTAGCTACCAGAACGCCATATTTGTTTTTTAATAAAACGTAAGTAAATATGGACTACAATACATATTAATACTACAAGTATTGGTATCGATTCTATTATTGGATTCCTTGCTTTTATTTTTCTCTATTTTAAGTACGTATTAGGACACTAAAATATATTTCGACTTATTGACGATATTGACGACTCGATGGCGTAGTGGTTAGTGTAACCGACTGCTAGGCCTGAGGTCGCGGGTTTGATTCGCACAAGTCAAACATTTGTGTGCATGAACATGGTCTTGGTCTGGGTGTTTCTATGTATAATATGTACCTATGTATTTACAAAAAAAGTATATATGTATGTTTATACATTGTCTAGTACCCATAGTACAAGCTCTGCTTAGTTTGGGCTAGATGGTGTTGTGTGTATGTGATAGAATATTATTATTATTATTATTTAAGTAAAATCCCAAGGTAAAGATTTGAAAAAGGGATTCTTATGCCTTTTTATAAAAAGAGTAAGCAGCACTTTGTATTTTTTATTAATGTATGCCACATTATACATATGCCTTCTTTGAGTACAAAATAAGCATACCAGAAATTGACCCCGTCCGGCATCCATTAGCGTAGTCTGTAGCATTAAAAATAATCATTATATCAAACGTATGTACTAGAAACTTTTTAAATGTTTTCGTTAGAAGCAACATTTTTAGGCAAGTTTTAATAACAATAGTTCGAAATATTTAGCATGTCAATACTATTACAAGTATGTTAATCTTTTGTAAGAAATACGCATTTAAATAAACATCAGAATCGATACCATAGTAAAAAAATAGATAATATAATAAGTAAGTAGAATAACACAAACACAAGGACAGACATCAAGTGATTTGAACAAAGTTTCTTTTAAGCGTATCTCTACTTAATAATATTAAGCAACATTTTGTAATTGATCAATTCGCCATCGCTTAATTAAAGCCTTCACATCGTGTTAATAAACAACGCTTTATTAAAGAGGAACTAACATTTGGGATTTAATGTTATTTTTGGGCAGTTGCAGCTGTTGTCATTTATTTGCTGATGGTTTAAACGAGCCGGCTCCTTTAAAGTACTAGCATCATCTTACAGCAAACCGCCGCGATATATGTTTTTTTTTGGGTTTATGGCAGATATTTGGCACTAATAACTAGTATGGCAATACACCAAATATCAAGATTGGCAAAACAATGATGTGACAGCAGGCTTTTCTAGTCATGTGCGTATTGTAAAGTTAATTATTGCTCGCTTTAGTGGTATGCAAAAATATAGTGCACTTGGCCAGCGTAGTGGACTAAGATGTAACCTTTCTCATACTAAGAAGAGACCCATCACCACCAGACAGTTTATCAAAGAGCTGATATTACTATTACATTACAATACTACAGAAAAGATTGCGTAAAAGAAACTCCGTCTAATCACAATCATAAACGATCTGCACGGTGTATACTGTGCAGTGGGGCAGTGGTCTCACCGCGCGCGGGAGCGAGGCGGGCGCGACGGGCGGGCGCGGGGGCGGCGGCGGGGGAGGGGGCGTGTGGCACTCGCCGCCGTCCGCCAGGTGCGCCGTCACCTCCATCCCTACCACCTAGAGGACACGTGCGCGAGTGATGTTATGTGCGGGTACAACGATACGGAGATCTCGTTATTTTCATACTGGTCATTTTTAATCCGTCATGTCTTAGAATAAAAGACAAATTTCAAAAATCGGTTGTGTCCGGCTACCGACTCAATAAGTTAATTCTAATTTTAAATTTAAGCAGTTATGACTTGGTATAAAATTGTTATATGTTAAGTTCTAAATTTAAATCAATCAATTGGAATGGTATAGAGGAGTTTATACAAACGAAATTTCCGTATCTTCATATTATTCAATAACATAAACATGTGTTTAAACACTTAAAAAAAATATGTGTGCTACTAAGCGTGTGCGGTGTAACTAACTAGTACGCACTAAGACCAATCTACATCTAATCCAATATGCATAAAAAATTATTGCCCGAAAATTACGCAGAAACTCATTTGGCGATTCGGAATTGCCCGACGAGTTCTTATTTCAACCACAGAGACGGCAGGGCATGCAGCGACACAAACTTATTTAAACGGTAACCAAGGTATTGGTATTGTTTTAACTGTAGACTAATCAGATAATAGCGAATTGTCAAGTGAGATTTAGCCATATGTTTATTTAAACAATTAGCATAACATTAAGTATAAAGTTGAAAATGTACGAAACTCAACCTATATATTTATATTTTTGCAGAAAGGCCGATCTTAACCGTACCCGTTTGCCAACAAAGAAATTTAAAATGACTTAAGCCAAAAACCCAAATCATAAAAAAAATATTATTTCGTACTGGCATGGTAACCACAAAGTTTGTAACTGGTAAGAACAGTATTATTACGAATGAATTAAAATAGTAGGAGTCACACTCCAATGGGTACTTATGTCGATAGTTTATCAAACCTTATCTTATAAATCAAATATCAGCAACGGTCGTAATGT
The DNA here is from genome assembly GCA_963675205.1 of Catocala nupta. Lineage (NCBI taxonomy): Eukaryota > Metazoa > Arthropoda > Insecta > Lepidoptera > Erebidae > Catocala > Catocala nupta. The sequence continues at coordinate 22,876,719 of OY776096.1, read as the reverse complement.
TTATATCTTAGAGAAAGATTCTAAAAGATTACAAGATAAAATCATTGATAATTCATTATTAATGTTTAACATAAATATACTAAAAGTAAAATGCTTTCAATGTTTCTGGTATTATTTTTACTGCTACTAATATATTTCTACATTTCCAGGCATTTTTAAAATTTTAAAAGGGACTGATGTCCTTATGTCATCCTGTCTAGAGACATTCGTTCTGGATTGTTGTTGAACCTAAGTTATGTTTTGTCAGTATCTACTAATACTAAAATAAATATAAAATATCAACTCACTTTCACACTGGATTTTTCATTGTCATCCTCGTCATCTTCATCTTTGATAGCTTCTTCTAATAATTCAGGCGTCGACTGCTTTTCTTTCTTCTCCTCAACAACTGCATTCGATTCTTTTTTCAAAAACTCTTCCGTTTTCCTTATATCTCCATTCTTCTCTGTTTTTAAATCATCTGTTGCTTTTATTAATTTGTCGGTGAGATTAGTTTCTATTACTTCGGGTTCTTGTTTGTTTGATTTAACTGGTTCTAATTCCTCTTCTTCTTCTTCGATTTCTTCTTCAACTTCCTCTTCTTCTTCCTCTACTTCTGCTTTTGTTGCCAATGCAGCTTCTTTTGGTTCCGGAGTAGGTGCTTTTGGTTCAGGAGTAGCTTCTTTAGCTTTCTCGAGTGTTGGTTCTTTTTCTACAACGGGTTCAGGCGATGATTCTTGCACAGATTCTTTCGGTTCATCTTTAATAGCTTCGGGAACTTCTTCTAATTCTGGGGTAGATTCTTTCTTTTCTACCGATTCTTCTTTAGTCTTTTCTACTTTTTCTGGCACAATTTCAGGTGCAGGCGATACTTCTTTTTCTTGCTGCGTTTCAGGACTCTTCTCTTTAGCCTGCTCTTGGTACTCGCTAGCGACTATGTGTACCGGGCCACTGTTGTGTAGGATTGTACCGTTCGTGTAAGGGCGAGTGTGGTTATCCTGCTGCACATCCTGTAAGTTACAAATATTTACTTTAGAATTGTTGTTATTTTGAGATTCTATAAGTTCTATACAAAGTGGAGATGTGTGGCCGCAAAGTTAAACCATATCATACCAATAATTAATGTGTATATTATTACATATAAGAAAGAAATCAGTAATTAGTTAAGAGGAACATATTTTTATCTTTTCAACATTATTATTATAAAAAGGATAATACAGTAGATAAGTGCTAGTTTAATGACGACCTACGAGCGACGTAATCTCCACTTTGTATATGCATTACAAAAATAAACTAAAAATCATGCTTCTAAGGATTTTCTATACCTGGTTGCAACTAAGAATTACATTTCGGTAAAATACACAAAAATAATAAAAATCCAACGGTCAAAAATATTTTACTTACACCCATGTGGCTTCATATAAAGTATTAATAAAATAATTTATATTTAAATGGTATTATTATTCAGTTTATAGCAACAAATAAATTGTATTACATATTTTTATAGATAAATTAACACGTTATATGAGCTTGGATAGAGTATTTGCTTCCAGACTTGAGAAGCATATATTCAGAAGCATACAGGGGGTACAACATCACAAATATAAAATAAACATATGCACTACCAACATCACACTGTAAAATAACAAAACAAAAGAAAACAACTATAAAATAGCAATAACAGAATAGTTTAAATACGTGTCCTATATACAAAAACAAAACACTCCTTAAAACATAACAAAATAGTTCGTATATGTCCATAAATATACCGCTGAAATCAATATTCTGTACAGACCGCATCAATAAAAATATTAAAAAGAACAGAGTACTTTATTTTTTAAATATATTTTCTCTTTTTCCACAGTAATAAGATATGTACATCAGCAGCCATAACAAAAATACTCCATAGCTGAATTCCACTTCAAGTTGATTATATTTTCGTGTAAAAGTATAATTTATACATTTCATGATGAAATTGTGACAATCGATAAAAAACGTTGTTTCTCAGTCATGGCTTTTTGGCTACGTAAACTGTATTGCGTCGTAAATCAATTAGATGATCTCGAAATACATAATAGCTTTTTTAAGAGCACAAACATACAGTCACATAAGAGCTGAACATTGAAAATCTATTACTCTGGGTTTTATTCGTGATTATATAAATATGCTGTTATAAAAAATAAGTCATCCTTATTGGGTTTATTGAAATAACTTATAACCTTGCAGATGTGACTTATGACAGTTATGACACTTCCTGTACTTTATAAAACTTACATACATACATACATAAATTCACGCCTGTTTCCCAGAGGGGTAGGTAGAGACAACGGATTTCCATTTGCTACGATCCCGACACACTTCTCTGGCTTCATTCACTTTCATAACATTCCTCATACACGCTCGACGGTTTAAGATGCTCTTAACCTGGCCTTTATCCAGAACGTCTCCGATCTGATCAGGAAACGTTCGCCTAGTCTTCCCCTTGCGACTGTTCCATTCACACTAGCCTTATAAACTTTCTTAGTCAGTCTGTTCATGTCCATTCTTTCTACATGCCCAAACCAACTTAACATACCCTTTTCTATTCTCGTCACTATATCCACTTTTATTTACTTTATAAAACTTAATTTTAAGATATAAAATTTTCGTCCCAGTCTGTAATGTTGTGGGTCCTATAGACTCCCTTCGATCCCTACAACTCACTAGGAGCAGAATGAACATTGATTTCCAATGGTGAAGTATTGATTTTATGTGAAAATTCAAGGTAGAAATATCTATAGTCTGAAAAACTACAAGTTGATATGATCACACAATTTAATTGCGTAATGTGGAGAGGTAATTTCAAAATTACGAGCTACTGAGACGGGGTTTTAGTCAAGATAGCTACATCTTATTAAATAATTAGAGGCAATGAAAGAAATATAAATATATTTACGCAACATTATACCCGTATCTCCTCGACTACATTTTACAGACATCTTTTTTAGTTTGTCACTGATTGAATGTCGGTGCAGGTGAACTTGAGAATATTTGAAATATCAAGCTTGAGAATATTTGAAATATCAGAAAATACAATGGCAATTTATAATAATAACATTATCGTAAGTTTCGGGGGGACAATGCGTGGGTGGATTCAAGATTAAAAGCCAACTTTTTGTGGGACTTTGGCAACAATGTGTGATCACTGTCATAAGTGTTATAACCTTTGCAAAGATTTGAAAGAGGGCTGGTAAACATATCAGGACGTACAGACACCTAAGTACATGCTCACGCATAATAGTCCTAATGATAATTACTAACAGCAACTTAAGTAACAATTGAAGCCATCCAATTCCTTACCCCAGACATTTGGTTGTATTATTATCAATTCCCTTCTTATAACATTGCGCACACAGCTCAATGGTTAAGTCATGACGTCGTCTATGCTGATATATTTATTGCGTCGAGACACGAATGACAGCTGTTGTTTCTAAAGAAGTATTTGTAGTATAGACACAATTACAACTAAGTAACAATACCGTAAACACATACGCTACAATATACAGAATGATTTTGAAATCGTGTAATTCCTTTTAACCACGCATTCTACTGGAGATATAGAATAACCTTGACCATATATTTTTTTAATTAGAATTATGTTTTTGGAAAATTAATGTACCGATTTTTTTCATGACATGGTTTCAGATAGTCATATTATGTTAACCACCCGACACAATCTTAATATTTTACTAATTTAAAAATAATAACATAACAATAACTGATGTCGTAAATAATAAGGGGCAATAAAAAGGACCGCCCGTTATTATTTACGACATTAATTATTAATATGTTATTTTATTTTAATTAGTAAAACATTGAAATTTCCTCGGGTGGTTAACATATGACTATATGACACCATTTCACGAAAAAATGATACATTATTTTTTCCAAAAAAGTAATTCTAATAAAAAATATATGGTTAGGCTTATTCTATACCACCAGTAGAATGCGTGTTTAAAAGGCATTACATGATTTCAAAATCACCTGTACAATGTGACGCTATATTATTGGTCTCTATGTACTTGAACAATTTGAACCATACATAAAATGCCTAATCGTACGTCCAAACCTTTTCACAAATCGTTCAGCTGATACGGTGAAGCCGTACCTATACGAAACACAAAAGCGTTCTGCAATCGGTGTTGACATACATATAGTGAGGACACTCAGATATAAATCTACTCCTACGTTTCTTAAAAGCGTATGAGCAAACCATATTAGAAATGTGGACGCACTGTTATAAAATCTATCACAATTATTATTAAATTGGTACTTACAAAATGATTTCAGCGATATACTTAAAGTACAGCAAAATTAAAATAAAACCAAATCATTTATATACATTATTTAAATTTTTTGTTAATATTTTATTTTTAGTTTTTTTGTATGATTTGTTAGTCAACGTCGAGTAACTTAGGTGCAGGCAGACAAAGGTTTGCAAGAGCGATATGTACAACTAAACATGTAATTAATTCTTCGACATGCTAAAGTTGGCTATGGAAAAGTAAAATGGCAGTAAGGATTAGTTTATAAAGGAGAATGTGAATATGAAGAGGATGATGAAGAAAAAAGAAAGAACTAAACTAAGATCATAATACAAAAAGATTCATAGACTTGAAGGACGATTTGTGGTTGTAAGGACAACTGCATAGATGCTTAAGTATACATACTACAACCTAAACACTACTAACCAATGACAATAGGATAATATTTCTTAATTATCCCGACAAAAATTCAAAGTATTGATACTGTCATCGAAAAAAATGGTCTTTAATATTTGACGAGTCCTTATATTGTTAAATGCACAACATTTTGATTAAATGTCCTTTGGGGCCTTAAGTGTCTTAGTAGGTACCTATCAGCCTTTAATAGATTATTACTATTCATAAATATAACTGTGCATATTGGAGCAAAATAGATGTGATGTGTTTAGCTGAACTGAAAAATCCAAATCAAACAGGCGAGATTCAGACAAAAAAGAAAATGGAAAAGGAAGATAACGGAATTTCTATATCACTTTGACATCTCTAAAATGCCAGCCACGTTCAAAGCTCTGCAAACTTAGGGTTGACTTAGTACGTGTAGCGTTTAGGTCGTAAAGGAACGATTTTATTTTCGCGAAAAATATAGATTTATTTCTTGATGCGATTTGAGTATAATTTCAAAGCGAAGAACAGCAGTTTGAATGTATTGCAATCGAACACTTCGATATCTATTTCGAACACTACACATCGTGATACCTTTTAGCCGAATATATGATCAGAATCACATTTTCAAATACCTTTGTAAACAAAGAACCGTAAGTTATTTAATATATTTTACGCGGTATTCAGAGATTGTCCAAAAATGCACCGCATGTGTGTGCCAAAAACGCAACTAAGTGTGTGTAAATTGGTAAATAAATTGTGGATACTATTGAATAGCTTGTAAAGCATGCTCTCCTAAATATGTGTATTTAAGTCCTTTATGAATAGGAGTCTTGTGACAAGATAAATATTGTAACTGTTCTAAGTGAATCTGTGTCCGATGGACGAAAATTTAGTCTCCATAACGTTTTCTATTATTGAAAGGACATGGATATGTAGGCAGAAACTGTTTTTTAATAAATTATTTATTAAATGTGTGTCTGTAAAACATTGGATGGGTTTTCAAAAATCATCTTGTTTTTAAAGGCTTGCTTAGTTGCCATTAAGTTTTTAATTACTGCAGCATCTGCTACTGTAGTTTTGACTTTAATATATTGAGTAAATATGTGATGATAAATAAAACACAGTGTTAAAGTTTTTGGAGTTGGACTTATTTAAAATGTGAACTTTACCCATTGAAGAGTAAGATAGAGGTCGCACTCAAATTTCTCTGTTACAAGCGTAACACAAGGCGAGCGTATCGCTGTTTAACGGGCACATTTCCAAACGCCGCGCCGTAGAATTCCAAATTTAAACTTCTGATTTAAGAATATAGTCATAACCGAGTTAATTACATTAAACGATCATAACCTCCTTTCTGGAAATGAAACATTCAAACTGAAATAATTTATTAGTTATTTTTAGAAGATGTTTGTAAATAAAATTTGAAGCAAAAGCTTATAACTGCAGAAGCGATAAGTCAAAGTGATAGCCATGAAATATCGTGTGTAATTATGAGAGCTATATGAGTATTTAATATAAAGTAAATTTAATAGCTTTTATATGAAAATTCGTAAGTTAAAATACCGCCCAAACGATTATAAGTTAATTATTTTTAGTGTAAGGCCATGTTTAGTGTATAAGTTTTTAGAGCAAGATCACTTTAGTGTAAAATCACTTTGATTATAAGATCACTTAAATGTATGATCACTTTTAATATAAAATCACTTTTAATGCAGGATCACTTTTGGCGAAAGATAATTTTAGTAGGCGTGATTTTTTACACTAGTGACTGTTAATCGAACAACATTTATTTTTACACTTTTCCAAGTATATATGTAATGTCTTAAAAAGTATAGTTAAAACAGTCAATTAAAAAAGAAAACATAAAACAAAAGAAAACGACAGAAAAATATTTATAGCAAGACAGGATTATAGGACACAGGTATAAAAATACTGGTATAGAAATAACATGAAAAATATTGGAGAACATCCAGGAAAATAAGGGGTCTTCTTAAGAATATTAGGCAAGATACTCTTGCCTAAATTCCTAGGAATAAACGCTGGATTACAAATTATGAAAAGCAAATTGTATTTTATAATAGTCATAGTTGTCTATTACTAGAAAATAGAAAAAAACATAGGCATATTTAACTACTTAAGTAATTTTCACAATAAATAATAGGTAACTTACTGTAAAAATTACTACTTAAGATTTACTTCACTTATTTTTTATGTAAACAAGAATAATATTATATAATTAAATCTACGTTTGTTTATATTTATACTATATCAACCTTAAAGTGTTTACCACAATAATAGCTTCACAATTGCCTAATTTAATTTGTAATCTCAGTTTCGAAGTATTTCTAGCGCTATCTTTTGGAAATAATAGGAATCTCAGGGACACAGGAGACGGTCAAGGTCAAGGACAAAGGTAGCGTCATGCATTGACCTGTCGTTGCTGATTCTGCGCGTAGCTCGCCTCCATCTGCTGCTGCACCTCAGCTACCAGCCCTGATATGGCGGTAACAACTGTGCCCGATAATGTCAAACATTAGTCAAGTAGAAGACAACTCAGGACAGATTGTATTGCTCAACGAGAGCTTGGCCCGTGCTCCACCGTACACCCATATCTTTTAATAACGACTTTTGGCTTTAAAAGCAGTGCTTGCTGCACCTTTACAAATTCAATTCAAAATTTGAGATCCATAATTTGGGATTAAGTTTTATACAATATTTTTAATTTGGACAGAATAATTCTCAAGATATGCCAATACAAAATTATATCACACATTCAACTCCCTCCCTTTCCATCAGAAAACAGTTTATTAATAAAGTTTATATTAACACGTAAATTATTATGTTTTCACATAAAATATTTATCTCCAGTATCTCTCATGAATGAATCTCAAAAAATCAAATTTATAACGAAACCAGAATAAAAATAGATATAAAAACAAACAACGAAGGACGCTGACCAAAATAGACGGGATGCATCACACGATTGGGCATGCTCCCACAGCTGGACGTGTGCCAACTCACACTTAACGCTATCTCGGGCAGAACTTGGCTTGGCAAATTTATAAAGTGAATTTTTGATGACGACCTACTATTGAAATATTGCTTTGTGCAACTTACATATTTATACTGATATAACTATGTCAAAATAAAGAACAGACTCTTGTAATAGATTTATTCTCGAATAAACTATATTATTTTATTTAAAAAAAGATAATTTGGATTTTTAATCACCTACTATTTATCTTGTTAAACATTGTTGCTATGTTTTATACTTGTTTTACGAGTGGGTTCACAACAGTAAAACAATAGTTAGGCTTTTGAACATTTTGACCGTATATCTATCTATGTTGTTAAGCTACAGCTGGTTAAATATTTTCTGGACATATCAGAATATTAAGCCATCGGATTTAAATGGCGTAAAGACTCTTATACCATATAGAGGCATATTTATACTGTATGCTCAAAATTCATATTTTCAAACATAGTTTTAATAAGTACATATAAACCGGTATGTAATAATAGTATTCAAATATAAAATCATAACATTCCAATGCAATATAAAGTTATATAGATTTTTGCCTGTGTGCTCTTGTTATTATTTCATCAGGACTATAAGCGTAATACAGGGGCATTATTTTTATACAAATACAATAAACATATACAGTTACAGGGACACAAAATACACACAAAAAGTATTCCTAGATGTACATATACAAATACATATAACATAATATATAGGTTATTAGGACGCCTTTATCAATGTTAACAGGAAAACAATACTAATATTTCTACTATTATCAAAAATCCACTCTATAAACTAAACATATATTAAATATGAGTTCTATGTCTAAGCTAATAAAGTCCACAATCGTATGGATGCATCGTCGTATTGAGTTAGAATACATCCCGAACAAATAGAAAAGGACTCAACCGTCACCATGCCGCAAGCCGCTAGGTACACATCTAAATAATACGGGTTATATCGTAAATCTGGCTGTTGTGATGAACTGGCGCTTGGAGAGTATATATAATTTGGTCGATTAATCGTTCAGATGTTCGTTGATGTGAACCTTATCGGTTATCCTAATTTTACTTTAGGTCTTCAGAAAACTGTTTATATTTAAAAATAGATATACACGACGACATAGAAATACACGTTGTTCTGGGGTAGCTTAAGCAATTACCTAAAACATAGAATACTTTATACCCCAAATAAAGCTTCAGAACTGTTGTAACGAAAATACATTGCTGCTACGTACAGACTTTGTTACGCTAGATGGCGTTATAAGATCTTTTGAAACCGTTACTATGATACATCACGCGGCGTATAATATTATATAGTTTATTCGACCTTACTGTATCGTTACAATTCTCAGATCATTGTCAATACATAGACACATTAAAAATTGTAGGTGTACTGACCCTAATACCGATTCTTATAGATGTCAACATGTGTGACAGTTAGAAAAAATACTCTATGAGCTTTCATCTTAGAGTCTCAACTATTTGGACTTTTATTTTAATAAATCCTAAGTATCCCTTTTGTAAACTACCTAATGAGGTATTTAAGGTTAAATTCACATCGTTAAGGTCAAGTTCACATCCTTAAGGTCAAGGTCACATCTCCAAGGTCAGTCCATCACATTTGCCATATACCGCGTCGCGCTGCGCCAGCTGACTGACGATCCTTTGCATGGCGCGCTCGGTTTCTGCCAGCCGCGCTCTCAGAGCTTCCAACTCCACGTCTCCTAAGCACCAGGTACCATGATGTTATAGTTTATGAACAATATCAACGCAACAATACACCAACACCCAACATAATTCAAAACTTTAATCGAAAATTATGAAGATATTTGTAAGAAATAAAGGTTGGACTTCACTTAGCAGAACGTATTACAATTTACAAGTTAAAACTTGTACTCATCTCATTCTCTGTGTATCTGATGTTAGATGATTACTACAACGACTATATTCACCGACCTATCCAAAATGTAGGTTGGTTTGTTATGCTTCCACGCCTTAACTACTCGACCAATCACTATGAAATTTCACATACACGTTGTCAGGGGAACAGAAAAAGGACATAGAAGTACCTTTTATCCAGCAAAAAGTACTGATACTAACGTAACCTGATCAACATTTATGCGAGCGAAGCCGAGCGCTACATCTAGTAATATTATAAATGCGAATCTTCTCCCTAGCCTTTCGGGTTTTTCTGGTGTAACCGGATTTGACTGGATATCAGTTTTTACATGGAGCGGCTGCCACCTGACCTCCGCAACCCGAAGGCTAACGATACCCTAAGGCTAGACCAGTGTCAGGATATTATAGGACGCTGACTTCCCAATAATGACTGCCATAGATGTTCATGGCAGCCGGGACCGACGGCTTAACGTGCTCTCCGAGGCACGGAGCAGGCGATAATAGCCAATCAATACGCACATAATTTAAAAAATTCATACAACTTCCGGAAGTCAGAGGTGCGCGACGTGGGTTCGAACCCGAGACCCTCTGCATTGCAGTCTGTTGGTCTCCCCACTGAGCTATCGCTGCTTCTTATAATATAAATGCGAATATGCGTTTATTTGTTATTCTTTCACGCCTTAACTAGTTGACCGATTATCGTGAAATTTCGCATACCCGTTGTCTGGGTACAGCAAAAGACATAGGATATCTTTCATCGAGCGAAAAGTACATACATATATGAAATGATAGGTAAAGTGAAGTCAAACCATTATTTTAACTCTTTGACACCTACGCATACTTCTCATGATATAACATAGCATTATGCCTCACACTGTAATGTAACGCAGTTGTCTATTACATTCACATTTAGCACTAATATTTATGTATATTTCACATGTTTAATCTAAATATACATTATGAATGTTACAACGCTGTGAACGATTTTTATGAAGGTCTATAGTGAATTTTGTATTAATGGACATTGCTTTGCTAAAGGTGCATCTGTGCCAATTCGTTGCTTCTAATCTAAAACATTGAACGACGGTGTATAGTGATTTTTCGTGATAGTTTGATTAACATTAACGCTACAATTTTGTACAATAAAAACTAATTGGAACTAACCAGTCTTGGTTAAAATTAAACACTGACGACTGATAACTTGACCCTACTTTTTATCAGTTGTATGTCTTTGAAAGTCTTCTCTAAGAATGAGTAACAGTGGACAAGACCTTCGTCTTGTCCACTACATTGATGACATGTGGATGTCATTACATGTAATGTATGTATTCAACAGCCTTATTTACTTTCTCACTCTTGCCTTTGTTGAAACATACGTCAATATGCGTGGCAGACTTCAAAAATGATCAAGATAATTATGATGTATTGCCAGATCTTTAAGGTGACAATGTTTTAGTTCACATTTTTAATAGGCTTTCGAAGCAATCATATTCTGAATCGTGATCTCTAAAATTTTCCGTTTCAGTAGCAGACCTAGTCGTTCTTTTTGGCTATTTCTAGCTACCTACAAACCTGGCAATTTTTCTTCAATATATATTTTTCCATGTATATCTATGTACGATTTCGTTATCCCAACTCCCATTTAAATTAACTACCTACAATATTTTCCTGTTTACACTCGGTGTATTTAAAACAACGATTACTTACTTGTGTCCCGCTCTTTTGGTCCTGCATGCGTAAGAGTGTGTTGATTAAATCATTTATTTATGTAATAAATATTTATATTTCTATACTAATTACTTCTATAATTAGTACCTATGTACGATCCTTCGATAGTTAGTGATCCTCTGAAAGAACTGTAGATATGTTTCAGAGGCTATTCAACACAATTTGATTATGTGAAAATGTAATCTAATTGATATTTTGAATGATGTGGCGTCACGCATTCGTTAGCACATATTTACAAAATTTCAAATATTTTTTTCAGAGATCCAGTATAACTCTATCATCTGGATTTCTGTAAAGATGTAACTCATCTTTGTATTTATCTATTTAGGTACTTGTATTTGTATGGTCCCTATGAATAACAAATTATTTCTCTGTTACTTAGTGGTTATGTGGCCTAAAATGCAAAATAATATAATAAACGAGTGTCCATCAGTTTATGAATATAATTACATAAATACATAATACGTTCGTAAATTACACGTTACTTATACAATAGTGTAGAAGCACTAATATGATATAATTTTCTTTGTAATAGTAATGTATTTGTTGTCTTATTATGTATTGTAAGTATATTATTAAAAAACACTATGATGACTTACCCAGTTTATCCGGTGACGTTCTGGAGTCGTCCCTAAACACTCGTCGTCGGAACTGAGGGTCTGGCGAGATGGGCTCGTATGGTGATGTTCCCGTGCGTTTGAACAGGATCTGAGAATCATCACGTTCAGGTAATAACCATCAAAATAGGCATGTTAACTAAAAAAAAGATCTTAGTCCGTCTTTAAGACTAGCAAAATAATGGACACGTATTTTTTCTTTTGTCACACAAACTAATAACAACAAAAATACAACGGGTTTAAATTTCGTGTTACGTCACTTGTCGGTACAAATTTTGTAGGACAGTGACGTCACAAACCTCCACTCCCGAACTTTAATTCGTTATATCTTAGTAAATATTTATTGTTTTGTTAAACAGGTGTCCAATATTTTGTGCTAATCTAAAAGATGGACAAATTCGAATCACTTATTTTTAACCCTGTCATCATGCCTATTGCACAGGGGCTCTATAACTATGGAAACAATGGCTCCAAACTTATCACAGCCATTATACAGATTCATCATTTTGTTTCGCAGTAGGATTAATATAGCTGTATAGTGTCAGGAAGCATGTAAATTAATTTTCGAATCAAATTTCCAATATTAATTTTCCAATCATTTAAAATAATATCAACGATATATTTTTACATTTTACACATTACTTGAAGTAAGCAATATTCAGTAGTGGTATATCAAGATTTTACAAGATTTTATTTTGTGTCCATCTTACGACCTGTAATAAACTGTTTTTACTGAGAAGAACGCCCTTAGGTAGTTCTTCCTAGATAACACTACAATCGATTTATTGACTATTAATTATTACGTTCCAAAGAATAGTTCAGAATAAAAATCTATTATCACACATCAAGGATTAGCTTGCCCAGTGCGGGTTGGCAGACTTCATATACTTATGTAGGTACCTTCGATACAGAATGGAAGGGAGAACTCTAAGATATGCAAGTTTTCTAACTGTGTTTTTCTTCACCATCGTCGGCCTCGATAACGTAGTGGTTAGAGTAACCGACTGCCACGCCTAAGATCGCGGGTTCGATTCCCGCACAAGTCAAATATTTGTGTGCACGAACATGGCCGTTTGTCTTGGTCTGAGTGTTTCTATGTATAATATGTGTATGTACAAAAAAGATGTATATATGTATGTTTATCCATTGTCTAGTACCCATAGTACAAGTTCTGCTTAGTTTGGGCTAGATGGTGTTGTGTGTATGTGATAAAATATTATTATTATTATATTAAACATATTATTAAAGCAAGTGATAATTAACTATTTAATACTCATATAACATGGAAATGTCAGAAATGCGTGACTTGGGATCGAACTCAAGACCTCTGCGTGGCAGTACAACAGGGTTCCATTAGGTTATCGCTGTTATATTTTTACATTTGTGTTTAATTATGACGTAATAACTGACATACTCACTTCCATCTATCTCAACTTAACTTACCTTGCTAAGAGTGTATACGAAGAACACGATGATACATATGGTGTAGATCGGCATCACGAAGCCCATGGACGACTTAGGAGTGGGTACGGGACCTCCAGGGGAACCCAGCGGTGGTCTCATGCCGGGGATTGGCGGCGGCTAAAATACAAAAATCCTGGTCAAATAAATCCGAGACAGCTTTATTACCATTTCCTTGTATAACGGATTTTTTAACAGTAGTTTATATTTTCATTCCACTGCTACTACAGCAGATATGTATCTTATGTTATTCTTGGAAGTGTCAGGCAGTAAAAGAAAAAGTGAATAGGACTGTTTTAGTTAAGGATTATTTTATAGATGCTGTCTTTTTAGCATCCTTTTATATTTTATTTGGTAAAGGTTTTGGATAGTCATGGCAATTTTCGCATTTCCTGGAGCTAGTCGTAAAATTAATCTTTGTTATTATAATTATAATAACATCAGCCCTGTATTTAACTGTCGCACGCTGGGCACGGGCCTCTTCTCAGAGTGAGAAGGGTTAGACCATAGTCCACCACGCTGGCCCAGTGCGGGTTGGCAGACTTTACATATCTTCGAGAATATTATGGAGATCCCTTAGACATGCAGGTGTCCTGACGTATTTGACTACACGGTTGTTGATTTTGGTTGTGAATAATGTCAACAGAAACTTGTTTGATAAAAATCCACCATCCGTTGGCGTTTTATAAACTGACATTAGTTTCATATTTAAAATATATCTACCTCGTTGAGTCACACATGCAGACATATTATATGCATATCACTTTATTCATTAACAAGACTATTAAAAATAAAGAGATATTGGGAGAGCGCGATCTCCACATATTCGCTGATCATATCATGCGGCTGTATGAGGTACAACCTTAGTTATAGTTTGCGGTCATTGTACTATTTTAATGAAACGTTTAGTAATATCACGCAGTTAGTAATTCAAGCAAAGCATTGTTAAACATCGACAAGCGATATATTGTTTTTGAACGGTAGCCAATTGGCTTAAAATCCATCGATGTACTAAAATTATGTTAACCAGCAAATTGATTCCACTTTCACTTGTTCAATTCAAATATTATGAAGCGAATTATTCCTGTCACAGATAATGATATCACTGCCTCAGAAATAGATTGGTAAAGTTCTGTAATATCTTTTATTTAGAATGTGATTTGATATTGTGTGCTGTACGTTTTGTAATATGAAAAGCTATCGAGGGATATAGTATCCATTTTGCATTTTCTGGTTGTATGATGAGTGAAATTAGTCAGAAACTTCCCAAATGGTTTCTGACTTCTTTATGAAGACAAAGAGGTTTAAGAAAAATGATTTTCAATATTGGTATATGACATTTTGTTAAAAGAAATCAATATTTATTAGAAATAAAAATAGTTACTAATTGGAGAATCATTTACATCAAGCTCCTTTTTCCTTTTATCAGCTTTGATTTGAAAAAATAATGGTTTATAATTAAACATTACTAAGTATTCACAACAAAATATATGTGGAAAATATGAAGAATAAAAACGATCAATTCGAAAAATTATGATACTAATATTTTAGGATGAACCAAGTAGGAAATTAATATTTTGTTTAGGACGTGTTTAACAACACGTAAAACTTTTTTTAAATATTAAGCTATTGCAGCTCTATAAAATATATCATGAAATACGGCCAACACAGCAAATTACTACTATATGCTCATTACAACATCCCCTTAATACAACCCTTCACAGAAACACTAAACGAAAGCAATGAATATGGCTGAAACGATACCTGTTTTGTCTGAATACTATTCATTTTTAATCCAAAGGATCACAATCACCAGAACCTTCCTCACTTTAAAGAGAAGCACATTACAAAGTATACAATATAATTAATGTTTTGATCATGTAGGAGGCGTCAATTACAAATGACATGCGCTGATGCTACCAGCGACTGAACTGAGTCTGTAGCGGGTGCGAGTTTACGATGTGTTAATGGTTTCCTGTATTTACGCTTTACGCAGATCTTGTGCGCTTGCGATTACGCCCAGACGGAAAATTTGTGAAAATATCATTCATATCTACTTTATGAAACGCTTAATGCGTTGAATGACTGCTCCATTAATGCCAGATGTAATGCACATTGAATTTAATGATCCAGTAACGTAGGAACGATAGGATAGGCGTGTTTGGTAGATTAGAAAAGGGGAGACAAGGTTTACATTGGGTGCTGTAAAATCTCGACCAGTGTAAGAAGTGTTAAAACCAGCTGGCTGGTTTGGATTGAATGTAGCCGAAACTGACTTAAGGTTCAAGAAAATTTTACAGTCACCATATTGCATGGCAATGGCGACATGACCATTTAAGCCAGTACGCCATTCATCCAGTCTTTGTCAGAAAACAGCCAAACTCAAGTAATGTTTAGTCCGTTCTTTGTCTGAATTTTTTGCCACAAATGTGCGATGACCGAATAATCAAAGATTATTCAGTCGCAAGTATGCGCTAACAACATATCTTTATCGAATGCTTTGCAATAAATTGGATAATTTTGGATTTACGATTATATTCCGGTGATAAAATAGACGCGGTTTTAGTCTTATGAGATTCTGTCACACACCGTAAATAAGAAGCGATGGCGAATCGTTAACAGATCATTTATAGACGGTATGTAAATAAAATTTTGTTTAAGACCTAGATAAAAAAAAAATACGTTCGAGTGAATTTATATCTCCAAAGTATTTCTAAAGTATAACTTATTTATATATACGAATTTATTTTTTTGTATTGGCGTCATCACCATATTTGGTAGTCTGGCAATAGGTGAAAAGCGGCTAGAAATATTTATTTACATTCAGGTCAAATTAATAAAACCGTATTAAAAATAGGCTAAGTTATATCATGGTCAAAATATGTGGTCTACAAATAGCATGATCAATAAACGGGTCATATCCAGACGAGGTATCCCAGATCAGGTAGACGCTAATAAAATAGAACAGCTCCAGTTTATTGTAAGGTGAGGGAGAGGTGAAGTTATATTGGTAGCTAGCAGAAACCTTTTTCCAGATGGTAAATGGCCCGGCCCTATTAATATTCTACATAACCTGGTTCCTTAGTAATACAGGACAACTGAAGGCAACAACCGCCCTCGTTGTCAGTGAAAACAATGATAAAGTTGAAGTTATCTATTCGGGTTGAGAAATTTTCAAATAATGTTAGGATACAAGCGGGCCGGTCCCTGTCTTTCTAGGATATCGCTCCAACTGGAAGCTTCTTTTGGAGAGTCAGCAACGCGACCTAACTAACGCACTGCTGTTGCAAGCATCATAAATTTTAATATCCAAATCGTATGTGGAAGATTGTACGATACAGCATTCTAATATTAACACTTTAAACTCCACGTAGCATATCCAAACGAATATTCATTGTTCTCTGACGCCTGGTAACCGCGACGGCGATCAACATCTTAATCTATTTATCAATAAGAGATGCGAGCTAAAAATGGTCTTCAACTTTCCAAAAGAATTCGGGTTACATTTTTTTTGCCACGTTGATGCCGAAAGTTCCTTGCCACCTTATTAGCATCAAAAGTTACTATTTTACGAATAAAGCAGTAACTATTTTATATCAGACCCGTCAGCAATATCTGCCAGACCCGTAACGGTACTGTGAAGTTTTACACAAATGAATCCGTTGTACCTACATGGTCTCGTCGCTGGCATTCTGTTCGATGTTAAACATGATATACGAACATCTAGATGTTGATGCACTTTGAAAGGGAAAACGTCCTACATGCGACCTCTCTACGACATATTTTTTCGTCTATAGATTATTTGGACAGAGTGTACACAGCTTTGATAAATCACTAGGTAGGTAATGTAGTATTTAACCTATCATATCGCGGCGGAACACTGGCGGCCAAACACAATAGATATTTAATTATATCTGGTATTCTAAGACTTGACAGATTAAAAGACTATAGAACGAAAATCATAAATATTTGAAATGCATACATACATTCATTCACAGTTGGATTTTAAAGCCTTGAACGTTTCAATTTATGATCCTAGTATTTTCTCTATTTCTTCATTAATTCTCATCAAATTCTTTGAACTACATAATCGTTTTAGTGAATGCTTAAACTACTAAACCTATTTCAGATCTTCTATGATTTGGTCAAAAAGAATACGGTTTATATCAATAGTCGATGGAATAGATAATGAACCAAGGTGTGTTTAATCCACGATTAAGCTTGGGTGTTCACGACAAAAATATCATAAAGATGCCTGCCAAAAGCTTCCAAGGGATTCTGAATATGCAATAAAGTTTGGGCAAGCGTCATGTTATGCGAAATTAAAGCTTCTAACTTTGACATACTCTTATTTAATGAAAGGATTCATTAATGGAATATTTGGTTCCTTGTAGGTGGTGGGGCAAACACCTTAATCGAAGTGTAACGTTGACTTCCATACTTTGTAACCTAAATGAATAAAGAGATTTTGATTTTGAATAATATTATGCTTGTTTTCCTCAAGACAAGTCCATCTTATTACCTTTACGTTGGTTGATTAGATCACACAAAATAGTAAACCTTATATTTAACTTTTGATACTGAGAATTATCTGACACTAAATCCATTAAGATTTCTCCAATCCGTAAAACCGTATTACGATTGACAGTCACGCCTACGCTTATGCCACTACTAACGAAGCAGTCAAATAAAACTTTGTTTTATTTATAACGTTCTAATGTTCATTCATCATCTAACATTAATAATAGACTCACGTAGGTGTTAGCTAAAAACAGATGTAGAAAACAAGACGCATCACATCTGCAGTGTACATAATCTATGACAAAACGTTTGGGAGGCGAGTAGGCGGCCTCGCAGTCCACGCGAATGTCTGTCACACCCAACTCGCTCGTCAGCTGTGCGCTTCATATTGTCTTAAATGCACAATAATAACTAGGGCACTCCAGAGTGATTACTTTAGCATATCTTAAAGATGCACGAGTTTGTGACGTCATATAATTTTATTTTGGAATTGTTCTTGGTGTAATCGGGCTCTCTCGTTGAGGAACAGTCGTAGTGAGTATGGAGACTAGGATTGTCATCAATCGTTTATAAACTCGACACCTATCATATGATATCATTATAAGCGCTAAAGACATTGACCTTGTACATACAATTAGAGATCATTCGCAATCTTTAGTTAAACGAACAGTAACACTAGTCAAGTGCGAATCGGATTCATTCACCGCGGGATCATGCCATCCTAATTTTATTTGCATTTATCACTTTATGACAGCGATATTATTCATCAGTTTTAGAAAGCAGTTACGTTTTGTTCGCACTCGTTCGTTCGCATATTTCCAAATATTATTATAATTTCGTTCTACCAGATTTCTTGCTAAAATGTGCTTAAATAATATTTTAGCTTTTAGCGCCATTGCTAATGCAAAACTGCACGTTTTTTATCTCTACCGATCCATTGCGGCGTAAACGAAAAAGGTGAATTTCCTCTATTACGGCTGTTATTACTTAGAGGCATAGCCATCGCACCTATAATTTGTCATAACGTACTGTCGTAGAGATAACATACCGCTTTAAAGCGGTTTGCTAGTGCCACGTGTATATTTTCCACGTGTATATTTTTTCAACTGTTTTATAAAAATGGGTGAATAAATCACAAATTATTTAACTTCTAATGGACAGCGTACTTCATGCTTTATTTGTAGAGTTAAGTCCAGCGTATACCCCTACAAGTCAATAAAGAGTACTTGGGAATCTCAATACTAGTGTGATTATAGGTTAACGGAAACAGAGACATGTTACCACATTTAGCAATGTCTAAATCAGATGTAATAAGGATACATACATCGAGCTAATGCCTAAAATACAAATTTTGGCCGACGTTCGTACAGACAAGTAGTGTCTAGGTATCCAGCAAAAGTTTAAGTATCATGCAAATTACCTACGGAAAAGTTCCAATAATCAAGCCAAGAATTAGATCAGACTCTTTTCATCTTCACCAGAAAAGACATTGATATAGGCAGAAAACCTTACAAAATACACGTGTCTGACCTATCTGCAGATTTTTAATCTTAGGTCCATTTGAAACACGTGCAATGTGTGGGCGACTTTAACAACGAGATTATTGTCTTACGGCCCGCCGCCGCAGACCGTCGCGACCTAAGACAAATTGTTTGATAATGTCATCTAGAAAACGGCCAGCCTCACATGTGTTTCTGAGGCTTGCTCAATTACTCTGTACCTAATTAAAGACAAAAAACTGATTTTAAGGCGATCCTATAAAATGTAGACTAACAAATCGTATCATGTTCTATGTGAGGATTTGTTTGTATAATTTGTTAAGTCTTTTATCACAACCTATTGAGGCGCAGCGGTACACCGGCGGCTAGAAACAATAGATTTTCGTTTGGCATTCCATCAATTAAGTATAATTCTATAACAAAGATTCGTCTGGCAAATCCTATCCGAAGTTCCATCAACATCCTAAAGCTTATGGTTATAGGTAATTTATGTAATTTGTTTTTTCTAAAATGATATCTACGGACTAGCAAAATGTCATGTC
This sequence comes from Catocala nupta, assembly GCA_963675205.1. Taxonomy (NCBI): domain Eukaryota; kingdom Metazoa; phylum Arthropoda; class Insecta; order Lepidoptera; family Erebidae; genus Catocala; species Catocala nupta. Next base: position 22,856,761 of record OY776096.1, on the reverse strand, counting down.
CATATTATCAAATTGTAAAGATTATCTGATAAGCTAATTCCAGATGTTCTTTATAAACGACTTTCATTAAATATGACCACGCCTTAATGTCACATGCTATGATTGTAAGTAAACTGTTTTATGTTCGCGTAACTGGATTACCAGCACCTCTGCAAGAATGGTGATTGCATGCGCTAGAATGAGACAATATTATTTAAGTTGTCGCTGTCTTATTCTTGCTTATGCAATTTTATCGAAGTCTCTTTTCGAAGCAGATGTTTATTTCCAATAACATAGTAATTATGAGTTATGATCAGAGTATGATGGACCTTACGTAGCCTGAAAATGAACAAAATTTTCTTTTAGGCCACATCTTTTTCCTTAGTACCCGTATTTCAAACAGTTAATTAAATATTCAATAGTTATTTAATAGACATAAAATGCATCTAATTAATAAACTATTCAAAAAAAGAAAGTCGGTATATCACTTGACGTGTGTTAACGCGCACGGCGCGCGCGCACTAGTGTCAGCTATTTCTGCGCACTGTGTCTAGGACGCGTTCTCGGCCGCGCGTCCAATGTCGCCACATGTTTGTATACGACTTACTACATATTTGTTTTATCACTTACGAAACAAGCCTTTAGTAATCAAGTAAGATTAAGATTTTATTACCAAAGTTCTTACACTTAAATATTTAAACCATAGATCTTCACCACACTTAAATCAAACGAAGAGTATGCATACTGAGAAGAATGAGCTTATACTAGATAATAATAATAATAATATTCTACCACATACACACAACACTATCTAGCCCAAACTAAGCAGAGGTTGTACTATGGGTACTAGACAATGGATAAACATACATATATACTTTTTTTTTGTAAAAACATACTTATTATACATAGAAACACCCAGACCAAGACAATCATCCATGTTCATGCACACAAATTTTTGACTAGTGCGGGTATCGAACCCGCGACCTCAGGCGTGGCAGTCGGTTACACTAACCACTACGCCATCGAGGCTGCATAATTCCGGGCTGCAATTGAGTATTTCTTGATAGAGAAACCTAGTATGTTTTTGCTGACCAGTCCCGAGATTTGAAACCGAAATACACAGCAGTCGCATTCACTACTACTTCTCCATCATGACAGTATTATTGCCATTTCAATGTGACAAAAAACACCTGGACGCCGAGCTTCAACATGTCAAGCAAGTACTGCAAGACAACAAGCTCCAACAGCCGCGCCGCTGTCACAGATCCCGAGAAAAGCCAGCCACAGTCGAGCGCCAGCCTGCTATACTGCCTTATGTAAGGGGTGTCACTGACAAGATTGGCTACATCTTGAAGCGAGCTTCAATCAACACATACTTCAAGCCGCCAACGAAGATAAGTCAATTTTTACCATCCGTCAAGTGCCAATTACCTTTACAAGATGCAAGGGTCTTAAAATAGATTGTGACTGCGGACTCTCATACATTGGTCAAACCAAGAGAAGCATAGGCACCCGCATAAAAGAACACATAGCTGACGTAAAACACAAACGCTCGTTGAAGTCTGCTGTGTGTGAACATGTACAACAGGGGACCAACCACTAACTGAGATTTGACAGATTCTCGCTAAAGAACACCGATTCCTACCAAGGATGCTTCGCGAGGCTATTGAAATCAAAAAACATCCCAATTTCAATAGAGAAGATGGTTGGAATGTATCACCAGCTTGGGATCCAGTACTTCAAATAGTCAAACCCAAGAAGAAACAAACCACAGCTAGACTTCATGATACTTTGAGCTCATTCTGCGTAAATAGAAACACCAATAATTAAATTATGTTCGGGTACTTTGAAATAACTACACTGGAACATTGAAACAACTACCATCTTAGTCTCCCTGTGACCATGGCTGCTGAAAAGCAACCGAAACGTCGGGGAAAGTGTAAACCTAAAATAAATAAATTTAATAGTTTAAATAATTTTATTAGCTTATAAATTAGTAAAATATAATCAATAGCAGTAGTAGTGCAATATTTTAAAATTTTTGTAATACAGTGCTAAATAAACAACGCGATAAAATCCGTATATAGTAGTTTAATTTCAAAGCAATAATACTGTGTAAAACAATTCTCTGAGCGCATTATTCTATACTCGTTTCGGCCACGCTGTTCATAAAACAAAATGGACGCGTTTTTCATCCTTTTCTTCATAATTAATGTATACAGATACTTAGCATATCAATGTACCTTTCAATCTGAAGTCTTACCAATATTACCTATAACAATAACTTGTTTATAACACACACTGTTGGGCACGGACCACCTCTAAGCACAAGAAAGGTTATAGGCCATAGTTCTCCAAACTGACCTATTGCAACTTGGCAGACTTCCCTCTTCGACAACATTATGGCAAACGCTTAGTTAAATTTCTCACGATGCGTTCCTTCACCGTTAAAGCGTGCGATAATTATGCATTTAATATGCACATAACCTAAGAAATGAAGACAGTCTCTTGATCTAACGGTCCCGCCATTAGCGTATGACCAAACCCATCTCATGCCGAGTGGAAATACAATGGCACTACAAACTATCCTCACGATCGACGGGGCGTGAGTACTTATAGAAACTGGGTTAACGTCGTACTCCGAAAATATAAAAAATAAATCTTTTAGCTATGATTTTGAATGAAAAATGAGCATTCCATCAACGTTCTATTTTAAACTATATATTTATTTCCTGTCTGCTGTTATTTCTGAAAAGCGATTTGTTGTATTAAAATGTTACAAGCCGATGGTAACAATCAGTCAATGTATTTTTACGTTAGAATTGTCTATATCGTTTTGACTGACGTGATGTGTGTTAAGTTTACTCTGTCGTACCCTATGTATTTACTTTATCGGACTTTTCTGCCAAATATAATTAAATCTGTAAAAAAGGTATACCTACTTTGTTAATAGGAAATATTAGACAGACGCAATTTCTTTTGAATGATGTCTGGCATTCCATCATCTGACAGATTACGCTAACGCCAAATATTTAAAATTAGTTATTTCATTTGTCTATCAGCGTACGGAAGCCGGTGCAAAGACACAATGCTTTTATCATTATGTCTCGGTATGATTAAGACAAAGTTACAACTACAGAGCGCAGGCAGGGTATCAGTCAAACTGGAGCAGTCCAGCTAGGGAAGTATCAGAAACTCTTCCCTAGATGAACTAAGTTGGTTGGCTGCAATCTTCTATCAAGATCTCACAGTAGATCGCAGCCAACCTACCATGAGTAATCTTAAATTGTGGCGCGCAAGCTCCTGAAAAAGGCACTGTTCTGTCAGAACGAAAACTAGTAGTCTAAGTCCCTTGCGCCAGCAGCAAATGGTTTTTTAATATTTGGCTACGCGTCTGTACTATACAGGTATTATTATTCACGCGTTGTCGAAGTGTGTTGCAAGTATCCGTAGGCTACTGTAACCGTTTACTTAATAGTAGGTATATTAAAAAAGCTATGTGTGAAATGACATTTAGAATTGCTTGCGCCAAGCCAAGCAAAGGTGCGATGACAAATAATTCACATAGTTGAATCTATTGTAACATAATAGAGATTGCGGATTTGCCGCTCATATCATAAACTCACAGCGAAAGAACCAAAAACAGTGATGACTGTGCTCCTGCGGCAAGTAGAGTTTTACCAAGCCATTTAGGTGGTGTGGTTACCGCATCAAAATAAATGGCGATTTCGATCTGTTTATTCAAAAAGATGTTGCCTGTGTCAAAGCCTATCGTACCTACTACCAAGCTACTCATTTCATTACCAATATAATTGAGGTAAAAATCTCACTATTAACCATATTGTTTTACATCAAATTCGTAAAGGTACCAACAAAATTACAACCAAATATGTACTGTAACGGAAATTACACGCAGAATCTGTACGGATTCACGCCATTCTCACGTATTCTGAAGCTATTGACGCAAATTGTTCACCATAATGAACCAATCACACAAAACGTCGCTGCTTACATGTACTTAACTTATTCAACAAGAAACTTATTTTTAAACAGAACAATCTTCTTAAATTTTCATCCCAGTGTCATGCAAAGTAGGTGTCTTTAAAACACATTTGTCTTTGCTCTTTCGGATAACTGTATTGCGAATGGCCTCTTTAGCTGTGTTGTTGCTAACAGATAAGTAAACTAGTGCAGGTTTGAGTATTTGAATCTGTTGGCGCTTGGATGATAATTGGAGTTTTACGCCAGCTCTACATTCTTTAGTAGACGCAGAGAATGCCAAAATCCGTTATGGATAATTGAAGGCATCATGGTTGGATCAAAACTTTAAATTGGGAAGGCGAAATATTAACATTTATATCAGATAAAACAAATTTTCCATTTTGGAAAATAACCTGATAGCCTAACCATATCAAGACATGAATGATAAAAACAATGTGTCTAAGCGCCGGCATTCGTACGCCGATATACGAATAAATACCTCGGTTAGTTAATATTCAATTTAGGAGTAACAACGAAGTAAGGTAAATCGCGCCAGCAATTGACGCGTTGGATTGACGATACTCGTAGATCCAATGCGAACGTGATTAGCATAGGCTGGGCTAATGTAGCATGCGCTAAAATAATTAAATATTGTTTAGCAGTATAGATAGATGCAAACTAATTTAAGTGACCTTAACTAATTTAAGTCATCTTTACATACCATTTATATCATCTCAATCCAATTTTTCGAAACAGAGCAAATATTTACCAAATCAACATTCAACGTTTGAATAAGATCTCCACCTTTATGAAGACTAATATTAGATGAGATTTATTTAGAAACTTGACCTAGACAAATGTAAACGAAAAAATAGATCTGCAAGATTTAAACAGCCGTCAAAATGTCTATAGTTATAGCGTCTTTGATAAGCTTGGGTATAGAGGTAGCCGGCCTTGACTGAGTGTCGTTCACATACCGGAGCACATAGCATTAATGCTTGGCAACAGACGTGACGGACAGATCGACTCGACGTTATCCTCTCTTCCGTAGTCAATTATCTCTCGATTTAAACTTCGATATGTTCCAGAAACAGTTCTTTATAACGTTCAGGAATTTACTTATTCGAAAATATGCTTCTATCAATCTTTTTTTTTTATCAATGCAGTGAGATATTTCAACGCTTCTTAATATTTTTTTTATATCCTTTTTTATATTAGAGTGTTGGATTTGCGTAAGTTTCAAAAGGGTAAGAGGTTATTATAGCCCATGCTAACAACACTTGAGGTGTCTCGCATATTACCAAACCTGCAACGTTCGCTAAGATTCGGTAACTCTTAGCTCTCTTAGCTTTTTGCAAGGTGCAAACATAGTGTCCAGTTATGGAAAAAGTAATATAAATACGCCTACACATACATACGTAGCTACGCTTATATCTCCGAGTGATAGGCAGAGGTATATAACACGTACATTTAACCAACTATAGTTTTAGGTTAGGTTAGTTTTAAGTTCCACGTAATAAGAAGCGTGCCTATTGCCGTCTTCTGGGCACAATCCCAATCTCCGTGCAGCTATAGGCGTGCGACTAAACTAAGACTAAGGCGTAAATGTAGAGAAGTTTCTGAAACTATTACCTCATTAAAGACCTGATATTATTTAATATAGTGATAGAAATAACATCAACAGGCCTTGTATATTCGACTTGGCACAGTTTGACACCTTGCCAAGTGCTTGTTTACGAGTCTGTGATGTCATTGTTTCCTATTTAATACATTATCAATACTTCAAAGTCCAATATAGAGTATCTTTAGAAAAATAATACTAACCCTGTTTATAAGCCTAGGCCATACCTAGCTACAACACATGGACCTATCTCCTGGGGAGGCGATTATGATTTAACCTTTTTTCTTCCTCTCTAGGAAAACGGTTTCTTCGACTCCGTTGCATAAGAGTTCCGGGTTTAATGCTAAAGTCAAACAGTGATATAAAATTTTTGAATCAATAATTCGTAGTTCGTTAGACTGCTGGAAATCTGCCTCTCGGATAAAATGTCTGGCGACATTTGAGTGTAATACACATCTACTTAACCCTCAGGGAATAAACAGGTCTGACTTTATGTACATGAGTAGGTACTTATGAGCTCATGAGTGATACATATCACATTCATACTTTGGCGGGAATCGCACCAGAGATACAATGGGTGGTTGCGCAAGCGCTGCTTACGTCACTGGATCAACGTGGCAGTCTTAAATACAAGACTAGGTATTAAATCCGAGATAAAATTCTCTTGCGCATGTGTGTCGTAAGCATAACCCAGAAACCATAGAGCAACCAAAATAATGATTGTGACGTCATACATGTAATAATTTTTTTTTATAGATTTAGTTTGTCAAATATAAAAAGAAAACGCTTTAATTAGCTAAAAAGCAAAACAAGAGGTTAAAAGAATTTTATTTAATAATTTACTAACTCTTAAATAAACTTTTTTTTTTATTAAAATAAAATTTCTATTCAGATTTCCTGTTTTTAAAATCATGGGATTATTTAAAAGAGTGATATTTTGCGCTCTTACGCATGGTAACTACGCGCATGTAGATAATACGAGCTTCAAGTAGAACACGTTTATTTGTTTAGCTCGAGTGTAAAGCAATCTTTGTATGTAGTCCAATGGATTGCATAGCGTACTTAGGTACTATAGTGGAGTGTTACGGGTTCGAGCCGCGGACGAGACAATCTATTAGCCTCTGTTTAATATTTAAAAGCTTGAGTTTTAATACGTAAGACAGTCAGATAAACATTGTGGGCTGAGATAATGCAAGTTTCCTCACGATGTTTTTCTTCAACATTAATGCGAGTTATTTTATTAATACAAACATAACTTCAAAAAGTTCGGTCTTTTTTGGTACGTGCCTTAGGATCGAATTCGAGATCAATGTTTTTTAATGACCTCTGCAATACTAAAATTATTTCTGTATCGCGGGGGACTTTACAAACATTCAAACAATGGAAACAAAGAAAACCCAGACTCAACTATTAGTGGATCACACCAATTTTGGCAGCGGCGAGGCGACCACTTCAGCCACTAGGTAGGTACGCCATCCGTGCACTCAGTAATCGGTAATAAGGACCGGCAAATTTGAAAAACCGAAATACAAAAGTGCTTTTAAGAATATTTTATCGAGCATGAATTTTACATCAGGTTAAGTGATTGAGCCTATAAGAAGACAAGGGTAGTTATTGGTTTGATAAGTAGCGTGGAATAATTCCAATTTGTATATTTATATCATTGGTTTGTTCTCGATAGCAGTACTGATAGTGATGTGCACGACTTATAATAAGTTTTGACAAAACTAAACTGAAGTAAATACTTCGGAGTTCTAATAAAAAAAGTACCTATGCATAGTCAAGGTGCCATGCATACTTTTTTCATTAATTCTTAATTTCCATGTAACATTCGAATACAGTCTTATTCGAATATCACTCGAAAGTAATTATGCGCATCAGTATTTGCAGATGTGTGGTTTGCGTAAGTATTGATTAGTAATCATAGTTTTGGACAGCTATCGGTTTACAAAATCTGGATTGGTTCCAATTTGCATCCAAATCTTGGTTTGCACCCAAATGTCTATGCGCTTGGTTGCGATTTTCATAAAAATAACAATTGGTACCGATTTGCATCTAAATTGCATAGCCCGCCAATATGTAAGTAATGAGTAAAAAGAAACATTACTGTCTGCTTAGTCACATTTGATTATGAGAATGCAAGCTAAGTTCATTTTAAATATGGTCCAAGATTTTTTATCCGTCGTCTAAATATACAGACTAATCATTAATAGTACCTACAGACTAATCGTTAAACTCTTGGAAATCTAGATCCCGGGCCCGGCCATAATGTTTTTTTATTTTGTCTGGAATCCGCCTATGTAAGCATTAATATCGATGCTACTTATAGTCTAAATTATTTATTATTAATAACTATAATAAGCGCCATAAAGCTCACGTGTTGTTATGGCAGCCTACACTAATACTTACCCTCGAATTAGCTGTTACGCTGACCACTGCAGAAGCTCTTCGCTAGAGATTAGTGTGACGGGTGTTCCCAGTTGTAGGCAAAGACCTTAGTTTGCCTACTTACAAGATTCTGAATACTTTCTACACTACTAAGAAGGAAAACAACCATACGGTCCGTTTGTGAGGCCTGCAGCACCTGAACTGCAACACTAGGGCATTGCGGATCCTTTGGAAAATGAATCGTTGTACAGCTGAGGCAAGGGCAAATCAACCTAGTCATCTGCTGTCAATACAACGTTAAGGGGCCTATTCATCAACAGGAACATGTGCAGAAGCACAACACAAAGGTGTTAGACTGGAATCTGAAAACCCACTGCTCCAGTTAGAGCAAGTCAGTTTTAAACAAAAATCTTCCATTAGGCCGCAACTGCACCATCTTTTGCCATAAGGTAAGGGATGGTGCCTTCTTATGTGAAGACAGCTAGATTATACCTAACGGTAAACAGATGTTTTGTAAGGGTGATGTATAGCTATGTCAAATTTTACATTTTACACTGTAAAACTAAATTAACATCAGACAAAAAAATATGCTTCAAGTGTCAAAAATAGCAGCCGTTTTAAATAGTATTTTATAATTTAATAGGTACTATAAAATACTATTTAATAATGAATGAATACTCAAAGAAGGCAATATAACGGAGCGTTTTACCGATGTAATAACCCTAGTGCCACCAAATTATAGTAATCTGTGGCCACGTTCTTTGGTCTAGCAGAACCGCCAGGAACACCCAACCTACCTGAAGCGTTGCTCAAGCGTCACACGATACTCCCTCGTCCACTGACCTTAATATCCAGTTCATAGTACACCGAAAGGGGGGAAGATCGTACCCTGGCGTGAGAGGGCATCGACACAGGTCCTCGGGTAGGTGGAGCGGGCGCTCCGGCAGGAATCGCACGACCTCTTTCACGGAGGGCTGGATGAGGACCCGCACCGCGGATTGGTGAACGTTCTTGCTTTATGGCTGTTGGAAAAATACTTATTGGTATCTGTCCAGATATTTTGGTGTAAATTATTGGTTAGACAGTCTAGCAAGCCAAAAATACATAAGAGATATCCATAGCAGTCGTGTAAGTTGAACGTCGACGAATCCTACTAAATCTACTAATGTCATAAATGTAAAGTAAAACTTTCCATATTAGATTTACTGAATCACGCCAGCACCGCTGCACTGATAGTTTGGGACGCAGCTAGACTATGACGTGAATGTTAATCGTTCTGAAGAGTAAGCCAGATAATTTTAATTCTGCAAATACATTAATTTTCTGGAACGTCTATGAATAACATGCTTCACTTTAAAAGTTGATATTAAAAAGCACCGTTATAGTTCTTGTCGAGATATTTAGCTTCTAAATGCAAAGTCCAGAGGAAACCTAATAATTTTATAGATTATGATTGATTCCTTAAAATTTTCGTTAGAAGCGCTGTTATCCGAAGACCACAAAACATACGTTGCAAACAAATCCATTTAAGCACTTTGCTGACGGCCGAAACTTATCTTTGCTGGGTTGAGCGTATTTTTTTTTAAAGCTCCTGTTGCCCTCAGATTAGGATTAGATTATATACAAAAATTCGTCGACGTTTAACTTATTCCAAAACTCAAACTAGGTATACAAAATAGAAATATTAGTAGGAAACTTGTATTTTAGACCTTTGGGGTTTGATATCTTAGTAAGCACACTGTTAAATATAGTAGTTAGTCGCACGTAACTCGTAATAGGTGTAAAGAATATTGTCGTCCAATAGGCATATGGTCTTTGTACAGCTTTGGAGAATTGAATTACCGAAAATCCAAAAACAGAACAAATTTTTTTTAAATGACCCGCACTTGGAGTAATTCCTATATCACGAGGGACTTTTCAAACATTCAAACAACGGACACAAAGAACATCCAGACTCAGAACAACCATTTGTGGATAAAAGAACTAGTGAGTATAGGCCGACTTACACAAGGCAAGGTTCTTGAAGCAAGATTTATGCTATTCTTGTTTTAATTGGAACATAAAACAAAAATATATTACAATTACTTCAACAAATTGTTCCTCCTCTAAAGGCGCCTTAACATACATGACAATTACAATTCAAACAAGTTAAACACACTATGTACTATAGGTATACACACTATTAATATAAAACACATTTATAATACATTATCATGCTATGGTTAATACATTCACAATAAAATATGCATAAATAATTCTTACATAATTTACATTAATAACGCCTGCCAATCGTTTATAGTTTATACCAATATGATTCATAACTTTACAGTATATTAAATAATATTAAAACTATATATGTTTATGATATAACACGGCCTATATGATTTCATGCCCATCTTTTCATATTACTTGTAGTTCAGAAATTTACTTGAGTAGGTATAAACTGTTTTACTATTGGGCAAGTTTCTCCTCTAGGTACGAGAAGGGTTAGGCCATTTTACCACGCTGGCCAAATTAAGGTTAGCAGACTATATCGACTAGGTTTTGATCGCGGTGTCGCTTGCGTTAATGTAGATTTTGTCAATAAATTCATTCATCAGGATCAGTATTTTTTTTTGGATTGAAGGAAATTTAATGATTGTGTGTAGAGTAGTTAGGCGGAAATTTATAATATTAAAGTCAAAAATCATTTTTAGTAGTTAGAATAACGGTACCTAGTTATGCGCATGATTATATTCGAATATAGTTATCAGAACGGATACCCAAGTACATAGAATTATCAAGGACGGAGCGCAAGACGTACGTACTCGTGTATCGTTGCAGGTTTAAGCGGTCAGGTTGTCAATCATATTCTATTCAAATATTCTTCTTCTAATTTATATTATTCCGTTCATCGTTTATCGCTATTTTTAAGCGCACTTAACTACGAAAGTCAGAAGTGCATGCCTTGCCCGTGATGCGGTCCGGCGATATCAGATGTACCAGTGATAACCTTACATTTGTACAATATTTCCAATATTCATATAGTATCTAATGTACATTCAATTATATCACGTTGGTCTTACTACCTATTTTATTGTAGAAATACTTACCATTATAAACCTGAACTTCTACCTTGTTTACGAATATGATGATATCATTTTAATCACTACTGCATCTGATTCGAGTTACAATTTGTGAAATTAATTAACTATATTGTAAACTTGGCGGAAAAAGAGCAGCTATGATTTTATTGTCATATTTCCCATAGATTCTATCATAACAGTATTTGATCATGGCAACAGCAAAAGCTTTATCTTTGAATTTCCATTTAACCTAAATGTTAATGCACTGATAAAGTTTATTGTGACTTCAACGTTCATGAGAATTACTTTATGGACTAAATTAACAAGTATATTTTAAACTGTGATATTGATATCGCCCTGTGTCCAAGAGAAGTTTTCAGAAATTGAGGGTACTTACATATACGTAGAACACTCAGACACCACTACCCCTTTCGAGGACTGAACTGACAACAAGTATGATTATGAAATCACACTCATCCCGCTTTTGGATATGAGGCTAGGCATTAATTTATCTGTATCATAAACTCCCACTTTATCCCACAATTTGTATTATACCACATGTGAACAAGGTTAATTGAAACCCAGTTTTTAACGGGCTACTTCCTTCCTAATTCAACAGACATATTATAGGGTGTCTGAGTCACGTTACCTCGGGAAAATTTACAAGCATGTATAGCATCACTCTTGCATTGCCACCACGGAGTTAGCCAGAAATATATTTTGCCCATATTTTGCCACTTATTCATGTCTCTAAGGACCAGTCCATTAATAAACGTTATGTACCGACAGACTGTCATGCAGAGGGTCTCGGGTTCGAACTCACGTCACGCACCTCTGACTTTCGGTTGTTATATGACTTTTCGAAATTATGTGCGTATTGATTGACAATTATCGCCTGCTCCGTGCCTCGGAGAGCACGTTAAGCCGTCGGTCCCGGCTGCCATGAACATCTATGGCAGTCGTTACTGGGAAGTCAGTGTCCTATAATATCCTGACACTGGTCTACCCTTAGGGTATCGTTAGCCTTCGGGTTGCGGAGGTCAGGTGGCAGCCGCTACGTGTAAAAATTGATATCCAGTCAAATCCGGTTAGACTAGAAAAGCCGACCCCAAGTGACTTGGAAATAATAAATGTCTAAAGTCGAAAACCATAATGTTTAAATAAAACATTGTCACATTTAATATACTGCGCTCACCATTTTGCAAGCTATGCAGTTGCTTCTTTGTCAATAGCGTTTTAATTCATAAAAATATTATGGAGCAACAATGCATCCTTGATGAAGTCTTGAAATAATTAAACAGGAAATATATTTGCTAGTCTGTCAAACGGGTGTAGTAGGGTAAAATTTGTAGTTAAACAAATACATTAATGAAGCAATGCTAATATTTTCCCAATATCAATAACATTTTAGAGAATTTGCTATACCGAGTTTTAACAAAACGTATCAAATGCTCTACTACAGTACATAGCAGCTTCCTAATTAACAACGCACTACCGCATTGAGGAATCAAACGGTGTGGGATGATTGACGGCCTCGTAGCAATAATTCATACGATTCATTCATCAGTGAGTCAACTTTTTTGTAGTTATACTATTTTTGGCAAAGTTAAATTAGGGCTACTTAATTTGTGTCTCAGACAAAATGATTCAATCAGATTGTACGTTTAGTTTTATCGCATAAATTTATCTTTATTTCTTTGAAACAACTACGCGAGATAAATATTTGGAAGACTAGTAAATCGCAACAAGAAATTAAAAAAAAAATCATTTCCTCTTTTATGTCTGTCTGTTTTATGTATGTCTTTTATGTCCCTAAAACAAATATAAAATACTAAATGACTATTACAACTTTATTATTTAAAAGACAAAGGCACCGATCTGTACCAAACAAATAGTCTTACTATTTATTCGATCTTAAATGTGTCTTGCAATTTGTATACACTGTAGGTTAGAACTGCTGTTGGATAGGGCAAAAAATAATAACACATTACAATATCGCTTTATTTTACCAATTCGTAATCATAAAATATCTTCCCACAGCAACGTAGCAACTAGAAAACACAATTTTATTAATATAACCATAAAAACTTACACATGTTAGCATACGCACATGTACCAATTTGACCCGGTTCGTCAATTGGCGCATTACCTAATTTGTTTAAAAAACAACATATGGGCCTCCAAGGTCCTACTCCTAATGCTAACCAGTACGTCATGACATGGACATCAAACTTATGTAAGTTGTACAAACATTTGCTTGCATGTGCGGATGGCATGTGTTCGGAATTTGAGGCCTCATCTTGACGAAACGAAAACTCAAGAAACTGGTATACTTAGATCTAGTATAGTACACATACCTAGAGCCATTAATTTAACTAATATCTGTCTGTCAGTTTAATATAGGGTAATGTGTCTGATGGAACTGTATCCCAAACAAATGTATTTGAAATCATATTATAAGAATATAAGACAACGGCTCTAAATCGCGTTGATGATTTATTTTTCTTAAATAAAAAGATTACTAGCAATTTGCTTTTAATAAAGGTTAAAGGTTTAATAATTTGGGATTATATAAAGGTAATGAGTAAGAGAATAAATACATATTTATTTATATATTTGTATGTGTACAAGTCACAAAAATCTAAAATGTTTATCATATTATAAAATTCTATTATCACATACAAACTTAAATTCTAGCTATAGCGAACACCTAACCGTAAGGTCACTAGTCAGAGCGATCTTATATGAACCCAATGCGCCTATATTATCTATCGAATTTCAAAAATGTTGCGTATGTACCTACATCACGGTGAAAAATGAAACTTACGTGCTTGCGATTGCTCCATTATGTTTTCAAAATAATAATCCAAAATATATTCGTTCATATCAAAGGCATATGTCCAGGAATGGGAAAATAAAAGACGATATTACTGTTCTAACCTCAGCAAATTTGCTCTAATATAGGAAAGAAGTAAAATTTATATTATATACTAAATTGTACAAGTGATCAAACGTTCATCGGTATGGAAAGAACAACGGAACCTTGAATAAATCCAAGATATGTGACTGCAACCGGCGGAAGCGGTTAGGCCTAGTTATAACCAGCACATTTTTGAACTAGAACAAGGAATATAAAAGCATGGTTGCCATTTTTGGGCTCTACCTTTATAGACTTTGCTTCTGATCCATGATTCATTTACAACATAGCAAGATTGCCAAACATAACTATAAAAATTATGCTTGGTTGATTAGTCTAAAGTATAATATTATGATACAACAATACCAATGACTTAATAATCATCTAATAGACTTTAATAAATTTGTTTTCAGAGCTGACAGCGCGGCTCATCAGCTCTCTACCAAAGACGAATATTGCATGCAAATATAAGACAAAGGAGCAAACTAATATAAATAGCGATAAAGTCACACCTTTTGATGCCAATTTGTGGATCTTAATAGCAGATTGATACAAAGTTACTGCAAAGTATGTATCGAACATCCTTTGTGACCAGAACTTTTGTATGAGTATGGTCCGGGTACTACATCAAGAAACGAATCCTTTACAGACAGTTTTTAGACAGTTAATTTTTCTTTTAGTTTCCGTTCGTAGCTACGAACGGAAACTAAAAGAAAAATTAACTGTCTTTACGTAAACTAAAACATTTGAATTTAAAAACGGCTAGATTTTTAATATAAGAAAGACGTAAAAGAATTTACTTTGACGATTTCGAATGTAGATAAATCATACGAGATGTTTCAAAACTGTTAGTTTTGGAGATAACTGACATTTAGAATTTGATCGGTTTGTGGTTGATTTTATATGGATCACGTAAAGTTGGTATTTCTGATTTCTGAGAGAAAATTAATAAAATATTGAATCGAATGGCATAAAAGCGAATGAATCATAAAATCTGAATTATCGTGTCAGTAGTAAATACTACTGACACGATAATTCAAATGCCAAACGCTTGGCAAATGCCAAGCGTTTGGTAAATCAATAATAGCCTAATGATACTTCCTGGGGTTTACTGCAACTTAATCTCATATGTCACATCAAAAGGTTTCAAAAAACAAAGTCATCCCTTAACGGTGTAAGCTAAAGAATCAGAGATTATCTTGTAAAAATATCTTGCCAAAATATACGAGTGATTAGCGCTGCACTAAGTAGCTACCAAATAATATAAACTAAAAACAGAAAGTGAAAATGGTCATCAAGATCCGTTCAAAACTTTCGTGTTGTTTGTCACCGTCTCGAGTATATTTAGCAATGCCCAAAACTGGCTGAAACGAGAGCAATAACGGGCAGACAAGATTCAACAAGAAATAACCTATTGGTGTAAATATCCGCCCGCCTTCTGTCACCGAAAAGCAATATAGTAAGGTTACAACAAACAAGCATCTAATTTATTAAACTAACAATGTACGAAGTATCTAACCGTTACTCGGGTGACCTTAAGAGTGACAATGTGGCGTTAACACTTTTGTTCCACCAGAGGCCACTAAACGAGTAATACTTGAATTCTCGACACTACGCCGTGAAAGCTAACGTCTTGATGTTTACATATGCGAAATCATTGTTGAAATATTCGAGAAGTCTACACAGAATAATTTCGGTACCTATACTTAAGTGGAAAACTTTCTTATAAACTGCTTTAAAGACTCGAGGTACATATTGACTGAAAAATCTATAAATTAAGGTGTGAATTTCAAGGTAATTCTACTTATACATTGATCTTTGTCCAGCAATGCGAAGATGCAAAGTAAATATACGTATGTTACCAACGAGTACGTATAATATATTGAGGAAAATTCTCATATTTTAAGAGTAACGTCACTTAATGCCACGTGTGGTCCTAATTTGAAGTTTAAATTGAATTACTTTGTTACATAACACTTGTCTACAACGCGACTTAGAGCTAAATCCAAATATAGTTATGTACCATTTAAATAAATTTAATATTTCCTTAACATTATTATTGCTTAAGTAACGATATTGATACGGCCAAATAACCAATAGACGATAAGTTTTTATCCTGTAAAACAGGTCGGTAATATTTACAGGAAACCGAACCTTGAGAAATAGCGTATTTTTACGTAAACTTGATAAGGTATGAATGAGTGAAACAAATCGGGAACGTTTCGCCAGTCAAATTACGAAGTGTGAATCGAATGACACAAGAGCCAAAAACAGAATGGCATTACATAAGATTCTAATGTACAGTCAATAGTCAAAACACATTTATATGATAGAAAAAAGGATACGAAAACAGCTTACATTACTACATACTACATAGTAACGGGTAAGGACTGCCGTTAAACTAGTTTGTATATTTTGGTTCTGTACTCATTCTTATCGTACATTTAGAACTATATTTGTCTGAAGGCGTCATGTCATTCAAATGAATGTTTTAAATTAAACTGGATAAACTAAAAGTTGACAACGAATCCTTTAACAGTTCGGAACTTGATAATTTGTCAGAATAAATAGAAGCGATGCTCGCAATGTAATGCTTTAAGGCTGTCAACCAGGTCCAAAACGATCCAAGAAGCCCAAGGTCATATACTCGTTCTTTTGTATTATTTGTTATTTGCGAACAGTTCAATCATATAGCGATAGACACGAATTTCTAAAATGGTTTGGTAATTTAGTGTATCATAATATGATCCTCCGTCATAAATGGGGTTACCAGTTTCCGTCGCAGAAAGAAATACCCAAACTCGGAACAAATATCAAATATTTGAGGCTAACGGGAGCAAACAAGACGACAATTTCTTTGCACCATTTAGGTCGCTGAAAACGATCTCTAGAACGGCAATGAACTTTTATAAGTTATGAAATGTCGATTCGTTCGTTTTTGTTTAAGGTCACTATGAAATAATAGTGAGTAGTATCACACCCCTGTTGATGCAAGCGACCATGTGCTATGGTTAACAGCTTCCCATAAAGCAGGCCGTATGCTTGTTTACCGCTTTTGTATTATTGACGAGGTATAGATTATGCTACGACTATTTAATACAGATAATAAACTTTAAAACTCACTTGATTTAACTATCATCTCTTCAATAAGTAGCAATGCTCTTATTGGACAGAAGAAAAATGCTGTTTTTGAGCCACTAGTAGACTGATGATTTAGTAAAAGCAAACGATAATGATAAAAACTATGTGCATAAAGTATTTCCAGTGCTATCAACTCAGGTGTTTCTATCGATTTTTCATTTAGGTCTTAAAGTCACATCAACTAAGTTACTCTTGCAAACTTACTCTTTAATTAAAGGTAGGTACACTCTTTATGAGAACGCTGACTACGCTGGCAAGCAAGGTACTTTGCCTCTAATCCTTTAACCTACTAATATTTTACGTGCGAACGTTTATGACGATGTTTCAACGTTAGATACTCTATGAGACATAAAACAGATAGACCCTGCATGAAGAAATAGAATTGATCTTGGGCCGCTATGGCCTTCCATGGGAACCACGTGGGCAAAGCTGCGTGCAGAAGCTAATCTTAACTAATATACGAATATAAGTTTATTTGTTTGTTACGCTTTCACGCCCTAATTACTTGACCGATCATCATAAAATTTCGCATACACGTTGTCAGCGATGCAGGAAAGGACATTTCATTCAGAAAAAGGTACTGTTCTGTAGCGGTAGGTAGTATCTTAGGGTTGCTAAAAGGGTTGTAAAGGGTCTGAAAGAGAAAAAGTTGACCTTGAGTCCACCATATTCATAGCCAGTTTCACTTAAACTGACTATTGGTGCAAATAATCTAGTAGAATTGCATGCACGAGCATGTGTGAGTATAAATAACACAACTAGCTCGGTAGTCGGTACATCAACACAGTCTAAATTTAGTTACTACGCAATTTACTGGAAAGCAAAACAGCCACATGTGACTGCTAGCTACCACAAGTTTCCGTTCTCTGAAGATACGATGTTTACATAGTTCGATAATAAAGAAATATGGTTCGTAAGTTGATCATGTTATTATATTTTATGGCTTAGCAACAAGGGTCATTCAGATCGAATTGCTTCCTAATAAAGTACCTAATCTATACTTATATTATAAAGCTGAAGAGTTAGTTTGCTTGAACGCGCTAATCTCAGGAACTACTGGTTCGAATTAAAATATTCTTTTAGTGTTGGATAGCCCATTTATCGAGGAAGGCTATAGGCTATATAACATCACGCTACGACCAATTGGAGCAAAGCAGCAATGAAAAATGTTGCAAAAACGGGGTAAATTCTCTTATCTTATATGAAGCAGACGAAGTTGCGCGGGTAAGCTAGTAGTTTTTAATATAATGGCCAGTTTTCCACATTTGGATTTTTCAGTTTCAATTTGCTTTCTCATCCTAACTATATTATAAATGCGAATGTGTGTGTTTATTTGTAACGGTCACAAGTCCTAGTTACTCGACCGACCATCATGATATTTCGCATACACATTGTCAGAGAAGGACATAGGGTACCGACCTATTATCCAGAAAAGAAGTACTGTTACCGAGGAATAGCAAGTAAAGTAATAGCTTTTAATATAATGGTCGATTTTCTAATTCGTTTTTAGGTGATTAGAGAGTATTAAAACCCATTGTTACCATATATTAATTTTTTTTAAATAGAGGGTTGCGTACAGCTTACTTATAGATTACACTGGGCAACAAATTTTTAAATATTTTCTGCAGCATTAATTTTGTTACTGGTTTAGAAAAACACCTTTATCAGTCATACCCGAAATGCATTTACTTTGTATGGATTGACTCTGGTTCTTGAGATATTCAACATAAAGAACGGTTCCATCAGGACAATAGAACAATGAAAGAAAGATGGCCGATGGGACAGCCATATTATGATGTCAGACTATAACTTGAGTTTAATAAGGGATTGTCCTGAACATAAACACAATAGAAAAGCTTACAGATAAAGCTTTTTCTAATATATTTCTTTATGATTTTTTATTAATAGCGTATGTATTAAGTTTTCTTGTCGTCATTATATAGCCGCTTCTAAAATATATATTTAATTTGTAATTGTATTTTTATTCGACCTTTCAGTCATATAGTTATAAAGTCTTATCTCATAAACCAGAGTCAATTTAACAAATCTGATATTTTTTCGTATTCACTTATATCTCGTATTCGTATATGAACTTACACAAAATTGAATTCAACTTACCATGCCGCAAAATGACTGTTCCCCCGTGCTATCAACACTTTTTAGCAATAACGTTCGTAATCCCACTCTCCGACTAATATTATAAATGTAAAAGCTTGTAAAGGTGTTTGGATCTTACTTAATTACGGCTAACGTATTCAGATAAATCTTGGCACACGGATAGATCGTGTTATGAATTAATACATCGGATACTTTTTATACAGGTGTGCACGTTTCACTGTACACACGGGCGAAGCCGCAAGCATAAGCTAGTAATCATCGTAAATACTCGTTGTATGCCGACGATACTTCGTCTGTTAACTAGCATAGTTTTTAAGTTTCATGAATTTAATTTACAGAGAAATCGTTTTTGTTATAAGGACGCGCTAAAGGTCGGCTTATGAGTAATGCCTGAAATATTCAGTTAATAGATAGCAGCACAATGTCAGTCTCATGCTTGTTAGTAAATAATTAAAATGTTTCACACTATATCCCTAAACCCAGTATAGAAGACACCATAAATTAAATATCCAAAGGTTTTATTTAAAATATCTCTAATCCATAGGTTGTTTAGTGACATAGAAACTAAAACATAATAGTTTTAGCTGAAACATCGTATTTTGTAACTGTATTTTGCTAAAAAACAATATGTTTTCGTCAAACAAACGGGATTTGGCGCCGCAAACCAAACTTAATCTTCAAACATGGAACTAAAATTTGATGTCTGTCTGAACTGGGAATGGTATGTACATAATATGTGGTATTAATAGATTTGTAAACTAACTATCTTGATGAGTCCAAGAGTTCTGTATAATGTGGGGGCCGAGACTCCAGACAGGCACACCAAAATGCTCCCTAAGACAGGAACTGTTGCTGTTCTTCATAGCCTCAACCATAATTTTGGATGTCTTCCCAACATTGTCAGAACGCTTCACAAATGCTGCAATATCAACTCCACAAGTCTCGTTGACAGCTCTTCGACATTCTGTGGCAGAGTATGGTGAGAGCTTGTCCGTGTGGGTGCTTGAGCTGCATATTTCGTTGATTAACTCTAGGAAGGCCATATCCTTTTCGAATATCACCTCACAGCATCCTGTTGGGAATATCAGTAGGAAGAAATTGCTTGCATTTACATACAATATATAATTCATATTCAGTATTGATAGGTCAATGCACTTAACATAGGATCATTTAGGAGACAGATTGTTGCAAAAATCGAAGATTAATAATAATTACAATAATACAGACACCTAATTAGAAATTGGAGAAGAATTTCCTAATCATACTAGCTACATAGGATTTTTATTATAATTAATTATAAGGAACAGTTATTTAGTAGATTAAAAATCTACTAAATAACTGTTCCTTATAATGATTCTGCAATATACTGGGTATGAAGGGTTGCAATATATCTTTATATTATACACTGTTAAATGTATGTACATTGTAAATGTTTAATAAATATACTGATTTTGAATGTAATCCATACTAACATTTTAAATAAGGAAGTAACTTGGTCTGTCTGTTTAGATTATAATGAAATTTGAAAGAAGAAAGATTTTAAAATGGGCTAGGTACCTTTTATCTCAATATGCAGTGGGCAGAAATAGTGTTTAAATTACATTCAATATCACCATGCATTTATTGACTATCATTACACAAATACTTTTAAATAATTTAAATATTTACTGTAATATGTTTATATACAAACAGTTGTATCCTACTTACTGTAAAAATTAATAAACTATAGTAGCCCATAATAATAAATGATATTTATTTCCTTGCTACTGTGATACTAGGATCTAATTTAAAATTATAAAAGCAATAATGAAATCTTAATGCCGTAAATCTTGAAACGGCATAAGACAATCATATTAGGTATAAAAAACATTTTTAAACTGAACCATAGAATCATTTTGCTGTGTTATGCAGACACATATTGTGTCTTTCTTTACTTGTAACATACTGAAACAGCAGTCTAAAGGGCTTTATATCCCTGGAATTATAAAGACCACAATTTAAAGGCATAGCATATGCCTAATACATGAGCAAGTTTATTACATTGTAGCAAAAATTATGAAAAGATTTTCTCATAGCTACTATAAAGCATCTCAGAAAAGGTAAATTGTGGTACAAAATATAGAATCTTTAAATATTCCACGCATGAACAGCTACTTAAATTGATTATTTTGAAGCAAATAGTAAAACCTGATGTTTAACTGACAAACAGGCAATGAGAATTGTCTACCACGGCTCATACAAGAGATGTATATCAAAATATTGTTGTAGACAATATTAATATTAGTATTGCTGCAATAATTTTCCATGGTGGCATTATCAACAACTCTTATCACAGTTATAATTATAAATTATTACTATTTATATTAATTATAATGTTTTCCTGGTAAGCTACAAATATTACAACATAGAAATAAATGAATATACAGTTTAAATGTTGAATTTCTTATTTTGAAATTGAAGGAGGTGTTACTTTATATATTATGTATAGGCATCCTACAACTTCCACACCATATAGTGTTGCTTAAATTGTTTGCAACACTGGGGCATAACAATTCTTCGGTAGTTCAGATCTACTATAGGAAGTAGCATTTCCTATGGTAGTGGTATTACTTATCTTTTAACAGAAAAATAAAATAGTACCAAATACAAAGTCTACTTTTATATTTTTATAATAAACTAATTATTGATTAAAAGCAGACTTATTTATGATAGAAGTTTAATATTTGTTAAGTAGATAATTAAATTATTATAAACTCTTCAAGACATGTAATTTTATTATTTAAATTGATAATTGTATTGCAATATTTTGTAATAGGTACATATTCAAAACGTATGACTGACACAAAATTAATACCTATCAACAATAAACATTATCTAAATGATTATAATTTAAATATTAAAAAGTCTTACAAAACACACAGCTGTGTTTGTCTTACTGCTTACTATTTACTTAATTATTAAAATGGAAATTGAATGGTTTATAGAATGAATATGCAATCTTTATAAATAAGACGATTCTTGTGTACATGCCAGTACCACATTCCAATCAGATCTTTCGTAAATATTAAATGCGCAGAGTCAACAGCTGGACCGCGACGTATTTGCACAGATATATCTTGTTCTTGCGAACAGCAAACATACTGTAATCACCGGATTTTACCCATCTAATGTGCTTTAAACATTTATATAACCCAAAATATGACATCAGCTGTAGCTAATCGTGCCAGTGATAATTTTACAGCCGTAACCGGCGTATAATTAGATTATAATCTTCATAAAGTGAACTAAAACGCTCGCTTTCGTCACGGCGCGTCCAGCGATATTGACATTGAGCTTGTGTTAAAAATACCGACGTTACCTGCCTCCCGGTCGAACTGGTTCGGCTTGAGCTGCTCCCGACTGGGGCCCATGATCAGCGGCGACAGGATCCTAGGCCACAACACAGCGAAACACCCAACAACTATCACAAGAACGAACATCGTCTTCCGCGGACCCAACACCTCCTCGTTCGCCATTCTGTCGTCGTGTTTTCGTATCGTTTCGTCACGCACGTACACAGCCGATCGCACTCTACGGGAACATCGTCGTGTGTGATATAAATAAAGATTTTCGTCCCACGTCCCGCCCGTGAAGAAAGCGCGCAATGACAGCTGTCAGACGCGCCCTCTCCCGGCGAAAACACTACGGGAGCGATCCGAATTTTCTTCGTTACGGGAGCGTCCGCAATTTTCCGTCTTCATTTGCAGAAAGCCGGTGGATTGAGCTGGCTCGAAGTGACACAGCCGTATATTAACGTCAAACAGCTATGCCGACTTCTTGCCTTCCCAGCCACCGGCTCGGATTCTTCTGACGTCCAAGTCGACCGTACAGCATTACAGTTCAAATATTGACAGAGTGAATTAACGTTTGCCGGGCGAGCGCGGCGCTCGGTGGGCAGAACTCGGAACAATATGCCTGGGCGCGGAGGCGGCGCCGGCTAATAACCCGTCCCCACCGCGATGAGGACTACACGCGCCAGATGAATACTAATTAGACACTTTGTGTAGGTACTTGTCGTTTAGACGACCGTGCCTTAGGTAAAAGTTTGTATGCTTGAAGGGCTGTAACGTTTCTGGTATTAAAAACACGTGCGTGCTTCTTAATTTTCAAATATTTTCAGTTTGCGCGTCGCCTACGCAGCGGATGATGTCTAATCGGGTCAGAGTATGACATAGTGTAATGTAAATTTTAACTGTATTGCGGAAAACATGAATTATTTACATGCACTCTGCTTAGTATACATTCATAAATCAATATGAATGGATACCTAACAAGCAATAGAGGAAGTGTTGTTATTCCCTTCTATAAACAACACCTAGTTAGAAATACTCCACATACCTATCAATCTTAAATTTATGGATTTTCGATATTTTTGGTCTGTTTATCAAATGTTGAGGTTGCCTATCAGCAAATAGCTAACAGAATAATTAAAATATCGATCCTGCTATACGATAAATGTGTGGATTATAAGTATACATAGCAGTAAGTAGTATCCACTTTCCCAATTTTATTTTGCAGACAAGTAAACACCTAAAATATGTTTCTTTTTATAGCTAGTATAATAGCATTTTCAAAGATTCATTTAATTAATTTGTCTGTCAAGTTATATAAATCTGCTTATAGATCGACCTATCTGCTTAATTATTATAAACATCATTAAATTTAAAATATATCTCATTGCTAGCTTTTACTCGTCATTTTACTTACATACCTAATAAAAAGCCGTTGCTAGCCCATACCTAGTTATTCCTTGGCCTATCACAATGCCAAAAATCACATCGATCCGCTGCTTTGGTGCTGCGTAATTGGATAATCCTACAAACACATTTGGCATTTATTTATAATATTAGTAAGGAAGGAAATGGACTACCCGGGATGAGCCGAAAGCCATAATGTATTTAAGCCGATACACTGTTCCTCTTGGATATTTCATATTGGGAGTTAATGTAATTTGGTGCCTTTGTCAGTCACAATAACCAAGCTTTTACGCAGGGTAACACATTTGCAGTAAAGCATAAAATAATAACAGTTCGTTTTAAATTGCAATAGTCCATAGTATGTAGTTGTTGTCATGAACACTCAAAAATTATCATGGGCTCTTGTTTGAGTTTTTGCCCTTAGGCCCTTCATTATTTACAGTTATGTACAATTTATACACGACCGTTACCACATGTGGGCAGTAACCCTAGCCTTCGTCTCGAAGAATCCCATCACGAATATGTGTTCTTTAACATGTCTTTAACATGTAGAGGCGTTGTCTTATAGCGATGGCGATGGATGCTCACAAATTTTTGGCTAACTTATTTTCCTTTGATCACCCTTCAGGCTTGAACTTGATGTTACGTATCTGGTACTTCAGACTTTCTGTAGCAAAGCAAAATTGGCTTTGATAACAAGTTATCTACTATTACTATATATCAGAGTGCTTTTACCCCTTAGTGCCTACAAGCAAAGCTTCGCCTAAAACTCTACTACTATTTAATATTAAGTACAAATGCAGACTTTTGCCAAATGCACCACGGAACAGAGAGATCGTGTTATGTCCTCTCTCTTCTAGGCATATCATTTACAAAGTTTGCTATAAGTACGCAACAACGTATTTACTAACAATATTTAACCAAAACAAAGAAATAGGCCATAACTAATGTAAAACAACGACACACTATGACTCATAATCGTTTAGGAGATAAGCAAAGGAAATCGGGCTCCGTGCAAACAGATTTTTATCTCACAACCGTCTGCAGGTGGACACAGGATGCAAACAACTTTTTTTTTATTTAGTCAGTAGCTATGATAATTTTTTACACAGTTTATCACTAGTTAATGTTTAAACGCGGTAAAATCAGAGGAAGGAAGACCTCACTTGTTTTTATTTCGGTTTAGTAATAAGTACCTACTTAAGTATTATATTGTGTGAATGTGACTGCTGTGCTCGAGGTTTTGCGTTCAATTGCAGGGCTGGTCCAAGTGTTATTGTTAAGACATTTTTAGAAACTGCCCGGTAGACGGCAATACCCTTGCTTGCTGTCCTATTATGTGAGATCTTAAAACATAACTGACGAAATATAAGTAGGTATACCTTTTACAGCCAAGGATCTTTTTACCCCTTTGGGATACAGACGTGATAGATACTATATAGAAATGTAAAGGTAATGAGCTAAAGTATCTGATGGTAAGTGGTAACTGCGGAGAGCGGAACACAGTAATTGATTATTTATTAATGAAAAAAATCATAGTCATAACGATAATATATGTTTAAATCTACGATAAAAAGAGGCCCTGTTAAGTGTACCCTAAATATAGAAGATTATGTTGACATAAATAAATTAAGTGATGTCAGGTTCATAGCAAGTGGAAATCAAGGGCCATGCTGTACCGTCGCGTGTGCAATAATTTTGAACGTGCGGGACCGATACTGCTATACACTGTAATTCGCTGTCTCGTTCACTTATCAGTGCTTTCCTGGAAATGTACTAAATAGTTCAATAGGCATGTATTGCACTCACATTTAACGAATAACGTTTTCTTCGTATGTATCCATGATCCCATGTGGTAGGTGGCGAGCTTATTGCCGTTTTGCGAACACATTTTTTAACTTCAATGATAGTTTGAAACCTAGACCTAGTTTCACGATGAATTGTAAAAGCATAAGTGCTCGAGAAGTTAACTAGGCAGTCCATTCCAATAAAAAGTGCCTATAATATACTTAATCCTAATCATGTATATATCGTGAAATATACGTTCTAGTACTTTTTAGGGCGTTATTTGAATAGAAAGCTTCAGTAGGTAGCTTTCATTCAGCACTAACCTACTTAGTTATATTTTACCTAATGCTTCGGCGAAATGTCTGTAGTACGAGTGTACGGCCTATGGTAATTCACTCACGATGTGCTGCATTACTCGAATAAATGAAATTTCGTGCGAGGGGACAATAAACATTGTTTTCAGCTAATTTCGGGTCATGTAACAGTCTAAAGATTCCGGAATGCAGGGAAAATCAGAGAGAAGCTCTAGTTATGTATTTTTTGTGGTTCAGGCTTGAGGGAAATGATATCAATAGGTATCGCTTTCTGTCTTGCCATAAAGATGAATAATGTTGCCTAATTATGTATCTAAGACTAGTTTGAGGATTATGTGCTATTGCTGTCAATTACGCCCATTTTTATTACTTATTCTGCTCGTCGAAATCAAAAAAGAGCAGTGGCCTCCACACCATCCTCATAGCAGCCGAGGTGATGTTGAGGTCCCTACTTTGACAGCCTGAGAAGGTGCTTTAACACGCCCCGCTTATAGGACCCAGGATTGGAGTAAGAAGGAAACACATGCCTTGGCAGATAATTCCATGCCTTGATTGTACGGCACAGGTATGAGGACACAAACTTGTTGGTACTTATATTTGTTTTACCTTGTACTTATATTCTTGATTATCCAGGTGTACCTACCTACCAAAAGAGCTTCATACATACAAATCTCACGACAATGAATAATGCGTCATGACATTTCGTTTTCTTTATTAATCTGAGTTTTACACCTACTTTGCACACTTGTTCGCCATAGAGAAGATAAGATCTATGTTCGAAACACATTTTAAAATCACTGGCTAGTAAGAATAATAAATGAGGTAATAAATGTCCAAACCTCTTTTGATGTAGCAATTCAAAGAGATTTTGTACCTTTTAGAGCGGTCTCTTTCATGTAAACCTAATGAAAACGTTCTGTGAGGCACAGCTAAAACATAAAATGCAAGTATTACCTATTCTACACAAATCTAATCATATAATTTATTGCGAAACTGAAAGTTTAGTCGTTAAGTGCTAATGTCGTAGGTAAAATAATAGTGTAGGTATTTCGGATTAAACGTTAATGTTCTTTAAAACTTTTAAATAAACTTACTTAGTAGGTATACGAGTATATACCTATACATATATTCTTTATTCGAATTTATTCGGAACAGCTTC
Source organism: Catocala nupta (assembly GCA_963675205.1). Lineage (NCBI taxonomy): Eukaryota > Metazoa > Arthropoda > Insecta > Lepidoptera > Erebidae > Catocala > Catocala nupta. Next base: position 22,829,554 of record OY776096.1, on the reverse strand, counting down.
CCTGTTTAAAACAAATTTGTTTGTTTCAGAAAACAAATATCATTGTTTCCAGTCATCGAACTTTCGCAACCCAAAGTAGTAGACCATTTTCATATACCTATAAGTAAATATATTTCTAAACGTTTAGTGAAAGCTGGCAGTTCGTAATAAGAGTCAGTAGAAATTTCTAATAACAATTTCATAGGTAAACCGTCTTTCAAATTTATCCAGTAGTTTCATATAGGCCTACTTACTATATTAAATCAAACTACATACATCCATAAATTCAGAAAGTCACAGCACCTGTACTAACATTTAAAAAAATGGATTCCTAAAAAAACCATAGAGTACAAAAGGAAGTCACACTAGCAAAATAAGCGTGGTATACCGTACCTGCTCTTTGTAAGGAATACAAATTCGCACAATAATCTACATCCTCGTAGTGTTATAAACAGCTGAGGTGGTGATAACTGAACCTTTACTATCAACTAACTTCATTGTTATAAATATTTTAAGGATGATATTTGTTCAAAATAAAATTGTTTCTACGTTTATGTAGGGTCCGTCAAGACTCAATAAGCGATAACTTAATAGCTCGTTCGCGTTTGAGTGCAAATGTAAGTATGTTATTAAGTTATTATGTATAAGTAAAAGTAATCGTAATATTTGCCTGCTTTTGAAATATCCTATCATTTCAAAAGCAGGCGAATAATACGATTATTTGCCTGTTATGGGCATGGCTAGCGCTCTGGGCGGTCGCCCAACCGCGCCACCGTTATCCTAACGCCTGCCGCAACTATACAGGGTGATTTTGAAATCGTGTAATTCCTTTTAACCACGCATTCTACTGGTGATATAGAATAACCCTGACCATATTTTTTCTTTATTAGAATAATGGTTTCGGCAAAATTAGAGTACAGATTTTTTTCATGAAATGATTTCAAATAGTCATATTTTAACAACCTTTTTTTTTTTTTTTTTTACTTGGGGGAATGCAATGACTCATATCCCTCCGCGGGGGCGGGCGGAGGGATTATGTCGGACTCGCCGGGGTAAAATAAAGATGTTGAAAAGATAATGTACCTCCCGGAATACCGACTAAACCTACCACGGTGTTCCTCGACAAAACCACTATCGACGGGGCCGCGCGAATCACTTTCGCATACGGTCGCGACTCCGCCGAGGTTTCGGCCCGCCGCACTGTGGGCTGAAAATCGACCTCCATAGACATAGAAATGAAAGTTGCTAGATGTTCGTTTTGTTGACGGATATGGCTTCTATTAGCTATTATACACATAACAATGTCATCTGAGCTAACTCCGCACAAAAATGAATTTATTATAAGGTTTTTTCGAAAAAAATGTATGGAGCTAGCATGAAAAATCTGAATATCTCTGAACTTGCAAGGAAAACCGTAATATCCTCAGAGATGGTTATAGGACTAATTATTTGTGATTTTTTGACATACTTCATATAACGGTACCTGCTGCAGATTTTTTTTTTAAAATCATCTTATTTTTAATTAATTTTTTTTAACATTAAACGATTTGTTTTGGTGTATAAGTAAAGAAACAACACGTTATATGCATATAATACTAAATCTTCGCCAGTTATTTGTTAAAATATCAAGAAAATTATTTTTGCCTAACATAGTATATATGTTTTAAAACAGTTAATTGGATACCATTACTGAACTTTGCATACAGGTAAACTACTGAATAATAAATTAGCCTTCTAATGAGTTCTGAATAAGAGATTAAGTGATTTGCAATATCGCACAATGGTAACTACGGATTACACTAATTAAAATCTTACAGGTAAGTACATAAGTAACTTAAATAGTTAATTAGATATGTTACGAGTTCTAAGAAATATTTTCGACAACTGTCTAATGAGGTCGTTAACTAATGTTGGACTGAAATATAAAATGGTTAACATTTTGCATCATAATTTAGTTTATTCTAAGCTTTGTTATCCCTAACATATCACTGTGAAATTTTATAATGGAAAGTTTAAATACCAATTTAGACCTATTCGTTCTTCTAAAATGTAAGAGTACTTCATTTGATCATGAGGTATTGTTTAGTGAAGTTATATCACGCCTAGACGTTTGTCTTTCCGTTGAAGATCAAGTGACTCTAAAAGAATTTTGTCGGAGATTTGTACGAGCTGCATCACAAAGGTGGCAAAAATCTCACCGAATTCTTGATACTTTTAGAAAACAATACGAAATTTGGCTGCAAGCAACTATCGATTGGCCAAGTTGTATAAATTTAGTCGCTCAAGAACCAACTGTTGCTGAGGGATCAAGATCAATCTCTCCAGAACCCTCAACATCATACTCTGTTGGTACAATGACAAAGAGGTCACGAAAACCATTCGAAGATCTGGAAAGCAAACAGAAGAAGAGAAGATCTGATGAGCATAAAACTGACAATCCCAGTGAATTGGCATATACAGCAGCAGCGCGTTTTAAGGAAGAAGTTTGTGAGGATATCGCATCTGTAATCGAATATATGCTGAAACATCCTGAAGCAGCCTCTAAAATTAAGGAAACGCTTAAGCAACCGGTGAAAACTATCTTATTTACACCAGAAAAAGCACTTGGATTACTCCTTTCATTAAAATTATCAAAGTGGCAATACATCACTTTACGAGAGTCAGCTATTCGGGAAGGTAGAAAGGATATTTATCCATCCTACTATAAAGTGCAACAAACCAAGCTGGCATGCTATCCTCCGAAGCAATCAGTGTTAGTGACCGATTCATCGGCAAGAATAACCCTTCAAGCTTTACTCGACATTACGGTCAAAAGAATCCTCCAAAGTTTTCCTAACGATGATGTGCAAAATAAGGATTTAAAATTGATATCTAAATGGCGTTTCGATGGTGCGTCAAACCAAAGCCGATACAAGCAGAAAATGGATAGCGATCAAGACGATTCAAGTATTTTCATGACTTCCTTGGTGCCACTAAAACTGACTGATGGAGACAATACTTTGTGGATGAACCCAAAACCATGCTCAGCAATGTATTATCGTCCAGTTCAATTTACTTTTGTGAAGGAAAGCGAAGCAGTAGTCATCGAACACAAACGACGAATGGATGAAGAAATTAAGGCTCTCATTCCTACAGAGTGCAATAATAGAAACAGGGTGAATCATCACCTAATGATGACAATGATCGATGGTAAAGTCTGCACGTATTTGTCTCAAGCCAGATCAAGTTCATCATGCTATTTGTGTCTGGCAAAACCGACAGAAATGAACCGTTTGAGTGTAGTAACAGCAAAGACCGTATCTTCTGATATATACGAGTTTGGATTGTCATCTCTACACGCCCGTATAAATTGTATGGAATATTTACTACATATTTCGTATAGACTAGATTTTAAAGAGTGGGCTGCGAGAGGTAACGAGCACAAAGAAATGCTAAGTAAGAGAAAAAAGATTATTCAAGACAAATTTAAAGACGAATTAAATCTATTGATTGACATTGTTAAACAAGGTTCCGGAACTACTAATGACGGCAACACTGCAAGAAAGTTTTTCAAATTTCCCCATAAAACTGCAGCCATTACTGGGTTGGACGAAGAACTAATAAGAAGATTTGCTGTGATTTTACAGGCAATAACTTCCGGGGAAAAAGTAGATATAATTAAATTTAAAGATTATGCCTTCAAAACAGCAGAGAGGTACGTGGAATTATATGACTGGTACTATATGTCATCAACCGTCCACAAATTACTTATACACGGGGCAGACATAATCGAGAAGAATGATGTTGTACCCATAGGAAGTCTCTCGGAAGAAGCATCCGAGTCTCGCAATAAAGATTTTAGGAGGTTTCGGGAACATCATTCGCAGAAAAAGAGCAGGCAAGATTCGAATCATGAAATCCTTAATATGTTAGTTGTTTCTTCGGATCCTTTTATAAATGTACAAAGGCCCAAGTTAGATGCCAAGAAAAAGGAGGATTTATTTCCTGAAACCCTCAATTTAATTCAGTTTCAAGAAACTGACTTTGAGTTTCTAGGCAATCTAGATTCTGATTCAGAAATCGACGAGAGTGATAAGGAAAACTAGAAACTTTTTGTGCTTTTAATTATAATTCTATTCAATGTAATTTTTTCATGATCTTTCGTTATTTAGCTTTGGTACGTAACTATGTTTTGCAATTGATTTATTTTTAAATATTTTATATTACTATTCTTGTACCTATTTATATTTTTGCATACTTTTGTACCTATAATTTGTTTTATATAAATTTTATCAACTATTAAAAAATACCTTTTTAATTTATTTTTCTTTTTATTTAATGCCTATTATTAGCGTTAATAAAATAACTAACTTATCGATTGATCTTTACTTTGACATTAGTAGAATTTAATGATTTAAAAAAATACCTTCATTTAGACATAATAATAAAATAATTAGACAGTTGTCGAAAATATTTCTTAGAACTCGTAACATGTCTAATTAACTAATTAGTTTACTTATGTACTTACCTGTAAGAATTTAATTAGTGTACTCCGTAGTTACCATTGTGCGATATTGCAAATCACTTAATCTCTTATTCAGAACACATTAGAAGGCTAATTTAATATTCAGTGGTTTACCTGTATGCAAAGTTTAGTAATGGTATCCAATTACCTGTTTTAAAACATATATACTATGTAAGGCAAAAATAATTTTCTTGATATTTTAACAAATAACTGGCGAAGATTTAGTATTATATGCATATAACGTGTTGTTTCTTTACTTTTACAATAAAACAAATCGTTTAATGTTAAAAAAAATTAATTAAAAATTAGATGATTTTTAAAAAAAATTCTGCAGCAGGTACCCAGGTTATATGAAGTATGTCAAAAAATCACAAATAATTAGTCCTATAACCATCTCTGAGGATATTACGGTTTTCCTTGCAAGTTCAGAGATATTCAGATTTTTCATGCTAGCTCCATACATTTTTTTCGAAAAAACCTTATAATAAATTCATTTTTGTGCGGAGTTAGCTCAGATGACATTGTTATGTGTATAATAGCTAATAGAAGCCATATCTGTCAACAAAACGAACATCTAGCAACTTTCATTTCTATGTCTATGGAGGTCGATTTTCAGCCCACAGTGCGCCGCCGTATGAAACGGCAGGCCACTACACGAAAGAATATTTTAACCACCTGACACAATCTTAATATTTTACTAATTTAAAAATAATAACATAACAATAACTGATGTCGTAAATAATAATGGGCAATAAAAAGGACCGCCCGTTATTATTAACGACATTAATTATTAATATGTTTTTTTATTTTAATTAGTAAAAAATTAAAATTGCCTCGGTTGGTTAACATATGACTATCTGACACCATTTCACGAAAAAAACGGAATAATAATTTTTCAAAAAAAATAAATCTAATTAAATAAAAATATGGTCAGGGTTATTCTATATCACCAGTAGAATGCGTGGTTAAAAGGAATTACACGATTTCAAAATCACTCTGTAGAACCCCCATCTACAAGCGTCATCCGTAATAACTACTGTTCTCAGGTACAATTTTATACAGAGAAGATACATAATTTTTTTTTACGACTATTTAGCTTATATATTTTTTTATATGCATATAGGGAAACGTATCTCGATAATCCGGATGCATTTCAGAATTAGGTCAGAGAGAGGCTGACCATCATAAAATATACCGACTTCAAGTATTAGCAAATAAGCTAACATTGTAAGCATGATTTTTATGGATAAATATTTAAAATAATACTTTTAGTAGGTATTATACATGCAGTATCTTATCTTATCTTATCTTGTGCGGGGGCCAGTCAGTACAGACCGGCGACACTTCGACCCAGTGGGATCTTTTGTGTCGACTTCCCCAATAACGACTGCCATAGATGTTCATGGCAGCCGGGACCGACGGCTTAACGTGCTCTCCGAGGCACGGAACAGGCGATAATTGTCAATCAATACGCACATAATTTCGAAAAGTCATATAACTTCCGAAAGTCAGAGGTGCGCGATGTGGGTTCGAATCCGAGACCCTCTGCATTGCAGTCTGTTGGTCTCCCCACTGAGCTATCGCTGCTCTTATACATGCAGTATGCTGGATTCGAAAGTCTTGTTTTGTTCCCTAGTTAAATTTATTCAGCAGTACATCTGCGTATATGATTGCGTTAATAAAAAAGTAATTTTCTCCCTAAGTTTATCTCCATAGGTAGGTACCTAATTTCATTGGCATATTTATTTTTGTGTGATTAAAGTCAATCCAGTGGCCTAATCGATAGAACGAAACATCAAGACCAACTTATTTTTACATTTATATACATAAAGATGTGCAAAATTATATAAGTTGTGTCCCTAATTAAAACAGTAGCACAGCTAAGAATTATATTTCTAATAGTTATGTATACTTAATTGTCAATCTTCATTGCCAGTCACATGTCAACATATTTTCACACAAAATTCTTCAAATTTAATTTAACGGAGACATGTTAGTCTCCGTTAAATTAAATTTGAAGAGGCACTCAATATTATGACAGGAGCATTGCCAGAATTGTTGCTTTAGCCTTAATTACCAGCTAGTGGCTGTTCAATGTATTTAATTAAACTGCTTAATTAAAGCAGTTCATATAGAGATTGTTTTGTAATAGAAATTGTACTTTGTTTAACAAAATCTCGACAAAAATAGCTACTAACGACATCGTTTCGTCACCTTTCACGCGGAAGGAAGAGGCGCTCTTACATTTGAATCACGCGCAGGATACGCGTCGAGAAATATTAAATAACAAACGGAAATCAGTCAGGATATCCTTCTTATTTATGGTATGCTGTCTCCTTAGCATCCAGACGCACTTATAACACCATACCTGGGCTCTGGGCACGGTTATGGCAGCCATTTTGTACACCATGCGCGTGCGTCGCTTCCTGCGTCGAAATGGTACGCTACCTACCCATTGTTCTGTTGGAGGGGATGCGTGTGACTTGAATACATATAGGACTAATAGTTTAACTGTCGAATTAAAAAAATAAGTAGGCCCTACATCGGTTGGAGGATTTTTTCATTGGACCTTTTAAATAGATCCTTTGGTAAACTGAACACAACGCTGTTTAGATTTATATCTGTTCTTCAATGAATTGTGAATTAATATGACCGAACACTTGTTTTGATGTCTTTGTAAAGTAACTATACCTATTTTAAAAAGTCAAGTATCGGTTACGTGAACTGTGGAATAATTGTAAAAATGTTTTCCACTTTGTAAGTACCTACCTAATGTACTAATAATAATATGTGCTGTATGCCCCTAAAAGCAAAAATAAGGGTTGTGGCATCCGCATTTATACAGGACGAGTGTGCCCACGTTTTATTTCTCTGAACTATGAGCGTGCTGGTAACAGGACGAATGAGTCGGTTTGTCTGGAAAAGTATCACTGTCTTACAGTATACTGGTAGAAGAGTAGCAACACTGTTATCGCGATTCGCTCTGTGGGTACGTGTTCCCAAAACTCACATTATCATTTACCTACCTCATCCATCCCTATTCTTTTATCCCATCTTTAATTATTTTCCTTAGGGTCACCACACTCAAGTATGCTAACTCAAGTATCCTGGTGAAGCTAACGTCTACAGGCTACGGCACTCGTTACCTATTCTACTAAAGATCATAGCACACATATCAACTCGGAAACGGATCGGCACCGTATCAACTCGAACCGTGCAGTATTCTTTGTATGAAACTACCTACTGCAACGCACACTAATCGGAATCGTAACGTAATCGCCTCGCCTCGGGACAATCTTGCAGTCCTCGCGCTTACGGCTCGTTGTCCCCGCGCTTAGTTGTCTTGTGAAAGACAGCTTGTTCGGCAACAGTAGTGCATAGAGAGACGTAACATAGTCTGATAAGCATAATAACAACAGCCAAATTGGGGTAGTAACTTCATCGTATTGTGTAGTAGTTCTACGGTGCATAGGGTTCTCATCGCTTTAGGATTTCTACTCCTATTACTTAGTACTAATTTATTATACATAGCAGTCATTCTTGTCCGTGATGTTGGCAGCACAGATGCTACCATTTTTTTTCAAGGCTAGAGGTATTGTAGCAAGTATTTACCATCAATAGGCCGAATGCTTGTTTGCCTTTGTCTAAAAAATCAAATTCACGTGTCTACTATAGTATAATGCTGCTAGTTCAGATTGAATTTGGAATATCCATATAATAATCCATAGATAATGATAACGAATCTAAGAGTGTAATATAAAACAGGTTTTTTTCATGTAAGATCACACTTATATTATAAAGAAATATATATATAGCCCTGTATTAAACTGTCCCACTGCTGGGCACGGGCCTCTTCTCAGTGTGAGAAGGGTAAGGCCATAGTCCACCACGCTGGCCCAGTGCGGTTTGGCAGACTATACATATCTTTGAAAACATTATGGGGCACTGTCGGACGTGCAGGTTTCTTCACGATATTTTTCCTTTACAAGCAAGCTATAGTAATTAACTATTTAATGCGCACATAAAAAATAAAGGTGGGTGCGTAATTTTGTTCGTAAAGAAAGAACTTTAAAAAATTATTGACCGATTTAACAAAATGCTTTTACCATTAGAAGTAACATAGGCTACGTAACATCACGCTATAAGCCGCGGGAGCGGAGCAGTAGTTATGAACGTGAATAAAAGGACGCGTGACAGCTAGTTCTTAAACCCTTCTGTGATGCTAGGACAAACACCTAATGTAGGTGTGATGTCTGATAATCCTTACTAATATTATAAACGCAAAAGTTTGTATGGATGTTTGTTACTCTTTCACGCAAAAACTACTGGACCGATTGCGATGAAACTTGGTATGTAGATAGCTGGAGACCTGGATTCACACATAGGCTACTTTTTATGCCGATATTCCGAACGGGACTTACGAGGGTGAAACCGCTAGGAAACACTAGTCTTATCATATTTTCTGCATCATCAGCCCTAAGTTCAATGCCACGCATAAGCGCATCCGCAATTGTAATTAAGCAATTTAAGTGTAATTGCATTTTTAAGGAAATTGCCAGTACCAGCGTGAATCCTGGCAAGATGCCTGGTAGTAATAAGCCTGTCGTCTACAAGGAACCTAACTCCTAACTAAATATAGCTGAAGGAATGTGTGTCAGACACCTCCCTGCCCCTTCAGGCATAGAAGGCGTCTATGCATAATGTTATATGCAATTCTATTATCACGATTGTATTCGTTTCTCCGAATCTCTTTGATTTATTGCTAGAACTCTGCGAATAGCAATAACTATAATATTGCCTTATGTTATTGCTATTCCTAGAGGTCTATCTAAATTATTCAAACTTAATTCTGAAAAAGAAATTGCTGTCTTTATATACCTAATTATGTTTTATGGAGCTGTGATATATAAATGCATGAACTTCGCAATGACTTAAGTATTCATGACGATGAGCATGAGTTGCAACTTTAATTCCCAACGAAAAAAAAATGTGATCAACACGTAACTGGGCATAATACCCGTGTCGCGGCGGGCGGACTTTACAAAACACCCATATACAAAAAACAACCAGACTCGATTTGTTGAGTTCACAAATTTTTGAACAATCATTTGTTGATTTCACAAATGTTTGTATCGTGCCGGCATGGTACAACATATGGCGCAGTCCGCACAGAAAACCTTTGTCTGAGTTGGGGAACGAGTCGGGAACTTAAGAGCCATTTCACGTTTTTGCGCGAATATCTAAGATTTCAGTCGCCTAATTTACCATCTTAGGTAAAACTCCGACATTTTTAAATACATGTAAAAAATAGACCGATCTTTCGTATTGAAACTTCATGTAACACATTTACAAAAAAATATTTGTTTACTTTGTGGTGATTAATCTCCCACAACAAGTTTACTGAAAAAACAACGCAGAGTTAATTTCAGGCTCTCATATCTATCACTAATATTTATAAAATTGACTGGAAAAAATACGTATCGTATCAGATATATAATTTTGTTGACACATACAGTACTAGAATATCAAATATTAATAACATTATTTCGTAAAAAAATAAAATCTGAGGCCATTTTTTACGTTTTATATCTCTATTTTACTGCGATTTTTTGGTTTAAATAAAGTGTAATTACATTTATAAAATCATGTCAAAATAAACTATGTTCTTCAAGAAATCTAATTTCAAAGTTTGATGAAAATCCCTCCATGAAATTTATCAAAAAATGTATATGAATACCACTCTAATTTAGAATAAATTACGATGCACAAGCATGCACCGATTAGTACGGCGCGAGCGCCCGTTGAGGAAGGACCTGTGCCATTTTGTCTCGCGTGCCGAACTTCGAGCGTCCATATCGTAAACGCATTGTTATACTGCGACTACAACATTTTGATCCGTTGGTTTTTTTTCCTACGGTAAGTGTATTACTGTTTTGTTTACTATCAACTGTATTATTTAAGTAGTTTGTATAATGTTATGTTTTTATTTTATTCGTTTTAGCAATGGGGCGTAAGGATTCTGTATACCATTGTATCAAAAAAAGGAAAAACAAAAATTGTGCAGCCCTAAAGAAAGCAACGGAAGTGAGGTAGATATTTTTTTATTTGCAGTTCATAATTATATACAGTTGTCGATCACATAAGTACCTACATATTGACAGAAACTACAGAACCGTAATTACAATTTTAATGATTTATACACGCTTGAAGGTCAACCTGACTGGGCTAAGTCCATTGTTGGACATAGGCTTCTCCTAATGCACGCTAGTACTCCCCGTTTCCAGATTCCCTCATCCAGCAATGCAATTCTCTACAACTTTAGTTCTTACAACTTCGAACTAAGCGAGCAAATAGAGGCTAAGTATAAATATCAGTTTCGCATTTGTTAATTGCGGGCAAACCCAACAGTTACAAATGAGTGCTAATCGTACTTTACTGATTTGCCCTACCCATTTCTGTCGTAAAGTTGATAACAAACGCGATATTTTAATAATTATAAACTGCCACATTTTCCCCGCTTAATTCGAAAAATATAAATCGCACGATAAAAGTTGTAAGAACTAATGTTTTAGTGATCCCATTTACAACAACCTTAGTCCTAATCATAAAAATGACCAAAATATTCTGGAAAACGATTCACTCTTAAATTCAAGAGGGTAATTCTGAGATGAAATACTGTCGGACTTACGTCGCCATTTTAAATTTACACTTCCATTGACTCCTCCTAAAGGTTAGAGCAATGAAATTGCTACCTAGAGCTTTTGCAAGATTTTTGGCCCTTTTCTTGTCTAACCCGACTGGGTTAACACGTTCAGTGCCACCGACTCGCCCGGAGAACCCACGTAAATTTTATTCCAGCGCCGTAGACTCGCCCGGCGAGTTCAATGTGTTTGCTATTTTTTTCCAAAATGCATGTGTATTTTCTGCTTAAAATAATACTGAAGACTAAATATACCCTAATCTAAAGAATTACGTGGTGGGCCGGGTGTGCAGACCCAGTTTATAATCGAAAGAAAATAAACTATTCTGCATTGCCTTGAACTCGCTAAGCGAGTTCACTGACATAGATTCTCAAACGTTTATTAATGAAATATCTATATGGTAGATACTTTGATTTTCATTTTACCAAAAGTCACATTCACTCGTAAAACAACGGCGGATTGTGTTCTACACCTTGTAGGGGCTCGAATTTGGTGTTATTATATAGGCAAAGGTATGGGGTACTTCTAAGTTTTTGAGCGTGTCCTTGCGTTTTGCATTGTTAAATAAACTGTGCAAAAAACACAAACTCAACTCTCGGTCTATTACTTTAAGAGTTATGGATCCCTTCACATTGTTAAAAAATAGCCGGCAAAACAAAAGGAACCGGTATTTTTTAACATGAACGCGCTGGTTAGTAAGCAATAAAAGCACTGATAACATTGTTTTTTGCAAAGCTCTCATTGGCCAATCTTCCAGGAACGCACTTGCAAATAAACATTTCTTTGAACCTATTGGGTTTCATTTTGTGAAATCATAAGCCTATTTTCTATAAACTATACTTTCAACAAATTCCTTTCTTTTTGTTACACACAATCCTAGGAGTGCGAGCGAGAGTTCCGATATGTCTTTAAGTGTGAGCGAGCTTTGTAAATTTTATTTAAATATTAGTGTTATGAAGGACCCTTTCCTCATCGCACGCGTTTATCTGTTATCTATATTTGTGACCTGGCTTTCGATTATTGGACCTGTTATTCGAAACTTCACAATAAACATTTTAAAACTGTACTGTTTTTTAAACTATATTCTTAAAAAGCCCGTATCAAAATATTTCCGGTTGAAATTGTTTTTTATTCTGTTATAAAAACAATATTAGATATTCAAAATATAACCTCAACAATAACCACTATTTATATGATTGACAGCCACTGCATAAATTACGAAACAAAGTTACCTTTTCTTATATCTATAGTGTTTCTTGCCATTTTTATATGTTAAATTACACCGTATACTAGTTAAACACTTTTTAATTGCGTTAAACACGTAACGTACACTGTCACGGCCACAAAAATAACAAAACATTGTTTTTACCCTAACGCAATGCCACTGAACTCGCGTGGCGAGTCGATTCAATTCGTGTTGCAGCGCCGGCGACTCGCCTAGCGAGTCCAACGTAAAATGTAGGTGGCATCCGAGAAAACATCGTGAAAATCTTAGTGGTAATGAAAGTGTTAACTGATATACGCTGATGATGATAAGTAAAAAATGACTTATTTGAAGATATCGAAACTTTACAGCTATTTTGTTTTCATTTTAGAATGAGAAATCGCATGAAACGAGTAGAAGAGGATAGTAATTCCAGAAAAGACGCCGTGCCGGGTACAAGTGAAAAGTCAGATTTGATAACAGATATTGTATGTTTTCGTGGAAATACTATGTTTCAAACAGAAGTTTTAGTAGTAAATTAGGTTCCATAGTAATTATCTTTTTAATGTTATAGGAAAAAATACCTGACCCATTAAAACCTGGACTTGATGAATCAATGAAACTTTCAGACTCGATGGTAAATATTTCAAACATTTTATATTTCTTTGAATTTCAATATAAATTAGATGTTAATGTAACTTTTGTTTTTAGAACGATTACATCGTTGATGGCAGGCGTATAATTGATTTCAAATACTTTTGGAGTCAATTAATAAGTATAAGTGAACACAGCGAAAAGTTCGGCTGCAAATTAAACTATTTGAAAATAGAAAAAGAGAAACAGGTGGGTCTTATATCTAAATTCGAATTGAAGTGTATGATGTGTGGATCTAGTTTTGTTCTAAAAACTTCCCAGACTGACACAACTGAACAATCAAGACTCGACCTTAATGCAGGCGCAGTATCAGGTACAATCATTACAGGAATTGGACTCTCAAACTTAAATGAGATCACTGCATCGATGGATTTGCCAACAATGTCATTTCGATTGTACAGTCAAACACATGATGCTATTTCCTACATGTGGAAAACTGCCGCTGAAGAGACAATGTTAAATGCTGCTAAGCAGGAAATTGAAGCCGCAAAATCACGTGGCGATGTCAGCAATTCGGGCATAGCAATGATACCGGTCGAAGCAGATGCTTGTTGGGGCAAACGCTCTTACAAAAATAATTATTCTGCACTCTCTGGTGTTGCGGCCATAATTGGTGAACATAGTGGTAAAGTGCTATACATTGGCGTTCGCAACAAATATTGCGTCGTTTGTGCCCGAGCCAATAGAAAAGGCCAGCCAGCAAAAGCTCACAAATGCACAAAAAATCATTCGGGATCATCTACCAGCATGGAGCAAACCATTTTAGTTGAAGGTTTTAAAAATTCCATTAGTGATAGAAATTTAATTTATAAAACATTAATCGCAGACGGCGATTCTAGTACTTATAAATCTATATTAGAGAGTCGACCTTACCCGGATATACCCATACAAAAAATTGAATGCACAAACCATTTGTTGAGGAATTACAATGGAAAGAACTTATTACTACAAAAAGATACAGCTATACCCCTCAACGAACGTAAACTTTTAAATATGGACCGCTTGAAAAGGCTACGTACTGCTGTTCGTGCTGCTATTAAATATAGACAACAAAACGATGATTCGGAATCAAATAAAATAGAAAATCTTCAAAAAGACATTATTAATAGCCCACAACACATCTTTGGAGACCATTTAGTATGTGACAATTATTATTGTACAGATCAAAGGAAAAAAGAGCCCAATCTAATCCCACTAATACCAACTCTACTTTTAAAACTAAAAAAGAACGCATCTCAACTCGCCTACAATTCCCGAAGTCTTTTACATTGCTATACCAACAATCGTGCAGAGCAATTTAATAGTATCGTGGCTAAGATGGTAGGTGGGAAACGTGTCAACTTTTCGTTAAAAGACTCCTACACTACACGATGCTATGCAGCAGTGGTATCGTTTAATACCGGTATGCCACAATACACTTTTTATAAATCTATCTGTCACGCTAGTCCAGGTAAATCATTGAAATTGTTGGAAGCCAGAAGACTTGCTAAAAATACTAGAGAAGTAAGGGCTCGTAGAGGTAGTGCTCGCAAAAAAATTAATTATAATGCTATAGATGCTCATTACGGAAAGGAATGTGAAAGACCGGATATGGACGCCGCAGATTATGAACAAGCCAAAAAATTATTTTTAAACAATTTAAAAGAGCAGGCGTTTAAACGCCATGAAATTGAGAGGGCTACCGTATTACAAGCCGAAAGCTCTTTGTGGCTTGAGCTTAGAAGGTGCATAATTACCGCGTCTTCCTTTGGGAAGGTTTGCAAAAGGCGAGCGAACCAAAACTCTGCTGCCCTGGTGAAATCCCTTCTATATTCATACAACTTGGAAAATATCGCCTCAATAAAACATGGTAGGGAGAACGAACCAAAGGCTTTAGCACAACTCAGTGTGCAAGAAAACACAACCATAGATAAATACGGACTTTTTATAGACGAGGAACATTGGTTTTTAGGCGCTACACCGGATGGATTGTGCAGTGCAGGATTAGTGGAGGTGAAATGTCCTAGCTCACTTATCGGAATAGATCCTGATACAGCTATAGAAGCAAAAAAACTGAAATGTTTCAAATTGAATAACCAGTCTCAAGTCGTGATTAACCAAAATCATGACTGGTACTACCAGGTACAGGGTCAGTTGCACATTGCGAAAAAAAACATATGTGTATTTGCTGTGTGGACTGGTCCTGATTTTCCTTTGAAAGTAGTAAGGATACAAAAAGATGATGATTTTTGGCAGGAAAAAATGCTTCCAAAATTATTTCAGTTTTACCAAGAATGTGTACTGCCAGAAATTATAGACCCTAGAAAGGCAAGATCAATGCCTTTACGACAAATATTTATATAGAACATTAAAGATAGTCATTGCTAATTAACAAAATATGTTATTATTTTCTTGTTTATTTTTAATATATACTTTACATAACATATTTGTGATTTTATTTATTAGTCAATAAAGTTTTATAAGACTGAATTAATGAAATAATATATTTTCAACACACTTGCTCGTAACATGGATCTTATTACCACACTCTTAGACTTGTAATCCAAGTGAAAAACGTCGTATGAAACGCGTGTACCTTGACCAATTATAATATCGCCTCAAATGTAATAGCACACTAGTATCATAATCTACTATTTGTATAAATCTCTAACCTCTAGTGCATTACCATTATTTATAACGGCTCAAGATTGTTTCGGCCGTCTCGACTATTGCGCTATACTGCTTCCATTGTGTATGTGTGGATAGCTACGCACACATACACAATGCTGCCGTCTTTTACCTAAACTCGAGCGTTATAATTTTGTGAAATGGCTCTTAATACGACTGCACACATAGCCCCAGTCCGGAGTGTTGTTAGTTTCCGCATATAGTTACCCCGAGTTTCAGTTGTCTTTTTAAAAAGAAAAAGAAAGAAAGAGTACAGAGTAGATAAATGTTATTAAGTAGGTAAGTATAATCGATTAACTTAAATTGTTGAACTCCTTGTTTTATACTGTTAAGAGGGCGACTAATGGGTCTTGCACTAAAGACCGCGCTATACATAGAAACACTAAAATCTTTTACTGTTTCGCAAGCATCTATTCGGTTCTTAGTCTTCATGGTAACATATATTATAATTAAAATATGCTCATTTGTTATTTAAATAATAAAAATATAATATGTAAGATTAGCCTAGTGGTAGACCAATGGATTGCCACGCAGAGGTGTCTATTTCAATCTTATGGCTGTCTTTTTTAACCTTAAAAATTGTTATTTGTTAAGCTCAGTTTAATGGCGAAGGAAAACAAATATGAAGTCTGCCAACTTGCACTGGTCTAACAAACCACCATGGTTTGTGGCAGTGGGGTAGTTTATATACATACAGAGCCTTATTTTATATTATAATTATATTATTATCAATGGTCTAAGGTCATTAAATAAAAGCAACGTTAACTGTATAACCAGCGGCTTGTTTCCCGCCGTAAATAATGTCAAAATGAAACAAACGTCATATCATTTGGACATCTTTTTTTATTGCCACGGAATCATGTTATACAGCCAAAGTCAATATGAATAGGTTTGATACAAACTCATTTATCGTTTAGAGGGCGTAATTATGCGATTAGTGAGTCACCGGTTACATCAGAAGATATTCATCACCCGCCCACGTGGACTGCTTTCATCTGACGTGGGGGGTTCACAGTAGAGAGGTCATGGCTTTGATTGTTTGGGAGGTGAAACGTAGGCATTGCTAGTTAGTCGTGTTTGATCATAGCTGTGCTTATTGTACTTAGACTACGTGGTAGCGGAATTGTCACGTTGGCTAATACAAATATTTAAAATACATCTATATATTGGCACAAAAACAACTGATTAATCTAATGATGTACCTCAGTGTCGTAAGTTCAGTGAAGCGAAACAAAAAAGAAAATAGATTCAAAACAGTTATGTTTTTGTTATTGTTGTCTTCATAAGTTTCTTGCAAAATCTTATTTTTTTATCCATGCGCAGCAGGTTTTAATCCAAATAAGTAATCTCAATTAATTAAGTACTTATTTTTTTAAATGCTACGAATGTAGCAAACAAGCGTAGGTACCTACGGTCTGTTTAATGGTAAGCGGAAGTACACGCCGTTTTGAAGTTAGGTTTGGTCGGTGATCGGTCCAAAAGCTTAAACTCGAGCACATTCATACATGTGTCGGGTTAATGAGAAAGAGAATAATGTTTAGGCGTTTCTTCGAAGATATAATTATATACGTAGAGGTACGCTACGCAGTTGTTAACTTAAGTTTTCATCGCACAACTGACATCTGAACCAACATGTTGCCTGCTTTGGTGGTGCAGTGGAAGGATATATGTATGAGATCTTAAGTTCGTTTTAAGAGCAAGTGTTGGGTGACCCAAAAATATATAGTTGGCGAAATGTAGGTGATAATTTTACATACATACATACATAGATTCACGCCTGTTTCCTAGAGGGGTAGGCAGAGACTACGGATTTCCATTTGATAATTTTATACCTAGTTATTATAATAATATTTTATTTAATAAAAAGATCTTAGAGCATTTAATAAGAATCATAAACGACTAGCTTTTGACCGGTTTCGTTTGGTAACACTTCTTTTTTCTGGATGATAGGTATTCTATGTCCCTTTCTGTACCCCTGACAACGTGTATGCGAAATTTCATGATGATCGGTTGAGTAGTTAAAGCGTGAAACCGCAACACACAAACTCTCATTCTCGTTTATTATATTAGGACTAGCTGTCCCGACAGACGTTGTCCTGTACACACGAAAATAAAATTTAAATAAAAAACCAAATCTAAACCATTCTCGAATCCACTTGAATACACACAAAAAATTTCATAAAAATGAGTCCAGTCGTTTAGGAGGAGTTTAATTGCAAACACGCGCACAGAAGATTTATATATAGGTACCTACATATAAAGATTACACCACGATTGATTTGACGCATTTACCTTTGACGTGCTTATTTAGGTACAAGGAAAAGGTTGACTTCTTCCGTCCTCGCCTGCACATATTATTTACAATGATTCGAATAACATCAGTGCAAATACTTCTTCGAACTGTCCACCAAAACTGCCGTTTATTTACGTTATTCAAATCAGCTTCAACAAGTAGAACTTTAAAACAATATTTTATTCTGCTAGTCTGCTGCGTTAGTATCGTGATTTGAGCATTTGTTTGCAAGAGATACAAGCTTAAAATTTTCAGGCGGGTAAGGTATTGTTAAAGATCTGGAAATGAACCCGGTAGCCGGCTTTAAACTATAGGTCTATTATGTAGCACAGGCTAAAATATACATATATGGCAGGCGAAATGTGGGTGTCATCTACTGCCTAAGTATAGGTACCGTTCGAAGTATATGACAAGAAGGATGAGTCCATGACATGTAACGTCTTATCTTATTCATTAAAAGCGTCTTCAATATAACTTACAAGCTTTGCCCGCGGCTTCACTCGAGTTTATGTAGATTATGTCAATATTTTTTTATTCTTCGAAAACAGAATTTTTCTGGATGCAAGATACTCTACTCCTTTTCTGTACTCCTGACAACGGGTATGCGAAATTTCATGACGGTTGGTCGAGTAGTTTAACGGGTGAAGGCGTAACAAACTTACATTCGCATTTATAATATTAGTTAGGATATGGTTATTACGTGGTTTATGTCACTTACAATCATTTCGTCGGTGCTCCATACCTAGCGACGCGGACGGTTGGCATATTTTTGTATATTTTCTTCTATTTCTCGTGAAGTTCATTAGTTATAGGATAGCACTGACGATATCTATCCATATCCCGGATGTTTGTTAGCCACGACTCTAATTTACATATTATCTATGGTTAAGTAATAGAAGTATTTCACAGAAATAAACTGTTACATATATATACATTTATTGCTAGTTGCAGAATCTGTTGTTGACAATAAGTTGGCGATCAAAGGCGCGAATGGTATCACATGAAAAAGTACCATACCGTTTCTTATCAGAAACTGGCATAAGAATAGTAATACAATTATAACGTTTTGCTTGGTAAGACGGAATCCCGAAGGCTCACAATGTAGTTCTCTCATACCTTTCTGAGGGCTCGCATATCTATCTAACTCATACCTTTCTTTTCCTTCGTTTAATTCCTATTTCCCAGAGTCGACAACAAGCGACTAATACCCCGCTCTAACAAGCGATCTGAGCCAGAACCGTTTACTATCCAACGGTTTTTATGTTTGTGACCTTATTAGTTAAAAACAATTGACTAAAATAACAACACTTCATGACATTGAGACAACCAACATCTTAGTCTCCCCGTGAACATAACTGCTGAAAAGAAAGCGAAACGTTGGAGAAAGTGTAAAGTAAAAATTAAATTTAAATAGTTTTTGTGATTGAAATAACTTAAATAGAAGTAAACAGAAACTAGTAATAAGAATTAAAAATAGTAGTTCAAAGTTTCAGAATTATGTAATAATAAGGTTTTATCCTTATGAGTAATTTAATCATAACTAATATTATAAATGCAAATATTCTTTGTTTGTTACGCCTAGACCGATCATAATATTTTTATTTTTCGTTTATTATTTCTTTAAGATAAATCAGATATAGCAGCGATAGCCTAGTGGGAAACCGTTGGACTACCACACATAGGTCTCGAGATCGAACCCAAGGCGCGCATCTCTGACTTTTCGAAGTTATATGCGTAATAGTAAATTATCGCTTGCTTTAACGGTGAAGGAAAATATTGTGAGGAAACCTGCATCTCTGAGAGTTCTCCATAATGTTCTCGAAGATAATGTGAAGTCTGCCAACCCGCACTAGGCCAGCGTGGTGGACTATGGCCTAACCCTTCTCACAGTGAGAAGAGGCCCGTGCCCAGCAGTGGGACAGTTTAATACAGGACTGATATTATTATTATTATTTCTTTCGGGGCTTTTGTCTAAACCAGACATATTAACCCCATCATACATTTTAACATAAGGAAAATCATTTTCACATAAATGCTATTAAGTATAACAAACTAACAGTTACATGCTAATAAAAGGAAATGAAAAAAAACAAAGTACGACCGATCATCATGAATTCGCATACACGTTATCAGGAGAACAGAGGACATATATAAGGTAGGTAGGTACCTTTCATTCGGGTAAAAGTACGGTTAAGTACTAATCTAACTTAACCTACATTTACATGAGTGTAGTCGCAGGCAAAATGTATTTCCATATAAAATTACAAGATTGTTAACACGTCATGACATGTCCAATTAAATAACAGAGTAACACATAGCAACAGGTACGTGACTGTGTTACTATTTTTACGAAACAATATTTCGCCACATCTAAATTATCATGCCCTAACTGGTGTTCGTCGCGTGCGCATATTTTCGCGTACCGTCGCCATTGTGGTGCGCGTGGACGCGATTTGAATGCTCATACGTTGTGGTGTCGAATAGGGACAGATATACGAGCCAATATTGTGTACGCTCTCGTTTAAGTCTTATACACATAATGTAGTTAACACAACATGTGTCATGTGAAAAACGCACTCGACATTAAATTGTGCCGTGTACTATAGACTTATAGCAGTTAATGCACGGTTTTATAATCCTATTAATTTCTTGTTATATTTTAGGTTATTTCTGGTTATTATAGAACGTTAAATTATGTGGACGTTTAGTTTTAATAAAGCACAGACAAATCAGTCCCTGTAGTAGATCATGAAAAGCTTAGTCGATAAAACGACGACACGACGAGGCTGCAGGCTCAAGTCCTTCTTTATTAATTGTCTTTTCCCTTGCTTATAATTAACATTCTGTCTTAGCCTTAGAAATACCTATAAAAATTTGGTATTTACAATGATTTAAACATGTTGCCCGGGGAGGTAGTGAGAGACTCTAACCATGTTCTTTATTCTCTAAATTGCGTTTAATTGACTGAGGAACCTATCTCTAAAACACATTTGGTGCGTGCGTTTTCAGTTAACTAAATTTTATATAACGCATTTTAGAGCTCGTATTGAGTAGCAGTGGAAACTTTAACGCAGTGATTTGTGTTCCTTGCTTTTACGAGGTAATAAAATTAAATAGCTACCAGGCATCTGTCACTACACACGTAGGTACGTTTATGAATAGGTAGCATGTAGGTAGTATACGCCAGACCACTCCTTCAAAAGTGCAAGCGCCAGTAATATACCAATAAAATAAATGATATATTGGGTATCTTGATACGTAGTAACATTTTTAAAAGGGTAAAATAATGACTGCATGTATGGTGTTATGGTTTACTTGATTGCCCTGCTATTGCTACTGCGCCAAGTGTTGTATTTGATCCCCACACGAGAAAAAAAAGGTGTAATCTACAAATAGTTCTTTATGCTGAGTCTAGCTGCTGCTCGTTGTGTTCGTTGTTTGATTATTGATTAAATTCTCGTTGTTACAAATTTGTTTATTGTCCAGCTACTTACGTCGCTGGCTGTATCTTTTTTTTAAGAACCGGCGCGGCCGCTCGCTGTTTTTCGGACTGCAGTTATTACAAATACACATACATCGAATTGAGAACATTTTATTTTTTAAGTGTGTAATACACGGCCATGTAAGAGCAGAACACTAAAACCATAATGTTATTTTCTTTATAAACCACTGTGGTCGTTGTCGGTGGGCGGCCAGATTGCGTATAAAATTTTCGCGCTTTATGTAAAACGTTTAAAGTTAATGATGTGATTGTATGCAGCTTTGCCATAAAGGTGTGGCTAAAGGTCTTAACGTAATATACCTACTATTTGTAGCACGAGGC
This sequence comes from Catocala nupta, assembly GCA_963675205.1. NCBI lineage: Eukaryota > Metazoa > Arthropoda > Insecta > Lepidoptera > Erebidae > Catocala > Catocala nupta. Next base: position 22,807,729 of record OY776096.1, on the reverse strand, counting down.
CTGGTTCGCTTTTTAAGTAAGTACTTACTTACATAGTGGTGTCGATGTAATGGTAAGGATAGAGCGTAACAAAAATATAACGCACTCTCTCGCACGATTCGCAGCGTTCAACTTCTAATACATACACTGCCGGTCAAAAGTTTGAGACCACCTACATCAAAGTTGCAAATGGATGTAAAACTCAAAATAAAAAGCTAAACATGAAAGGATTTATTGTGATATTTATTAAGTATGGCAAATGCAATTAAATATAAATAAAAAATATTAAATATTTCGACAATTTAACTTAAAATATATGTTGACAAGCTAAACAGCTTTTTCATCAAAAAACCCTCCCTTGCATTGAATCACTTTGTTGACAAGTCTTGGCATGCGGGCAATCAATTTGTCGATTGTTTCTTGTGAAATATTGTTCCAGCTTTCTTGCAATGCTCTCCACAAATCTTCTTGTGAGCTGGGACAACAACTGCGCACGTTTCTGTCCAGCTCTTCCCACAAAAGTTCTATAGGGTTAAGGTCGGGGCTCTGAGCGGGCCACACCATGTTTTTTAACACCCCTTCTGCTTCTTTTGTATCTAAATAACCCCGGCATAATTTGGAGCTGTGTTTAGGGTCGTTGTCTTGTTGGAAAATAAAGCCATCTCCAACTAGCCGAAGTCCCGATGGTACAGCATTACACTCCAATATTGCTTTGTACTGCTCCTTTTTCATAATTCCTTCGACTCGTACCAAATCTCCAGTTCCACGGCTCGAGAAACAACCCCAAACCATAACGGAACCACCGCCATGCTTCACTGTGGGCAGGACACAGTCTGGCATCATCTTTTCCTCGGCACTCCGCCGAACAAAAACACGTCTTTTGCCCCCAAACACTTCAAATTTGGACTCATCTGTCCAAAGAACTCTTTTGAAGTCTTCTTCACTCCAGTCTCGATGGGTAAGGGCCCACTGTATTCTCTTCTTTTTGTTTTGTGGCCTTAAGAGAGGTTTTCGCACTGCTACGCGACCAAATAACTTAGCGTCTCTTAGTCTTCTTTTCACTGTGGTCAATGACACAGGTGTAGACCGGGATTTGTTCACTTCAGCGCGGATTTCTGGTGCTGTCAGGCGTCTATTCCGCTTGATTGTTACCACGATGAACTTATCCTCACTAGAAGTGGTAGCTCTCGGCCTTCCCGACCGCGAACGATCTTGATTATTGCCAGTCTCCTTGTATCGGGTTATTGTGTTATGAACACAAGTCTTCGACAACTTGAGCTGAGTAGCAATCGCACGTTCAGATTTGCTTTCGTTGTGTAAAGCAATGATGACAGCACGAGTTTCACCGCTAATTTGGCGTACTTTTCCCATAATGAGATGTCTTCACTGTAAGAACGACGAGCTCGGACTAACCAAGATTAAGAAATATTTACTCCATGGAAACTCAGGTGTTCACAGTGTTTTAGGAAGTTAAAATTTCCTAAAATTCTGTTAACACAAAACAAAGCCCAAATAATGAATAATAGTCAGGTAACAATAATATTACAATGACTTTAGCGCGCGGTCCGCACGCGGCGCCCATTGATGTTTCTAGACAAAAGACCTTTGTACGATGATTACATAAAAATAAATAGAAATAATGACTTCGAAAAATAGTTAAATATCCATTGTATATGCAGGTGTTCAAATTAATTGTTTATCATATGTATTTTTAACAAATTTTATTGTGAAACAATATTTTAACTTGTGGTCTCAAACTTTTGGCCGGTAGGGTAGTTCAAAGTCCAAACAGTCTAGGTTGATGTGTCGCTGTGTGTACCTACTCAATGCTCAATATTTTATTGCATTCCACAATGTTATGAAGATGGACTTAAAAAACAAATTAGGTCATCATGGACCCTGTCGGGCACAGCAAATTAGGAGAGAGGAAGAGGTCTACATAGCAATTAAAATAATGTGTTTGAAGTATATAAAATATAATGCATCTATCTAATATAATATATATTTATGTGTACAAGTTAATATTTATATATTGTTATGCAATTAATATTATAGTTAATTACAATTTGTTAATTACATGTTATCTTAAATTTAATTAATTAATAAAATTTGTGTATAAAATGTTAAAGAAATAAATTGCACTAAAAATTTATTCAGTTTAGTTTTATTTTGTAGTTAATTTTATCATCGAGGGTTCGATTACCACACAGGACAATTTGTGTAATCGACAAATAATTGTTTTGAATCTGGGTGTTTTTATGTCCTTAGCTTCAATGTTGCTAAAGTTGCCCGCGATATTTTTGACTCATGACGATTGCTACTGCAAAACAAAGGTTTACAACATTTGCGTAAACGTAAGGTCATACAGTAGTAAGCCATACTGTTAGTAAACAGCAGTAAACAGCGTTCTGATTGCCAATAGTCCGACGTATGTTTCCACAAAAACCCACCCCACACGAGCGGTTCTTCGCGTTCAAAAGCAGCCACGGCTACCTTCGAAACGTTAACATTGCGAAAACATGAAGCATTCCCATTCACCGCGACACCTGCTCAGCCAAACGAAGAAAGTTTATATGATTCATTATTCCATATTGTGCTGCTAATACCTGTTTAATGCCAATGAAAGTTGTAGCCAGACTAAGACCTGAAGACATTTAGTGCAGTACTGGTTATTGACTGCTATAAGTACTTTATTCATTAGTTTTCAACTACAGCTACACTGCTGAATAGATACATTGGTACATGCATTATCATATACTGCCTTGATGGCGCAGCGGTAGCGAATGCAACTGATGGGCATAAGGTCTCGTCTGGTTCGATTCATAGGTCGGACAACGTGTTGCTGGGATTTTCTGTCGAAAACTTTACGAATTTTTCGACGTGCTCCATGTTGCTACTACGCTAGCAGTACCAGTCCCTTTCTTTCTTCTACCCTCTATCTCTATCCCCTTTACATCAGCTACGCTAACTGCTTACCATAGAGCAGCAGACTGTGATGTAATTGGTTATCCTTATGATTTACGGTAGGTAGCACCAGTTAGGCTGCGTTTTCTATGGATTGCTTCTGTGTTACTAAAAAAACATAGCTGTGTCTATGGGCGGCCTTTATCGCTTACCATCAGGTGGACCGTTGGTACAATTTTCAGCAACAGCAATAACAAATAGAAGAACATCTTGGATGCAGGTAATCACCACGTGATGTCTTCCAAAACTTTACATACCTACTTACTTTGAACTATCAAACATGCCAAATTATAATTGTCTTTTAAGAAACCACCATGTTGCACATCACCTTAATAACAGGTGACTAATACATTGCATATATTATAATGCAATAATATTATTTTATAATGCAGAGGCTGTATTATACACGCAAACCGCCTAAATATCTATGAGTCACGTTGAACAGAGAACGGAATAATAGGCCCGAAATGAAACATTGTCTCAAACAGATAAAAACATTTCCGAAAATTTGAAGATTCTTTGGTTTAAAGTATTTGCTTCAAGCTAAAGTTTTAAATTTAGGCAAATATCGGTCGTTTATAAAAAGAAAAAGGGTAATTTTTTTTTCGTGGAGCTTTTATGGTTTCCTTCGCCTCAACTTTAGTAATGTGTAACATTACAAGATACTTTTCTTTTCAAGAGTTCTGGTGGCTTGGTTCTATAGCTTTACTTTTAATCCTGCAGTATTAACGTGAACACTAAAAGGCGTCAAGGAGGTCATTAAAGGCATGGGCAGTCAGAATTGAGGTGTTGTTCATTATTTTTCATGTTAGTGGAAGTATCAGCTCTTCCGGGAAGGGCCGAGGCTTTGAGCATGATCGGCGCTTCTGCGGTCTTTGCTTTTGGGCATCATCTGGCTCCGTTCATTGTTTTGATAACCATGTGAGTGGTTCGTAGTAGAAAGAAATCTCACATAGGTAACTAGCCTGCATATCCGAATATCCAAGATCCTTAGAACGTTTTGGCTCAAACAACGCCTACTAAAGTTGTGTTTTCGAAAAATAATATGTTTCTCGTTATGCCAGAGGCATATAATGAAAAATCTCGAATTTATTATTAAATGTCTAATTAGTCGTTTATAAAGACGTAATGTCTTTATAAACGACCTAAAAGCAGGTTGGTTATATCAATAAATAAGATATCTTATTCTCTGAATTTTAGGCTTTATAAACAAATCAGACCTATGAGCGATTCTGTGACGGAAAACATTTAAATGCAAAGTATCCGTTTTAACTGGAACTGTAATGGCAGACATAAAACATACATTAAAATTATATGTGGAAAGTTAGTTTTACTGTTTGTTTTCCCATTTAACCAGAAAATCTCACTATGGAACCTACCGTATTGTACTAGGTTTTGGGTGCATATCTCGCTCGTCGTAAAAACCTAATATTTATATCTTCAATCTCCAAAATATTACTTTTAATGTGGTTTATGTAGTTATATCACTTGACTATTTTGTTTTCGATCAGCATACAAGACAACAAACTCCACAAGCAATAAAACTGTTACTTGGTTGTTCTTTACGGTCGTTATTTTAATGTTTATACTTTAGACGCGACAGAAACGAAATGACGAGGAGAGAACTCTTTAAAAATAAGTTTCTATGTCGACTATGGCTTAATTCTACATCCCTAATAGTTGATTTGTCGTTGTCTAAAATCTTTGGAAAACATATAATATAAGTATCTACCTACTTCTTTAAGAAGATATTCAGTTTTAATGCAAAGTTGCCTAAACCACGTTACTACAACAATAGATACTTCTTGAATTCATTTATATCGACAGACAATACAGACATGTGACTTTACGTGTAAGAACTATACGAACAAACAACTGGATCACTTATATAAATGGTTATTTTGTAACTGTAACCTCACTTCAAGGTCAGTGATTTTAGCACTAACGTGTCAATACGGCGGGACTGTCCTGCTAAACGAAAGGTCACGAGCGCTGGACATGGGATTTAGAAGATTTCAAGCTAAAATATGTGTTTGTTGCTAATAACTTAAAAGGTTTGCAGAAAACGTTTTTTATACATGACATTTGCTTACATTTATGTTCTACGATAAAGAAATAACTAAGTACCTACATGTCTACATAAGTCAAGTTCATTTTTATAGAGCGTAGATCCTACAGCATATTTTGAATAACAAATTCGAATTTCATTTCTCTTTAGGTGAATTTGAGCTATCAAGCAGACGATCACGATATTTCCATTAAGTCAAAGATGGATCGAAAACAATATTTCTATGAATGCCGCTATTAAAGGTAACGCAACAGTGTGTACTGAATCGCAATCATATCGCATGGAATATAACGCAACCAAATTTGTAAAGAAACCTATTGTAGCCGCTGTGGGCAGTCGATTGACAATCGACATTCGTTTTCCATAATTGAACAACGTCTATTGGTCATCGCACGTCGCCGCCATATCAAAATTAGTATGCGAGCCGCGTTTCCCGCCAAAGACATTCGTGCCGCGCCCAACTCCTCAATAGAAAGAATCATGATGAAGGAATTTATGTTCGTTTTGTGTACGCGACGGCGTATGATAAACGATGAATAAATAATAAGCGTTTCTAGGTATGACACCAGATACCTGATCGGGTTAAAGCAAGTATCTACCTGCTTTTATGATGTAGTATTTAAAAGTACTCCTACTAGTTATAACAACCTCTTATTTTTCCGTGTACTTACGTATTTAATGAGACTTTTACCAAATCAACTTAAACAAGTAATTTGTAGTACGATCAGATGTGTTTGTTACCGCGACGTTACGCGTTAGGACTGTGAACTAAATCTATAAACAAACAACATAGCTAGAATGATTCACACAGTTTTACAATTTATTACGCCAGCCAGTGATTAAGCATAAAGGACCCTTCATACTGGCCTTCTTACATCTTACATCATTGAAAAGTTTCGTTCGTGAATACGTTTAATTGTTTGTTAATAAATATTGAACGAACAAACTCATGTCTATATCATATATGGCATTTGTGTCAAAAGATGAACTGTCAACGAAATGTCAGTCGGTGTTATTTTATATCAGAGTGTTTAGCGTTTAGAAGCTATCTATTCTTGTTTTTCCTAATACATATTAAATATTGCTATCTCTTGTTATGCTAAAAGTTAAATGATTGTTATGTTATTGATAATGTAAGGGATAAAAACAAAGGTCTCTTATAATATTAAGGCAGCGTTTACGAATTTAATTTATCTACCAAAAATAAAGTAAATTTGCATAATGCAGGATCTTACGAGTATAAGTAACATAGTATTTATAATAAGCGGTGGAGTGCTCACGTTTGTGATCTTGTTCATTTTCGCTAAGAGACAGATTACAAGGTTCGCCCTCCGGTCTCGTCGAGGCCCTCACGTTCCCATCGGCACTGATGCTAAGAAAGTAAGCTTGTTTACAAAACGAATGCTTTATATACTTATATATTCATATATCCATATTAATAAAGACACCTTACAACGATATTACAAACATCTCACTACACCATAAATCTATTGTAACAGTAGGCGATTATAGCATTGGTCCGAAATATATTTGAAATGCTAGGCAGAAAACTAATAGGTCCACATTTTGGACTACGGTTTATGTAATAGGGCAAATGTACTCAAACAGCCAAGCTAAAATTCAACAGTGGCACCACTGTTGAGTTCAATTCAATGGTGTAGGAAGTAAGACACTATAGAAGTAAAATATGGTTTGTAAGTACATTAAACATAATTTGTACAGAGAAATTATTTAGTACAAGATAGGATGTTTGTAAATCGTTCAACCAGTTTATTATTGAAGTCTTATACATGTTATGAACTGTTTAACCTGTTATCTTAAGCATTTCATGTCATTATAATAAAAGCATTGTCTCTAGATGCTGAATGATGTGGTTAATGAGTTATATTAACATCTAAAATAATATGAAGTGATTTAGATAGTCTGATAACTTAAGTAGGCATCCATTAGATGATTAGACCATCTGTAGACTAGACTGACAAGAGATACAGTAAGATGGAAAGAGATAGAAAAGGCATGAGTTTTCAAACACACACACAACAAAGACTAGTTACAGAAAAGTGTTATTAAAAATACTATTCATTTTATCTTACTAATAAGATAAAATGAATAGTATTTCAAGTAATTAAAAGGCTATTATACCAAGAAGTTTAATAAGGATTTCATAAAACGATTAGAAGTTAATCCCATGGATGGCATATTGGTTGCCGTACTACTGCAGCTGAGCACAGTGTTGCGAGTTTGATCCCCACACTGACTATGTATGTTCGACAAATAATAATTCTGAGATTGAGTTCTTGTTGTGTCTGTTTGAATGTTTTTAAAGTCCCTTCAACACCAGAATTTTCCTATAGCAGGCTTTATCTTTTTAAACCAGGAACAATAAACTTAAGGTTGTTGGTTTATGTGGGTATTGTTGATAAACTTCAGCAGTATGTGTAAGGTTTTAGAAGATGGATGGAAGTCCAAACAACAACATTATAACAGTAAATAAAATGAAACATAATTTACTTCCTCTATATTCTTGAATTTTACTTGTAAGTTATGGATAAGCTTAACAAAATATACAGGAGTCAAGTTAATTTATTTAGAACAGTTTAGAAATACCAGCTAGGTATTTGAGCTTACATAAAAGTAATACAGTTAAAACTAGTTTTAGATGACTTGCCTTCTAGGCACAATACTAGGCCATGTTGTAGAAAATGTAGTTCGTCTTTTTATTAGAAATTTTTTCTTAATACCATTCTAATAAAATCAAAATAGACCAGCTAATTAGTCTCATAGGTAATATAAATTTATGTTTACATGATTAGAAGCAGTAAATCAGACAATGTGTACATAGCAATAGGTTTGCCTGTTATGGTATGTAACCTAAAACATAACCCTTGTGACATAGCTAGTAATTCAGCTCAAACCTGTCTATTGTAAATGTAAAGAAGCAGTGAGGTTTTCTGCCTTACCATATGGATCCCCTGTGAGAAAGACGGCAACTTCAAATTGTACTATCTCAGACAGCTGCTTTTTTGCAAACTTACTTTCCAAGCATTTAAAAAATGTACAAGAAGATTACCTAGACCCTGAACAGCTATTTATGTATCACAATATATTTTGTCCTATTTGGATATCAAACTGACAATACTAAACCCACTAGTGGATGATAAGGCGAAAACTTAATCCTGCCTTTATAATTATAATTCAATGAATTGCATTTACATATAAGCTTTAAATAATATACCCAAAACACATACAGTAGTTTAATTGACTGAAAAATAATGATGACTTCATTTAACAAATTTAACATCAATGAAAAATTGTGTTACAGTGTCTGAAGAGAGAAATAGAACGCCGTATAGAGGCAGTGCCGCGGATCATGCATGAGCCTCGTCTGCTGAGCACAGAACCTTCCCACTACATCCTGGAACCTCAGCAGCCTTATCACTACCGATTCAGGGCTGTTGATGATGTGAAGACTTTAGGTAAGATTTAACAGGTCAAGGTTATGGTCAAATAGAAATTGGACTCACGCAGTGTTCTATATTACCATATTGGGACTGAATCGTAAAAATAGATGTAGGGGTAAGATTTGGATGTGACATCTTTATGACCTATACTTATCTTTATATGACATGAGTATCAAGGTGAAATTCACTACCGCATTAGATTATCAATTTCTAAATCATAATGAATTGAATTAAGGTAGCTAAGTGATTGGATTAAAAGTTTCAACTAAGAGAGCTAAGTATAGTGAGATGTCCATATTGCTCATACCTGGAGCACTTTACTACAGAAGTGGTTTCTACAATTACTCAGTAGTCTGTGATGCTTATAGAGAGTCACTGGCAAAGCAGTGGCGTCCGCTTTTATTGACTTAAAACATCTATTTACAGAAGAGGAAATAGCACGCCAAGATCCAGGCCTTCGGCGTCACCCGCGTGAATCCTTGCGTGCATTCCTACTGTCTTCCCTGGCGGCTCCTTTAGATGGCAGGGGACAGAAGCTGGTGCATCAGTTCTGTGACACCTATGAGTTTGCCAGACATCACCCTGGGGAATTTGGAGAGGATGAATATACAGCATACAGTAGATTGCTGCTGAAGTTACTGGATGCGTAAGTAAATTATGAAGACATACATTTTTCTTTGCTTTCTTTTGCTTTAGTATATCTCACTAAATTAAACCTAACGTCAGCATATATTTATTTCTATTTGTTTCATATTTATATGATATAGACAAGGTGAAAGTATTTTATCTTAAACTATTTAACAACCCAAAACTGAAAATAATAATAATTAGGACAATTGTCCAAATATCTCTAAATTTCAATTAGTTTAAAATAAAGACATAATTTTATGCTCAATTGCAATATTTTGTTGTCTTTTTAAATCTATAGAGAAAAAGTAGTTCTAGAAGATCACCTGTGTTAATAATATTATAATCTGTGAAATGCTATTTAATATGAAATTTTGTTCGTAGTTATTTGATTTCCTATTTGGCCGTATATATGCCATGTCCGAGGCATTAAATTACCTAGATTTTAAAACTGTTTCTATTTTATTTAAACTTTTACTTTGTAACAATCCTTAAATTGTAATTAAATTTAAGTTTATTACTTATTATTATCCATTATCTTATCTTATCTTGTGTGTGGGGGCCAGTCAGTACAGACCGGCGACACTTCGACCCAGTGGGATCTTTTGTGTCGGCCCTAAGATTTATCCCTTAGCTATCTCCTTATGAATGTACTGCATCAGCCGCAGCGTACACTTCAGAGGGAGAAGCCTGAAGTCTTCAGGGTTTGGATATGCCGATCCCATCAGACCCATCCTCAATCCAGCCAACGCGTCGCATTCACACAGTAGGTGCGATATGAACTCGTCCTGTTCACCACTGTCTCTGCAGATCGAACTGTGTGCCAATCTCAATCTGTACAGGAAGTCGTTGGTGCCAAAATGGTCAGTGAACGCTCCTGAGAGCAGGCGTATTTGGCTCTTGTTATACCCTCAGAACTTCCGAGTGAAGCCTGTGGCTCTGTTTGCAATGAATTTCTTGGAGAGTTCCAGACCCCTAAGGGCTACTCACTCTAGCCTGTGTTTATCATTGCCATGTGCATTCAAAGCTGCCTTGACGGTGCTCTCAGAGAGTCCCACGAATGGCTCGGGGCCCACAAACAGTTGGTCTGAGCCCTTTCTGGCACAAGCAATTATAGCATAGCTTACCGCTTGGAAGACCGTTGCATATTTGCCCATGTTTTGGCTCACCTTGCAGTCGTTGGCATAGATACGCGCCTGATCCTGTTTCCATTTTGGAACTATCAATGTACCAGATAAGACAACCCTTGTCATGGAATTGTAGACCTTGTCTCCATTCCTCCCCTTGTGGGGACCTTTATTTTATAATTATTTTTGAATATGTGCAATGGTTGCATTTTGTCGCATCCCAAGTCCATAATCCTTTTGAGATCCTTTAAAATCTCCAATTTTGTGTTTCGGGTTACCGGCATATTGACGCTTCACAGCCCATGCACAGATAGTCTATGTAATGCCTTTATCGCCTCTGACTCCACAGCAATGTGTAGCGGCGTTAGATCGAGCAGGACCTCTAACGCTGCCGTTGGCGTAGTCGGGAACGCCCCTGTTATAGCAATGCAGGCCAATCGCTACACCTTCGACAGCGCTTTCCTGCATGTTGCTAGTTTAGTTCTTGGCCACCAGACAATGCTTCCATACGTGAGTATGGGTCTTATCATCATCGTGTATAGCCACTTGATGACCTTGGGCTTAAGCTCCCAGGTCTTCCCATAAGTAGAACGAATCATGCCAAAGACCCGCTGGGCCTTCACTATGGCTTTGTCTACATGAAGTTTCCACGTTAGTTTGCTATCTAGGGTCATGCCTAGATACTTCACCTCCATGGACCATTGTAACTGCGTACCATACATGGAGAGAGTACCCAACCCTGTCAGATCCCTCTTCTTAGTAAACGGCACGACAGTAGTTTTCCCTGGGTTGATCGATAAATGATTGCTACTGCACCATTTTTTCACCATATTCAGGGCCTTCTGCATGAGACTAGATACCGTACTCGGAAACTTTCCATTGACGAGTATTACCAAGTCATCCGTATATCCGACCGTTAAGTACGGACCTTTGTTGAGTTGTTCTAGGAGTGAATTGACTACCAAGCACCATAAGAGTGGTGAGAGTACTCCTTCTGACGGCAGCCCTTGGTTGTCATTGCATGCATTTCATCTCCTAACAACTCAGACCTAATGATTCTACCCCTGAGCATACAATCGATCCACTAGCAAATGGTTGCCGTGATTTGCCGATGCCACACTAATGGCATCATAGGTGGTCCGATCGAAAGCTCCCTAAATATCCAGGAATGCAGCATTGCATACTTCCCAGTTATCTATTGCATGTTCTGCTTTATTTACCACAAAATGTAGTGCCAACTCAATGGATTTTCTCGACTGGTACGCACATTGTAGCCTGTGGAGGGAGAATTGCCATAATGCTCCCTCCCTGACATGTCTATCTACTAACTTCTCCAGGGCTTTCAAGAAGAACGACTCCAGACTGATAGGTCTGTATGCCTTGGCTTCTTCGCTTTTCCCGGTTTTGGTATGTAGATGACTTTAACACGCCTCCATATCTTTCGAATGTATCCAAAGCTATGCAGGCTCTGTATAGTCTGCACAAATGCGGAACTAAGAGTGCAGTTCCCTGTTGTAGGATGATGGGATAAAATTTAAATTTATTACTTATTATTATGCATTAACACAATTCTTTAAACTAACTTACGCTTAAAAAATTATATAACAGAAAAAAAAACTAAAACCTAATAGGCGTCATAGAATTCCTAAGTAATAATGATTAAACTGAATGCAGTTTAATCATTATTACTTAGGAATTCTATGACGCCGACTATATACTGTGACTAATGAGTCACAGTATATAGTCATCGTCTGCCTACTTCTAAGAGGATATTAAAAATCTTAATTCAAATTAAATATTGTGTACCACAAGGTAGCGTGTTGGAATCGCTATAGTATTCGTAGACGGAAATAGAGGGAGGGGTATATCGCTAGAACATTTTATAGTCTTAGGAATATATTTCAGAGATTAGGTCATATCTTAACTCTAGCCAACATCCTAATGTAAACATTATATGTCATATTGCCAGCGCTCGACTCTTAAAGAGTGTGGGCACGTGTCCGCCGCCCGTGTCGTGTGGCAGCCCAGTACGGCGCGGGCGCGCGCTGCTGGACGCGGCGCGACTGCGGCCCGCCGCGCTCGCCGCGCTGCCGCGACACAACAAGCTGCCGGCTGCGTTACACAAACACTACACCGCGCTAGAGGTAACTGACATTGTAAGCACCTGTTTATTGCCCGTATCATAACAGAAGAAGCTACTCGTTACTTACCGCAAGTTTTGTACTACGCTAGAGTGGAGGTAGGGTAGCCATTTGATAATGTAGCGAGTAGATTGTTTTTTTACTCAAAGTTGGAACCAGTAAGATTCAACTGACTCTGTATTACTAAACTGATATACCAAAACTGATAGGATAAGAATTAGTCTTACCTTAGGACACACATATGCCAATGTGAAAATGTTGACTTTTGCAATTCTCTTATAAAAGCTATTTAATCATTATCATCTCAGACGTAAGACGCAGACTGGCAAAATTAAAGGATTTGAATTAGATATATCGATTTTCTGATGATACCATGATTTGTCTTACAAAAGATTGGTATATGTCATTTTATTATTCGAATCTTTTGTATTTATTACGTTGAAATATACCCGACTCTTGTCACCTTCTACAAAGGAGACCGACCACCTTGTATGGGACCCCGGTCTGGGCGTGAACAATTTTATATTGGAATAACAATATTAATTTTCTGTAGCCTAAACCACAGATAATATAATACTATACTAGTACAGATACTCAATCCCATACAAAAATCTTGGACACGCCTAACTCTGGCTATTCTACTTGCTATTTTGGTACCTATCTTTTTACACTAGATGGCAGCACAAAACTAGCGCCACTGCTGCCATCTACCCATAACAAGTACACAAGTTCCGAATCCTATTTGATAACAGCTCATATGAGATAGCGTTGTGACAGTAAAATGGGTACTTGACTGTTTACCACGGATAGAACATATTTAAACGAGCCGATGCAAAATGTGCGCAACCTTGAAAATAAAAGTTATCTACCTATAGTGTTATGTGCCGAAATGCGTACGATCACACTTTGGTGATTCTCATTTACTCGGTCGGATTTTCGTGAATATATCGTGTTGCTGTCAAAATTTGACCTTGTATATATTTTCTTCATATAATTTTAATGAATGCGTTTTAAAAAGTATTAATAAAACAATATATTTCATGATGTATGCGATTGTGAGATTGTGATTGATGTTCGGGTTATCTATATTTCACTATAATTTCACTATAATTGTAAATATAAAATAACATAAAATATTGCGCTCAGATTTTTGAAAACAACTGTGCAGTGCCTAGTATTTAGTATCTGTTGAAATTTACTGAGTTATTACTATTTATAAAATACATCACATAGATTATTTTGAATTTAACTGTCAAAAAATAAAATATAATAACCAGCACTTTTTTTAAAAGACTCCTACGGTTCCTCTTTTGCCGTATAACAGACTCAACACAAAAAATCTGTTGAACATAATTTATTTTCTGTGTGAGAATCGAACCCATAACATTTAAATTAAACCACTACGCCATACTTGAAATCAAATCACGCACGCGCGAGTATCGGGTGGCGGCGGCGTTCGGTTTATTCCGGTCAGCTTCGTGAATTTTCGTGTATAATATCGTGTATGAGCGCTGCCAGTAGCCGCGTCGGCGAGTAGCGCGCCTGCCTGCCGCGTCGATTCTCAATAGAGTCGAAGCTTGATTGTCAACTGAAGTTTTGTTATGAAAAATTAATTATCTGAACCTGCTTAATACTTTAATAGAAGTTAAAACTAATAATATAATTATTGATATACCTCCTATAAAATACAATGTACCTACCTATTAATAGATTAAAAAAACAAAGTAGGTATGCTTTACGTAGTCATGGCTCGTAATCTTTTAAATATGTCATAATAATTATTGACATTGTATTCTTTTATTTTTATATCCATATTAATTATTGATTTTGTAGGGAAATCAATAATTAATATGTAATAATAGTTTAAAGTCAAGTAACAAAACAATAGATAAGTACCTACCTACTTACTTAATGAATATTGTGGTATGTAAGTAAAGATCACATTAATATACCATGATAAATGCGATGTTACTAGTCCTAAAACACTATTCATGCTTTGGTATGATTTTTTCAAATATTCGTGTCTAAATAATAATTATAAGGATATATGGTGACGACGACGTCCAAGAAATATTTATCTCATGTAATATAACTATTACATCCGAATATTTATTACAATGTCAACCAAACCAGATATGAACCAATTTTTAAAAATATTGCTCATAGTTTATATTTTTCGAAGCAAAACAAATAGTACACATCGTTTCATACTTGGCCTTGTAGCGCGGGGGTGGGCCGGTCTTACCCTGCCCACCCCCGCGCCCGCACCAGCGCGTGCGATGAGTGTATCCTGTTCCAAAAGATTTCGTTTTGTTGTTGTAGGAGATTGTATATAAACTAAGTCATTATCAGGCTATTATGAACTAGGTACTTAATATAATGCTAGTTAACGGATCTTACTCGCAATAAAGTATTTAAAAGGTAATATATACCTATATTGATTGCCTGACGCGACGTTTCGACCGAAACGCATGGATCGTGGTCACGGGTTGATTAAAAAAAACGTTTATTACGAACTACCTTCCTTTAAACGTTAGTTAGCACGATTAACTTGATCGTTACGTATTTCATCAAGGAATATGAAATTCACAACAAGCACAACTGGGGTTGCCAACCGTAGGTACTTTATAGTAAAGTATTGTACGTGATTTCGGGTAAACGTAATTTATACTTTAGTAGGAAATAAAGGACGTGAAGATACTTTATTTTACCTATGTCCGCTTTTTCAGGTTTTATTTAATTGTTAACTTAAAGCAACGCAAGCAGAGATAGCTCAGTGGGGAGACCAACAGACTGCAATGCAGAGGGTCTCGGGTTCGAACCCACGTCGCGCACCTCTGACTTTCGGAAGTTATATGACTTTTCGAAATTATGTGCGTATTGATTGACAATTATCGCTTGCTCCGTGCCTCGGAGAGCACGTTAAGCCGTCGGTCCCAGCTGCCATGAACATCTATGGCAGTCGGTATTGGGGAAGTCGACACAAAAGATCTCACTGGGTCGAAGTGTCGCCGGTCTGTACTGACTGGCCCCCACACAAGATTAGATTAGATTAGATTAGATTAAAGTAAATTATAAATATAAATTGAAGAAAATCTATTGTTTATCTATCTTAATTTAGACATATTTTGTAAAAATCCGATTACGACTTTCCTTGATAATAAATATTTGTTAGATTTAACTAGCATCAACAAAAATATGGTAACCAAAAGGCAGGTAAAATAAGTAATACTTTATTTTCAGATCATGTACTTTTTTACCTAAGATAGTCAACATACTCTATTTGTTCAAAATAAAGGTGGCAACCCTAATCACAACTGTGCCTATTGCCTAACTAGCTTTCAAGTCCTTTGAAACAGATTTAGTTAAGTTGCGTCTAGTGATCAAATAATACTACAAAGCGGTATAAACAAATAACAGTCTTTAATTTTATAGAATAATTATTATGATAGGTTACTTAATATTTACCTAACTATTTTTAGTAAAATGTTGCTATGATTTACTAAAACTCCATTTCTATCGGCATGTCTATCGTAAGTTTGTAATTCAATTCAGAATAAGTAGGTAGCACAGAGATAATGATTATTATAACGCCGACGAGTCCAACGACTGCGCTATACCTACTGCCGCACAAGCAAATGAAATTTGACAATAGAAGTTACGAGAACCGACCAGGTGTTTGAATATAATGCCATGTAGTACAACAAAACGTTTGGTTTAATACATTGACATTTGTTAAGCATACATATTTTCATATTATAAGTAATTTCTTATTAATTAGTATCAGTAGGTAATAAACAAATATTGAAGTAAACCTAAAGAAGGGTATGAAAAAAAAACACAATGTTTTTGTAGACTTGTATAAACATATAAAAGAGCCATCTAGCGTCTCATCTAGCCCTATAGGTAAAATAAAATGATAGGTAGATTACCTATGTGTGATGTAAAAAATACTGATATATCGATATCTTTAAATCATAAAATAAATGCGTTTACCTTGATGCTCGTTAATAAATATGTACAATGTTTATTTATAATAACATTTTATGGTCAATTTTCTTCCAATAAAGCATTTTGATTGATCTTAATATTAACATTGGAACTCATAGTGCCATCTATGATCTATTTTTCGAACTGTTTACTTTTTGTTCTAACTGGTACCCCATGCCTAAACTAAGTAGAAAACATTATTCTATGAAGTTTAGTATCAAGTTCGTAAAATAATAAAATAACACACAAAATAGCAGACACAAAATCACGTCTATATCCACTATACGAGCGAACGCAAAGCGAATGACAGAAACGGAATTGACAGATAAGTCAAGTGTTGCTAGAATATGAAAATAAATTACCCAACACACTACAATTTTGTTATATTTTATCAAATATCATATAATTTTTACATTAATTATTATTTTCGAATTCAAAATATGAATATAGTAAATAATGGAAAAAATATCAACGTATTTTCAGATTTCGTTAATATTTCTAAATGTGACGTTTTTAAACACTTTGTTCCGATTTTTGTCCACTTTTTTTTCACTAGGCAACACAAGCAAGCCATTTGGATTGTGCATTTCAGTTACACATTTTAAACCAAATGAAAATATTTTAAAAATCATTTTTATTATACGTCAATTTCCCACGACTGGATAGTAACAAATATTTATTATATATTAAAACAAAACTTTTAATATTTTACTTTGTTTATAAGACAATTGTCCACGTTTAAGCCGAATATGGACGGTCTCCTTTGAAGATGAAACGCATTAAAAATCTTCACTGTAATCCATAAACTACATGGTGATCGTTGCGTTGAACATTAAGAGCTTGTGGATTAGTGCCTGAATGTTTAAAATAAAGCTTACGCGTTGCCCTGATTTGTTAAAAAAACATGCCAAAAGACATACTCACCAGATTTTTCAGCCCGAAAAATCTCATATTGTGTTGACAAAACCAAGCGATAATGAATTTTAATTAAAACGATATCAAGTCCATATTCCTTTGCTTATGATACCTTTTTATATACAGAACATGCCAGTAGACACGAAAATAGAAGACGAGGTCATCCGCGTCCCAGTCCGGAGCCCTACCGAGTCGCAGGTGAAGCCCCCGGCGGATGAAACGGCCGTCTGAGCGCGGCCCATGCGCCACCCGGCGCTTACACTGTAGTGCTAACCAGTGATGTTAGACTTAAAACACATCTGCCGTAGGGTACTTTCATGACCTTGTGACTTATAATAAGAGACTTGGTGACAGTGTGGAAACTTGTGTGTGTGTGACACTATAGTTAAAATCATTTTAGTTCTTGTGGCACTATTTAGTGCTATGTGATTATACAGGTGAAGTGACAGGAACTTTGTGACGCTATGGAAAGCTTGTGTGTCCCTGAAGATAATTTATACTGTTGTGATATAGTTGTGCGTCCTCTTGTGTTACATTTAGTTGTTCATCATAAATTGAGGTATATTTAGGGTATATTTGTTAGGGTAGGGATATTTGGGATTATGTGTAAATGAATAAGGAGACAAATAGGGATGGCTAAAGATGTGCAAATGTTATGTATGGATGTGAACGGTTAACATTTTTTATTGACAACAATGAAATAAATAACCAGATATCAGGTCAGTCCAGGGCTACGTCATCGTCCCGGAAAATAACGTCGCACTCGCGGCATGGTGCTGCCCGGTCGTGGTAGAGATCTTATTATAATGCAAGCAATATTGAACATTATGCTTTATGATGTAGAGTTTAAATTACAACGAGATGCTTAGTAATATCTACGAATGTATATGTCAACCCTGGATGCTTTATTGGAAATTCTGTACTAGATCCGGTGTCTGTTTGATAGTAGCTTGATGATTTAGTCATGCATCAGGTTTCTGAAAAGCTAATCAATGCCGCCGTGTCAAAATCAAGTTCATGACAAGTGGTGCGATTGGCTGTTGTTCGGATAACATGTGTTGGACTGTCTGTTAAATAATTTTTGTGTTGATCTGCTTTATAGAAACCGGTTGTTAGTTTAAAAGAATAATTATCTTGAAATAAATAAATATCAAGAGAGATCTTCACCAGTTATAGTCCTTACCGCTTCTTTAACTGGTGAAGATATCTTAATAATATGCAGTTAGCCAGACGGAAGAATACGCGATGTTTCGTATATCCCAATTTTAAACTGGAAAACTTTACCAAAACGCTAATTATTCATTTCTAAGATAATTATTTATAAAATGTTTTTATAATGTATAGAGTAACTTGTATATATTGTACTAAATTTAGAATTATTCTGTATAATGTCCTCTCAAATAGTTGCTTTGATTTTAGAAGGTAACATAATATAACAGCTACTGGTACAGCATTAGTAAATGCAAATGCTGTGCATGAGCTCTCGGGTTTGATTCACGACTAAGCCATATTGTTATTGGGGATTTTCTGTCAAGTAATTCTTAATGGCATGGAGTTTAGAACGATACTCCGGATAATGGTGGTAATAGTCTTACCACCGTTTAACTGGCACCCAAAACATGGGTAGAAAATGTGTGTGAAGTTTGTCCCTTTGGGGACGCTATATGCGTGAAGCTGTGTAAGTATGTTATAAGATACGTGTGTAGTAAATCGTTATTGGCACTAAGCCTGTATAGAAACTGTAAGAGGTTTTGAAAGACTGTGTTAAAATAATTATAAGTTTCAATGTACTAGCCAAATATATCATAGGTGATAGATTATAGAGATGTTTAGCTATACATTCCAGTAAAGTGCTTACGTATCCGTATTTAATCAATTGGTCAATAGACCAATCGGTTATATTGATAGAGCTGCTGTCGCAAATTAAAGTATTATTTTGTTGTGCAATCTGTATTTCGGTCCCCGCGCTTTATTACAAGTTAATAAAAGCGCGGGAAACGAAATATATAAATTGGTAATCCATGAAGTAAATTGGGAAAAGTTTTTGTTGAAATTGATTATTTATGAATATAATGGTAATAATAATATTTCAATCTAGTTTTCATCTACTTCCAGACCTCTGTATAATCTATTTTACAAACTTATAATAACGGAATAAAAAAGATCTTACTACCAATAAAAAAAGAAATGCTTAACATTGACAAAAATGTTGTCTAGCAATATTAGTGCATCTGACTCAAGGCATAAATAATAAAAATAAGAGAATTTTAAATATTTGGGGTTAAAGTATGAAATTGCCGATTTGTACTGAAAAATTTAATCTCGTTTTTTTCTAAGATGTACCTACCATATTTATTTAATCGAAATATTTATCTATACATGGCAGTAATGCCATCTAAACGGAAGTTCATTTATGCCTTTACGATAGAATACCGGGGATCTAGATTCGACAAATTGTGTGAAAGCATTTTATACTGCCTCCTGGGAAGAATTTTTTTTATTACGGAGAATATTGCCCAAATCACGAAAATAATGGTATTCCGTTGGAGCAAGGTCTGGCGAGTATGGAGGATGACGTATGGTTTCTAACTGCAGCTCCTGTAGAGTTACAACGGTTTGTCGTGCAGTGTGAGGTCTTGCGATATCATGGAGCAATAATGGTGAAGGTCGATTCACGAGTCGGGGCTGTTTCACTGCCGGTTTCGACATCATTGTTCGAAGTTCGGCACAGTAAACATCTACTGTTATTGCTTGACTAGACCTGAGAAAGCTATAGTGAATAATACCATGAAGAGACCAACAAACAGTTACCATTACCTTTTTATTGTAAGTTTTGCTTTAGGGCACTGTTGCCATGCCTGGGGTCAGCCATTGCATTTTTCGCGTACGGTTATCGTAAAGAATCCCTTTTTCATCACAAGTCACAATTCAATCCAATATTCCTTAATTTCTGTACCGATTCAACAAGGCAACACAAGTTACAACACGCATTTCTTCCTACAGATTAGTCAAATCACCCATTTTTCATATTTTATCTTATTGATTTGATGCAAATGATCCAATATTGTAGGTAGGGTAACGTTAAACCATGCCGCTAATTCCTGGGTAGTTTGACTCGGTTCGGCTTCCACCATCTCCTTCAATTCAGCGTTATTCACCTGTGTGGGCGGTCTTCCACGTGGTTCGTTCGTCAGGTCGAAGTTTCCATTACGAAGGCGTTTAAACCAAAAACGCACGGTGCGTTCATTAGTAGTCTCCACTCTAAACGCAGCGTTGATATTGCGAGCCGTTTCTGCCGCGTTAGTTCCGCGTCGGAACTCGTATTCAGAAATTACTCGGATTTTCGAAGTATCTATCCATTTTTCCCGTCTAAGGTGAATAAAAAAACAATTGAAAGTCAGAAATCGAATGCCGCACAATTTTTAAAAAGAAGTATCTTACAGGTATCATTTGAAAAAAGTTTCACTAGTAAATCTCACACCATGACGGTTTTATTTCAATTCAAAATATCTATTACTATAGAACTGCAACTTCATACTTTAACCCCTATTATTATTAGCAAAAGCTAATAATATTTGAACTTCTGTTACATCGTTATAAAAATACGTTAGTTTCGACGTATGTAACTAATTTAAACTCTTCTCTAGTTAAAATTGTAATATTAAAGGCCTAAAGAAATATAGTCGTACTATAATGAAATAAGTCTGTAATCTATGTAAATATTAATTAATACTATTTATTATCCACATGTTGTATTTTGTAGTTTTTGGATTTGTAAGGCGCTATACCAAAAACCATAAAACTGTTACATTTATGCTAGCTCCCCATTACATTTCAATCCTGAGAATCATACACTGATGTATACAATCATAAAAGTACGTAAAAATTTAAAACATAGTTGTGTTCTTACCGCACTTCGAATAAGTATCCACACTAAGAAGGAATACACACATTACGTTTACATGATAAAGAACGAAAGTGTACAATTTCAAATCTTAGAGCGTGGTAACACTATGCATGTTAATAAATTTTCAGTTTTATAGTCCAGAAACGTGACTATATTTAAACGTTGTAAGATGCATCTATGATTTAAGTCTTTGGTCTACCTAAAGATGTTTATGTGTATATTAGAATGAACAATGTAAAATGTATGAAATTGAACCACTTTTTATAGAATTTATCGCGTTGTTAATTTTAAAACACTATAATTACATAAATTAGAATGATATAGCAGTAGAGTGTTACATTAATTGTTTATTAGTTTTCAAAATTATTTAATAATAGTGTTTTAAAATAAACAATGCGATAAACTCCGTATAAAGAAATATAATTTCAATGTATATTATGCATATTGCCATAGAGAAAGCAATAGTTACTTATAGATGTAAAAAACCACAAAATAAGCTTGTAGAATAAGTTATTAAATACCAAAATAATAAATACATTGTATGAAGTGCGAGTATTTTATTTCAACACAATTTTTTGTTTGCCTTGCTTGCATTGCCGGCCAGACCGGTAGTATTACCCTCCTACATTATATCTAGCGGGAACCTTCATCTTATGTACCTCCCGTGCATTGTTCCACATGTATTTGTAAATTATAACTTTTTTGTGTGAAAGCGCGGCATCTTGATCTCAGTGTGCCTCGAGCTTTATCTTGACGGATCTAAATTATATCTGACTACAACGGATGGCGTGGTGGTTCAAAGTAGTCGCTCTTTGCCACTGCCGAGTGTTACATATCTCCACACGGTACGAGAAACCGTGTTATGTAACTCCACACGGGACAAGAAACCGTGTGTTATGTATTTCCACACGGGACATGAAACCGTGTGTAATATATCTCCATACGGGACATGAAACAATGTGTTATGTATCTCCACACAGGACAAGAAATCGTGTGTAACCCATAGATAGATGTTCCGAGTCTTTGTGTCCGTTGTTTGAATATTTGTAGAATAACACAGAAATTACTCCTAGCATGAGGCTTATAGTTTTAAAACAAAAATATACAAAAAGAAAACGATAAGAGCTTACAGAACTTGTTGCAACACCAGAAGCAAGCGGTCACCGATGTCGGTACGCTGAATGTTGTAAGTTCGTATCCCACATGGGTTAATTATTTATGTGATCCATGTGAGATTGTTCCGAGTCTGGATTTTGTGGCCTCCATATTTGTCAAGTTCCCCACGACTCACATAATCCTTAGTCCGGGAATAGTTTTAAATATAAATAAAGCTGTCATAAAAATCAAAAGTCATTAATTTTAATAGGTATATTAAATACAGATCAATGGTTATATAAATGTATCCAAGTTAAAGCGATAACTCCACAATCTTATACGCCTACTTACAACACCATACGTCGATACTCGTAGTTAAATATTTGATACATATTGCATTTGTAGTTGTATGAGGAACTGGTTTACTCGTCAGTGATATCTCGACCGAAATGGCTTTCCCTGAAACATAATAATATATTAACTTAGTATAATCTAGTCACATTTAAAGATCTTAGATTAAATAGAATAAGTTAATTAAACGGGTCGGGACCCGTTGGTCCCCTAATATTCGTCCCCCCTAAAAGTTGTAGATTCGGCACCTATATAGGTGCTCATTGGTCCCCTGGTAGGAGACCAATCAATATTAATTTATTTTAAGGTACCCACTCGTCCCCTGGAATAAAAGTTATAGACTCGGCACCAGCTCAGGTGCCCTTTGGTTCCCTGATGGAAATTAAGCCATAGCAGAGTGAATGGGAAATATAAATGATTTTAAATAAATAATATATTAGGGGACGAGTGGGCCCTCAAATATTTGAGGGGACGAATGGGCACAGGGTGCGAATTTCAGGGGACCAATGGGTACCGACCCAATTAAACAGCGGTAGTGGACGCGACTGCCCGGATTCGTTCCAGGTCTGGCCAACGAAAGTAATTCGGTGTTCTGTCAAGAAATTCTCAATAGAAGGTGTTAGGAAGTTGTCAGTGCTACATACCTCCGTGCAAAAATCCAATAACTTAAACTTTTCGAAGTTCTGTGCGTATTAAATGTATGGCTTGTTTCAACGGTGAAGGAAAACATCGTGAGGAAACCTGCATGTCTGAAAGTAGTCCAGAATATCTGAGAGTACTCCTGCATATCAGACAGTACTCCTGCATGTCAGACAGTATTCCTACATGTCAGATAGTACTCCTGCATGTCTGAAAGTACCCCTGCATGTCTAAGAGTACTCCATAATGTTCTCGAAGATGTATGAAGTCTGCCAACCCGCATTGGGCCAGCGTGCCACTTTGGTCTAAGCCTTCTAACACTGAGCATAGGCCGATGCCTAGCAATAATACTGAATATATTCAGGGCTGATATCATATACCGATCGAAACTTATTTCAAATGAATAGGTACAAATATTACTAAGATCAACTTACAGTCGGATCCATATCTTGTGCGTTGCAAACTGTGGCACATGTCTGGTAGCTAGCAGGGCTCGCTGGCACGAGAGCGCCGCCGCGCCGTCGCACACCGCAGTGCGGCTGTGACACAACCATTCTAGCATCTGGAACAACAAATAGAAACAAGGTAAAGAAGCATTACTGAGTGTAAGGGAAGGCGTACCGAAAACTTTAGCAAGACGTCTTTCTATAGGTACTTATCACGACGCAAACTTCTATTAATCATAAAAACGCATGATTAAGATTTTATATTGATTAACATTATTATGCAGTACGCAATGGATTGCTACCAATAGAAAGGACCGCTCGCAGCGAGAGGAATGACCTCTGCGCTCCGCGCATATAAACAGCTGATTAGTTTAAATCACGACAATTTATTACATTGCTGTATTTTAGTTAAATCTTTATATCATTTTAATAAAAAAGATGGTTTCTGTATTATGTTGATACACAGACCGAAAAAAGAAAATTGCAGGGATAAATTTGATCTTTCCTGAAGAAAATTCGAACGATTTTTAACTCAGAATAATGGTCTGAATGTACTATTTCAGTTTTCCGTACATCTACCCTACCGTTACACCCAGTATAATTACACCCAATGAATAGAGATAGGTAATGTATTGTATGTGGCTACTTTTATTCAAACTGCAGAGTGCAATCTAGTAGTAGAACTCGTCAGCTGCTCCGCGTCTGCCTCATACCAACCTGCAGGGTGCAGTCGCTCCAAGCGTGGTGGCTGACGAGCGCGGCAGCGGCGGCCGGCAGCAGCGCCTGGCGACTCGCGCGGGAACTCGTCAGCGTCTGCCTCATACCAACCTGCAGGGTGCAGTCGCTCCAAGCGTGGTGGCTGACGAGCGCGGCAGCGGCGGCCGGCAGCAGCGCCTGGCGACTCGCGCGGGAACTCGTCAGCGTCTGCCTCATACCAACCTGCAGGGTGCAGTCGCTCCAAGCGTGGTGGCTGACGAGCGCGGCAGCGGCGGCCGGCAGCAGCGCCTGGCGACTCGCGCGGGAACTCGTCAGCGTCTGCCTCATACCAACCTGCAGGGTGCAGTCGCTCCAAGCGTGGTGGCTGACGAGCGCGGCAGCGGCGGCCGGCAGCAGCGCCTGGCGACTCGCGCGGGAACTCGTCAGCGTCTGCCTCATACCAACCTGCAGGGTGCAGTCGCTCCAAGCGTGGTGGCTGACGAGCGCGGCAGCGGCGGCCGGCAGCAGCGCCTGGCGACTCGCGCGGGAACTCGTCAGCGTCTGCCTCATACCAACCTGCAGGGTGCAGTCGCTCCAAGCGTGGTGGCTGACGAGCGCGGCAGCGGCGGCCGGCAGCAGCGCCTGGCGACTCGCGCGGGAACTCGTCAGCGTCTGCCTCATACCAACCTGCAGGGTGCAGTCGCTCCAAGCGTGGTGGCTGACGAGCGCGGCAGCGGCGGCCGGCAGCAGCGCCTGGCGACTCGCGCGGGAACTCGTCAGCGTCTGCCTCATACCAACCTGCAGGGTGCAGTCGCTCCAAGCGTGGTGGCTGACGAGCGCGGCAGCGGCGGCCGGCAGCAGCGCCTGGCGACTCGCGCGGGAACTCGTCAGCGTCTGCCTCATACCAACCTGCAGGGTGCAGTCGCTCCAAGCGTGGTGGCTGACGAGCGCGGCAGCGGCGGCCGGCAGCAGCGCCTGGCGACTCGCGCGGGAACTCGTCAGCGTCTGCCTCATACCAACCTGCAGGGTGCAGTCGCTCCAAGCGTGGTGGCTGACGAGCGCGGCAGCGGCGGCCGGCAGCAGCGCCTGGCGACTCGCGCGGGAACTCGTCAGCGTCTGCCTCATACCAACCTGCAGGGTGCAGTCGCTCCAAGCGTGGTGGCTGACGAGCGCGGCAGCGGCGGCCGGCAGCAGCGCCTGGCGACTCGCGCGGGAACTCGTCAGCGTCTGCCTCATACCAACCTGCAGGGTGCAGTCGCTCCAAGCGTGGTGGCTGACGAGCGCGGCAGCGGCGGCCGGCAGCAGCGCCTGGCGACTCGCGCGGGAACTCGTCAGCGTCTGCCTCATACCAACCTGCAGGGTGCAGTCGCTCCAAGCGTGGTGGCTGACGAGCGCGGCAGCGGCGGCCGGCAGCAGCGCCTGGCGACTCGCGCGGGAACTCGTCAGCGTCTGCCTCATACCAACCTGCAGGGTGCAGTCGCTCCAAGCGTGGTGGCTGACGAGCGCGGCAGCGGCGGCCGGCAGCAGCGCCTGGCGACTCGCGCGGGAACTCGTCAGCGTCTGCCTCATACCAACCTGCAGGGTGCAGTCGCTCCAAGCGTGGTGGCTGACGAGCGCGGCAGCGGCGGCCGGCAGCAGCGCCTGGCGACTCGCGCGGGAACTCGTCAGCGTCTGCCTCATACCAACCTGCAGGGTGCAGTCGCTCCAAGCGTGGTGGCTGACGAGCGCGGCAGCGGCGGCCGGCAGCAGCGCCTGGCGACTCGCGCGGGAACTCGTCAGCGTCTGCCTCATACCAACCTGCAGGGTGCAGTCGCTCCAAGCGTGGTGGCTGACGAGCGCGGCAGCGGCGGCCGGCAGCAGCGCCTGGCGACTCGCGCGGGAACTCGTCAGCGTCTGCCTCATACCAACCTGCAGGGTGCAGTCGCTCCAAGCGTGGTGGCTGACGAGCGCGGCAGCGGCGGCCGGCAGCAGCGCCTGGCGACTCGCGCGGGAACTCGTCAGCGTCTGCCTCATACCAACCTGCAGGGTGCAGTCGCTCCAAGCGTGGTGGCTGACGAGCGCGGCAGCGGCGGCCGGCAGCAGCGCCTGGCGACTCGCGCGGGAACTCGTCAGCGTCTGCCTCATACCAACCTGCAGGGTGCAGTCGCTCCAAGCGTGGTGGCTGACGAGCGCGGCAGCGGCGGCCGGCAGCAGCGCCTGGCGACTCGCGCGGGAACTCGTCAGCGTCTGCCTCATACCAACCTGCAGGGTGCAGTCGCTCCAAGCGTGGTGGCTGACGAGCGCGGCAGCGGCGGCCGGCAGCAGCGCCTGGCGACTCGCGCGGGAACTCGTCAGCGTCTGCCTCATACCAACCTGCAGGGTGCAGTCGCTCCAAGCGTGGTGGCTGACGAGCGCGGCAGCGGCGGCCGGCAGCAGCGCCTGGCGACTCGCGCGGGAACTCGTCAGCGTCTGCCTCATACCAACCTGCAGGGTGCAGTCGCTCCAAGCGTGGTGGCTGACGAGCGCGGCAGCGGCGGCCGGCAGCAGCGCCTGGCGACTCGCGCGGGAACTCGTCAGCGTCTGCCTCATACCAACCTGCAGGGTGCAGTCGCTCCAAGCGTGGTGGCTGACGAGCGCGGCAGCGGCGGCCGGCAGCAGCGCCTGGCGACTCGCGCGGGAACTCGTCAGCGTCTGCCTCATACCAACCTGCAGGGTGCAGTCGCTCCAAGCGTGGTGGCTGACGAGCGCGGCAGCGGCGGCCGGCAGCAGCGCCTGGCGACTCGCGCGGGAACTCGTCAGCGTCTGCCTCATACCAACCTGCAGGGTGCAGTCGCTCCAAGCGTGGTGGCTGACGAGCGCGGCAGCGGCGGCCGGCAGCAGCGCCTGGCGACTCGCGCGGGAACTCGTCAGCGTCTGCCTCATACCAACCTGCAGGGTGCAGTCGCTCCAAGCGTGGTGGCTGACGAGCGCGGCAGCGGCGGCCGGCAGCAGCGCCTGGCGACTCGCGCGGGAACTCGTCAGCGTCTGCCTCATACCAACCTGCAGGGTGCAGTCGCTCCAAGCGTGGTGGCTGACGAGCGCGGCAGCGGCGGCCGGCAGCAGCGCCTGGCGACTCGCGCGGGAACTCGTCAGCGTCTGCCTCATACCAACCTGCAGGGTGCAGTCGCTCCAAGCGTGGTGGCTGACGAGCGCGGCAGCGGCGGCCGGCAGCAGCGCCTGGCGACTCGCGCGGGAACTCGTCAGCGTCTGCCTCATACCAACCTGCAGGGTGCAGTCGCTCCAAGCGTGGTGGCTGACGAGCGCGGCAGCGGCGGCCGGCAGCAGCGCCTGGCGACTCGCGCGGGAACTCGTCAGCGTCTGCCTCATACCAACCTGCAGGGTGCAGTCGCTCCAAGCGTGGTGGCTGACGAGCGCGGCAGCGGCGGCCGGCAGCAGCGCCTGGCGACTCGCGCGGGAACTCGTCAGCGTCTGCCTCATACCAACCTGCAGGGTGCAGTCGCTCCAAGCGTGGTGGCTGACGAGCGCGGCAGCGGCGGCCGGCAGCAGCGCCTGGCGACTCGCGCGGGAACTCGTCAGCGTCTGCCTCATACCAACCTGCAGGGTGCAGTCGCTCCAAGCGTGGTGGCTGACGAGCGCGGCAGCGGCGGCCGGCAGCAGCGCCTGGCGACTCGCGCGGGAACTCGTCAGCGTCTGCCTCATACCAACCTGCAGGGTGCAGTCGCTCCAAGCGTGGTGGCTGACGAGCGCGGCAGCGGCGGCCGGCAGCAGCGCCTGGCGACTCGCGCGGGAACTCGTCAGCGTCTGCCTCATACCAACCTGCAGGGTGCAGTCGCTCCAAGCGTGGTGGCTGACGAGCGCGGCAGCGGCGGCCGGCAGCAGCGCCTGGCGACTCGCGCGGGAACTCGTCAGCGTCTGCCTCATACCAACCTGCAGGGTGCAGTCGCTCCAAGCGTGGTGGCTGACGAGCGCGGCAGCGGCGGCCGGCAGCAGCGCCTGGCGACTCGCGCGGGAACTCGTCAGCGTCTGCCTCATACCAACCTGCAGGGTGCAGTCGCTCCAAGCGTGGTGGCTGACGAGCGCGGCAGCGGCGGCCGGCAGCAGCGCCTGGCGACTCGCGCGGGAACTCGTCAGCGTCTGCCTCATACCAACCTGCAGGGTGCAGTCGCTCCAAGCGTGGTGGCTGACGAGCGCGGCAGCGGCGGCCGGCAGCAGCGCCTGGCGACTCGCGCGGGAACTCGTCAGCGTCTGCCTCATACCAACCTGCAGGGTGCAGTCGCTCCAAGCGTGGTGGCTGACGAGCGCGGCAGCGGCGGCTGGCAGCAGCGCCTGGCGACTCGCGCGGGAACTCGTCAGCGTCTGCCTCATACCAACCTGCAGGGTGCAGTCGCTCCAAGCGTGGTGGCTGACGAGCGCGGCAGCGGCGGCCGGCAGCAGCGCCTGGCGACTCGCGCGGGAACTCGTCAGCGTCTGCCTCATACCAACCTGCAGGGTGCAGTCGCTCCAAGCGTGGTGGCTGACGAGCGCGGCAGCGGCGGCCGGCAGCAGCGCCTGGCGACTCGCGCGGGAACTCGTCAGCGTCTGCCTCATACCAACCTGCAGGGTGCAGTCGCTCCAAGCGTGGTGGCTGACGAGCGCGGCAGCGGCGGCCGGCAGCAGCGCCTGGCGACTCGCGCGGGAACTCGTCAGCGTCTGCCTCATACCAACCTGCAGGGTGCAGTCGCTCCAAGCGTGGTGGCTGACGAGCGCGGCAGCGGCGGCCGGCAGCAGCGCCTGGCGACTCGCGCGGGAACTCGTCAGCTGGTCCGCGTCTGCCTCCACGGCATACACGCCGCTAAACACTATTACGCACAACGTGAACACGTCGCATAGGTACAACTTGGCCGATTTGTCTTCGGTCCTAATGGCAAAAAGCATAGGTAAGGTTAAAAAATTTCATTGTACTAGAGACGATTCTTAAGTCACAAAATTTATCCGATTTCTGAAAGGCAAGGTAGGTTTCAATCTTATCCAAGGTTCAAAAACAAACTCATGTCAAGGATTCTGATTGGCCAGTTGCTTGATTAGTCAGCTTATTACTGTAGATAAGATACCGATTGACCGTCTGAAATTTTCTGTTGATTTTTGTCTTTCAAATGTTAAAACAATGAATTAAGAAGTATAAAAAAAAGTCTGTAGATATTACATTTTTATAACTTAGCGTTGCATGTACTACCTATAAACACAAATTAACGTGGTCATGCTAGATATTTAGACATGTGCGCTCCTCCGTGGCGTCGGCGTCATTTACTACGCCGACGATACACTTGTCACAGCGAGGGGTAAGTCGCACCGGGCGGCGGCCATACTGGCGACCGCTGTGGCCACACTGGCGACCGCTGCGGTCGCACAAGTCTTTAATCGTATCCGGCGGTTGGGCGTCGAGGTGGCCCTGTCTAAATCCGAGGCCGTTTGTTTTCACGGCCCTCGGAACCGGCCACCTCCAGGGGCCCATATCATGGTAGGAGGGATCCGCATCGGCGTCGAGTCAACCCTAAAGTATTTAGGTCTCTTGCTCGACAGCCGATGGGACTTTACAGCCCATTTTCGTCGCTTGGCCCCCATTCTTCGGGGCACTGCAGGCGCGCTCTCGCGCCTGCTGCCCAACCTTGGGGGACCAAACACCTCCTGCCGGAGGCTCTATGAGGGGGTCGTGCGGTCCATGGCTCTCTATGGGGCTCCAATTTGGGCAGACGACCTGACGGCCCGAACCATTTCGGCGCTTCGTGCGCCACAGCGCACCATGGCCGTCAGGTTGATTAGAGGTTACCGCTCGATCTCATTCGAGGCTGCGAGCCTCCTCGCCGGATCGATGCCATGGGACCCGGAAGCGACGCTCCTGGCGTCGCTCTATCGTTGGCGCCAGGAGGCGCTAGCTCGGGGCGAAGGACCTGTTCTTCCCGCTGTCGAGGCGGCAAGGTCCGAGCTCCACCAGGTCCTAGTGGAAAAGTGGAAGGAGCGACGTGTGCACCCCAGTGCCGGGCACGCCACGATTGTGGCGGTAAGTCCCGTGTTTGAGGAATGGCTGGCGAGGCGGCATGGCACCCTCACCTTCCGGTTGATACAGGTAATGACTGGCCATTGTTGTTTTGGCCAGTTCCTGTGTCGCATAGGCCGGCAAGAGACGCCCGGTTGTCACCACTGCGGCGACTGCCACGACGTTGTTGTAGACACGGCGCTGCGCACTTTGGCGGATTCATCGCAGCGCCGTGAGTTGATCGCGGCAGTCCGATCGATTGCCCTCTCGCTCCCGGCCGACAGACTGGACGTCTGTGGTCCGTAGTGAGAGGTCGTGGAGCGCCGTCGCCTCCTTCTGTGACTAAGTGATTATCATCAAGGAGGCGGCAGAGCGGGAGAGGGAACGCTTAAACCCTCTCCCCAACTGCAGAGCCGAGTGCCGGAGGGCGCGAGACGACCTTCAGCCACCCTGAGGATTGACCTGGGGGTGGTGGGCTTCGTGGGCCTGCCCGCCACCCGATCAGCACCAGGTCCGAGAGGCGGCGTGCGTGTTCCCAGGCGCGCCTCTGTATCGTGTGTCCGTCCCGCCCTCAGGGGGACAGTAAAATTAGTGGTTGTAAATTTGTGTAGTGGCGGGGTCGCGATTGCATGTGAAAGCGATTCGCGCGGCCCCGCCGATTGCGGTTATGTCGAGGATCACCGTGGTAGGTTTAGTCGGTATTACGGATGTCACTCACCATCTATCCCCGGTGAGTCCGACATAACCTATCCGTCGCCCCGCGGAGAGGTATGTGTCAAATCAATCCCCCACAATAAAAAAAAAGAAGATATTTAGACATGCTTTCTGGAAAATTGTATGGTTTATTTGACAGATTCACTGACCGCGTGCCAAAAAGATACATAAAATACTTCAAATGATCACGCTTTCAATCACGAGAGGTCACGTCGAATCTTTGCATGCCCGTTTCTAAGTTAACAGTGGGGGGCCCAAATAAATAATTAGTTCGATCTATACCCTCATAGATAAACGGGGTGAGTTAAAGGGACAGACTTAAACAACCTTAAAAGGGACAACATTATTCTTAAGTATTTCGCTATTTTTAATAACAATATACGTTACATTATTATCTAGTCGGGGAGGGTACTGTTTTTCTAGTTAATGCGTTAAAGCGTACCTAACAAACAAACACATTCGCACATATAATTTTAGTTCGGATTAATTACTTACTCATTAAAAGCTACTTGCGTTCGTCCCATGAGTTGCAACAGCCACTCTTTGGTACTGGCCGCGTCAGGCTTGGCCGCCTTCAGGGCTGGTAACATGCAGCGGAGAGAGAACTCCTGCTCGCTGCATTAGAAAACACGTTACTTAAATATTTGCAATACACCAAATTTTAGGAAATTACAAAGCAACTCATCCGTACACTACTACTTCATAGCACTAAGATATAACAAGTCTCACGTGAGCTGTCCGGCCTGCGCGTCGATGATCTCGTTGAGCCAGTTGAGCGCGGCGGCGCAGTCGCGCAGCGCCGCCACGGCGCAGCGCACGGCGCCGGCGCGCTACATAGCACTAAGATGTAACAAGTCTCACGTGAGCTGTCCGGCCTGCGCGTCGATGATCTCGTTGAGCCAGTTGAGCGCGGCGGCGCAGTCGCGCAGCGCCGCCACGGCGCAGCGCACGGCGCCGGCGCGCTACATAGCACTAAGATGTAACAAGTCTCACGTGAGCTGTCCGGCCTGCGCGTCGATGATCTCGTTGAGCCAGTTGAGCGCGGCGGCGCAGTCGCGCAGCGCCGCCACGGCGCAGCGCACGGCGCCGGCGCGCTACATAGCACTAAGATGTAACAAGTCTCACGTGAGCTGTCCGGCCTGCGCGTCGATGATCTCGTTGAGCCAGTTGAGCGCGGCGGCGCAGTCGCGCAGCGCCGCCACGGCGCAGCGCACGGCGCCGGCGCGCTACATAGCACTAAGATGTAACAAGTCTCACGTGAGCTGTCCGGCCTGCGCGTCGATGATCTCGTTGAGCCAGTTGAGCGCGGCGGCGCAGTCGCGCAGCGCCGCCACGGCGCAGCGCACGGCGCCGGCGCGCTACATAGCACTAAGATGTAACAAGTCTCACGTGAGCTGTCCGGCCTGCGCGTCGATGATCTCGTTGAGCCAGTTGAGCGCGGCGGCGCAGTCGCGCAGCGCCGCCACGGCGCAGCGCACGGCGCCGGCGCGCTACATAGCACTAAGATGTAACAAGTCTCACGTGAGCTGTCCGGCCTGCGCGTCGATGATCTCGTTGAGCCAGTTGAGCGCGGCGGCGCAGTCGCGCAGCGCCGCCACGGCGCAGCGCACGGCGCCGGCGCGCTACATAGCACTAAGATGTAACAAGTCTCACGTGAGCTGTCCGGCCTGCGCGTCGATGATCTCGTTGAGCCAGTTGAGCGCGGCGGCGCAGTCGCGCAGCGCCGCCACGGCGCAGCGCACGGCGCCGGCGCGCTACATAGCACTAAGATGTAACAAGTCTCACGTGAGCTGTCCGGCCTGCGCGTCGATGATCTCGTTGAGCCAGTTGAGCGCGGCGGCGCAGTCGCGCAGCGCCGCCACGGCGCAGCGCACGGCGCCGGCGCGCTACATAGCACTAAGATGTAACAAGTCTCACGTGAGCTGTCCGGCCTGCGCGTCGATGATCTCGTTGAGCCAGTTGAGCGCGGCGGCGCAGTCGCGCAGCGCCGCCACGGCGCAGCGCACGGCGCCGGCGCGCTACATAGCACTAAGATGTAACAAGTCTCACGTGAGCTGTCCGGCCTGCGCGTCGATGATCTCGTTGAGCCAGTTGAGCGCGGCGGCGCAGTCGCGCAGCGCCGCCACGGCGCAGCGCACGGCGCCGGCGCGCTACATAGCACTAAGATGTAACAAGTCTCACGTGAGCTGTCCGGCCTGCGCGTCGATGATCTCGTTGAGCCAGTTGAGCGCGGCGGCGCAGTCGCGCAGCGCCGCCACGGCGCAGCGCACGGCGCCGGCGCGCTACATAGCACTAAGATGTAACAAGTCTCACGTGAGCTGTCCGGCCTGCGCGTCGATGATCTCGTTGAGCCAGTTGAGCGCGGCGGCGCAGTCGCGCAGCGCCGCCACGGCGCAGCGCACGGCGCCGGCGCGCTACATAGCACTAAGATGTAACAAGTCTCACGTGAGCTGTCCGGCCTGCGCGTCGATGATCTCGTTGAGCCAGTTGAGCGCGGCGGCGCAGTCGCGCAGCGCCGCCACGGCGCAGCGCACGGCGCCGGCGCGCTACATAGCACTAAGATGTAACAAGTCTCACGTGAGCTGTCCGGCCTGCGCGTCGATGATCTCGTTGAGCCAGTTGAGCGCGGCGGCGCAGTCGCGCAGCGCCGCCACGGCGCAGCGCACGGCGCCGGCGCGCCGCAGCAGTGCGCCCGACACCTCCCACCAGCCGCTCGGCGTTGTCATGCGCTCCAGGTACTTGCTCGACAGGCAGCGGCACGTGCGCACGTACGCCGGCCACGCCTACACACAACGTTAACCGATATTTATTTTTGTATATTGGCTGGCTACTACTAATACATGTATTTCCTTATTAATCTTTAGTTTTCATATTGTAAATAGTTCGAATAACCCTCTTCTGCTGTACGAAGACGGTTTAAAATAGCTATGTAATACTGAACATTTTATGATGGAAGGCTGTGAAACACAACTAAATATACCTAACTATTGTCTAGCTGCCCACTACAGCAGGAAGAAGACTAAGAGAGGTGGAGCATGCATTTTGGTTAGAAATGGACATAAATAGAAGGAACTACAAATAATATCCAATATGGCA
Organism: Catocala nupta; assembly: GCA_963675205.1. NCBI lineage: Eukaryota > Metazoa > Arthropoda > Insecta > Lepidoptera > Erebidae > Catocala > Catocala nupta. Next base: position 22,773,521 of record OY776096.1, on the reverse strand, counting down.
ATATCAGAAACTTTCGAATGCTGCGCGATTGAACTCGTCAAATATAGTATTGCTATTATCTGTGTTTATAGAGTACCTAATTTAAGGAATATTAATGACTTCTTTGGTAAATTAGAAACCGTTTTGCGAACAGTAAACTCTAAACGATACAAAAATATTATTCTAGCCGGTGATTTCAACATCGATATATTGAAATCAAGCTATCCATAAATTGAATTTGAATGCATTTTATTAAACTTTGTCATGAAATTAGCATTCAATAAACCTACGCGAATTGTGAGCCAAACATGCATCAATAACTTTGCACATAATTTTAATAAGAAGTGTAATACAGAAATATTGGAATTTGCTTTATCCGATCATACAGCCCAATTATTAAAATCCCCGTTGATAAAATATGTGTTATTGATAAGTACCAAATAGCTAGGCGAAATTATAACAGTGAAAATTTGACAAAGTTTAAATACTGTATGAGTAAATTAAGTTTTTCTGAATGTTTTGAAGCTGATGACCCAAATAAAGCGTATAATATATTTATAGACACCTTTAAACTATATTACGACCTATGTTTTCCAAAATGTAAAATTTATGTTAATCTGATAAAGAGACCTAAATGGGTATCACGAGGGATTCAGATATGCAGCAAGAAGAAAAGACAACTCTTATGGATGCATAGGCTGAAACCCGATGCATATAGTAAAACACGTTTTCTTAATTACTATAAACTGTTTAAAAAGATTGTTCGCCTTACTCAGCGTTCACAAAACAATTATAAAATTAAAACATCTACTAATAAAAGTAAAACAACTTGGCAAATAATAAACCAAACTAAATTTAATGTTCCAAAAAATCATATTAATAAAATAAAAACAGATAATACTTATATAGAAAATCCAAAACAAATAGCAAATACGTTTAATAATTATTTCATTGACAAAATACAACCCACAATACAATTGTACGGGTTTTTAGTTAGTAACTCCGCACATTAGTATTTGATATAGTGAAACGTAAAGTAACGTAGTAAGTAAATAATAAGTATATTTCGGTAAAGTTACAGTTAAGTGAGACTAGTGCTTTCTCTCAATGCACTTATTCGCGAGTAAATTAGTTATGCAACTGGACGACGTATTTTGTTGTATCGCAAATTTATATTAAATTGTATTGCACATAAATGCTTAGTGCGCAGTCACGCGCGCTATGTAGGTTTTTGTGTAGGCAGCGATGTACGGTAGTTAGACCGTACATCAATTACAACATAAAAAGAGGTCACATTTTATTATCCCCAGAACAAATTCAATGTTTATGGCTCCTTGTTTACCTCAAGACGTTCTAAAATTATACAAACCCTAAGAAACACAGTGTGGGATATGACGATATCTCTACCAAAGTAATAAAATCTGTAGCACAGGAAATTTGCATTCCCCTTTGTCACATTACTAATTTATGTATCAGTGACGGTAAATTCCCCGAGGCATTAAAACTATCAATAGTTAAACCACTATTCAAAAAAGAGAACAGAGAGCTAATGCAACACTATAGACCGATCTCACTAATACCAATTTTTTCCAAAATCTTAAAGAAATTTTTCCACAAAGCATTATACAAATAAATAGACAATAATGAAATATTCTCAAAATCACAATTTGGTTTTCGTGAAAACACGTCTATTAACATGGCAAACTACAATTTTCTCCATACAGTAATGACAAATGTGGATAAGACAGTGCCTATATGTGCTGTGTTTTGTGATATGACGCAAGCGTTTGATTACGTTCAACATAACATACTAACTGAAAAACTTGATACATATGGCTTGAGAGGTAATGTACTGAGTCTGATAAAATTGTACTTGTCTAAAAGAAAACAACGAACTGAGATTACCAGTATTAACCCTATTACAAAACGGGAGGATATTTATGCATCAAAAGAACGTCACGTTATTTTCGGTGTACCACAAGGTAGTGTTCTGGGACCGCTGCTTTTTACTTTATACATTAATGACTTGCCAAAATCAATACCACATCCGATGACTCTCTTTGCAGATGACTGCACTGTAACAATTTCTTGCAATAAAAATGACATGATACAATATAAACTTGACATTGATAATTCTTTGACATTAATAATGAAATGGCTGGACATTAATAATTTAAAAATGAATTAAAAAACTAAAATAATACACTTTAGTCAGCGTTCAAAATTAGTAGACCCAAACATACAACTTAACGACAAAACAATTGAACATGTAAACACGTCGAAATTTCTAGGGTTAACAATAGACAAAAAGCTAGATTGGAAATCACACATAAATAACCTTAGTTAAAAAGCTTCCAATTCTGTCTTCGCCTTATATTCACTGTCTACAGTAGTTAATACAGAAACTCTGATTACGGCTTATCAATGGACTAGTTGCATCAAACTTGCGGTACGGTATCATTTTTTGGGGAAATTCTACTGATAATGGCATAGCATTTAAAGCCCAAAAGAGATGTCTAAGATTTATGTTTAGACTAAAGACGACAGACAGCTGCAAAGTTATTTCCAAAAATTTAAAATCCTAACCTTACCATCTTTGTACATTTTGGAAACTGCAATGTTTGTCAAATTAAACTTTACTCTTTTTCCACGCCTAGAAGACACAGTCTCGCGTAACAGGCGCGATAGTAGTAGACTTCGGCTACATAGAGCTACAACTGCACTTATGCGCAAAAGTATATTTTGCATGGCACTAATCATATTCAATAAGTTACCCCAGCATTGGAAAACATTAAACAATAATGCATTTAAAAATCAACTGAAGGACTTTCTTACGAGTAAAGCCTATTATGCTGTTACAGAATATGTAATGGATAATATTTCTTAATTATATAAAATTGCTTCAGTAAGACATGAATTTATTGATGTTACGTATATTTAAACCATTTTGACCATTGTCTATTTATATTCTTTGCCAAATAATTTATTGTAATTCACTATTTAATTGACATATTCAATTTATTATCTTATAATTTATCAATTGCCTAATACCTTTGACATTACTTAATTTATTTTCATTGACATGTATGTGACATAATTGAAATACGATAATTTACTTTTAATTTACTTAATTTATATTCATTGACATGTAAATATGTGATATAATTGAAATTATACTTTACGTTTTTATTTAATATCAAATATTTGTACGCCACAGCATGAGGCTGAGACATTAATTCAATAACTACAACGTGCATGCTTCTGTATGTAACAACATGTTACTAACAAATAAAAAAATATTATTATTATTATGATAAACCAGCCTAGCATATCTATATTAGTTACTTGGTGAATTTTTGTGACTGTACGCTGTATAGCTGAATCTATTCGATAGTTTACTAATTTGTAGCCCCGGAGCTTTGAATCTAGCGTAATGTCCAAAAAACTTATGGTATTCACAAGATCCACGCCACGTCATTCACGACACTCTTACGTTATGTACATGTCATTCTTATTTTTCATAGACGTCTTAACTTTTTTAATAGTCGGGTTTAAAATCTAATACATTTATCTTCCCCCTATTTGAAAGTAGGTTTTTGACGTCAAACCCGTGAACCAATTTCGAGATAGCAGTGTTTACATCGTCTACAATACTATCTCATGTTTATCTCTCACAAAGTGGGGTAAGTCATAGCGAAAAATAAAAATGGAGCAAGGATTGAACCCAGAGGAAAGAAGGACCCTGAAGAAATTTTGACCACTGACTCCGGAGATCGCTTTTTATTATCATCAATATTCTGGATCCTATTACTCAAATTAGAGGAACAAGATTCAGTGCTGTATGTTGACACCGTAGTGATGTAATTTGTTAATTCATGTCTCGTGAAATACATAGTCAAAGGCCTTAGACAAATAACAAAAAATGCCTAAAGCATTCCGTGATTCCAGGTGTCAAAATATGTTTCAGAAGCTCAAGACTCAGTTGTGGAGCGATCCCTTGTTAAACCAAATTGTTTATTTATGTAGTAAGTTTATTTTAAAGAAAGTTAGTAGCTGACATCAAATTATCCTTTCGAAAGTTTTGCTGAACGTGGATACAGATATAAGCTTATAGTTAGAAAGTTATGATCTACTGCCAATTTAAAAAAGAAGGTATTATTTTACTGTCTTAAATTAGATCAGATTACACACGACAATCTGCGTATTTATTAAAAATTAAGGCTGATCTGTGTGCTGCAGTAAGTAAAGTAATGATACATTTTATAACTGTAATGGATTTCCGGAACCCAGTTATCGGTGGTTTTTTGTAACGTTAATATTATAAAACCTTAATGATATCTGGTGGGCTAACATATTGAAAGTAAAAATCATTGTTTTAATTGCTAACGTGTAAGAAATGCCGCAGCAGTAGGTGATGAGTTTATAGATTTAGTAGTCATGACTTATATTAAAGTTAGTGAATATCTTTAACTTTAATGTTTATCACATTAAAGTTAAAGATAGAAATATTCACTGCTAATAGGCTTGTTGGGCTTTTGTCTCAATATATAATATATAATAGAGTTAAGGGTTGGAATCAATGATATACCCAGAAGCACAAGACAATCATTTATCGGCACGGATACATCTCGGTAAGTTGGAGCCAGTTGGAATGGGCTCTTTTTTGCAGAGAACAGACACGCCTGGGTCGTCGAGGCATTGAACTTAACCATGTTAGCATCACCCCAATCGGAGACTGCCTTCAAGGATAAGTTCATACGCTCGATCATGGCTTCCCTGAGAAACTGTATTTGTGCTCCACTGGCCCTGGCGATGGAGACGTAGCTATCTACAAGCGTGCTGTCGTCTGCATACCCAAACGTACCGGGTTTTAGCAGATCGTTAATATGCAACAAAAAGAGAGATGTAGAGAGTACTGATCCCTGTGGGACCCCGGCATTAATTGCCTTTTGTTTTGTCAAATCGAGCTTTCTGTAGAGTTCGTAGAGTTCTTTTGCAAGACTTGGCAGCCATGTTAAAGGCTCTCTTCACGTCTGGTAAATCCTTAGCCTTACTATTTCGAGCGTCAACCCAAGCAAGGTAAGCTTTGTACTTCAGCGCTTTAGCGCGTCCACATTCGGCATCAAATCTAGGCTGAGCCTTGCTTGCTGTATTCAAGTCAGAGAAAGGAATAAAATATTTCATTTCCTGACGCAAAACATCGGTGATAGCATCGGCGCAGGTTGTTGGATTACCCGAAGAGAAGCAAGTAGGCTGCCAAGGATAAGATGCAAAAAACTACCGCATCTCATCCCAGTCTGCCGACCTGTATCGCCAGACCTGCCGAGAGCTACTGGAGCCGTTTACGGGCGGGGAGTAGACTGATACAGTTTTCACCAGACAGTGGTCGGAACTACCTAAAGATGCAGTCACCGATACGGAGTAAAGGCCTAGGTCAGTTGTCATCAGAAGGTCCAAGCAGTTGGCTCTTTGACCGTCAACATCTGGAACCCGCGTTACCTTTTGGACCATGTGGGTGAGGTTTAACGTTAAAGCAAGCTTTCGCGTTTCTCTTCCAGCATGGTCAGAGCACTGGTGCAGTGCATTGTTTGTAACAATTAAACTCAAAAACAACTCAACCGATTTAAAACTTCTTACACCGTTAGAAAGCTGTATTATCACCGGGTAACATGGGCTATACTTTATTTTTTTAAAGTAGTTACTATTAATCTTACTTACTTTTACGCGAGCGAGGCCGCGGGCAATAACTAGATATATATGTAAAGTTACTCACCACATTTTCATCGTTCAACACTGTCATATAATTCTCGACTATTTGTGACAGCAGTGTTCTATTAGCATCATGTATCTTCTCACTCTCCAAGCAGACCCTGATCATGTCTAGCTGTTTGATGAACAGGTATTCTGTATCTTCACCACCTTTGTTCTTCAACTTGATGTTGGAGATGACGGCGAATGAATCCGCGAGGCATTTCTCTAGAGGAGGCCGTAAGGCATTCGGTGGCATGCCTCGGCAGAGGATCGGGAGGATTTCGAATGTTAACAGGATGTCTGATTCCTGAAATAAAGGAGAAGAGACAATGGTGCCAATTCTGTTGTCACAAAATTCTCTAATCTTAGCAAAAAATCTCTAAAATTTATTTTAGTCCTATCACGTTTAGCGATATCAGAATACGAAATGTCGTTTGACAGGACTAAACTAAATTTTAGAGATTTTTAGCTAAGATTAGAGAATTTGTGACAACAGAATTGGCACCAATGTTTCTTGTTATTATTGAAAATACTACGCCCGTTCTAAGGATAATTGCGTTGGAATTAACAAAACCATCTGTGTGAATCATATACTTCACACAAGTTTCGTGTGGGGTTCGAACCAATCCAAAACAAATTATATAGAAATACAGTGATGTGTAAAACAATTCAGTAGATTATTCGACTAACCTTTAAAATTTGCGTTCACAAACATACGGATGCAGTTTTTATAAATATATAAAAAAATTGTAATATCCTTTCAGAATGAGAAGGCTTTGTCTTTTAAAAGAGGCACCTTATTTGTTGCAATTTCAGAATTAAAAATCGTATATAAGGATTGAACCTTTGGTAAAAGCAAATTAAATAATGTCTTGAATAGGATAGTTGATACTCAATATATTATTATTTACGTTAAATTTTAACATTACGCATACTTTAAATTTCAAGGATATTTTACATCTATTCAATAATAAATAAGGTATAAGAGTTTCAAATCTGGTAGTAGGGGTATTTGTCAAATGATAAAAAGAATGCAAGATACAAACTGTGACGTAACCGCTACTTAAATGCAGCTATATACCTATATAGCTATATACGATAGCGCGTTATCCTCACTATACCCCCAGTTTATCTTATATCCGAATTACTTCCTTATTTTGCAACCAATGTTGATACCGTTTGCACAAAACGATTTCTTTCTATTGTTTTGCTGTTGAGTATAAAATAATGAAGAAAATCAACTCCCTATTGTTGTGCGGGTGGCCCAAGACCGTCCAATGTAGCAAAGCCAAGGAGGCTTAGAAGTGGACGCCTTGCGGCTGACATGATGATATGGTTGTATAACTAAATACTCAAAACGCAATTATATCAAAACGCAAGATCAATCTGGATCATAATCATACCTCAGCAGTACCGCTGATGCCTTGCAGATAGTTCTCTAAGATCCTCCTAGCGGACAGCGACACTTGTGCCTGTCGCGCCGCCAGCGTCACGCAGCCGCGGTGCCACAGGGTCCCGCGGTGGAACACCTCTGGCAGGAAGCACAGGTCGACAGGGGGCAAAGGCCTAGGGTATTCCGCTGTCAGCGTATCCAAGATCGATAGCAGAACTGGTTCAGGGAAGTCGTAGGATGGTGTTGTTGCCTACAAATTTAATCATACAAAAATTTGAGTTATTAAATACACTTAAATACATAGTAATTTTTATTTTAGTATATGACTTTTTCATAATTTATTAGCTTTATTACACATGAGTATAGTTTTAGAGTTACTAAAACTTCAAACTTATTAAAGTTTGCCCCTCATTCATTTAATTGCCAATGACGTTGAAATCTATCATTGTAGTCTGTCGATTTTTATAGAAGTTGCGCAAAAATGCAAGGTATATGTGTAAAATTTGTAAAATTATTTTTGTTGTGTTAGTTTTACTATATTATGTATACTTAGCTTATAATACCGATTAAGTATATCCTGTAAAGATATTACAAATGTGTTTAATTAAATAAATAAAATAAAAAGTATTACATATCGTGGCAGCCTAGAATTAAAGCGGCACTATATAATGTATTCCTGTGTACGTATTATCACAATATTTTAGTGTATGCTTTGTTGGTGGTCCTCTAATAAATAAATAAATACTTTCGTTGTTATCGGAAGAATATCGTGGTATGATTAATATCTTGCAATACTGAGGCGTCGTGCGTGGTCCCACAAGCACCTCTCTGTCGGGTAAGTCCTCGTTCCAATAAAGAACCGAGGGGGGAAAGGAGGCATCAGGCACCAAAGGGATGGGGGGCTAAAACCTTTGGCGGGTCGTTATACTGCATAGGTAGCCTTGAGGAAGACCATAGTAGTCTACCATAGGGTATTTTATCGCGAATGAGCTCGAAATAACCTCTTCGTGTTGAGTGTGTTAAGGAGAATTTCTAGTTTCTATTAGGAGATGCTGTGCTGTCAGCAGGAGATTGTTGATCAGAGCCTCTTGGGCTTATAACGTGGTAAAGTACAGTTAATGCCATAAGTAGCGAAATATTAAATAAATATGTATTTATATTTTATGAATAAAAATTATTTAATTTTTTGTTCTATATTCATAAATTGTGGTTAAAATAATCTATTAACTTTAAAAGATTAAGAATTATCGTTATTGTTTATGTTGGTTATTGACTTATGTCGCCGAGTGTACCACAAGAGGTCCGTACCTTCATATAAGCTGAAAAGTCATGCATGCATTACTTAATCTAGATTATAAAATTGTACATTATATTCAACTCTGAGCTGGCGCATACCTGTAGTATAGCTTCCTGAGCCTATGAAAGACATGTAAGAAGCACGTTAATTTGTTAAACTATAAGCTATACTTGGAGTGATGATATATATACATAAGTATAATAATATCAGCCTTGTATTAAACTGTCCCACTGCTGGGCACGGGCCTCTTCTCAATGTGGGAAGGGTTAGGATATAGCCCACCACGCTGGCCCAGTGCGGGTTGGTAGACTTAACATATCCTAGAGAACATTATGTAGAACTCTTAGACATGCAAGTTTCCTCACGATGTTTTCCTTCACCGTTAAAGCAAGCGATGATTAACTATTTAATACGCACATAACTTCGAAAAGTCAGAGATGTGCGCCTAGGGATCGAAAGGAAGTCAGGATTTCTTCGTGGCAGACCAATGGTCTCCCACTAGTCTATTGCTAGCTCAATATAGTCTCCCACTAGTCTATTGCTAGCTCAATATAGATAATGTTATATTATATTAAGTAGTTATTTTTCTAATTTTAAACATTCAACATTCGTTGTTTGAGTGTTTACAAAGTTCCCTATGTCACAGGAATTATTCTTAATGCGGAAAAAGCGTCTTTCGCATTAGGAATAATTCCCGTGTCGTAGGGAACTTTGTAAACACTCAAACAACGAAAACAAAGAACGACTAGACTCGGATCAATTATTTGTTGATCACACAAATTTTGTCACGTTTTGGATTCGAACCCACAACACTCGACGCAGCGATTATTATTATTTGTATATTTGTAAATGAAACGTAGTGTTCAAAGGAGTCTGTCCACTACGCCGTCTTATACCATAACCGTGCTAGGAACGTGTCAGGCAAAAAAAAAATCTTTGTTATGTAACGTATAAGACTATGCCCACTAGACCGTTCCGTCACCGACCAGCAGCTCCTATAGCAGGGCATATCGTGTTGTTTTTCGTGTCTGACACGTTCCTAGCACGGTCATGGTATGAGACGGTGTAGTGGACAGACTCCTTTAAGCATGCGTGCAGTCAATTATTTGTGGGTCACACAAATTTTTGCACCATGTAGATTAAATCCACAACTCTTGCGCAATAACGAGGCGAACACTCGAACCACTAAAACCCATTAGTCAATGTAATGATTTGCATAATATTGTCTTATGTGTACGCGAATGTTATACATTGAAATTAAACAAACATTATACGGATTTTATCGCGTTGTTTATTTATTTTTCACTCCTGACCATGGCTGCTGAAAAGCAGCCGAAACGTCGGAGAAAGTGTAAAATTAAATCTAAATAGTTTTATAATGTAAATAGCTTAAATATAAGTAAACAGTAACTAGTAAAAGTGTTTAACAATAGTGGTTTAAAGTTTCAAAATTATGTATTAATAGTGTTTTATGAAAAATAAACAACGCGATAAAATCCGTATAAAGTTTGTTTAATTTCAATAGTCAGTGTAGATTAGACTGCACAAATGGCCGGGTCAATGTCGCCGGGTGTTGTGGGTTCGAATCCCACACGGAACAAAAAATTGTGTGATCCACAACTGGGTGTTCTTTGTGTCTGTTGTTTGAATGTTTGTAAAGTCCCCTGCGGCACAGGAATTATGACAAAAGCGAGAGTTACCTTTTTATAAAAAAAATAGTTTACCTGTTTCCTGAAGCAGTCCATGAGTCCCCTGACGACGCTGGTGCAGTGCAGATGCGCGAGGCTAGCGGGCTCGGCGCGCGAGTCGTGCTGGTAGACGCCGCTGCGGTACCCTCGCACCTCGCGCTCGATCAGCTTGCTGGCTAGCCGACGGACCCCGGCTAAAGCCCCCTGATTCGTGTATTTGAATACTTCGGGCCAGACTTCACCTGGATAATACATAGATTTGTTGTTCACCAACTTGTGTAGCCCGGATGAAATAGATTGAAGTATCTTTATACTACACTCGTATTTGAAATACCTGTAGACCAGTGTAGGCCATAGAAGTCAAGCCTTGTGACTTCCATCGAACTTAACTAACAATTTGGCAGTTAGGCAATTTGAACTCTATTTATGCGGTTATAAATTGTATTATTATACTTGTCTATTGTACTCTATTGCAATTACTTAATAACTGGAACAGAGTTTAAATATGTTTAATCCAAAATACTCAGACAAATCTCTGTTTTATTAAGAGTGCTATATATTGCTTTTAAATATTACCTTAAAAATAGATCTAATAACACATAGCCTGATCTAGTAATGAGTCACACCAATCTTTCTTGTTATCAAAATAGGTTTTTACTTTTTTCCTATCTTCAAAAATGACTGAGATATTAAACGTTAAAGTACGCCTTCCGCGGGCAAATCCGACTAAGCGACCGCGCTGACGTGTGACGTCACGCTGCGAGCTGCTAGTCGACGCTTGCGTACACCTACATGCAGCGTGACGTCATCGCAGTAGCGGGCGAAGGAACGCAAATTTAATAAAACGGTAAAAGTTTATAACTCTGTAACATTGGAACTCCTGGTCCGATTTCGAAGAAACAAAATCTGTTATTATTTGCACGAGTACGCGCATTAAATGCAGTAATTTTTAGAGTAATATTTTAATGTGTTTGTGTGACTCATAACATCTTAGAGCTCACGGCTGTAGGTGTATGCACCGATGTCGCAGTACTACTAAAGCAGTGACACATTTGCCGAACAAATAATTTTGTGACTACCAAGATATAGCTACCTTGTATTATCAAAAAATATTTTTTTGAAAATCGTTTACTGCCTTAATTAGAACAATTCCTGAGTCGTGTGCGACTTTACAAACATACAAACGACTGACACAAAAAACAACCAGGCTCGGAACAGCCCACTTTTTTTCTTCCGTGTGAGAATTGAACCATCAACACTAAGCGCGACGTCATCTTTATCCACTACGACATCCTATCACATTTGAAAATTATACATACCTAATAAGTTGCTAATAATTTTCTGTTATATTATTTTCGTAGCCGCCGGGGTATTTATCTCTCATAAAATAATATTACAAGAACACAAATTTAACACGACGATAGCTCGTTTTAATACTATAGATATTAATGGTACTTACAAGGCACATAGTCTAATACATCTTCAGGTTTGCGCGCCGCGTCAGCCGGCGTCTTGCAGAATGACGCAGGTAACTTTACTGTCTTCCTGTATATCTGTAAATGAATAATAATAGCCCAAACTAAGCAGAGCTTGTACTATGGGTACTAGACAGTGGATAAACATACATATAATATATATATTTTTTTTTTGTAATTTCATATATATTATACATAGAAACACCCAGACCAAGAGAAACATCCATGTTCATGCACACAAATGTTTAACTGGTGCGGGGATTAAACCCGCGACCTTAGACGTGGCCGTCGGTTACACTAACCACTACGCCACCGAGGCCGAATTATAAATTATATAGCAGCAGAACTATGGATTAGACATCGGAGTTGTGATCGAGAGATCGTGGTTTCGAATGCCATCCAGTAACAACGTGAATCCACTTCTAACACAAGCATATTGGCTACGTTAGTACAAAGAATAATAGTAATTATAACACAATCATAATAAAAAGGAACGGTATTTTTACTGTGGGGGCGCCACTGTGACATGAGCCCTTAACACTTGTCACAACTATATAAAACTATACCCATGTTTGATGAGCACGGTAAATTATGCTATGTGCTATGGAGTTTTCTGTCAATAAATTTTCAGTAATAATAATAATCATTTATTCAATTTAAATTGTTACAATTGGATACAGTGGTTAGATTACATCGTAAAGGTAATATATAAGGGGTGCCTGTACTAGGGTAAACCTGTGCCACAGGTAGCAGCACGGAGTCTGGAACAGTCGGCAATTGGCTCTTGCAACCTGTTACGCGAAATCTGGGTGTAATACACCTCTGACAACTCCTGGTAACTTCTATCTTTATGGTAATATAGGGGTATAATGCACAATAATCCGAAAACTGCATAGCACGCCTTACTCTCGACTCAACTGAGTTTATCAAATCTCTATCAAGTGAGCATTAACTTAAGTATATCTCAATTTAGAAACCTAGTTAGGATCGAATTCGCATCCTCTGCATATCTGCTAAGCAATTAGCCTCTACATACCTCCGATATATCTTTGAGCTTGTAGTCCTCGATCTTGTAGGCGGCTAGCGCATCGCAGGCCGCCTCGGCCACGGCGGGCACGTTGGAGTCGGCCACCAGCGCCCACAGCTTGCGCGCCGCCTCCGACACTAACCTGTCGTACTCCGCCGTCGATACGCGAAGCGACGGCACTTCGCCTAGCAACTTGCAGATACTGCAAATATAATATATTATTACTTGTCTGGTTATCGAAAGGGTAAGCAGAGACGACATATTTCTACTTGATACATGGGCGCCGCCAGGATTACTTTCACGAAGGTTCTGCATCCAGATATTATACTATTAATTAATATGAAATATACAATTATACATGTAGGTATATAACATAGATAAATATAATGTCAAATTCAAATCTCGCGGATATTTCATTGGATATATTACGGTCAATGACCGTAATACCTATATTATATATTATAATTGAATATTTTTTTAAGGGGTGTACATGCATTCCCTTGCACTTTGCTACCGCCCAAGACTTAATATGATCTTAGAATATATATTTTGCTTAAAATTTATACTTATATAAAATTTATACTTGTATAAACTTTATACTTATATAAAATTGATACTTATATAAAATTTATACTTGTATAAAATTTATACTTATATAAAATAAAATACTTATATGAAGTAGAAGAGTTTGTTTGGTTTTATTTTCCAGTCAATTTAAAGTCCTCTTCTTACAGGTTACAGGCTATATCTATAACATCACTTTACTAACCGTAAGAACGGAGCAATAATCATAATGTTGGTTAAGCCGAAATTCCAAACCACTCAAATATATTACTAACTAGATACGCCCGCGGTTTCACCCGCGTTTATCGTTACTGCGCCGCCCCCGTGGGTCGTTGCGTGATGTTATATAGCCTATAGCCTTCCTCGATAAGTAGACTATCCAACACTATAAGAATTTTTCAATTCGAACCAGTAGTTGCTGAGATTGCTTCAACTTTATAATATTAGTATAGATTAATGTTGGAATAAAATTACTTAAAAAATAATTAAATAATTTAAAATCGAAATTGAGAATTGGAGAATTGGGAATTGAGGATTGGAAATTTTGGGAATTGGATTACTGGAAAATTATGAAAATATTCATCAAATTCTTACTTGATCTGCACACTAGCCCTGTTGTCTCTACCAAGCTTAGGCTCCAATGCCTTCCACGTGCTAGGAGGAGCTAGGGCTGCGCCCCTCCACAGCAGCGCCAGGCTGTTGAGACACACGCACGTGGCGACCGCACCGCCCTTGTCTCCGCAGCGGTTAAGAATCGAGGATATCACAGAGACCAGTTCAAGGCCGTGGGTGGATGCTCTGTATATGGACAATATGGTAAGGTGATGAGAACCACAGCTGAACATGAGCTGGAACCACATACGTCGCGGGTAGGATTAAGGTAGCCCCCATGAAGAGCCCAGCGCCGTTTAATTTGGACAGCAATCCTAACGCTGCGCTTACGCTATGTTCAGCAATAACTCTTAAAGTAATAGAAGAACAGTTGTAAATTTAATGTTGTATTGTAGCTTAACATCTATCGATCTAGTAAAAAGTTAAAAGGCTTATGGAGTATTTTTGCAGTAATTTACAATAATTTATTGAATTGCATAATTTTCTGAACTTTTCTTTTGAGTTTCATATGTTTCAAAAATTATGGAAATATTAACACATTGTTTTGTAACGTAGACGGTAGACAGTATTTTTGCCGCTCGAATAAGCCTATTTTTATCTCAATAAGACCAAAACTTTGAGAGGTATGAATATTTTGTACACACATAGCGAATATTGCAACAAAATCAAAATGTAAGTATTTAGAATATCGCTAGTTAGTGACGTAGCGAGGGTGTCAGCCGCCCGGGGCGAAAGAAAATTTTGCCGCCCTTTTATTTAGGTATTATATAATTATAACAGACATACAGTAATTCTAAAGAGCTTTTTAGCGAAACAGTCATCATCATTGTGTATTGTACAATTCAAATATTTATAAGATAATGTACACAAACACACTGTATAGACACACCAGTACACATTTTGCATCAGATCATTACAATTCAGATTAAGATGTACAAAACGTACCGTATTTCACAGATTCGTCGGACGGCGACCGCTTTAGCGATGTCCAACTCCCATTTAAGGTCATCGGCTCTTCCAATCCCGGCGTCCACCAACAGCTCTTGCAAGTAAGGGAAACAGCGCACCTGTACAATACACATAACAAAATCACTAGAATTTTCAGAAAGTAGAACTTCGCCTTCATTATTATTTTGATCTAACTAAAGCAGCCAGTCTAGAGATACGTTAGCACAACTATTTTCTGCCGTATAAACTGTCTGTGGCACAGGCTAATCGTAGATCTAGAAGCCGCAATTTACGGCCTATGTCGTAAAGACTTATTCTGTCAATAGTTGAAATGCTAGATATAATTAAAAGCCTATTAAATTTGGCCCGTGTGCCGCTGCCACTCAATGCATTAATGAATAAACAATTAACTGACTAATAATACACCCGGACTCTGAACCACCATTTACCACAAATAATTGTCCTAAGTTCAGTGACGAGGCGATCGGTTGCCGAAAGCACTAGATGCAGCGTAACTAATAGCAGGGTTTAAATCTTGCTGGATCTGAAGATCGAACTTCAGAGCTATGGAGTATATTACGCTATAACACGAATGATGACACTAATTTCGTGTCAATTTTTGCGATATGTTACCTGTGTCTCCGCTAGGCTCGTGTAAAGCATGATTAAAAGCGAGGTTGGCGCTCCTTTGTTTGCCTTCAGCTTGTTCAGGACGGATACAATAGTTGGCACGTTTTCCTACAAATTAATAAAAGTCATATACATAGGTATGTAGTTATAAATCTCTCCATGTGAGAAATCTCAAAAGTATATAATAAATATTCTTTTAACATACATAGACTCGCGCATGTTTCCCACAGAGGTAAGAAAAGACTACGGATTCGGGCACACCTTTCTTGTTTCAGTTTCATTTTAAGCTCGTTCCGATGAACAAAAATCCGATATTTTTCTGAATCTGGTATTTATTTAAAATGTATTTGGCTATTATATGGTGATTAAGTGATACATGGACACATCTGCCTACCCTGTCGAATATACCCGTGTCAGCGTATGTATGTAGGATCTAAAAGATAACAATAACTCCTAATATCGTTCATGTTTAAGTTTGTAAAGAGTTTTGAAAGATAGTGACACAATTAAATGTTAAACATTAAACAGAATCTATAGCTGCTATAATGCTTGGTACGCAGGTAGACCATGTTTCGGATAAACACATAAAATACTTTTATCTAGTGAGATTCACACGGGTTCAGCAGACGTTAGGAAATTAATATAAAAGTTATACCTTAGTCTTCGCCATCAACGGCAGAGCTCTTAAACACTCCAGTCTCACAGCAGGACATCTGTCCCTCCCAATCTTATACACCAACAACGGCAACAACTGAACAGACACTTCTTTCTTATAACTCACTAAATTCACTACAATATTTAACACTTTCAACATTATTCCTTCATACCATTTTTCTTTACGTTTCTCCAGTACCATTCCTAGGAGAAACGGTAACAGTTCTAGTTTGACATCATCATTAACCGCTTCAATGGCATCCAACCAACTCTTCAATTTATCTGGGTCATCTCTCATGCGTTCCCAATTTTGGTTGAGTTTGAACACTATTGAAAGATGGCTGTCTGTATAGAGTAGCGCTTGGAATGCTTTATTCGCTTTTAAGTTTGGAGTATTGAGGCGTGTATCGTCCTTATAGTTGTCTTGGTAGGTGTCCAGGATTTTGGAGGCTACCTTCAGAGCTGATGCTGTAAGATAGGATGGTAGGTGCAGCCACTGAAGCGAAAGGGCCACGAAGGTGTTTAGGGATATCGCTGAATATTCATACTTGCTTATTATGTTGAGGCCTGTAAAATAAAATGGATTAAATGGAAGTTTTATATATATTTATTAGAAGGTGATCAACATGGTACCATGTTTAGTCTGAGGTGGCTTGCCATTAGACACTGCTTTATACAATTTGAACCATATTAGTGAGTTTAGCAACACTATTCACTGTGTAATAATATAATGTGTGTATTATTTCTTATATCAACTGTTTCGATTCTCGATTCTTGACTAAGATAAATCGATTTTGAAATCGAATGATATCATTGCTGTTTTCATAAAATTTGGTCCTGCGACACCTATGAGTTATTTTTTATAGTTTCGGAACGACCATCCACATAATATAGTAAAACATATATATTTTTGTTAGCCTCGTGGGCAAAAGCCCTTGGCTTTCCAAATATATCTAATTAAATTAGAAACTCAGAAATATGAAACCATTTCTTTTTCGTCGATGAAGAAAAGTGTAGAAATTCCAAGTTAAAACATCCTAACTAATATTATAGATTCGAATGTGAGTTTGTTTGTTTGTTACGCTTTCAGCCTTAACTAATCGACCGATTATCATGAAATTTCGCATAAACATTGTCAGGGGAACAGAAAGGATATAAGGTACCTTTCATCTAGAGAAAAGGTACTGTTTTTACGGTACCCTACATTTACGCGAGCAAGGCCACGAGCAAAATCTAGTTGTAAATAACAATAAGCTTGTCGTATAACGTGTTACTTAAATATAACTTGGGCAATGTAGGAGCATCAATATATTTAAACATAAAGTAAAACAATTACCTACTCCTAGAAATGAAATGCACTCTAATAATGAGAAATAACATACTGTATTAATTAATTTATTCACATGACATATTTGAAATTTTAATTATTGTTTGACATATATATATCTTTATATATATAATTCTTCTGTACGTGTGTTGACAGTAAACTCCTCTTAAACGGCAGAACCGATTTTAATGATTTTTTTGTGTGTTTTCAAGTGGATTCAAGGATTGTTTACATTTGGCTTGTTTTGTTTTTTTTTCGCCTGTACAGGACAACGTCTGCCGGGACAGCTTAACAAAACTCATAATTGACTTAAATCACAACAACATTGCCTGACATTTATTACTTTTAATGTAGATTACATAAACCGTATGTATTGTAATTAATTTATTAATTTTATATGATTACTTATTAGTAGTGCACAATCAGTAAAGACAAGTACTTGTAAAATTGCATGCCTTCAGGCGGATTATGGAGAGACCAATTTATTTGTACTAGCAGTCGCCAAGTGGTCGAAATTCGACCTTAATTGACTAACTTTTAAGTTTGATCGTTATTAAAGTTTTATTGTCTATAACTTTACCCTTATAATCACACATTTCATTTAGATTTCACCACGGCTATACAGGTTAATTTACCTATCTTTTTTAAACAATTTATTATTTACTTAACTATACTCTTTCATTGACGATATTCTTAAGCTTGCTACTTTGTTTTCTTTTTTCTTTATTACATATAAATAATAAGGTATGTAACCATAGTTACGTAGAATTGTACGACGTCAGCCGACCAATGCCGAAATACTACGAACGCGATTCGACTGCGTGTGTCAAATGCATGTGTGCATGTAGTGCAGAGGTTCCCAGACTGTTTTTGTCATAGACCACTTTCAAAATTTAGCTGGTTCCGGTGGACCCCTTGCGGCTAGAAAATTAATCCGCCAAGTAAAATCGGTATATTTGGACCAATAATTGAAAAATGTGGTGTGTATTTCTCAAAATATCCGTCGACCGACGTTGAAACAAGTAACAGTAGCTGAGCTTCTTAAAATATTATATGCCTACATTGGTAGGTGAAGTCAAGTCAACATTTTAGTTCTTCACTATCGAAAGCAAATAAATTTTCGTGGACTCCCGCTTACGAATTGTGAACCTCCATTTTTTTGTCACGCCAACGTAGGCCTCCGTCGAGTCTCCCGTGGACCTCTGGGGGTCTACCAGGACCACTTTGGGAACTAAGGGTTTAGTGGTTTTCCATTAATTTAATGTATTTCTAATGCATATTTTATATAAATATTAGGATTCGCCACTCCTTCTCCATATAAACTTTAACTGTGCCAAATTTCACACTCCTCCGTACGCACAATTTTCATAAAAAGGTGTACAAAGTTTTTCCTTCACGTATTAATAATATAGATAGATGTTATCTGAATTAATTTTCGCAACAGAGTTTGAGTTTGAAGGTTTCCTAAAAAGCACAATGTTTAAGCATTTAGCGCGCGCAAAATCTAGTATCTAAATAATGGTAAACCCAGAAGTCTGAATCCATTTATTCGTCAGTCGAGGTAAGTGTACTAGGGTCAGATAATCCAAAGTTAAAACATAATAAGTGATAAATCTATAAAAACTTACACAAGTTAAACAGCTCATGTAGATACAAGGCGGAGGTGTCGGGCAGGTTCTCTGCTAGCAACATGAGTGTGATGCCGGCCACCGTCCGCAGCTCTGGCGCATCCAGTGAGAAACAGCGCTCAATCAGGTTGTAGCACGAGCGAGGGTCGCGACTCGCAATGGAAAAGTAAAATATGTTATGGTGCTGTCCATCTTAATAACATTCTGTTGCTAACATGTTTGTTTTTTTAAAACAACTCGCGCACTAGGCATAATTCCTGTATCGCGGGGACTTTACAAAGATTCAAACACCAGACACAAAGAACATCCAGACCCAGGATAACCATTTGTGGATTACACTATTTTTTGTCCCGTCTGGGATTGGAACCCACAACAATCGTGGCAGTGGCTGTCTGGCGTGGCTACCACTAAATCCTCTACTCCATCCGGCAGTCAATCATAACAAGATATCTTTTTAAAATTTAATACTAAGCAATCTAAGTTTTAGTTTGTATATCAGGGTCATACATATCTTATCTTGTGTGGAGGCCAGTCAGTACCTACAGACCGGCGACACTTCGACCCAATGGGATCTTTTGTGTCGACTTCCTTAAAAACGACTGCCATAGATGTTCATGTCAGCCGGGACCGACGGCTTAACGTGCTCTCCGAGGCACGGAGCAGGCGATAATTGACAATCAATACGCACATAATTTCGAAAAGTCATATACCTAACTTCCGAAAGTTAGAGGTGCGCGACGTGGGTTCGAACCCGAGACCCTCTGCATTGCAGTCTGTTGGTCTCCCCACTGAGCTATCGCTGCTCTTTTTGGGAGGGGTCAGGGGAGTCATACATAAGTAAGTCAATAAACAATTGTGAGATTTTGAATTACTCTTACTGTAGTAGCAGTTAAAGGAATCTTATTAAGAGAAGGCTGTCTTTAACCTTTGACCGCCACGCCAAAAAAGAAAAAGCGTGCTCTCGGCGCCAAGCTACGATTTCATCACGTTTTTGTGTTTTTGTGCTAATATGGATTAAATAGGCAGGTCACATAATATAAATTGAGATGAGTCTTGCTACATAATTAACAAAACAAATAAGAAAACACTACTTTTTATAAGATTTATTAGCGTTTAAAAGTCTGTCATGTAGTCGTGACCGTACCGGGCGGCGGTCAAAAGGTTAAAGTATTTAAGAGTATTTGGTACAACTTCATAAAGACCGCACTGCCACATGTCAATCAAACTAAGAACACGAGAAACGCACTCATCCATACGTACGCTATTGTAGCAAATACGCAGTACAAATACTTTCAATGTTTATATAAATCGAGTGTTTTCTGCCATTCTTACGCTGGCGATTTCTTTTCACTGAGTCATCAAAGCGTTAGTTATTCTTCCTGTGCACTTAATATGTGTATGACACTATCAATATTAAGTGCACAGGAAGAATAACTACCGCTTCAGCTAGGCGTAAGTAATAAAAAACAATATTTGCCCTGGTTAGCGTTGTAACTACCTCATACGTAAATTATTACCGTGGGGGCGCCACTGGGTTGTAAGCCTTAAATATAAAACTATGAGTACCCATGTTTGACGAGCTCGGTGGATATCCTAGCCAGCATTGGCAGCAGCGCCATGACCTGGTCCCGATGCCGCTGGTAGATCGCCGCCTCGGCCACTGCACAGTACGCCGAGAACGAACGCTCTATGAGCGCGGGGTTACGTATCTGGAGACAAGTTAATATTTGTAAAGGACACATGCTACTCGTATTTTAACCCTAATATAATAATACAACTTAATAAAAAAAAAGTGTATTTTAACCCTTCTGAGATAATGATGAACATAGACAAAAATTAATTCAATGTCAACAATCAAGTTGCTTCTAAAATTTATAAAGTAGCATATTAACCTATTGAATTGCAGCAACATACTGGTGGCTTGACACAATTGGTTTTTTATTATGTCTGACATGGCCAGAATTGACAATTTAATCGTATCACTACACCAGCCAATTGTTCAATTGTTATAACTCTGTTATTTGTTACTAGTTTAGGTTTAATCTAATAATAATGATAATTAGTTCATTTTTACAATGATTAAGGGCACAGGCGGATTTAGGTTTTCAGTTTGGGATGGGCTAAGGAGTTTGACCTGTAGGTAGTATATTACTAAGAAATTTAATTTGAGATTTGTCAGATATGGGCTTGAGTACATCATTCACTATTGAATATCTTCTATATACACATATTTTTATCAAAATATAAGTAAAATCTGAGAAGAAACCCTAAGAAGAAATTCTATACATTTTGATTCAGAACTTTGTAGTGGTTATTTATTTATTTAGAAAGCTTGCAGACTAATATACGTATAAAAAACAAAATGTGCAGTAACAATTGCTATTTACAAGCTGCCACAAATATGACATCTGCTGTAAGTACCATAATAAAGACAATAGGTATTTTAGTTTGGGACAAAAAAATACATTTTCTATAAACATTGTTAATCGTTATTATTTGTGCTTCTATTACTACCAAAGACGTACTACGTCGTAGGGTCCTAGTTTGAGTATGAAACATATCAATATCTAAATGTTGGGCGATACTATTAAAACTAGCTGCGCTTCGGGAAAAGAAAGTGTTCCGTCTGTAATTGATGTTATATGTCTTATATCCAGTAACGGACGCTATCTCAATCCAGCATGAGGAATTCTGAAACCTATATTGGATAGCAGTTGTGGTGAATCAATAATACCGTTGGCGATATACATAATAAATGTGATGTCATTTATTTGCCGGCGCAGTTCTAATATCAAGAAGTGATATCTCTTACACCTATGTATGTAACCATTTGATTGTTGCCTAGATTTAAAGTCCAAATGACGCAAAAGCTTCTTCTGGACTGACTCAATCTGAGACTTGTATGTGTCAAATCGGGGGTTCCAGACCTGTGACGCGTATTCTAAATGACTTCAAACGTAACTGCAATATAATACTTTTATTGGCTTTAGAGTACTAAAATCTGCTCTTGATCTTATAATAAAGCCTAAGGATTTATTAGCTTTTCTTTTATTTTAATTATGTGATTGCTGAAAGTAAGTTTGCTATCTTAAATAATTCCTAAGTCTCGGATGCTACTAACCTTGGCAACCCTTTGATTATTTATCGTATAACGGTAGTCAATAGGCTGAGGTCTGCGCGTGTAGGTCACATGAAAACATTTGGACACGTTCAACTGTAACCTATTTACGTCGCAATATTGTTCGAATCTAATAGATTAGAGAGATATCATTTTGCAATAATTTGCAGTCATCAAGTGTGTGCATTTTTAAGGATTTTCAAATCATCTGCATATAAAATGATGTTTGTATTAACAAAATAGGTTATTATATCTGCTATATTATATTAAATAAAAAGGGTCCAAGAATTGATCCCTGTGGAATGCCAGATGGAATAAAAATCCAATCAAATATGAATCCTTGTAAAGCTTGTGATCTATTCTCTAGATATGAGACAAACCATCTGTATAAGTCGCCATGGATGCCAGCCCTTAATAATTTTGTTAGTAGGATTTGGTGGTCTATTCGGTCAAAACATTTATTATAGTCAGTGTAAGTAACGTCTACCTGTCCGCCGTCCGGTAAGAAATCCGTGCTGTTCATCACCAAAGTATTGCAGTAATGCCGAATGTAATGCTGTGTGTACAATTAGTTCGAGCACTTTGCAGAATAAACAATTTGGAGATCAGTTGATAATTTTCTACTTTAGATCTGCCACCTTTTATGTAGACTGGAGTCACAAAAGCTAACTTCCATATCTTATATAGCCCTCATGCAATGGGGGCTTGAAGATAATGCTTATAGGTTGGATAAGGCTTCTAGCGCAGCTCACAATAAAAATTGGTGGTATTTGGTCAGGGCCTCCTGATGAAAAAGATCGAGCGTCTGAAGCAGATCAGATAGAATCAACTATCCTTCAATTGCATTTGGCCATGCTTTATCATACCACTGAAATTAACTGACCAAATTACTAGCTGATGCTAAAAGTGTGCAGTGCTTACAGCTCAGCAGTTGTTGTATATAAATATAATTAGTACCTGCTGACAGCTGAGACAGGCTAATAATAATGAGGATTGGGCAGTCGAGTGGGGCAGGCTTAGCAGTAACTGCCATGGCCTGATGCTGCAGTCACGCTGTGGATGGCAGGTCAACCACAGGAATACTGGACGAAGTAGCTCCAGACTGTTTGATGATACACTAAAAAATAAAAAGCTTTTTAACAGATACTAGATTGTACCAAATCTTGTATGTATTGTCTCATAGGTTTACCCTTTGCCTAAAGTAGCAACTAATCTAAATGTAGCTTTAATTAATTAACTCATTAATCACAAAATATCTTTTCATTCATAAAATATGTTACAGGGTATTATAGATCTGCTTTTAAACTCTAAGGTTGTGTGACTTGTGTGTAGGCCAATTCTTTTTAGGGACCAGACACTTCCCAGAAAATAATCCTATATGCCAATGAATGAGGTTATATAATGTAATAATAATAATATAATATTCTACCACATACACATAACACCATCTAGCCCAAACAAAGCAGAGCTTGTACTATGGGTACTAGACAATGGATAAACATACATATATACTTTGTTTTTTTCTTTGTAAATACATACACATTATACATAGAAACACCTAGACCAAGACAATATCCATGTTCATGCACACAAATATTTGACTTGTGCGGGAATCAAACCCGCGATCTCAGGTGTGGCAGTCGGTTACACTGACCACTACACCGTCGAGGCCGACAATGTAGTGCACTATTATGTTATATCAGACTACTTACATATAATCAGGGTGTGTGCACAATGCATGCATCTGAGCCAGTACATCATCCTCCGCTCCCTTGTTCTTCTCTAACACTGTAATAAATGGATGCTGTGGAGACTTCAGTGTGAACTGGCACTTGTACTGTTGGCCTGGCACTAGACGCGCTTTCAAGTCAAGGATGAGGAGACCAGCCATGGTTGATATTATTGCTGAGTAGTTACTGAAAATATATAAAAATGATTTTATTAATATTTATTTAAAATGTAACCGATAAAGTATGACCAGATCTCGTAAAAGTAAAGATTTTTGTGTCGCTGTAACAGTGGTAGGAGCTAGAACAGTGAATGTTACAGGTTAGATATAACAAATTATACTTACTGGGCACTTGGCAACAAAGTAACTACAGTCGACATAGTATGCGCTATCTCTAGCACACCAAGCTCCACCAACGCCAGCAGTCCTTGACATGCTGTCAAGCTTACTCTTGAATCTTTTGACGAACATTTCTCCCTCAAAAACTTCAACTCTTCGTTTTCATTGACGAACCTCTGCCGTTCAATAGGCTTGAACTTCGATTTAATAACAGATATTAACTTATCTATCGCATTTACAATCAAAACACTGTTATTAGTGTTTAACTTATATTCGATTTCATCCATTTCCTAAGTATTTTATTTCAAAATAAACTAAATTTATCGCCGGCTGTGAAACAGCTGGCAATTGTTTGACATATGACAATAAATGACAGAAAAATTGCTATATATGTCAGGAACGTCGATAACTAAACGTGTTTTCGAGGAATAACTCATCACAGAATTTAGATATGGCAACATTCTGCAGCAGAGATGAACGAATGACTATATGTCAATATCAACTGGTAGGTGGTTGCGTTATGGGTAATGAAATATTCTGATTTGTAGCATTAAAAACAGTAGAATTCTAAAGAATCAATAATAGAAATGCTTCAGATCATATTTTCGTGAAGTCAAATGTAGTAGCAACTGCGTTGAAAACTAGACCAATATATATTTGGTAAATTGTAATCGGAAATAAGATAACAATTTTGATTAACTAAATAAATTAAGTTGTATAAAAACACCGAAATGTCGACACCACCTAGAGAAACTATTCAGAAACAGATCCAACAGGATTGGGCAAACAGAGAATACATCGAAGTCATAACTGGAAGCATAAAGAAGATCACAGACTTCTTGAATTCGTTTGGTAAGTTTCGTAATAATATCATTTAAATTTGTGTTCCTGTAGGTCTAGAATCTCTGGTAATGATATGTTTCAACAAAATTTCACTACGTTTAGTGTATGCATTTTTGCGAATACTATATGCAGTATGTGCAGACAGAAGAAACTCTTATTGCGCCCCACTTAAGATTACCAGTCTATCTTAGTCATGATATTGTACATATAATATGTGTTGATAATAATAAAGAAGTGATATTACCCTATTTGCATATAATGTTTTTCCCTTCAAATATAAACAAAGTTTATATATATGATTGTATGAAAGATAATGAAATGACTAAAAGATACCAAAACATTAATCAGGAACATAACTATTTAACATTAAAATTAAATATCTATATTTATATGTGCATAGGTGACAGAATCCACACATTAACAATGACCTAGTTTATGTACTTGACAGTTGCAAAGTTATGCTATGAAATATTTTTTTTGTTCCAGACATGTCCTGCAGATCCCGACTTGCTACTCTAAATGAGAAGCTAACATCTCTAGAGAGAAAAATTGATTATTTGGAAGCCTGTGTAAGTATGCCCTTTTATAAACTACAACTGAAATTACACACACCTACCTATTTATACTACAGCATATGCTATAATTATACAATAATATGACCTAAAAATTGCATATACTGCTTTGAAACTGGTCTCACTAATGATGGTTTGGTAATGAACAACAATAAATTATTGTTTGGTAATTAAAAAACATTATATATAATATAATATAATAGCAGCGAGAGCTCAGTGGGAACACCATTATGTGCATATTGATTGACAATTATCACCTGCTCCGTGCCTTGGAGAGCACATTAAGCCATCGATCCCAGCTGCCATAAACATCTATAGCAGTTGTTATTGGGAAAGTCAGTACATTCTAATATCCTGACACTGGTCTAGCCTTAGGGTATCGTTAGCCTTCAGGTTGCGGAGGTCAGGTGGCAGCCGCTCCATTTAATAACTGATATCCAGTCAAATCCAGTTAAACTAGAAAAAACCGAGCCCAAGTGACTTGGGAATAATAAAGGCTAAAGAGAAAAGGGTAATTAAAGAACGTTAACATCAAAGCATGGGTCATGAAAATGGGCAAGACTCATATTCCATATGTTATTGTAGGTACTGTAGTGAAAAGGGCTATGAGCCCATATTCCCTTTGACTTTCGCCCCTTTCATAGAAAGACGGAGCCCTGCTCCGCGGGGCTCCTGTTTTTGGGTGGATTTAAGAATAAACCTAACAGATACCTACTAGGGGTCGAAACTTGAGAGGTGAACGAGCTTGTAACTGTGAAAAGCCTATTCTAAGTATATAGTAATAAAATATACATATGTATGATCATTTCAAAACTCTATGAATTATA
This sequence comes from Catocala nupta, assembly GCA_963675205.1. Taxonomy (NCBI): domain Eukaryota; kingdom Metazoa; phylum Arthropoda; class Insecta; order Lepidoptera; family Erebidae; genus Catocala; species Catocala nupta. The sequence continues at coordinate 22,747,120 of OY776096.1, read as the reverse complement.
ATATAGTTCCATGTTATCAAAATATTTATATTATGGACAAAGTCTAGATAAAGTGGGTAGGCAAAACAATTAATTCATCCTGAAACAACAGGCTATATTAGACTGCTTGCTACACAAAATAATATTTCACACAAATCATTCAATAATATTTTATGAATAAGTTCATAGTTTGAAAGCTCTTATAATTTGCATCATAATTTCTGTCCCATAGACTGCTAAAGTGGAAGGGAGAAAAGAAGTAAGAAGTAAATTGTGATATATCCATTAGTTGTTTCCTTAGTTTTATATTTATTTATAGTTTATTTGAACAAAAAAATAGTGATGCAGTATACACAATCTTTTTATAAAGATACATACAATTGGCAACCTTATTGATAGAAGCGGTATATCTAAGGTTGTATTGCCAGAATAAAACATTCATATCTTTTACTGTATCACTATTTTATTTAAGAAATGAACTATTGTGGATTTTCTTACACTTAAATTTATATGTAGAGTGAACTTACACTTATTTCAGCTAGAGTAACTCTGTATTATCACGCAATAAATGGTTCAATCCTGCTTCACTGCTGTAATCCAAAACATTTAACTGAAGTGTCTCCTTATTCAAGGTTTACTATACAATCATTACTCGCTTAAGTAACTTATGATTAAATGTCACTGAGTGTATTAGTAAGTTTTGGTTTATATGTATGAAATATATTTTCAAATTAAGAAGTCACATATTTGGCCAATGATTATTTAGCTAAGTATGAGTTACGTCTAAAAATTTCAGCCCTGGTTTCTGTTGATATCAACCTTGATTGAAGTTCGCAAATATGATGACCTACTATACATGTTCTAGGATGCACATAGATACTTATGTATAGTGCTGTGTTACATCTGTGAGTGTATTGTGAGTTTTATTAAAACCACCTTTTTAAATATATATTTTGCATCTTGTATTCCTCACTACTAGATTATTATGTTTTAGAACCCTTCTATATTTCTTTTTTAATTTTTATTTTCATTTCTTTTCAGGTAACTAAAGGTGAAACACTAACATAATGTATACTATCTATATTTATTATTGTTTAAGAATATATAAGTTTATATTTAATTAAAATTGTACTATTTGATCATTTTACTTTAGTTTTAAGATATATGCTTGTTGTTAAGTGTGTTAAGATTAATAGTCTTTACTGTTTACATGAATAATTGTAAGTGAGTTATTGTGTTCCAGCACAAAATAACTAAGTTACAGTATAGTATATATATCAGTCATGTTTATTACTAAAAATAAAAATAATCTATCACTTATGCCGAGAATTAAAGTTGTTCAAGAAATATTAAGTTATAACACTTATAACTCATCCTTTTTCCATCAAATACTTTCCATTGATACTTAATAATTCGGTCAGTAATACCACCAAATGGGCATAGGAGAAAATATGACGCGGAATACCACCCATAACTAAAAATATCCTTCTTTAAACGATCATCCAGATATGGCAGTTACCACTTATCATCAAGGCTTCTGATTTTTGGCAAATAAACAGTTTTGTCTTATGCACCCTATGACGAAATATATGTATTTGTAGATTTCGTTAAAAGCGCAAATAAAAGGTTGTAATAACAAAGATATCTGCCATTTATTGCATCATAGGTCTATTACACAAAAATGTCTACTTCCCGGGAATCAAACCTCAGGTGCTAAGCACCACCCCTGGAAGATGTTATGGCCAAGATAGGCTGCTGCATATTTATATTGTAAAGAGAATGCTTCTGGTATTGGCCAATATGTTGAACACTTCTGGTACTGGCCAATATGTTGAACAAAAAGTTTTGTTTATACATAATATTAGTTTACAACTTTTAACAAATATATCAATGGTTTAAAAGAATATACAATTGTACACCATAAATGTTTTATATTACGAAACATAATTTAACTAAACATAAGTACGAATACAACTTCATTTTTACTTTTTATATTTAATTTATATAAATTATTATTATTTATCTTGCCTATTATACAATTATCTTGAGTTGCCGCCATTATTTGTATTAAATCGGGCTATTATGTAACCATCTAAATGTTGATCTGTAATGTGTAGTAAATAGTAATAGGCATGTCATGTAATAAAAATTTTGTACTCATTAAACTCAAATTGTTATGGAACTGATACGGATATTTGACTGCGTATATAATATACATAATAAAATATTGCTGCCATATCGTGTTTTATTAAATAACAAGATTGTATAAGGTTCACGGCGAGCTTAGCTTGAGGATCCTATTCTCTGGTCGAGCAAAGTGTAATTGGTTGTCTGTAAGAACATGCTCACACAATCTGGAATCGTCTCCGGTAGGCGATAGTACTCCGCTCCCCATTACGCGGGCCAAAACTATTTATAACCAAATATATTCACAAAGAAAACCAGCGCGTAACCACGCAGCTATATGCGTCCAGCGATTCAAATCAAGTTAGCCCGTTATTCGGCCGAATGTCGATAAGATACTTACCACATTCGCCTATCTTCATAGTAAGCCGAATACAGTAGTTAGGTACAGTCGAGTTCCTTAATATGGTAATAAATCTGGCTTCAAATTATATCAAGTTAATGTAAATTTTATAGATTATATACCTATGTTTAAAGCCTTGTCAAGTAAAGTTCGTTAATATGACGTTGAAGACTAAGAGTATTTCGCTTTCGCACGTCGTATTGAACAGGCTTGCTTTAAACTGCTTCTATGTTCTGTACAAAGTAACTTAAATTATAAATTATGTTCTTTGTGCAGCAGCAACTTCATTGAGGGAGAGCCAGCTGGGCAATGGCTGCTCCGGAATTATCTTGTACTCACCTTGTTACAACTCAAAATTAAAATTTAATGTGGTAGATTTTAGGGAAAAGGGTACGTAATGGGTTTTAGTTAAGTTTAAGTAAGTAAATTACTAGAGAGCCAGTCTACTACTAATCTGATGGCTTTTTCGGCATGACAGAATGTATCCGCCCATTGATCACCATGAACTAATAATGCGGTGTCGTCCGCATATGTAAAGATGGAACAATTGGGAAGAGAAAGAGTGCATAATTTATTAATGTAAATTAAAAATAGAGTAGATCCTAGTATTGAACCTTGAGGGACACCGTATAATATTGGTTTACTGTCACTGATTGATGAGTCTATCTTTACACACTGTGTTCTGTCTGTTAGATAGTCTTTAAATATGCTAAGCGCGTGGCCACGTATTCCTAGCACTTCCATCTTCGCCAGGAGGAGGGGAACAGATACAGAGTCAAAAGCTTTTGAAATATCCAAAAATATACCGAGACATTTCTTTCTAGCATGGATGCTAGAAAGAAATGTCTAAGGTAACAGTATGATCAATAAATGATGATACAGCATCTTCTGTAGACTTTCCACGTCTGAAACCGTATTGGTTGGGTGCAAGTATATTATATGATTCCAGAAATCTGACAAGTCTGTTGTTTAGTACTTTTCAAGTATCTTTGATGAAACTGGCAATATAGATATTGGTTTATAATTATTGACACTGTATCTGTCTCCACTTTTATAGATAGGGTGAACCACGGCTCTTTTGAACGCTTTTGGGAAACAGCCAGATGTAATGGAACAGTTACATATGTGTGTAATAACTGGGACAAGCTTATTAAAGCAAATTTTGAGTACTCTTGAGGATATTCTGTCCCATCCAACCGCAGCGTCTGATCGAAGATTACAAATTAAACTTTTAACTTCTGATATTTCATCAGTCGGAAAGAGAAGAGAGCAAAAGAATGTGGTAAAGGTGCGTTTTGTGTATGGAGCACAGATGTTGCACAGAAGTTTTTTGACTTTTTCAGCCAAGATATTGACAGCTGAGTGGTTATTTGAAGCCGTTTTGAGAAGATCGGTTGCTGGATTATAAGTCTTTTGAGTATTGGTTATTTTCTTTATTATCTTCCATGTAGCTCTGGGATTTTGTTTTGCTTTTTCGAATTATGATTTTTCATATGCTATTTTCAATCTTTTTAGTAGTTTATTGCAAACGTTGCGGTATCTAATATATAAGAGCCCTAGGATATAGTTATCCGGTTCAGTTTTTCGTTTACGCATAAGCTCGTCTCTATTGCGGATACAACGAAGTAGTCCTAGCGTAATCCAAGGTTTGAGAATTCTATGTTTTGAAGTGGACTTTACTACTCTAGTATGTCTGTCGATAATTGTACTAATAGTAGAAAACAACATGTCAGCAGACAAATTCGGATCTTGTGTATCGAGTATAGGACTAAAATCTGACGCACAGATGTCCTCGATAACAGCTTTGTGATTTGTGAGATGTTGGTGTACCTTACGTGTTGTGGATGGGTTTCCGTTCTCGAGGCATATAAGTACAGGGAAGTGGTCTGTAATTGCTGTACCGAAGACAAGTGTGGTCGAATGGTATTCAGACCTGACCATAACAATTAATTTAACAATTTCCTACACGAGAAAAAGCTTGCTTGGACCACCCAAGCAAGCTTTTTCTCGTGTAGGAAATTGATGCGATGGTAAAAACCCATGTGACGCGAGCAAATTTAAGTAATCATTCGCTTGGGACGTAATGTTTGAAGGTAATATGTTAATATTCATGTCATCTGTTATAACCACTATATGGATATGGATACCAGTACATCGTTTAGACCGCTTAAAAAGTTGTCTATATCACGAATTGAAGGTGACCGATATAGGCCCACTATTGCGAGTTTTGATTTCTTCAGCTTACATATTAAAGCGTTTGTATTGGGAATTTGAGATTCAGTAATTTCGTGTTGTATTTCAGTTTTCATAATACATAATTACCCCGTCATTTTGTCTTTTAACATTATGTGTAATATACCCGATATATCCTTCAAGTACAGGAATCGTTTGTACTGGTTTTAACCAACATTCAGATAATACAATAATTTCGCATTGTGTTTTTATGTTACTCAAAAATATCTCGAGGTTGTCGAAATTGTTATAGACGCTTAAATATTTACAATATCAAAAAGAAACAATTTAAATATCATATATGTAAAGTAAAAATTGAAAAAATAAGTATCTATCGCCTTATTAAAAAACATCCTTTAGGCGCGATTGGTCCAATGTTAAAACAAATGACGTCTAATTCACGGTTGGTCCAATTCGCGTTTAGTCCAATTTGCGGTTAGTCCAATTCGCGTTTAGTCCAATTCTTGGTTAATCCAATATAATAATAATACATAATTATATAATAATAATAATACATAATTTATACATTTTATATTATGCTATACAGGAAAGACATCCCCTACTAAAAAATTGTTCTTCATATTCATGTTATACTTTTTCCAGTAATATTGCTATGCCTTGGCCACCACCGCAGTTCGAAGCAGCAATCGCTCGTTTTAAATTACGCCGTCTGTAAAACACAAATATTCAATACTTCTATAAGAAGAATACTCTATACATAATGTGTCAGGAGATACTTGAAATAACTAGGTAACTGCCGACAACTTTATGAAAGAATCGTGGAAGGAATACTCACTTTGTTTAAGATACGAATGTGACTTATTATTTTTGTGTTTTATTTATGAAATAGAAAGATATTGGTGCCAATTCTGTTGTCACAAAATTCTCTTATCTTAGCTAAAAATCTCTAAAATTTAGTTTAGTCCTGTCACCTTTAGCGATTTCAGAATACGAAATGTCGTTTGACAGGACTAAACCAAATTTTAGAGATTTTAGCTAAAATAAGAGAATTTTGTGACAACAGAATTGGCACCATTATCCTTCTTTTTTATGAAGAAATATTGTAGGTAATGTAGGTATTCACATCCACCCTTCTACGGTTCGCCTAAAGAAAATACTTACCCTTTATCGCGAGTAAGACCCGACCTAGCATTATATTAAGTATACTTACCCAAGTTCATGAACTAAATGGGTGACCATTCTAGCGCCTGTCGCAGAGACTGGATTTCCCAAGGCTAATGCTCCGCCACTCACGTTGATTTTTTCCAGTTCTATATTCAGCAGCTTGGCAGTGACCAGCGCTTGGGCAGCGAAAGTTTCGTTTATCTGTAAAGAATCATGTCCACATCTGACTTGTCAAACATCAAAATAGATCACAAAATGTATAGTAATTATTAAGTAATTAAAAAATTGCTTTATTTTTTTAATGTTCAATTTATATTTATTACAGGCATTGGCAATCTGGTTAAAAAGATATTAATTATTTATTTAATTTAGTTGATGATCCATAGCTTATCTGTCAATGTCAAAGCTAAGTGTCAAATGATAACGTCGATTTCGCTTTTCTGATAACCTTAGTTGTATACGGATATTGAGTGCTTTGCGATTCGGTCTTGTATTGGGTGCTTGTAGTGAGTACTAGATTAATATGATGGATCAGCGGATATGCTGTGTAAACTGCAATATACGTGTGAATTTAACACACAAAATCGCTATCTCGTGCTTGAACAAGACACGAGAGTCATCTCTTTGATCAGTATAATAATATTCTACCACATACACACAACACCATCTAGCCCAAACTAAGCAGAGCTTGTACTATGGGTACTAGGCAATGGATAAACATACTTATATACCTTTTTTTTTTGTAATTACATACACATTATACATAGAAACACCCAGACCAAGACAAATATCCATGTTCATGCACACAAATATTTGACTTGTGCGGGAATCGAACCCACGACCTCAGGCGTGGCAGTCGGTTACACTAACCACTACGCCATCGAGGCCGACAAATAAGTAAAGTAAGACGATCAGTAACTGGATGTGTGCAATAGAAATATAATAAGAGAAAGGATGACCTTACAAAACAATTTATCAGAAGCAATTAATACTTTAAATCTTAATAGACGGTCATCCTTCTTCGGGAGTATTACAGCCTATAATAACTATTTTATTTCCACATCTAGAATATGAAGAACTGATTTTATTCGCCATGGAAACGTACCAAATACAGCAAGCCCGTTCTTCCTACGGTGAACATGTATGTTTCCATGGCGGATAAAGAATAGAAGTATACTATCCAGAGAAATGTTTGAAATGGCTGAATTTAATGTCAGAGGCAGTGGGGATAATTCATTAATTAGACGAAAAATAAAGTCTAGATATGTTAATAGAAGACAATATTACGTGTATATTAAAATTAATTGAAAATAATATGAATGGCCGGGGAGGCATAACTGAATATTGCTGCAGTTGCCTCGTAGGTCGACGTACAGTAGGGTGTTGTGCACACGTAATGACACTGGTGTGATACCTTGGGTGGGTGAGGTACGAAAGTAATATAGTGTCTCCAACTGGAGTTTTAGACGACGTAACTGTGAGAGAAGACAACGAATAAAACATAAAAACTTAATCGATGTGTATTTTATTTTCCAATCTAATTGATAGCTTCTATTATAACATAGGTATCTTTTAACTGAACAATTGTGGACTATGGCTGAACCATGCTCATACTGAGAAGAGTGCCGATCAGTGGGATAGTATAGAAACCAGCCTGATATTATTGTTAAACGGCTGGAGAAATACTTCAACCATTTGTTCCATGTCGGGACTTACCTCAAACAAGTCCACATCGTCCACTTTTAGCTTGAGTTCTTCTAGCAATTTTCTAATGGCCGATACAGCTGCAGTGCCGCTATCAACCGGATCTACTCCGATACAAGACCACGATACCACTCTGGCGAGGGGTCGAAGGTTGTGTGACGTCATAGATCCTTCATTAGCGACGAGGACTGCTGCTGCGCCATCTGCTGGAGCCTGAAAGATATATGTCTTTGTCATTTTAGTTCTTGATTCAAAGGCTATCGGAACTCCTAGTAGGCTCGATCAAACTGACTGCTTATTCCAGTTACACATGAAGAAGACGGTATCAATTGTTTGTTAATTTGGCCATAGCATTGGCCAATTATACAATATAGTTAAACCTAACTATATCGTATAATTGGATTGTCTAATTTTGAACATTATTTTAGACACACAAGCATTTGCTTGTGAGCAAAAAGATCTCTTTTGGTTAGCAATCGAAATTTTTTTTGCTCTGTCCATATTGGTTATAAAATAAGGAAGTATATAATATTTCAAATTTCGATATCTCGCTATCTCTTACGGAGAGCAGCGGTTACGTCACAGTTTGTATCATGCATCCTTTTTTGCATTTGATAATTTACCCGTTTCGTTTCGAATTGCTTGTCTTATTCATTTCTCAGTAAATTTCACAAAATGATTGTGTTTTAGGGTTAAGGTAATGTAACTATTTGATTAAAATAATAAAAAAAGTGAGCCATCTACCCTATTCATAAAAATATACTTACAGAAGAATTGCCAGAAGTTATAATGTTTCCATCTTCTAATAACGAAGGCAATCTGCTCAAATCTTCAGTCCGTAACGAGGGTTGAGGCAATTCGTCTTTTTTAACATCTACTTCCTTCTTCTTAAGAGAGACGGTTAAATTGGTTATTTCACGGTCAAAAATGTTTGATTCTTGTGCTGGAACATGACACAAACACAACAATGGTACCTAATTATTATATTTCATGCAACTCCACACATATGAAAAATTTTCTACGGCTGACAGAGAATACGCACCTCGTTATACAAACCTGAATCATGCAAGTGAATATTTTCTATTAAATAGGCAGTCAATATTTTGTGTTGTTCACTTGGGGCTTATACGTCTAAGCAACCAATCAGACGCTAACAGTATTACGATGACATCAAGTCGTGTATCGCGCTATAAAGTTTGCACGGCGATTTCTATATATACAATATTCCAACCTGATTTTACAATGTTATTACCGCATTTTGCCAGTCAATATTCAGCCTTGACCCTTTTTTGAATATGAAGAACACCACTCCACGGTGCTTCACAGCTTTCTGCTATTTAGTGCGTTGATTTAGTGCTGGAAATCTCTTGATTTCACTCTCAAGTCATACACAAATAGGATGTTATATATTTTATATCAGGGACAATCTAATTTTATTATTAATTTTATAATCAGGGTCTTAACACATTAAATACCATGTAGCAGACACGATCAAAAATGTAGTGTACGTGGCTAAATAGCCGCATAGCACAAATGTGCCCAGCATGGCGATAAATGTTGATAAAAGCGGCAGTAATCATCATTTACCTTTACTCCATTTCAAATGACTTTGCAGAGCAAACTCATCAACTTCTTCCCTGGTCACTCCGTGCTGCTTTGCACAATCCTCTGCTATATTCTGTATCGTTAGCCCCGTGTAACTATCGGGGAATAATTTCTTTATATGGTCTTCTAGAAGATAAGGTGTACCTAAAGCCGTTCCAAAACGAACATTTCTGACTAGCATCGGCAGTGAAGACATCTGTTCAGTTCCACCGGCTAAAGATATCTTTGAGTTATCTGTTAAAATATCCTGTGAAATTAAAAGCAAAAGAGTAACATAACGTAAACCGAATATACTTTCAAAATGCGAGTAAATATTTTAAAGGTCATTATTATTGTGATATTTTTAAAAGCTCCAAATTATAAGTCTGACGATGTAATTAAACTAGTGTCTTGGATACCACAAGCACAGGATAGAAAAAATGTGTTGATAAAGGAGATACTTATATGAGAGACTCACAGTAGCAAGAAATAGGCTGAATTAAAAAGTTAATGAAATACTCACATAAGTAATCATATAAATATCCGTTTGAAAACTACTAAACGACATTTTGATAGGCATATTACTACTAGTTTTCAAAGTCAGGGCATTAAAACGCGATTACATATGATTAACAAATCAATGTCGTTAACGTTAGTTTCGCCAGGAACTATCAAGCTGCTTGAGATTAGCATGTAATCTGACAATTGCAATGTAGGTACCTAATAATAATCATCAAGTGTAACAAGTACGATAAATTTTCGTTAAACTAGCAAACGGAGAGGAAAAAGCAAATGAATTATAAAAACAAAATTAAATTTATTTGTTTTACCACAGCACTAGTGATGATAGCTTGCAGTCCAGTACCACAGGCCTTGTTGACGCCCAAAGCTGGACTACTTATAGGAACTCCAGAGTATATACCACAATATCTAGGTGTCTTTCCTCCATCACATTGGCTGAGCTGAAATAGAAATTCATAATGTTTTATGTAATTGACTGACGGGAGAATAATAGGATGCTATCTATATGTTTTATAATTTTTGAATAGGTACTGTACCTGCTCCTGATATTATACATTCTTTCATATTTAGGTTTAACGAATTTATTACTCATAAAGAACAATACATAGTTCACTTATAATGAGCTTAGACAATTAATAATTATATAGTTGAACAGCGATCGTACAAATTTAGTAAATGTGTCCGTAAATGTAACTAGTTAACTTTGATTTAAACACTGCAAGTGATTTAGTATCTTTGACATCATTTGGAAGTTTATTATATAATTGTGCCCCTTCATAAGTAACGGTTTTTTTGCCAAAGTTAGTTCTGTGGCTACGAAGTTTAATTTTTTTTTTGTGTTTCTTAAATTATGATGAAATGTTTTTTGTTCAAGTTTTATATCCGATTTTAGTGTACCCGTTACTATCTTTCTCACCAATATGCACATTTTATATGTATACATTTGTTTTATGTTAAAAAGTTTTGTATTACAGTATAATATTCGTGTCTCAGTAAACCAGTCATATCTAAATAGAACTTTTATTATTTTATTTTGTGAGATTTGTAAGTCATTCATATTAGATTTCGCAGCACATCCCCAGATTTCAATTAGGTAATCAAGATGACATTTTACCAGGGTGTTATATATAGTCTTCCTCATGGCATGAGGAATGCATCCTACTGTTTTCCTAAGTATTCCAGTAAGTGCTGAGAGTTTAGATCTTACGTAAGCTATATGAGGTTTCCAAGAAAGATTATCATCCAAGTGCAAGCCTAGATATTTTTCTTGGTGTGAACGCTTGATGACTGCATTATTAATGACTAGGGAGGGGTAGTGTGGAATCTTCTTGTTCTTAGCTGTAAATAACATATACGACGTTTTATCTGCATTAATCGTAAGTAAATTGCTCTGACACCATATGCTAAATTTATTTAAGTCATCTTGTGCTCTATTAACTACATCTAAGATATTTCTACCAAAGTAGAATAGGCATGTATCATCAGCGTACAAGGTGATGTGTCCCTCAAGGCCTATTTTACTAATGTTATTCACATAGATGAGAAAGAGCAACGGGCCTAACACGGGTCCTTGGGGAATGCCACAAGTCACTCTTAAAGGACTACTTTGATGATTTTCAATTTTACTACCTGATATCTGTCTGACAGATAGGACTTGATAATCTTTAGCGCTGTGCCTGTCACACCCAAGTCTTCTAGTTTACTCAAAAGTATTTCATGGCTGATTGTATCGAGGGCTTTTTTAAAATCGATAAATATACCAAGTGCAATATTTTTATCATCCATATTATTTTTAATTTTAGTAACCAGATCGATCGTTGCTGATAAAGTATTTGACTTAGGCCTAAACCCGTATTGATGTTCATAAAAGAAGTTTATTTTAGTTAAATATTCATTAAGTCTGGAGTAGATGACCTTTTCAAAAATTTTAGCTATAACAGGTAAAACAGATACAGGTCGGTAATTCCCCGGTTGAGCCTTACTACCTGATTTAAAAATTGGCGTAACTCTATATTTAAATAGAATAGGATGAAATTCTATACATTGCAAAGTTTAGTTGCCATTTGCCATAAAAGAGCAGCAATCTCTCAACATCTTTATTATAGTTTTTCATACCAAGCTTCATTATATATAGCTAAATACTTACAAAGTTTATATTTCCAACAATAGTATTGTCAATGTATAAAGGATTTAAGTTGGCAGACTGAATTGCATCCTTTGCCGCGGCTGCAAAAGCAAACGATGCTGGCAACTCTCGTAAAGAACCGCCATATCTGCAAAACGGTGTCCTCTTTGCACCTATTATAAATATAGCTGAAAAAAGACATTAAATGTATTGGAAGTATAATAATAGTTTAGTCGAAAAAGTTTTCAGATTGAGCTAATAAAAAAAATAGGATTTATTTTATTTCAGACCGGTGCCGGTAGATCAAATGGGTACCTATAATCTTCATATATCTTCATTTTTTATTTTGTCGAACAGCTTTTCTGTGCCTAAATTTAAAATACAAAGCAAAATATTCAAAATAATTTATGTTGATAGACGTTTAAAAATATATGTAAGTACATATACAGCGTGCTACAAAAAGGTGTGGTCATATTTAGCGTCGCGTACCTAATAAAGCTCCTGTGTAATGGAAAACCGCGACAAATTAATCCGTACACATTAGTTTATATTTTATGGACTTATCAGTATTATAACATTCTAGTAGATACGAGTTATCTCTTAAAAGTTCAACACTAACTCTGTGAACCCCAAAATGACCAGGCACAATTTTGATAGTGATATAATGCGTTTGTTCCGAATATTATAAATATTAAAAAAAAATATTGTTTGAATTTGTCATAAGATTTAAAATCATTTCTATTGATTCAGGGATAAGGTAGGTACATAATATGTTCCGGTTGTCACCACTGCGGCGACTGCCGCGACGTTGTAGAGGACACGGCGCTGCACACTTTGGCGGTTTGCCCCGCCTGGGCATCGCAGCGCCGTGAGTTGATCGCGGCAGTCGGATCGGTTGCCCTCTCGCTCCCGGCCGTAGTTCAGTCTATGGTCCGGAGTGAGAGGTCGTGGAACGCCGTCGCCTCCTTCTGCGAGGAAGTAATTTCCATCAAGGAGGCGGCGGAGCGGGAGAGGGAGCGTTTAAACCCTCTCCCCAACCGCAGAGCCGGGCGCCGGAGGGCGCGCGATGACCTCCAGCCACCCTGAGGTTTGACCTGGGGGTGGCGGGCTTTGTGGGCCTGCCCGCCATCCGTTCAGCACCAGGTCCGAGAGGCGGCGTGCGTGTTCCCACGCGCGCCTCTGTGTCGAGTCCGTCTCCCGCCTAGGGGGGAGACAGTAGGGAATTTTTGAGGGAGTCCTTTGGGTAGGTCTCTTTGGGTAGTGGCCTGCCGTTTCATACGGCGGGCCGAAACCTCGGCGGGATCGCGACCGCATGCGAAAGCGATTCGCGCGGCCCCGCCGATAGTGGTTTTGTTGAGGAACACCGTGGTAGGTTTAGTCGGTATTCCGGGAGGTACATTATTTCCTTTCCATCTTCTTTTACCCCGGCGAGTCCGACATAATCTCTCCGCCCGCCCCCGCGGAGGGATATGCGTCATGGCATTCCCCCAAGTAAAAAAAAAAAAAAGGTACATAATATGTTATTTTTAGAAATATACATTGCAGTCCTTATAAATCTGATCACACCTTTTAATTACACGCCGCGCTGTAGAGTATAGATTAAACGCAATGAAAAACGCGTTTTTAAATACTCTTACTCTTCTCTACTTAGACTCGTAAGTAAATTTTTTACATGATAAATAATATTTACCTGTTTTAGATTGGGTGCCGGTATCTTTTTACATGTTTACCCTGGTCTACAGAACAGAAATAGGTACCTACAGTGGGACAGAGAAACTTTATGTTTCTCTCGTACTTACGTAGGATTTTGGCAGAAATCCGCTTCGCACTTGACGGCTTTTTTATTCATAAATTAACCTCAAATTACATTATGGTAGATTTATCTACCTACTTATCTAAGAAAATCTTAATAATGAACTATTTTACATATTTAATTTGTTATTGAATTTAATTTTTGAAGTGAAAACTTTTTTAGGCGCGTTGAGCACTTTTTGGGTGAACAAAAATCACGGAACTCGCGTCATCGTCACCGAACGCTTTCCATGAGCTATATGACCTACTGTGTATATATGTGTACATTTTGGGTTAACAAAAGGCGTGAAACTCGCGTCATCGTCACCGCACGCTAGTTAGGTGCTTAGTTTTCACTTTTATCGGCAGTCTCTAAAGACTACCCCGCGTGTTTTTTACCTATTTATTATACTAGTATTATATTATATTGTCTTCTGTTTACGCGAATGTTATTCATTGAAATTAAACTACTATATCCGTATATAGTAGTTTAATTTCAATAATATTATATTTCCAATAAACACAGAGATACATATATCGTTATAAAGATAAAAGGATTGACTTAAAATAACAATTTTTATCTAAATACCAAACAGATAGATAAAACACTTTATTATCATAATCCATATTTCACCTCCTCAGTTGATAATTATATTGATAAATACCCCATATAAACTCGATTACATAATATAAAAACACAAAACTAACCTTTGCTACTAGACGACGCCATCTTGAAACAGATTTTGTTACAAAAATGCGTGCAACACGTGTTATATTCAAAACTTTTATTCGTACACTAAATCGTTGGTAAGTATGGGCTCTTATCAACGCGCATTCTTTGACATAGCGACGTATTTGCGCGCAATAACATTCAGATATTTTTATATGCCAAGATACCTACCTAATGTGTGTTGACGAAATAAACATCTTTCGTCTAAAGTACTTAAACACAAGATAACGCGTAGGTATGACGTCATACGCATAAATCATAAGACTTTCTCTTATCCTCAACGTCCTCAAAAAAGCACTTGCACTTAACTTAAGATAAATTCTTTATTTATTTGATATTTCACCCAGAAGATATTGTTACTTACATATATATCTATGTTCGTCCCACATTTATATCACTAAAGAGGTAAGCGTACCCTCGGTATAACATAGCAAGATGTAGGCATCTTACTTGTTAAGTAAAAGAGCGCTAGCCTATCGTTGACTATCGGGCACAATTCCAGTCTCCGTGCTACTCAGAATTTCTTAAAAGTTAATTCGTATAAAACTTTCTCCGACCTGGGAATCGATACCTACAGAAACATCATGCACAGCAATCGCTTTTACTACTACTGTATTACCAAAGCGATCAGCTATTATAGAATAATGACAAAATGATAACAGCCTGGCCAGCTGGCCTTATACCACCAAATACAAATAACGATCTATTATATTAAATAAGCAAGGTCATTGAAAGAAATATCTAGACTAAAAATAAGACACAAATATATAAATAGTTATAATATTGTCTTCTGTTTACGTGAATGTTATTCATTGAAAATTAAGACTGGTCTCCCCATGACCATGGCTGCTGAAAAGCAACCGAAACGTCGGTGAAAGTGTAAACTTAAATACAAATAGTTTTAATAGTTCTAATAATTTAATTAGATAAAAATTAGTTAAGTTTAATAGTAGTGTAGTAGTGTAACAGTTTCTAAATTATGTAATAGAGTGTTAAATAAACAACGCGATAAAATCCGTAAGTATATAATAGTTTAAGAGTTAGTTAGTTAGTTTTAGTTTAAGAGCAGCGACAGCTCAGTGGGGAGACCAACAGACTGCAATGCAGTGTCTCGGGTTCGAACCAACGTCGCGCACCACTGACTTTCGGAAGTTATATGACTTTTCTAAATTATGTGTGTATTGATTGACAACTATCGCCTGCGCCGTGCCTCGGAGAGCACGTTAAGCCGTCGGTCCCGACTGCCATGAATATCTATGGCAGTCGTTATTGGGGAAGTCGACACAAAAGATCTCACTGGGTCGAAGTGTCGCGGGTCTGTACTGACTGGCCCCCACACAAGATAAGATAAGAATATAAGATATAGTAGTTTAATTTTCAATATAAATAGTTTATTAAATTTTTACAACAATAATACAACAACCATATTTCTTAATGGTACACTATCATAATCCTCGACATTACAGTTCGAGATATAATGCCAAACTTCGTTTATTTACAATAAGTTAGACAGTTTCGAGAAGTAATGCTATGCCTTGTCCGCCGCCGATGCAGGCTGATCCAATACCTCTCTTCAGTCCACGACGTCTGGAACATAAAAAGCCGATTGAAACATGTATCACAAAATAAAGTTAGATTTATCTCGTGTAGAAAAAGAGGGTCTATGTTACATAACACATAATGTAGTTATATATGCAGAGCCGTAATAACCTGTGTAGAGACTGTAATACAAGGCAAGAGGAAAAGCCATCCGTTTTATCAACAGAAACAAACCGCTAGGCGAAATTAAAACCACCAATTTATTTAGACCTACATCCCTTATAAACTTTCTCCGCGTGGAGAAGAAAACCATGAAATATTACCTGAGTTCATGAGTTAAATGTGCAGTAATCCTGGCTCCAGAAGCTCCAACAGGGTGTCCTAATGCAATAGCTCCACCGTTAACGTTTAGCTTGCTCTGGTCCAAACCGAGTTCCTTAACGCACGCCAGCGTTTGAGAAGCAAACGCTTCGTTGATCTGCAGAACAAGGTAGTGTCAGCATTTTAGACAGATCATATGTTTAATCTTTAATTTAGTTTGTTCACTGATATATAGATTAGACGTATAAGTAAGCGATAATGACACCGCAGTTACTGTTCTGGATATCTAGAAAACGATATTAACGTTAATTTAAGCGTTTCAGGCATTATCTGAATAAAATATCAGTAGGGATTCCAATCGCTTGTAAAATTAGAATATCTGACAACGTTAACCGAAAATTTCTTCCCCCAACTGTCCCGTTTACACTTATCTCACTCATCTAACATATTTTCCATCTATAAAATGTCTTGTAGGCAGTAACAGACATTGTAGGTATGTTATTGTTCTATGGGTAATCTCAGAAATATATTTACCTCGACCAAATCGATGTCTTCCAGTTTCAGTCCCGTAGCAGATAATAAGCTCTGTATCGCAGGCACCGGCCCGATGCCCATTATGCTGGGGTCTACTCCGATGAAAGACCAGCCTAGCAGTCTGACCAGTGGTGTCAGACCGTGCTGCTTAACTGCCTCTTCGCTAGCTAAGACGATAGCACCAGCGCCATCGTTCACTCCCTAAATAAAAAAAGGCAATGAGATTGCTGTATCGGTAAGCAATCAGTTTTAATAAGGCGTAAGTGTGATATATGCGTCATTGCATGCAGGAGATCAAAACCTAAATGTATTGTTCTTTTTTTGTTCTTTTTAAAAAAGACAACTCCCGCACTAGCAGTACTAAGTTTCTCCTTTATATCTAATTTAATATTTGTCGATGAAAATTAGTTTAAGAGTTGTTATAGTAATTCTATAGCTGTTGAATGGTTTACGTATGAATTAGTAACAAACGACTTTACATACTTTCAAGTTATTAGTACGTGTAGGTATTAAGATAATTCCTAAAAGCATACGAAATGCATAGCCATATAGCAATAAGTTAACATTTACTTACAGAAGAATTACCAGCAGTACCAACGCCGCCTTTCCTGAACAGTGTGGGCAACTTGCTCAACATCTCGATGGTGGTGTCAGGTCGAGGATGCTCATCTACTTCTATCACCTTTTCCTGTTTCCTGACCTTGACTGTTACAGGTGTCATCTCCGCTTTAAAAACGCCCGCGTCATGCGCTAGAAATAATTTATAACTATGTATATCCGAATCTCTTGGTAGGTATAGGTAAACCAAGAGATAATAGAGAATAACATCAATGACAAAAACATGATCAAATAAGTAAGTCACGTTCTATATTTGTCGATATAAATCCAGAAAATTTAAGTTTTTCGTTTAGAACTACTCTTTAAACAATATGGTCCCCCCATAGTGATTAAAAATACAGACAGTACAGACATACGGTGTGCCTGATGCAAATTGCATACATACTAATGCTGTTGTCATTTTCAAGGTCATAGTACTTTAACTTTCAAGCCAAGTTATCTTTCTTAGTAATAAAGCATTACGAACTATTTTAATTTAGGTCTTTTTTTAAATACCCACCAGCTTTCCATTTCTGCTGCGATTGCAAGGAGAAGTTGTCAACCTCAGACCTCATTAGTCCATATTTCTCTGCCAAGTTTTCAGCGGTCTGTGGCATGGTGAAGTTGCAATACGTGTCTAAGGAGCCCGCAGTCAAGGCATCTTCGAAAGGCATCTTCACACCAAGACCGACGCCGAAACGTACATCTCTGACCACGAATGGCACTGCTGACATGTTTTCGGTGCCACCAGCGAGAGAAACCTGAGCTGATCCCGTAAGAATATCCTGAAAAATTGCATATTCCATATACTCATAGTGTTTGTAAATTTGTATTGTTTTTTAAGAAATCTGTTGATTAGATCTTAAAAGAGCTTTTTTAATTAGCTTACCTGGGCACTATTGACTACAGCCTGAAATCCAGAACCACAAAGTCTGTTGATGCCAAGAGCTGGCTTCTCTTGCGGTATACCTGCCTTCAAGGCAGCATGGCGTGGAGACAGACCACCGTCTGATGAACCGCTGAACTACAAAGAAAAAAGAAGATTCTTATAAAGTGAAAGTAGTTATATTAAACCTTTTTTGTGCTCTTGTCTTATATCGAGCTGTATGTTTTGTTTACGACGTAGCTATCGCGATTTTGTGAACTTCGATAATCTTCGAATTATAATTATACTTGTTAATCGATCTTATACTTGTTTGTTTTCACACAATGTAGTCTTTGGAGAAAACCTCGATGCAGCAGATTCTGCTACAACTAATTTCACTTGAAATCAAACAATTGTGAATTATTGGTTTCCTCATTAGTCTCACTGGTGATCTTGAGATCTCCAGTAAAAAATAATCACTTTTACTACGTAAAGACTCGCATAGCAGTACGACTGGCAGTTTTGCAGTGCTGGCGTTATTCGGTTGTCACCGCTCACAGGCGAACGAATAGTACTGTATAGTGTACGCTGCTTACGAGTATCGTAGTCCTTATCTCACTCGATATGGTCAGCCCTACAATTATTAACCTGGCTCTTTCATCATGGTATAAGGTATAAGATTCAGTTCACTTTGTCCTGTTGGTTGGTTGGTGTCGTGTTGATTTTGATTCTCAGATTGGTTAATGTTATGGACATTTTCAGTTCTCTCATAAGGCCAGTTTTCAGAAAAAAAAATTTGCATCACAAAAGGTTCATCATAGACTTAAATATGTGGTACTAGAACTATATGATTGTTTTACTTACGCCGTACACTTGTCCAATGTTAGCCGTGTCAATAATTTCCGGTGCAATGCTGCCAGCCTTTATAGCGTCTTTAGCGGCAGCAGCAAGCAGATCTGAAGGGTGCATGTCTTTCAATGCGCCCCCGAATCTTCCAAATGGCGTGCGTTTTGCAGCCACAATGAAAATACCTTGAAGCAGAAAATAAAAACGCCTATAATAGTAGCAATGCCACAGCAGCATACACGAAAAATATCTGGAATGCACCACTCTATAGACCAGAAGGGTTATTTAGAATCTCATAATAATTCAGAGGTCGATCGATTTAAGTAACAAAACATTTTCAGTAGGTAGGTACTTATAGAAAATAATAGTCGACTTTTAGCTTGATGTATTTAGTGTATTATAAACATATTAAACAAACTTAAGTAGGTACTTAATAATTCCTTGGTGATAACCAAATCGGATTCTGTGTTTGATTGTTAAAATACTTGAAAACGTATGAGAAAGATCTTCTATGTTATCGTACCTGTCAGACTATTAGTTAGTTATCAGCAAGTACCGTTCTACAGTGTTGGCCTGCTATGCGATTTTAACCTTAGGTTAGGAGTGGTCAACCGTCGCTCAAGTCGACAGTACCTACCTACCTACTGCATTGTTCTTATTGTGTATTTTTGTATGCTAGTTCGGAAACTTAAATAAATTTAATTAATTAATTACACTGGCTGGCAACTGAGCGTGTGAAAACATTATTATAGAATAATAGACTAATAATAAAATGAGGTGGAGGCCTCCATTTTCCTTAATTTCAATCATATAGCAAGACTAGCGTAGAACTTATTCTTAAATTTGATTTAATTTAATAAATAATAGAGGTTGAAATTAAACACTTTATACGGACTTTTTCGCGTTGTTGATTGTACTTTAAAATGCTTTCATTACATAATTTTGAAAATTTAAAAAATATTCAGCACCCATTGTCGTACTAACTATTGGTTCATTGATTTTTGTTATAAAATATGAATGTATGTACATTGGTAAATAAACCTGTCTCACAGCTACATGGACGTTGAACTTTGAGCGAAACACTTTCACTATCTTTATGATGAGAGCGATAGATTAAACGAATGAAGTAGGTATATCTTATAAGTAAAACTTCAATAGCCAACATTGTTTTAGGATAAATCGCCCTAATTAAAAAAATAGAACAAAATACCTAAACAGTTTAAAGCATCGTAAAAGATGTAAAAAAATGCTGGTTATAAAGTGTTATAATTTTAAAAAGCAAACAGATTCCCGCGTTTTCTTTTTTTCTAATGAGTTCAATGTCATTCATATAAATTTATTTACCCAGAACAGAACTGTCAAATGTCAACGAATCATAAATGTTATAACTAAAAACAACGGCACACCTACCTTTATTGATAGCAACAGCCATTTTATAGATAGTTCAGTCACACGTCAACACTCCAACAATTCACAACTGTTGTGATATTTCACACATTTTATCAGGTAACAATGAGTCGTATCTTTTTACAATCATCGATATATTATGCTGTTATAATCTTTGACAACGAGTCCAACGTTCACTTGTTGTAATATTGATAACGGATTGAACCAAACTTGTTTTTAAAGTCCGAAGCCGGCTCGGTGTCTTTGCCCTCAATACCCATATACATACATATAAGTGTACATACATTATTAAACACCCACTTGCTTGTTGAAAACATGATTGGCGTCTAAATATTTGTTGAACTAACGATATAAATTGACTAGTTCCAGCACAACTCTTTATTATTAAATGTATAAATACCTATATCTATGCCTTGCGCATCGAATTTAACAAACAGTTTACTGTAATCTTATGTTAATTTAAGTAGGTATTGTATACAAGTATGTACGAGAAGGAAGACTTGAAGATCTTGCTAATTATTTGGCGAAGGCAGGAATAAGCAAGCCCGTTCGGCAATTGCCATTACCCTCTTACATTAAGTTATTATTTATTAACTAATGGAACAGACAAATGGCAATTTCATAGTATTACTACAGTCCGGTCAGTCTACTCAGGAGAGTTCTCAAGTAAAGTTTTTCTAACACAAGTTAGTGCATGCTGGCTAACTCACTCAATTTAAGCAGGCGATTATCGGAACGACGCGTTTGAGTGCAACATTAATTAAAATAAGCAGTAGTTTAATACCTACACATATTACTTAATGTTTTAAATAATACAATTTTGCATTTAATGTGTCGTTAGAATAAACGGCTAAATGAGTTAAAGAACATGCACACTAGTCCCTAACCCGTGTTACAAAATTATTAGGTACTTGAGAAGTTCAGTAGTTTGTTTATTATGACTTTAGCTATGAAATTGCCGTTTATGTCCTTCAACTTATTTCGTAGGTTTTGTACAAAATGCAATAGACAATTTAAAAACCATATATTTTGAGAATACTCTATACAGGGTGATATTGAAATCGTGTAATTCCTTTTAACCACGCATTCTACTGGTGATATAGAATAACCCTGACAATATTTTTTCTTAATTAGAATAATGGTTTCGGCAAAATTAGAGTACAGATTTTTTTCATGAAATGATTTCAAATAGTCATATTTTAACCACCTGACACAATCTTAATATGTTACTAATTTAAAAATACTAACATAACAATAACTGATGTCGTAAATAATAAGGGGCAATAAAAAGGACCGCCCGTTATTATTTACGACATTAATTATTAATATGTTTTTTTATTTTAATTAGAAAAAAAATAAAATTGCGTCGGTTGGTTAACATATGACTATCTGACACCATTTCACGAAAAAAACGGAATAAAAATTTTTCAAAAAAAATATATCTAATTAAATAAAAATATGGTCAGGGTTATTCTATATCACCAGTAGAATGCGTGGTTAAAAGGAATTACACGATTTCAAAATCACCCTGTATAAATATATTATTTATAACATTAGTGACTTTTGAGTACACGGATGTATTTAACATTAATATACTTACCTATATTTATTTATATTTAACTGTCGTTTTTCTTGATCAGAAAATGACAAGCGTTTTTGGGAAAAAGCAAGTGTGACTAACACAGGTTATATTTTTTGGCATTATACCACCTGTACGACGTACAGGTACATAAGTGAGTTAGGTAAGTAAATGATGCATTACATTCATAAGGAGATAGCTAAAGAATAGATCTTGGGGCCGACACAATAGATCCCACTGGGTCGAAATGTCACTGGTCTGTACTGACTGGCCTCCGCATAAGATAAGATAAGATAGGTAAGTAAAATTAAAACAACCATTTGAAATGTTATGACATATAATTTAATAACTTTCAAAAAGCAATTCTCATCTTAAAATATACGCTATATGTAAAAATATTTGCGCCTTAGTAAACAACGATGTACATTTTTACAAAATACAATCGGTATAATTATACTATTTATTTATTTTTATTTACATTATCAATATCATCAAGCAAGCCAAGGCATACAGATTATAAATAATATAACATACATATACCATTTAGATAGATAATTTTTTTCTCTGTTCCAGTATCTCCAACATTATAATATTTAAAAATAAAACTGAATTTATTCACATTTCATGATTTTATAACGATTTCGGTGATTTTATTAACAACATCATTCCATTCTCTCATTCATCATTCACCGTTCAATACATTCACTCGATCACGTGTTTAGACAACTTCTATCATGATGGCGATGCCTTGTCCGCCGCCGATGCACGCTGAGCCGATACCGCGCTTTAGTCCACGGCGTCTAAGAAAATAAAAGTTAATTAGTCTTCCATTATTGTTCTTGAATAGTTAACTGAGTTCAACCCGATGAATATGACGTCACGACTTTATAAAACGAATATCAGCAATACATAAGTTGCTTATAGTAAAATCTGAATAAGCATTTTAAGTGCCAATTTAGATTCGAATGATATTCGAATGTGTTGACCACACTATACATAACCCTGACCATGCAAAGTAAGTGTGTTGTGCACAACTGTATTCGAATATCGTTATAATTAAATTAGCGTTTTATTTACTATTCACGTTAAGCTTTGGGGCCAGGGTGGTCTCCAAATTGTTAAGGTAGGACGTTGGCCACTGCTGGATGGGTCGCTGTTGTAGTTTCAGCTCCATCGATCCATCCACCATACAAGGCAACGAGTTGGCACACCGTGGTATGATTAGTCGGTAGTAGCCTGAAAGTACCATCCCTCCCTGGGTGAGCCCGACATAGCCACTCCAGTAATCACCCCATTGCATTATTGACGTAAAATATATGGTAATTACTTGAGCTCATGCACTAAGTGAGCAGTGATACGGGAGCCGGAGGCACCGAGCGGGTGTCCCAGAGCGGTGGCGCCACCATTCACGTTCAGTTTCTCCACGTCCAGCTTCAAGGCCTTGGCGCACGCCAGGGTTTGGGCGCAGAACGCCTCGTTGATCTATTAATTTAATATTCACTTAGTATATGTACATAAACATACGTCTGAATATCCATAATACTCAGTACCTATTCGGAATTAGAAACCTAGTTTCGTAGAGGAAATAGACTCGCTACCTATGCATTACGCACTTATGGTGATATATGGGTTATATAGTAGCGGATAGTAAGCAACTTAAAGGCATACGCGAATCGCAACATAAATTTTTCTTTAAACTACGTTTGGACGAAATCAATGGCAGAAGCGAGTAATCCTAAGTAATATTAATGTAAGTTTGTTGCTATGTCTGTTACGCTTTCACGCCTTAACATCTCGACCGATCACCATGAAATTTTGCATACACGTTGTCAGGAACACAGAAAAGGACATAAGGTACCTTTCATCCAGAAAAAATATTGTCAAGGTCAACGTGAAAAATAATTTACTCATTTAGGTCACAAAGTAATACTTATGAACGTCAAAATATATAGGTTAGTGAGTTTACTGAGTTACTGAAGCTACATTTAGGTTAGTCACTAGGTTCAGGCAAGGGGTTGAGTTTATGAGAACAAACCTGCAAGAAACTCATGGCCACTCTTTTAAATCGCCAATTAAATATAATTTCAGTATTTTACAACTCAGATTAACAAGGTATTGCAGCCATTATGCCATATACTACTGACTATAAAAAACTAAAGATAAAAACAATAATAACTTAATAATATTATAGAGATGAAATAAATGTTCCCTGGGAATAGAAAATTGACACAATATTTACACGAGCGGCGCTCCGGACAAAATCTGGTATTTTATAATTCTTACCTCAATAAGGTCAACATCATTCAGCGACATGTTGGTGACCTTAAGCAGGTTCTCGATAGCCGGTACGGGTCCAACACCCATGATGCTAGGGTCTACTCCGACGTAAGACCAGCCCACCAGCCTGGCTAAAGGCTTCAGGTTCTTGGCGGCCTCTTCACCAGCTAAGAGGATGGCGCCAGCGCCGTCGCTGATACCCTAATGGAGATTTTTAGAGAAACATGGTTATAGACTAGATTGATAGCAAGGTTAACCAACATTGTCACAATCATGTTCACCTACAGCGTGATTGGTTAAACGAGGGACATATTTAATCTATTGAGTGGCAGTGACACACCGGCTGCCAGACATAATAGGTTTTTAATTATGACTTACATTCCAACGATTAACAGGTTAAGGCCATGATAAAGCTAACTTGCATGTAACAAAAAAGTAAATCTCTCAAAAATAACAAAGAAAATCTTAGTGAATGAACCTATTGGGATAGGATGCCTAAGTGTTAAGTTGTTTTTTGCCTAAGTTACCTTCACCGCGCGAGACTGGAGCGAAAACACAAAAGAATACCGATAACCGATATCCAATTCATACTTCAATTAATTATTGTAATTTATTGGAAAATTAAGTCAAATATTAAAGCTCAACACTACATATTAATAACGAGAATCGACAACACAATCCATTTCATACTATTTCAGTGGAAAAAATACACCCACCCGTGTTCTGGAGATTTCGTAAAGTCGAAAAACTGATAATGTATATCACACACTATTAAAACAGCTTATTCCTTGTTTTGATATCTGCTGGTAAAAAGCCTTCAAAGAGCAAAATACTGTCTTAAAATGACCTATGTTCATCGAAGAAACCATACTATTTCGGTGAATATTGTCGTAATTCAAAGTCTACTCACAGAAGCAGTGCCAGCGGTAACCAGACCCTCCTTCTTGAATACGGGAGGCAACTTCTTCAGGCCTTCAATGGTGGTCTGCGGGCGAGGGTGCTCGTCCACTGCCACCTTGACCTCCTTACGCTTGATGGTCAAGGTCACAGGTTCAATCTCTGCCTTGAACACGCCGGCGTCATTGGCTAAGAAAGAACAGATTACATTACAGTAATGGCTTAGATAAAGTAATTGTTTCATCAAGGAGATGTGTCTCTTGGATCGTGCAGCAGTAAAAACTGCGAAGGCCTTGGATGATTTCTCGATTTCCGTATTGCGCAGTGTTATTAGACTTCCTGTCATGGAAATCTCAGTAGCGGAACGGTGTTTAAAACTAATCCTTGTTGAAGCCAATAGACATAACCAATTTTAAGACATAAAACTATAGCTGGCGAAATTTGGATACAATACCTGAGCGTACTGTTTCGAGAATGTAGGCGCGAGATTGTGACTACTAATGACCATTTAGTGAGAAGTAAGTTAAGCACTAGTGAGAAGAATGCGAGCAATGTGAAGGCCGTGTGTAGTTCCTATAGAAATTACTACTACTACCACTAAATACTCGCTCGAGGACGACGTCGCACGTTCATTGTTTTGTTTCAAAAGAGATAATTGTTTAGCTCGATCGAAGTAACGACGATGGATTTTTTAAACTCGAAATATAAGCGAGAAAGCATTTTGTATATAAGGGGGTATAGTAGCAAAAAGCATTTTTTGTTATTATTTATTGCCTGTAAAAATGTTTACACTTTGACTGTTGGTAAGCGGTCGCGTAGTCAGCGAACCGAGCTCTCCACACCATGTCCTCACATGAAGCAGTACCGAGGTCTTTAATTTAACTGACTAAGTAGGTCCTTTTAAAGCACCGCTTAAAGGACCCAGGATAGAAATAAGAAGAAAACGTGCCTCGGAATCGGATTGAATCGGAATCGAGATTTTCAAATTTTAACAGTCCGGCCCAAATAAAACGATCAGTCGACATACAAGTGCTCTATCAAAACTCAAAAAGCGCATTGATCTAGGTCATGGGAAAACCGACAACAAATACAATAATAAAAATTATAATAAAATATTGTAAAAGAATAAACCTAAAGAAAGAAGTGCAGAAAAGTTTATTTTTATATTTTCATCGTATGATACTAACAATGATATTAAAGATCATAATCATGACTGAATGTCATAATCACATATTTTGATTAATATTGTTATGACAAAAATTCAAAATTAAATTTATTTTAAAATTTGGCCAAACCTATAATATACACTAAATAATTTATGTGTTTATTTGTTACCCAATACAACAATTGAAACATTAAAATTGATTTTACAAAAATTTAAACTTAGGACATAAACGACAGGAAGATTCGCAACAATATATGTATATATAACTCATTTTTCAATGTTTTGTAAATTGTTCGTTTTTGCAATACAATTTGTCTAACATCGTTTCCATTTTGTTTGTTGTTTGTTGAAAAGATATCCTAAAAAGTACTGCCACGTTGGTCCCGTAACATAAATTTGAGCTTTTGTCAAAAGCTCACACATATATCTTTCAACAAATAAAATGGAAACAATGCTAGTTGTGTCGTGTTTGGTCATGTAGTGTTCACTTTCCGTGTCCGACAATCCTTAGTACCACACGACATAAGGCCCACCTCCTATTATGTGCTTATATCTAGAAAGAAAACAGAACTTACGAAATATGGGCGTGTAATACATCTGCCTACCCCTACGGTCTACAGGCCTGTTTATAGTATAATAAGATGTTGTCGCAATGTTCTGAAGTAACAACTACCATCTTAGTCTCCCCGTGAACATCGCTGCTGTAAAGCAACCAAATCGTCGAGGAAAAGTGTAAACTTAAATATAAATAGTTTTAATTAATTTAAATAACTTAAATTGTAGTTAAGTTCAATAATAGTAGTGTTAGAGTTCAAAATTATGTAATAAAAGAAACTACTACGGATTTTGTCGCGTTGTTTAACGCGACAAAATCCGTAGTAGTTTCTTTTAATAAGCTAAAGCTTGTTTGATACCAATATTGAAATGGTGATAAACCAAAATATTTGTATAAAATAGAGCACGGGCTTTTATTTTAAAACCTTTATCATCTAAACCGTACGTTTACGCGAATGTTATACATTGAAAGTAGTTTAATTTCAATGTATAACATTCGCGTAAACGTAAGATATACTGTTTATAGTAAGTTAAATACTTACAAGCCTTCCACCTCTGCTGGGATCTCAACGCGAAGTTGTCCACATCATCCCTGGTAATGCCGAACTGCGCTCCAAGCTTCTCAGCAGTCATGCCCATGGGAAGACCACAGTACGAATCCGTGAGACCAGCCCATAGGGTATCTTCGAACGCGTAGTTGGTGCCTAAAGCAGTTCCGAACCTAACACCTCGGACTGCGAAGGGAGCCTGCGACATGTTTTCCACACCACCGGCGAGGGAGATCTTGGCTGCACCAGTTAGGATATCCTAAAGAAATTTAGAGTGATTAAATGGAGCCCCGAATATTTATTGTATTTATAGAGGTTATTTTTATGTCGAGGCCTAGAATTGAAGCGTCTTTATTCCTAATCTGAATCCGACCCTGAATAACCTAATAAAATGGCGGGTGCCATAGAGCGAGCGATCTATTACACTAGCGTTACTGACTCGTAATACAAGTAAGTCCAGCATAAGCTCCAAACATCTATAGTTAAGCTCTAGAACTAGGTGTTCTACTCGTTCGTACTTTGCAGGAACACAAAATAAAAGTTAATTATTATAAATTAAATTTGATGACGTATAACAATTGCGTTTTAAAGCGGTACACTCTTCATTAAAATCAAAGTCAAAAATCTTTAATTCCATAAAATGTAAAACACTTCTTGGATACGACAATTAACAAATATATAAAATAAATAACAGGAAATAAACATTTTTGCTTTGGAAAATGCCAGTTATATTTAGATTTGGAATTATATACATTTAGAAAGAGCAGCGATAGCTCAGTGGGTCTAACTTTCGGAAGTTATATGATTTTTTGAAATTACGTGCGTATTGATTGACAATTATCACCTGCTCCGTGCCTCGGAGAGCACGTTAAGCCATCGGTCCCGGCTGCCATGAACATCTATGGCAGACGTTATTGGGAAGTCAATGCCCTATAATATACTGACACTGTTCTAGCCTTAGGCTATCGTTAGCCTTCGGATTGCGGAGGTCAGGTGACAGCCGCTCCGTGTAAAAACTGATATTCTGCCAAATCCGGTTAGACTAGAAAAGCCGACCCCAAGTGACTTGGGAATAATAGAGGCTAGGGAGAAGTTTGTTTGGAAAATGCCAGTTCGAGGAGTTGACCTTTCATGAGAAGAAGCAGGCAAGTAACTCATGGCCACTATTTTCAATCGCCAAATGTTTATTAAAACAATCCAAATCAATTTATTATTTCTTTCGTTTCATATATGAGCTGTTGTGTGTAGTTTCATCACATTATAAAACTTATAAAACCAATCATTTTACTTTATGATACCGAACCTATAATAGGATAACAACCACGTAACGCATATTTTATAACAAAAACAACTGTGATAATATTTGATATCATTATTGTAATATATTTGGGTTTACCCACATAAGAAACTTAGTAAGTAAGATCACGTATAAATAAGCCTACATCATTGTAACCGTTCAGTTCGCAATATACGCTCGCTACAAGTGGACGTCCTTTTATTTATTACTCCCGACACTTCAGTGGCGACGAGGATCACTATTTGTGCGTTATAATAATCATCGAAGTTCGTTTGCTATTATTCGAGGAAAATGTCGGTCGGCAAAGTCGGAAAGATTCGCGAGTTTGATGTGAAGTCAGGCAACTGGACTTTGTACGAGGAGCGGTTGCAGATGTACTTCAAGGTCAATAAGGTCGAGAAGGACATGTGGCTGCCGATGCTGATCACGGGCGTGGGTGATGAGACGTACGAATTGCTGAGCACACTGTGCAATCCAAGGAAACCAGTGGATATAACGTACGAACAGGCCGTTACAATTTTGAAAAATCACTTACAACCGAAACCTGCGGTCATGGCGGAACGGTATCGGTTCAGACAAAGAAGACAGAAAGACGATGAAAGTGTAACACAATATCTGACCGAGTTAAAGAAACTCTCGAAAACTTGTGAGTTTGGTGCAAATTTGGAGGAGAATTTGCGTGACCAGTTCGTATGCGGGGTGAGGAGTGACGTCATCAGGCAAAGGTTGTTTGCGGAAGACAATTTGACGTACTCAGGAGCAGTCAAATTGGCGGTTGGGCTGGAGGCGGCCGAGCGGGATGCGGCAGTCGTGGAGCAGAAAGCGACGGCGGAGGCATCGGCAATCGTGAACACGTTGCGGGAAAAGCGTGGGCGCAGTCAGTTTGCGGACCATGCAGCGGACCGACGACCGAACCACGGGCGTGCGGCGCGGGACAACGAAAAGGGCGCGGGGGGCTGCACGGCGTGCGGCTGGCGCGGACACAGCAATGAGGAGTGCCGCTATAAGCACTTTGTTTGTAGCAAATGCAAACAAAGCGGACATTTGAGGCGTGTTTGTCCGCGGACGGAGGCGAACAGGGGCAGAGGGAAGAGGCGCGGAGTGAACCACGTCGATGCCACCACAAGCGACCATCCGAGGGCAGGAGCGGGAGACTCCAGTTCGGACGAGCTTGAGGAAGAACTTCATCAACTATGTTTGAGCGACTACAACCCGGTGAGTTTATCATTACTAATTGATGATAAAACATTAAAAATGGAGCTAGACACAGGCTCGGCAATTTCTTGCATCAGTAAGAAAACATATGATAAACTTTTTAACAATAGAGTAATTGAACCATTTAATTTGGTGTTAAAATTTTATGATGGTAGCAACATAAGACCACTTGGGGTTATAAAACCGAAAGTTCAATACAAAGATAAAATAAAATATCTAGAACTGTTTGTGATAGACGGGGGTACAACTTCCTTACTGGGCAGGCAATGGTTAATAGAATTGGGTATTAAAATACCTCCATTTCAACAAGAGATTAACCATAGTGTACACAAAATGTCTGATACTGTCGATTGTTTGTTGAACAGGTATAAAGAATTGTTCAGCGAGGGACTGGGGCGGTACACAGGCGGCAAGGCAACGCTCCGGCTGCGGGAGGGCGCGAGGCCGTTGTTTTGCCGCGCGCGGCCGCTGCCTTACGCTCTGAGGGGTCAGGTCGACGCGGAGCTGGACGCCATGTTGCGCGCGGGCATCATCGAGCCCGTCGAGTGCTCGGACTGGGCGACGCCTTTGGTACCGGTACGTAAAGCGGACGGAGGACTCCGTATCTGTGCTGATTACAAAATAACTTTAAATCCTGTCTTACTGGTCGATAGATATCCGTTACCCAAGATAGATGACTTGTTAGTGAGTTTAAACGGTGCTAGTCATTTCTCAAAAATTGATTTGTCCCTTGCTTACAACCAGGTTGAATTGGATAACACTAAAGATTTAACTGTAATAAACACACATCGAGGTCTTTTTAAGTACAATAGACTTGTGTTTGGTTTGTCTTCTAGTCCGGGCATCTTCCAGCGTATTATGTCGAATTTACTTAGTGATATTCCGGGGGTAGAAGTATTTTTAGATGATATCATCATCGGAACGGCGGGAACACAGGATAATCACTTAGGAACGTTAGAAAAAGTGTTCCAGCGGTTACAGAGTCACGGTATGAAGCTAAAAAGGAGTAAATGTTTATTTATGGTTGACGAAGTCAAATACTTAGGTTATATCATATCCAAAGATGGGATTAAAGTAGATTCAAATAAAATAAAAGCAATAAATAAAATTCCCAGGCCAAGAGATATTTCAGAGTTGCGTTCCTTTTTAGGGTTAGTTAATTTTTATGCTAAATTTGTTAAGAATTTGAGTACTATTTTGTCACCACTGTATGAACTTTTAAAAAAAGAGGTCAATTGGAGATGGAGTGCGGAGTGTGAAAGGGCGTTTGCAATAGTTAAAAAAATATTAGTAGGCGCAGAGGTATTAGCTCATTATGATCCAAACAAGCCGTTAGTGTTGAAATGCGACGCGAGCGCGCGGGGCATAGGCGGTGTACTCACACAGCTGGGCGCCGACGGCCGCGACCGCCCGGTAGTGTATGTGTCACGCGCGTTGAATAACGCCGAGAAACATTATTCACAAATAGATCGGGAAGCGTTAGCTATCGTATTTTGTTTACAAAAATTACATCAGTATGTTTATGGTCGACGTTTTACCTTGCGAACCGACCACAAACCCTTAGTAAGTATATTTGGTCCAAAACACGGTGTACCAGCGATGGCCGCGAGTAGATTACAGCGCTGGGCAATTATTTTATCGGCTTATACGTACGATATTGAATATGTAAATACGAAACAAAACGGCGCGGATGGGCTGTCGAGACTGCCGGTTCCGTGCAGTAGCGATGAGTCACTGCGGGTCCCTGAGCAAACATTTTTACATTTTGCACAGAATGCTTTGTTATTAGATTATAATACAATTAAACAACAAACTATGGTAGATCCAATGTTAGGTAGGGTTTTAAATTATATTCGTGATATGTGGCCAACAGATAATGATATTCGAGAATTACAGCCGTATTTTAACCGTCGTAAGGAACTGTACGAGGAGCTAGGCTGCGTGATGTGGGGGCACAGGGTAGTGATTCCTGCAAGTAGTCGAGCCAGGGTACTACAGGAATTACATGAACCTCATATGGGCATAGTTAAGACGAAGGCGTCAGCTAGGAGTTATGTGTGGTGGCCGGGCATAGACGAGGCGATTGAGGCTACGTGCAGGGAGTGCTCGGTGTGCGCGGGGGAGGCGGACGCGCCGCAGCGGCACGCGGTCACGCCGTGGCCCTGGCCTTCTAGACCGTGGGCGAGGGTGCATCTTGATTTTCTAGGGCCTATTTTCGGAAAAATGTATTTAATTATGGTTGACGCTAAAACTAAATGGTTAGAAGTATTTCCTGTGCCTAGTACGGCGGCTAGTTCTACGATTGAAAAGCTTACCGAAGTTTTTTCTAGATGGGGTTTACCGAGACAAATAGTCTCAGATAACGGACCACCTTTCACGAGCAAGGAAATGGCAGACTTTTTGGCTAGTCAGGGTGTAGATCACGTTTTTTCTGCTCCGTACCACCCAGCGTCGAATGGGGCTGCAGAAAACGCAGTGCGTACGGTTAAAAGAATTATTAAA
This sequence comes from Catocala nupta, assembly GCA_963675205.1. Taxonomy (NCBI): domain Eukaryota; kingdom Metazoa; phylum Arthropoda; class Insecta; order Lepidoptera; family Erebidae; genus Catocala; species Catocala nupta. Next base: position 22,714,657 of record OY776096.1, on the reverse strand, counting down.
AAAGCTATTAAACAAAAAGAAAACATTAATTTATTTTTAAATACTTTCCTTTTGCATTACCGTAATACGGAGCACTGTTCAACAGGGGAAAGTCCAGCCACATTGATGCTAGGTAGGAATTTACGTACCAAATTAGATGCATTAAAACCAAATATAGAAAATAAAGTCAGGAAGGCTCAGGAACGACAACAGAAAGCAGGAACAGACGTCAAACGTTCTTTAGAGATAGGAGAGGAAGTATGGATGAGACAATATAGGGGAAATGAAAAATGGAGTCCGGGGCAGGTAGTAGATAAAATGGGTACTACAGATTATAAAGTTATGGACTGTTCAGGCAAAGAAAGCCATAGACATATTGACCAGTTAAGACAGCGATCGCGAAGCTCATTGATTTGTCCGACGAGCACATCAGAACGGAGTTCTCTTGATGTGGAACGTCCCGACAATTCCGAGGTGACGAAGCCAGTTTCAGTCCCCGGAGAGACTCGGAGCCCTCGGAGCGTGAGGGAGTTCAGTCCGGTTCGAACCGCGACTACCGTTGAGTTGCCGTCTACATCTGCTTCTGGGTCAGTACCTCTCAGTAATGTACCCAGTCTTGAGGAGCGGGTGATAGTTTCCCAATCCGAGGATGCTGTTCCAGAAGTAGTCCGCCCCCGTCCTGTACGGGCGTGTCGCTTAAAAAGACCGCCCCAATATTGTGATAGTTAAACATTTAGTTCTTACTTATTTCACTTATTTTTTTTGAGTGAAGTTATACTGGTAGGTAGCTTTTGAAGACTAAGTTCCTATTTCATTTATGTTTGTTAGAATGTTGTAAACAGTTGTAACATATTAAATAGTTAATTTAATTTAATTTAATTAAAAATTAATGTTAAGGTTAATATTTTGTTTATTATAGTTTTATATAATTTAGGATATGCATTATTTAAGGTGGAGGATTGTAATATATTTGGGTTTACCCACATAAGAAACTTAGTAAGTAAGATCACGTATAAATAAGCCTACATCATTGTAACCGTTCAGTTCGCAATATACGCTCGCTACAAGTGGACGTCCTTTTATTTATTACTCCCGACACTTCAATTATGTTGCATAAGCAAAGTGAAGATTGCGAAAATAAAGATAAAAATAACATTATGACCTTGGCGCTGAATAATTTATTTAAACTAGATTCTGCTCGCGACTTTGCCTGCGTGCATCCTGATGTATAGTACCTAGTAGTAAAATTATCCTATGTGCTTATCCAGGACTTGTCATTCATACTGTCAAGATTAAATCCGTTCAACAGTTTAGTGCGATTGAGTAATAAACATCCAAACATCTCAAAAGCATGGGTTACTTTTATACTGTGGTATTCTTGTGGAAGAAGTAGCGGTCAGAAATTAGTCTTTACGCGTTTTCTTAGCAAATAACCCTTCCTACCTCCTTGGAATACGACAAAATGTTCTAGAACCTGGTAAATTCTGGTATTTTGGTACTGACCAGCAATGGGATGGTATATTGGGTTCGGGTCATATAATCTGTTTTGGAATACTTGCCTGTGCACTGTTAACGACTGACTGGAAACCAGATCCGCAGAGCCTGTTGATACCCAGTGCTGGCTTCTCTTTGGGAATGCCTGCCTTGAGGGCCGCGTGACGGGGTGTGTAAATACCGTCGGTTTGGGATGCCTGTAACAACAGATACGTTAGTAACCAACTCGTCGACCAATGGCACCTCTCCAGCCATGATCATACTTTATTTAATAATAGATAAAATGGCCTTGGATACAAAATAATTGCTTTAATAGTAATTAGATTTGCAATAAAATTAAATCATTAATTTTATATACTTTATCGTTTTTATCGCCAGTTATATAATTGTTTTAAAAGTCAAGTTAATGCCTGGGTCTAGAATTGAAAAGGTTACTTACCGACATAACTTGTCCTACAATGACGCTGTCGACCTGTTCCGGTGCTACTCCAGCTTCCTTCAGCGCAGCCGTCATGGCGATGGTCTGCAGCTCAGTGGCCGAAGTGTTGCGGAACGCGCCACCGAATGTGCCGAACGCTGTACGCTTGGCACCCACGATGAAAATACCTGGCGAAAACGTTCTCAATTGAAAAGCTATCCAATATTCGCTTAAAATAGCGTCAAATATATAAAGTTTCATGAGAAAAACTTCAAAAACTTAGCATTTTGTAATTAAATTAGATAATAATAATAATAATATTCTACCTAAACTAAGCAGAGCTTGTACTATGGGTACTAGACAATGGATAAACATACATATATATACATTTTTTTTTGTAAATACATACATACATATTATACATAGAAACACCCAGACCAAGACAAACATCCATGTTCATGCACACAAATGTTTGACTTGTGCGGGAATCGAACCCGGGATCTCAGGTGTAGCAGTCGGTTACACTAACCACTACGCTAACGAGGTACACTAGAGATTTTTGTGTGACTAAAATATCATTTCAATATCAAAACACAGAAATTACGCTCATGGGTGACACGCCACGGCCATGACAAAAAGTTCTGCTGGTTCGCAACTAGCAGGCGACAAGAACCCTTTAGTGTCCCTTGTTATAGTGTATAGCATGGTTTATAAGAAGCCAGCGCGCTGGCGCTAGTTCTACAGATAAGCCACCGCTGCACTATGGTTCGTCTAGAACAAGCTAGCTGGACAAAAACGACCCTTAAATTCCTAGTAGCTAATTACTAATACGAACTCATTACCCCTATATATTAAGGAATACACCTATTAATTTTCTTTACTACCCTTATTAGAGGTGTCATTAAGGTAAGTATATAAAATATTGATAATTTAAAAGTATTTTTAAGTCATTCATTTGCATTTTTACACCATATTTGATAACATTATTTATGTCACTAAAAGAAGTTTGTGATTGTGTTTTTTGGATGGATTGTGACATAAGGGTCAGTAGTTTTGTTTAGGTTATTTATTTTCACAGGAACTTCATTCCTTAATTTTATTAAATTAAATGTTTAGATAATAGTGGACTATTTCATACAGTTTTTAAATTTAATGGTCAATAATTACATGTCCACTCATGTCCACTCCGTAGAAACTATCATATATAATTCTCATAAGTATCTAGTAGTAATTTGTAGAAAAAATATTGCAAATTATTTGCACAACTATTTTCTTTTTTTTTTTCTTTTAATAGTTTTCATTGTCTCAAAAATATTATTTTTCAAAGAATGGCTGAAACACCCGAAGGAAAAGCGGTATGAGGAGCTCTTTCGGTTTATATCTTTAAGACATGATTTTGATGGTGTTACGGAGCAGTCTCTGAGAGACATCAAGGTCATTATCTCAAAACATTAATCAAAATTGGCTGAAAAGTGGTGCAGCTGTGGAAGAAACCGAGAGCGGTTCCCAGAGAAGTATTCGACGTGGCTGGGGGATGTTGACATATCGTTCGCTGTGTCCATCCATTTATCCATGCTAATTACATCTACAGAACCGGGGGTTGGATGACTCATTAAAGAGTTTGAAGATTCCAGTCTCAAAATGAATAGACGACGTGAAGATGACCTATTACACTCCAGGAGTGCTAGTGAATTAATTTACGCTGCAGAGGTGTCAGCGCGATTGTCGGGTCAGAGAAGTGTAGCACGTCAAATTAAAGATATAACTGGTGGTCCTTCAATAACAATAAATAATAAAACAATAAATTTATTGACATTTTTGAATTTTATTGTTTTGTTGGTATTTGACATTATATGGATTTTATTGATTGTTTTTCTTGGTATTGGACATGTGATTGTATTTTTGTTAATTTTTCCCTTATTAATAATTAATTGACATCTTATCCTATCTCTTTCATGTTTTTAATTGTGGTGTCATCAATGTTTATTATTCTTAATTAATTAAATTTATATTGCTGAAATCGTTACTTACATTATGATTATTATTATTTTTTGTAATTATTTATAATTAGTAAAAAACATTTGCATACAATGTAAAAATTGTTTTCTGAAATAAATAAATGAAATGAAATAACCGAAATATCGAGCGAAACAAGTGCCCCCCATCTTATTAGATTTTATAGTTACATTTATGGATAAATGATTTTATAAAATGTTTAAAATGTATATACATATATTAAGTACATATTCCTGAACATTTTAAAACATTTTTTTGTTTCTTTTACGATACCTGCTCAAAGAAGTACAAAGAGCTAAATATATATATATATAAATAAGCTAAAGTAATAGCAAATAATTTTGTGCGCTGGCTTGGCTTATGTTGTTTAGATGAAGGCAAGTCAGCCTAGATTTTTCTTGTGTGATGATGATGAATGAATTAGTGGCAACCGACTTCACAAACGTAGTACGTATTTGAAATACTCTTGATGTTTGCTTTAACTTCATCGATAATTAGTCCTTTTACATTAATTCCTACACGAAGTTGTTCTAGTGCCGAAGCGCGCATTTTTTTATTTTTGTATGCATCACAACATTCACAACGCGTATCCTGCAAGAATTCGTGATCTCTATAAAGATGTACGAATTTTAAAGTGTCGTCGTCGTCGTTAAAATTAAATTTTCTCTGCATTTTGTTGCGGAAATTCTAAATAAAAACAAACGCACATGCATACTACGGACATCGGCCAACGACTAGCACGATGCGTCTACCGTGTCCATAACACTGGTGGCGTGGAGATTGAAGAGCACGCGGGCGTAGTTCAAACAATAGACGGGCGCTCTATTCTCGACAGCGCTGGCTTGTCTTGAAATACCGTTTACACAAGGCCAGTACCATGCCAGCGATGGCTTCGTATAAATAAGGCTTAACGCATATCGTAAGTTTTAGCAGAGCATAATAACGTGTCAAAGTCCAAGAATTGTCCTATCTTAAGCCTCTAGATAATTTTTATCATTTGTTTATTGAACTTTTGTGGACTCTTATCACGAAAATAATTTGGTGATTATTTTCGTGATAGTCCACAAAAGCGGGCATCCTTTGAATAAATACCAATTTATTCAAAGGATGCCTGCTTTTGTGGACTAAAGATAATATGCAGATAATGGACTTCAAAATATAGACTCATTGGCGTGTGGTTGTTTCTAACACCTAATTAAAACATTGTTTTCTGATGATATCTGACGTTATACCTAGTACTAAAGATTGATTTTATAATCAACAGATAATAAGCATTAATTGACGTTAAAAGTTTGACTGCACGGATGACGTAGTCGTTAAAGTGGTCGCCTCGCCACTGCCACTGCGCCAAGTGTTGTGGGTTCGAACCCACACGGGAAAAAAAATTGTGTGATCCTCACATCCACATTACTAGTGCGCGAGTTGTCTTTCTAAAAGAGAAAGAGAAAAAAGTAACCTTTTTGACAGCTTTTGTTTATGGAATTTATATAATTTATTCCTTACGTAAGCTTCTGTCAAGTAATTCTCAATAGCATCCCATAGTTACTATTACTAATATTGTCGGTTTTGCCTTTCTGCCTCGGCAAACACATCGAGCCCGGTCATATCAGATTGCCAAGGCAACCAGAGGGAATAGAAGATGCATTTGTGTTTGCGGTAGTTAGCCTTCGTTAATATTAGTGAATGGTACTAAGTATAACGTTTAGTTAATGCTAATACACATTAATTGAAGTTAGGACACAGGTCGATACTTAGGAATGGATAAATAATACTAAATAACACTCTGATTTAAACAATATGCCCTATGTACAATCTTTTAATCCCTGTGTCACGGAGCCTTTAAAAGAAGTCATAGAGTACGTTCAGAACTAGAAAATATATTTGTCCCGCGTGGGATACGAATTTACAACTCAAAGCAGCGGTAGTGGAGCGGGATGATCGCTTACCCACAACGCCATCCGTGCAGCCAAAAAGATCTCTTCTGTGTTACCTACTACATCAGAAACTATAGTTCCTTTCCTATTGCCGCCGGGTTGATTGCGTCGGCTGGCTGGTTTCATATAATTGGTTACTTTACGGTCTTATTACTCCAGTCATGTTTTTAATACTGCATAGGTAGCTAGCTACCAAGATGGTATACAAACATACATAGCTCACATAATCACCTAATGGTGAATCAACACCAGTGATCTCTTGCAATACTAGACAACGGTAATAGGTAATAATATAAACCAGGGATATTAAAATCTTTACAGTACTCGTTACCGAACCCACCTTACAAAATTCAAAACGCCAGCAAAGGATAAAGATTGCACAGGCTCCCTAATGACGTCACGGCATCATCAGATATTTTAAAAAATAAAACCTCCATGCTAAAGAATGAATAAATTTTAATGTAGTCTCTCAATTTATCTACTTTACATACTATACAAACTCTTTTGTTTATCTGGTACCCATGAAACTCTTGAGCTCTGAAATCTATAACTAGGTACCTAATTGTACGCAAGTAACAGATGAGATTAAGTTTGCGTAGGATTTGAAACTGAAATTATAATTATCCCGTTAACAAGGTAGATATTACAAGAAAGTTGTCCGTGACATCGGACTTTAATCCAAGATACCGGTCGATCACCTCGCAGTTTTGCAACAAACAAATACACAAAAACTGCTAAATTCATTACAATTAACTATAAAAGGAAGAAATACATATTTATATTAAAGTAATAATTAATAATTCAACTATAGTATAGTAATTGGTGATAGCAAAAATAACATACGGTACAAGTTCATTACAACTACTTTGGAATTTGACCCCACGATATAAATTATAGATGTAGGTATTTTTAACATATCAGCATTGCTATTTATTACATATATGTAACAGTACTTACCTTTAGCTGCTGCGGACATTTTGATATATTCTTTAATTAAAAACAAATTTAATTAAAATAAAAGTTTATACGCCTCCTAACCACTCACTGCTTTTAGTTTGTGAGTGAACAAATTACGTCTGACTGATTGAATGATAGATAAACCCGCTTAATCGAATGGCAAATAAGCTGATAATTGAATGAACGAGATGGTATCAGGGTTGCTACTTGCTAGCCCGTAAATCGACTGTAAGAACTTCTGACTTAATGACATTATTTGTTTGTAAAATAAATATAAATACCTTATTCATATTTATTTAGATATATTGAAATATTAGAAAAGCTTATTTTGTGTTTATTGTATATTCGAAAGTAATAAATAGACAACAAATTGATCCATAAAATGTTCATGTTTCGTCTTGCAACATTGACTTTGACGGCTGACTAAATTTTACGGCGTCAAAATCTCAGTTTCTTTATTTATCGCAAGAAATGCTTATGCAATGAGCGATGGTAGGTCTGTAAGCGGTCAGCTGAAAAAGTTTGTGTTTCGTGGCAAGTCTACGAGCAACGGTGACACTCGAGGTGAATATTTGGAGATAGTTATACCGGAGCTCCTTACGGCTGGCTATTCGTTCTACACGTGGCCCTCGGCGCCCCTGTTAGCTTGGTATTTGTGGACACAACGTCGGCATTTGCGCGGACTCCGCGTCTTAGAGCTCGGGTGCGGCACAGGCCTGCCAGGAATCTTAGCTGCCAAGTGTGGCGCCTGTGTTACGCTCACTGACAGTGTCGCATTACCCCGGTCCTTGAGACACTTATCTGCGTGTTGTGAGGCCAACGGACTTGTCCCTAATCGCGACCTGCATATCCTTGGGCTCGCCTGGGGCCTATTTTTATCGGAAGTTCCTTCCTTAAGACCAGTAGACTTACTTCTAGCGTCAGATTGTTTTTACGAACCCTCCCAGTTTGAAGAAGTATTATCAACCGTAGCTTACTTACTGGACGGCACTGACGCGCGATTTTTATGTTCTTACCAGGAACGCAGCACGGACTGGTCTATTGAGGCACTGCTGAAGAAGTGGGGACTGAAGGGAGCTCTACTCGACTTGGATTCGCTGAGTGAGAGTTCAGGCGTAGACTACAGAGCGTTGGTCGGAGATCGTTCTTTGCATTTACTTGAAATAGTTGCAGTTTGAGGTTATGGCCAGCACAGCAAGAGCAGCCCGCCTGTATGTAGGCAACCTGCCCTGGACTGTAGGTCATCGTCAACTAAAAGAATACTTTGCTCAATTTGGCCCAGTGCAGAGTGCAAGAGTAGTGTTTGACCGTTCCACTGGTCTCAGTAAGGGATACGGTTTTATTGAGTTTGTGAGCCCCGCAGCTGCTGCTGATGCTACCAACAAGCAGGTACACACTCTAGAAGGTTTGAGCTTGACAGTTCAAGTTCAAAATAGTTAGATAAACTGTTCCAAATAGCATTTACAATGGCTGAAGCACTACCAGAATACCCTGACTCAGACTTTTCTGATGACGACCAGACACCTCTAGACATATCTTTTAACAAAGCAGCTGACCATGTGAGGAAATTGACCAATAAATTGGACAACAACCAACTTCTAGAACTGTACAGCCTCTACAAACAAGGCACAGAAGGCAAGTGTAATACCCCCAAACCTGGATGGATGGATGGCCGTGGCCGCAGAAAATGGGAGGCATGGAGATCCCTCGGTGACTTAGCAAGTGATGTAGCTAAGGAGAAATATATAGCCTTAGTGCAGCAATATGCACCAGAATTAGCAGGATTGAATATCGAGAATGATACTGGAGTTAAAGAATCCTGGGTGGCTATGTCTTCATTGTGCAAAGAGGATGAACCAGAGCTGGAGTATAACGAACTGTCAATACTTGACGCAGCTCGTGAGAACTGTGCTGAGCGCATGACTGAGCTGCTGTCTGAACACCCTGAACTGCGTCACGAGAGAGATGAAGATGGACTGACTGCATTACACTGGGCTGCCGATCGAAATTCTACAGATGCTTTACAGGCTGCGTTAGATGGGGGTTGTCCAGTTGATATTGCTGATGAATGCGGTCAAACTGCATTACATTACGCTGCTTCATGTGGTCACATTGAGTCAACAAGAATATTGTTAAAAGCTGGTGCTTCACTATTAAAGGATGAGGATGACTGCTCGCCATTAGATATAGCTGCTGATGAAGAAATAAGAAAAATTCTGGAAGGTGCTAAGTAGTATTTTAAGTTTTAGGACCCTGTGGATGTGTAGATTGTGTTCTTTTTATTATGTAGTCATGGAAAGACTCATGCATTCGAAGGGTTACACTTGACCAGAGTTTTCACAATTTTTAGTTAGAATTAACACTGAGTTATAATATTGTAGTTATTCACAATAATACACATGGTATATTTTATGTTTGTTTTATTGCCAAACACAGATAAATAAGACATATTTAAACAATATTAAATGGCCAGACACATTCATATAAGGTTTTCAATATTTACACAAAACAACAGCTGGGGCACACCTCACATTGTATTATATTCACCATATCATTGAATAGTGTGCAATTTTATTTAAAATAAACAGAATATTAGGTAAATTACAGCAAATTGAGCAAAAGTATCATGGCAGCTTTTCAATGTATGTGGCTGGCCAAATCTGAAACTAAGATATAGCAAAAAATAACATAGGTGCAAACTATAGATTAAAATTGGTATATTTACATAATTAGATTTTGCTCCTCATTGCTAGGGTGTATCAACTATTATAGCTAGCTGCTAGCAATGTGGGGCAAATCCAATGCAGCAGCCTCTTAAAATAAATTGATTGCTACTGTGAATGATTTTAACCACTGATATACAAAAATACAGATTTAGCACACATTCAATTCGGTAGAATATTTCAATTATTTTGATTGTTTTGATTTGAAAACAATTTGATGATTTATTTTTACGATAGGTTTAGATTAGCCATCAGAATTTGTAAATTTTGAAAGCTTCATCTTATAAAAATGGCATGCCAAGAGGTTTCTAATTATGGGAATCCCATATATAATATGTGGCCCTAGAACGTTAAATAGAAGTGACAAATATGTATTGCCCTCTTTTTCTTTACTTTTACTTGCATGGTGTATGCATGCTAGCTTAAATATAACAAATTATTTAATTAGCCAAGCTATTTGGCTTGGCTTATAAGAACGAACATATAATTTGTTTGGAGGTAACTTTATCTTGTCAATCTTATCAATGCTTTAATTTAAACACAATAATTGACAAAGCACTAATAGAAAATAGTTTTTATTCAACATTTATACAAGGAAAGCTTACAAAGTTATTTTAGCTAAGTAAAAATTACTTTATAATGTACAAAATATTATTTCTATTATTCAATCCTTCACACATACCATGCTTTCATTATATATAACAAAGTTGATAGTAAATAATCAGTCGTAACATAGTCACTTAAGATAATATGAAACATCAATTCACCACTACACATAGCAATAAAGAACATATACATTAAATATACGGGTGGATAAGGATTGGGCTTCACTCAACCATAACACCTGAATATCGGTGATAATAAACTAACAAATAAATGATTAATTTTGAGACTAGAAGTTTATTATGCCTTATATAAGTTTATGAAGTGTCAGAGGCCAATCCTTACTTATATTATAAATGTGAAAGTGATTTTTCTTGTTGTTGTTCGTTGTCAGGGTTAACAATGAGGACATAGTATACCCTTTATCCAGAACAAGGGCTTTTATCGAGAGATAGAAAATTATTTATATAATCTATATTAGGCGGCGAGCAAAATCTGGTATCTAGGTAATAAATCACTAAAGTCGGTGACCGCACCGGCTTAAACCTATTCAATTACATTAAACTGCTGTAAATTAATATATGTATCATATCGTATTTATGCTGAGGTGTTCGGCTAAATGAAGATCAACCTTTATCACATTACTAAGTTTATGAATACAAAAAGAAATATAGATGCACGTGTTGCACCGTATTCATAGCATAGCAAGGAGAAAGAAGGTACAATACGCTCTTAATAGTTCTTTCAATTTTGTGTCGCTCAATATGTAGAACTTTAATATTATGTTTTGTCATTTGTACATTGCGATAACCTATTAAAGGCTTGGAGAGATAGAAAAGTATAAAAAGGTGTGGTTTAATACGGCTTAGTTCATCGTATTTCAGCTATTAAATTCATGTATAGGGCACTGGACAATCTGTTAGTTGCATTATAATAGTAATTCACTTTGCATATTAGTTGAAATATTTGCACCATTTTACCAATATAAAACCAACTTTGAGACTATACCTATAAATAGTAGTGATGTGCGCAATTGTATTCGAATGTTTTGATAGTAAGTACATTACGCGCACTGCATCCTTTACCATATAATGGCCACATCGCGTTACACGCTATATCGAATGCAATTATTCGCCTCATAAATAGTATATGGTTATGGCCAAATATTACCAATATTTGTATAAATGTGCCATAAGGTGTATTAATATTATGAGTTAGTTTAAGACGTGTAGGTATTATACAAATTATATACATCTGTACAAATTCTAGTAAGTATCACATTTAACTATAATAGGTAAGATAATAAATTATTTGCGCTTGTGTTAATTGCACAAATTGTGGAAAAATATACTATTTATCTAATAAATATACTTAATATAATAAGTATTTATTACTAATTATGGGCTATTGTATAAAATGGGCTAACTTTGTAAATGTTCACTGGCAATAAGTAGTGTTAGCACGATTAAACAACATTGAACCTTATAGTAGCGATATAACTGTCATATTGCGTTGGAATATATACATCATCGTTGTTCTAATATAGCCAGATTTGGCTGACACTTAGACATACCTACATTAAACAGTAAGATTTATAGGCGTACCGTGAAACGTTAATACCGAAGTTACGGACCGACTATTCTTGTTATTCGTATGGTCAGCAACATAATTACTTAGATAAATTTGTAAAAGTATTTTAGGAAAATTCTTTATTTTTCAAGTATAAATACATTATATATTTCTATCTGTCATTTAATTAGTTTTGCTATAAAATCTAAATAGGTTATAGATGCAATCTAAATCTCACAAGTCTGTATCGACTTATAATGTACCATAAACACATTAATTCAAGTGCAAGTAACGTTTTGTTCGTCCTAAACCCTACCTATCAGAGAAATATATTAATAGGTTGTCTTTATAAAAGTATGATGTAATGTAATGTCAGATGTCACTTCGATATTAAAAACCGATATCACTTCACGATAGATATATTTTAATATTCAACCGATATTTCGGACATACGGTTTTAGTTAACAAAACTCTTGACTTGAATATATTTATGAATAAGACCGTCAGAATATTTGAGAGTATTAATTCCTCATATCAAGAATCATAGATGTTCATGACATCCAAACTGCACTTTATGTGCTCTGCAAAGTATTGCGGGGTATTTTTTTAAAGGTAGCATTTTGACATTAAGGCCTCTATGTTAGTTAGCATCGCGCGGGTCGAGCGATCTAAGCAATAATCGCGTCGTAACGAAGCACGCATTGAAAATATTAAATAGGTACTTAAATAAATAATGTGATAATTGCATTATTACACAATCCATGGTCTCGGTGAGGCACTCACAAATTTACCACTATTAATTAAAACTAGAAATAATTAATACACAACTTTAACTACTTAATACTATCATTATAACTAATATTTACATCGTAGCGATGTGTACAATAGCATTCGAAAGATATTCGAATAAAAATTGCGCAATGCGGTATTTGTAGGTACAGTAATTGTTTTCTTACTTGTCTTTTTCGGTAACCAAATAATTTTCTATATTATTCAGTTACTATAATATTATAGCTTTTGGTCAAAACGTCGGGAAATAATTAGGTATTTATTACCTTTAAATAATTACCACTTCAATTAAGATCCGATGGCTATGTTATATTAAGTAGGTATGTGTAGAAATCGCGAGTCTAAAAACATATATTCAGTTACCTACTACTTTTTTTTTAAGAGCAGCGATAGCTCATTGGGGAGACCCACAGACTGCAATGCAGAGGGTCTCGGGTTCGAACCTACGTCGCGCACCTCTGACTTTCGGAAGTTATATGACTTTTCGAAATTATGTACGTATTGATTGACAATTATCGCCTGCTCCGTGCCTCGTAGAGCACGTTAAGCCGTCGGTCCCGACTGCCATGAACATCTATGGCAGTCGTTATTGGGGAAGTCGACACAAAAGATCCCACTGGGTCGAAGTGTCGCCGGTCTGTACTGACTGGCCCCCACACAAGATAAGATAAGATACCTACTACTTTCGCACTATATACGTACGACCAAAAAAAGTACGCTAAAGGGTTTCCTCTATAATTATATTGTCTTAGCTACCAGTACGCGATAGCTCAGTGGGGAGACCAACAGACTGCAATGCAGACGGTCTCGGATTCGAACCCACGTCGTGCACCTCTGACTTTCGGAAGTTATATGACTTTTCGAAATGATGTGCGTATTGATTGACAATTATCGCCTGCTCCGTGCCTCGGAGAGCACGTTAAGCCGTCGGTCCCGGCTGCCATGAACATCTATAGCAGTCGTTATTGGAAAGTCAGTGCCTTATAATATCCTGACACTGGTCTAGCCTTATGGTATCGTTAGCCTTCGGGTTGCGGAGGTCAGGTGACAGCTGCTCTGTGTAAAAACTAATATCCAGTCAAATCTGGTTAGACCAGAAATGCCGACCCCAAGTGACTTGGGAATGTTAAGGCTAGAAAGAAGAAGCTACCAGTACGCTATATTTGTTTACTCAATAAATCAGGTAAGAAAACAGTCCATGTTTTTGTATAATGTTGTTGATATATTCGAATGCAATTATCCGCATCGCTAATACATTAATTCACACCTGTTCCCGGAAGGGTAGAAGACACTACCAATTCCCACTTGCTCCTATTCTAACATACTTATTTTACAATGTTATATTGACAGTAAAATCGAGAAAAATGGCGTATACGCCACCGACAAGAGCAAAGCACTTATATAAATAAAATTATAGGATATGGTTATACTGCATAAATTGTTCAAGCTCGCGCAATTTGTTTTAGATGCAACCGATGTTCTTAGTAATAAGCAAGACGTTTGCATTTACTATTTTAGAACATTTAAAACTAAAATACACACATAATCCCTTCGCCTATATCCCTGAAAGGACAGGCAGACGTGTATATCACCTACATTTTGCCAACTATAATTATTAAGGTTTCATGCAATATTACATACTTTGTGTGAGATTTTCTTGTTAGAAAATCCAACTTGCCGATTGAGGATTCCGCGACATCCTGCATAGTATACTTAGTATATAATAATCATAATGTCCTCCAGACCAGTCACGGCGGCCAATCTTAACGGAGACTGGGCCATCTGCGCAGGAGATATTATAGTGTACAAGCGTGTGCGCAAACACAAGTGCACTCTCTGTTCCCTAACTCTGATGATCCGATGGGACGGTAATCCGACACGACTGGAGAGAGATCAGGCGCAGGACGAACGGCTTTACGTGCTTTCCCAGGCAAGGGGTTGTCCAACACCGCCAACTTCCTAACTCCGGGCTGTTATTGAGATTTCTTAACAGAAAACCCAAAAACTTTTTGTTGATTCGACCCGGGATTCGAACCCGAGACCTCATGCACAGCAGTCGCTTTCACTACCGCTGCGTCACGGAGGCTTTTATAGTATATAATATAGTATATACGCCTGCTGTCCGACTGAGGCAGTCACAATAATTAATAATTATCCATACATACAGATTTACGCCTATAAATATCCGAAGACAAAAGTGATCTACACACCATTGAGCAGCAATAATTACTAGAATAGACATGACGGGCGGCGAGTCTGTTACCAGGCACATTCTAACCCAGGAATTGCAGCCAATTGGATTATAGATCTAAGTGTATTATCTTTAGACTTAATTCATCAGTCCATGAAGTATATTATAGAGATTACTTGCCAAGTAGCAGAATGTAATCGTTATCGACATTTTTGCAATATGTACACACGGCTACACATCAAGTTAGACACTCTACATACGCATAACTACGCTACATACAAAATAGAGAATTGTCGGAAATGGACAGTGCATAGTAGTGTCGATGTAAGGGTAAGGATAGAGCGTAACAAAAATATAACGCACTCTCTCGCACGATTCGCAGCGTTCAACTTCTAATAGTTCAAAGTCCAAACAGTCTAGATTGATGTGTCGCCGTGTGTAAATGTATAACAATAGTACAGTATGGATAACCGATGAAGATTTAAATTACAACCCAAACATTTTAAGGTATTGCTAATTATCACTGATTTCCTGAGACATAATGTTCGTCTAGGTAACAGTAGTAGTGAGCAAGCATCGCTGACGATGCCTAGATGGCGCTAGTTGTTTCTGGCTTTCTTAGTTGTAAACTAGGCCTAGGTGGCGCTAATAGGAGGTAGGCGATACTAGTTGTCCGTGGTGGCCTTATATACAGTATATGTTGATAGATGGCGCTAGTGAAGGGCTGGCAGCGATTAGTTGTCCCCGGCGTCCTTACCTGTAATGTATGCTAGGTGGCGCTAGTGACGAGCAGACGTCGTTTCTCTAGTGGTAGTGTACGCTAGATGGCGCTAGTAACGAGTAAGTCTCCGTAACGGGCGGACGGAGATTACCTTATACATAATATATGCTATAAGGAGGCGTCAGAAACAGGCAGACGTCGCTATATGTAGGCGTTCTTATCGGTAATGTACACTAGGCGGCGCTAGTTGCAAGTAAGTCTCCACGGCACCATAATTTTCTTAGCGGTGGTATTAGCGAATACCGTTGTATGTAATTTTCCGAGCGGTAATACACGCTAGGTGGCGCTGGGCGCCGCTAGTTGTCCTTGGCGTCCTTGGCGGGCGGCGCGTCCGAGTCCAGCTGCTTGAGCAGGCGGAACAGTGCAGCCGCCTCGCGGATGCGGCTGAACTCCACGCAGAACGCCTCCACTTCGATGAACAGCTCCTAAACAGTTATATGGTGATCAGAAATAGAAGTTAGATACTTATTTGTCAATCTTATATATTACATAGGCGTTATACTGGCCTAAAATAATTGGAATTGACTTGGAATTTTACTCAGACTGGAGCAAACCAGCTGCATAAGTATCTTCACACTAAAGCAGATCACATCCAAACTGCCGTACGTACGGTTCTCATGCCTTTTAGGCCCGGTCCTATATCAGAAGCGAGTCGTTTTACCTGCGGACAGTTAATTTTTGACAAATATTCTATGGAAAATATGTAAAATTTTACTGTCCGCAGCTAAAACTTAGTGAGTCTCTATATTGTTTGCAGAAGACCTGTAACCTTTGTCCCTTGTCTTAGCAGTAGGGTAGCTCCTTAGTCGAATGATTTAACTAGTCGAACAAATGTTGATAGACTACAAATACCGTTTACCATCCGGGATGTCTGCTTATTTGCCATCTTGTCATATTATCTTACTATCTATATATTAATACGTGAAGCAAAAACTTTGTACCCCTTTTTACGAAAATTGCGCTGATGGAGGAGTATAAAATTTGGACAGTTAAATTTTATATGGAGAAGGAATGGCGAATCCAAATATTTTTATAGAATATGTTTCAGAAATACATTAAATTAATGAAAATACACTACGCGCACACAACCATGCATTTAACACAAGCAGTCGAATCGCGTTCGTAGTATTTCGGCATTGTTTGGCTGATGTCGTAGAATTATTTGTAACCATGATTAGACTAGATGTGCTCGCGGTTTCACCCGCGTTTATCGTTACTGCGCCGCCCCGTGGGTCGTAGCGTGATGTTATATAGCCTATAGCCTTCCTCGATAAATAGGCTATCCAACACTAAAATATATTTTTTAAAATTCAAACTAGTAGTTCCTGAGATTAGCGTGTTCAACCAAACAAACAAACAAACTCTTCAGCTTTATAATATAAGTATACATATGCACATAATATGTGGAGTACGTGACTAAAAGAAATGTGATTATAACGATATAGTTATAGACAATAAAGCCTAATAATAAACAAACTTAAAATTTTAATCAATTATGGTCGAATTTCGACCACTTGGCAACCGCTAGTTATTATGAATGGAAAAGTTCATATAGATGTTTGGATGTTTATTAAACGGATTTTAATAAAACTTGGCACACAGATAGATCATTTTCTGGATTAACACATAGGATACTTTTTATCCCGGCGAGCACTTCTGTGGAATTCTGGCAAGCAAAGCTACGAAGCTAGCTCGTTCGTAAATATTATGAATGTAAAAAATTGTGATCATGTTTAAATGTGTCTTACCCAATCACGCGTAAACTGATGGACAGATTTGGATAAAACTTAACATACAGAAACACTATGTACTGGATTATCACATAGGATACTATTTATCCCTGATGTTCAATCCCGTACTGCATATTGACTGCACAGATGACGTAATAGTTTAAGTGATCGCCTCACCAATGCCACTGCGCCGAGTGTCGTGGGTTCGAATCCCACACGAGACAAAAAATTGTGTGATCCACAAATGATTGTTCCGAGTCTGAATATTCTCTGTGTCCGTTGTTGGCGCCGCGATACAGGACTCTCATACAGGATTTCAAACGCTATTAAAAATAAATATTCAAATGTTACCTTAACATTAATAATCTTATTCCTAATGAGTGACTGTAGGAACACACACACAAGGCGGACCAGGCGGTTCTGCATGTAGCGGTCGCGTATAGTCTCACACGTAGATATACAGTTGCTTATGTATAGATGCACGAATTCCACTGGAAGATCCACTGAGGTCGTTAACCTGGAATAGAATAATGATTGTTAGTACTGTTATTTTTTATATATTTACTATTTCGTTGGTCTAGTAGCATAAACTTGTGCAGCATGTTTGGTTATTTTAAGAACTAGGTTAAGAGTTGCAAGCGTCTAGCAATTCTTATTTTTCTTAAAATAGACAACTTACGCAATTGGAACAGGTCCTGTAGCTCGAGGGACTTTGTGAACATTCAAACAATGGACACAAAGAACACTAACAGTACAATTATTTGTAGATCACACAAATTTTCGTCCCGCTTTGTGCAGACTGCATACGTTTTTAAAAACATTTAGTAGAACTCTCAAGCATGCAGGTTTCTTTCACCGTTAAACTGAGTGATTATAACTATAATATTGTTACAGCCAGTGCCATTTATCGGCACTGTGGAGAAGACTCGGCAGTTCCTTCTAATAATTTATTACAGCGCCATCTATTGACGTCTTACGGAACTACGCAGTTTGTCGGTACACGAAGAGTAAAGAGACCGCTGGATCTTCGCACTGTTACATACCGGATACGGCGTTTCTAGAAATCTCGAGAAACACTTTAGATAGAAGAATAGAGCGCACGCGCACCGCCGAGTCAGTTTACAATCGTAAGCGGTCAAGTAGACATCGGAGCGAACGGAAGCGAAAATACTACAGAGTCTGAAGCAGTTACAGTGGAAAAGTGTAGTATAGTGTTTGTTGTGTTTTAAATTTAATTGTGTGCTAGAATAAAACGTGTTTTAGTAGGTAATATTGTTGACATTCTTATCTCTCAAACCCAGCACTTAACAATATAATACGTACCTAACTTCTAAAAGTCAAAGATCCAAGAATCCTATGCATGGCAGTCCAACGGTGTCTTACTAATCTGTCTCTACTTCAGTTTATAGTAATGGATCAGAAATATTCTAGCGGTCATTACCTGTTGACGACTTCCATGGAATGCAGCGACATCTCCATATTGACCAGGACACTGAAGTACTCCGTGATGTGTTGCGAGTGTATCAGCTTTAACAACACAGATATGGCCACCATCGGATTGTTCTCAACTAGTTCTGGCAACTGGAACACAACAAATATATCTATGATGAAAATAAATATATGTGACTGCAAAAATTTAGATTACATATGCGACCGACTATGTGAATGTTACAAATGGTGGAATTTTTAAAGTTATCGCTTCGCTACTGCTATGGCACCGAGTGTTGTGGGTTCTAATCTCATATGAGACAAAAAAAAATATGATCCATATATAGTTGTTCTAAGTTTGAATGTTTTTATGTCTGCTGTTTGAATGTTTGCGAAATCCCTCGTGACACAGAATTTATTTCCAGCGCGGGAGTTGTCTATAAAAACAAATGTGGCTGCAAAGATTTAAATCATAGTATAAGTTATGCTTGTTCTGACGTATGTGAGGTGTGGGGTTCGATTGCCGGTTAGTTGAGTCTTTCTGTTAGGTAATTCCCAGTAGGGCTTCAGCGTTTGAAAGTATGAACCCACTCTATTACGTGGTATGAACATAGCTGGTAAAATGTGGTGTATCTCTCTCTATTTACATGCATCTTACTTAAACCACTCCACCATTCGTTCAGTCTTATTACGGCTTATTTGAAAGGAGAGAACACTAAACAACACTGAACTACACACTAACTAACACTGGGTAAAATTGGTCTTCTAGTCGTTACCTGGTTAGGTGTGATCCCAATCTCATACACGACGTGTGGGTCCTGGTCCAACAGTGCCAGTAGCCGCTGCTGATGCTGCACACTGAGCGCAGACTTCAGTGCCAGCGCTGTCAACTCCTTGGCTTCTGCCACCGCCGTCGCTGGATCCTTCGGGTCTTCGGGCGGTTTCTTCTCTTCTGGCTTTTCTTTTTTCTCTTCTTGCTGTCAAAGTAGAATGTAGCAGTAGACTCTTAACCAATATTATAAATCCGAATGTGAGTTTGTTTGTTAGGCTTAATTACTCGATCGATTATCATGAAATTTCGCATAATCGTCAGGGGTACAGAAAAGGACATAGGGTAACACAAGCATTTTATCCAGAAAAGGTGCTGTTCTCGAGGGATCAAAATTGACATAACCTACATTTACGCGAGCGAAGCCGCGGGAGACATCTAGTTAGCATAATTATAATTAAACTATCTAGTTTAATTATAATTATACTAGATGTTGCCCGCGACTATCTAGTCTGATAACCCATTCGGCAGTTAGAAAAAAATTCTGATATTCTATTCATACGCCTGTTTCTATGAGCTTCTTAGAAGTGCGCAAACGTTTTCTTTTGTGGAAACAGTAGGTTAAGATTTTGAATTTCAACTTACATACAACACGTCAGACTTATTTGTTTTATAATATCTTTTCATTGATTGATCATAAATTTGTACTTACGCTTATCTTGAGGTCCAAGATTCGCTCACTAGTACGGGTAGTAATAATTAGAACTTCTATTAGGTTAATACTCTACTACTGTGAATTTTCTTTACCTCGTACCAGGTTTACGCCAATAAGCCGTACTAGTGGCTGTGACCTAAATGCGCTACAACAACAGATATATTGCTTTCGCTTTTTGATCATACAAAAAACGAAAACTGCAGCTGAACAAACACAGCTTATCAAGCATCTAACAGACAGCTCAGCGTTCTTTGAGGAGTTCTGCAATCTCCACTTACAGCAGAAATACATATAACACAAGATTATTTGGCAAAGATCTTGTGAAGATGGGAGTGCTTTCCCAGTACTAGGTATATATGTATTGGAGAGCAGTACATTCGGTTTTTACTTCAAATTTTCTAATTACTTAGAACTATACAACCTACCTTAGGTTTATGTTGCTGTGGCGTGTGCTGCCGCCTGTCTAACCGTTCAGGCCTGAGCCCCGTAAGGCCTTCGTAGTCCGTGTCGTACAAAGGATTGTATGCCCCTCTATTCACCAAACACTTCCATACCGCCTGAAGAGTCAAGAGTCAAAAATCATTTATTCACTTAGGTCACAAAGTAACACTTATGAACATCAAAATATATAGGTTAGTAAGTTTACTAAGTTACTGAAGCTACATTTAGATTAGCCCGACATTATCCTTTCATTTTGTGGCGAGGGGATACGCGTAAGGAGTATTTACCCACTTTAATAATAATAAGGTTTGTTGCTAGGTTTAGGCAAAGGGTTGAGATGAAACCGCCAAGAAATTTAGGGCCACTCTTTTAATTCGCCAATTAAATGTCTAATGTCTCTCTTAAATCATCGCCGTGACTAAGCGCGAAACAAAGAAGACTAAATATTTGGCTATCGACTGATGATGACTAAATATATACAGTATAATATGTATAAGGCTATGACGCCGTGTCAATGGTGTGGTGTATTGATTCGTGTTTCACGTTGCCACTGTTATAAAGTAGGTACATTTTTAACCAACTTCATAAAGGGAGGTCTATGCTTATCTGTTATTTTTTTATGTATGTGTACCAATATTTTAAGAAATACGATTACGACTGCGCCGAGCGAAATGTGCCAAAACAGGAGATCACAGTTAAGTTGATAAAATCAACACTTTTTGTTTAAAACGAATATAAAATATACATTTTCTATAACAATGAATGTGTTTACAATTACTTACTAAAATTTTCGCCTACAAAATTACGTAAATTTGCACGGCAAATGCAAAAACGTAAGCTCGTGTTATGTGATTTTTAGATTATAACAGTAGAAATCTATCCTATTTTACAGCTTAAACGAAACATAAATAAATAGTTAGGTATATTACAATTTGTCCGTCCTAAATATTTAAGTTTTTGGTTGACAATAAAGATACATATTTATCAAAAAAGCACTTCAATTCCTCCATACAATTTTACTATGGCGGCCGCGCGCCGATTTGGATATCGAGCTGAGTCATTCAGTCCAACCGCGTCTTACGCTCGGGGCAGTCTTAACGGACACAAAATATACTCTGGTTAAGACCAATAATTTGTTGATGACACAAATTGGCCTGTGTGGGATTGGTACCCACAACACTTAGCGCAGCGGTACATAGCGGCCAAATTCTGAGAATCCGATTTCGATTCACAGGTTTTGCAATGAACAGAGATGTAAATCAAACATACTTTTTCATCATACATAGTCTCACGTCTATATTGTCGAGGGGTAGTGGTTTATGACGTAATAGAGGGCGAGCCTATAGCCGTCTCCAGGCACAGTTCCAGTGTACTGTGTAGAAACTGGCAGGAAAAAGCAATAAAATCGTTCAAGAATTACCTAAGCACCAAAAGGGGTGAGAGGGTCTTTCCTTTTATTTTTGGTGACATGGGAGACGGCATAGTCTGAATGACGATCGCGTCTGTAATAGTTATTTACTTTTCGTACTACTGATATACTTTTTGTAAGATGATGAATTCGATATACATATCTCAACTTGTCTATGCTCGAAACTGGCAAGTAAAGATGGTACGTTTCCGAATTTTGAACTTATACTATTGTTTAAGGAGTTTTAAGAATGAGTAAATACTTTCTTACGTAATACTTAAACTGCTATATATCACTTTGTCTGACCCGGGTATCAAACCCGATTCATCAGGTATAGCAGTTTTATATAAACCCGCTGCAGTATCAAGGCAATTTAGCTGCAATAATTTATTTATAGTAATCTTACCTTATCGGCGGTAATTTCTGTGGTGTCCATCAAGAATGTAGGCAGTGGTATGGGTCCTGAGGCTTGCAGGGTTCGATGTAGCGGCATGTAGTCGTTTGAGATCAAAGATTCCAGCAGCTCCTTCATCGCCATGCGGTTCGGTGGACTGCTGTAATCGTAAAATCCTTACTAATGTTATAAAAGCGAATGTGAGTTTGTTTGATACCTGACTGATCATCAGTGATCGGAGTAGGTAGATTGAAATGGGGTCATTGATCCGAAACGTATATATTAATATGGACATTCCTCCGGAATTGGTGGATTATTAAAAAAAAACCGGAACTTATGTAGGAATTTTATTCTGCCAGAGTGGAAGGAGTCATTTGATGATTTGCCATCCTCAAAAAAAGGTAGGAGTTGTAATAAAATAAGCAATATTATTCTTTATTATTCTTCATATTTTTTTTAACGGCACACAGTCACGATTTGACAAAACCCAACGACCAATCAGAACAAAGGATCATGGGTGGTACAATAACCGGTTATCAGAACAATGCGTACGCCCGCCGACGACATGCCAGATAGCTCACTCGTTTACTTCGGTTCGTAGAGTGCGCATCTTTGTTTGTTACTGTGTTGTGAAAACGTTACTTGACCCTGGCTTGTGTACATACTGACTTCTGGAATCTGCTCTAAACCACGATTTGGCTCGAATATACGGACTCAGATTTTTCACTATTGAATTGGATCTACATATTTAAACCAAGCTTTGGTAAGTAATATTTTACTAGTTACAAGGAGTATAAAGCATGTTTGGATGTACTATAAGAATATTTTTAGTATTGTGTTTGTTCGCTTAACCTGCTGAACATACCATGAGTCTTAATATTGTTAAATCTTTAATAGAGTATATGAACCAGTGAGCTTAGTGCGAAACAAAATTATTGGCATTTTGGATTGACAGGAAGAGGGTGAAATTTCAATGACTAAATTTGATCCACGAAAAATAAAACAAACGGAGTAAGCTAAATAAACTAAATAAAATGTAATTTTTCATGTCTTTGTTTTAGGTGATATATACGAGGTTCCAACTCTAAAACAAAGTTCAGATATGGCAAACGTCAAGGATGAAACTGTAGAAAAATGGATATCCGGTCATCCCGAACTACTTTACGATCACGCTAGTGGTACAATATACTGTTCAAAATGTGAAAGCCATTTGAAAACCATAAATAAAGGAAAGACATATCGAAGGAGCAGTACACCAGGGAAAGTTTAAGCGGCCCGAAGAGGAATTTTATTTCGATCTTATAAAATTTCTCATTTTGTGCAATATTCCGTGGTCTCAGATGAAAAATACTACTTTTCAAGATTTCTTTAAAAGATATATGTGTAGTACCTGTTGTTGTACGTGTACTAATCGTACTCTGCCAGATGAATCACAGTTACGGAAAGTTTACTTGGACAAGTTTTTTAAGAATAAAATCATTTCGGCAAAATTATAAAAATGAGAAACTATGGATATCATTAGATGAAACGACAGACTTTTTAGGTCGCTATATAGTCCATTTTTTAATAAAACCATTACATACTAGCAATTTGACTAGACCTTATTTGGTAGCATGTAAAATGCTAACTGTAGTTAATGGACAAACAATCACGCAATTTGTGTTAGAATGTTTGGAAAACTTTTGGGAAGATTCTTTTGAATCGAAGGTAGGTAACATTCTTGTCCTCTGCACTGATAGCGTTGCATATATGCTGTCTGCAGGACGAAATTTAAAACAATACTTACCTGAAATGAAGCACGTAACATGTTTGGCGCACTCTCTTCATCGCGTATCTGAGCAAATTAGGTTAGAATATCACGATGTTAACATTTTAATAGCAAATGTTAAAAAGGTATTTTTGAAAGCCCCAAGTAGAGTCAAAATTTTAAAAGAAAAATATCCAGATTTGCCGCTACCTCCCCAACCAGTTGTTACAAGATGGGGCACTTGGTTAGAGGCAGCATTTTATTACGCTCAAAACTTTGAAAAAATAAAAGAAGTATTATCTTGTTTAAGCAGCTCTGATGCGGTATCTATTCGAGAGGCAAAAAATATTATAGAAAAAGAAAATTTAAAAGAAGATTTAAATTACATTAAAGACAATTATTTTATAATTCATTTGTCTTTAAAAGAATTGCAAAAGCATAATTTATCGTTGACAGATTCACTTTTAGCATTTGACAACGTCAGAGATGCTATAAATCAGTGCAATTCAGAAAATATAAAAAATAAAATAGAACGTGTTATGGAACGAAACCCAGATTTAGACACACTTAGAGAATATAGTGAGGCCATTGAAAAAAATGAAGCACATAATTTAATACCTTTTTTAAAATTTGCTCCTTTGACATCGTCAGATGTAGAACGGTCTTTTTCCATTTATAAATGGACTTTAGATGTTAAAAGAAATAGGTTGAAAATAGAAAATATAGAGAAACTCATAGTTATATATTTTAATTGTAAAGATCAGGATTACCAGGATGCTGACATTGTAATCGATGAAGATTAAAAATGTGAATAAATGTAAAATGTACATATTTAACAATAAACAATCTTGATTTTTATCTTTTTTCTTTATTCTACCCCTTTTTTTGGTCCTAAAATCTGACTAAAATCAACCTGTTCCTTCGTATGCCCTTTACGTTTCAGAGTCGTGGTGCATCCTTAGAACAGTCTCACGACCCCAGCAGGCATTGGCCCTCTATGGGGCCCCGTCATTTATTCTACCCTTAATGCAAATTACCATGACCCCTATGAAAATATTTAAATTTAAGTGCAACAATTTATGTCTATCTATAAAAGTTCTAGCCATAAAAGGCTAAAAATAAAAATTAAAGCTTCGATCGGAATTCGATTGTTTTTATTATTCAACAGATAAATAATGAATTAATTTAGTTTTGATACCTTCCTTTAAATTTTGAATTGAGTAGGAATAATATCACTACCAACATTAACAATATTTAATTGAATCCGGAAATACCGGAATTACTTTCCGGGAAAATGGCTTATCCATGTTATTCTTTCTGTGTGCATTTATGATACAAGTACCAAAAATCAATCTACCTACTCCGATCACTGCTGATCATCATGATTTCGCATACAGGTTATCAGGGGAACAGAAAACGACACAGGGTATCTTTTATCTTGTAAAATTACTAACCTAACCTACATTTAGGTGAGCAAAGCCGCGGGCAAAATCGTATACATATAATAGACCAGTCAGTGGCGTAGCGAGCGTATTCTAATGAACTTTTCGGCAATAACAGTCATCATAATTGTATATTGTACATCTGCCCATATCTCTCGTTCGTCATGAAATGATTCAAATATTTATAACATATTATTATTATTTATTGTGATATTTTGCCGCCCCCTAAAAGTGCCGCCCGGGGCAGGCCGCCTTTGTCAATCCCACTACGCTACGCCACTGTAAATAGACTACAGCTCGCACGGAACATCAGCAGCGCATATCACAGTATGCGCCATATCTCCATACCTACTATAAATAGGATAATATTGAGATTTGGTGAAGCAAAAAAGGCAGAATTACCATTTTCTCACCAAGAAAAAGAAGGAAATTGTTGAGCTATAGGTCTACTGCCAAGCACCATTACCTAGAAGGGTGGTTGACAACATTAACGCTTTTAAAAAAGAAAGAGACTAGAACGACCGTAATATTCTGGGACCCACAAGAGGACAGAAGCGGGAGTGGCGGCAAAGTTTCAATAGCGAGATTAAAGATATAGTGTCAGAGCCGAATATCATCGGAGAAATAAAACCTGCCCGACTTCGCTGGCTCAGACATGTGGAAAGAATGGGAGAGGATCGAGCTACCAAAAGAGCATATCTCGGGCGATCCACCAAGCGTCGTCCGGTGGGTCGCCCAAGGTACCGCTGGAAAGAAGAAATGGCTAAAGACTTGAAAGCCATGAATTTGCTTGATTGATCTGACTTGGCTCAAAATAGAAAGTAATGGCGCACTTTAATGTTGGATGCCAAGATCCACTTTGGGTCACTGAGCCAGCGGAGTAAGTAATACTTCACTGGCTCTCAGCAACAGACCTTTATTTAGCAGTAGGGCAAGCCAAATTCTTCTTTGTTATAGTGTATATGTATACCTTTAGTATGCACTAAAGGTGTAAAAAAATATAATTTATACAAACATAATCTCACTCCTATATCCATGTAGGAATAGGTGTAAGGGAGGGGCGTATGACGTCCACATGTCGCTAGCAATGATTTGAGAACCTGCATAATAGGAGCAGGACTATTGACATTTATGGGATAGTTCCTTACTCCATGCTGCTACTGTCCAAACCAGGTATTCAAAGCTAAGTCTTTATGCCAAACATTTAAATACACCTCTGCACAACCAAATCAGTATTTAAACCTATTGTTTTTAATGAATAATCTGAGTAGTAACAAACCCATCACTGAGAGGTATAAGTGCAGGTGCCGCTGCTCTAGCCATAGAGCTCATATCAGTTACTCTCTCTGCTACAATTGTCTGCAGTGCTGAGTAGTCAAACTCCAACTCCTTGGACGGCACCTCTGTCAGCATTACTTGTTTTGCTGATTTTTTCATTATCTGGAATTCAATTAATTATTTCTTCAAACTTAAGTTGTATTTTAACTATACAATGTGCGGTATCTTTTTTATTTCTCTCATAATAGATTTAAGATAATATCTTCAAGTGAATTATGTTTCTTACTTTATACAGGGTGTCCTGTAAGAGTTGTACTAACAGGGTTTGGGTAATAGAGGGGGTTATTAACTGACAATTAAAAGCTATTGCTGTCCATTAGGCACATTTTTAGACTTCAGCTGCTACTGAGATTTACTCGACAGAAAAATCCAATAGCAATGTCTGACCGAGGCACTAAACTGAACTAAGACTCCATGCACAGCAAGTTCACTCACTACGGCTGCGCTACAGAAGCATACAATAAAACATAATACCACAATTAGTTCTGGTAACACAGACTAGCATTACCACTATATCAAAAATGAAAACAAATCAAAAATAAACAATGTATAGTACCTTGTTTATTTTTGTTTGTGAACACCACTTACATCCTTAACATTAACTGGCAAGAATCCATGCAGCTGTCCAATCAGAACTCTTTCTTGAGGAGCTAGTGGCTGCAAACCTGGCTTTCCCTCAAGCAGGACGTAAAACAACGATGCAAATGGATTGTCCATCTTGTAGATGTCAAACAATATAGCTATTGCAACCACACGCTGGCCAGGCAGGGAAAGATCCCCACCAGTTATTAGGGATGATAGAAGTAGACATACTGTAAATAAATAATGGTTATAACGGTAATTTACCGGCTCAAAATAGAGATGCCAATGCACCCATTTAAAACAAATAAAATGTTGTCCATTCAGAATTAATGTAGTTAATAATTGAAAGGCTACACCATGACTTTAAAAATAAATAATATACACTTACAGTTAAAATGATCTGATTTGGGAAATTTCTTCTGCACTTGTGTGCATATAGACTCTAGAGTCTGTGAGTCTACTGTCTGCTCTGAAAATAAACTGAAAAATAACAACAGATGTTAAAATTAGTTAACATAACATTACTTCACAAAAAATAGAGGTTAGGTTATGAGTTGTCATATACTCACTCTAATATGTATTTACTATTTTCATTTATTAAATGCTGCGACATTTTTACTAGTTTTTTAATAATATATAACTATACCTATTTACTATTTAAAATTTAATAACAAAATTTTCAAAACATACAAATGTCAATTTGACAATTTAAAAAAGTTTTGACTTGACAAATGACATTATATTGCATTCATCCCTAACAGATTAAAAACATTCGATGTTTATACATAGCCTGTATTGTAGAAAATAATCATATAATTGGCATTGTACAGTGTGAGTTTTCATAAAGTGCACATATGAAAATAAGTGAACTAGACATCATTTTATTGCTAGGAAAAATAATAAAATAAATAAAAAATAATATTCTTCGATTTATACCTATTTATATTTTTTCTTTTGTAGTCATGGACCTTGTACCAAGAAAACCTTGTAACTTTTGAACCAGGTGGTTAATCGTGTTGAAACAAAAACAATAATAATACGCAATGTGTAGACAATAACGACGGTATACTATTCACATCCAAAAAAATACCGGTGGCATAAAAATAAGGAACATTTTAGACCAAAACTGAGTATCGTACAATGTTTTTTTAAACATTGTTAAAAAACTCAAGACACGTCCCCATTGCCCCTAGTTTTAAGTAATTTACGTTAATCTGTATCTAATAAGCTTTAAAACAACATAAAAACCACACCTGTATCCCAAACAAAACAGTGTTTATGAAGGGCTAAACAAAGATCTCGCCGCCACCACGTGCATCTTTGTTTGAAAATTGCATTATCTGTCTCAGGTAGTTTGGGGTGGGATTGAGGTGCAGGGTAAGGGATAAATTGCGGGCCAGGTCTACAGAAAGAATCAGTCACTGCGATTCATTCGCCGCTGCTACTTGCGTGCACAGAGTACATTTGTATATAGGAATACTTGTGTGTTCTTGTTTTGTGATGCCCCGTTTGAGTGATTTTCCTCCGGCGCATATCACCGATAAGCATTTTTATTATGGACTGTGTAATGGAAGTGCAAGAGGTACTCGTACAACTTATTTAGCTACAACAAGAGTACTAATGATGCGATTAGTCTTTTGACAGACCATGTAACAAAACAGATAGACGCTAAACAAAAATGCGTGGATATTTTTCTCGATTTGGCCAAAGCGTTTGACACCGTCTCGATTCCAGCACTTGTGAACAAATTAGAACGTGTCGGTATCCGCGGTAATGCCCAGATGATATTTTCAGATTTCCTATCAGATCGGACACAACAGATTAGGATTGGAGAGCTTACAAGCTCTTGTGCGCCGGTAATCTGTGGCGTACCACAAGGAAGTATCCTTTCTTCTAGTCTCTTCTTAGTGTATATCAATGAAAAATTTTCACCTACGCCAATGATACTGCTCTAATCTTTAATGGAGAGACTTGGTAAGTGGCACAAAACAACGCAAACTTAGGGCTTCAAAAAATATTCTTTTGGCTTAATAAAAATCTTCTAACCCTAAACATGAATAAAACCAAATATCTTCAATTTACTATAGCTGGATCTAAGCCGAATGATATCGACCAGAGGTTTCATTCATGCGTCTATTATCGTGCATCTAATTGCTCCTGTACTGCTGTTACTAAAACTTCAGCTATAAAATATTTAGGCGTTATATTAGATGATAAACTCAGCTTGAGTCCACATATAAAAGAAACTATCTCTCGGGCTAAGAAACTAGTTTGGGTTTTTAAAAAACTAAGACACGTTGCCGACTTTGCGCTCTTGAAAAACATATATTTTGCGTTAGCACAGTCGATCATCAGCTACTGTATTGAAGTTTGGGGTGGTGTCTGTAAGACCTTTCTAATACAGATATAGACATTCATAGTATAGACACTCTACAAAATTACTCTACGCAAAATGTCAAGTGCTAACAATTAGGCAGTTATATATTCTCCAGCTGGTAACCAAGCAGCATAAAGCCACTCCATACATCGCAGAAGAATACAACAAAAAGCGTGTCATACCCAAAGTCTGCACCCCGGTTCGATGTCGTACAACTTTCGCTAGGCGTCAACTAGGTTTCAGAGCTCCTTATATATACAATAAAATAAATAAAATAAAAAACATTCATCCATTGAGTTTCCATAAATCTAAAACTATTATCAAACACTGGTTATCAGAACTAGACTATGACCAAACTGAGAAGTTATTACTAATAACAGAATAATAGCTTGTTGTAGTAATAATTATGTTTCGCAATTATTATAAGTAGTAATTTATTATTCACATTACATACCCACAAACACACACATACATACACACACACTCACTCACTCACACTAACACACACACACACACACACACACACACTTTAACATATGAATTGCTTTTGTAATCATAAAATCTTTTGTGTAAATTATATGCGAGAAGACACTGACTTCCTGTAACACAGGTTTCGTACCTAGCAAAGGAATCAGGACTTCAAAAGAAATGTGTAAACCATTTTATGTTAATAAATAAATTATTATTATAGTTTTTAATTTTTTCTCAGCTCGTGGCTGGTTTTAACTACATTTACGGGCCAAAACCAAGTAAATGTAGTGTGTGCTTATATAGATGTTGTCTGTGTTATATCGTTTTCGTCCAGTGACATGAATTTTCTAACAATCCTACATGTATTCAATATGGCTGTTTTCTGGAGAATTATGTAAACGGATTCTTTTAGATCTATTAGTTTCAAGCTATGGTGTAGATGTTTGGGTATGATTCCGGTAGTAGAAAGAACAATAGGTACTATATATACTTTATCTTGCCTCCATATTCTTGATATTTCTTCTTTTAATTCTACATATTTGCTTATTTTCTCTCTAATGGTTTTTTGTATATTATGTGTATTAGGGACTGCAATGTCTATAATATATGTGGTTTTATTAATTTTATCTTGTAAAGTTATGTCTGGTCTTTTGTAGTGAATGGTCTTGTCAGTGAGAATAGCGCGATCGTAATACAGCTTATGTGTGGTGTTTGTCTAGTACAGTTTGAGGCGTGTCTTTGTAGTAGGGAGTGTTTCTGTCTTGTATGAGACTATGTTTGTGTGCTAGTTTTTGGTGAATAATATTAGCTATTTGATTGTGTCTGTGTGTGTAATCTGTCTGGGTAAGAGTTGTGCATGCTCCAGTTGTATGTTGAATGGTTTCAGGTTGATTGTGACACTTACGGCGTTTGTAACCGCAGGGTCTTTAATTATATATTTCCTGTAATTTTTGGTGTTTATTATTTGATCTTGGATAGCCATCATAAATCATTCTGTTTCTGGAAATAAATTACCTATTTTCAACCATTTGTTTGAAGCTATCGTGTCTACGTGAGTCTGCTCTAAGTCATGAGGATGTCTTCCATGAAGTGTTTTTTTTTCCATTCTTCAATTTTCTGTATCTGCGGGTCGCTATTATTAGGGTTTTGTATATTTGGTGGATCGTTTAGGTTAAGTGGGGTGTAGTTGTAATCATTTTCAACTATGGCTTTATGCATTTCACTGGTGTAAGATTTTGTGATGAAGAAGCTTCTCAAGTTATAGATTCTGCCAGAGGTGATGTATATCTATGAAACCCCTACCTCCAACCTGCCTTTTAATGGTAAGCCTTTCTATTGCGGATTTAGGATGAAGGTGATTGTGCTTTGTTAATGTGGTGCGTGTAGTTCGTTCTATGTGCTCTATGCCAGTTTTTGTCCATTTTATAACTCCAAATGAATAAGTTAATATTGGTACGGCATATGTATTCAATGCTTTAATTAAATGTTTGCCAGTGAGTTGAGTTTTGCAAATGGTATTAGTTCTTCTTTTGTATTCTGTTGTAAGTATTTGTTTGAGTGTTGTGTGATCTAGTCCTTTTGATTGCTTATACCCTAAATATTTATAAAGATCGGTGGGTTCCATCCACTGTAATGGTATTAGCATCATCCACTGGATAGTCACGAGGCCGAATTTTGCCTCTTATTATATGTAACGTTTTACATTTATCTAATCCAAAAGCCATATTTATATCTTTACTGAATTTAGTAGTTGTTTCTAAAAGCGTATTCATATCTTTAAGT
Source organism: Catocala nupta (assembly GCA_963675205.1). Classification (NCBI taxonomy): domain Eukaryota; kingdom Metazoa; phylum Arthropoda; class Insecta; order Lepidoptera; family Erebidae; genus Catocala; species Catocala nupta. The sequence continues at coordinate 22,682,579 of OY776096.1, read as the reverse complement.
CATTTGCTATATAATTTAATGTCATCCATATATATTAAATGTGAGATAACTGTGTCTCCTGTATTATATTTAAGACAATATCCGGCCTGGCAGCGTCGCAGTAAATGTGATAGAGGGTTCAAGGCTAGACAGAACCACAATGGACTCAGAGAATCGCCCTGATAGATACCTTTCTTTATAAATATTTGTCGGGTCTTGACTATGTTGTCGCGGTTACCTAGTTGCAATGTTGTTTTCCACTTTGTCATTACATTTCGCAGGAAATCTATTATTTTAGGGTGAATTTTATAAATCTGTAGAATTTGTAGCAACCAAGAATGAGGAATACTGTCAAATGCTTTTTTATAATCGATGTAGGTGCAGTGTAAATTTCTGTTTCGTGTTGTGGCGTGTTTGAGAATAGTAGAATCTATAACAAGTTGTTCTTTACAACCCATATGGCCTTGTCTGCATCCTTTCTGCTCTTCTGCTATTATGTGATTATTTTCAATGTGAGATTAAATTTTTCGGGTTATTGCTGAAGTAAGGATTTTGTATAATGTTGGCAGGCATGTGAGGGGTCTATATTTTGAAGGTGCTACTGAGTTCTTGGCTTTCGGCAACATATAAGTTATGCCAGTGGCAAGGAAATCTGGTACGTTCTGTTTCCCTAATATTATGTCAGTTAAGTTTTTCGCTATGGATTTGTGTAATGATGTTAATTTTTGATACCAATAGTTATGAGTTTTGTCAATACCCGGTGACTTCCAGTTATGTAATTAAGCTGTTATTAAAGTTACGTCACTTTATGTAACTTCCTCAAATCCCATTTCCTCTAATGCGTTCCATTTGTTAGCTTCTTCCTCGATCCATTCAGCTTTATCGTTATGTTGTACTTGTTCTTCCCATATACTTGACCAAAATTCTTCTAGTTGTGATTTTTATGGTATTTCTGGGTTATCTGCTGTAGATTTATCTGTTTGTGAATTTAAAAGGTTTTTGTAAAATATTTTCTCATTTAACGTAAATATAGTGTTGTCAACCTTGCGCTGTTCGGTTTTCTTATATCTTTTCTGTGTTTCTAATTCTAATTTCTGTTTGAGCGTGTCTAAATATTCTTCAGGCTTTCTATTGTTACTTTCATGTTTAGTATGCGTATTCCAGTTTTTAAATATTTGTTCAACTCTTTTTACTACTTTTTTTGATCTATTGTTATTAATATATTGCGTAAGTCGGCCGCAATCAGCGCGAAGTTTTCCAATATCTTTTTCCAGTCTAACTTGCCATGCTGGTTTATTATGTTTTCTATTATATATATTTGTTGTGTAATCTATTATTTTATAGTTAAGTTCTTCGGATATAACTACCGCTGCACAGTATATTAAAGTGTGTAAGTCTGTTAACTCTGTATTGTCGGTTACAAATTGGATTAGTATCGGTCGAATAAATTAGTTAATTTGGAAAGTTTATTACTGTATCTTAATTTTGGTAATTTTGGTCGAGCTCCTGCTTCCATGCTAGAGAATCTCGTTAGTGTTGTTCTGAGCTTTTCACGTAGTTCTTGAATGTGTGTATCAATAGTAAGATCGCAGTCAACTTACATTTCGATATCATTTTCTATCATTAAAGTAATTGTTTCAGTTTGCGTTGATGTATGTGATATTTGTGTGTGTCTATACGGTGATGGTGATGATTGAGTTTGCATTCTCAATTGAGTATAAAGTGTTTGTTGAATATGAGATTGTGATGCTAAGTTTTGTGTGATGGTGTTATCATGTGTATTATTGGCTATATCTATATCCTGTAATTGTCTTTGGGTTTCTTGTTTTAACTGATCAAGTGTTTCTTGTGACAGTAGTTTATTTCTTACTATTGCTCTTCTCTGATCGGAGATTCGCTGTTCAGTAACTTTGATGTGGAGGTATTGCTTTATAAAAATTTCATGTAGGTGTTTCCTGTAGGTGGTCATATCTGTCTCTAATTTCGTTATGTAGTAGTAGGTCCGCATGATAAACATGTTTACTTCTTTGCTCCAGCTCATGCGAACTCTAGGTTTTCCAGCCTTAGTGGACGCAGGTAAAAAGGCACTGACCTCCTGCACAATAACTAAGGTTGGTGTAGGAAAAAACACGGAAGACACCGGTGATGGTATAAAAGAATTTGTGGATGGGCTAAAGGGTGCAATTATTGAGGGTGATGAATTTAAACTAATGTTGACGTTGTCTATGTGGTTGGCTGTAATAAGTTCGGGAGACCCGGAGGGAGCCCGCCTATTCAACTCCTCTCCGCTGACGGTTCGCATGCTGTGACACCCACGCGATCGCCCCCGGGAAGCGGTCCTAGACGTTTACTTCTTAACATCATCTCCATTGGAATGGGTTTCTAGAGCCATATTAGCCGCGCCAGTAAACTGAATGACATATCGCGTATCCGTCCCCCACGTGAGTCAGATGTTCGACTCGGACGTATGGTTGGATTATAGGGGGCTTATTATTATTATTATTATTTATTATTATTTAGCTACGTTTCCAACGAGACCAGTACCATCTGCTCGTAACTTGCAAGATGTTCATAGAAGATTGGCTAAATCTGCTGGCTGGATCAAGTAGAGATCTTCGCGAGGCAAGTGCCATAATCGACGACTCTATTGAAGAAGATGTACTGCGTGATTTGTTTGCTGATCCAAATATCAGTACAAGACGATTAACAATGGCACATGGCATATCGCAAACTTCTGTGTGGCGCATTTTAAAGAAAGAAGGTCTACATCCCTATCACTATCAGCGAGTGCAACATTTGCATGAAGGAACTGACGCAATCCCAAGGTGTGTTATGTCCGCATGGATTCAGAGACAAACAAGAGATAACCCGGTGTTTGCAAAAACTATTCTTTGATAAATATTATCCGGAAAATAAAATATGCGGTATTTTTGTTTTATATGTATCGTTTTACAGTGCAAGATTAGTGCAAGTTAAGAATTCTTATTTTGTCATGTTTACAAAATTAGAACATTATGTTAACTGGCAAGTTATATTTTACTATTACAGTGCGTGCCTACTTAAGTTTTTACATAACATTATAGCCAATTGTGAGGTCCCTGATTCGATTACCCGGTCAGATAAAATGTAATAAAAATTTCTGTCAAGGCATTTGCAGCACGGAATCCATAGTTTGTGGCTTGCGCTTTTACGTTAAGCCTTAAACTACCTATTAATACGCTTAATAATTGTATTCGAATGATTTATCAATACAGCTGTGCACAATATGGTCCTACTTTTTATGGTCAAGGACACACGTAGGTGCTTAGTTTAAATGTTGACAGCACATTCGAATACAATTCGAATGCAATTGTGCACACCGCTACCTAAAAGATATCTGGTGAAAAGTCGGTGTGATACACTGCCGACTATCACTTCGGGGATTGTCGATTGTAAGCGTAAGTGTATGTCTGTAAAATACTATGAAATTGATATTTTTGATACCATAATTATTTGTTTAAACAAAACAACTATACAAACAACCAAATAAATGTTGTTTATTTGCATCTTCACAATCTTGGCAAAACGACGACTTCAATAAGTGTTAACATTACTAACTCGAATATTTATTTAAAATATTCATACCTACATACTTGTACATATAATCACACAATCCTTCTCCGCCTAAAAATATTTCGGGGCAGCCCATCTGCAATCTTATTTAGCTAATATACTTTTAGCTTATCAAAACTTAGATCTGATTTTCAGTCTTCAGATAGCTTATCTGCAGAGTAAAATGACACTTCTAAGCACACATTCCTTTTTAAAATTTATTAGTTGATTAAAATTCGACCCTATCTAATCCTAATACTAACTAATATTATAGATGCGAATCTGATTAAATTGTTTGTTTGTTTATTTGTTTTTTTGGACCGATCATCAAAAAATTTTGCGTCGGCTTTGTCAGGGGTACAGAATATCATATAGGATACCTTTTATTCCGGAAAAGTTACTAACCTTTCTTCTTCTGGGAGAAATCCTCATAGGCTACCTCCGCCTGGAGAAAGGCGGAGGGGCGTGCCGGACTCTTACCGGCTAAAACCACCCCGGTGTCTCCTCGCACGTGCGCGCGGGGCCGCGGGAATCCAAATTCTTCCGCAGCCCCATACTAGTGCTGGCCTGGTCTGTCCGGACCTCGTCTCCTGCACGGGGTAGTGAGGTGTTCAACTACCCCGTGCATTGCCGCAGAGGCGCGCGCCGACACCCGCGCGCGCCTCCGCCTCGGGTTCATCGAATAGCGGGCGGGGACTTCCCCAAGTCCCTCGTCCCTGGACCCATTCATGGGGGCCGGAAAAGGGCGTTGTCCGCCCTTCTCCTGCGCCCGTGCGCCTTCTGCGGCCGGGGAAGGGAGTCGAGTGTTACTAACCTAACCTGCACTGACGCGAGCGAAGTTACGAGCAAAATCTAGTATAATATAATATTAATTATACACTTTACCAAGTGAAAATATATCTATTTATTTATACTTAACATAATGTTAGACAACGGGTGTTATATGTATGTTAAGTATGTGTACAAATCGCGATAGTCTAAAACCTTTACTATTTATTTATGTATATCAATTACCCATACATAAAAGTATAATATTATTATCATGTTTATCAAATGGAACGTGAAGTATTATTATTTTGAGCATTATCTGAATAAATAAATCGTTACAACAAAGCTTCAGACATAACTTATCGTGAGTAGGAAAAGCCTTTTAAAAATATTTATACATCCGCTTGCCGTTGTGTGTGGACACCAGAAGATTACTAGCAATTGAACAATGATCTGATTTTTCGCACCATAATGGGTCAGAATCAGGATAGTAAAAACTTAAGTTTATGGTGAATTTATTTTCTAAAATTTGTTAGATCTGCCATTGTTTTCTGTCCATCTTCATAATTGCATAGTTACCGCCAAAATATGTTTGTGTTATTCTTCCTATTTACTTTGCATTCAACGTGCCTTTGCCTATTGGTAGGTATTGACCTACGCAAATGACATACAAAATGATAATGACTGAAAGAAAGAAAGAAAATTAATTTATTCGACAAAAAAAGAAAATAATATTAACAAGGTAAATATAAAATAAGTAAATAAACACGATATCGAAGGATATACAGAAATATCGTAATCATACTTTGCTGTTTAGTATAGGCACCTCTGCCTATACTAAACAGCAAAGTATGACTGATTACATCACAAAGGGAGAATTTATTAAAGGGTCTACTTAAAAGTGTCTAATTAAAACCATTTGAGTAGAAGAATTGTGACAGTCAGTTTAGAATTTGGTTCTTCAGTGAACTTAAAGTCGGTTATGATGTTTCATTATGTTTATGGGTCTCTTTAGTTATTAATAATGCTAGCTAATATTTTACCTGAACTTGATTGCGACCTTTGCTTTTGTTGCATATATTTACCAGATATAGGAATTTTAGAAATGCTGCGATAAACGCGGTTTTTAAAAGATGTAGGTAAGTAACATAATTTACCAAATTATTGCCCAAGATCAACTCAATTTACAATTACCAAAATTAGAGTGTGCTTGCTAACACTTTCTAGATAAAGACGTAAAGTCAACAGTCAAATGTTGTAAACTTACGACAAAGGTAAGCATTTCAAGACAATTGTTGTCGTCTTATCCTACTTTTGATCATAATTTACTTATGAGTTCGGCCCAAATACTGACATCACGACATTGTTTGTCAAGATTGTTAAGCCTGTAATACATATTGGCCATGCGTAGGCCAACGCGAGCGAAGGCAAACTGATACAACGCAAGTACGACCGTCTAGAGTATCTAGACGTTCGGCAAGTTTGAAGAAAACCAATGCAATCGGCCAATATAGACGAGCTTTGTGGAGCTGTCCACACGTTGGGCGCTGCCAGTCTTGGTCTTTATTGAGCGTTGAAACAATATGGAGGTTGTAAAACTTATTGCAGCTACTGGTATTTATTTAATTATGGCACTTCAACGACTTATTTACGATTAATGAGCGCATATAATTATTATATCAGTGTATACTGTAGTAGACTTGTAAAAATAATACATTTTGTACGTATAACGGCGATGTTCGCCAAGCGCGAAATGACAGCCGGACCAACATGTGGGCGCTATTGGCCGAGCGCAGACAAACGCCTTTGATTTGGGTACAAAAAGCTCGTCTACATTGGCCGTTTGCATTGGTTTTCTTCAAACTTGCCGAACGAGTAGACGGTAGTACTTGCCTTGTATCAGTTTGCCTTCGCTCGCGTTGGTCTACTCTTGGCCAACATGTATTGCAGGCTTAACAGAAAGAAACGAGTTACGAGGTAGTAGATCCAACCTGGTTACAGCAAGAATGGGCCGGCTCGACCGAGGAAGTACTACCCTCTCACTGAAAATCGACGTGAAACAGCAGTGTTTCACTGCTGTTTCGTTCGGTGAATGAGAGTGCCGGAGGTCTCTAAGCATGAGGTGACGATTCCCGCAGTTTACAAGAGCCCTGCAGATTTTTAAATTTTTTAGTTGCCTTTGGTGGCAGACGAGCTCTTGGCTCACCTGATGGCAAGTGGTAACCGCTGCTCATGGACTTCAGCAATGTCAGGACACAGCAAAGCCGCTGCCTACCGAAATGGATGCCTGCAACACCAGAGGCATCACTTGCGCGTTGCCAACCCTTTAGGAAAGGAAGTGGGAACGAGAAGGAGTGGAAAGGGGGAAAGAGGGTGATTGGGCCTCCGGCACTCTCACTCACCGAACGAAACATAACAGTAGGAATACTGCTATTTCACGTCGATATTCTGTGAGAGGGTAGTCCTTCCCTGGTCGAGCCGGCCCATTCATGCTGAAATCAGCGAGGCTCTACTACACAGTATCCGTAGAGTCATTGTGTGGGTAGCGCGAGTCGACCCGGCGGCCAGGGAGAGCCGTAGAAACGGTGCTCTGCTGGCCGCCCGCGGTATAGTCCAGAGGCCCAACCGAGTCTAACCTACTTGGTTGGCTGCCTCATCATGCCGCGCATAATCTCGAGGTGGCTCGTCGTGCCGGATGGTGAGGGTTCCGTCCTTCCGTCCGTCGGATCGGCTATCGCCATACCACACAGTAATATGACGAAACTTGCTCTGCGCCTTGCCCCACTTTGCTGCGAGAATAGCCTCTTTTTTTTTCACGCTTTCCCTTCCTTTTACTCTAAGGCAGTACGAACAAATCATTGTCGTTCAACAGCACCCAATCGCCGTAATCCCACCGCTGCTTCCTCTTCTTGTGTCGTGCAGTTTATTAACATCAGAGGACTCCACGCTTACCATAATACCATCCATCACCACCTGGAGATGGCTCGGCCGGCAATGCTTTTTCTAACGGAGACACAAATACGCCGACCTGCAGACACGACCTACTTGCAATATCCGGCTACGTGCTAGAGGAGTGTTTCCTCGCGAAAGCTGGGATATGCTTATTTGTTAGGGTGGATGTTTGCTGTCGCCGTCTACACTGCCTAGAGGACCCTTCCTTCTCTGTCCTTTGGGTACACGTAGATCATGGCTCTTTCAGCCAAATCTACATGTGCCTCTACCGATCCCATTCAGGAGACGCTGAGACACTTTGATTACCTCAGTCAGGCGGCAGACGACGCGCAGGAGCAGTTTCCGAACGCTGAGTTGGTGTTCTTGGGAGATTTCAATGACCACCATGAGACCTGGTTGGGTTCTCCCAAAATAGACCACGTGGAACGTATTGCCCATGCGTTCGCTCTCACGCATGACCTGTCTCAACTGGTACTCCAGCCCACCCGGATACCGGACATTGCAGGTCAGGCGCCCTCTCTGCTCGATCTGCTGCTGACGAGTAACCCGAACCGGTACAATGTGCCGATTAGTGCTCCTCTGGGCACCTCAGACCACTGTCTGGTTTGTTCCACAGCTGTTGTTGTTACGCCCCTACGACCCAAGGAGGTAAGATTACGACTGTGGCACTACTCGTCAGCAGACTGGGATGGAATGCTTCGCATCCATCCCTTGAGCTCAACGCTGCTTTGAGAACAGGGATCCATCAGAGAGCGCTACTGCTGTCGCTGGTGAAATCATCCTGGGTATAGAATATTATATTTCATACAGTGATGTCACGAGCGGCGGCAGGAAAAGGCCCTGGTTCGGTCGTGAATGCGCTGATGCTGTTGAACGCAAACAGACAGCGTACCGCGCTTGGACCAGGGCTCGCGCTCTCCACGACTCTAACGTGGATCACCTGAAGGCAGCGTTCAACCAAGTCACAAAGGTCTGCAAGAGGGCATACTTAAGAGCGGATGCCCAGCGCGTTGCATGGTTCGGCCAGGAACTCATGGCGCATCCTACGGACAGTCGTAGCTATTGGCGCCTGGCCAAAGCCGTGCAATCGAACTTCTGCCAGACCTCGCTGCCCCCTCTGAGATATCCGAATGGATCACTGGCTCATCGGCCGCAGGAGAAAGCAGATCTGCTTGCAAATATCTTTGCGGCCAACTCCCGAATCGATGACTGCGGTTCGCAGCCGCCTAACATTGCCAACTGCGGCTACACTATGCCTGATATACGTATCAGGCAACGTGACGTTCGTGCGATACTGCAGTCTCTCGATGTTCGGAAAGCCAGTAGACCTGACGGCATCCCAGCTGTGGTCCTCAAAAATGTGCAGCGGAGTTGTCTCCCACACTTATGCGCCTATACCAGTCGTCTTACGCTGCAGGCACTGTGCCTGAGGCTTGGAAGGAGGCGAACGTTCAACCGATTCCCAAAAATGAGGACCGTTCCGAGCCAGGCAACTATTGACCTATAGCTATCACCTCGGTGCTCTCCAAGGTGTTCGAGCGGATTATATGCACCCAATTTGTCCGCTACCTGGAGGATTACTCGTTAATCAATGATCGCCAATACGGCTTTCGGGCTAAACGATCAACGGGTGATATTCTAGCGTTCGTCACGCACCTCTAGGGTGAGGCTATGGACAAGCACGGTGAGTCTTTGGCTGTCAGCTTAGATATAGCCAAAGCTTTCGATAGAGTCTGGCACCAGTCTCTTCTTTCCAAGCTTCCGGCCTATGGCTTGCCCCCTCAACTGTGCACCTAGATTGCAAGTTTCCTACAGAAGCGTCGTATACGAGTCCTTTGCGACGGTCGCGCTTCCAAATTTATGCAGGTCAATGCAGGAGTGCACACTTTATACGCACTTTCTTCTGCATATCAATGATATGTTGAATCTCGTCAACATACATTGTTATGCAGACGACATATAGAACACTCCACTGGTGATACGGTATGGATCTTTGCCGCTCCTTTAATCCAAAAACCTACATCGAGAGCGTCATTAAGCAAGCTTCGCGAGAGTTCTGAACAGGGTGAGGCGGTTCTTCGCGCCTGTGCAGCTGTGCCTATTGCACAAGTGCGCCCTTGCGTGGAGTACTGTTCTCATCTTTGGGATGGCTCCGCGCAGTACTTGCTAGACGCTCTTGACAGGTTACATCGGCGGGCTGTCCGTATCATCGGAGATCCAGAGGTCACGAGTTCACTGGAACCTCTGCAACTCCGTAGAGACATTGCCTCATTGGCATATTTCTACAAAATATACCACGGGGAGTGCTCTGAAGAGGTATTTCACTTTATCCCGTCCTCCCCTTTCCTATCCAGAACAACGCGTGCTGGGCTCAGATGCCATCCTTACACGGTGGAGGTGACTAGAGTGCGTACTAACAAGTTTGGGTCCTCATACCTCTGCCGAACGATCAAGGCATGGAATTCTCTGCCAAGGCACGTGTTTCCTTCTTCCTTCAATCCTGCATCCTTTAAGCGGGGTGTGAAAAAGCACCTTCTCAGGCTGTCAAAGTAGAGACCTCAACACCGCCTCGGCTGCTATGAGGACGATGTGGAGGCCACTGCTCTTAGACCACACGACTGCTTACCATCAGGAGGAGTGTGGGCATTTTGACGAGCAAAATAAAAAGAAAACATTTTCCATTGATCGTTCCATTTGTGTATCTAAAAACGATTGTACTTATATATCGGCTTGGTACGAAAACAACTAAAACTTTGATTTATTTGATGACTTGGTATTTGCTTTTGTCCCAAATATTTCAGTATGCCTTCTTGAAATGTCAACACAAAGAAAAGGTGAGAAACTACATGTAAAACTATTTATTTTCGTACGACCTGGAGTAATTTTTGTGGCACTGCTTGAAAATTGGTCGTCATTTACTATTTCGAACACGAGCAAGTGTTAGCTGCCCTGCTACATTCTATATCCTATTTTATACAGCTCTCACATCGTTGGTGTTTATTCTGATATTAAAACACAACCGCACTCGACTTAAGGCCGAAAATATAATATTTATTTTTTTAGTTAGTGTTCTGTATTAATAAGTTAATAACCGATACCACAGTTTAATATAAGTTGCAAACTAACCGATACCTCATGATTGAGCTGAATGACGGACGTACCGATGAAATACGTAGTTGATATTGCTGGATAATAACCTATACCTATTCTTCGGGAATATATACATTTATTGTTGGTTTGTGTACCTACACTTTATTGTTAACAAAGGCTTTTATTTCACCAGCTATGTTTTGGGTTTTACGTTATTCGAAAATATCTCAAAAAGAATCGAAACTACATGTAATTGGGAATTTCCTAACAGAAAGACCTCAATTATAACACTGATAACTGATTGACCCGTAACTTTACGATTAGTCGTAAGTGTATGGTCGAACTGCAGTTACATACCTAGACGATCGAGGAATCTATCGCGGGACCAAATTGGTACCAATCTTAAACATTCATTACAATTTATAAAATGTTAAAATATTGGTCTGGAGCGTAAATATATAATTAAATAGGTGATTAACACTGATTACACAGATGTGTGGGTAAGCAATTAAGTATCAAAGTGATTAGGAACTCTTTTGTTTCAACTCAAAGGCTAGAGTACAAATTAATATCAAATCTTTAGACTAAACACATTGTACACACTACAGCTACCCACGCAACTTGCATATATGTAGGTATATGTCGACTCTCAGTTGACCTACTCTGAGCTATTAAGAGTACGATATCAATGTAATACAAACGAATTCAGCTGTAAAAAATAAGTCGCAATGAACTAAGGGTCGAATAGCACTACGAACAAAACCTTTCATTTGTGACCGATACCGTTATCAAACAAATAAATGAAAAAGTGGCATTAATCGGCTACGTTTCACATGACTAGGCTGAATAAATTTATCATCGCAGTGCTAATTGTAAACGCACACTTTTTTATCATAGCCGTTCTCTTCTGATAAGATTACAGTGTCATATGGCTCACGCCTCACACAGAGTCACTGTCTTATAACAGCGCCACCTTTGCAACTTATATAAATAAGCGTATTTTGTAAATATTAAACGTTATTGTGATAATGTAAAAAAAAAAGACTCTAATAAGAAGTGATGGTGCAGTGTATTGTTTTTGTTTGTGTGAAATGATCAATCCAAGTTCTATATCCGTCATGTCTATGCAAAATGCGAGGCCCTTGGAATACACTGGTGTTGGTGAATCTCATCGGAGCAGATCCTCATCTTTGTCAATACGGCGCATGCACAATGGATTATCAAGATTTGAACCAAGATATTCTTTGCAGTATCAGGTATGGTAAATCGTACAAATAGAATCCAATTGGAATCTAGTTGAAAATATTATAATCTTTGACACCATTATGTACGTATGTGATAAGAATGCTTATTTTCACTTTAATAAGACAATACTGTAAAACGCAAATAAGCTATGTAATTTCAATATAATAAATAGATTGTAAAAAGTGAACCTATTGCGTTTCCCAAAAAGTAAAGGTTGTATAAGGCTAAATAAAGTTATTATTATTAGTTATCTGTTCAGAATATTTCAAAAGGAAACTTATTTTGAGGACAAAAGGTTTTATTTTAGTAGGTACTTATTAAATTATACAAAAATGAAAAAAATTGTCCCTAGGAAAGTGCTAAGTAAAACATACATTTTCTGTGTATGACGAAACGTAATGCGCAAATGAATCATTTCGATATAAGTCGCGTTTCAGTGCTTCAAATCTCAATTCATAAGCATGAATACTTAAAGTTATTTGAAGCCTATCTCTAATTGGCTGCGAGTGAAAAGGATATTTAGCATTAAATGTTGAATAACATATGGTTAACTGGAATGTGCGACTAACTGTCATTCACAGCCTGTCACAGAAAATAATTATTCCCCGTGATATTTTAGTTTTTTTATTTGTGTATCACGTATTTCTAGACAATTGTTGCAGTTTTGGTGTTTAGATTTTTATATAGTGGTCGTAACAAGTGTTACTAATGTTGATAAACTGTAGAACTCTATGTGATATATTGAGGAACAACAATTAGAAGAACGTGTCACTATTATTTTACAAACAGTTGTTTTCAACATATACGTCGCTGTAGGAATGTGAATCGTGTCTAATTTTATTTAATTATTAGTATATTTTCACATGGGTGATGGCTTGGCAGTTGGACACTCGTGTAAGTTGAAGATTATGCTATTTCTTGATTTGTCTCAAGTTGTATTTCTTTTAAGGTAAAGTTATTATTTTACCGATAATATAAAGACGTCCTTGTGAACGATTAACATTTTAATGCGTTATATTTTGCGGAACGAGGTGATTTAATTTATTCATTTGCGTTTTTATATGACAATGTGTTATAAACTTCGCTAATATATTGTCCAGTTAGAGTGGTGTGATTGTAGGGTGGATCATAATGAGATTTGCCCTTCAACTTCTCAGCTTGATGTTACGTGCAAGCCACCGCTAATTTTAGTTCTATTGATAATTTTATAGAGTGTGTGACATTCATGTTTGTAGTGTTTCTAAAGTTTCTAACATATTGTATAATGTTGTTAAAGAATTAGTCACTCTACTGAAGAATGGGAACATCACTCATAGAAACTGGCTAGTTTAAGAATTGTTAATTCTAAAACAAATATTTGTGTCACATATGAGTCAGAAAAGACAACTATAAAACTAAAAGTAAATAAATAAAATGTCTTATCAGAATGGATTATAGACTATTGGGCTAAAGACAGCATGTTTAAAGTTCTCTTTCATTACCAGTAAACAGTGATTTGGGTCAATTTAGTGCATGTTAGAACATCAAGCAAGTGTATAACACAACATATTTTGTAGCTTTATTGTAGTAATTTGTCACAACAACAAGTACTTATTTTGGCTGTTTATTTGTTTTCTATTGTTTTGGAGGTGATAGAGTACACAAACAATAAACTAATCCAAAACTTGTCTTTGTCATTATGACCACAAACATACATTAAGAAGTCTACTCACACATGCTCAATATTGGCACTTTGTTCTCAAGGGTGAAAGGGGTATGCCCTCTTTAGTTACGCTTGTGACTTTGTTTCTAATATTTAGTAGTTGAGGAGCTGGCGAACAGAACCGGACTTGTCCAATACTATTCAAAAAATGTTTTTTTTTTCGAATCGTGATGTCTTGACCTAGTTTCGCCGATCCCTGTTAATATTTTTAATCAAAACCGGCTAGAAGTAGGCAAAAAAAGGCTTTAAAAAGTATATTTTTATACAAAACCGGACTAGTCCAATATTCAACACAAAGATTTAAAAAGTTTTTTAGCTACCGTGTAAAATTTATTTTCGTGGACTAATCTGGTTCTGTTCACCAGCTCCTCAGTTGTATTATGTGTGTGCAATTTTATTTATTATCTGTCTATATCTTTGCTTACCATTTTATCTTGTATCTCTATATTTAAATCAGGATGCCCACTACCATACTATAGAGATAAATAAGTAAACTATTTCTGACAAAAACAGGAAAATTCTTTAAATACAGTTTTTATTATAGGTATTTATGTTATTTATTATATAATTATTGATTATGCCTTTAATGGTTTTTACATGGAAAACAATTCTTATTTAATGTAATTTACTTGCTTACATATTGGTTATGTATTTAAAATAATATTATATTTTAAGTTGTATCCCTAGCTAGCAAATAATACATTACATTACAGTGATATTGATAGTTTACATACCATTGGCTCTCTCTCTTTTTTCTCCCTGAAGAGATGCATAGCATAGCATAGCATACTGATATTCCTTCATCTTTTTCTTATTCTTTGTTATTCCCACTCTAATGAGGATTGTGACCATATATGATTTATCTCCATTTGGTTTTGTCCTGCACCAGTTCAATAGATTGTTGTAGAGTTTCTCCTGTTGCCTCTACAATACTTTTACACCATCAATGTGATACTGATATTCTTACATATACCCAAAGGTGTAGGGAAAGGTGTATAATGCTCACATTTCTTCAGCTATGTTTTTAAGTCTCACAATAGGGAGCAAGCCTATAATAATAACAATGACAAAGGAACGTAAAAATTACCCTAGATCTTGTTTACAAAGATTGACATTACCTAGAAAAGAAGGAGGCAGGGGGCTCATCCACATTTTAAACCTACACAACAAACAAATCACGACCCTTAGACTTAGACAGGAGGATAATTTATTTTAAAGAAGTCCTTTACCGCTCTGCTTGTAATGCCTGTGTTGCGACTGTACAAATATTCAAACAACGGGCACATAATACCTATACCCAGACGCGGAACAACAATTTGTGGATTACACAAAGTAGACCGGCGCCGGAGTCTCTTAGTTCGTCAGGCCCATCGCGGACAAGAGTGAAAATTTAATCAATTTACTGCTAGAAACATACAAATGATATATGTAAAAAAAAAGTATATTAATGGTGGAATTAAAGAGATATTTGAGTTTATATGTATAATTCTAGGTTATAATAATGACGCCATTTTGTAGGTACATATTTGTTTATGGTTTATATAATTATAATAAGTAAACCATATATATTTTATAGATGAAAATATTTTAGGTATAAATAGTAATATTCGTAAATACTATTTTATTGCTCGTTGATTAGTAACTTACGTGGGAAAAATGAGGCTCAGCCCGTAGTGACTATAAATAATATCTTGAGACAACTTACACAAATATCCAATAACAACAAAGCCAGGTCAATCGAAGATGCAGTTTCAGAATCCAAATAAATAGCCAGGTCACAAATAAATCACAGTCGCAAAAATAAGTACTAGTTTATTAACGTTCACTGCGCACGAGTGCAAAGTCAACACGAATGTAACTTGTTGCTATTTGTCACAGCTTTATTGTTCGTTATTGCCATTCCGTTTCTGTTATTAAATATAAGCCTTTTGATCCAACATAAAAATAAAATAATAATAGAAGAAGCGCACGTATAAACATAAAGTCAAACACCAGTAATTATAGTTAAACATACCTTACCGTGATTGATATTTATTTAAACTATTATGTATGACTGTTCAAACTGACAATCGAGACCATGTATTGTAAATTAAAAACATTAATTTAAAAATAATAAATAGTGCCCTTATCTATTTTTAAGGCTGGCAACATTAGAAACTCGAAAAAGCAACTGTTTGCAGTTTTACAGTACGTTTATTACCTTTTTTCGTGATATTTATATCTAAACCATAGATTTCTCTGTTTACAGTAATCAAAAATCAATAAAAATAAGTACTTTTTTTCTGTATACATTTAAGTTGTTGCTGTCCGTTGTTTTTGTGAGGGCCGAAATTCGCCGATGTCCTTTTTGTCGCATGTGGGAAACGAACCCACAATATTTATAGTAGTAGGTACTAACACTACGCCATCTGCGCAGGCAGAATTAACAATAGCCTCCAAATCAGTTGACATGAGTTTGATTTTGACTCGTCGTAATTTATTTTTTAAAAACCAGGTGAAATTTTATAGAGATGCCATGATATTTTTATATTTCTATAAAGAAGTATACTCATATTTACATTGTAAACAATGTGACATAATAATAATAATAATAATATCCAACGAGCCCGGCAATTATAGACCGATAACATGTTTGCCATCGATCTATAAGCTTCTAAACATATTGATACAAATTCAATAATGTCAGCTTCTCAGAATGGATGTAAGAGAGGGGCTCGTGGTACTAAGGAGCTCCTCCTCATTGATATGGCCATTAGCCAACAGGTTCGCCGTAAACAAAGAGATATGGCGGCATGTTGGATAGATTATAAGAAAGCGTATGATTCGGTGCCTCATGCATGGCTTTTGAGGGTGTTAGAGTTATATAAAGTAAATGCAACTCTGCGCACCTTTTTGAAGTCATGCATGGGGCAATGGAAAACGGTTCTTAGCTATCCAGGATGTCGACAGATCCCTGGGAATGGCGAATTGATAAAAATTGAGCGGGGTATATTTCAGGGCGACAGCCTGAGTCCTCTTTGGTTCTGCCTAGCATTGAATCCCCTTAGTACATTACTTGAGGGTTCAGGGCTAGGTTACAGGTTACATAGAGGTGGTGGAGTGATATCCCACTTGTTGTATATGGATGACTTAAAGTTGTTTGCCCACACTAAATTTCAGTTGATGGATTTACTTAAAGTAACTGAAACTTTTAGTAAGTCTATCAGTATGGATTTTGGTGTGGACAAATGTGCTGTCATCCATGTAAAGCAAGGCAGGATAGTGGAATCCGAAGGAACACAACTTTCGGATTCCATTAACCTACGATCACTTCTTGTAACCGATACTTACAAGTACTTGGGTATGTCACAGGCGTTAAGTATCAATGAGGCTGACATGAAGCAATCGTTGCAGGAGCGTTTCTTTGGTCGCCTGAAAAAGTTTTAAATAGTCTTTTATCAGGTGGCAACAAGGTGCGCGCTTGTAACGGTTGGGTCATGCCGGTGCTCAAGTACTCCTTTGGCATACTTAAGTGGACTCAGACTGAACTGGATGCCCTGGACCGGCGGGTCCGTACACTCTTGACGGCATACCGTATGCATCACCCACGTTCGTCTGTGATGAGACTGTATATCCCGCGGAAATGTGGAGGCCGAGGCTTTCTGAATGCCAAGGCCCTTCATAACCGCGAGGTATGCAACCTCAGAGAATACTTTCTTCAGGCAGACGTAGGTATGCATCGGGATGTAGTTGCTGTAGACATCGGACTCACCCCGCTCAGTTTGGCTAAAGAGAACTGGCGCAAGCCTGTAGTACTTAGCACTAACGATCGCAGGGATGTATGGCAGAGCAAGGAGCTTCACGGTAGGTTCTACAAGGCTCTATATGGAGCTGATGTAGACCTGTTAGCCTCCGTGAACTGGCTACGTTTCGGTGACCTCTTTGGGGAAACCGAAGGGTTTGTCTGTGCTATTGCGGACGAAGTTATCAAGACGAATAACTACCGGAGATATATCTTGAGGGATGGTACGGTTGACATTTGTCGGGCGTGCCACCTACCTGGTGAGTCCCTCAGGCATATAGTTTCCGGTTGTTCTCGTCTTGCTAACGGCGAGTACTTACACAGACATAACCAAGTAGCCAGGATTATTCACCAGCAACTTGCTCTGAAATACAAACTTGTAGATGTTGAAGTACAGGTATATAGCAGAATCAGTTCTCGAAAATGGTCATGTCACGTTGTACTGGGATCGAACTATCATCACAGACAGGACTGTTGTGGCCAACAAACCTGACATTGTGGTGATAGATCGATCAGAGCGCCGCGCATTGATTATCGATGTCACCATTCCGCATGACGGCAATCTCGCGAAAGCTGAAAAAGATAAGCAAATTAAATATCTCGATTTGGCTCGCGAGGTTGTCGACATGTGGGATGTTGATTCGGCAATCATTGTGCCGATAGTCATATCTGTCAATGGTCTAATAGCCAAGAGCCTCGATCACCATCTAAAGAGGCTCGCGTTGGGTGCTTGGATCAAGGGTTTGATGCAGAAGGCAGTGCTATTAGATACAGCACGCATTGTGAGGAGGTTCCTATCTCTGGAATCCTAACCACCGGCAGCTTGGACCCTGTTTCCGATGCCGGTGGGGTACCATATATTTTATATTTTTAAATGTATTTTTATAGATATATGTATATTTAAAAATGAAAAATATATCGAAAATATTTAAATAAAGAGAATAATAATAAATATTCTATCACATACACACAACACCATCTAGCCTAAACTAAGCAGAGCTTGTACTATGGGTACTAGATAATGGATAAACAGACATATATACATTTTTTTTTGTAAATACATACATATTATACATAGAAACATCCAGACCAAGACAAACATCCATGTTCATGCACACAAATGTTTGACTTGTGCGGGAATCGAACCCGCGACCTCAGGCGTAGCAGTTGGTTACACTAACGACTACGCCATCGAGGCCGACATAGTAACTTATGGAGGTATTGACTTCTAAAGAAAACATGTATTTTGTGAGATGACACATTAATTAATTAGTCATGCGACATTAAGTTGATTAGTGCTATACCCACGACCTTTACTGTCAGGTGTGAATGTAATATTTGTGCAAGTTTCTTTAGGAGTTTTTATATCACTAAGGTGCCAGTCATATGGCCTGTCTGATGGTCAGCTGTTACCGTAATCTAGAGGGGCTTGTAATATCATAATTATAATATACTGGATTCTGTCAGCGGCTTCGTAGGTTAGGTTTGTAACAACTTTTTTCTGGATGAAAGGTACTCTATGACCTATTCTGAACCCCCGATAACGTGTATGCAAATCTTTATGTTGATCGGTCGCAAAGCGTAACAATCAAACAAACTCACATTCACATTTATAATATTAGTAAGGATGGTTAAAGTATAATTACTAAATCTCTGTATTCGAATATCACAACTGTAAACAAATATAATTCGAATGGTATACTATTCCAAATTCAAATACAGTTGTGAACACGGTACTTACTTTGCTACTACTACGAGTATAGTTAAGGGCATATTAATATTTATTAATTATTAATAAACTTTATTAATAATTAAATGTAACTGTTAAGAAGAATAAGAACAAAGACGGAGGGTACGTTCTTATGTTTAGGTCATAGGTACATTCGGATATAATTCGAAAACAATAATTGTTCTCATTGATAGTTTCATCCACAAGTTGTCGATTGTGTAAAAACCTGCTTTAAGAAAATTATGCTTCAATGAGAGCAATTTATGGACAGGGATATCATTCTACAATCTAAGCGACCGTGGCATGATTTCTTGATTTGATTTTACTAAGGACATTTGCATATCAATTATTTATTTGGAATGCAAAGTAAGTAGGAGTTAATTAGAATCAAGCCACGAGGTCCTTATAGTAAGCTGTTCAGCTTTCCTTATTCATAAGAAAAACGAGGAGTAATTATTTAGTTAATAACATGACAACATGTTGAATTAGTTGAGTTGTACCTAATACTGTTGCTGGCTGGGGTCTAACTACGACATATAGAACCCACGAGCTCAGTACAGCTTAGTGCAGCATTCGACTCTACAACACTTGGCGTTGTGACAGTAGCGACAACTTCACCTTCACTACTCGGATGACGTAGTCGTTTACGTGGTTGCCACGATACTGCTACTATGGCACTTGCCGTAAAATCGCTGTTATCTTTTTCCCGTGTGGGATCAAACACATGGAAAGTTGTGGGTTTGAATGTCACACGGGGCAAAAATTGTGTGATCTGCAAATTATTTTTCCGAGTTTCGGTGTTCTTTGTGCCTGTTATTTGAATGTTTGTAAACCTTCGCGACACTGAAATTAGTACTAATAAGGCAGATGTTTTAAAAAAAATATATAAAGCTAAAAATGTACGTTCTGCAGCCTAGTAATTTTTTTTTATTTTTTACCTCTATGTTGGCAACCAAGCATACCTGTACTGCATCTGTAAGTGGTACTGGTAAGTGGTCACCGTAGCTTATCGATGCCTGCAATACCAGAGGCATCACTTGCGCGTTGCCGACCTTGTAAAAACCTTTTAACGCCCTTTTTGAAGAATATGTTTCTGGTATTCTATGTTTCCGTTGTTTGAATGTTTGTAAAGGCCTCCAGGCAATACAGGAAATATTCCCAGTGCGAGAATTGCCTTTAAAAGAAACCTTAAGCTAGGGGCTTAAGTTTTCTTCGCCATCTGTGCAGTCAAGATTTAACACCCAGATATCCAGCATGTAAGTCACACGCATGTCAGCCGAATGCTGCTTCCTTCGTTCAGCCTTATCCGTGTAGGGAATAAACACCTGATCCTCCTGAGGGTAAACGTTTATTATAGCCTGCAGACCCTTGCAATACGTGCGTTGTCTTAGTCAAAAATAGTCAATTCATATAGAACAGAATTATTGCAATACGTTTTAATTACAACATTCCATGAATGACTGTTATTTTCCTATAACTTACAGTAGGTATTTCTTTATACATATTACAATAACACAGGAAAATGTGATAGTTACCTACGTAGGTACAATCAATGCAACAAACAGAGTACTGCAGTACACTGGTGGACATTGGTCTCTTACATTTTACGAGTCATTGATCATATAATTATATTTAGATTTAATTGTAATAATTAAAATAAGGATAATTATTATAAAATTGGCCGTAGCGGATGATTGTTGATAGATGTGTATGTGTATTTGTTTTTACATTTTGCAAACATGATACATCACGGTATCCTTACTTAATATTATAAATTCAAATGTGAAGTTGTTTGTTCTTTGTACGATTGCATGCCTTAACTACTTGATTGATCATCATAAAATTTCGCGGTATAGAAAATGACATAAAGAACCTTTCATCTAGAAAATAAGAACTATTTCTTAGTGTAGTTGCGGACAAAAGCTAGTCATATAATGTACCGTCTAGATTTTAAGTGATTATGTGACTTCACTGGTTCCAAGGTCTTGGTTTTAGAAGGTACTCTAGTACCCCAATTAACCAAGACATATCTCGTGACGTGACCCTAAAGTAGTGACATCTCATCGCAAATGTACAGTTAAGAAGTTAAGCGTTCGATTACGCGCACCTGATCACGTGACCCAAATTATATCGTTGCTACTCTCTCCTTAATTACTCTGGAAGCTCTAACATTTTACACAACACAAGGTTGGTTGGTTGCTAACTTCTGTAGTGCTACATAAGGCTACGTCTGGAGGTAGTTCATTTTAGCGAAATTTCACGTTTAAACAAAAATCCACTGTCCTTAAGGTTTTACCTTCTAGTTATACACTGTCATAGAACTCATTTGAATACCATGTAACGCTGTATCACAAAGATAGCCAAAGGAATAGACTAAGCACCAATTTATGTCTGAAACTTTATACAGGTTGTTCGGTAATTAATGGATAGTAGAACAGAGGAGCGTTCAGAAAAAAAATTTAAATAAAGAATATATATTAAAAAGTGCAATAGCTAGTCATACTTTTGATTGTCTATCTATTAGCATAATTAGTGTTTAATAATAAAACAAAAAATCAATGGATTTCATTCATTTATGTTTTGTCGTAGTGTACAAGAAAGTTAAAAATGGTAATTAAAGAAAATCATATCTCAGGTAGTAGTTAGGATAGATTATGATTCATATTATTTTTTTTCTGACCGGCCATCAGTTCTACTTTAAGACATATCAAGGTTATTTATTAATTACCGGACATTCTGTATATTCCAAATATTTAAAAATAATAATAAAGTATTATTTATATTATGTATTTGAAAGTATTAAAGTCATACATTTTAAAACCCATTCAGTATATTTAAGCTATGATGTATACGACAGTTTGTATTAAAATTTGTTTTATTTCCCTTTCAGACTGATGAGAACAGCTTCCTGCTTCGCTTGAGGATCCTAGGGGCATTCTCATTGGCAAAGAAGGACATATTTGGTGCTAGGTAAGTCAATGTCAACAATAGGATTAACAATGTGCACAACAAGGTTGTTCGCAATACAAGGTTAAATTAAAAGAACTAGTAACCTTTTACCCTTGTCCTCTTTACATTATATATGTATATCAATATTCGTTCTATAAATTTTAATGCTCAGTACTTAAAAATTATTGTTTACAAAATTGCATGCGTTCTGAACGCGGCGTACTAGCGTGATGTCATCGCGACAGTCGCGAAAGTTTTAAAAAGATTATTTCTTTTTCTTTTTAAAAAAAGATAACTCTCACACTAGGAAAAATTCCTGTGCCGCGGGGATCTTCAAAAATATTTAAATAACAGACACAAAGAACATCCAGATTTGGTACAACTATTTGTGACTCACATATTTTTGTCCCGTGTCCCCACACTAGGCGCGGTGACAGTGATGAGGTGACCTCTTAAGCCATACGTGCTGTTTTATTTTAATGGTCGTTTTATATTATATTGTTATATTATAAGAAAAATAGTAGTTTAGTACAAGTACCAAGTAAAGTCAAATCGTCATAGATCTATAGAAACCTAGTCAAATTAACTTTATTTGGAACGTTACACGAGCACACTAGCGGAAAATTTTTGACTAAACATAGCATAGAGGTGACTCTACACTTTTAAAAACATGGGCCTATTGCCGTAGGTAACATCTACTATTAAATGAATAAGTGATGACGTTAGCAATTATTGCCTTTCAGCCATCACTCGCGTCGGAATAATGACGATACTGATTCTACAGTAAAAGTATACTTGAACAATACAATTATTGTCAATCAATTAGTTATTTATTACTTTTGTTACTATCGCGTACTTAAAATACCTACTATTGATTTTATACCAGCAAGTATACTTACGACAAGTATAAGCTTTTATCGTAGCCTAAAGGCGCTTGTCACACTGATCTTTGTTGTTCCTTACGCGTTAACAATGTTAGGCATTATAGTAGCCTTGCCACACCAGGTGTATTTTCCTTCTTTTTTTTACGTGAGGGAATACATTGATGCGTACCCCTCCGCGGGGGCGGGCGAAGGGACTCACCGGGGTAAATAAAGATGTTGAAATGAAAATGGACCTCTCGGAATACCGACTAAACCTACCACGATGTTCCTCGACAAAACCGCTATCGACGGGGCCGCGCGAATCACTTTCGCATGCGGTCGCGACCCCGCCGAGGTTTCGGCCCGCCGCGCCGTATGAAACGGCAGGCCACTACACGATAAGACCTACCCAAAATAGGCACTTCTCACTTTAAACCCTACTGTCCCCTCTGGTGGGGAGACGGACTCGACACAGAAGCGCGCGTGGTAACACGCACGTCGCTTCTTGGACCGGGTGCTGAACGGATGGCGGGCAGGCCCACAAAGCCCACTATCCCCAGGTCAAATCTCAGGGTGGCTGGAGGTCGTCTCGCGCCTTCCGGCGCCCGGCTCTGCGGTTGGGGAAAGGGTTTAAGCGCTCTCTCTCCCGCTCCGCCGCCTCCTTGATGGAAATCACTTACAGAAGGAGGCGACGGCGTTCCACGACCTCTCACTCCGGACCATAGATTGAACAACGGCCGGGAGCGAGAGGGCAACCATTCCGACTGCCGCGATCAACTCACGGCGTTGCGATGCCCAGGTGGGGCAATCCGCCAAAGTGTGCAGCGCCGTGTCCACAACAACATCGCGGCAGTCGCCGTAGTGATGGCATCCGGGCGTCTCCTGCCTCTCGGGCGTCTATGCGACACAGGAACTTGCCAAAGGAACCGTGGCCAGTCATTACCTGTGTCAGCCGGAAGGTGAGGGCGCCATGCCGCCTCTCCAGCCACTCCCCGAACACGGGACTTACCGCCACGATCGTGGCGTGCCCGTGCCACACCAGGTGTTGCCTCAAGTGTTAACGCAAATATCTTTATATTTCCTATTTGTCTATAGTAATTTTATTAAGAGGAAAGATTAGATTTCTTTTTTAAGGATTTTATTAAAAACCTACATAACCGATTTTAAAAATTATTTAATCTTTGAAAAGCTATATTCATATGGTACATTTTATTTAAAAAAGAAGTATTTTTGTTAATATATATGTATACAAAGCATAGCATCATTATCCACATCCTGACTTGCCTACTGCTGGATATAGGCCTATCTTTTGTGCGTATCACCACGTCCCTGTGTCAATGTGTCAATTATCCAGTCGTGGCCCATAATAGGAACAATTCCGTCCGCACATCTCTCCAACGACATTTCTTTTTCCTGTCCTTGGGCACCATTCGGTCACGGTCATGACCTGTTGTCACTATGTCTTGCCAAGTTTCTTATTAAACACTGTTTATGTACAAGCATATCATCTGGCTGAATATTCTCGGTTGGGCAATCTGCCCATATTAAACCTACATACCGTCATCTATGTTCAAGTTTCCTCGGTTGGTAAGTAGCATGTTAAGCCGTTGGTCCTGTTTCTGATTTGTTTCTCCAGTCGTGTCGCATTGCCGTCCCATTGAATTATGAGAGTTAGGAAATAGAGAGTGCACTTGTGTTTGCCTACACAAACGCGCATGTCTGCCATGTTGGTTGATAAAAATAATTAAAAATGCTAGATGTTAATTTTGCGTTAGCTCTGTTTAGTTCTCGTTCAGATCGAGCTTCAGATCCTCAGCTGGCACAGAGAAATTATACAAACGTGATGATTTTATACCTCTCTCATTATCGGAGTTTAGCATTGCCAAAAACTTCCGCAACTAGAACAACAAAGCGATCAACAAGAAGTATAAAACAACAAAGATATTTTTTTATTCGGCGCACGGTTAATCTATTTATGATTCGGGACGTGATCGACGGTTTTCTACCGCGTTCGCGTATAATATTCTGCTTACAATATTTGTATTCAGTGCATCGAGTGCAAGTGTACTGAACGCGCTCGGTGCGACTGTACTTATTCGTGCGCGTGCGCAGCCTTGCCATGGTAAATTGCAGCGTTTAATGCTGGAACGGGTTTTAGTATGGCGGTCTTACTATTTACGGCTTACCGGTTTATTTATTTTTGGGTGACAGTTCAATATAATGTTTAATAACGTGATAATAGTTGTATTACTTAGTTATACTTTTCCATATTACACGGTGTAATCTTAATTAATAAGACGATTATAACTATATTATCAGTAGGTACGTTTAATTGTTCAAATGAAGCGTTGATGTTTGTGGTATGAATAGAGTTTTACAATAAATCAAGACTACATTGTCTCGGGTCTCGGTGTCACAGCGGTAGTAGTTGCGACTGCTGTGCATGAGGTTTTGGGTTCGATATCTGGGTCGGGCAGTGTTGCAGCAGCTCGGTAGACGGCAATTGTAGACTGTTCTCCTATTACTTGCGATCTAAAATCTTTGCCGCCGAAATATCTATAATGGATGTAATCTAATAGGTAGTAAGA
Source organism: Catocala nupta (assembly GCA_963675205.1). Lineage (NCBI taxonomy): Eukaryota > Metazoa > Arthropoda > Insecta > Lepidoptera > Erebidae > Catocala > Catocala nupta. Next base: position 22,657,342 of record OY776096.1, on the reverse strand, counting down.
GATAAGCAAAGGTAATAAACCTTCGTCTATCTTTTCAAAGATACAGGCGTGAGATAAGGTTGCCACCTTTATTTTTAACGAATAGAGTACATTTACTATAGGAGGTAAATAAAATAAAGTATAAGATCTGAAAATAAAGCATTATCTTTTAATCTGCTTTTCTGTTACCTACCATATTTTTGTTGATGCTAGTAACACACAAATATTTATTATCAAGGAACGTATTAACCGGATCATTACAATTTGACTATATTTAGATAGATAAACAAATCGAATCTCTATAGCGTTGCTTTAAGTAAACAATGGAATAAAACCTGTAAAATTTTACATAGGTAAAATAAAGTATTTGCACGTACTTTGTTTTCCTAATCTATACTTAATATTATAAAGCTGAAGAGTTTGTTTGTTTGTTTGCTTGCACGCGCTAATTAAACATTAACTAAAAATTATTTCAGTGTTGGCTAGCCTTTTTATCGAGGAAGGCTATAGCCTTCCTCGATAAATAGGCTTCATAACATCACGCTATATCCCACGGGAGTGGCACAGTAATCATAAACGCGAGTCAAACAGCGTGCACATCTAGTAAAGTATAAAGTACGTTTACCTAAAATAACGTACAATACTTTGTTGTCAAGTACGGTTGGCACCCTTAGCGTGAGACTAAGTAGAAGTACCTATGTTTGACGTTTATAATGTATATATCGCCGATGAAGAGTCAATAAATAATAACTGCAAAAATGCAACTTTTCAGGAGTCGGAAAAAACCTTTCAAGGCCATTTTTTATAGTATATTTTATTTATATATATTATATTTATTTATTATTATTATTTTTATTATATTTTTTTTTGTGGACGCGCTTGGGCTTATATATTATCTATTGCCATCATAAATGACGTAACAACGCTTAGTATATATTGCAATAACTATTTACCTTGCAAAATTAATAATAAACGGACCCAAGATCTTTGTCAGCATGTTTATTACTTTATTTCAATAAAACAAAAATGGCCCAAATGTCAGTTATTATATATTGACTCTCCATCGGCGATATGTATTATTACACCATTTGCCTAACTGTGATGAAATTTTAGTGAGTTGCAGTTGTGCAGGACTGCACTAATGGTGTCGTGGTTTAAGTGCTCGCCTCGCTAATGTCATTGCGCCGAGTGTTGTGGGTTCGAATCGGACAAAACTTTGTGTGATCTACAAATGGTTCCGAGTCTGGGTGTTCATTGTATCCGTTGTTTGAATGTTTGTAAAGTGCCCTGCGACTCAGGAATTATACCTATACTCCATTTGGTTAGATACTTAACTAAAGGTAAACAATCTTGATGTCTTTTTATCTAAAAACTCAGTTTAAAAATAAAATGCTGCTAAAGATCAATGTAAATAAAACAATAACGATTACTAAATCAATTGAACCGTTAGTTTAAGCAGTGGTTTATTTGTTTAATATGTGTTTGTGTAAAAAGTCACATCAATATTGTTTACCTTTAGTTAAGTACCTAAGCAATGGACTATAGTGCGGGAGTTGTCTTTTTAAAAAAGAAAAGACGAAATGGCCTGTGAAGGATAGAATCCTTCACCGACAAAACTGCTTGATCAAGGATGCCGGACATAGCTAAGAAGTGATTAATAGAACTATTTGAAGATGCATAATATATCGCTAATAAACACAATGACGTCATTATACACTATTTCCTTATAAATAATTTGTTAATAATATTTTATAGCATTAGAAAACCTTATTCACCTTCCTTATGCTCTGTCAAATTATTACTGATAATCCTGACTACTATTATATAGGTGAATGTTTGTTTGTTATGCTTTCACGCCTTAACTACTCGACCGATCGTCATGATATTTCGCATATACTTTGTCAGGGGTGCAGAAGTGCTCATTGGGTAGCTTTCATCCTAAAACCAAGTACTGTTACGAACATAACGGAACCTACATTTACGCAAACGAAATCTAATTTTTTATATAATCAAAATGGCAAACAAATAGCAGCATAAATCAGTCGTGTTAAGTTAAGATAGATCTGCTGTATTATGAACGGTTGGTTTTCTTCTAGGAACCCAGAAGAAAATCAACATTTTTTAATTGTTTCTTTATTCTTTAAAAAAGACTACGCATTAGTAGATCCTCTGTCGCGAGGGACTTGCGATTTTACAAACATTCAAACAGCGGACACAGAGAACATCCAGACTCGGAACAACCATTTGTGGATCACACAAATTTTTGTCTCGTGTGGGATTCGAACCCACAACACTCGGCACAGTGGGCGTAGCGAGGCAGACGCTTAAACCACTACATCATACGTGCAGTCATTTTAAACGAGATGGGTGTAAAAACCCAAGATACAACACCTCGTCGTCCTCATGTGACGTTTTTTATTTCCGTCAGCTTTTTGTAATGGTTTGGTGGATATCCCCTGACCTTATGACCTTGTAACCCCTATATCTCGGAGGTCTTTTGACCCACAGGGCCCATATTTAAACTCGACCGAGGACCAACTTCACACCAAGTTACACGTCAATCGGTCCAGTGCTTCCGGAGCTATGCCTGTTACTAACAGACAGACAATGTGTCTGTGTGACCCACATAGTGTTTTCATTAACCTCTTCGAAGAAGACTCAGAGGTTAATAACCCTAGAATTTGTTTTTGACAACTAACTTGGAGTGGGCACTAAACGATATTGAAGTGGCTTGTCTGCTCTATACCCCTCTTGTATATGCTAGTGACTTTTGACACGATGATCTTAACTTTAGTTTTCTTGTTTTGGTATTTATGCTGTTTTCCTATTGTTAACCTCTAAGTCTTCTTCGAAGAGTTTAATGAAAACACTATGTGGATCTGTGTCTGTCTGTTAGTGACCGGCATAACTCCGGAACCACTGGACCGATTGAAGTGTAACTTGGTGTAAAGACACCTTGGGGTCATACCTTGGTCGAGTTTGAACATGGCCCATGTGGGTCAAAAGACCCCTGAGATATAGGGATCATTTCTTTGCAGTAATTTTACATTTAAAACGAAGAGGTTGAATCCTGGGTATTTACACCAATCTCGTTATTTTTAAATATTAATTACTAGCTTTTGCTCACGGCTTCGCTCGCGTAAAAGTTGGTTACGTTATGTTTGTAGCAGTACTATTTTCAATAAAATATAGCCTTTGTTACTCGAAGATGACTAAGCTTTCTATAGATTAATTTTTTTTAATCGGTTGCGTAATTTTTGACTTAAGCCCTTACAAACAAACAAAAATCTAACCTGACCCGCGCAACTTCGTCTGCTTCACACAAGATAAGAGAATTTTCAACATTTTCCCCGTTTTTGCAACATTTTTCATTGCTGCCCCGCTCCTATTGGTCGTAGCGTGATGTTATATAGCCTATAGCCTTCCTCGATAAATGGGCTATCCAAAACTAAAATAATTTTTCAATTCGAACCAGTAGTTCTTGAGATTAGCGTGTTCAACCAAACAAACAAACAAACTCTTCGGCTTTATAATATTAATATAGATTAAAATACTATTTCATGTTTTATTAAGCTATTAACATTATTCATTATTTACATTAGCAAAGCAACAATCGTAATTTATAACTTATCTAATATTAACAAACCTAACTACTTATAAATAAAACATAATGAACATTCCTCTTTATAATATTTATAGATATAGATAGTATAGATGTTTGTACATGCATAGCATGTTATGACGTCATTAAACTATTTTCCTCCTTTTTTCCTCGTACCAATTATAATTAATTTTGATATTAATCTTCGCATTGGACTGCCTTTGTATCGTAGCTATAGTGAACCTACTGTGCTCGAGGTCTCGGCTTTGATTGCCGGCTTAGGCAAATTTTATAGATTCAAGAGATTCTTAGTATAATAATAATAATATTCTACTATATACACACAACACCATCTAGTCCAAACTAAGCAGAGCTTGTACTATGGGTAATAGACTATGGATAAACATACATATACACCTTTTTTTTTTGTAAAGGCGTATGCCTTATGTATATATTATACATAGAAACACCCAGACCAAGACAAACATCCATGTTCATGCACACAAATGTTTGACTTGTGCGGGAATCGAACCCGCGACCTCAGGCATGGTCGGTTATACTAACCACTACTCCATCGAGGCCGACGTATATATATAGTATATACCGGGTATAAGACCTACACCCGTGTAGATGTTAATACATATGCTCATTCTCTATAACGTGACGTTAACACTTTAGCTGGAAAATAGTGGATATTAATACCACTGCCTTCACCTTCGCGGATATATAAAATCAGCCCTGTATTAAACTGGCCCACTGCTGGGCACGGGCCTCTTCTTAGTGTGAGGAGGGTTAGGTCATAGTCCACCACGCAGGCCTAGTGTGGGTTGGCAGACTTCACATATCTTCGATAATATTATGAAGAACTCTCAGACATGCAGGTTTCCTCACGATGTTTTCCTTCGCCGTTAAAGCAAGCGATAATTAATAATAATAATAATAATATTCTATCACATACACACAACACCACCTAGCCCAAACTAAGCACAGTTTGTACTATGGGTACTAGACAATGGATAAACATACATATATTATTATACTTTTTTTTTTGTAAATACATGCATATTATACATAGAAACACCCAGACCAAAACAAACATCCATGTTCATGCACGCAAATGTTTGACTTGTGCGGGAATCGAACCCGCGACCTCAGGCGTGGCAGTCGGTTACACTAACCACTACGCCATTGAGGCCGACTGACTAACTATTTAATACTCATATAACTATGAAAAGTCAAAAATGTGCGCCTTGGGTTCGAACTCGAGACCTTTGTGTGGTACTCCAACGGTTTACCACTGGGCTATCGCTGCTACATGCTGCTATTCGGGGATATATGTAGGAGATTATGTGCGTATGTATTATCTTAACATTAAAATTAACTGTACCCAACCTTGACCACTCCATCACTAATCAGTCTATAACGGATAAATTGTTCTGATTGCTTGACATATAGGCATGTTTATGTGATTTTAGCGAAACGTCATATTTCATGTAGGGATGCCACTTCATAATACAATAGCGGTAAAAAAATTGTATTATTGTTACATAATATTGTCCTCTGTTTACGCGAATGTTATTCATTGAAATTAAACTACTATATACGGATTTTATCGCGTTGTTTATTTAACACTGTACCTATTACATAATTTGGAAAACTGTTACACTACTACTACTATAGAATTTTACTAATTTATAAGCTAATAAAATTATTAAAACTATTTATATTTAGGTTTACATTTTCCCCGAAGTTTCGGTTGCTTTCCAGCAGCCATGGTCACGGGGAGACTCCCCGTGACCATGGATCCCGACCCGTCCACCTACTGGACTTTAACACTGGTGGGGTAATTCACGATTGCCCCTCCATCCACTATGCTAGTGTGAACCGAAGTTATCGAGGTAATTGTGGCGTAGGTAAGGTCTTACGCTTTTGTTTTTAGATGATAATGAGATCTCAGATTCGATACATCATTTGGGCTATTCGGTAAGTGTTTTTGGAAAATTCTCTGTATAGCAATCGTCGGCTACATGATGCTATTTTTTATTTACGTTTTAATAAAATGTACTTTTAAAGTCCACGTTAATATGAGGTCCTTTTTTAGATACAAATTCAAATTAAACTTATTGCATAATATTGTCTTCTGTTTACGCGAATGTTATTCATTGAAATTAAACTACTATATACGGATTTTATCGCGTTGTTTATTTATCACTGTATTACAAAATTTTGAAAATATTACTCTACTACTACTATTGATTTTATTTGACTAATTTATAAGCTAATAAAATTATTTAAACTATTAAATCTATTTATTTTTGGTTTACACTTTCCCCGACGTTTCGGGTGCTTTTCAGCAGCCATGGTCACGGCCATGCTGCTACTAAGACTGCCCTAATACAAAATCTCATCACATAAAAACAGTTTGTTAAACTGGAAATTGATCTCGGGACTTTGCCTCCCTTTGTGTGTTCTACCGCTTATACAACGTTATTCTTACTTAGTACGAAACCTAAAAATAGAGTGTTCAGAATCAGCAATAGAATCGATTACAATAGTTTTTAAACCATGTTATATTTTATCCCTAATGTCTATCAAAATTTGTTAAAATAGGACACAATATTTAATAGGCAAGAAACGGCCGGCCGGCGGCAGCCAGTAGGCATTTATCGAACAAGCCACAATACATAGTTAAATACTTAGATCATTCATAGTTTGGGAATTCCCCTTTCGGTGTGCACCCTGCACCGCTACCCGCACCCCCGTCTCATCCTGCGGGACGTCCCGCCCGCGCCCGCAGCCCCTGCAGCCCCCGCCCTGGGCAGTGAGCGGTCATTGGCGCATTGGGTGACAATATTTCCGCGAGGACAACGGTTCAATTATATCAGCTGATAGCTTAGTCAGGTTTTATTATTTCTGATTGTTTTTTAGTTTTACCTATTGATTGTTCTTATAATAATATGTTTGGGGTGTTTCGGCTTTTGTACCATGTAAGAATAACGTTGTATAATGGATTGTGTTCTGACGAGTTGTTTGAGATGATGCCCTCAGCTACTTTTTATCATCGCACCGCTCGCTATCGGCAGGGATGTCATTATCACACATTACAACCTAATTGGTATGCCGCACCAAACGGTTCCAAAGGAATTTTCTCCCGCGGACGCTCAGGTTGTGGAATGAAGTCCCTGCCCAGGTTTTCCCACAAGACTACAGTATGGGGTTCTTCAAAAAGGGCGTTAAAAGGTTTTTACAAGGTCGGCAACGCGCAAGTGATGCCTCTGGTATTGCAGGCGTCGATAGGCTACGGTAACCATTTACCATCTGGTGGGCCGTATCCTTGTTTGCCACATTAGTAGTATAAAAAAAGAAAACATATCTGGCTACAAATCACGGGATCGACGCGTTGCTATGTTACGTTTATGATTAGATTTTCTATCATAATATTACTTGGCAACCCTACACTCATGTGCTAATTTGAAAAGTGAATGAAGCCACCGCCTCACTGCCTTATTTGTGTTCAATAAATATTTGAATTATCTCTATACGGTTGTTCCGTGTTTGGGTTCTTAATAGATTGCTTATATGTCGTATCATAAGGAAACTACGAAATCCTGACGAATATTGTAAATACGGCAGTAACTCTATCCGCTTATTAAGTTTTCACGGCTAAACTGATTTTAATGCAATTTAGTATGCCTAATTAAATCTAATTAATACAGTATACGTAATGTGTTGAGTTGAAACGTTAATACACTGTCGTAATATAAATAGGTTTACAAAAAACTTTGGTTAATAACGAAACGTTTTTTTGAATGTTTTATGTCGCCCGCGAAACAGGAATTATGACTAGTGCGGGAATGGTTCTTTTAATTATGAAAATGAAAAATGATGATGTAAATTAATCACCTAATAATTTTATGTATTAATTATATAGATAGCCCAATAAGAGATCGTGGGACTGCCACAAAGACGTCTCGAGGTCGAACATAACTATCATAAGGCACGTACCTCTGACTTTTTAACGTTATGTGCGTACCTATTCAATATTTAATTATCGCTCATTTGAACGGTAAAGGAAAACATCTTGAGGTAACCTGTATGTCAGACTGGTCTATATAATGTTCTCGAAAATGTGTAAAGTTTGGCACTGGGCCAGCGTGGTGAATTACGGCCTTATCCTTCTCACACTGAGAAGAGGCCCGTGCCCACCAGTGGGATAGTTTTACCTATATACAAGGCTGATATTGTATTATTATTTATTTACTTAATTAGAACGGCCACAGGCCACTTTTACTAATTAAAGATGCAACTGACATAGTAACTATTCACAATAATCCTTACACACCGACAATATCTTCTGCCATTCATCCGCCATACACCGAACCCATCGCCATCTCGACCTTATAATTAATCATCTATATAAAAAACATTTCGATCTGTTGCTCAGTGTTTATTATCAATTTTGCATCTCATCGTCAACGTCATCGTTATATATTGAGGATTGTAAATTAAGCGATTGAATATCTTATTGGTCGTCAGAAAATTAATCACGTGCTACGTATATTATTTAGTTATATATTATCTTTAGTGTTTGACCTAATTTAGTCAATAGAAGTCAAACATCTATAAAGTTCTAATTATCCGCAGGAAAAGTCATGGATAATACATATATTATAAATTAGGCAGGTAAGCAGTAGTTTCACCCACAGCGCTCCTGAAATTTGTAGTGTTAACGAAGCCTGATATTAGATAGCCTAATTATAACCTTCCTCATTATAAAGGTTATAAAATGCAAAACATCAATCGTTTTGCTTCGTGAGTTTAAAAATTAGTACTTGAGTTGATGTTTTTGTCCACTTTCATATCAATCTATGAAATAGTATGTAGTAAAGCAATTTTCACCACACATAATCACAGAATGATTGGGGGATTTAACTTCTTCTATATAATTATATTAAAAGGTCACGCCCCTTACCCTTCAAAATCGCTGCGCAGGCGCCGACCATTTTACAAATGGCGCTCATATGTGCCTCACGGCAGGTGACGAGAATTCTATACAAGTGATTGAATATCCTCAGATTGTCCGAGTGATGCAAAGCGAGCCTTGATTGTCAATTGTCACCAAATTGATGGACGGCCACAGCGGCTGAGATCTGTGCGTGACTCATCACTTTTATTAATAATGTATTATTATTTAAATAGGTATGAATATGGACATGTTCTCCGTCATGGCTTACGTCTACACGTATTTGCGCTTTGTCTTGATTCGACAATTGGTCGTCTAACTCCAGATGTATGAACGGAAAATATAATTTTGGTATTTTTCATATCTCTGGAGATAAAAAATAGTTTTTTCGTTTGGGTTAGAGGTAGGCTGTAGAAAATCTATACATTAATACGTGAAGTGAAAATTTTGTATACACTTTTAAGCATAGTGCACACAAAGGGTTGTGGATGGATTTAATGTTTGTGAAGTTCACCGAGACGTAGGAATTATTTCTAGTGTGGCATTCTCACACCGTACAACCTAATTTGTGCCGCACCAAGCGGTTTCAAAGGAATTCTCTCTCGCGGACGCTCAGGTTGTGGAATGAAAACCTGGGCAGGGACTCAGGTTTTCCCACAAGACTACAGTATTGGGTTCTTCAAAAAGGGCGTTAAAAAGTTTTTACAAGTTCGGCAACGCGCAAGTGATGCCTCTGGTATTGCAGGCGTCGATAGGCTACGGTGACCAATTACCATCAGGTGGGCCGTAAGCTTGTTTGTCAGTTTAATAGAATTTTAAAAAAAAGATGTCTTTTCTTTTTCACATGTTTATTTAAAAAAAGGGAAGATTGTTAATATGCGCCTCACAATACCTCCCACATTCTGTGAAAATCATGTAAAATTCCTCTAACCCAGTAATGGTTGCAGCGAACGCGCAATAAATATGAAATAAACATCGGCACATACAGTTAAGTCGAGCCAAAAGCCTTCGGGCAACTTGAAAACGGATATCCGAGGCTACCAACTCTTACAAAGAGATTCAAAACTATTAATAGTTTCGAAAACTAACCAGAATTCGTTGTTTATATCAAAGTCGATCACAGCGATTGACTTTAATTATGGTATTTTATTGACAGCTTTTAATTAATTGCGCATAATTTATTTGCACTAAACAAATACATAACTATGATAATTAACAAAATGAATACAAAAAAATATTTCACTCGGGTAAAATTAGTTTACGTTAAAAATAATACGTTAAATTAAAAATAATACAGCTATGTTGCTCGGTCATAATATAGCCTTCTAATATGGAAAGATTTTTTTAAAATTGCTTTTGTAGTTTTGAATTAAATCCTTACAAACAAACAAAAAAATTCAAGGTAAGGATAGTAATGGATAAGGTTAAACAAAAGATAAAAAAAATCATTATAATTATAAAAGCGTTATTATATTCCTCCATGTCGCTGTCTATTGCTTATATTTGTTCCTTATATCATTAATTATATTTCCATTTAAATTGCCTGCCTGAGGTTGCGGGTTCGATTCCCGCACAAGTCAAACATTTATGTGCATGAACGTGGATGTTTGTCTTGGTCTGGGCGTTTCTACGTATAATATGTATGTAGGTATATACAAAAAGAAGTATATATGTATATTTATCCAATTATCTAGTACCCATAGTACAAGCTCTGCTTAATATGGGCTAGATAGTGTTGTGTGTATGTGCTAGAATATAATTAAAATCGGATGATAATAAAAAAATCTATTTAAAAAGGGAATCCGTTAATCTGGTTTCTTTTTCTAATTGTTATACATATAAGCAAAGATTTTTAATTATTTGACCCTAACCTAATCTATGTACCATGTATGAACAAATTTTACACTATTTCTATAATTTATATGTATATTATTTATATTACACAGTATACTTGTATCACCAAAAAATACATACGCTCACGCCTACATACAGGGTGTCCGGTGATTAATAGATAACTTTGAAATGTTTTATAGTAGAACTGATGGCCGTTCAGAAAAAAAATAATATAATCTATTCTAACATGATTGATATATATGATTTTATTTTAATTACTTTATTTAACTTTCTTGTACACTACTACCATAAATGAATGAATTCCATCGGTTTTTGTTGTTTTATTATTAAACACTAATTATGCTAATAGATAGACAGTCAAAAGTATGACTAGCTATTGCACTTTTTTAATATATATATTTTTCATATTTTTCTGTACGGCCATTAGTTCTAATATAAGACATTTCAAGGTTATCCATTAATTACCGGACATCCTGTATATCGTCGAAGACGACATTTAGAGCTGCTTTACACCCACATTTCGCCAGCTATGGTTTTATGTTTATTACGTGAATTGACTCCTCCTGAGCCTGTTGCCTTTCAGGAACAGTCCCAGACTGAGACTTTCTTGACAATACAACCCAATTCTTTTGGCCGATCCGGAAAATTTTGCTTTAGGCAGCACCGGCCGAGGAGGCAGTTTGTTTATTCTTTTCGTTGTTATGTTTTAAAACTAACATTGCCCGCACTATGAATTATTCCTGTATCGCGAGGGACTTTTTAAACATTCAAACAATGGACACAAAGTACATCCAGACGCAGAACGACTTTTTGTGGATCACTCAAATTTTTGTCCCGTGTGGATTCGAACCAGCGTAGTGGCAGTGGCGAGGCGACCACTTAAACCACTACGGCATCCGTGCTGCTGTTTCAATAATAATAAGGATAGTGGAATCCGAAGGAACACAACTTTCGGATTCCATCAACCTACGATCACTTCTTGTAACCGATACTTACAAGTACTTGGGTATGTCGCAGGCGTTAAGTATCAATGAGGCTGACATGAAGTAATCTTTGCAGGAGCGTTCCTTTGGTCGCCTGAAAGAAGTAGTCTTTTATCAGGTGGCAACAAGGTGTTGTAACGGTTGGGTCATGCCGGTTCTCATGTACTCCTTTGGCATACTTAAGTGGAGTCAGACTGAACTGCATGCCCTCGACCGGCGGGTCCGTACACTCTTCACGGCATACCGTATGCATCATTCACGTTCGTTCGTGATGAGATTGTATATCCCGCGGAAATATGGAGGCCGAGGCTTTCTGAATGCCAAGGCCTTTCATAACCGCGAGATGTACAACCTCAGAGAATACTTTCTCCAGGCAGACGTGGGTATACATCGGGATGTAGTTGCTGTGGATACCGGACTCACCCCGCTCAGTTTGGCTAAAGAGAACTGGCACAAGCCTGTAGTACTTAGCACTTACGATCGCAGGGATGTATGGCAGAGCAAGGAGCTTCACAGTAGGTTCTACAAGGCTCTATATGGAGCCGATGTAGACCTTTTAGCCTCCGCTAACTGGCTACGTTTCGCTGACCTATTTGGGGAAACCGAAGGTTTTGTCTGTGCTATTGCGGACGAAGTTATCAAGACGAATAACTATAGGAGATATATCTTGAGGGATGGTACGGTTGACATTTGTCGGGCGTGCCGCCTACCTGGTGAGTCCCTCAGGCATATAGTTTCCAGTTATTCTCGTCTTGCTAACGGCGAGTACTTACACAGACTTAACCAAGTAGCCAGGATTATTCACTAGCAACTTACTCTGAAATACAAACTTGTAGATGTTGAAGTGCCGTACTACGGGTATGTAGCTGAATCAGTTCTCGAAAATGGTCATGTCACGTTGTACTGGGATCGAACTATGTATCATCACAGACAGGACTGTTGTGGCCAATAAACCTGACATTGTGGTGATAGATCGATCAGAGCGCCGCGCAATGATTATCGATGTCACCATTCCGCATGACGGCAATCTCAGGAAAGCTGATAAAGATAAACAAATTAAATATCTCGATTTAGCTCGCGAGGTTGTCGACATGTGGGATGTAGATTCGGCAATCATTGCGCCGATAGTCATATCTGTCAATGGTCTAATAGCCAAGAGCCTCGATCACCATCTAAAGAGGCTCGCGTTAGGTGTTTAGATCAAGGGTTTGATGCAGAAGGCAGTGCTATTAGATACGGCACGTATTGTGAGGAGGTTCCTATCTCTGAAATCCTAATCACTCGCAGCTTGGACCCTGTTCCCGATGCCGGTGGGGTACCATATATTTTATATTTTAAATGTATTTTTATGTATGCATATTTAAAAATGAAAAATGTATTGTAAAGATTTAAATAAAGAGTATAATAATAATATCAGTCCTTTATTAAACTGTTCCACTGCTGGGTACGGCACTCTTCTCATTGTGAGAAGGATTAGGCCATAGTCCACCACGCTGGGCCAGTGCGGGTTGGCAGACTTCACATAACTTCGAGAACATTATGGGGAACTCTCAGACATGCAGGCTACCTCACGATGTTTTCCTTCACCATTAAAGCAAGCGATAATTAATTATTTAATACGCATATAACTTCGAAAAGTCAGAGATGCGCGCCTTGGGTTCAAACCCGAGACCTCTGCTTGGCAGTCCAATGGTTTCTCACTAGGCTATGGCTGCTAATCTATTTTGTAAAATGATTCATTATTTTGTAAAAATCTACTGCGACTATTATCCGAAGCAGTTGCTTTTAAATTAAAACCTATATTTCAACAACAATAGGTACATTGTTTTGCAATAGATTAGCACGTTGTACTGTTCGCTATCTTAGTAGCAATAATCAGATCTACCGACGAAATACTCGGAATTAATTTGGTCCGATGGAAGACGTGATAAATCACTCGCCTGATATCAGTCAGCGTGGCGTCGATTGGTGCCGGACAATACCGGCTCGAGCTGGTGCTGTGATGTCATATATCAAAATATTCGTACGGCAATTATTCGTGGTCCGTCGACCATATTTGTCTTTGTATATCTATCATAACTAGCGGTCGCCAAGTGGTCGAAAGTTGACCATAATTGATTTAAATTTTAAGTTTGATGATCGTTATTAAGGTTTTATTGTCTAGAACTATACTTACCCTATAATCACATTTCATTTAGTCACCTACTCCACATACATATGTTACTATAGTTACGAAGAATTCTACGACATCAACCGAACAATGCCGAAATACTACGAACGCGATTCGACTGCGTGTGTCAAATTCATGGTTGTGTGCGTGTAGTGTTTATACATTAATATAATATTTTAATGCATAATTCGCAACACCTTCTCCATATAAACTTTACTCTTAACTGTGCCAAATTTCATACTCTTCCGTCCGCGCAACTTTCGTAAAAAGGGGTACAAAGTTTTTGCTTCACGTATTAATATATAGATGCTGACATTTTATATGTATGAACTATGAATGCGCTTATATTACGAACTGTTAGACGAATATTACGCTATAGAATTACTGTATGGTGTAGGGATGGCAGTGGCGAGTGACACTGCGGCTATGTCGAGTGTTGTAGTCGAATACCACACGGAATAAAGATTTGAAAAATACAACAACGGACACAAATACCATTCTGATACAGAACAAGTTTGACTGCACTGATGACTTAGTGGTCTTAATGTTTGCCTCTTCACTGCTACTGTGTCGAGTGTTGTGGGTGGCAAAGCCCACGCGGTACTTAAAGAATTGTGTGATCCACAAACTGTTGTTTCGAATCTGGATGGTCTTTGTGTCCGTTGTTTGAATGTTTGTAAAGTCCCCCGCGATACAGCATACATTCCTAGTACGGTAGTTCTTGAAAACATATGTATGGGCGCGCTAATATCTGAAACTGCTAGTCAAATATTGCGCTATAGAAATTCAGGACTAGTATGACATCCGTGTGTTCACATTCGGATTCAGTCAAAAACCTGCATCAGCACTAGCGGTCAACCAAAAGCTGAACTGAATACCTTTTGCAACGATCGTAGCAAAACACAATTGTATCTTTTTCATTTACATTTAATACTGTTTTATCATTTTTGTTTTGTTGCGTCTTACTAAGTAATAAATTTTATAATATATTGGCGTTAGATAGACCGTTTATTGAGGAAGGTTAGGGGTACATAACATCGCGCTACAACTTTAAAGAGTGTAGCAATGCTCACGTTAAGTAACCATTAACGTCGTATTGCAGCTGAAACTGCGGCACACAGCCAATATACACTTCTACAGTTCTGGACATTTGCTTTTTTGACGCCATATTATCGTAGTTAGTACTGTGATCGAAATGATGCCGCCGAATTACCGCAGGTTTGTGCATCGAAATTGTAATTAATTATTAATTTAGATCGACAGTATAACATTTATAGCCTGCGCATTTGCTCGTGTGAACCTCAAGGGAAAACACAAAAATAAACATCCTATTTGTTAATCATGAACTTCATAGGTCGCATAGTTCTACAATTATAACATAGGTGACGCATAGCATCGCCTTAGCAGCAAAAACACAGTTCAATATTCGTGGACCATGAATACCTTTCTGCTTAGCTCGCAAAGCGTCATGGTTTGGCGAGGACGGAGGTTCAAGTTCTGATTCTTGAGTTGTATTTTCCCTCTATTATAATTTGCTTTGTTCTTTATCTAAATCTTAATGTACTGTGCTCTCTCTCTGGCAAGTTTCGTTCAAATCCGAAAAAAAATGCTAGCCTTTTTCTAATTGAATATTATCTAACTATTAGACGACACCTAACCTAAAACAATACATAATAGAGGTCAAATTACTTCAATAACAGAACACGTAATTAGGGACATATGTGTTCTTAAGTACTGTTTAGTTAGTAGCCTATGTAATGAGTAATTAAAGTGTTAATATAACAGAAATGCCCCTGGCACTCTTACGGGTTCCGGCGAGGGCGTTCAGTGAGAAATTATATAATTTGAACATTACATAAGCTCGCGTAAGCCTCACTCCGGTATATTGGTGTTTAAGCCGTCGCATATGGCCGCAATTTGAACAGATTAGATAATAGCATTGTATGTCGATATTGGTTTGATATATAAAGAGATAGCTGCATGTGCAATGCTTGTATACAATTTAGACGATAAAAGTTTTTGTGTAAGTAAGTGTGACGATTTGAAAAACTAAATTTATATTAAATTGGCGATTTAAAACAGCGGCCGTGAATTTCTTACAGGCACCTATTCATAGGCTCAACAAACTTAGATTTTTCAGGACTGTCGCGATTTGCAGGTACTGATACTTAATATAATATTAGACAACAAGTCTTAATCGCGTTGGTAGTTATTTAAAGGAATAAATACTTGTTTATTACCCGACGGTGCCTGTTTTTGTTCAACCCTTTGCTGTAACCTAACTAACTTAAACGTATCTTCAGTAACTTAGTAAACTCACTTATCTATGGATTTTGACGATGGATGAACGTCAAACCGCCGCAAAACGCCTAGTTTTAACTTTCCGTTCAAAAATTTTAAGAAACTTGTCCTGTAAAATCTTTTACTAATTTAGGTCATAAAGTGACACTTACTTTGTGGCCTAGATTAATAAAAGATTTTACTGAACAAGTCTTTTAAAATTTTTGAACTGAAAGTTTTTTAAAACTATGTATATACAGATACACCTATATCACCGTAGAGGTGTGTCCTACACCAACATTATGCTGGCTATGATTCTCTCCCACGTAATAGGGGACAACCCTATTTATTTATTTATTAAGGATCTCCAACAAGGAATATACACAAAATTGCACAGACAAATGAACTTTAGTTTTGTATAGTGTACTACTTTAGTTATAGGAGACTACAGCATGCACATACATATACCTAACAACAAAGCATAAAATAGAAAATTTTAAATTAATTAACTTAAATAAACTATACGTTAGAAATTAACTTAACAAAAGAAATAAATAATGTGAAACTTAATGTCTATAAGGAGTAAATAATATAATCTTCTATAATTTTATTTATTTTATATTTGCATAGGTACATATTACACTAATGACACAATAATTATAATATTTTACAATTAATATGGAGAAAAGTGGCAAACAACTTGCCTACTTACCTTTTTTACTTGTTCATTTTTTACAGTACTAAGTTCAAACTAGGTATAATATAATAATATTCTACCACATACACACAACACCATCTAGCCCAAACTAAGCAGAGTTTGTACTGTGGGTACTAGACAATGGATAATACGTTTTTTTTGTAAATACATACATATTATACATAGAAACACCCAGACCAAGACAAACATCCATGTTCATGCACACAAATGTTTGACAGGCGTGGCAGTCGGTTACACTAACCACTACGCCAGTGGAGATATCACCATGTTAAACCATTGCGCCGATTGTGTTATTAAAAGATAGTATTTAGCACACTTTTTAGGGTTTCATGCTTGAATAAGTAAAAGTAAGGCTTCATCGTATTGACTATGGGACGCTGTCGCCTAAAATGTAGTCTATTAACGATGTAGATGTATCAATAATGGAAAGGATTGTTTAAGCTATTGTTTTACGACTTGTTTAAGTGGTTGCTTCACAACTACTGCGTCGAATGTTGTGTGTATGATCACAGGAAAAAATGGTGTGATCTCAAAATGATTGCACCGTGTCTGGGTGATCTTTGTGTCCGTTGTTTGAATGTTTGTAAAATGCCCAGCGATATAGGAATTATTCCTAGTACGGGTGTCGACATTAACAGGAAAAAAATTTGCAACGTAATAAACAATTGAATCACTTTCCGATAATTAAGACTGCGCCGAACATAAGACGCGTTTGTGCTGAATGACAGATAATCAAATAGGCGGCGGCGCGCGGCCGCCATAGCAAAATTGTATTGTGGATTTGAAGTGGTTTTTTGATAAATATGTATGTTTATTGTCAACCAATAACTTAAATATTTGGTACAGACAAATTGTAATATAACTATTTATGTTTCGTTTAAGCTATAAAATGGGATAGATTTCTACTGTTATAATCTAAAAATCACTTAACACGAGCTTACGTTTTTGCATTTTTCGTGCATATTTACGTAATTTTGTAGGCGAAAATATTAATTATTTTATGTTTTTTAGACGGAGTAATTGTAAACACATTCATTGTTATGATAAATGTATATTTTATATTTGTATTAAACAAAAAGTGTTAATTAAATCAACTTAACTGTGACCGCCTGTTTTGGCACATTTCGCTCGGCGGCGCAGTCTTAAGACCAAAGGCATATTTGGTGCATCGGGCTTATAGTAAATGTTTGTTGTACAGTGCTATAGGGTTTTTCTGTCTTGAATTCTCAGTAGGCAGCATTCATTCTGGGAACGTGTCCAGTAAGCTATTACTTATTATTATATTATAAGGCTTAATGTGAGTGTAATATAACTCTGGCTACCTGTTCAGGGAGAGGTGTGAGACTATGTATGTATGTTTTTTTTTAATGCTACTAATGTAGCAAATAAGCATACCATCTGATGCAAAGTGGTCACCGTAACCTATGAACGCCTGCAATACCAGAGGCATCATAGCGCGTTGCCGATCCTTTAGGAAAGGAGGAAGAGAAAAAGGAAGCGGGAAAGGGAAAAGCGGGTGATGGGAATCCGGTAAACGTCCGGTATGTGTTCGTGCCTCGGTGGCGATAGCGAATAAAACCGCAATTCCAGGTCTTCGAATCCCGAGTCGAGCCAACAGATCAACCCACATTTCTCACTCAAAACCTCTTAACTTTTATAGAATTACACTTGTGCGCTATGATATGCAGATAGCCAATCTTTATTAAGATTGCCCCTCGGTAACGGACGTTATATTAGTCTTTTTTAGTCTCTTGCTCTCTAGCATTTTGTTATAAAAATACCTTTAAGTACTTTGCTTAACCGCAAATTCGAACTCAAGCTCCTTCGTAAATATAAGCGCAAACTAGGCAGTCCCAAGCGCAAAAGGCACTCAACAATAAGATACGTAAACAGTTCAAATAGTTTCAAATTCAAATTAAGGGATAATTAAATTAAACCTATAACGTCCAAATTGCTTGTTGAGGCGGTGTATGGAAGAAGTTTGCTTCCGTAAGTATAACATTCGAGGAAAGCAATTAAAAGTGTCTTAGTTGGATAAAGCGAGGGTAATTACCTTTTCCAATAATGTTCGGAGGTTTCTTTATCGACGCTGAAGTTTGTATGTGGAACATGGTTTCAAGATTTTCATATTTGTCGTTTTCCCCTCCATCTAGTTTCGTGATTCCTATATAAAATACAATGGTTATATTAAGAATTAATTTATATTTCGCGTATAAACTGTATGTTGTGTGTATTGATTTATTAATTGCTTTTATTTTTATTCATCTATATTAATTAAATTTTATTTAATTTGCCTTCAAAGTGTTCGGTTTTGGTGTGTGTAATTGCAATGCATTATTTTTATTGCTATTATTATTATTTGCATTGCAATTAAGTTCGCCGTAATTACATAATGGTTTTGATAATTTAAGACGAGATATTCTACTCCTAAATTTAACAATATTAATTAAACTATAGTGCATAACAGAGAGATGTAGAAATGTTAATTTATTGTGTATTTCCATAAAGTTTGAAATATGCACAACAATAAAATGAGCGATAGTATTTTTTTGCAGGAGTGACGTATGTTTTCAACTAGATCTTTTTTGTGATTTTATGTGACCTAATACATTTATCTTCTTTCTTTTATTTCTTTCTAAGTACATATGTATTTATATGATTACTTACAGAGACGCTAGGGTAGCATTTAACGGAAACTCTACTTACATGGAATAGACAACTCAACGAAAAGCACACTCCTTTCAGAATCAGAATCTTTATTTGTAAATAAACATCTGATTTTGTTTCACTATATTATTTTTATTACTACTTATATCTAAATAACATATCATTACAATTTTGAGATGCATTAATTACCAAACTTAAAAATATATTCTTTTTTAATTATTTTACATAACAGATAAAATAATAGTGTGCTGCAATGAGAATATCTAATCAAATATTATTCTATTCATTAAAACAATGTATGTAAATAAAATTATATGTTAGTAAGCGAAAGATCACAACCATACTACTTACTAAATGTTGTTTCGGTAGTCAATACACTTTCTGCAGTACATAGGTTTTCTGCAGCTTTTAAAGGAGGTCCTGCAGCTCTTTAAGGAGGTCCTGCGCTACTTGAGAATAGGACTCGTGGTGAATGATTATTTCCTTCTGGGCCGGTAAAGAGGCAAATGCTTACATTGCAAGGTTCCACACTCTATGATGAAGGTTTACCATAAACCGTGGTGCTAATATTGTTAATTATATTGCTAATATGCTACCATTGATATAGAGAAATCACGTGTCTGCACAGACAAAACAATTTCGCCATCAATATTGGCCGGTGCCAGTTCGTATCGTATCATGCTACGCTCTGCTCACGTACGTTAGATATGAACACTCCTATAGATAATGTATGCAATTATTATGTACCTACTCGTTGTGCCCCGCGGTTACTCCCGCATAAGATGGTATTTGATTATAGCACCGCCCTCGTGGCTGGTAGCGAAATGTTATATATCGCCTAAACTTTCGTAAATCTCAAGGCCATGCGACGCAAAAAATAATTGTAGTAGTTTCCAATATTACCGGGGTACAAACTCTTCGGCTTTATTTGTGTAAATGTATGTGATCTTATTTGCAGTTATGACTGGAGGATTAGCACTGGCTATGTGCGAGTATTTCGAAAATAAAACGACACCTCATTTAAATTTCGGTTTATGAATTAAGATTTCCGATTGAATAGCACCTCGATAAGTTGGTTAACTACACATATTGTTAGTTCATGATCAATTAACAATAAGTAATGCGTCCGAATAATGATGGATCATTTGAGCATTTGAAATAATTAGAATCTTTTATCAATCATCACAGATCGTTGATTAATATAGTGTGTGAAGTTATCGAAGCTTTAGGTAGAAAAAATAAAATTTACTAGAGGCAACGTAATGAGCGTTTATTCACGTACACACGGACAGTCAAGAGCGTAGAAAAAGCACAAGAGTTCGCTATAGTTTAGCACACACACTAGTAGAAGAAAGAAGGCGAAAGTTACAGAAAATAGTATTGCGAAAGATATAGAACAGAGATCGAACGTGGCCTATGCGCGAGCGACGGACAAACGTTTTATGATGGAAGGCGAATTCTCACTGAGCCGGCGCGGCCCGGTATCGTGGTTAAGTAGCTCGTCCTTCGGTCGCGCAAGGTCATGTGACGTCGCCGTCAGCTGAGCGGTCGCTCGCTACGAACATTTATATATATATAAAACCGTACAGTTTGTTCGGCTATAAAAAATAACAATGTTAATTTTGTACATAATAATATTTACGAGAACACATAATATAATAACACGCTACATCACCCCCCCCATGAGACCGTCCTACGGGCGATAATAATCTGGGAAATGAACCTTGCGCCCTGATCGCGTTCTTCGAACATCGTGTTCCTCGGCATTAGGGCCACTGGAAGTCTGTGGTAGTGATAGTGGTGTATTTTGTAACGTGTATGGTGTTTGCTTACAGTTATAAGTGTTTGAGTGTGTGTTCGTGTTTTGTGAGTCATGTAGTATGTAGGCTGGCTTAACTCGGTCTACGGATACTGTGACTGCTTTTCCATTTAACAGAATGGTTAGTACCTTTTCACTCTTCTTGAGTACTTCGTGGGGACCTGTGTACGCTGGTTTCAAGCAACCACGGTTTATCTCCTCTCTAATAAAGACGTGCGATGCTGTGGCAAGGTCTTTAAAAATGAAGACAGTCCGACTTCCGTGACGGGATGCTGGTGACGGCTGGATTCGACTGGCGAAATTTCTCAAACGTGCTAAATAATCCGTCACATCACTAAAGTCGTCAGCCTGTGGGTGGAAGAACTCACCGGGCAATCTCAGTGTCTCGCCGTATACGAGTTCAGCTGAAGATGCGCGAATGTCTTCCTTGTAGGCACTGCGTATACCTAGGAGGACTAATGGCAGCGTTTCCACCCAGTTGTCATTGCCATGGCAGGTGATTGCAGCTTTCAACTGCCGGTGAAATCGTTCCACCATGCCATTACAAGCTGGGTGATATGCTGTAGTCCTTTTATGTTTGAACCCGATAACGTCCGACAAGCGCTTAAATAAGGCACATTCAAATTGCGCGCCGCGATCAGTCACAATGTCGGATGGACATCCAAAACGTGCGATCCATCCATATAGAAGTGCGTTAGCCACCGTCTCAGCTGTAATGTCGCGAATAGGTATTGCCTCAGGCCAACGAGTAAACCGATCGACGGCAGTGAGACAATACTTATGTCCATGAGACAGTGGCAACGGGCCAACTAAGTCTATATGGATATGCGCGAACCTTGATCGTGGCATTTTGAATGTGCCGACGGGAGGAGAAGCATGACGACTAACCTTCGACCGCTGACATGCTAGACACGATTGTGTCCACGTTCTGCAGTCCTTCCTTACACCTGGCCACACGTACCGTTCTGCTACAAGTTTGGCAGTTGCGTTGGCACCGGGATGGCTTAGGGAATGCAGGCCCTCAAACACTTGATACCGAAGATCTTTCGGAACATATGGTCGGCTGGTGTTACCGCTTATGTCACAGAACAGTTCAGCATCCGTACCCGGAATCACCACCTTCTTAAAGCACAAGGATGTGTTGCTATTCAGTAGTTTGCTCAACTCACTGTCAGAGTTTTGCAGTCTTGCCAACAACTTAATATCTACAGGTCTAGCAATCTCGTCAATTCTCGACAGTGTGTCAGCAACGACGTTGTCCTTACCGGAGATGTGCCTGATATCCGTGGTGAACTGGGATATGAAATCGAGATGTCTGAACTGTCGAGGTGAACAGTTCTCTTTGCGAGAGTGGAAAGCGTAACATAGCGGTTTATGGTCCGTGTAAACCACAAAATCCCTTGCCTCGACCGTATGCCGAAAGTGCTTGATTGCTTCGTATATTGCCAGCAGTTCCCGGTCATACGGTGAGTATTTACGTTGGGAAGGACTGAGCTTCCGTGAGAAAAATGCAAGCGGTTGCCAAGTACGATCGTCTCCCAGCTGTTGTAATGCGGCTCCTATCGCTGTGTCGGATGCATCAGCTACAATGGCTAATTTAGCCTGGCTGTTTGGATGCGCCAACAAGGTGGCCTTGCAGAGACCCTCTTTGCAGGCGTTGAATGCATCGTGCTCAGCTTTATTGAATGTGACGGGGTGGGAACCCTTAACCGAACCCTCGAGGAGTGAGTTCAGGGGACCTTGGTGTTGTGCAGCGTCGGGAATGAACCTCCTATAAAAATTGAGCATACCCAAGAATCGCCTGAGCTCCCTGACGGTCCTGGGCACTGGGAACTCCTGGATAGCCTGGACCTTGGCGGGTAGGGGGCTGGTACCATCGGCTGAAATACGATAGCCTACGAAAGTGACCTCTGAGACTCCAAATACGCACTTCGAGGTGTTGATAATCATGCCGTATTCGTTCAGCCTGGTGAAGAGTTCTTTCAGGTGACGTTTATGTGTATCCTCATCTACTGAAAAAACTAGAAAATCGTCTAGATATGCATAGCAGAAATCGAGCCCGCGCAGCATCTCGTCCACAAACCGTTGAAACGTCTGTCCGGCGTTTCGAAGTCCGAACATCATGTACGGGAATTCGAAAAGGCCGAAGGGCGTTGATATTGCGGTCTTCGGTATGTCCTCGGGGCTCACCGGTACCTGATTATAGGCTTTGACCAGGTCTATTGTAGAGAAGACCCTGCACCCTGACAGACTATGAGCTAGGTCATGGATGTGCCGGATCGGGTACTTGTCTGGGATAGTCCTGGCGTTCAGCATTCTATAGTCACCACAGGGGCGCCAACCGCACCCTTTCTTAGGAGCTAGATGTAGTGGAGAAGACCAAGAAGAGTCAGAAGGTCTGGCTATACCCATTTGCAGCATAGTAGCAAACTCTTCCTTCGCTATCTTCAATTTGTCCGGAGCCAACCTACGAGGTGTGCATGATACGGGCGGACCCGGTGTGGTACGTATATAGTGTACGGTATTGTGTTTAGGTATGTGATAAGTGCCAGAAGGGCGGGTGATATCAGGAAACTCCCTGAGTATGTTGTGATACACAGACTCACCAGTGATTACCTTTACCGAGGAAACGATGTCGGAAGAACATGCAGGCGAAGCCGCGGTAGTAAGGCTAGTATTGTTGTCGATCAACCGCTGGTTCCTGCAATCGACCACAAGGTTAAAATGGCATAAAAAATCTACACCTATTATTGCCCGTGTGACGTCTGCGATAATAAATCGCCAAGCAAAGTCACGGCGCAGCCCTAGGTTTATTCTAAAGTTTATATAACCATACGTTTTTATTTTTGTGCCGTTAGCAGCACACAGATCAAAATTATTTCTTACAGGTTTATTTTTAATTTTGCTCACTGGAAATACACACAAATCACTACCTGTGTCCACTAAAAACTGCACTTTGGAGATCCAGTCAGTGACGAACAGGCGACCGGCGCCCGGGCAATC
The DNA here is from genome assembly GCA_963675205.1 of Catocala nupta. NCBI lineage: Eukaryota > Metazoa > Arthropoda > Insecta > Lepidoptera > Erebidae > Catocala > Catocala nupta. The sequence continues at coordinate 22,633,305 of OY776096.1, read as the reverse complement.
GTTCGTCGCCATTATCGATCGCCCGGCTCGTTTCCCGCGTAGTTGCACGGCTTTACACAGTGCTTCGCCCTGTCGCCGAATTTGCCGTGGTACCAACATAGAGGGTACTTGCTACAGTTGGCTGGCGAACGTGTTCTGCTGATCCGTCGACGTTCGCGGCTGCGACTAGCTGAGCGGTCGCGGCCCCGAGACCGCCTCACCTCCGACGACAACGCCTTTACCTGTTCGGTAAGCGCTGCGATCTGCCGTTCCATCGCTGCCACGATGTTGGGGGTAGGTGTACTGGATGCCGACGCCACCTGCGGGTTGATACTGACGACGTCGTGCACGCGGTCTGCCAGCTCTGCTAGTTCCGCCAGCGAGGCCTTCGGCTGGGACGCGATGATGGTCTGCGTCCCTTGTGGTAGACGGCTCGTCCAAATGGTCCGCACGAAATCCTCCGGAACGCCGGGGCCCGCCAGGTTTTGAAGATGGCGAACGAATTGCGATGGCTTCCTGTCCCCGAGTTGCTCGTGGTCGAGCAGCTGCTTCACCTTCCGCTCTCGGGAAGCCGACAAGCGTTTTATTAGCTCTTCCTTGAGCTTGTCGTACTTGTTGCTCGACGGTGGGGAAGTGATGACATCTTCGACCTCGGCGGCGTATTGTGGTCCCAACTGAGCGATAGTGTGGAAGTATTTTGTGGTATCGCTCGTGATATTCGCCAACACGAACTGTCCTTCCAGCTGAGCGAACCACAATGCCGGTTTCTCGGGATAGAAGGGTGGCGCACGTACACCAACACGGCATGACTCGCCAAAATGTTGCGCGCCATCTTGTCTAGATTGTTCCATCGCGACGCTTCCAGAACGATCTTCCTTCGTGTCCAGTTCGGGGTCACCAATTATAGTGTGTGAAGTTATCGAAGCTTTAGGTAGAAAAAATAAAATTTACTAGAGGCAACGTAATGAGCGTTTATTCACGTACACACGGACAGTCAAGAGCGTAGAAAAAGCACAAGAGTTCGCTATAGTTTAGCACACACACTAGTAGAAGAAAGAAGGCGAAAGTTACAGAAAATAGTATTGCGAAAGATATAGAACAGAGATCGAACGTGGCCTATGCGCGAGCGACGGACAAACGTTTTATGATGGAAGGCGAATTCTCACTGAGCCGGCGCGGCCCGGTATCGTGGTTAAGTAGCTCGTCCTTCGGTCGCGCAAGGTCATGTGACGTCGCCGTCAGCTGAGCGGTCGCTCGCTACGAACATTTATATATATATAAAACCGTACAGTTTGTTCGGCTATAAAAAATAACAATGTTAATTTTGTACATAATAATATTTACGAGAACACATAATATAATAACACGCTACAATTAACATATGTAGAAAAGTATTACATCTTTAAATAAAATTTTTTTTGTCTGTCGTTAGTTAGGCTAAATGAGACCTTTAGCGATGAACCAATATTCGTGTTGTCTGCACACCTGTGTTTATTGATTCTATCACTGGTAGCATAGCCTATGGTAATCGCTTACCATCTTGTGGGCCGTAAGCTCGTTGTGTCATCCAGGCACAGCCTTTGGGTGATGACAGTTATTTTGGTTCAGTTATTATGTTTTGTTACTCTGGTGCTGATTACATCGGATTAACCCAATAGATAGAATTAAATCAAAATATTTTGGTAATCTTCGATATTTATAAAAAAATATTTTGATTGGCTGATATAAGGATGTAAGGTCGTCAATAGGCAGTGATGCGTCATCTTTGCTTTTGTGTTTTGGAAAGCAATCTAGAAGACATTTTTGGAGATCCGATGTATTACCAATTCGGGTTTGATATTAGTATTAACTGTTCTGACATATTATTATATATTGTCGCAGGCTTATCACACCCATATCTCCTTAGTCATGTGTAGGTCTCTTGAACTGATGCTTTGGAGGCGTGTCGGCTTATCAATCCCGGATTTGATATAATTAAATACATAGTTTGACGTATCTATCCCCGAGGGGGCAGTCAGGGTTGTATTACAACACATTTCACTAACTAACTGCTTAATCACAATCAATATCATTTGAGTTATAGGTCTAGGACTATAAAATTGGTACTTTGGATGCCCGTCGTATTATCAAATCCGGGCTTGATATTTGAATATAGGTATAATATATTTCAATAGTTAATCTTCGCTAGCTTTAAGCATACTAGCACACCGCCAGAAATTGTAAATCTGCTTAAGTATTGGTACGCCAATCAAACTAATAAAGTTAAGTGGGCGGGATCTTACTCAGCAGAGTATGGGTTGGAATGTGGAGTGAGGCAGGGAGGCCTGACTTCACCTCGGCTTTTCAACCTATACATAAATGGGCTGATAGAGGAGCTCAGTAGCACCGGAGTTGGTTGCTCAATAGACGGTGTATGTGTCAACAACATTAGTTACGCGGACGATATGGTGCTGCTGAGCCCATCTGTCAAGGCCCTTAACAGGCTCATTGAAAATTGTGAGGGTTATGCGGGGGCACATGGTCTCAGGTATAATTGTAATAAAAGTGAACTACTTATCTTTAAGGCTGGGAATAAGTCACCTAAAGAAATTCCACCGATCAAACTGGGAGAAGTTTCATTACAGAGAGTCACCAAATTTAAGTACCTGGGACACTGGGTCACCGAGGACCTTTCAGATGACCTGGATATTGAGAGGGAACGTAGGGCATTGGCAGTGAGGTGCAATATGCTGGCTCGCAGGTTTGCAAGGTGTACAAGGGATGTCAAAATAGATCTATTTAAGGCCTATTGTCAGACATTTTACACCTGTAGCCTGTGGGTTAGGTATACGCAAAAATCTATCAGTGCCCTGCGGGTCCTATACAATAATGGTTTTAGGATGCTGCTGGGGCTGCCTCGATTTTGCAGCGCATCAGGTATGTTTGCAGAGGCCAATACAGATTGTTTTAGAACGATAGTTAGGAAAAGGGTGGCTTCCCTGATGCGTCGCGTGCGGGACAGTACCAGCGGCCTCCTAAGCACTATCTTGCATAGAGTGGATTGTCCGGTGGTTAAACACTGGAATTTCATTCATGCATCTCGCCCCGTAATTTTTAATATAAAATAATAATTTGATTAATAAGTTTACTAACATAGTTATAAGTACTACTAACAAATTATGGATTATTATCTGAAATAAAATGATTATTATTATTATTATATTATATTATTTAATGGTAAATAAAAACATCTATGAGGAAATCTGCATGTCTGAGAGTTCTCCATAATGTTCTCGAAGATATGTTAAAACTGCCAATCCGCACCGAGAGACCTGCCAATCCGCACTGAGTCACCGTGGTGGACTAGCGCCTAACCGGCTCACACTGAGAAGATGCCCGTGCCCAGCAGTGGGACAGTTTAATTCAGGGCTGATATTATTATATTATTCTTTATATTTTAAATACGGCCATAATATAATGATACAGACAAGATTTGTAAAGTAAATAATGTAGTAAACTAAAAAATATTAAAAAGAGTGGGCCTGAATTTCTTGCCAATCATTCTTAGTGTTCTTACGCTTTTGCTTTATAAACATAGCTATAGCTAAATGTAAATTCATAATTATATGTGTAGGTAACTTTGACGTTCATAAACCTTTTTACTTATATAAATAAACATATTTTTGACTTTCTTTGTTTTAATTTTGAATATAGCTTTTAATTAAAATAGAATAAAACGTTTCCTATGTGACAATCCAGGACATAGTCTATTTTATGTCAAGTTACATCATAATCTATTTAACAATTTATGCGCAAAAGAAACTAACTATGACTGATATTAACACCCGCATACTTCAAATTTTACATTCAAGTCGAGTTAAGGGGTCATCTAAAAGTATGGAAAAGCCTTTGGTGTCTCCAAAAGCTTCTCCATAGCTTTATCTCACTATAAGATGACCCTTTAACTCAACTTGAATGTGAAACTTGAGGTATGCGGGTGTTTAAAACACGCATTAAAAAGTTTGAATACAGTAGTTTTTATAATCTTTTGTTGAAATTATGGCGCAATTCCACCGGTTATCGGTTAACACATTGTTTTGTTATTATTCAAAAACTTGAAATGCGACATGATATGTGATACTCATATTAGATAAGAGTACATACTCTATGTAATGATTGAATGAATTATTTAAGATATATTACAACGTGTGCATCGGGGATTGCCTTTCGATTGATACTGCTTCGTAATTTGTATACAAGTAAGCTACCAAACTATCATACACCATGCTTGATGGCACAGTACATAAATATACAGTATTGTAACTCGGTCGTATTTTTGAAATAAATGCCTACAGCCGCGCGGCACGTAAACATGCGATAGGGCTGCCCACCTACAGCATTTTAATTAAATCTGCCTACTTTGAGTTTCTATCTATTTTTGTGATTGTAAATATTTTTTATTTTATTTAGGGTCTATTTTTCAATCGTCAGATAACTTTTATCTGAGGAATATATTTGACGTTTTGACAGCTTTTGTATCCAAAATATGTCATACCGCCATATTTATTCATCAGATAAAAGTTATCTGACGATTAAAAAACCGGCCCTTAAACAAATAAAATACTTTGTGAATGGAATAGGAAGGTGTTCAATAAAAATGCATGTTGTTTTTTGATTGATAGATTTAATTTAAAAAAAACATGTTTATGTTAGATTTAAGACTTAATAACAAATCAGTCTTATAAATTTGCGACTGAATAATATTTGCGCCTCGACTGAGACGTACGGAATGCTTTATTATTATATTTTAAAGTATAAAAAATCCGCATTCGAATATAAAGCTTAATTAAAAATTGTTTTGGGAAACATGGACAAGGAGGAGAAAAAGGAATATCTTTTACTTGGTCATAGATACCTGCAGCTACTTTACAATTTATATGTTTAGTTTTAAAAGAAGTTCGCGCGGTTACTGTTTAAAAAACAACACACCGTCAGTTCGTCACTGCGGCGCATTCGTGAGTGGTTGCGTGCTGAGCGCATGCCGACGCCGAGGCGCGTAGGTATGACTCGAGTTCCGACCGTTTGTATGAAGATAGGTTACTGTATATTTATGTACTGTGTTGATGGTAAGCGATCACCGATATCGATTAGTTTATACTAGATCTAAACGGCTTGAACTTATAAGTGGTAGTATAGTATAGCTTAGATGTCGACGGTTACTGAATTCGAATAATTGCCAAAATTATTAGAATAAACTCGAATTCTGGGTCAAAGACAACAGTTATATTTAATATATACTTAGTCTGCCCATAAATACTGTTACAATAAAAAATAATATAATATTACATTTGAATTTGGAATCTGCCTTTCTTATAAGAGTATTTATTGTGTTTTCTCATTTTCGCGCCAATCTGTGTTAAATATTCTTGTGATATTAAAATGGAGTAGCTTACCAGTAGCATTACACAAAGTAGTTATGGAGCCAAATACAATCTTTGAAACTTTCCATCCGCTTGGTATTAATCGAATGTTTGTGTACCGGGCTATTGATAGGTACAATGAAACCTCCTCTGTTTGTGACAAAAAAAGATTTGGCCGTCCACGTAGTATTCGTACGAAAAAGGCGATCAAAGCAGTGAAAGAAAGAATTCGAAGAAATCTTGTCCGAAAGCAAAATATTTTATCTCGGGTTATGAATATAACACCTAGAACGATAACGCTAATTTTAAAACATGACTAAGCATGATGTCTATTAGAGACGCACTGGTCATTATTTCTTCTCCCTAGCCTTTATTATTCCCAAGTCACTTGGGGTCAGCTTTTTTAGCCTAACCGGATTTGACTGGATATCAGTTTTTACACGGAGCGGCTGCCACCTGACCTCCGCAACCCGAAGGCTAACGATACTCTAAGGTTAGACCAGTGTCAGGTTATTATAGGGCACTGACTACCCAATAACGACTGCCATAGATGTTCATGGCAGCCAAGACCGACGGCTTAACGTGCTCTTCGAGGCATGGAGCAGGCGATAATTGTCAATCAAAACGCACATAATTTCGAAATGTCATATAACTTCCGAAAGTCAGAGGTGCGCGACGTGGGTTCGAAACCGAGACCCTCTGCATTGCAGTCTGTTGGTCTCCTCACTGAGCTATTGCTATATATATAGCTATGGCAATGGTCATTATTTAACTGATAATTTAAATATAAATAGGGTGGTAAAATCAAAACAACTTCGCGGTACGCAAAGGGAGGTCACTGAATTTTTTATCTACAGACGGAATTTTTTACTATTGAGCAATGTTTTAACAAGCAGAATGACCGAGTTTATGCTCAAAGCTCTATAGAAGCATCCCAATTAGTCAGCAGAGTACATCGTGGACATTATCTGTCTTCAGTGGTGGTTTGGTGGGGTGTTAGCTTTCAAGGAGATATCAAGATAAGATTCTTGAGAAGCTTGTTAAGACTCTTAACAATACCATGTTCTTCTTTCTCCTGCTCCTTCAAGAATGTACTCAGTACCGAGTCATAAAGTTCGATCCATCCAAGTGTCGTTGGAAACGAACGTTTCATCAGAGCTGAAGACTACCGTCATCCCGATCTTAATCCGCTGGATTATGATTTATGGTTATTTTTAAAGAGTATGGCATGCTCTAAACGTCATGATAATTCGGAGTCCCTAAAACAATACATAAGATTGGCAGTGAAGAATTTTTCCCATGGAGAGAGTTCGTGTTTGTATTGGTAACTGGCATAAACGTTTTAAAAGTTGAGGCCTGTATTAAAACCAGTGGAGATAATTTTGAATGAGCTACATATATTTTAATGTTATTTTATTTATGTATAAACTAACACACAATACATTAATAAATGTTGCATGCAATATTAAAAATAAAAAGATTTTTCCTTGTAACAATATTTATAGCAAGACTAGATAATATGAATTGATCCTGCACAAACTTTAGCGATACAATTCTGCTTTATTCGTGTATATATCACGTGTATACTTCGAAGCAGACTTACTGTTAGAATATGCATTTTGCAGTAGTTAGATTAATATCAACATTGACCAGTAATATGTAGACTATTATGCGGTATTTATGTAAATACATTAGGATCGGCCACGCTTTAGTCAATTACTAATGTATACTGCCGTCCCTAGGGATTAACAGTAGTTCAGGGAAGGTCAAGCCCGTAGATATCTAAAATGATAATGATACTTTTTCGCTACGAGGTTAAGGCAACATCTATACTTCTAGGTATACTAATAATATAAAGCTGAAGAGTTTGTTTGTTTGTTTGGTTAAATGCGCTAATCTCAGGAACTACTGGTTCGAATTGAAAATTATTTCAGTGTTGGATAGCCTATTTATCGAGGAAGGCTATAGGCTATGTATAACATCACGCTACGACCCACGGTGGCGGCGCAGTTATGATAAACGCGGTTGAAACCGCGGGCACATCTAGTAAGATTATAGAGAAAATTAGATTTTGTTTGTAAGGTTTTTACTCAAAAACTACACATCCGATTTTAAAAATTGTTTCTCCATTATAAAGTTATGTAATCATCGAGTAACATAGGCTATAACTTATAAAATAAAACAAGCACGAAACAAAACAAGTAGTAAAACTTGATTTTGCACGATATTGTTTGTAAAACTGATATGAATCTCTTTTTATGTAGATTCGGAGAGTCCAGCATACTTATAAATACTATAATTGGCTTATCTAGTGTAATATTCTTCGTATACATAGGTATATCTCATAACATTAAAGCTGTTAGACCTCCAAAATAAATAAATAAACATGTAATTGACTTTGAGCTTGCAACGAGCGTGTATGCATTTGAGAGCGCGTCTTTGCTTTCTAGATAAATTAAAATTTCGTAGAAGTCAAGTAGTTTCGTAGTAATAAATTTCATTAATCTTTCTTGTCAACAAGGCGCGGTAGATACTGAATTACTAAGAATTTGGAGATAAATAATCCGGCACTTTTTTGGTGATAATTAAAATTGAGTTGGCCGACATTGTTTACAAATATGTGTCAGTTCTGTTCCTGGGTAGTCCCGCATATATAATCGGGCGAACATTTCGGATTTGCACTCTACGTGTACGCGTCTAAGAGCATATGCATTTTTTCATTCAGGATGCGCGGGCTTATCCATATGATAAGTATATTTAGCTAAAAACGATTTCATTAACCAATTTTTGTTTGTTTATTTCCAGCGACCCCTATGTGCGCGTGGAGTTGCAAAAAGTCGATGGCGACGTCACCATTGAAACGTTTCTCACGAAAACCAAGAAAAAGGTAACGTTATTGTTTACTGTTGCGCTTCCTTTTCCTCTCAAATTTCTGTTTTATCTGCATTATGCTCTTTTCTGTAGAGTAAAATGGAATGAATGTGTTTCCGTATTGTGGATACAAGTCTTGTATATGGTATGGGTATGTCATACTCCAGGATAAAATGTTTTGGGTAGCCTTTTAGCTGTGTAAATGGATGCACGATAAAAGATAGACCTAAAAAGGCATAGAAACATCGTGCACAAATTACATTATAAGAAAGGTAAAATTCATGTCGCGTAGAACTCCAGAGATGTATACCTAGACCCACTGCTATTTCTTGAAAAATACTACGGATTACCACTTACTTTCTAGGTAGTGGCAATCTTATAAGTGGTAGTCTCTGATTACCAATTCAGTCCAACTTGATCCGAAATAATCCCGCACGTCTCCATGGCTGGGTGTATCTGATTAATGCGTTATATCTAGCTGAATATTTATATTTATTTAATTTGTGGCGCTGATGTCGTATGGGTGTGTCTATATTCTCGAGTTGTATTAGATCAGCCATCTATCTAGTTTGGATGGTTATCTCTGCGAAGTTAATAATATAATGTGGTAAGAAGAAACCTTAAAAACGATACAACAACCTTTCTGTATAATATCGATAACCGTCCCGTCAAAAGGCTGTGCGATGTGAATACTTATTTATGAGTTTTGTTTTTACTTTCAGACGCTGAACCCAACATGGAATCAGGAGTTTGTATTTAGAGTAAGTTTGCTGTCTGAAGCTTTTGTTAATCCCATTGCCGTCAATCTGCTAAGCGACGAGCCTCTACTAATTTATGAGAAAGCATCTCTCGTGCAAGGCAATATTTTCAGTACTGGGTGTGCTTTACAAAAGCCACTTATAACCACGAATATGCTGATTGCTAAGTAGAAAGTTGAGTAGAAAATAAATAGTTGTAGCATATACATTACGCTCAGGGCACTACCCATCTAGAAAGTTTGGACATCTCATGAAGAAAGTTAATTCGCCTAATTATGAGGTGTGTGGAATCATTGAAGATGTCCAACACTTGCTAGCTGAGTGTGTTTGATATCAGAGGCAGAGGAACTCATTTGTGCAATTATTTGCTATAAATATGAAAGATATTGGAGCATTATCAAGTGTTTTAGCTAAACCGACATCAAAACTAGCTGTAGCTATTTATAACATGTTTTTGCATAAATGATTTCTATTTCTGCTAGTAAGATTAGTATAGGGAACGATGGGGCTGACATTTTATTGACAAAATAAAAAAGGCCTAAAAGTAAAAAAGATTAAAAAGAAAAAAGACTATGCTGAATAACTGTTTCCAGAATATTTCAACAAAGATCCAAATCGTTTGCAATAATTTTTCCTGAATTTCTTATTATTTGAGTATAACCATTGACATTTGCATATTCACAAGCTATAGCGTCATGTATGGTAAACCACGAATGGACCTGCAATGATAGTCAAAAAGATTACTTTACTACAAGTCAATCACGGGTGGGATATGGTGGGCGACATCTGAGGTTCTTAAAGCCCGTTCTTAAAGAGTTCCGTACCTACCTTATACTAGTTTATTCTTTGTCTGTAGAAATTGGTAAACTTCCCGCAAAGTACAATAATTTTTTAATTAGTTTACTAATATGTGCGTTAAAAGTGAGTACAAACCAACTAACTAGTATTCAGCTAAGATTATATCGATGATTGATATTGAATTGATGATATTATTGTGTCAGGAATGGGTTCACATCGGTATACAATGTATGTTCAATATCAACGACCTCTCAATCACAAGTGCTTTCTAACCTTCCCCTTCCAAATTTCAGGTGAAACCCCAGGAGCATAAACTGCTCATTCAAGTGTTCGATGAGAACCGCCTCACCAGAGACGATTTCCTTGGCATGGTGGAGATACCCCTAGCGTCAGTGCCTACCGAGTCGGCTGCGAACCCACGACCCAACGTCGTTAAGTACCCCTTGCGCCCGCGCAGGTCTGTGTAAGTAATATACTAAGCATGATGTGCGCTTTTTAAATTTATCTTTTTTTACACTTTATTATGAGGATGATTTAGGCTGGTCGAATAGTCGAAGCAAAATATTTTAAGTTTGTTTTTTAAGTTACGTTGTGGTGAGGGTGCATTCTTTTTTTAATGTTATGGTTTAATGCCACCACTAAGTATTCGAAAATTAACTTAACCGTTGTGCATGATTCCATACATTCGAATTTATTCGAATATAAATATGCGCATTACAAAACGAATTGATATAATCAGTAAAGTTTAGCTGGTTTGCATTTTCTCAACATCTAACTGATCTATGTATTATAGATGTAAAATGCGTATAATGGCTCTCTATTTTTATGTAATTTTGGTCATTAAATTTTATTCTATGTAATGATTCAAAGGAAGGTTTAAAACCCTAGCATAAAATGCTTCTGAGAATCGACGACATATCTACGACAGTAGCTTTAAGTAAGTACTTACATATTATACATAATTCTGTACATACTTATGGTGCTTGTCTATAATAAAAGAAGCTAGCGTGGGCTACATATGCAAGCTTCTCGCGCAAGCTGTATACGTAGGCTTCTTGCGCGGGCTACGCAAGCATCTTGCGCAGGCGCGCTACGCAAATATCTTGCGCGGGCTACGCAAATATCTTGCGCGCGCTACGCAAACGTCTTGCACGGGCTACACGCGAAGATGACATGCGTCGTTCTTGCCAGCGTGTTCGCGCAATTTACCTAAAGTATTTGTACTTATTGATTCAACATTTTTAGAACGTATTAATAATTAAGTAGATATATATTAATATCAGTTTGAATCATCCTTATTAATACAGCTACCGGTTCTTCACTAAAGGTATATCTATTTTTATTTTCTTCTATGTGTGGTATCTATATATGAATAGACCCCTCGTCATATAAACGTTGTTATACAGTGGATTTAATTATAATCACTATGAATATTCTCAATATCATTAAAAAAGGAACATTTAGCTCCTTCAAGCAAGGTTTAATATTTCTCTATTTTAAAAAGGAACAAAATAAAGTCAGTTTGCATAATTGAAGATCTGTGGTTGCATCCTTAGACAATTTCGAACTCGATAAAAATATCTCATAGGCCATGGTTATACAACGTTTATTGCTAGAAGGGAAAAGGTTTGTGTGAGTGTAATACTGCTAAATATTGGATGATGTAGTCAGACATACATCTCTATTTATATTAGCAAAAAAATTTGGAATTGTCGTATCAGCAAACTGTAACCTTATTTTTTCACGCATTTGATCCTAACCCTCAATTGTTGATGATGGGTTTGCTTTGTATCATGACGAATATTGACAACGGGTTTGATTTGCAAGCAAAGTGGCAAAGAGTTTGCTTCGTACTCGGTAGGGTATTACCGAAGCACTTTTTTGTATTGTTTTAGTGTTATTTTGAGAGGTTTGATGTGTGTTGATATTATTAGTTTTTGTATTGGGACTGTAGGGAAAAAATTAGTGACGTGTTTGTTATTTTATTAAAGGGAGTGCTATTGGAAGGTTTGATATGAATAAGAATATTTTTGGCGAGGTATACTAGTGTTGACATTGGGTTTGTTGTTATACTAGTGTTTATAAGATTTAAATAAATGAGGTTTGTTTGAATTGATATTAATGTTGACAGAGGGTTTGCTTTATAATAAATGTTGATTATGGATTTGCTTTAAATTTGCCCTAAATGTGTTATTTACATTTAATTTTGCAATTGCCTTCTACAATAGATTAAATGGTCGTATTCCAATGTCTATTTAATTTATATTAATTTTCCCCTAAATTAGTGTGCTTGATTTTACCTAAATATGTATCAGTAGTTTCCCAAACACTGTGTTATTTTGAGCATAATCTATTTGTATGTGGAATTTGCATATTTAAATTATTGTCTTTAAATACTTTTGTAGTATCAGTTCGTAGCTTAAATGTGTACTTGATGTTGTCAACGCTAAAAAAGCAATTTTAAATTACAATACCGTTATTTTCTTTTTACTAGATAAATAATTGGTAATTAATTATATGTTTAGTTTGTATCAATTATATAAAAGCCGTAAAAAATATGTTACGAACCTACCAAAAGTAAGATCTAAACTTAATGCGATTGTCAAAACGTCGAGCGGGACAAATGAATATATTCTATCGTGGGTGCGACAAGAACGTCGACTGCCTGCTGTTGCATAGATTACAATAAAGTGGTTTGGTTAGAGGCGCTCATAGCCAGTTGCACTCACTAGTCGGTAAACGATTAGCGAGGTTAAGTAATGTTGGGTGCGGTTAGTCTATAGATGGGTGAACGCTTAGTGGTATTTCATCTGAGCGCCTCCGTGCTTCGGAGGTCACGTAAAAAGTCGGTCTCGGCTCTTGCCAAATTGACAGCAGTCGTTAAGCCATGTCAGAGGCCTACGGGCGGCTTAAACAACTCTTCACGACAGATTGGCCACTAACCATACGAAAAGAAAGAAAGCAGTGATATGGTTTTTAAATAGCCATCACTTTTGCTCTCTTAGTTTTCGTTTCTTCTTTCCCACAACATTGGTAACTATACTACTACATTTCACTAAACTTGTAGAACTTATTTCTACGAGTTTAGTGAAACGTGTAAAACGTGTGTTGCTTGAAGCGAGACTATTTTGCGATAAACGTAACTTATCTATACTTTAAAATATCATTGGTCTGTACCTAATGATCGATTATGAAACGTCTATTATGGCCATAGCACTCGACGGAACTCGAAACGTATTATAAATGTACTTAAAATGACCGTTAGCGAAAACGACAGTGAACTTCATCGTATGGATATACATCTTACTGATGAATAAACGTTTTAAGGTTCTTCGTGAACTATCATAAGATATAATAGGCTAATTGATTTGAGCGGTCAGACAATCAAAAATTTCTTTATTGTCTTGGCAAGTCCTTGGACTAGATAAAAACCTTTTAAAGCATATATTACGTATTTCACTCCTCAACAACAAGTAACAAAGTAAGGTGTTGGCACTATACACCAATACCAAGAATCTTGACTGTAGGTATACGGAATTTAGCTTTTGGCGTATGGAAATTGGTTTCAATCCGTGGGTAGCTTAGCATAGATGTAAACTGTGAACACTTCATTATATTGTTATACCGATTTCATAAGAATTTTACTTCTATTTGAGTCTAAGATTAAAGAAAATACACTGGAAAATAGTTCTTATTTTGGTGCACAGTTGCAAAAGTTCACTAGTTAGTCTGTGAATGATGGTTCTATGTACCTATATGCGAAAGATTTAAATCATAGAAGCGTCCTACTACGTTTGAATATGGTTACCTTCTGGAGGGTAGTCATTTGACACACAATGTCAACATGACATCTGATAATAATAATAATAATAATCGAGACCGAATTTTGGCCACGGTGGCCAGTCTTAACGGAGACTGGCCATCTGCGCAGGAGATATTATAGTGCACAAGTGTGTGCGCAAGCACAAGTGCACTCTCTGTTCCTTAACTCTCATGACCCGATGGGATGGTAATCCGACACGACCGGAGAGAGATCAGGCGCAGGACCAACGGCTTTACGTGCTTTCCGAGGCACGGGGGTGTCTAACACTGTCAACTTCCTAACTCCGGGCTGCTATTGAGATTTCTTAACTGAAAAACCCAATAACTTGTTAGCCTGACCCGTGATTCTAACACGAGACCTCATGCACAGCAGTCGCATTCACTACCGCTGCGCCATGGAGGCAGTCAAATTGATATCTGAATTATAAATAGAGTTATAAATATAGTATTATCACGCTCACTCATATTAAAATACAACACAATCGTTCTCTATCATGTAAGTACGTTGAGAGGAAATCTACGATTCAAATCTTTGAACTATCTATGTATATTCTAAGCTCGTTGGTAAGACATCTATCCTACACCTCACTCGTGTTATCTCATATCTTTTATGTTTATCTAACGTATGTTTCTATGACGTAGCGCTCGCTCCCGTGTCCGCGGCTATATTGAAGTGTACCACGCGCTGGTGGGCCGTGTTGGAGACACTGAGGAACCGGCGCCGAATGATGAATGGGAGATGGTGGAGCCTGCGCCGCAAGTGGGAGCCGTACAACCGGTAAGTATTATTATAACTAACTAGCTTTTGCTCGCATAAAAATATGTTAGATTATGTCAACGTTAATTTTTTTAAATAATACTAGCCCGCGTCTTCGCTCTTGTAAATGTAGGTTGACCCTAATCACCTAGCAGTATGAAATATACTTTACGACCTATTCTCATATCTACCAAATACACATAAAAGATTTCATAAATATCGGTCGAGCCGTTTCGGAGTGGTGCGACCACAAACATCGTGACACGAGATTTTCATATGTATAGATATAGCCTATGTTACTCGCAGATAATACAACTTTTTAATGGTGGAAAAAATCATTAAATTGGTTGAATAGTTTTTGAGTTACAAAAATAAGAAAGAAACAAACAAAATATCGAATCTTTCCTCTATATAATACGACCTGCCCGACTTCGCACGGTATATTTTGTTATATCTCAAAGGGATTAGGCAGCATTTTCAATTAAAGCTCCCAGGCGGATTGACTTTTTGCCGACATTTCACTTACGCACAATGGCCCAATGGGTGGTTCGTTTTTGTGCTCAACAGGCCACGGTTATGTTATCTAATAGTATTGTAACTCGGCTCTTTCCTTCAAATAATTACCTACAGCCCGCGGTACGCAAACACGTGAGAATACTGCCCACCTAGAGGATTTTAATTGTATCTACCGACTTGAGTTTGTTTCTAGTTTAGTGATTGTTTATACTTATTACATTATTTATTTCAAAAACTAAATTTGTTGTGGAAAGTGCTCAATAAAATCATGTTGTGTTTTTCATTAGTAGATTTAATAAAAAACAACCTTATATATTTGAGACTGAAAAATATTTGCGCCTCGACTGAGATGTACGAAAAGCTTTATTATTAAATAAATTGTATAATAAATCCGCATTCATAAAAGTTAAATTAAAATTACTTTTGTTTACAATTGCACTTTGCAATAAATATGATGTACCTAAGTACTTGTACTTATTTCAATCAAATATTATTAAATCGCACACTTCCGCTTACAAAGCCATCACACCGTCCGTTCATCACTGCAGTGCATTCGCAACTCGTTGTGTACCGAGTGTATACCGACCTCGAGGCGCGTAGGTATCACTCGCGTTTCGACCGTTTGTATGTAGATAGAATACCGTTAGATAACATTACCGTGACCAGGCGGTGACACTAGCGAGTCATTTTCTGTCAACACTATCACAGCTACTGTCAAAAGCAGTATTTCGTGGTAATAATTGTCGGTTGCTATGATTACTGTTGAAGTGACTATAAAGTTTGACGTCTAGACCTTACCATCCACTAGGACCTCTAGCGGTGAATTCAAGCGTGGTAGAACTCAGCCTACCACGCTTGAATTCACCGCTGGAGGTTGTTGTTGTTGAATGTGCTGAGCAACATCGTGAGGCTGTGAACACACGTCCAACTAACTAACAGTGTAGTGTCTGTTTCAATGAGCAACGTGACATGGATCTTACTAATAGTTCCACTGGCCCACGAGAAAACTTGGTCCTTCAAGAGGGGCGTGAAAAGAACTTTGGGCCGTCAAAGTAGAGACTTCGGCACCACTTTACGTAAGGACGTGGTGTGGAGGGTTCTGCTTGTGGACTACACGATTGCCTACCATCAGGCGGAGCAGGCAATAATAAAATAAAATAAAAGTTACTATTGGCAAGAAGACGTGACGTTAAGATTCTGATTTTCGATCAGGTTTACATCACACATCATACTGATTAATATTTAGATTTTAACTATAAAATTTAGTGGTTTCTGCACAAAATAATAATAATTCTTTATTGACACAAATTAAGCTGTAAAAATTTTGTATTCTCTGATCCCTGCACTAGTAAAAATTGTGTTGCAGGAGCCAGTGTCTTCCCCTTATTTAAAGATATAGATTATGCACCGATTATTTAAAAAAATATTTATATTTCAAGATTAGACTACATAAATGATTACTATCGTGTATTGATAATAATAAATATCAAAAATCATTTATAAAAGTTGTATTTTATTTAAAGTTACTTCGGTTAGTGTTTGTTTTAATTGGATACATGTACATAATTGTTAATTTAAGAGAAACCTTAGTGACCTAAATACGAGCAGATATACATAAAAAAATAAACATAGAATTTAAGTTGGCCATTCAAAAACTATTTATGGAATAGTTAGTATGAATACCACAATGTTAATGATTTTCTTCATATAAAGCGTCAATATCATAATTATATTCAAACCCCATATTATTTCGGCTCTAAGGGCCTCTTCACACTAGCGTTTGTCCAGCGTAGGCGTTCGATGAATATATGCACAGCGACAAACACTATTGTGAAAGGACTCTAACTGTAGAGAAAACGCTGTCACGGCGTCTGCGCTGCGCATGCGTTCGTCGAACGCCTACGCAGAACAAACGCTAGTGTGAAGGGGTCCTAAGAATGCTACACCTACTAGTTGGTTGTATGTCTTGCTCAGTAGTCTATAGTGTAGTGTACAGTTGAGTGCTTGCCTGGTAGGTGCCGGTGTTAGCCACGGTCCCCTCGTTCACTGGCGATGACTGGGAGGTGATCGACGCCGCGCAACTAGCTCATTTTGTACGTCCTTCATTTTATTTTGGTTATTGCTTAAGGTTGGATGTTAGGCTGTATATAAATGGATTGTGTCTCAAATTATGATAGCTATAAATATAGAAAGAACGTTTTATATGGACGACAGTGGCTATTTCTTTGAGTTACTGGTAGGAATTTGTGATCGATTGTTAAGGCAGTGTCATGGTGCTTTTGTATTAAGCTTTCTCCGGTAGCAGCATTGAGTCTTGAACTATGCTCAATACTCGGAAATTACCTTAATCCATGTTATATAGGACTAAAATGTACCTGACGAAATGTAGGTGCAATATAAGTATTTATCTATGTCCATCCTTTTATCTATACTAGCGGTTGCCAACTGGTCGAAATTCAACCATAATTGATTAAAATTTTAAGTTTGATCGTTATTATATACCTATACCACAAAATTGCAATTGGTACTTAAGGTATGTAACCATAGTTACGAAGAATTATACGACATTAGCCGAACAATGCCGCAATAATGCGATGCGACTGCGTGTGTCAAATGCATGGTAGTGTGCGTGCGGCGTTTTTTCTTTTATTTAATGTATTTCTAATGCATATTTTATAATAATATAAGGATTCGCCACTCCTCCTCCATATAAACTTCAACTGTGCGAAATTTCATACTCCTCCGCCCCCACTTTCGTAAAAAGGGGTACAAAGTTTTTGCGTCACGTATAGATATATAGGGTTAGATAATATTTTATTTTAAATTATAATAAAATTTTATTGAATTAGCATCTTTCTCATATTCATAGCAATAACTTTGTAACTAGAAGGACTAGACATAAGTTTTATACCTTTTTAAAAACCTTCATAAGTTTTTAAAGTCATGAGTCACTCCGATATGGTAATTTTTTTTACAGTAGAATTTATGAAACTTGGATAATCATAATAAGGAAAAAATTACTTCATAATTTCCGACCTTGTTTCTCTAAAAACTATACTGATATTATCTAAATTTCTATTTTGTAACATGGGCAAACTATTAAGCAATATTTTACAAAAATAATTTGAAAAATATTAATATCTGCTGGACCAGTGTAAAAAATCTTGAAATTGGGTAGAAAATTTGAAAATCGAAATATCCACGATATTTTGACAAACCTACAGCTTAAAAAAAATCATCCAAATTAGTTGTAGATAATCAGGCAAAGAATCATTGCCTTACGCTTGAACTATTATTTACGGAACATCCCGTACATATTTTTGAGGGTGACTGTACATATACATATCTGTTACAAAAATGTGTGATATTTATTAGAATAAAATACTGTGCGTTTATAGCTAGCTAGTATCTATCTTGCAGTCAATTGCAGTCAGTCTGCATGGTAACTTTATATTTGCAGTCATAAAGTATTTAGAATGCAGTCCATCTGTATCCAGCCTTACCAACCTGCTTTTATACTAGTATGCGACATCTTAATTTTTTTTATATAGCCGGCTTTGTTTATATTTTATTCGTATTGCTTTGTAAATAATTGTTTTGATGCGTATTTGAATTGAATTCACCATGACACAATGGCGGAATGTGGTTATAAGGTCTGGCTATAAAGTCAATGGGACACCTTAGAAGGTGGCTACAGTTGACATTTACATCTACCTATACCTATGCCTTAATGTCTTGACAAGATAAGCAGAACTTAACGAAATTGTGAAATGTTAAATTACAACATTTCATCAGCTTGTCTGAGATCTTGCCGTGTTTTAGGTCCTGCCATGTTTTAGGTCCTGCCATGTTTTAGGTCCTGCCATGTTTTAGGTCCTGCCATGTTTTAGGTCCTGCCATGTTTTAGGTCCTGCCATGTTTTAGGTCCTGCCATGTTTTAGGTCCTGCCATATTTAGGTCCCACGTAATGTTTTCGGTTAGTACAAAGTATTACTGGGTTTTCCTGATAGCAAATTACTAGTAGCAGCACCGATTCTTGCAATGTGCTTTAAAAGACGCCACAATGTTTAAACATACCTCCAATAATTGTCAGTTAAATAAATAGCTCTCTTACAATAATAAAGACGTCTGCTTCTCCGCTAAAAGAGAGCAGAGAAAGGAGACAGGCTTACATGGCGTTTATAGGGCTATAGAAAAAGAAATAACCCACTGCAGGTTTAACCCTGCAATGAGTCATTAGGACATAGGATTTGGACTTTAGTCGGTCTTTACCTACCTAGTCTATTTTTAGCTTACCTCCTTCCTTCATTATAAGATGGCGGCAGAGGTCTTTTTTAATAAAGACTATTGTTTAGCGGTTTTACTTTTAAACTGTGATTATATCAGGCTTCTTTTAACGATTTCTGCAATAAAAATATCATATGATATTATTTTGAAAGATAGAGCGAATCAAAAGCCTTCTACGTGTATCGACTTATGTCGCTGACTGTATACCATGCAAATTTTAATATACATTTATTTATGTTATCATCAAATAAAAAACCAGTAGGCCTCGCGAACATCTGCGTACCAGCATGCGAGGGGTTAATAGTTAATTATATTTATGAACTATGACCTAACCCTTTCTACACTAATAAGTGACGCGAAACCACCAGTGGGACAGTTTAATACAGGGCTGATATTAATTATGATATAATTGAATTGCTATAATATTAAATACATAATTTCAGCTGTTGTTCTATTCTAAAATAATGGTTTGCTGTGAATTGTTCCAGGCAATCGGTGGGGACCCCCTGCCTCCAGGCTGGGAGGAGCGCCAGGACGCCAACGGAAGGACTTATTACGTGAACCATATCGAGAGGTCCACGCAATGGGAGAGGCCTACGTTTACGTAAGTGATTTGAATTATCTTTTTCTGTACGTGTGTATGTTACTGAACTACTCTTAAACGACTGGACCGATTTTGATGTACATTTTGTCGTGTTAGAGTGGGTTCCTGGATAGTTGAGATTCACAACTGATGCTTGTAACTGGCGCTGTAATCATAAAGCATATTGCGCGCAGAGAGGAGTGTGAGATTAGCCATAGTAAAATTTTACGGATGCGCTTAAATTTAGACGGAGTGCATTTTGATAAAGCTTAAGAGTGATAAACTTAAAAGTTTTAAGCTCCTTTTAATATGATATTTATTTTGCAGTCCAATTTACAGTTAACAGGTGACATAGATAGCCACACGAGACAAACCCTGTATTGAAGTTATCGGATAAAATAAACTTAGATCGAAGAGTATTTATAGATAAAGTACTAAACTTAGGGCAAGCCTATTGCCCTGTGCCCAGACTCAGTCCTGTACTGAGAATTTCTTGTCAGGAAAACCCGATAATACCAACCGTTGGGCAAACCCAACCCGAGAATCGAAGTCCGCTGTGCCACCGACCATACTTCTAAAACTAGAATTTCGTTTCCAACAGTCGTATGCAGAGCACAGAGTCACAGGCTGAGCGTATGGAGACGGCTGCTACAGAGTTCCAGCGTCGTTTCCACATCTCCGTCGACGATGACCACGCCTCCAGCCCTGCTCCCTCACAGAACCATCAGGTATGACTCCCACCACTTGTTCATTATGTGACGTCAATCATTATGGAATGATGGAATGGAATGTGAGGGGAAATAAATAGGGCCGAAATACTGGTATGCGAGTAGGAGTTATGTGTGAAGTTATAGATGGCGGTAGTGTAGACAGTAAACAAATATGTCGACTGGTATAAATACTCAAGAATGATTTCGGTTCTGATTTTTGTGAAATGGATTTAAATAGATTAACGCATTGTTTAATCGTTAGAATAGAAGTAAAAAGATACCGAAAAATTAGGAAAAATGAATATTTGACATTAAAATAGAAACGCTGATTTTTCAATTATATCGGCTCTTTGTTTTATCGTACTTTATACAATGTTTTCTTATTCATTTTGTTTTGCAAACAAACAACAGTAATATAAAACTATTAATTTCAGACTATATTCTTTCTTTATATAGAGATGACAAAAATGGACGTAGAGTGCCCGCTTTCAGATTAAATTCAAATGATGATGATGATGATGAAAAGAGAGGCAAATACATAGATATGGGTCTCTATGTACTATCTTTAGCTACCAGTACGTCATTTTTGTTTACTAAATAACACACGTAATAAAAATGAGCTTTACATAAAACTAAGTGAGTCGTAGCGATATCGCTTCGACTCACTTAGTTTTACGATATGTAGTCGATAGAACACTTGTTCTATCGACTACATAGGTATTGTTATTACGTATACGCATAGCTTGTATTTCGGCCCTACGGAGTGACGTAGACGGAATGTGTCTTGAAATTAATGGATCCAGAAAACCTGCCATAAGTTTATATAACTCTCGATGCAACTCGATGGCTTTCATTCACGGCATGTTAATGTTATAAAAATACATTGTCTAAAATCGCCTCCACTGGCAAAGTCGATGTACTAATTAAAAAAAGTGTTAGGCGTAAGTCAAAAATGGCGTCTGGTTTGGCGTTGGCATTTGCTACTCCGTTCTTATTTCGAATAAAACATATGTAAGATACGTGAAACAGCATGCTATGACGTACATATATATGTATATACACTATGCACCATGCCAGAGTAAGATGTAATTTCAGTGTGGTTTACGTCTTAACAGGTTCTTTGTGCGATGAATCAAATATATTATGATACATAACAAAATATTTTGTGGTGCATCGAGAACTATGAAAACTTACGGCAGATACCCTATTATATGGACGAAATGTCTACATATACCTCTTTTGTATGAATATTTGTTTAGGAAATAAAATTGGATAACATGTTCTGGGGTTCGTAGTATTTAAAGTTAGGTTTGGTAGGTTATTGCCGAAATAAGTTATAGGTATGAAATCTATGTCGATCTTCTACAAGAAATTATGTAGTGAGGTAAATATGAGGTAATATATTAGACACGGTGATGGTCACTGGTGGCTGGCCATATGAATTTATAGTGTACGGCTTCTAGTGTGATAATTATCAGTTTATTGACACTTAATTTTATTTGATAACGGTCACCGGTGACTACCTAAAAATATTTTTTTAATGTGGTTGCATGATTTATTGTTACCTTATTTTTCAAGATTTATGCTTTATGTTTCTGATGATAGTCTCGAAGTTTGTAACGTAAATGTGGTAATACTAACTAAAATTAAGAAGAATAATTTGACTTTAGTGATGCGCGTAATTGCATTCGAATGATATTCGAATACTGTTGCGCACAACACGGTGCCTAAGTACTCTGCATGCAAACTGTTTTGACGTACGACGTAACCGTTTTGAAACAAAAATTGAATTTACCTTTACTATAATAGTGTAACTGTCGACATATATGACTATCGTAGGTCGCAACCTTTAGGTAAGAATTAAGGTAATCATAGAGCAGCGATAGCTCAGTGGGGAGACCAACAGACTGCAATGCAGAGGGTCTCGGGTTCGAACCCATGTCGCGTACCTCTGACTTTCGGGAGTTATATAAGTTTTCGAAATTATTTGCGTATTGATTGACAATTATCGCCTGCTCCGTGCCTCGGAGAGCACGTTAAGCTGTCGGTCCCGTCTGCTATGAACATCTATGGCAGTCGTTATTGGGGAAGTCGACACAAAAGATCCCACTGGGTCGAAGTGTCGCCAGTCTGTACTGACTGGCCCCCACACAAGATAAGATAAGGTAATCATAATAGAAATGAATGAAGGTTTGTATTGTTCAGCTAATTATGTTGATGATTCTACAACAGCTTATATTTTATTTAACAATGAACTGACTGAAATGAACAATGAAGACTGCAATGCAGAAGGTCTCGGGTTCGAACCCACGTCGCGCACCTCGGACTTTCGGAAGTTAAATGACTTTTCGAAATTATGTGCGTATTGATTGACAAATTATCGCCTGCTCCGTGCCTTGGAGAGCACGTTAAGCCGTCGGTCCCGGCCGCCATGAACATCTATGACAGTCGTTATAGGGAAGTGAGTGCCCTATAATATCCTGACACTGGTCTAGCCTTAGGGTATCGTTAGCCTTCGGGTTGCGGAGGTCAGGTGGCAGTCGCTCCGTGTAAGAACTGATATCCAGTCAAATCTGGTTAGACTAGAAAAGCCGACCCCAAATGACTTGGGAATAATAAAGGCTAAGGAGAAGTTAAGGTATATGATGCAATGTTATAGATATTTAAAACGTAAATATAATTCGAATATAATTAACATAGTATTACTAGTTGTTTAACTTCATAGGTAATAAACTTTTATATGCGTGTGTAAATTAATGTTGTATTAAATCAGTCGAATGGCAATTACTGCATTACTAAGCTTGCTTGGTCTTACCTCTTTGTATTCAAGCGTCTAGCGTGTGAGTGCGTTCGTATTCGGGTATCGTGTTGAGCCGACGATTTGTGTCTCTCTAATTTATGATCTAAGCATGATTTAGTATGACTTTAGATTAATGCTCACAATTTTAAGTAAATCCAGGGGGCGTACCAAGATTTAATTTGGCCAAGAAGGAGTTACTGGGTATATCAGTAACTCACTGTCTAGTTCTCGCGAATGCACTACTACGATTGTATGAGATGGTGGTGAGGTCCCAGGATAAAATCAAATCAGCATTTTAATTATTCTTATGAATCGCTATACACATGTTCGGATCGACATAGGCGGGCAGTAAAATCGATTATGTGCAGATGAATGTTGGTTAAAAGCGTCCCTCAGTAGGTATGCTGGTTCACTAGTCCAGACCGAGATATATTAAGGTTGGTAATAAAATTAGGACAACTGTGTGAGACAAGCTATCAACTTGTATCAATCGGGGCTTATCAATCGAAATTTTAGCAAATGTAGCTGATCGGGCGATGTCAATAGAAACCTTTTTATGTCGCCTAACCCTTACACTGAGCAGAGGTCCATGCTCAGCAGTCACTTTATGCACAGGACTGATATTCTGATCATCTCGAGTGGTTTATTCATAAACAATGACTAGAATTGTTAAAAAAAATTGCCGGTTGTGCTGATCCGATCATGTGTGAAGCAAGCAATCAAATACACATATAACCGTAATAATAATAATATAGTTAGACAAAAGAAATTTTTCTCAAAAGTATGTAATTAAATCAATCATCTCATAGCAGTTTAAAGATCCGCCGCTCTTTTCTATAAACTTTTGTTAGAAAGACTAAAAAGGAACGATAAGAATATCTTATTTCGGCAATAAATTAGGCACATTCAGGTTTATTTTAAAACGCGGACTGAAGGTACTGCCAGGTTTAGACTTAAGTCAGACAAAAAAACCGGCAACGTCATCTTCAACTAGATTTTGGAAAATTGTCTGTCTATGACCTAATACAGAATCTTCGATTAAGAAATAAACGTTAAAAGTGAATACAAATTTATAAGTGACCTATGGTTTAGCTGTAGTCTAGATTAAACGATTTATTGATAAATGATGACTAGGACTTAACACTGGTATTGTTTTTAGTCTGTGTTTTATGATAAGTCCATTAGAGTAATAATGTATGGAGTATCTTTAGAAAAGGAAAATATATTTAAACGTCCTTCGGCCTTGATAAGGTACTTCTCACTGATGCAAGATTTTGTCTTCGTCATTATATAAACACATACATAAAGCTGCACACACACATTTGTATTTCACTCACACATGCTCAAACGGGACTTTGTGCTTACACTAATAGCAAGCGGCTCTATACATAATTACTCTTCTGCATAAGGGAGTTCTATAATTCTATTATTCTGAAAAGAATGCATGTGTATCGTAGATGTATACGGTTAATTTCTTATTTTTATAAGAAATAGGTAGTCGGAGAATCTATGTTAGAATATTTTAAAATTTTATTTTCGCAGCATGGGCTTAAGCGATATAAACATTATAGTACTAACAAAACATCTTTACATTAAACCTTTCTATCCTGGAAGTTTGAATATATCAATATTTATTGTTTTTGAATTTAGGGCTACATTAAATAATAACTTCCTAAGGGTGTTGCCACACCTGAGCGATAATCGCGAGCGAGAGAATTCATGTTCGTTGTTTGGACGAATGTCATTTGCTCGTGCCGTACTTTGTCTGCTGTTAGCAGGCGTCTTCAGCTGTTATTCTTCTATGGTTATATCTGGACGTATTGTCAAAGTCCAAATTGCAAGTGAAAATAGAGAAAAGGTGGGAAAAACTGACGACCCGTAATCTTTAGGTGTTCTTCGTAGTATAAGAATTTAACGACGGCAATATTGGTTATCCTCACCGTCCGGCCTTCGTAGTTGTCAGCGATTTTCGCGTCAGGTTGATTACGGATCACATTTTTTATTAATTTAGGCTATCTAAAAATGTTAGCAGTATTGTTTTACTAATTAAACGGTGGTGGTATTGAGACTATGTTTATTATTTATAAACATGGTCTCTTTTTGTTATATTCAGACTTCCAGATGTTACCTTAAAACCGTGTACTCATTTTTATTGTACTTAATTAGCACTTCGCAGCTGAAACACTTGTCGTCTCTAATTGGTTGGTAGTCGATAATTATTCAAAAAGAGAATCCTAACATATTTTTTAGGACTACTTACGATAGTCGGAGGAAGAATGGTAGATTTGACGCTTAGTTCAATTAATTATTTTGTCCGTAGTCCATTAACGCATGGTATCTCAACCACAGTCTAGTTAATTCTAATCTACAGAGTAGTAACTAGTGTCAACAAAGTTGAAAGGTAACAGAGGGTACCGGCTAATCAAGTGATCAGCTGGTACATTCTTCACCTATCTTGCCAAACACACTGGTTGTAGTATGATTGTCCAGACGTCGAAATTTGTATGGATTAGCTTTGATTGTGGAATGATTATATACATTTTAAATACTTTGATGTCGACCATTTCTAAATCTTTTAATAGTTACTTGAGTAATATATTATGCATGTTTTCAACTATGCTTGTTTGCTTATTGCCATAATTAACTTTAAGCATTGAAGTTGTATCTGCAGCGATATTGTTCAAACGCAAAAGTCTGCATCACTGGTGTTGGTATTTTACTACTTATAGCCAAGGAATAGTAAACACACAGAGACTAGCAATCTATTGTCAGTCGCAGGACCCTTATGGAGAGAAAAGATGAAAGATCGTAGTAAACATTCTTAAATTTTACTCACGCGCCTAATCGCAGTTACTGTGTTACTCCAATGTAGCCTTCCTTCAAAATGGTAGTAGTTCGACACCAAGTATGTTATTAGACTACTGCGTTAGACAATAAGTTCACGACATCCCAGCGTTAATATTTATACAGTACGATATATGTTGTTGTTCTTAAAGTTGCGTCCACACCTGAAATTTATGCACACGCAAATAACTTGATTACTTACGAATGTATGTGTTCCACTATATTTTTACATTAAATGTTTTTTGGCGTATATGTGTCCGCAGGTGTGAATGGACCTTAAGCCTTTTCTACCGCTAACAAGACGGGTGCTGTTTGTTAGTTATTTATAAGAATGAAATATATTGTATATTATGAATATTAATGAAAGCAAGTTATGAAAAATTTTTGCATGTTTAGTGAAGTTAACATCTCATAAAATGTTCAAAGGTAAAAGCCATGTATTGCTTTTAAAAAGTGACATGATTATTATATTATTACTTAATATCGGTGAAAATGCTTGTATACTAAAATATAAAATTGTATAAAAATGAGTACATGGTATTTTTAGGACATCATTTTCTGAAAGGTTTTAACCAAATTCCTATTTATTTATTCATTGTTTATTAACAAATAAATAGTTGACATTGTTCAATAATATGAATATTTTCTTTACTTTTGTAAAGATCTTTCAGGAATTCTTCAGATAATCACACACACATACACGCATTACTTACTAGTCTGTGCTCATCGGTACACGGGTGTTACCATAGACATCCACTGTGTTGTCCTCACTTTCATAGACAATCCTGCAGCACACGACGCTTGCGCTTACAGCCCGTTGTTTGGGATACATTATATATACACCTCAAACTTATTACTGCAGTGCAAAATTAACAATATTAATGTAAAACGCTGCTTTTGCCGACTGCACGAATAAGTTTGTGCGTCATTATCAAATGTAAATGTCTAACAGGAGGATATAAGCAATAGAAGTGTGGACACTAATTCGACGGAACCCACGCCGTTTTCAACACCGATCCGGTCGCCAGAACCGGCTCAGATCCCGAATCCGGTGGAAACACCGACTAATAGTATAAGTGATGAAACCGACTGTGATAATAATTTAAGAAACAAGACTATTCAGGAAGAGGATGACGTTGTGTGCGCCAACGAACGGCATCATGCTCGGCAAGATACCGAGAATGACGGTCAGAATGACGCAAGTGCTAGTCAAACAGCTAGTGAAAACGTAGAACAAAATGAGATTACAAATGAAGTTAATGAAAGCTCAGAAAACACTGATGCTGTGTCAGTAACAAATGATATTGTTGACGGCAATAATACTGAAGAAACAAACGAAGAAAACGCCGTTACGGAAAGTCAAACACCTACTCCAAATGATACACAAACAGCAGAAAACAGTATTGAGAACGTAGAAAACGCAACTGAAAGTACAGAAAATGAAACACAAGAATTGGCAAACGATTCAGTAGTACCAGAAAATGTAGCAGAGGTTTCCGAAAATGACGAAATAGTTCCCGATACTGATGGAAATAGTACTGAAACTGAAATAGTGGAAGTTCGTAACGTGGAACTGGTTACTGAGGATCTGACGTTTGACGAGAATCACTTCAGTACGCCGACGGCAGGGACTCCTGAGCGGTCACCCGTGACTCGACGACGGAGGACTACGACCAGTTCATTGGACGAGTCAGAGGTAAGAGATCAGAGGCCGGTGCGGGGAGCGATGTCCACTGTATAGAATGGACAAGTACTTCGTACAAAATTGTATATTTGAAAGTCTCGTATAAAATTGACCACTCGCGGTTACACAAACATGTATTGTAAATGACGTAGGCGAGAAAGTTCTAGAACTTTAAAACTTAGTAGCTGTATATAAAAGCTGAATAATATAATTTATAGTTTAATAATTCTAAAGTACATGACGTGGAAAATTGTGTCGTAATATTGTTATTGATAAAAATCGTTAACGCGATTAATACACGTTAATCATACGACTGTTACTCATTTTATTGCAATTTATTTAGTTTCAAAATTGGTTTTATTTAGCAATTATGTTAAACTTTTGAATAGATTTGTGACTTGCAGTTCAGATGTTAATATTGTATTGAAATTAAACTACTATATACGGATTTTATCGCGTTGTTTATTTAACACTCTATTACATAATTTTGAAACTGTTACACTACTATACTATACTATTAAACTTTACTAATTTTAAGCTAATTAAATTATTAAAACTATCAAATCTATTTGTTTTTAAGTTTACACTTTCCCCGACGTTTCGGTTGCTTTTCAGCAGCCATGGTCACCATCTTAGTCTCCCCGTGACCATGGCTGCTGAAAAGCAACCGAAACGTCGGGGAAAGTGTAAACTTAAAAACAAATAGATTTGATAGTTTTAATAATTTAATTAGCTTAAAATTAGTAAAGTTTAATAGTATAGTATAGTAGTGTAACAGTTTCAAAATTATGTAATAGAGTGTTAAATAAACAACGCGATAAAATCCGTATATAGTAGTTTAATTTCAATGAATAACATTCGCGTAAACAGAAGACAATATTATGTAAATCAGTACGGACTGGAAACAGCAACAAAAATACGCCGGTTAGAAGATCTACAAACTAAGCGCGCAAGATATGTAACATCTTTAAATTTCTTGAAGAGATGTCGTGATCATAGTCTCATTCCTACGTGTGTCAAGATATCAGCTAAGAAAGACATACGAGGAAGCGCTAAGATCTTAAAACAGGCAAAATAAAAGACCATCTTAGTCTCCCCGTGACCATGGCTGCTGAAAAGCAACCGAAACGTCGGGGAAAGTGTAAACTTAAAAACAAATAGATTTGATAGTTTTAATAATTTAATTAGCTTAAAATTAGTAAAGTTTAATAGTATAGTATAGTAGTGTAACAGTTTCAAAATTATGTAATAGAGTGTTAAATAAACAACGCGATAAAATCCGTATATAGTAGTTTAATTTCAATGAATAACATTCGCGTAAACAGAAGACAATATTATGTTAATATTGTAGTCATAAAACATATTGTTTCAGGAGACTGGTATAATACAAAGAACGAAAATAGATGCAGTCACAGATAGGAGTGCGATTTTGGTTCAAGTCGACCAAATGCATTAGTTGACTTTTGACCGAGTCGATCCAAAACTGTGACAGTACAGAATATTTGAGATTCAATGTATTATATCAGTGATGGCTGTGCGCACCCGTCTATAAGTGAATGTATATCGTCGCGTATCGTATTAAGTCGGTCATATGTATCTACGTAACATGTGACTATATTCTCTCGAAATGTCATATTAGAGACTATATTCCTAAAAAGCATTAAACAAAATGAAATGCAATAAAATTTGTAAGTAATAATCAACAATAAAATATTACACATTATTTTTTAATATTTTGTACTTATTTGAGTGGGTATAATATGAAAACATGACGGCAATTTGGTACAAAATTCGTAGGTCACAATATACCTGAATACCTAATCTTGTACAAAATAAAATACATTATACAATAGCGTCGCACCCGCACTCGGCCGGCGGCGTGCTTTGGGAAATTGTCTATGAGTAAGTGTGAGGCACAACATGCTATGTGATGTCCTGCTTACGTCACTAACACCTCGAGAACTACCGTTTGACTGAAGGGTATCTTGTAATAATCGTCAAGGACAGTTTTGTAGCACAAGATTCACGATTATTTTTAACATTCATTGGCCTAATAAAACTCATTCATTAATTGCTTTGTTGGATGAGTATCGCCCAACATGCTCGCTAATGTATGATCACCTTTAGGTATTTTTTATTAAAGTATTTTCCAGTTTTGTTGTCTTTCTGGATTATTTACGGCTGGGGAGGTCTCAAAATTATTTTATGGACTTGGGTTAAGGTTAAAAACTGGAAAATAAACTTCTAATTAATATAAACATTTTGTTATACGATGTCTTGTGCTTCAAACATCTTCATTGCGAACTGTAGACATATTAGGCTTATACATACTGTATGACAATTTTACTAATTTTGCGACAGAAATCTTATGTTTCAGAAGCAAGCATTACGTCCACAGTTCTCAATACCTAACAAATTTCAAATCAACCAACTAACGCGATCATAACACGATTTGACAATAACAATGCTTGACATAATATTGACAGCGCTTGACATTAATTGACATTGTATTTATTTGACACCGTGTATGTTTGACATCTTATATACATGTCGGCTTGTGCTGTTCGCTTACTTACCTAGTAATTTAGTAGATATTAAGAGTATTATAGTATTTATTATAGTAGTTAGAAAGGATTGTGTAATTTATCGTTAGAGTAGTTTGTTTTTATATTGTCGTTTGGTTGTCTTATTATAAGGCTTCATATATTTAAGCTTTATTATAATATCTACTGTTTTATTTGAATTATTTGGGATGTACATTATATTTGGACTGTGTTCTACTAAAATGGAAAGTGAAAGAAAGCTTTTTAAATTGTCAGTGTGTCTTTATTAGCTATAATTTAGCATTATAAATTATGTTTATGTAAAGACAATTTATAAAGCTTATTTTTCATTTAATATCTTGTATATACTATTCCAAAATTGAGTATAGTCCAAATTTATTACATATACATTTAAAATTGCGTATATTTTTATATAATTATTTATTATAATTATACGCTTTTTTAAATAATGTGTAGTTTTACAGGCAAAAGATCTATTTGAGTAAATATAAAATGTAAATGATGAGTATATTGATATGTATAGCTTATTGGCAGAGCGTGAGAGTTTGAAGCTAAGGGGCTAATATATGTACATAAGTATAAATACTGCACAATAAACTGTAGGTAAGTGTACTGCCAAATTATTGATGACTAGCTCTTGCCTGCGGATTCGGTTGAGAACAGCACTTTTCCCTAGATGAATGTTACCCTATGGCCTTTTTATACTCCTGTCAACTTGTTTACGAAATTACGTGATGATCGGTGGACTAGTTAAAGCGTAACAAGCAAACTTACATTCGGATTTATATATATTAGTTAGGATTTAAATTTTAAAGTTGTATTTTACTAGATCCTTTTTCGCTCCTTTGGGCCGCAGCTTGATGTTAAATTGTCTACCTTCGTCAATGTGCCGTATTTTTATATCATTCTAGTAGTTCCTAAGATAGGTTTGTTCAAACGAGTAAAATCTTAATTTTATAATGTTATTAAGTATAGATAAATTCCAGGAGTCGACGTCTTTCGGCTGAGATGATGATAGATAAATTCTGGGCGTTAGATGATTGCCCATATTTTCGGATAATAAGTCTTATTATCAAAATAAACCCGGTACCTACATGATATCTATTTAATAACACACATTTTCCTAATATAGCAATTGCCGTTTCTCACTTGTTTTAATTAGCTGCGCTCGCGGTTACACGCACACGTTCTATTAAAAATCAAAGAATCGTTTGGATACATATCCTAACGTACATCTAAAGTGACATAAACATATGTTACTAGATTTTGACAGCGGCTTCGCTCGCTTAAATGTAGGTTAGGTAAAAAACAGTACGTTTTTCTGGATAAAGCCTACCCTATGTCCTTTTCTGTTCTACTGACAACGTGTATATGTGAAATTTCACAATGATTGGTTGAGTAGTTAGGCGTGAAAGCGTAACAAACAAACAAACTCACATTCGATAGTCAGGATAGTTAGGATTAACCCTGCTAATGTATTATAATCTAACATTACAAGTGAGAAACAGCAATGAATTGCCGAAAACTTTAGTTTAATTCGAAAGAATGGTATAACGTGACCTTGAGGTCAGAGGTCAAAGGTCGTAGTCATTTCGGGGTATATCGACTATGCTGAGTTGAATGGCGTTGACCGCGAGTCTCTAGCTCTTACGGTTCTCAAATTGAAAGTTGTTTAACAGGCAGGCGGACGGACGGACAAAGCTGTTGTATAAGAGTTTTTCAGACTCTGAAAAAGGAACTTTTGGTTAGGAATAGTAATATCTGATTTGGCAGTACACATTACATAGCCACGCTCGTCGCAAACACGACCATATGACTGTACATATAAGGTATATATTACTATTTTTATGGCTGTTGTGTTGTTAGGACGAAACGGACGGATCTACAGAGAGTACACGCAGCAGTAGCGCCAGCAGTACGCAGAGCCAGAACTTACCCAACAGTGACGGTACGTGTGTGATTATTTATTTAGTTAATTAGCGAAATGTTCAATAGATACTTGAATAGTGGCGGCATAGTGACATCGCAGATCAAAGTATAAGTAGTCCCAATGAGATTATTTGAGTCCTATTCAACCTTTTGATGACCAAACAAGAATAGCTATACTATAAAATTAAACTTAAATAAATTTAATTTCGGATTGTCTAGATTTATCTGAAACTTGTATTTTCGC
This sequence comes from Catocala nupta, assembly GCA_963675205.1. Classification (NCBI taxonomy): domain Eukaryota; kingdom Metazoa; phylum Arthropoda; class Insecta; order Lepidoptera; family Erebidae; genus Catocala; species Catocala nupta. Next base: position 22,600,760 of record OY776096.1, on the reverse strand, counting down.
TATAAATCAATTTGGCTGAAGTTAAACTCAATGTCCATTTTATGTAAGAAGTCTATATATTATTTTTCTTTTTATTAAAAGAGTATATTGTTCACACGTGTTTACTTCTAAAATGCAGTAGCTGTTGTTTCACCAGTTTAACTTCTAAAGGTCATAGTATGATGGCAGGCATAAATAACCTTGCTCAATAAGTAGGCTATAAAATGCAATGCACAATTATATCTTGATCTGGTAGTTCCAGATATTAGCGCGTTCAAACAAACGATCTATTTAACTTTATCATTTTACTTTTATAGGTCTACCGCCTGGTTGGAGTATGCAGAAGGCGCCGAACGGCAGGATATTCTTCATAGACCATAACCAGAAGACTACCACGTGGATAGATCCTAGGACAGGTAAGTGCTCTGACTTTTTTACCTGTACCACCTAGTACAGTTCAATCAGGCAGGGACGATATCTTCGTTGAAGGTGTAAGATCAGCTTCCTGTATTATAAATTAATTTTGGTGATTTATCATTACTTTGTTTAGCAATTTATTACATCTGTTCCTCCGAATGGTTGGATAGATGCAAATTTCTATATACTAGTCATAGTGCCAGTCTCCATCTTGCTTATCAGATTTTGTTGCCAGAGAAATAAACAACCATTGCCCGACCTAGACATCGAGCCCGAGGCCTCGTGGCATTGGTTGCACATATGCCTAACTAAACGTCTTTCAACTTTACAACCTTGTCACACGCAAACACACTTTTTAACAGCAGAGATAATAAATATTACTGCTGTTCATGCGGTCTCAAGTTCGATACTCGAGTCAGCCGGGTATCGAACTTGAGACCGTCGAAGTGTAATCGGGTTTTCCTGACATGAAGAAGAATGAATTGTGTGTATGTGGTAGAATATTATATTATTATTATTATTATATTATTATATATTAATGAAGTTGTAAATATCAATTACAAATAACGAAATTCTCACTAGCAGCGTTGACGCTCGTATTATGCCCGATAGACGGCAATTGTTTCACACGGTATAACGGGAGTCCTATCCCACAATGTGGATATAATTTATCTCGATTGATTTGAAAACCTCGCTGCATCTATCGGCTTGCTTATTCGTATTTAATGTTTGTATGTGCAGGTTGCGCGTCAAGTTTGCCTACGTCGAGCACTGCGACGGGCGGCGTGGAGGCAGACGAGTTGGGGCCGTTGCCTGAAGGCTGGGAGGAGAGGGTTCATACTGATGGCAGAATCTTCTTTATTGATCACAGTGAGTTTTATTACTAACTATTATGAATGTTTCGTGGTTTGCGTTCGAGTAAACGTGCAGAATGGCAGTTCCCATTCTCCATTACTTGCCACATGCCCAAACCATATATATTCTTCAAACTTCTTTCTTGCCTTAGATAGATGTTCTTATAAGACTTGAAAATTATTGTGAATAAAAAAACACATTAGAGATTATTATATATGCGTGTGTCGCTCTGAGGACTCAACTTGACACAAGGTATATCCCTATTCTATACAACTATATGTAAGTCACACAAATTTTTGTCTTGGTTTGCATTGGCAGCTGTGAGGTAACACAAAAGGAAATCCAATTTTTTTAAAAATCATGTTGCACCTAGCTATTCTTAGCTTATGTCTCTTTTTAATTTGTCAATAAAACATATCTATTTCTTTGAACCAGACACCCGCACGACGCAATGGGAGGACCCTAGATTGTCGAACCCGCAAATAGCGGGTCCCGCGGTGCCATACTCGCGAGACTACAAGCGCAAGTACGAATATCTCAAGAGTCAACTGCGCAAGCCGGTAAGATTAGACTTTGATTTATAGTACCAAGGCTTGGCTGATGTCAAGTGCAGCTTGCCTAAGATCGTTTCATCAATCCTTCGCCCATTGAGGTCCCTAGGAAATTTATTATACAGGGTGTCCGGTAATTAATGGATAACCTGGAAATGTCTTATAGTGGAACTGATGGCCGTTCAGAAAAAAATATGAAAAAGAATCTATCCTAACTACTACCTGAGATATGTTTTTTTTTAATTACCATGTATAACTTTCTTGTATACTACGACCATAAATGAATGAAATCCATCGGTTTTTTGTTGTTTTATTATTAAACATTAATTTTGCTAATAGATAGACAGTCAAAAGTATGCTATGCTAATATAGCTTGCACTTTGTAATATATGTATTTCATTTTCTTTTTTCATTTCTTCTAAACGGCCTTTGGTTCTACTATAAGACATTTCAAGGTTATCCATTAATTACCGGACACCCTGTATATTAAAGACAGTATGAAAGAAATGCTATGTGATTTTACGGATCTCTTCCTCGGGCGAGACCTAATAACAGTGTTACGTTAGTTTCCTGTAAGAAGGTACTTCTTCGAGCTAACCGACTTGTGTGTGTGCCAAAGAGGTCTATCGCGCTTGAATTCACTGCTAGAGGTGCTAGTGGAAAGTCAGATCATACTCTATAGTCACTTCAACAGTAACCATTGAAACCGACAATTATAACCGCCAAATACGGCGTTTGACAGCAGCTGTGACAGTGTTGACAGAACCTTATTCGCTAGTGGCGCCGCCTGGTGAGCACAAAAACGGTAGCTCCATTGACAACGGTAGTAGGTAGGTTGCTTCAACCAGCATACGGCTTATTTCGTGGTATGCAGCTGATATCACTAGAGCGCTTGCAACAAGGTCTTTATAGTCGCATTACTAACTCTTTAAACGGTCATTGTTATACTGCCAGTGCAAAGACAATGTTGGCGCCTGGAAACCCTGGCAAAATCATGACATAAGGTTGCTCATCGCTAAATCCCAGATTTGAAAGGATATTCCATTGTAACCAAGCTCTAATGATGTTCTTTCTATTTCTTAATTAATGTTCACAGAGCAACGTGCCAAACAAGTTCGAGATCAAAGTGCGTCGCAACTCCATCTTGGAAGATTCGTACCGCATTATAAGCTCCGTGAGTCGGCTCGATTTGCTCAAGACCAAACTGTGGGTCGAGTTCGAGTCGGAAGTCGGTCTTGGTAAGTCATACAATACTCTCATGAGTTTATATGCTTGTCATTTATACATTCTTGTTTTGTGGATAAACAAAGAATAGTCATAAGATTATTGGGAAGAGAGGAACCCGCCGCGCACCCTCGGATTGTCCACCCCAAGCTCGAAGCTTGCAGTATGCTCAAAGCGGCATACTGCAAGTTGGAGAACGCCCGGCTCTTACGTCGTGGCTGGCTTATCTAGAGGAATTCGGTATTGTCAACCTTTTTTATTGCAATAATTGTGGTAAGCAATCCGAGGGTGCGGGTTCATCTCTTTCCAATAATTTATTACAATGGTCTGCCGCCAGGTAATGCCATGCTTACTTCGATTCAATTTAAAGAATAGTTAATTTAGAAAAATTATTGGCCAAATATTCTCGCCGCCAAAAATGTTCTGACTTTCTTGGCTAGATGTAAACTATACTGTCTACATCTAGCCAAGAGCCAAATGGTTCAAACACCGAGTATGGGTTACAGCCATACTATACACATCACGCTTGAGTACTCGCCAAGGAGTAAGCAGCAGTGTACTACACATACCGCCACCTCTAGTTTTAGGTGCCTCACGCTTTTACGCGTTAACTACTCGACCAGGAAATAGAAAAAGACGTAGGTTATTTCTCTACCAGAGAACAATACAATTACTAACTTAATCTACATTCACGCGAGCAAAGGTAAAATCTAGTTACAAAACTATTATTTATTCTCAGACTACGGAGGCCTGGCCAGGGAATGGTTCTTCCTTCTCTCTAAGGAGATGTTCAACCCTTACTACGGACTGTTCGAGTACTCCGCCATGGACAACTACACGCTACAGATCAATCCGAACAGCGGAGTGTGCAACGAGGAACATCTCAGTTACTTCAAGTTTATTGGAAGGGTCGCTGGCATGGCCGTGTACCATGGGAAGCTTTTGGATGGTTCGTATATAATTTTAAATATTTAAACATTTGTCGGCCTCGATGGCGTAGAGGTTAGTGTAGCCGACTGCCGCGCCTGAGGTCGCGGAATCGATTCTCGCACAAGTCAAACATTTGCATGAATATGGATGTTTGTTTTGGTCTGGGTGTTTCTATGTATAATATGTATATATTTACAAAAAAAAGTATATATGTATGTTTATCCATTGTCTAGTACCCATAGTACAAGCTCTGCTTAGTTTGGGCTAGGTGGTGTTATGTGTATGTGGTAGAATATTATGGTAGAATATTATATACTTAAATTAAATGTCACATAAGACATACGTGTAAACTGATTAAAAATAATATTAGTTATGTTTATAAACTGTTCCACTGCTCGGCACGGGTCTCTTATTACTGTAAAAAGGGTTAGGCAATAGTTCATAACGTTGATCCAGTGCTGGTTGACAGACTTTATGTTATCTTTGAGGATATTATAGAGAACTCTAAGATATGCAGATTTTCGCACAATGTTTTCGTTTACCATTAAGCAAACGATAATTAACCATTTAATACGTACTTTGGAAAGTCAGAGGACCTTGGAATTGATCTCGAGACCTTTGCGTAGCAGTATAACGGTGACCCACAAGACTATTGCAACACTGCTATAGTCGTTTTTAGTTTCTTTATGTATATACATGCACTTGTAACTAATAAGAAGTTCTTTATATAGTCTATTTTATGTATTTTTGCGTCACAAAAATCACATCAGCTCTGTAACTGTCCTACTGCTGAGGGTGTGCCTTTTCTTATTGTGAGAAGGGTTAGGCGATACGCTGGCCTAGTGCAAGATAGTCGGGATAATGAGTATTAACTCTTAAAAAGATGGATTTATATATTGAAAATCGATCCTTTGCTATGTTTTCCATACGGCTTTACTTCTTAGAAGTTGATGGCTATAACAGTGTGTTCGATTTCTACAACATAACTAAGTAACTTGCCAGAATATTAATCTTTGAAAATTCTTTGATATTTATTTTATCAATATAGCTCTAAGATTAGTTTAAAAATTTTCGATATTTCTTATAGTATCAGATTAAGCCATTAACAAACATTTGAAAAATTTCCTTTATCCGTTACTCTAACCACATCAGAAAAAGAAAACCGTGCTCTTGGCGCCAAGCTACGATTTCATCCTTTAATACGTACATCGTTTTTGTGATCTTATACTGGGTGAAATAAGTAGTAAACAGTGCACATAATATAAATTGGGTTAAGTAAATTTACATAATTACTCTCGATGTCGTCGGGGACTAGGTCCCCTAATTGTGTGTGTTAATTTTTATAATTTTTATATTTGTGTAAATTGAAATTATGTGCTGGTAAATTTTTATTGTATGTTTAAATGATTTAAAAATTAACATTGTGTGTTTGTGAATTCGTCTTGTGAATTTGTCTCGTATGTGTGATGGTTGTGTGGGACCCGCTACTTCCATCGGCGGATCGAAACTTTGGCGGAGTCGCGATTTGAATGCGAGAGTGATCCGCGCGGCCCGCCATAAATGTGTAAGGAACACCGCGGTGGTTTTAGTCGGTTCAGCCCAAATTTCTATCTTAGGGGCTGGATCCCGACATAACCACATCGTCCGCCCCAAAACCGGCGATGGGGAATGTGACATAAAAAAACTACATAATTAACAGCATAAATAAGATAAACAACACATTTTTATAAGATTTATTAGCGTTTAAAAGTCTATCATGTAGTCGTGACCATGGCGTGCTGGACACTTTTAGCTTTGTCATCTATACATGACTGTGGCGTCCAAAAGGTTAAAATAACTCGAGATATCGTCACTGTTGCAGCGTTCTTCATCCGTCCGTTCTACAAGATGATGTTGGGCAAGACGATAGAACTGCAAGACATGGAGTCTGTCGACCTCGAGTATTACAACTCGCTCATGTGGATCAAGGTCAGTCGCCATTTCTAATAAATACCAGCCAAATCTACAGCTTCGCTCTCGTTGTACTTTGAATATATACTGTTGTTTATACTATAAACAGCCTAGGTTAGATTCTTGTGTCGGGCATAGTGTTAAGCTGCCTGTCCATTGAAGCGGAGCGAGGCTGCGGAGCGAGGCTGCGGCGCGAAGAATCGTAGAAATATTAACCAATAGGATTGCATACTGGAGCGGAACCGAGATTTTATGCGATTCTATTGGTTAATATTTCTCCGATCCTTCGCTCCGCAGCCTCGCTCCGCTTCAGACTTATACCGTTTTTCCGATTCGGTAGACGACTAAACGTCAATTCAGTGCGCAATTAAAGCGTGTAGTTTGGTTGCAATACGTCTCTGCCATTTGGTGGTTATACAAGCGTAATCCTAACTCCTATCTTATATTATAAACTAGCTGACCCGCACAACTTCGTCTGCTTCACATAAGAGAATTTGCCCCGTTATGCAACATTTTTTATTGATGCTCTGCTCCTATTGGTCGTAGCGTGATGTTATAATTATAGCCTTAAATATATTATAGCTTTCCTCAATAAATGGGCTATCCAACACTAAAATAATTTTTCTTAATTCGGACCAGTAGTTCTTGAGATAAGCGCGTTCAACAACAAACAAACTCTTCATAATAATATTATTATTATTTATTATGAAATTTCGCATACACGTTGATGATGACGTATGGCAAAAGGACGTAGAGTATCGTTTATCCAGAAAAAAGCCGAGCGAAGCCGCGGGCAAAGCTAGTGTTGTGTTGTAAATTATGGTATAGATGTTTCTAAATAAAATAAAAATAGATGGCTATATTATACATAAGTATATACGTAAAATAAGTACATTTTAATGCCTTTTCCTAATTTTATATTGACGTGAAAAATATGTGGATACAAAATTAAGAAATAATTTTTCACACCATGTTCGTTTTCGTACATTACAGGAGAATGATCCATCGGAGCTGTACCTAACGTTCTCGGTTGACGAGGAACAGTTCGGTAAGACAATACAGCGCGAGCTCAAGCCCGGCGGCGCTAACATTTCCGTAGACAACGAAAATAAAGACGAGTACATCAAGTAAGTTATAGACCATAGTCATTCTATTACTACAGTCAGCCAAGAAACTGGTGCGCCAGTTTCAACAAAAGTTTCTGTGGAATCTAATTATCGCTAAGGTTGCTTTTCTAACGAAGGTGAGTAAAGGAGGTGAGTTGTTGTCAGATATTGTTATCGGCCTCGGTGGCGTAGTGGTTAGTGTAACCGACTGCTACGCCTGAGCTCGCGGGTACGATTCCCGCACAAGTCAAACATTTGTGTGCGTGAACATGGATGTTTGTCTTGGTCTGGGTGTTTCTATGTATAATATGTAAGTTTTTACAAAAAAAAAGGATATATGTATGTTGATCCATTGTCTAGTAGCCATAGTACAAACTCTGCTTAGTTTGGGCTAGATGGTGTTGTGTGTATGTGATAGAATATTATTATTATTATTATTTAGTAAATTTATAGTAACATCATGGAATTTGGCAGTGCCCAGTAGACACTAAAGGGTCCCTATTACGTAAAACTTAAAGCATGGTTATCGAAGCAGGAGAGTCATACACCTCTGCTTATACCATCGAGGATATATTTGTATATCAGTATCTGTAATATTAAGTACTAACCATTTTTGCCTGTGTGTTCCAGACTAGTAATACAATGGCGGTTCGTGAGCCGAGTTCAAGAGCAGATGTTCGCGTTCCTCGAAGGTCTGGGTGGTCTGGTGCCCCTGCCTCTCCTCAAGATCTTCGATGAGAACGAGCTGGAGTTACTGCTGTGCGGCATACAGCATATCGACGTCAGAGACTGGAGAGCCAACACTCTGTATAAGGGAGACTATCATGCGAACCATATTGTAGTGCAATGGTTCTGGCGGGTAAGTTATATTGTCTCGCTTATCCCTAAATCAGAGAATGTGATGCGGTGGTGAGGGGTGGATTATTATCCTAAAGGAAAACTAGGCATATGACTAGGGGCAAGAAAACAAGGGACTGCGTCCAGAAGTATATAAAGTAAAAAAAAAGGATAGGCTATCATTGAGGTCTGCCGTCAGAAGTGAAAACTATGTAACTGCACGAATGGCGGAGTGGTTTAAGTGTTCGCATCGCTGCTGCCACAGCGCCGAGGGTTCAGGGTTCGAATCCCACACGAGACGACAAATTTGTGTGGTCCACAAATGGGTGTTCCAAGTCTGGATGTTCTTTGGGTCCGTTGTTTGAATGTTTATAAAGCCCCCGCGGCAAATATTATTACTGGTTCGGGAAATGTCTTTTTAAAAAGAAAAGAAAAGAAAAGGAAGAAGAAACTTTATGTGAGTTTATGAGGGACAGTGTACTGCTTTTATTACCGGGCAGTAGGAACACGGCACAAAAAATTGCTTGATCCACATCCGCAAACATAAAAGTAAATTTATTCAAGTTAGGTTACAAGGTAACTTTTATGAATGTCAAAGTTATACTAATTATTTTATGTGAATTTACATTTACTGCCACGTTCAGCAAAGCAAGGGTGTAGGGCTCATGAGAACGGGCAAGAAACAAATGGCCACTCTTTTTAATCGCCATCACAGTTGTTCCGAGTCTGAATGTTCTTCCTGCCTGTTGTTTAAATGTTTGTAAAGTCTTCCTCGACACAGGAATTATTCCCAGTGCGGGAGTTGGATTCTTTAATCTTTCAAGGCTCAGAATATCAGACATCTATTTTGTCTGGCCACCAATGTGCCGCTGCGATTCAATAGATTATTTTAAAATACATCGTTTACTCCGGGTAATATCATCTTAGGTTTGAGCTCTTCGAACGGGACGAGGACAGTGCTACATTACAAATAGCGTTGTCTTTGTCTAATGTAAAAGTAACGTAATGTAAATGTAATAAGCATAGTCGGCCAAAAATGTGGTCTATTACCCTACGGGTGAGGTTCATTTGAACGTCATGAAACAACAAGGTCGATATCGCCTTGTAATAATATTATGACAGAGACCGTTGCTCTCTTTATCATGTATTATATTTATGTCATGCCATGACGTGTCAAGTTAGAAAAGTCAACCTTAGCAATAATGAGATCTCACAGACTCTTATCTCAAAACTGGTAGACAACTTTCTTGGCTGACTGTACCTACTTCTTGTTCGCGCGTAAGTGTTACAAGTACATACTGCTAGTCGTACTGCTGCTACTAGGTTTTGGATCTTTACGTAGTAATTATTATTCCAATGGATTTAGACAGATCCGCAACATACTGGTAGTAAATACAACTTCTATACAAGAGGTCTTGACTCCGATATATTTATAATCATATCATTTCATTATTTCATTTAATTATTGCATTTAATTATTTCATTTAATTATTTCATTTAATTATTTCATTTAATTATTTCATTTAAATATTTCATTTAATTATTTCATTTAATTACTTCATTTAATTATTTCATTTCATTATTTCATTTCATTATTTCATTTCATCAGTCCTGCGTCTGACGTCTCTACGTACGTACTTACGTATCCAATTCGCATTCTAATATAACAGCATAAGTTCAAGCAAAATATAATGCACCAATTTTTGGGCACTGTAATATCTATTCCGTTAACGTCTCCATTAAGATGGATCGCCTTGGCCAAAATATGATCTGTAATAATGTGATATGTCGTTTTACAGGTGGTGCTATCATTCTCGAATGAGATGCGTTCCCGTCTCCTGCAGTTCGTGACGGGCACCTCCAGGGTGCCGATGAACGGCTTCAAGGAGTTGTACGGCAGCAATGGACCGCAGCTATTCACTATTGAGAAGTGGGGCTCGCCTGACAACTATCCTAGAGCTCATACGTGGTATGAAGAACACATAGTTAAATGATGCTGGTGGTGATATAAGTGGTTAATAAGGAGTCGGATAAAGCGGGGTCGACACGCCTATGACTTTAAAACGAGAAATTTAAGTACCAGCTAATCGTTTCTGTAAAATTTCTCGTAGAAAATACGTGGGCAGAATGTTGTTGTAAATTAATATACTATCTTTTAATTATTGATATAAGCAATGTATATGTGAAAATTGGAAAATGGCTGTCCTATCATAGACAATTTCAATTGGTAGAACTTAATCAGCGGCGCAACTGTATATTTGTATAGAAGACTTCTTAACGGCTGAACAATTGTATATTAATTGTAGATAATATAAAAATATAGACCTGTACGGGCAACGAATTCAAAACCCCAGCTCTATAATCAGTATCATAGTCGCATCTATGCATTACTCCTCGTGCCTAGAGAGAATCTATCATCTGGTTTCGAACGTCGATGAACGACGTGTTGAATAAAACTTATGTCAAATTATTTGATTAACATTTGCTAACTCAATCAATCAAAGTCTACATGCATTTCACAATCTGTTACCAAGTTTAAGTGTTGCTATATTCCTAAAATATATATACACAACGTATGGACTAACAATAACATGTACTCTTCCTTTCAGTTTCAACCGCATCGACCTCCCGCCATACGAAAGCTACCAACAGCTTCGAGAAAAGCTCATCAAGGCCATCGAGGGATCGCAGGGATTCGCCGGCGTCGACTGAACACCACACACACATTATATTAAACTTTCTGGCTTCAAAGTTAGTGGTGCTAGGAGATCAGTGTGGTTCATTAATGCAATAATTATTATCTTATGAAACGTAACGCCTTAAATATGTAATTTTTGGTTGATACATGCGACTGTTAAACGATACTCACATCAAAACCGGCTATATACAGGTTCTAGACGTAACACATGTTTCATACCAATGTGGGATCAACTAAAATGGTTGCATACTTGTTTTCGAATCAACGGAACTAGTTTAACTCCTATACGTCATATATGCAGGAAGTTGTATTCATGTGTGTCGATTTAAGATGTCAATGTAACTGGTTGCATAATTGTTTTTTCTTAGATGGTAGACGTCTGTGAAATTGTTTGCAGGATGTTGCATTGATGTTTGTCGATTTGAGAGGTCAATTTAACTGGTTGTAAATCTGTTATCGACGACAATGCAATTGATTGCATACCTGTTTTCAACACAGCTGGTTTACTCTTATGAAAAAGGGGTGTGAAGCTGTAGGTTTCTTCTATTCTCTAAGTAAAATAACGCTTAGCGCCTTTTAGTCGGATAGATACCGCTACAGTAATTTCCTGTTCGACTGTTAAGGGCACATGCAAACTTATTGAACAAACATACAGGCTCAATTTCGGCTGTGCAGTTTTAAAACCTAGTAAGTGACATTGCCTAAAGAATGACTTTGCATAAAAAGACTTTCCGCATGCGTGAACAATAAGTAAATAAAGAATAATAATACAAACAATCAATTCGTTTCTGGACATAAGCATATTAAGCTGTGCTCACAGAATAATTGTCTAAAATTGTAAGATCTGCGAGGCTGTATCACACTGATCTCAGCGCCACCTGTCGGTTATAAACCTAAACGTCGTGCTCAACTAGTTACATCACAGTCCACACTGTCTTAATGATAATGCCTCCACATCAAGTCTGCTGTACATTCTTAGATATGTTGACGATACTGCTCTGTAAACCTTACTGAACTAGCTTTAAACTCGCTGCGTCCCTTTCTGATGCATCGCGAGAGAAAGAGACAGAGAAATCTCTCTTGATATTTATCAGGAAGAGGGTTTTATTAGTTTAGTTTGCAACGTCAGTATCGGTATATTTGGTGTTTGCCTCTGATAAGCTGTCTTGTTTCAGATATATTAATAGGAGTAACTGATCAATGAAGTCATATAATGACTGGACAGATGGATGTAATGTTAACTATGTAGATACAGATGTCCGTAATACAACGCAGAATAGATGCACTTACACGTACACGCGTGGGTATAGAGGACCGGGTGCATAGTACGAGTTTGTTTTACGTTAACGCGATCGAAACGTTTACCGCGTTTGGCTCTCTGATTGGTTAAGAGCTTGGAGCGGGCCAATCGGAGCGCCGGACGTCATAAACGGGTCGATCGCGTTAACGTAAAACAAACACGAACTCGGTACTCAGAACATGTCAGGCCTATGACGTTATTGATAACGAGCGGACTTGATTCTTCGGCGTTATGTGTTTGTGTGGTTTGTGGTTATATAGGATTGTTTGAAACTCAATCCATTAACCAATGACCTGAACTTTTGTTGGGAAACATGTCTATATAATGGAGAGATCTGCTTAGGCTGGTCGTTTACAGCTTTCGCGTTACTCTAAAAGAATAAGGGAATCCTCTATCAATAGCGGAGAAAGAGGGAGAAACATCAACCAAGCGAATATTATAATATTAGTCCGGTCCGAGGGAGACAGCTTATCAGAGCAGGATTCAAGATTTAAAGTGATCTTAGATAGATATTTTAATTAAAATAAACGATTAAACAAAATTAAATGTACTATTATGTATAAACTAATTTTACTTCTTCGCTCCGCCATTCCTATATCCAACGTTAGGTTGCCTCGGGTCTTTTCAGAACCCTTAATATTTTTATTATAAAAAACTAAGATATCTTTTTTATACCTACTTTAAACTTACTTATCAGTTAAAAATTTTGAAAACAGTAAAATTAGTTTATATTTAAAAATCAATTGCAATAATTCAACTTATAATTTTATTATTTAAAATTATATTAATATTTTGAAAACCTATGTCTTATATAATCGACAAGTTTATACAAATATTCAATATCCATTAGTTTTAAATATGATGATGCTATATAAGTTTTTACACATTGCAATATGTTTCGATTTCATCCTATAGCGACTTCTTTTTATCATATATTTTACTAGATTGTTTATACACTAGCATTAATATATACTTTAACTTAAGAGAACAAGGTCTAAATTCAAATGGCAATATTTATTTAAACGAACAATACGCATAATCAATACTTTTAAAAAGAGTAATAGAAAGAAAATCGTGATTATAAGACGTTGAGTTTCAGAATATTGATGTCATGTTACAACTATTGGAAGAATGCGGAATGCTGCCATTTATATTTACAAGTGTAATGGCTAGTGTCACAGTTATCAAGTAAAAGCTATCTGAGAGAGAAATCGAATGCTGTTTCACTTTTGTTAGATTAAAGAAGAGAGATGGTGAGACTTATCTTATAGATAAATGTTATTTGGAGATGGTGGAAGAGGCTCTTATTGTAGTAATTGTGTAATGATTTCAAGTGTTTATATTACTAATGTTTGCACTCCTAGTGTTGTATCTTTGGTCATCACATTCTGGTCTGGTTCTATTAAGGCGAGCTAAGCGGCTGTTCCAAAGACCGAGTGCAAGGGAGCTCATGACTCGGTAGTAAGAAATAATAATTTAATATATATACTAGACGCAGGAGGGGGAGAGGGCGACATAGTGCCATCTCGCCCTATCTTAGGATAGCTCTATGCTAAGATAGAGCGAGATAACATTATGGCACTCTTTGCTTTGGACTGACACTATATAAAGTATGGTCATACTAGATAAAGATTCCTGTAATCCGGAAGTATATCTGGAATTCTGTAGGTATTATTTATGACGCGTAAATGACAACGTAGCTTGTATGTGATTACACATATTTAATCCAATGGCGTTTATTCGCAGCAGCAATCCCGTTCTTCTTGAAGTTGTAGCTTATATTGATTAGGAGTGTGAGTTATAGGATCCGCGCCGAGTAATCAGAGTCAAGACCATTAGACTACAGGCTTCAGAAACAATAAAGAGTGATATTATATGAAATTATTGTGTGGAATATTAGTATGAACATCCCGTGTTAGTGAACTAGGTCTTCGGAAGAGACATGTTTTCAACAGCACTGTTTATATCATTGCTATAATAATACTACCAAAAAACCAGATTTTAGAAAAATACAGTAATAGCGGCTTCGCCTGCGTGATACTGGAATAAAATAATTCTTACATGTTAGTTCAAGGCATGGTGTGTGCCAAGTTTCATCCAACCATTCAACGGTTACGTGTGGTTGAGTAATAAATATCTATCTTAAACCTACGCATTTATAATATTAATAAGATATTGATAAAAATATGTTAATCTGGGAATTTAGAAGTTCAAATAAAATACTCAATATTTTCAAACTTTTTGTACATGTAGCATTTCCATATTAATCTTAACACATTTTATTGACCAAACCACCCATTCAATTCGTGCTATATTCACCAGTCTTCGAACATCGACTGAAGCCATAGCGTCAGATTTACTCAATCGGCAAGACAATTTCTGACATTTATAGTCCAATGGTCTGACTTTAATTACAAGTGAGCAAATCACCTTATGTATTCTAAATGAGTGCCTATTTCTATATTTAATTGGTGTATAAACTGTATTGTAATTATTTTACTCTTCACATCGACAATAATTTTAATGAATTGTCATCACTGTCTTACCAATAGTTAATTATCAACTATTAGCCAACGAAATTATACGCGAGTTTTGAATGACAAAGCGTTCAGCGGGCCAATGATACCCGATTTAGAAATCAATTTAAAAAGTACAATATATTGAAGACGATTATCAATGTATAGATTGTTCTAGAAATTACTAGTGCTATTCAATCTTCTCAAGTGGTCGGACGTGTGTAAAATATTTTAGATTATTTCTTTCACAGAATAAATTCAATATGTAAGATATTTAATATTTCGTCAACTTTATATAAATAAAAAAATATTTAATAAATACCAACAGTCGTACTTAATTACGGCATTAAAACACGTCTTGAAGTGAGCAATATCATTAGTTCTCAAAAACCGCTCAACGCTCAGCCATTCAAAGCTTGTGGCCTTAGTTAAAAATAATATAGGAAGCACTTTTTGCTAAGCCGATTTGAATATTGTTGGTATTGCAAGCATTTGATTCGATGTTCGTGTTTAAAAAGTTGTATTGTTTTAAGGCGGAAAGAGGGATGTCAAGGTTTCTTTGTCATTGCTGTCAAAAATGTTCTAAACTTGAGCAGACTTGTAAGCTTGTTAGCTCATTTATTTAAAACAAGCTTCACAAACGGCATTGATAAAGTATTGTACCATAGCAGACCAACTATTCTGGAGGCACCCAATATACCCGACCTGACAAATACCGTTTCATGCATCCTGTCTAAAAATACTGATAGTTACAGAAGGCCATTGTTTTATCTATCTATATTTTAGTATTTTTCAGAATCTTACAACATACATATTTCAAATTCGTCAAGGGTAGTAATTAACTGTTCCTCAATTTTTTGTCATTGTTCCACCAAAAGTACTATTGCACAGCAAAATATGCTTACTAAAATATTTTATAGACTAAGTCGACGGAGCCCCGCCAAGCAGGTCTCCGTCGACTATTTTTGTGTGGGTTTAAGAAGGAACCTAACATAACCTAGCCCTTCCGAGACGGAATAAAGTGATTTGAGGTGTATAGGCGCTCGTTATATTTTACTAAGCATATTTTGCTGCCCAATAAGTATTTTTGGTTGTCATTATATTTAATCCCATTCTTTAATGCCTTGATATCCCTCTTCGTCTATATAAATACGATTTATCACAAAGTTGCGCTAAGTCTGTAATGTGTGTACCATGTAAGCTTATTGAATGATGAACAGTATCTGCAGAGGTTTTCCCACCCCTAGGCGTACTATTCTAACCCCAAGAGTTTCACTACTAATTTGACATAATTAGCTTTACTACTACGCCATAATAATGTAAAAAATGTAATAATAAATAATATAACCATGTACGACACTTGTCAAGTGTGTGGAATTAAAATGGAGTGAGTTAACGTATACTATAGTGATTGTAATGTAGGTACATGGTGTTCCGTTTTCTGTCTGTCAGATTTGATAGCTGTCAATGTCAATCGACCAATCCTGGTAGCCTTCGTTAAATGTAAGTGAGTGACAAATGCTAACGCATGTTGTTGTTAATTTATTCCACGCATTGTTTACGAGTTAAATTCTAAATAACGTGATATACCCGGACAAGATGAATTGTATGTAAAATGTAAAGAATTTAAATGGAAAAATGTTTCAATTATTAGCAGTCGGCCGTCTTGTCCGGTTTTGTTTAGTGATAAAATATTATAATTTTGCGTCCTATACATTAGGTAAATTTGCTTTTCGCTTGGATATATAAAAAGATATTTTCATATATAGCACACTTGTACATAATTTTAGTATAAGGTGTAAAAAATTGCTATTGAAATATGTATAATATAAATAATTGTAAAATTAGATAACACATGTCCATGAAATGGAAAATGAAAAGTAATTTGGGAAGTGAAATAAAAAATACTAATATAATATTTATTAACGGAGCAATTGTTTACACCCTGTATTTATTTAGTTTTAGTCGAGTTCTGGTTTCGTCTACGATCGTTTACTTAATTTAGTTAGTTATTGATATCAATTTATTATTATATTATATTATTATTATTTGTGTATCTTTATAATTTTGGGCGCTTTATACTCAGAGGGTACTTAGCAGCATATGTAAAATGTTCCATTTGTTATATTTTTTATTTTTAAACAGTATTTAGAGCGAGATTAATTAAGTATTTTGCAAAATGGAAATATGAAACCGACTGCAATTAAATATTTTGATACTAATTATGAAAATATCCGTGCAGTTTTATTATTACATATTATTTGCCTAAAATTATAAAGATCGTTATGAAGAAATAAAAATGTATGATTCCATATTATTAACGTTTTTTGATTGTAATTGTTGAAGGTACATCGTATTAAGATAATAGGTAGGGAGATGGCGGCAACATTTTTAAATAGATTTAAGTACTTTTTTATTTGACTAGATATTCCTAGCGGTATTCCTAAGCTTTTATTAAGTGATTGCAAATCAAGTAAGGTAGAATTGCGTAGCGCTATGATTTGCCTTGCTAGAGGGACCTTATGAAGTTAAAAACGAATCTATTTAAAAATGATGTGTTTTCTACTATCTCTGAGTCTACAAACTTCTTTACAATAAAGTGCCTAAATGCACACACATCTTACTTTACGAACACATTAAAATAGGTGAAAATATAGACAAATATTAATTACAAATTGCCGTATTCTTAATAAAAAGAAGTAGACTAACGATGTTAGTTATTAAAAGCTATTTTGTAAAGAGAGAAACAACTAAAACAATACTATACATTATTCTTTTTAATTATCTTGAATCAAAAAATACCATATCCAATATATAAAATACAAAAAGAAAATCAAATCCACATTTTAATCAGACAGAAGCCTTGATAACGAAGAATATGAAAAATGGCCGTATGATAAGTACTATTATGGGACGTGACCGCTGTTTAAATGGAAGTGTAAAGTTCTTCTCCCACATTAAAGTTCTTCTACCGCCTAAAAGATCTTTATCCGCATAAAAGGTCTTCTCCTACATAAAAGATCTCCCGTATAAAAGTTAACTATCTGCCACACTACAGATAAAATACCCTGAGTCGCAAGAGACTTTAACGGACACAAACTTAAGCACATACGGTAGATACTTATACTACATTGTATTTTATTGTTTACGTTGTTGTACAACACACAGTGAATATTAAAATACGCGTAAAATAATAAGACAAGTATCGATGACATTTATAAATGGATATGACCTAACAGCTGAATTAATGACTCAAACTGCATGGATGACGTAGAAGTTTAAATGGTCGTCTCAATACTGCCTTTAAGCTAAATATAAAAAATTAGGTTTGAATCCCACACGGAACAAAAATTTAGTCACAAACGAGTCAGGGTGTTTTTATGTCCGTTGTTTGAATGTTTGTGAAGTCCCCACACAGACACAGGATATATTCCAGGGGCGGAAGTAGTATTTTATTTAAAAAAAAATTGAGATTGCCCCCTCGATCCCATAGCATCGCGTATCGCAATTCCACGTAGATGGCCAAGTCAGGCAGTTGCGTTGGTTACATTCAGCAAGGATTTCTTAGTAGCAGCTGGTTTTGCAATGTACCTGAAAGACGTCAATAAGCTCGCATTTTATAGCTTTAAAACACAGCTGACGAAATGTAGATGTAATACACGTTTGCCTACCCCCAAAAACAAAAAAAAGTTAACAACGTACCACTTATGAACGTCAAAGTTACACTCATGAACATCAAAGTAACACTTATGAACGTCATAGTAACATTTATGAACGTCAAAATTACACTTATTAATGTAAATTTACATTTACCTGTTGCCATTTTCAGCAAAGCAAGGGCGTAGAACAAGTGAAAATAACTGACACGAAACTCACGTCCAGTGTTTTCAATCGAAAAGTTTAAAGTATTGTTTATTTTAAAAAAATATTTGGATATAGAATATGAGTCAAAATATGTACGTATATCTATATATATATAAATCTCGTGTCACGGTGTCTGTGGTTGCACTTCCGAAACGACTCGACCGATTTTTATGAAATTTTTTATGTACATTTGGTAGGTATGAGAATTTGTTGTAAAGTATATTTTATACCGCTAGGTGATTGGGGTGTCAACCTAACCTACATTTACGCGAGCGGAGCCGCGGCCAAAACTAGAGACTTTTAGAATCCAATGGTGTTATAAATAAGTCTCATTGAATAAAACATGGACGGTAGAAGTCAACATTATAAACAAATAGACAACGTTGTATCCATTATGTAATAACAATTATAATTATAAAGAATCAGTATATTATACAGTTCCTATTGTTCTCCATTCTCTATCGAACATGGTCCATATACGAACCTAGTATGTAGGACGCTTTCCTATTTCGTATACGATCCAATATAGAATACTACTTGTCCTCCATGTTTTGACTCATGTTTGTAATTACTGCTCAGCTCATGGGGCTCGTAGCGTGATGTTTTGAAGCCTTTGTTACTACTGAATAGCCTTTCTACTGACGAAATAATTTTAAAATCGTCTCAGAATTTTTTTAGTATATTTGTTACAAATAAAAATACAAATCTTCATAGACTAGCGGTTAGCCGCGAAATCTTTCGCGATTCCTTATAAAATAGTTTGTGTCTTTCCTTTGTTTTAAAACTATCTCCACGCCAAATTTCTTTAAAAATCAGTTCAGTATTCTAGCCGTAAGAGCACATAGTTACTTTCATATTTAAGATAAGTATATGAAGTTAAATATGTTATTTTCACCATCTAATTATTTATAGTGAGGAAACCTGCATGTTTGATAGTTCTACATACATATATCCTTAAAGATATGTAAAGCCTGTCAATGCGCACTGGGCTAGCGAGGTGCCCAATGGGCTGACCCTTTTCAAAAACTTCAAAAAGAACAGGTCCGTGGCAGTATATAGGCCGAATATCATTATTATTTACAATGTAATAACTACCTACGTACCATATAAGTTTTATTAATAAAAAGTAATTAACCATTATATTATTAAAATAGCCGTCATCACGTTCCTATGGCCCTTGAGCTCGGTGAATAAAATTGATATTCGATAAGTGCGTTGCTCAAGGTGAAGTTTATCTACTACATACTAAGTACATACGTATCTACTTATACGTTGATTGGAATTATTCTGTTGTGAAATGGATTCCTTGATTGTTTGGCATAATACGTCTGTATTTAAAGGGTAAGCAGACGAGTATAACAACCATCAAAATTTATAAATATAGCATTTTAGAGTTTGGTAATGTTTGAAGTTGATGCACTTGATCGAATATTTTAGTATTGTATTAGCTATTGATTTATATGAATGTGCAGAAACGTGTGGAAATAGATAAGTAGTCTAAGACAGTAATATAAGGTGGCCGTCTTTTAAATGGTCTATTTACCATTTAAACCTACAAAATTGAAACTCGACGGAGTTTTGTAGGTTCGATCTTCACACGGGGCAAAAAGATCTGTGATTTACGAATGATTTTATCGACTCTGGGCGATCTTAGCGTTCGTTGTTTGAATGTTTATAAAGCCTCACGTGACACAGAAATATGAAGTATGGAAGAGGCCTTTAATAAATAAATGAAAATATATTACAAAGCTGAAGGGGTTTGTGTGTGTTTGACCGCGCTAACCTTTGGCGCTACCAGCCGGATATGAAAATTCTTTTTGTATTTTATAGCCCAATTATTGCGGCAGGTTATATGCTATAAAACGTCATGCCACGAGCCACGGAAGCGGAGCAGTAATCATGAACATAGGTAAAACCGAAGGACACAGCTTATATTTAAGTATCTATATTTTCAATAATTTTAATGTGTTCGCAATTATCACAATGATGGTTGTTTATCGATGAACAATAGCCGGTGTTGTCGGGCGTAATCAACGATATTTTTATTTTATGTTTAAAATAAGATTATTCATGTAAATAATAAAATATTTGAAATTTGAAAAAAATCATTAAAAGTCATTATTTTGATTTGTTGTTTTAATTTTTCCTTACCTGTATTGTGTATATTACATAATAAATTGATTAGTTAGTAGGTACTCAGTATTAGATATATACAGTATTTGCAAGTACAAAGAAATGCTAAATGTACAAAGGATTTAATTATCTCCCTAAAGAAAACTTGCATCAGTAACCGCACCAACGAGGTAACTCCTGCACTTGGGAGACAATCTCTGCACTAAGATAACTCTTGCAAATGCAAGAAACTTCCGCATTAGGCAGACAACTACAACGACGTAACCTCTGCCCTTAGGGACTAGACTAGACTTTCTACACTAGAGGCTTATAAAATTAATGAGATTTCTTTTAAAATAAATATACCTATAGAGATTGTACATAGGTACATATTTAAATAATTAATTTGGTATAATTTTAAATAGTTCAATCTAGTATTATGAAATAAGTAAGTTTTAGCATAAACTATTTTTTTTAAATAATATCATACTGCAAATACTACTCACTATACAGCAGTACAAACTCTTTCCAAGAGATCAATAAAATACAATATATACAGTACAATTAGGGTTGCCACCCGTACTTTATATCAAAATATTATACGTTATTTCGGGTAAACATACTTTATACTTTATGAGACCAATAAAGTACGTGAAAATACTTTATTTTACTTATATCGATCTTAACATGTTTTTTTTAAATTTGTTACTTAGAGAAATAAATTATAACGCAATGAGCTTCCCCTTACTTTAATAAAACGAAGAATTTATCAATATTTTAATATAGATTTATACTGTAAAGATGCAGTTAAGACGTTCCGTGATGATATATTTGTTAGATGTTACTAGAAGCAACCAAAAACGTTGCAACAAAATAGCAGATTTAATTAATTATTTAATAATACTTACTTTATTTTCAGATGATGTAGGTACTTAATTTTTTTTATTTCAATAATTATATACATATACTCAATTTGTTCAAAATAAAGGTGGCAACATTAAGTACAATATACAATATATACAATGCAAACAATTCTTAATAAGTAGGTATATATTATAATTGAATACACGAGGTTACCCGACATTAGACCCGTAATCGAAAACTTTACATCTCGACACCAATGTCAGGAAATAAAAGACATTTCACCTTAATATCTGACCGTATTGAGAGCCATTCTCTGTAATTATTTTAATTGAAGCTGGCGGTCCCAGTTTCCTGTATTGTATGTCGAAACATACCTACACGTTATAAATACGTAAGAGCAGTGGTTACATATTTATTTATGTGTTTATTATTCACTAGTTGTTAAAAGATACCGCTTTCATTTTAAATTATTTTCGTTCTTAAACCTTAAAGCTATCTTCATAATAAATTGCATCAAATTGTGTTAGTTATTTACTTATTAAACAAGTCACAGTTGTAGTTAATTTCTCATAATATTACTAGAATATTCGAGAACTTTCGAGACTTAAACGACCGCAATATAAGTATTTACATTTACTCGTAATTATAGACCGTTAATTACCAAACAAATTCCATAAAAGTCCGAACAGCATTTGTTAATCCGATGATTCGAAATTTCACATTATTATCGATTACACATCGAGAAAGAAATATTTCCGAAGCTAGTCAATTGCGAATAAAACCAGTAACATTGAGACACGTTGTTTGGCAACTCACACTTGACCGGCGCGGATATCCTCGGCACAGATTGAGATGAACTGTCGTAACGTAAGAAACGCGGTGAAAGGGGGGACGGGCGGAGGAGGGCACGTTACTCAAGTTCCATTCTTGAACGTTGTAATACAATTATTACGAGGCTCAAGAATCAAAAATTAAATAAGAACTACATATGGATCAATGTCCGTACGTTGTTCTTGTTTGACTGCTATTGGTATTGAATCGACTTTAGCGTGAGTGTTAAGCTTAAATAGGATGGGTTATTAACTTATTAAGAATGTTATTATTGAACAGCACTTAATTCATTAGTAGTCTTTGCAAATATTGTTCAGCTGTTGATTGTTTGATTGAACGTGCTAATGTCGGGCATTATTAATAGATACGATTTGAACTTGTTTTGTGTTAGAAAGGCTGTTTATTGAGGAAGGTTCTAGGCTATAAAACTTCACGCTATAACTTCAAGCAGCGAAGCTGTAATTAAACGCGATAAAAACCGAGAGCACAGCTATAGTTCTACATATGTTTATTTTAATTGTCTGAGATGATGTGTAAAAATGATAACAATAGGTATTTTCTAAGTGTTATTTTTGAGCTGCAAACGAATAATTTATTAATCTATTTAAATTTTAAATGCATTCATTACATATGTATACTAACATTTTGTAGACCGCATAGCTGAAATTTTGGAAAATTATTCTCTTGTTTTGAAATAATATGGTAGGTACCTATATGCTAATTAATAGCTACTGGGCAATAACACTTATAGATGATTAATTAGGTACCTACCTTTTATTGATTTCATCGTGGCCTAAGATTTTATACTATTTTACGCTGTGTCGTCGCTCGTACATATACATCTACTCGTTTACGACCTTCGCTTACAACCTTTGTTACACATTGAAATTAAACTATTTCATTACAAATTTTATAATTATACTTTTCCCGACGGATATTTCGCTTGCTTCCTAGAAGCCAAAGTCTCGGGCTGACTGTAAAAATGCTTTATATTTTATCTGGCGCTTTTATATTGTACAATACCCACGAGGACACTACATCAATTTAGTCGTATTATTTGTCGAGAGTTGCACAAACTGTTACTCTCGTTAACCCCTCCAACTACGCTGAATATTTGCAGTGAGTTCGCGTCCTTGCACTATTCATGTGAACTCACTGCTCTTAAAACATTGCGTTAAGCGCCGTACTAATAAGCCACCTGTCTATTAAAGGTAATGCTGGTTTGACGGTAACACTATGGCTAAACTATTATGTTATTGCCGATCCAGATCTTAAAAACGTTTGTTACAGTCTTCGAAATAGGAGGGTTCTCGGGTCGATCGATCGAATTCCGAGCCGGCAGCAAAGAATACTCCCGACACTAAATTCATGTGATACCCATATTGAGGGAGTTGTGAAAAAATATGTAATCCGCCATTTTGTGGCGGCGGCTATCTTGGACCGATTTTTATCAAACATAACTAAGAACACTCCCAACTAAAAGATCATTTAAAAAAAATACAAAATTAATATCGGTTCATCCGTTCGGGAGCTACGATGCCACAGACAGACACACACAGACACGTTAAGCTAACACTACCAACTAATACACCATTCAAAAAAAAAAACAAAATTAATATCGGTTCATCCGTTCGGGAGCTACGATGCCACAGACAGACACACACAGACACGTTAAGCTAACACTACCAACTAATACACCATTCAAAAAATAAAACAAAATTAATATCGGTTCATCCGTTCGGGAGCTACGATGCTACAGACAGACACACACAGACACGTTAAACTAACACTCCCAACTAATACACCATTAAAAAAAAAACAAAATTAATATCGGTTCATCCGTTTGGGAGCTACGATGCCACAGACAGACACACACAGACACGTCAAACTTATAACACCCCGTCGTTTTTGCGTCGAGGGTTAAAAACAGCTAATAATGATAATTCAACTCATGGTATCTATCGAGTCTGCTTTAGCTAGACTAGATTAGGAGCTTAGATAAGTATTTTTATATTCCAGGTTTTTATTTGTTATAAATGTGATAATGTTTCTACTATTGCTCCTAGTGGCAAACGAACAGCCCAGTTACTGAAAACTTTTATCTGTGTTTATATAGGTACCTATTTATTAGCAATATCAGGAGTATATACAACAAAACGCTGCCTACCATGATGATGGTAGCACTATCTTTAAACTTCGTTTGAAAAAAAGACAGCTCATAGCGTTTGGGGGAAATTGGTCGACTTATTAAATGATTGTTCTGCGTCTTTTCCGTTGTTTAAATAATTGTAGGTAAAGTTCTAAGCGACATCAGAATGATGTCTACGGCGGGATTTGTGTTTTTAGGAACAAAATACTTTGTTAGGGCAGCTGCTTGGGGTCAGTGGCGTACCATTAATAGGCTGCTCAGGGTTCGTACGGAAATTCGCCCTCAGAGGTGTCTACAATCTGAGAAGTCTGGTAATATTCATAATTAATTAATGGTAAAACTGTTTCATAGAAGTACTTAAGGAAAGTCTTATACTAAAATAATTATACAGACTGACTAACAAGATGCCGCCGTGACCGGCATGCAAGAAAATCAGATGCTATAGAATTCAATGAAAGGTCACAACATTACTTCGAATACTTAAATAACAGAATACCTTAATACGACCAAAGTTATACCACAAGAACGACTAGCTCGATAGATATGTTATTGGACTAGCGACTGGAGGTCTTGGATCGATACCTGGGATACAGTGTTATTGGATTTTCCTATTAACATATTCTAAGTGGCAGCACGTAGTCTGGACCTGTGCTCAGTGGACAACTATATGATCATCCCTATCCCAGCTGGCGAAATGTGGAAATAATGCACTTTTGTCTTCAAGAGGTCTTCAGGGATATATCCCTGTAAATAGAAGTATTTGCACATACTTAAACATCGATGTTATTGTGGTGATGCCGTCGATGGCCTTGGCCACCATGGCCTATCATGTAGCAGGAGTTCCTATGCCATTCAATGTGGCAATGCTGCCAGTCTTCTGGGCACACTACCAGTCGACTGTGATGCGGAGGAATTCTATGACGCCTATTAGAGGGTTTGAGTTTTCTTTTTATTTTTTATTTCTGTTTTATAATATTTTAGGTATAAGTAAGTTTTAAAGAATTGTGTTTGTATGTAATTTCTATGTACATACTTAAACTACTTTAATTCTAACTAGATTTTGTTTTTTAGATTACCGCGAATTCACTTGCATTAATATAGATTTTGTCAATAATAAGTATTTGCACATACTTTCATGTCTACACGTATGAGACTATGAATTAATAAACCAAAAAATAAATTAAATTGAAATAAAGCAATTTGTAACGCAAATTGGTAACACTTATACTTTTTCTTTAATAAATAAAATTAATACAAGGCTTTTTACAAGTTTCTTTGATATAGTAAACATGAAGTAGATGGGGATAAGTTCTACTTGAAGCTTTTAGAGGGGAAGGAATATTACCTAATGGTAGTCGGGAGGGGAGTGCAAGGGCGTCAGTTGGTGATGCTAGTGCGTGTGTGTTGTGAGTCGGATCGAGGTGTCCGTTCGGTTCTGTGCAAACATGTGGCGGCAAGTGTTGTTCGTTGTAGCGTGTTGTGCTGTGTTACCTGTTTTCACGACTCTCGTTGATATCAATGGTAAGTTAAATATATTTTCCCTTTTACCGAAATCAGTATTGCAACTGATAAAAAATACGGTGTTATATCAGTTGCAATTCAGAATATTTTACTGATTGAAAATTTGCTGCCCGAGTGACTTAGTGGTTTATATGGTTGCCTCGCCACTGGCACTGCGCCGAGTGTTGTGGGTTCGATCCGGGACAATTATTTTTGCGATCGACATTTAGTTGTTTCGAATCTGGATATTCTTTGTGTCCCTTGTTTGAATGTTTGTAAAGTGACACGACACAGGAATAAAACTTAACACGGAATTGTCTTTATAAAAGAAAAAAAGAATGGAAAGTAGTTGGCATGCCCTCAGCACCCAGAATATAAAGCTAGTAACTTTAGATAATTTCAAACATAAATTTATTGGCTTCTAATTATGAGAAGGGTTTGAACAATATTATAAATAATCGCTAGGTGTAACATATTATCTGAAATGACATAATTTTGGATTAGTTACATCGTAATTAAATAAATAAAATATCCTTAATTACTATTTGGTTTTAAAATATAATAAACATAATATTCAATATTGTTAAACATGCATTTTAACCATGTTTTGTATTCTGCTTATCTTAAATTTTCGTAATAGTTAAGCGAATCTATTGCCGCTTACTGAGTGCATTCACAAACTTTGTGCTGCTACTCAGAATTGCGTTACCGAATAACACCATGCTTAACCCGGGAATCGAACCGAACTGGGACTAACGGAGCAGTGATATTTTAGAATAATTTTTATATATAAGTTCTATTAGGTATAAATTTTCCAAATTAGGTCTGTTTTAACGTTAGAACGATATAACCGAACAAAAGTAGTCTAGGGCATAATTTTTATGATTTATTAGGCTTCGGCATAATCCTTGTGATACAAGAATTCAACAAATAAATTAATATTTTTTGTGTAACAAATAAATATTAATTACAAACAATTGTTTGGGTTTCGGAGGGCTTTACAAACATTCAAATAACGATCACAAAAAAACCCAGAGCTATTTGTAAATTTACAAATTTCCGTCCCGAACGGGGATCGAATCTACAACACTCGCAGTTGGCAACAGCCAGACCCCTACTTAAGGAAATTATCAGTAGCAGCAGTGGCACGAGTTCTCAATGTGAGAAGGATTAGGCCATAGTCAACCACGCTGGTCCAGTGCGGGTTGGTAGACTTCACGTATCTTCGAGAGCTTTATGTAGAACTCTCTGACATGCAGGTTTCCCCACGATATCATTATGCCATCCGTGCAGTAAAATATTAGTATAATTCTAAGAATCATTATTTCAAGACTGCATCTGTATTGTAGCACTTACCGCATTTAGTACTTATATAATCTCGATGTGTTGCCATTTATATAGAGTTACTCATCTTTAATACAATAAAACAACTAAATAAACGACTTCATATTGGTCTAGCGGACCCGACAGACGTTGTCCTGTACACACGAAAAAAGAACCAAATCCTGCCTATCCTAGAATTGGTTTCGGTAGATGGCTATGGGCTCGTCTCCTAATAAGTGGGCCGTAAAATAGTAGTTAGCGATGTGTGATTGTAAAACCTCTGCTGTCTTCTGCTTCGAGCGAATAGAGAGAGTGACGAGAATAATATAATATTCTATCACATACTCACAACACTATCTAGCCCAAACAAAGCAGAGCTTGTACCTACTACGGATACTAAACAATAGATAAACATACATTTATACTTTTTTTTGTAAATATTATCCATAGTAATCCCCAGACCAAGACAAACATCCATGTCCATGCAAAACATTTAAACATTTGTCGGCCTCGATGGCGTAGTGGTTAGTGTAGCCGACTGCCGCGCCTGAGGTAGCGGGTTCGATTCCTGCACAAGTCAAACATTTGTGTGCATGAATATGGATGTTTGTCTTGGTCTGGGTGTTTCTATGTATAATATGTATGTATTTACAAAAAAGTATATATGTATGTTTATCCATTGTCTAGTACCCCTAGTACAAGCTCTGCTTAGTTTGGGCTAGATGGTGTGGTGTGTATGTGATAGAATATTATTATTATTATTAAAAGAGATGTTTTAAATGTTATTGCTCAGTTCCACAATAAGTTCATAAATGTTCAAAGTGTTATGTTAAATGAAAATGTTATAATGTTGCAATGAATGCACCCGGATGTCGCTGTCATAGAAAGTGCACTGACTCGCTATAGGTACATTTGATCTAATTAGGTAAAACAAAAATTTTAAATTAAAAAGAAAGCCGAATTCAGAAAAGAATATTCTAATACAAAAAATGCACTATTAAGTTAAAATATAATCGCTTATTCTTGTGAATAATTATATTATTGTTATTAATGAAGTCAAATGAAAAAAGAATCATCAAATTCAGTTCACTTAGAAAAAAGTTATGAGGTAACACACATAAAAAAAACATTCCGTCATTGAGAACCTCCTCCTTTTTTTAATTCGGTTAATAAGCGCGACTCACTTATTGCTTACTAAGGTGTTCGGTTATATTACACCGAACAGAGCCATAAATAAATATGTATGTCCTGGTAATCGAATACAAGTCCATATAAATTAACGCCAGCTTACACCACGGAGTTATCAAGGCCATAAAATCTAATACAGACTTATTAAATTATGATTTCATATAATATTTTACATATTGACTAACAAATCTGATGTGGCAATATGGCGGCGCCACGCCAAGCCATGTCTTGTTATTGCGAAGACCATAAACCAGTAATATTGACACATCACTGAGCAGCTAGATGTCGCTGGTGGCACAAACGTTGCCGCAAGTGGACTAGCAGGTATACGATATGAATCCAACTGCTGTTACTCAATAAATCAACTGAGACATTGATATAGTTGACGTCTGCTGGCATGGATACGAGTAATGCAGTGGCAAGTAGATGCGTCACCAATGTGTTAAGTGTTTCAAAGTCAAAATCAAATTCATTAAGTACAACAAAGTAACAATTATGAACGTCAAACGTTGACTGCACGAATGGCGTAATGTTTTATGTGGTCGCCTCGCCACTGGCACTGCGCCGAGAGTTGTGGGTTCGAATCCCACACGTGACAAAAAATTGTGTGATCCACACATGGTTGTTCCGAGTGTGGATGTTCTTTGTGACCGTTGTTTGAATGTTTGTAAAGTCCCCCGCGATACATGAATTACTACTAGCGAGGGAGAGGTCATTTAAAAAATATATATATAGTTTATGAGTCAGCGAGTTTAGTAAAGTTTTGGTTAGTTGCTATGTTCAGGCAAAATGTTGAGTTTATGAGAAGATAACTGCAAGAGAATCACGGCGACTCTTTTAAATGGTCATTCAATTATAATTTTAAGTATTTTAAATATCATATCTACAATGTGTTGCTAGTAAAATCTGAAATAAAAAAATAGTAAACTTAATGATATTAATTAAATTAAGTTATTTAGATCTTGTAATAGTAATTGTTATTTATAATAGATTGATATTTATATATGATAGTATTGTAGTTGCTTTGGGTTCGAACCCCACACAAATAGTTGTGATGAATATGAGTGTTCTCAGTGGTATTACAAGGTTTGTAAAGTACCTATTACTCTAGGGATGATCTCTGTTTCGCAAGTGACTTTAGAAACATTCAAGTACTAGTAGACTCTGAATAAAAAATCGTGGAATTAACAAAGTTTTATTTCATATTTTTAGCTATACAGAATGGTACCAGAACCCATGCCAAATTTCGTGTACCTTGTAGTTTTTGGGAGATTCTGGCATAAAGAGATTTAAAAAAAGAATTGAAAAAGGTTTGTTTTTCGTTCGGTTAGCTTCTACCAGCGGTTACCCCTGCGCGAATTCTATATATCGTATCCTAGGTTAATCCGGGTAATTTTTTGAGTGCAAAGTTTAATCCAAACACGTTCAAGGGATTTCGCGTGATTTTTTTATGTTTAACTGTGAAGGAGAACACTCTGAGAAAATCTACATTTCTGAGAGTTCTCCATAATGTTTTTAAAATGTATGTGAAGCCTGGCAACCCAAACTGAGCCAGCGTGGTGGACTTTATAATAGACTAACACATCTCTCACTGACAAAAGGCCCATGTCCAGTAGTGGGACAGTTTATATACATGGCTGCAAAGTAAAAAGTAAGTGTAAAGATGACACGTATATGAGGTTTTGATAAAGTTGTTTGCACGTTCCAGACACGACATTCGCATCCCTGCCCCCGCTGTATGCGCTCGACGAGTGGTCACAATGCCAGCGCGCCGGCGATGTGTACTGCATGGTGGACGCTGTTCTGCACGCCACGCAACCTTCACCTGTCATGATGCTGCTACAGGTATTTATACAAACACCAGGGGCAGTCTTAAGTTAACGCGCATGTTACATTGAAATTATTATATTTTTACGGATCATATAAAAAGCAGGCAATACGTCAGTTATTAAAGCTTATATAAAATAAATCGATTTATAATATTAATAAATAATTTCATATCAAAATATAATACAGAAAGAATTTAATAATAAAAACTTTAATATAAATTATAGTTCACTAACGGTACGGAAAAGCCTATTCGCCAAATAAATGACACTCTCTTATGGAAACCGTCGAAATACTCATAGTAGATTACTATTATAGTTCCGTAAGATTACATCTTTTTTCTGCAAGAGACAAGTTCTTCTTTTCTATCTTTGTAGATCACACAAAAGAAGCCCCTAGTAATGAACGGTCATAAGCTGCGGTAACCGCTTAGCTTCAGGAGATCGTCTAACTCTTTGCTGCCTTTTTTTCTTCAGCTTTGTTTATTCCTTTCAATCATTTAACATATACTCCCATACACGTTTCCATATACTCCCATACTTTCCAAGTAAGCTGCCACAATTTGGCTCAAGTTTCTTAATGCACACGCACACGCACACGCACACGCACACTCGCATAAGCGAATGCATACTGCCACTTAGTAGTACCTTCATACACCCTCGACTATAACACTTACTTGACATGTCGTACTGCACACATCCAGACCTGGGAGAGACTGGTTATCTATCGTACAGGCAAATTATTATTATTTAAATGAATCCTAATTATAAAGGATTCTGTTTTTTTATTTGTTGGCTCAGGTAATGTTGAGATACACCGGGGTAGGTTTAGTCGGTAGGTAGGTATGACCGGGCCTCGTTTTCCCGGATGAGTCAGATATAACCCTTCCGCCCGCCCCCGCGAAGGGGTAAAAACCAAAAATCGGTTTAACACTACACCCTACACCACTCCAGTAGATTCTGTCTTGCGCCAGTCTTGGCCAAAGAGTTTCCGTTGCCTAAAGTGTATTAAAAAGCGACGCTATTTCCTAATTTTAGGTAATGAACACGCGATTTTAATAAGTTTCTGCTTATAAAAGAAGTTGCAAGTTACAAGTTCGAAGAGATACACACTGAGTTAATGTTAGAATAACTAAATGTTAAGTCTGTTTACTCATAGACATCAAGGACAAGTCACAAAGCGAATGGTGACACTAAATCGGAGTAATAAAATAGATCTTAAGATAGCGTTGAATCATTAATTACACGCTCACTTGAAAAGTTATACGGTACAGGAATATTTATACGATAGAAAAACGAAATTCATTAATGAGTCCAAACTTAAGTCATACGAGTCGATATGTTTTCATCTTTATTTTCTTTTGAGATATTCGATTGAATGTAAAAAATTTACTAGTAGAACAGCTCAACGTTCCCTTATATTGTATTATGATACAAATGAGATTCACTTGGAAAATACGCCGGTTTTCAGTAAGAAGGTGCTTTTACAGAAAACCGCGCCGTAAGAATAGATACACTGTTACAGCGTTTTACTTAATGACTAAGAGTTTTGGTGGCTCACAACCTTTCGTACCTTCCCATGTTAAATATTTTATCCTAGAATCAACAATATGTGAGTGATACTCCTACTATTATAAGCGCTCATAGGTCATGGTAACCGGTTGCTAAGGCGGGACAGACGTTTGTTTGCATCATCATCTTGTTAGTATATAAAATATAAAATCATTCGAATGTTTAATCGAAACTTACACATCGCTACAGTAAACGCTATGTAGGTACAAGGCCTTTGGCAGCAAACAGCACTTTAAGTATCTACTGGTTGCCTCACTATGTCATTGTTTAAAATTAAAGCTATTTTGGTTCAGCTATTTGTATTGATAATTATCACTCGTATTCGTTGCATTTTGAAATAATAATTATTGTTTTATCTCATAAGTTCAGAACGTGAGCTTGCTTTTACGTTTACTGTGAATCGTGAAGTTCCGAGTTAATTCCTGATTTGAACTTATTGTTATTTGGCTTTACACAGAGAAGGTTGAAAGTGGGTTTAAACTGTTATCACGGTGTGCATGGTTTAGATGTTTAAATTACGACATTGCTTAAGTTCATTTACTTGGCTCCAGGTGGCTCTCGAGCATGTCTGCCAATAGAGACAAAATAAAAATTGTGCGGAAAGGGGATTTGATTTATTTTATAATAATAAAAATAACAGAAACAAGTGAAAAAAAATATAAAAAAATGTGTATATGATTTTGCGAGTAAGGTCTTAATGTCATCCCGTGTGACATATAATAGGAATATTCTACCACATACACACAACACCATCTAGCCCAAACTAAGCAGAGCTTGTACTATGGGTACTAGACAATGGATAAACATACATAAATCCTTTTTTAAATACATTTCGTACATATTATACATAGAATCACCCAGACCAAGACAAACATCCATGTTCATGCACACAAATGTTTGACTTGTGCGGGAATCAATCCGGAGACCTTAGGCGTGACAGTCGGTTACTATAACCTTATGGTTGGAGTCATCGCCATAGAGTCATCCAAAATTTAAACAAAGGATTTTCTTGAAGCTGGGCACGATCAATTGAGCTTCAAAAAAATCCTTTATAAAAAGTCCTTTTATTTCAAGAAAATCCCTTTGCGAAACGGTAAAGTACCTCCTAGCATAGAGAAGACAAACAAAGAGTAGTTTGCAAGCGGTTTTTTTTATCCTGTCAGTTGTTGAAATTCCAGACATTATGGAAAACTTATGTGTGTTTGGCCACAGGTGTGCCGTTGACACTCAATTAGTTAAGATGGAGGAATAAAATGTCGAAGTTCGTAGAGAAGGCTGTGTGTTGTCACCGGCCATTAACCTTTGCCTTTTTCATTCGCACAGCGAATCCTTGAAGGGTCGGTCACACGCAAATATAATCACCTCTTCTAGAAGGTGCCTTAAGGTTACGGCATTGATATATATTTATACATCAATGGGTTACGGTAACCAAAGCAGCAGCGATAGCTCAGTGGGGAGACCAACAGACTGCAATGCAGAGGGTCTCGGGTTCGAACCTACGTCGCGCACCTCTGACTTTCGGAAGTTATAAGACTTTTTGAAATTATGTGCGTATTGATTGACAATTATCGCTCACTTCGTGCCTCGGAGAGCACGTTAAGCCGTCGCTCCCGACTGCCATGAACATCTATGGTAGTCATTATTGGGGAAGTCGACACAAAAGATCCAACTGGGTCGAAGTGTCGCCGGTCTGTACTGACTGGTCCCCACATAAGATAAGATACGGTAACCAATTAGCATCAGGCGGGCTAAGAACCTATTAGCCATTGAAATTTAAACTACTTCATACGGATTTTGTCGCGTTGTTTATCTTAAACACTTTTATTACATAATTTTGAACTCTTACACTACTATTATTGCACTCTACTATAATTTGTAAATTAATTAAAACTATTTATCTTTAAGTTTACACTTTTCTCCAACGTTTCGTTTGCTTACAGCAGCCATGGTCTTGGAGAGACAGTATAAAGTTCTAATTTCAATGTATAACATTCGCGTAAATGTTAGACAATTATATTAGCCATCTTAGAATGGTTAGTATTAACCTTCAGTTATAGAAGCGCAATACTGAGTAATGTAAAGTAATTGCTATATTGTTGCACAAACACGTTTGTTAAATATAATTTTAATGTTTTCAGCCTTGTTGGTGTATGTTTATGGGATATATCTATGTATATATATATATAAATCAATGCCACTTTTCGTTGTAATTAAACTCCTCCTAAACGGCTAGACCGATTTGAATGAATTTTTTTGTGTGTGTTCAAGTGGATTCGAGAATGGCTTAGATGTCTCTTTTTTTAATTTTTTTTTGGCCTGTACATTACAACGTCTGTCGGGACAGCTTGTATATTCTATATAATAGAGACCATCTATCTTTATAGCTTACTAGATTTTGACCGCGGCTTCGCTTGCGTTAATATATGTTAAGTAATTTTAGTAACAGTATTTTTTCTGGATGAGACGTACCCTGTATCCTTTTCTGTTCCCCTGACAACGTGTGTGCGAAATTTCATAATGATCGGTCGTGTAGATAATGCCTGAAAGCGAAACAAAAAAAAACTCAGATTCGTATTTATAATATTAGTCAGGAAATGTAAATATCACGTTAAGAGCTTAGAAAAATATATTTTAATTAGATTAAATCCGAAACTTCATTCTTGTTTTCAAAGTTAGTTTTATAAGAATTCTACAATCCTTCAGCTCTAGGAAGAGCCCTAGATTACAGTCATCGCTTACCATCCAGCAAGCCAAATGCTTATTTGCCACCTTTATCTATACTTATAATATTATAAAGAAACAAATCTTTCCTAGATTTGTTTGTTTGTTTGTGATCGTTAAACTTCGAAACTACTAAACCGGTTTTAACAATACTTTCATCATTAGAAAGCTCCTTTATCCAGAAGTACATAGGCTATATAAGAGCACCCTTCCAATCGCAATCTGCAAAGGCAGTACCTAATCATAAAGGCGGTTGAAACCGCGGGAGACAGTTGTAGAACAAATACACAGTATGTTGTCATCATTGATGAGAACTTATTGGCCTTGGTGGCGTAAATGCGATGAGCTTTGGAAGATTATCGATTTATTATATTGCAGCATCACTGATAATGGCACCAGGATTACTATGCAGCATGTAGGTTGTTATTCGTGCTAGCGACCTCATTATGGACGAGCGAGTAATTAATGTTGTTTTAATCCTACCTCACGAATGGCGCAATGGTTTAATGTGGTGCCATTGATAAACAAATATGGTTTCTACACATATTTTTTATGAGTGAGGAAGCTTTTCGTGTCCGTAGTTTGAATGTTTGTAAATTGTTTCCCGGGGAAGCATTTTTTAAAGAAGCGTTTTGCACGCATGTTGTGGTTTTCTTTCTTCTCCCTAGCCTTTATTATTCCCAAGTCACTTAGGGTCGGCTTTTCTGGTCTAACCGGATTTGACTGGATATCAGTTTTTACACACAGTTAACGTGCTCTCCGAGGCACGGAGCAGGCGATAATTGTCAATCAATATGCACATAATTTTGAAAAGTCATATAAATTCCGAAAGTCAGAGGTGCGCGACGTGGGTTTGAACCCGAGACCCTCTGCATTGCAGTCTGTTGGTCTCCCCACTGAGCTATCGCTGCTGCTATACTGCACTAGGCATGAAGCTTTGTGTCGTCGAGGCCTTTTCAAATATATAATTAACGGTCACAGGACTACCTACACTGAGACTCATTATATTTGTGAATCACACAAATATTTGTCTTGTGTGGGATTCAAACCTATAACACTCCGTGCGGCGCAGCGACGGTTCGTCCGCTGCACAATCTTTGCTGTCAATTTTCGTCTATCTTAAGCTTATGCCTTAGCGTTTAAAGTTACCTCAGTAACAAAGTATATACCATTGATTCCGTTGATTGTCCGTAAAAACTTGACAAACATCAACTTAGGTAGCCGATTATATAAATGAACCATTTTTAACATACTGCACCAAAATCTATGGTAATTTTTATCTGCACATTAGTTAACATAATTCTTTATACATACTTAATCATTCGAATAACGAGCAATATTATTCGAATCAGTACCTAAACATACAAATGTTTCAATATTCACACGTTGATAATGCACTTTGCATATGTGAATATGAGGACGTGTTTTAACTGGGTTATTCATATACAGGCAAAAGGGCAAAGAGTTGTTTAAACATTGCACAAGTAGCGATGTGTTGTTATATTTGTATGGTAAACTCACGACAAGTGGAGTCCAGCCTTCTGTTTAGAGGCTGTCATTGCTTGGTATCCTTTTAATTAAAGCTTGTCTTAATGGCGCAGTATTAGTGGATGCGACTGCTGTGCATGTGCTTTCGGGTTTGATGCCCGGGTAGTTCAGAGTTTTGTTGGATTTTTCTGTTAACGTCTTGAGCTGCAGCGGCTTGCCAGTTTATTATTATAATTGCATATTTCTTTAAAAAAGCTATTCCCGTAATGGCGACAAGCGCTGTTTTGAGGATTTTATATACATTGAAACAACTATTTTTGGATTGCACAAATCTTTGTCCCGTGGGGAGACCGCATCCACAACACGGCTCAGGGTATAGTGCAAGGGTTACCACTTTAACCAATGCGACAACGCGGAGACAAAAAAATGAGATCTTTTTCTTTAATTGACAAATTACGTATAACCTTTTCATTACGGTATTTTTTTTTCAAATTAAATGATTTATTTGTGATATATGGGTTATATACAGATGTTCATTACATTAATATACAAGTACTTATTAACGTCCATTCCATGATTAGCCACTTGGGCATACAAATTACATAAAATAATTACAAAAAAAATATATGGTCATATGAATTCTGATTGATGATGTAATGATTTGATATTATATTATACTAGATATGCCCGCGGTTTCACCCGCGTTTATAGATACTGCGACACCCCCGTGGGTCGTAGCGTGATGTTATATAGCCTATAGCCTTTCTCGATAAATAGGCTATCCATCACTAAAATATTTTATCATTTCGAACCAGTAGTTCCTGAGATTAGCGCGTTTAACCAAACAAACAAACAAACTCTTCAGCTTTATAATATTAGTATCTTTAGATATGTTTGTCTCGACGCTACTATTAAATTTAGTAAAGTATAAAATGAAGATCCTTTATAAATAAAAAATATATTGCACGGTGGTGTAGTTTTTTAAGTGGTCGCTTCACTACCACCTCGCTGAGTACTGTAGATTCGATCTCGGGATATCGTATCCCGAATACGGGACAAAAAATTGTGTTACCCACAAATAGTTATTTCGAGTGTGGTTTTTCTGTGTGTCCGTTGTTCCAATGTTTGTAAATTTCACCGCAACACCGGAATTATTTCTCGAGCGTAGTCATTAAGAAGATAAAATTTAATATCGTAGTAATTTCTCCCACGACAAATGCGTCCATGGCCGATTGTAATGAGTATCTGGTATTGTTGGCTAACTTGCATCACGTTCGCAAACACAATTAAATATAATGGGTCACACTATGTTAACTGTAAGGTCAAGGCATGCTAGGTAAAGGTTATAGCTTCCATTTGTACAGATAAAACATATCGTCAACCATAGACTAGTAACTCAGATGAATAAACTAATGTTAATGTTTTTAGGACTTCAAAAGTTAAGAATGTTAATATCGAAGTGTCAATCAATTAATTTGTTTACTTGCGTATATATACAATAATGTAAAGGTGTTACAATTGTAAATAAATATCTCAATCTTCCATCTTTAAAGGAAACCACCATGTGTGTAATTTAAAAACTTTTAATTGAAAATCCCACGTAAATACGATCAGGCAGTTGAACGTTTTTATCCTATGCAATTAAAAAAAGAACATACGTGTCGCCTTTTTAGTCTACGGAATTATAATAATTTGTAAAAAATCAAAACAGACTTGACTATAATGATGGCGCAGCGTTTAAGCGCTACCGCGTTGTGGGTTCGAATTCCGCAAGCAACAATTATTTGTGTGATCGTAAAATTATTATTATTTTGAATCTGGGTGTAATTTATCGGTCCGTCAATTGTATGAATATACAATCACGAAACCGATTTGGATAACTAGTGCGGGACTGGAGTTTAATCGAAATAAAATAATATATCAGACTCCATTTAATAGGAAACTGCAGGTAGTCTATTTACATATCTAACAATAGATGAAGTAAAAAATGTTGTGTTTTTACTTTGTACCTGTCAGTATATTCTTTTACAGACGACTCATGATAATAAGACATAAAGAAGTTACAAAAAATTGAGATATCTCCTGCGCAGATGGCCAGTCTCCGTTAAGATTGGCCGCCGTGACCGAAATTCGGTCTGGATGACATTATTATTATTATATTTATTGCCAGACTAATTCACATTACTAAGTCCGATTAGGGAAACAGTACTGTTTCGATAGAGTGCCACCTATCAAAGCAGTACTGTCTAGTTTTAATATAATCGCCTGTGTTTTCTTTACTCGTTTAACAATGGTTACAAATAAACAGTTTGTATGTCCAAGTACTCTGTCTATTATATCACCGTTCGTTTAAAACAGTTTACTAAGAAGGAAGAATGCTCAAGTTATATAAATGGGATAATGCTTGCAGGTCTCGAACGACGCCCGTCTACTGAATACGTAATGCGATGCAAGTGTCGCAATGTTTGAGCCAATATAGGTATTGTGGGCGCCAGTGCAAGATGGCGTATCAATAGAATTTTAATTTACTACATGTTAATTACTTTACGGCCGATTTTTCAATAGTCAGATAACTTTTATCTGAAGATTGAAAAATATAGCTATTGTGTAGAAAATGGCAGAAATAGGCGATATGACATATTTTCTATACAAAAGCTGTCAAAACGTCAAACATATTCCTCAGATAAAAGTTATCTGACGATTGAAAAATCGACCCTAAGTCATATACTTAATATTTTAATTGCCATTCCTTTTCATTTTGTTTAACTGATAAGCAGTTAGGTTTGTTAATATTAGTTAATTCGTATATTATGATTGTTGCTTTTTTTCTACATGTGAATATTGATTGGCAAAAATTAATAACTTTACTTTTCGTTAATGTTGATAATGAAACACGCTGCAAGTGCGTATTATCCAGACAGGTACCGTAAATTGTGACGCTGTTTTATAATTTGCCGTTGCATACCAATATAAATAAGGTATGGCACGCTTAAAAGCAAAAACAACGAGAAGAATGAAAGGAAACATAAGTTTGTAAGCTTTTGTTAATTCAGTTTTAGTGGTAATATATGTGTAACGATATATTTTTCTATTGCTATCGCATATTGCATATAATATAATAATATAGCCGCCGCTTTCCCACACGACTGCGACGGGTACATAATTACAAATTTCCAGATTGTTCGAAAACTTGGCATAGCAAGAAAATTGGAATGCAAGATTCCAATCATTCATACTCATACATACTTCAAACTTATAAAATCGTATCCAAATTAATTTTATAAGTAAATGTAAATGTTTATTTGTTACGTTTTGACACCCTAACTTCTCAACCGATCATCATAAAATTTCGCATACACGTTGCCAGAGGAATAAAAAAGACATAGAGTCCTTTCATCCAGGAAAAGTACTTTTACTAATCTTACTTACATTTACGCGAGTGAAGCCGTGTATAAAATGTAGTATAATGTAAAATTTAAACGGTTTATCAATAAGCATATTTCGTTAAGTGCGTCCTTCTAAACCGGTCGTAGGAAAGTGTTGAGATTAGCGCGAGTTCATAAACCTTGTTGGACATTGTGCAACGCAAGGTCACACTTACACATCACGAACTGTGTTGTGTATAACGTAAATAATATTATAATAACATTAATATTCATGAGAATGTGATGTTTCGTGTTTATTTATGTATAGTTTAATTGTTCCGTAATAGTTGAGTATATCCGTCAGTCACAAATTCTTAAACGTTTTATTTCGGTGCATTATTTTATTTATAGAAGACGATATTTTTTGATTTAGGTGAGGTTAGGTTTTCCGGTTCCCCTGATAATGTTTATGCGAAATTTCATGATGATCGGTAGAGTAGTTACTGTTAGGACGTGGAAATGTGACACACAAACTCACATTAACATTTGTAATATTAGTTATGATTGCTTTCCTCTGATAATGGTTGTTTTTTTAACGGATAGAAAAGTCCAGCTTTGTCTGTTGTCGCCGGTGTATAAGGGAAATTTAAAATACTGTAATATTAAAAATAGTATTCCGTTGAAACGATATGAAACTTAACAAACCGATAGTTCTGGAAAATAAACTATCCTCTACATTTTATGCCGGTTTGCGTTGCATAAGATTCGCACGGGTAAATCTGCGGTCAAAAATTACTTACAAACAAATTAAATACGCTGGATTTAGAAAGACTAATTAGCTCTCAAAATGTAATTTTTGTTTAAATCATTTAATATATTTTCAAACAAAAAGATTCATATTGAATTTTATAATTTATTTTAGCTTTTTGACTGATGCATTGTTTCTACTGCTAGCTAAAGTTAGCTAAATGTAGCACCATTAGCAATTTATTTATATTTTATGCTAAATAGTTATACATGTAAACATAGTTTGTACGGCTTTAACTTCCTGAAGTATAATTACATCTACAATTCACCATTCTAACTGCACGGAGTAGGATCTGTTACCGGTAAACTGCAATAAGATAGCCCTCTCTTATGTGAAATGGTGGTACCTCTGCCTAACCCTTCGGGGATATAGGCATTAGACTATTCGCACCCCCGGTGCAATAAAGGCGCAAGAAGAATATTTCAACTTTAGAGACCTGATGTTTATTATAGAGAGTATTTCTATAAACTTATGTTTAATATTGTGAAACTAAGACATAAAGAAATAAGCAAGATTAAGTGAATTTTTATCATATTTTAAGTATTTATGATTGAAAAATATCAAACTCATTATGAAGCGACAGATGATTTTTATAGTATAAAACCTTTCTTTTTTGTCAAATCATAACGGAAATAATTGAGCTTGTTTACTTGCATTATTCGAATCTGCAATAAAAAATCAACGTAATTGTACTTACGCCATTATTGCACTGGGGGTGCGATTGCATGTATGAACTTGAGACCTCTGGGTGGCATTCCAATACTCTCACCACTAGGCGATCGCTACTTCTAGTCAGTAACAGAGAAAAATATTTTTTTAAAATTTTTATCGCAATAAAAATTATTATACTATTGTCTAATCGCCCATGGGTTAAGCTTGCCTTGCGACATAACGAGCCGTCCATATACGGCAATCTATAAATAAAATCTATGAAACAGTATTACTTCATAATGTCAACATATATTTTGTGAGTCTAACGAAATATGTGATTTCAAATTATTGCAACTACTTGTTATATTTTAACTTCCATACTGCCTCGTGTCGTGGCATAAGATTGTACTTATGTTGCCGATTGTGAAGTTCGAAGTTCGATTCCCGAATCGAGCAAAATTTTTGTGTTTTATTTTCAAATGATTTCAGGTATAATTTGTGTATGACACAACATACAACGGTACAATAGTAAGGATTTTATATATCAACTTGTTACGAAGCTGAGCTTCTGAGTGGCAGAAGAGCGTTTGGAAATTATATTCGACCTGTTTCTTTGCCTCGCTGGCGCAATGGTATTAATTGTGACAGCTATGCATGAGGTCTCGGATTCGATTCGGTCGGGTAAATTGATATTGGTATTTTCTTTCAAGAAATTTTCAGTAGCATCGCGGTTTAGCTAGTGAAATATGGGTATAATTCAACTCTGTCTACCCCTTCTGGGAAATAGGCCTAAGACTATGCATGTATATAGTACATACATTTAAAGTTTTAAGTTTTATATAAATACCAATATTTATTTATATATTAATTTTCCGTGCGTGTGTTTGTAATTAAAGCCCGCCAAAGGTTTGAACCGCCGATGGACGTGGCGGGTCCCACACAACCATCACACATACAGGACAAATTCACAAGACGAATTTACAAACACTCAATATTTACACAGACATAAAAGTTATAAAAATTGACTCACAGTTGGGGGACCTATTCCCCGACGACAAAGCGGGGGACCTAGTCCCCCTTTCGACATCGAGAGGCATGCGCGGAACACGAAAACCGCCCACTCGGACCTGCGCTGATCGGGCGGTGGACGGCCCCAATGGGTCCACCACCCGCAGGCTTCTACTCAAGGTGGCTGGAGGTCGTCTCGCGCCCTCCTGCGCCCGGCTCTGTGGTAAGGGAGAGGAATTGAACGTTCCCTCTCCCTCTCCGCCGCCTCCTTCACTAACATCACCTCCTCACAGAAGGAGGCGACGGCATTCCAAGACCTCTCGCTCGAAACCATGGACAGAACCATAGCCTCGAGCGAGAGGACGACCCTACCGACTGCCGCGTGCATGACACGGCGTTGCGTGTCCCAAGCAGGGCAACCTACCAATGTGTGCAACGCCGTGTCTTCGATAACGACGCGGCAGTCGCCGCAGTGATCACCGAGTAACATAGGCTAGATTTTATTAACATAACCTAACCTACTTTTACGTGAGCGAAGCCGCGAGCATAAGCTAGTTTTTAAGAAAATAAAAACTATATGTGATTTTTTGTTTATTATTTCCAGAACTACTCGCAACAGACGCTGAAGCATTATAATAGGACGCAGGTCCACAGAGGGGTGTGTGTGTCGCGATGTGGGAAGTACAACCAGACGACGGACAGCTGGGCTGATGCTGCTCAGAGTTGTGTCAGCGCTGGCGTCGCCAAGTATGGGCTGGAAGTAAGTATTGTTTTGCAAATTGCTCTTTAATGGAATGACGCTTATTCCTATGTAGCTATGTTCAACAGTAAACCGACAAATACACCTATTTATATATCTTTATGATCACATAATTCAGAATATTTCTGAACAATATATGTATTTGTAATAATTTCTAAATTTATTTTATATGTGTACTTATATTTACACAAATTAATAACGACAAACTCATCGTCGTCGGTGGAAACGGATTTCATCTTCAAAGTACATAAATATATATATATATTTATGTACTTTAATAATAATATCAGCCCTGTATTAAAATGTCCCACTGCTGGGCACGGGCCTCTACTCAGTGTGAGAAGGGTTAGGCTGTAGTCCACCACGCTTGTTCAGTGCTGGTTGGCAGATTTCAGATAATTATCTTCGAGAACATTATGGAGAACTCGCAGACGTGCAGGTTTCCTAACAATGTTTTCCTTCACCGTTAAAGCGAGCGATAATTAACTATTTAATACGCACATAACTTCGAAAAGTCAGAGATGCACGGCTTGGGATCGGACTCGAGACCTCTGTGTGGTAGTCCATCAGTTTCCTACTAAGCTGTCGCTACTTTTTTAAATATACATATATTGGAATTTGAAACTACTCGGCTCAGCAATCCCACTCAAAGACTTTAAATATTGCAAAGACAAGAGTTCATAGTCAATTGTTATGATACTCATTTCAAAATACTTCATATTTTTTACAGGCGGAAGTGTTGTCAGTGGACTGGTGCATGCACGCAGACTCCCCACCTAGCAGTACAGGTCCTGCACGAGCTCTAGCAGTACTGTGCACTGTTCTAATTGCACTGGCTTGTCTGGCGACCGGAGTGCACATACTGGGTGACCGCTGTGCCAAAGCTGAGTGTAAGTATTGATATTGTGGAGGGACGTGGTGTGATATCCCTCCAACACAAAGGGAGGATCCTCCGACCAGGCTGGGTGATCGTACCTGGTGGGCCGCGGTCCAACTGTTGATGTCGAGAATTTGTATACCCCGAACTTACGCGATAGGTGGGACTGAGCGATAACCGCGTAAGTTGAATTCGCGTAAGTCGGGGTATAGTTTAGGATATAAATAAGATCACCAATTGCATTATTATTGTGATGTAGAATGCTTCATAAAATGTAAGAAAGTAGTATAACTCAAAGACTTTATCTCCTCGCAATATTCCCTCAATTTAACAGTAAGTCTAAAATCGATTATCGATAGTTGTGCGATGATCAAACAAAAGACGAATCGACGAGATTTGAAAATCGCGTAATTCTGAGTTCGCGTACGTCGGGGTAGCGTAAGTCGAGGTGTTACTGTATATAATAATAATAATAATTTATTTATTGATTACAGTGGTAAAACATGAATACAGTCCATAAAGTACTTAATATAGGTAATATAATATGGGTGCCTGCCTGTACTAGGGTAAACCTGTGCCACAGGCGTTAAGGGCACTTACAATATACTACTAGGAAATAAGTAACATACAATTAACCATACTTATTCTATTAATATATGCAAAATTAGGCCAAGATTATAATTATTATCTTGGAACTTGTTATTACTTATTTAACAACAATCAACAAATATTCAGTATCCTCATAATTTAAAGTTTGTAAGTACCGACAGACTATCCGCTTAGATCATACATAACTGAGGTCATATATAGCTGTTCGTTTATTTATCTTGTTCTATAGAAAAGGCCCTAGGAATGCGAAAAATCTATTTGTAAAAACAAACTTTGATTCAGAAAGTGTGGTATAGACAATATCTTTCAGTCTTTTAGAGTTAGTAAGATTGATGTGACGTAAGCGTTGCGTGCTGTTTAAGTACGGTGTACATTTTAAAAAGCTGTCGGACAGTTAATACAATACAATTTTCATACAAAATATGTGTGGAAAAGCGGTAGGGTCGGCGGGTTGCTACTTTTAGAAGCACTCTTTGTGCCCGCTCAATATTTAACATGAAGGATTTTGCGCTACCGCCCCATGAAATGATGCAATATTGAATTAAAGACTGACACAATGCCTTATAGATCTGTATGATGAGTTTGTGATCAGCAATAAGGCGCATTTTTTTGAAAACAAATAGTAATTTGCGTACTCTGTTAGTTAAAGCAGTTGTGTTCTTTAAAGTAGAGCGTGTCGTTTAATACATTTATCACCTAAATATTTAATACTAGTAATGTTAGAAATAACAGGACAAGTGCAAGCGAAAATGTTATTACAGTAATGTGCACGTAAATTAATGTGACTTACATGAGGTTGGTTACGCATACAAAATTTAATAAATTTTGTTTTTTCAGTATTAAGGTTAGCAGGTTATATTGAAGCCATTTGTTTACTATATTAAAACCGCACTGTGCATATTCATAGCCCTCCGCAATGGTGTCAGCGAAAAAAAAGGAGCGCGTTATCACCTGCGTATGAAACAATTTTTCCATGATGTAAACTTAGAGATCGTTAATGTAACCAGAAAGAAGCCTC
Source organism: Catocala nupta (assembly GCA_963675205.1). Taxonomy (NCBI): domain Eukaryota; kingdom Metazoa; phylum Arthropoda; class Insecta; order Lepidoptera; family Erebidae; genus Catocala; species Catocala nupta. The sequence continues at coordinate 22,555,863 of OY776096.1, read as the reverse complement.
CGAGGACGCTTCCTTGAGGAATACCGAATTGGGATAATTTCAAATCGGCACTGACGACGTTATCTATCTTGATACATTGGTACCTATCTTGTAGATATTCTGTGAGAAGCTGTAACTGTGCGTCCCTAATTCCTAGTGCCTCCAATTTTCTTAGAAGCATAGGAACAGACACTATATATTTACTTAGTCGCTGTATACACTTCACTTGTTCCATTCAGGATTGTATTGCAGGCGTGATTATAATCGCCTATTGTGTACCGCGCCATCTGTTGGCTGTAATCGGAACTTCTTCGCCTATGTGGTGTCGCTACAATATAAATAAAATATTATGACCTTCAGAGTTTGTAGCCTAAGATAAAAATATTACTGTCTCGATGGTCCCAGGATAAGGATACGATTCTAGGTCGTATAAAATGTTGTTCAGTATGTCAGTAAAGATGTATCCACAAATTTGTGATAAGTATCTTTAACAAACTTTAAACGCGTGGCACATACATATATGCATGTTTGCAGCGATCCATTCAATATAGGTCCTTCTTTTTATTCTTTATTTTTGTAAAATGACATCTGCCGTACTAGTAATATTTTCTGTGTTACGGGAGACTTTACAAACGTTCAAAAAACGAACACAAAGAATACAAGACTCGGACGAACTATTTAAGGATCACAGAAATATTTGTCCTGGCGGGGATCGAACCCACAACACTTAGCGCAGCGGCAGTGGCGAGGCGACCACTTAAGGTACTACGCCATACATGCAGTCCAACATTCTTCTGTGTAGGTACCATTAGCAAATGTCTAGACGTTAAGAGCGGTCCGTAGTTCGGGGAAGATCTTATTACGAGAGAGCAAAATATCCGTGTAATGACAGATCATTATTTTTATTATTTATTTCCTGTTTTACGTCAGGTAACCGTTATCTTCTGGCGTTTTCACTGAAGAGGAACTGGGATATCTTGACGTACAACAGACGCAAACCGAGGACCGACGATCGCATGAAGGATGTCGCTTGTATTGAAGGGATTAGGTGAGTTATTATTATGGTTCATGCAATTACTAAGATTACATAGGAGTACACTTGACTTTTTTCATTAATGAGCAACCGAATGAGACATTAACCTGGCAAGTCTTAGAAAACGGAAGATAATTAAAAACCTATTATGCCTGTTCGCCCGTGTGCCGATCAGACGGAATATGTTGAAGAATAGTGATGTTTTTTTATTGTGACTTTGTCATTATTATATCCGAATATAACTATCAATCTCGCGTTTATTAATGCCTTTTTTATATAGTTACCGTAGCAAATTAGCATAATTATAGTCTTCTTGATGCTGTTGCAGCAGTTGCCATACTCAAGAACGATGACGACAAACATGCGATACCGAGGATGTTTCTCATACTTTACCGAGCCTGTAACAAAGGAATCATACAAATGCCACAGTCGCAAATGGAAAAAGATTGTTCCTCTTGTTTAGAACTAATGCCACCAAAATGTATTAAAGTTTCCATATTACACGCCGCAGCCACATACTTTAAGGTTATTTGGCTGTGTAGATGCACGATACACTATGCCCGAGGCATATACATCAATAATATTAGTAAATATAATTAGTTGTGGTTATCAAAAGCTTCTCGAGAAAGAAAATAAAATATTTGATTCAAAAGAAATTTCACATACCTAATGTAGGTATCTTTTCCAAATATCTACACCAATGGCAAAATTAAAGGATGTGTGATTACGTGTGTACAAATGTTTTATTTGCGGTTTCCAAATAAATCTATCGCGTAATCCTAATGAATATAAGAAAATTAACGAGATTTTTACCTTTATCATTGCATTAAATTTTTTTAGTCTTTATACTAGATCTTAGGGTAAAATCTTATTTTAATCTTAAAGCTAGAGATTTTAAGCTTTAAATTGTTTTTCAAAGGACTCCGATCGACCACTTTAAAAAAAAATTGGCCACTTTTGCAATACGCAATAATAATTTCTTTGATTTCTTGATTTTTGCCATTACTTATATTTATTCCAATTTGCAGGTTTCTAGGCATGCAGTGTGTCATTTTCTCACACGTGATGCTGGTTTACGTCTACTCATACATTGATAACCCGCAGTTTATTGAAAGGGTAATATCTTTTTTCTCTTTTCTTCGTTTACTTATTGAGGTTAATTATTTGTATAATCCTATATAATTAAGTGTTGCCTTTTAGTCATATTCATCTATGTTTCATATCGTTTATCATTTCTAAATATTTAAAATCGTAATTCTTTTTGTGTAATTAACATATTTGGATTAAGTTATTATAATAATATTAAAGAGAACATTGCCTGTCTTCAATAAACAATGACAAGAAATGTTTATATTATTGATTTTATTGGACGTAAAATTAAAACTAGACTATTAACAATTAACATACCAATCTTCTAGTTATATGAAGCGTCAATCAGTTCTTTCGCAAATTCCTAATTAAACCAGTTTTATTTTCATATCTTACTGTAATATATATTTTACATTTAGATGTACGATCACTTCGGTTGGCAAGCGGTGTTCAACTCTCCACTCTGGCTGCAAGCGTTCTTTGCGATGTCTGGCTTCCTCACCGCGTACTCGGTACTGCTGTCATCACCCACCAAGCCCATCACACTGCTCAAATGCTTAATCTCTGTCGTCAATAGATGGATAAGGTAAAATCCTTGACTAATTTTCTAACTAAAATTGTAAATGTTTATTATTCAATTAAAATTTTGGAATGAAGTTTGAAACATCGAAGGTAATAGAGACATGATTCCTTATGGTGAATTAACTCGTGTTAATTATTTTTAGTTTGTTGCTTCTAATTTGGTAAACAAGTTTATGGTCTACTTGGCGAACCAGTTGACAGAGCCAATGCGCACTGACAACTGCAAGGAATAAATGTTACGATAGTTCCTTGCTGACAGCAAACCGTTTGGCTTGCCACAGTAACAACAAAAGGTTAAAACCATTATAATTTTCAGACTAACTCCAGTGGCAATTTTTGCTCTCTGGTTCACAATAGCGTGGTTTCCATTGCTGGGTGCCGGTCCTCAGTGGTCGTGGCTGGTGGAGAGAGAAGCCAGTGACTGTCTGGAACGGTGGTGGTACCACGTCTTGTATGTACACAATCATCTGCCGACAGGGAAGTTCTGTATGGGACATACTTGGTAAGTAACGTTATAACTAACGTTTTCTTGGTTTTTTTAACCCACCTGGCAACATAGCAGTTGGCCTAATGGTAAGTGGTTGCTTATAGATGCTTGTTTGATATTACCCTTGGTGACATTTGCATGTTTCCTACCCTTTAAAAAGAAGTCGCTATGCTGCCAATGTAAAGAACAACCATAAATTAAAAGGATGGTCAATTATTATCATTCGCTTTAATGGAGACTGAAGACCTCTTAAGGAAATGTGCATACCTACTCAGGTATGCACATTTCCTTAAGAGGTCTTCAGTTCTTTCTCGAAGAAGTCTACCAAGTCATCTTGGGACGGCATGGTGGACAATGACCTTACTCTTCTTATGCCAAGAGGTCTGTGTCTGTAGTCTATGCCAAATAAGATGGCAATAGCGGTCATTCACACCCCCTACAACTGTATACGTAATTTACAATAACGACACTTATAATGTTCCCGTAACGACAGAAAGTAGTGTTGCTTGAGAATCGTGGTAAAGGTTAATCCCCTGTCTGATTATGAGTTGTTTAGACGACCTTCACCACGATTCACAAGCGATACTATTTTATATCGTTACGGAAACATTGTAAGTGTCGTTATTGTAAATTACGTATACAGTTGTAGGGGGTGTGAATGACTGCTTTTGCCATCTTATTTGGCATAGACTATAGTAGTGCGATAGCTTATAAACAGGGCTGACACTATTACAGTCAATAACCTCGATGCATTGTGTATATGACGGTACATGACTATGGATCTAGAAACACCAGTATTTTATATTAGCATTATCACCAAGATGTTGTGATTAAATGTAGGCAAACAAGACATATGAGTAGTAAGCATATAATGTTTATTTAACATGGTATTATATGGTCATCTTCGTCCTCAGGTACTTAGCAGCAGACATGCAGCTCCACATCATTGGCGTTCTTCTACTCCTGGTGCTAATGCGGTACCGCCGCGCTACAATACCAGTACTGATGCTGACCGTTGTCACGTCTGCGGTCGCGTCCGGCCTTGTAGTGTACTTTTACCAGCTCACACCAATTGTGACAGCGCAGACCCCTGAGTAAGTGGTCATTATGTGGCACGTGCGGTTCCTGGTGGAATGCTTGTTTTCTGTGATATTACATGCATCGAAATTTTGTATGTAAGTGGTGACCAAAACTGTGAATACTTGCATGATAAAGGATTGATATCATTAGCAGCTTGGTCTTTGCAACGATCAAACCGCTACGTGGCCAGATATGGTAATAACTACTGGTCTCTATGCTCACAATACAGACCCTGCAGAAGGAGTCCAAGAAGCTCACGAAAGCGACATAAGGTTATTGAGTTGCGATTTGAGAAGATACTATACACGGTGTCCGGTAATTAATGGATAATCTTAAAATGTCTTATAGTAGAACTGATGGCTGTTTAGAAAAAAATATGAAAAGAGATCTGTCCTAACTACTAACTGAGATATGTATTTTTAAATTACTTTATTTAACTTTCTTGTGCACTACGACCATAAACGAATGAATTCTATCGGTTTTTTGTTGTTTTATTATTAAACACTAATTATGGTAATAGATAGAGACTCAAAAGTATTGAAATTAAACTACTATATACGGATTTTATCGCGTTGTTTATTTATCACTGTATTACAAAATCTTGAAATTATTACACTACTACTACTATTGATTTTATTTTATGTTATTTTATTTTATGGTCACGGGTGACCCCGTGACCATGGCTGCTGAAAAGCAACCGAATCGTCGCCGCGTCGGGGAAAGTGTAAACCAAAAATAAATAGATTTAATAGTTTAAATAATTTTATTAGCTTATAAATTAGTAAGATAAAATCAATAGTAGTAGTAGTGTAATATTTTCAAAATGTTGTAATACAGTTATAAATAAGCAACGCGATAAAATCCGTATATAGTAATTTAATTATAATGAACAACATTCGCGTAAACAGAAGACTTAAAAGTATGACTAGCTATTGCACATTTTTAATTCTTTTATCAATTTTTTCTGAACGGCCATCATTTCATTTTCATCATTCATTCATTCATTTCAACTATAGGACATTTCAAGGTTATCTATTAATTACCGGACATTCTGTATAAATATCATTTTGATTGCATGGAGAGCGCAGTGGTCCAAGTGGTTGCATGCCATTTAATAGAGAGGTGTCGAAAAAAATTGTGTGATCATTATTGGTTGTGCAGAGTCTGGGTCTTCTCTGTTTGATTGTTTTTGAAGTCTCCCGCGACACAAGAATTATTCCTAGTACGGGAGCTATTAAAGCAATAAATATTCTTATTCGAGCTTCGGTATATTCAAGTAAGGTTTTTGTTATGTAATGATTCTCCAAGATGTATTCAGCTAAATTAAACTGCCTACGTTTAGAGTGCTTCGCACAATGTTCGCTGGATCGAAAATCCTGACTATGGTATACCTACCGTTCTGGATGAACCTGCCCGGCTATATCGGTGGGATCGCCACAGCGTTCGTGCTGTACCATAACTCAACAGAAGGCACCATGAAACTCAAAGATAGCAAGGTAAGTCACTATTCTTCTCTGTAACAAATCAAGTTGAACATCGGGGTCATGGGGTTGACTCCCGGGTTGAGCAAATGTGTTGTCGAGTTTTACTGACAATACTGATAATTCTCAATAGAAGCTTGAAGTCTGGATTTGAGCCCAGCAACGGGCTTCCCACCATGCAGGCTTATACCATGCTATAACAATAAAAAACACATCGTTTACTGTTAATATATAAGATTTCTAATATTTCTTAATCATCGAGGCGCCACAGGCCCTTCCTGGGATCTGGCGCTCAGTTTGCACCTATGGTAGAGTCTGGCATATAATGTGTACACGTTGTCCCCGCGATCCCGCCGCTTTTAGTCAAAGTCTACTTATTATAAGTATATAAGTACTTATATATCAACGTCTGTTCCCAGTGGTTCAACTGCTTGTTCCACGCGGCGCTGTTCATGGGTGGAGCCGTAGTGCTGGCTGGCACGATCTTCCTCTCAGACTCCCCCCTCCCGCAGTGGGCTTCTGCACTCTACGCCTCGCTGGACCGCACTCTAGTCGCCGTGTTCTTCTGTATATTCATGCTGGGCTGCTTTACTAGATGCTGGTGTGAGTATACCATTTACTACTAAAGTGGCAAATATATCTGTATTCTGACGTGTAATGGTAGTTTCCATTACTCGTTAGCCGAGTTACGAAAGTGGTGAGCTATAGACTACAGTAAACAGTAGGATACCGTAGTCTACAAACATAGAAAACAGTCCGTGTAGTATCCGTAAACAAACTTTAACAAAATGTTTGCAAATATCAAAATTAAGGTTCTGAAAATAAGTATATATTTTGAACTGTAAAGGCAAAGAAGGTTGCTGCTTTGGCAGCGGCTCACTAGATGTGACTGGCTACGCGCCGAGAATTTTGGGTTCGATCTTCATAAGGGACAATACTTAGTATGATCCACTTGGGTCTACACATTGGGTCTGATGGGATTGGCATATCCAAACCCCGAAGACTTCAGGCTATGCCCTCTGAAGTGTACGCTGCGGCTGATGCAATACATTCATAAGGAGATAGCTAAAGGGTAGATTTTGGGGCCGACACAAAAGATCCCATTGGGTCGAAGTGTCACCGGTCTGCACTGACTGGCCCCCGTATATAATATAAGATAAGATAGATCCACAAAGAGTTTGGGTGTGTAAATACTTCCGTGCCACAGGAATTATTATGAGTTGAGTTCTAGTTGTTTTATAAGAGTAATAGAGGAGTACTATCATGGAAGACAGCCGCTTGGTTTTATATAACTTTGACATTGCTAAAGTCCATTAGCACTGACCGATTAGCACTAAAAGAGCCAAAGTCTCACCTGCCCATAAAGGCACCAATAATATTGTTACGTTACAGCTCTGGTGCGCGATTCCCTGGAGTGGCGCGGCTTCCACATCCTTGGCCGCCTGTCGTACTGCGTGTTCCTCATACATTTCATCGTTTTGCGGCTGACACTCGCTGGCAACACCCAGTTGGGTCATGCCTCCATTTTATCCATGGTGAGTGTTTTGTTTTAGTGTCTTACTTGGATTTTATGAACGCGCCTACTTGTATGAGGTTATATAGTATGTATATTTGGTTGGGTAACTTGGCAGAATAGTGCTGAAAGCGACTGTTGTGCATGCACTTTTGGGATTGCTCCGAGTGAGGCTAGCGGAAAGTTTTTCAGATTGCTGTTGAGAATCTTCTCTTAGGAAATTCGCAATAGCAGTCTAAAGTTATCGAGTTGATGGTGTTGCACTTTCTTATACCTCGGCAAGCTTGTAAAGTCGTTGGTCCTATGGCTGCACACCTCCGTATCTCAGAAAGTACATTTGTATAACTCGAGACATATAAGAAGAGCTCCGGATGCCATACAAAATGTATGCAAACCGGTGCTCTTTTTACGTGGCGTTGAGTTTACGACCTCTCACCAGCCGTGTTAGATTGCCAACTCATCGAACTATGAAAGTGTACTTCTGTTTGCATACACACTTATTCATTAAAACATCTGCTTAGATAAGTTAAATTTGGCGTCTGATACTAAAGTTCAGGCTAAAGGACATCATCATTACATATTTGGGTCACACTAGACACGTTTGGAAAACTACAAACGCGCCATATATGATTAAAGGTACCAGATAGGAATAAAGTTATTAAAATCTTAAGTAACCCTTTAACCATGTATTGCAGATTTCTCTCCTAATAACATCGTCAACACTAAGCTATGTAGCGGCAGCGCCGGTCTGCCTACTGGTGGAACTGCCCATTATCCAATTATGGAAGGCTGTCACAGAAGGAGAGCCCTACAGGCCGCCGACGCCCGACCAGCCTACTAGGAAGGTGTTCGACCTTGTCTCCCAGGCCAGGAGGAGGACTGAAGCTTGAAGACATAGTATTATTGATTAGAATTTATGACAGAAGTTAGAGATTGTAAGAAAATTGTCTTGTTGTAAATATTTGCGAATGAGTCCTATGCGCACTAAAATTTGTCCAGGTAACTTGAAAATGAAGGCCTTTTTATTTCGTTATTGTTAGATAATATCTTATTTTTGGACCAATTTATAGGTTTTATATTCATATCGAAACACGAAAGAAGAGAGAAAGGGAGTGATGGATATGTCAGAAGTGCTCAAAGTATTTTTATTTTATATACATATATTAGATTAATGTACAAAATGTTAATTTGCAATTACTCATATTTTTCGTATTTAGTTCATAACTAGTCTGTTAGATTCAATAGATTCTTAATTAAATTCAAATTTAAAAAAGAACAAATTTAAGTATAGAATTTTAATTTGGTATTACTGATGTCACTGTTTAAAGTATCATATATTCTATTAAATATAAAATAGTAATGCAATATACAAAGCTATCAACGCTATTTTATAAACGGCTGCCATCTTTAAGAAATGAAAGCACAGGTACAAATAATGAAGACTAAATAAAAAATAAACTACACAGTATTGAATTAAGTTACACAATGAACTATTAACATTAAAGTAATTTGTACAGATTTTACAGCAGTTTATTTTACAGCAGCTTATTTTACAGCAGCTTATTTTACAGCAGTTTATTTTACAGCAGCTTATTTTACAGCAGTTTATTTAGCAGCAGTTTATTTTACAGCAGTTTATTTTACAGCAGTTTATTTACAGCAGTTTATTTTACAGCAGCTTATTTTACAGCAGTTTAATTTACAGCAGCTTATTTTCTTTATAAATATTAGTTTAACAATAGTTTAATTAAAAAAGAAAATTGCGGTGTTAATTTATATAGATTCTAAATAAACCCCACAATAAAACACCTTAAAATATAAATAAAATAAGAAACGCCATTGTACGTAAACTGCTACTAGATGTCGCTATTCTGTCGAAGTTAGTACTGCCCAGGCCAAGTCGAACCATTCATGCTAAATCTGCTAAATACTCAATATTTACCCAAATGTTGATAAACTTAAATATTTGAGCATTGATTTAAAAAAATCACTTGCTTATAGTCATAGATTACTTACTATGTAACAAAGTTACCAGAGATAAGAAGATAATAAACAAATTAGAAAGTAGTTCTAAATTGAAACAATATCGAATGTAAATTGAACATTTAGTATATATTTGGCCGTAAAGTATGAATATCATTGTAAATAATTTACTATAAGTTTAGTCGATAAGATTAATAAGTCTGAATTTATAATAAAAATAAATGTAATCATATTTTGTTTTATTTATTATACTTATTTATTATATTTACATAAAAGTTCATATTGACATGTATTTTATACTAGATGTGCCCGTGGTTTCACCCGTGTTTATGGTTACTGCGTCGCCTCCGAGAGTCGTAGTGTGATGTTTTATAGCCTATATAGCCTTCCTCGATAAATGGGCTATCGAACACTAAAATAATTTCTCTACTCGAACCAGTAGTTCCAGAGATTAGCGCGTTTAGCCAAACAAACAAATAATAATAATAATAATATTCTATGACATACATCACCATCTAGCCCAAACTAAGCAGAGCTTGTACTATGGCTACTAGACATTGGATAAACATGCATAATTATATTTCTTTATTTTTGTAAATACATACATATTATACATAGAAACACCCAGACCAAGACAAACATCCATGTTCATGCACACAAATATTTGACTTGTACGGGAATCGAACCCACAACCACAGGCATGGCAGTCGGTTACACTAATCACTACGCCATCGAGTCGTCAAACAAACAAACTATTAGTATATACACAATACGTCTTTGGCCCGTATGTTCTTTCATCCTGGATTTGTTTCCAAGTCGGATAAAACGGGATTTTTTGTTAAGAGATTGTCAGAAACAACACGCAGCCTTTGCCCAACAGATAGCTATACCCTCGCCCCCTATTATATGGGCATAAAAACATGACGTAAGTGTAATTCTCCTCTGCCTACCCCACTGCGATACATACATATATTATGTCACTGACATTATATGCATTTTTCGTATTAACAAGAAATATAATTATAATGTATCTGCCAAACCCATACTGGGCCAGCCTGTTGGACTATTGCCTTACCCTTCTTACACTGAGAAGAGGCCAGTGCCCACCAGTGGGACAGTTTAATACAGGGCTGATATTATTATATAATGTACTTACAAGTATATATCCTAATTCTAACTAATATTATATACGCGAATATCTTAATCCAATCAAATTGTATTTATCGATATTGTATCTTATCTTATCTTATGTGGGGGCCTGTCAGTACAGACCGGCGACACTTGGACCCAGTGGGATCTTTTGTGTCGACTTCCCCAATAACGACTGCCATAGATCTTCATGGCAGTCGGGACCGACGGCTTAACGTGCTCTCCGAGGCACGGAGCAGGCGATAATTGTCAATTAATACGCACATAATTTCGAAAAGTCATATAACTTCTGAAAGTCAGAGGTGCGCGACGTGGGTTCGAACACGAGACCCTCTGCATTGCAGTATGTTGGTCTCCCCACTGAGCTATCGCTGCTCTATCGATATTGTAAGTATTTATAAATCTTTACATGTTAGAAGAACTATTGTGCTTATAAAGATTTAGTAATTAGTAAATTGTACAAATCTAAATAAAGAGATGATGTACCTAGTAAATTTAAATAGACTAGCGGCCTAGTGCTCGAAATTCGACCAAAGTTTGCCTGTAAGATATTGCTGATATATCTCATTATAATTGATATATGTAACCATAGTAACGCGCTTCGACTGCGTGAGTCAAATGCATGGTTGTGTGCGTGTAGTGTTTTTACATTAATTTAATGTATTTCTAATGCATATTTTACATAAATATTAGGATTCGTCACTCCTTCTCCATATAAACTTTAGCTATGCCAAATTTCATACTCCTCCGTCCGCGCAATTTTCGTAAAAAGGAGTACAAAGTTTTTGCTTCACGTATTAATATATAGATTTAGAGGCTTATTTAAAAATACAACATTTTTATAAAAAGCAGCTGTAAGTCCTGTATAGAGTAATTCTTTTTAACATAAATTCGCATAACTTGCTGTATTCACACTGGTTCCTATAGTGGCATGCAGAGACTACTAGATGTAAGAACATAGATATATACAAACGTAATCTCACGCCGATATCACCGTAAGCATGAGTAAGCGTATACACCCTCATTTCGACAGCCATGGTTTTAGATCCCATGTCATATGGGACAAACCTATTGTTGTAAACCGAACACAATTCTAGACTCCATGCTGCTAGTGAAAATTTTTCATCAGAAAATCTATATAACTCTTTGCTTCATCTGGAAATCGAACCCCTCAAGCACCAAAGTCGCTGACAACCGCTGCGCCACGAATGCAGACTATAGATGTATAAGTGTATTTATAAAACGGCCTGTGAGGGCCACAATTTTTTGACATTATAATTTGATTTCGGCTCTTTAAAGTTTAAAATATACTTTCGTTGAATTTTGTCTAAATTGAAGTCGCCTTGGCCATCCTGATAGTCACCGTTCTAGCAGCATTCTTCCTTTAGATGTTGGTGGAAGCACCAATCAGCAATCTCATCTTCGAATTTCTGTTAAAACAGAAGACCAAAGAGTAGATCGATTGCAAGAAGAAGCCAACTCATTCTGATACACAACAGAAGAAAGAAGATGTTTAAATATGAGAAAATATTTAGTTAAATAATTTCTTTAGATTTTGCTGCGAATAAACTATCTAATAAAACCTTTAAAAAGAACATTAAGGAGAACTTACAGACACGCAGGTTTACAGCGAGCGATAATTGACTATTTAATACGCACATAACTTCGAAACGTCAGAGATGTGCACCTTGAGATCGAACCCGAGTCCTCTGCGTGGCAGTCCTTTACCTTTCGAAATAACAACAAATATTTTTATAGCAGTAATAGTTATAATGTAGTTCCTAAACCTGTTAATAGTTGAAATGCTAAACATAATTGTAAAGTTATTGCATCTATTGAAATTAAACTACTATATACGGATTTTATCGCGTTGTTTATTTATCACTGTATTACAAAATTTTGAAAATATTACTCTACTACTACTATTGATTTTATTTGACTAATTTATAAGCTAATAAAATTATTTAAACTATTAAATCTATTTATTTTTGGTTTACACTTTCCCCGACGTTTCGGGTGCTTTTCAGCAGCCATGGTCACGGGGAGACTAAGATGGTAGTTGTCTCAATGTTCCAGTGTAGTTATTTCAAAGTACCTGAACATAATTTAATTATTGGTGTTTCTATTTACGCAGAATGAGCTCAAAGTATCATGAAGTCTAGCTGTGGTTTGTTTCTTCTTGGGTTTGACTATTTGAAGTACTGGATCCCAAGCTGGTGGTACATTCCAACCATCTTCTCTATTGAAATTGGGATGTTTTTTAATTTCAATAGCCTCGCGAAGCATCCTTGGCAGGAATCGGTGTTCTTTAGCGAGAATCTGTGTATTGTCAAATCTCAGGTAGTGGTTGGTCCCCTGTTGTACGTGTTCACACACAGCAGACTTCAACGAGCGTTTGTGTTTTACGTCAGCTATGTGTTCTTTTATGCGGGTGCCTATGCTTCTCTTGGTTTGACCAATGTATGAGAGTCCGCAGTCACAATCTATTTTATAGACCCCTGCATCTTGTAAAGGTAATTGGCACTTGACGGATGGTAAAAATTGACTTATCTTCGTTGGCGGCTTGAAGTATGTGTTGATTGAAGCTCGCTTCAAGATGTAGCCAATCTTGTCAGTGACACCCCTTACATAAGGCAGTATAGCAGGCTGGCGCTCGACTGTGGCTGGCTTTTCTCGGGATCTGTGACAGCGGCGCGGCTGTTGGAGCTTGTTGTCTTGCAGTACTTGCTTGACATGTTGAAGCTCGGCGTCCAGGTGTTTCTTGTCACAGATCCCGTGGGCTCTCTGAAACAAAGACATTCCCACGGTAGCTAACTGTTTAGGATGGTGGTGAGATTCACCGTTCAAGTACCTATTTGTATGGGTCTTTTTCCTATACACGGTGTGGCTCAAAGTATGATCAGGATTCCTGATGACAATTAAGATGTTCTAGGAATACACTAACACTATGTTAGTGTATTCCTAGAACATCTTAATTCCATTAATAACAACATCCAATTTACTATGGAATTAGAGGCAAATAATTCATTAGCATTCTTAGACGTACTTGTCATCAGGAATCCTGATCATACTTTGAGCCACACCGTGTATAGGAAAAAGACCCATACAAATAGGTACTTGAACGGTGAATCTCACCACCATCCTAAACAGTTAGCTACCGTGGGAATGTCTTTGTTTCAGAGAGCCCACGGGATCTGTGACAAGAAACACCTGGACGCCGAGCTTCAACATGTCAAGCAAGTACTGCAAGACAACAAGCTCCAACAGCCGCGCCGCTGTCACAGATCCCGAGAAAAGCCAGCCACAGTCGAGCGCCAGCCTGCTATACTGCCTTATGTAAGGGGTGTCACTGACAAGATTGGCTACATCTTGAAGCGAGCTTCAATCAACACATACTTCAAGCCGCCAACGAAGATAAGTCAATTTTTACCATCCGTCAAGTGCCAATTACCTTTACAAGATGCAGGGGTCTATAAAATAGATTGTGACTGCGGACTCTCATACATTGGTCAAACCAAGAGAAGCATAGGCACCCGCATAAAAGAACACATAGCTGACGTAAAACACAAACGCTCGTTGAAGTCTGCTGTGTGTGAACACGTACAACAGGGGACCAACCACTACCTGAGATTTGACAATACACAGATTCTCGCTAAAGAACACCGATTCCTGCCAAGGATGCTTCGCGAGGCTATTGAAATTAAAAAACATCCCAATTTCAATAGAGAAGATGGTTGGAATGTACCACCAGCTTGGGATCCAGTACTTCAAATAGTCAAACCCAAGAAGAAACAAACCACAGCTAGACTTCATGATACTTTGAGCTCATTCTGCGTAAATAGAAACACCAATAATTAAATTATGTTCAGGTACTTTGAAATAACTACACTGGAACATTGAGACAACTACCATCTTAGTCTCCCCGTGACCATGGCTGCTGAAAAGCACCCGAAACGTCGGGGAAAGTGTAAACCAAAAATAAATAGATTTAATAGTTTAAATAATTTTATTAGCTTATAAATTAGTCAAATAAAATCAATAGTAGTAGTAGAGTAATATTTTCAAAATTTTGTAATACAGTGATAAATAAACAACGCGATAAAATCCGTATATAGTAGTTTAATTTCAATGAATAACATTCGCGTAAACAGAAGACAATATTATTGCATCTAGCTGCCTGTGTGCAGCTTTTACTAATTAGGGTAAATCACAGTTGCAAAAATATAGAGTAATCAAATCAAATACATTATTTGCCATAAAATACTATATAATGTTCAGTTACTTATGTTTTACTTAGCTATTTTTGTATACTCCGAGAAACCCAACTTGTCCAATTTAAATGCTTTTTTTTTTTGTACGTGGGGGAATGCATTGACGCATATCCCTTCGCGGGGGCGGAGGGATTATGTCGGACTCGCCGGGGTAAAAGAAACATGGAATAATAGTAAAATACCTCCCGGAATACCGACTAAACCTACTACGGTGTTCCTCGACAAAACCACTATCGACGGGGCCGCGCGAATCGCTTTCGCATGCGGTCGCGACCCCGCTGAGGTTACGGCCCGCCATATGAAACGGCAGGCCACTACGCAATAAGACCTATTCAAAATAGGCACTTCTCACATTATAGAACCCTACTGTCTCCCCCCCTAGAGGGGAGACGGACTTGAAACAGAGGCGCGCGTGGGAACACGCAAGCCGCCTCTCGGACCTGGTGCTGAGCGGATGGTGGGCAGGCCCACAAAGCCCGCCACCCCCAGGTCAAACCTCAGGGTGGCTGGAGGTCATCTCGCGCCCTCCGGCGCCCGGCTCTGCGGTTGGGGAGAGGGTTTAAATACTCCCTCTCCCGCTCCGCCGCCTCCTTGATGGAAATCACTTCCTCACAGAAGGACGCGACGGCATTCCACGACCTCTCATTTCGGACCATAGACTGAACTACAGCCGCGAGCGAGAGGGCAACCGATCCGACTGCCGCGATCAACTCACGGCGCTGCGATGCCCAGGCGGGGCAAACCGCCAAAGTGTGCAGCGCCGTGTCCTCAACAACGTCTCGGCAGTCGTTGCAGTGGTGACAACCGGGCGTCTCTTGCCGGCGTATACGACACAGGAACTGGCCGAAACAACCGTGGCCAGTCATTACCTGTGTCAGCCGGAAGGTGAGGGCGCCATGCCGCCTCTCCAGCCACTCCTCAAACACGGGACTTACCGCCACGATCGTGGCGTGCCCGAACTTAAATGCTTTATCCAAACCGTATCTATGGTAGTTCATATTTACCTGGAACTAGGGTATTTTAGTTCATTTACGACACGCAATTCACATCCTAACTATTAATATTATAAATGTAAATTTGAGATTATTTGTAATAACGTAAAAACGCTTTCTCGCCTGAACTACTCAACCGATGATCATGAAATATTCTGCTTCTGAGTAAACGAAGCCGAGGCAAAAGCTGGTTCAAGAATAAAGAGGGTAATGAGGCCCAAGTGTGGATTTTTCATAAAGCTAACTCAATCTACAAAGTTATCGTATCGACTAATAAATGTATGGTAACTTACAAAGCGCCCCTGGCGGAGACTATTGTAAGAAAAACGAGCGAGTGTGAAATCGTTTGCACTACTACAATAGTGGTGTCACTAGATGTGACGTCAAAATTATCGTGTCGGACGCGGTATTGATAGTTTCGGCAAACGTTTTTCAAGATTATGCGAGTGTGAACTAAAATTTGACATTTACAATCGTCTCGAAACGGTAACGCGGTCGTGCAGTAAACTCACTAGTTGTTGGGTTGGTGAGACGTAGTTGACATTGAATACGATATTAATAACTGTGTAATTTTGTGTTTATTTTTGGGTGAAAATGACGGCTCGAAGCTTTTTCTGGTGAAAACTGATGATAGCCACTCATTACCAAGATGAAATAAATTACTTGAGAAAAAGAGAGCTGATTTTCGTGCCTCATTTAATCCGGTAGAAGACCTCAGTAACATTGAATTTAGAAATAGATATTGCTTATCAAAGAAAGCCTTCCTGTTTCTATGTATAGGAAATATGCAATTAGAAGAACTAACAAATTACAACCAACCAATCGTAGGCGTTGCCTTTGCAAAGATAGAGTATTGCATTACAAGCCTCTAAAATACGCACAAATTATTCAGGCCACAATTATTCAGGCACAATAGTGTGCTCTATAATATTGCATTAGGTTATAGAGTACCTGAACCAGATGATTTAGGTAAGAATGGTTCATAATATTAAGATGAATCTATATTTCAAATGGACAGTATGAACATTAAGGATTTACTAAAACAAATCTCCTTTAATTTTAGATTTAAGTGAACATCATAAAGCTACAATAGGTCATGTCCAGCATATGGAAGAGCAACAAGCAACCACCGAGTTGATTCGAGGAAGAGCATTGCATGATCAAATAGCTAGACGTAGTCACTGGTTCTTTTTTATATTTTGATCTCAATTGGTATAATAATCATTACATTCGCTTTTCTCACTGTTATATTCATAAGTCATATTCTCATTTTCTTATGTTTTTGGCAATATGAATTGCTTACATGAATATGATTTAATATGTTTGTTTTTATTAAGAATCTATATAAAAACTGTGCCAATGTGGCTTTGTAAATAACACTACTGACACCATATTCAAATTTATTTATTTAATTAAAGAAGACAGGCGCATTAACATAAAAATAATGTTTCTCTTTTAATCAATTAACAACATCTGCAACATCTGTTACATAGAAATAATTCTCATTTTCTTTATCTAAAATTAAAGTCAAAAACCATGTACTCATTTAGGTCACAAAGTAACACTTATGAACGTCAACATATATAGGTTAGTGAGTTTACTAAGTTACTGAAGCTACATTTACGTAGTTTCAGGCAAACGATCGATATAAGAATATAAATGTGTGAAAGCCACACATTTATATTCTTATATGTCTGTGACACTTAATTGAGGTTGCTCTTCCACGTCGACGACGTTGGGATCCTGTTGATTTATCGGCTTCCGGTTGTGGTACGTGCGTATTGTTTGAATGTAGAGTATGAAGACTCTGATGTGATGGTCCAGGCATATTCCATATATCGCATTCAGCTAAAAAAGAAAGCAATTAAAATTCACACCTGAATATTATGAAGATGAAGCACACACATTTATATTCTTATATGTCTGTCACGTATCAAAGTGATTAAACCTATTACAGCAATTTATCATTCACAATTCGAAACACTTGTCAGTTCCTTAATTGGGCTTACAATGTTATAAATTATAATATTAATATTTTTATAATCAGTATATGTACCTACTTAACTCAATAATAGGAATGCTTTCTGCTTCATGAACCTGAGGACTTCTAGCAGGCATAGGCGATGTTGGTGACAAAGTAATAGTATTATCGTCATTTTAACTCTGAAAATAATCAACTCTCATCAGTTAAGTAGGTATTTATCGTAATCGATGAGGTAGATACCTTTCTTCACTTGTCCGTATTTTTCATTGCCCCGGTGGGATCATTATTTAATAAATTTGACAAGTTTTCCAATCTTGTATTGCTTGATTTCTGCCTTTTACATTATTCTACAGCTTATGTATGTCACCGTGTCTGTAAAATTAAAATGTATGACATTCGCGTAAACGAAGTATAATATTATGTAAAATAACTATAATTTATGATTAAAATTTATATATAATTTACAATTTAAACTTATTGCTTTAAACACGATCAATTCCGTATAAAACAGTTTAATTTTTATATCGTTACTTCGTTATAAAGTGATTATTTTTACATGTAAACATGCATAGCTGTATATGTATTTATTTACTTACTGCTCCATAAACTTTACCAGAATTTCAAATTGGAATGGCGTGATCTAAATTGCGCACATTATACCAATTGAGATCAAAATATAAAAAAGAACCAGTGACTACGTCTAGCTATTTGATCATGCAATGCTCTTCCTCGAATCAACTCGGTGGTTGCTTGTTGCTCTTCCATATGCTGGACATGACCTATTGTAGCTTTATGATGTTCACTTAAATCTAAAATTAAAGGAGATTTGTTTTAGTAAATCCTTAATGTTCATACTGTCCATTTGAAATATAGATTCATCTTAATATTATGAACCATTCTTACCTAAATCATCTGGTTCAGGTACTCTATAACCTAATGCAATATTATAGAGCACACTATTGTGCCTGAATAATTGTGGCCTGAATAATTTGTGCGTATTTTAGAGGCTTGTAATGCAATACTCTATCTTTGCAAAGGCAACGCCTACGATTGGTTGGTTGTAATTTGTTAGTTCTTCTAATTGCATATTTCCTATACATAGAAACAGGAAGGCTTTCTTTGATAAGCAATATCTATTTCTAAATTCAATGTTACTGAGGTCTTCTACCGGATTAAATGAGGCACGAAAATCAGCTCTCTTTTTCTCAAGTAATTTATTTCATCTTGGTAATGAGTGGCCATCATCAGTTTTCACCAGGAAAAGCTACGAGCCGTCATTTTCACCTAAAAATAAACACAAAATTACACAGTTATTAATATCGTATTCAATGTCAACTACGTCTCACCAACCCAACAACAAGTGAGTTTACTGCACGACCGCGTTACCGTTCCGAGACGATTGTAAATGTCAAATTTTAGTTCACACTCGCATAATCTTGAAAAACGTTTGCCGAAACTATCAATACCGCGTCCGACACGATAATTTTTACGTCACATCTAGTGACACCACTATTGTAGTAGTGCAAACGATTTCACACTCGCTCGTTTTTCTTACAATAGTCTCCACCAGGGGCGCTTTGTAAGTTACCATACATTTGTTAGTCGATACGACAACTTTGTAGATTGAGTTAGCTTTATGAAAAATCCACACTCGGGCCTCGGATCTCACTTTAAGTTATAAGGACAATGTTGACACTTTTCTTATGTCCTCAATGCTGTTTGTAGTGTAAAAGACAAACATATCAATATTGTTACTACACCCCTGTATGGATATTCTCTAATTTCTGTTAGGACTTAATAAGTAGCAACACGAAATCTGTTCCCAATAAATAGTTCCTCCTTAGTATGTGAGTTTTATACCCACACAACCAAACATAACTTGGATGTAACGCACATCTGCCTATCCTGCCGAGGGTTCTCTATTCGCATAAAATTATATGTCATAAGTCATAATTTAACATGGCATACTTTTATTTATTCTAATAATAGTTACGCACAATATTCATTTGGCATAACTGTTTAGACACAATATTTTAAGCATAATTACTATAAGCATAATAATTGTTAAGCATACTATTCTAACGCATAATGGGGACTGCTCACTGTGACTTGTCACCTAGGCCCGGACGTGAACAGTTAAATATTATAAATGTATGCCTTTTTTAGGTTTTTAAAGGTGTAACTCATGAGTAAAAACAAACTTAAACGCCGCCAAGCTATTACAATAAACACAAATTGAAATAAAAGAAAGCCTTTTAGGGATGACAAAAGTATGTGTTAAATCTGCATTTATGTGTTTTTATGTAGCTATTGGTATTTATAACAAAAAGCTTAAAGTATGTTTATATATGTTAGTATAGAGTAAGGTACATAATTATTAAAATCCAGATTTTGAAGCAATGGTTATAGGTATGAAGAAGTTTAAATAAGAAAACATTTAGGTTTCATCCTAACTAATATTATAAATGCGAAAGTAAGATTGTTTGTTTGTTACGCTTTCACGCCTTAACTACTGAACCAATTGTCATCAAATTTCGCACACACGTTGTCAGAGGTACAGAAAAGGGCATAGGGTACCTTTCCTCCAGAAAATAAGTACTGTTCCCGAGGGATACAAAAATAACTTTTAGACGGTCGACCGCTATAACAACTCGGCCTACTGATATGAATGAATTATAACGTGATGCCTGAAGTACAAAAAAAAAGATCTACTGTACCCCGGTAGAAATCTGATATCCCGAATAAAAATATTGGTGTTCCCGAGATAGGTTAGGTTAGGTACAGCCAGCTCAAAATAATTATATGCAGCTAATTAAGCTATGTCTGTTTGTTGTCAAAAGAAGTTTGGTATTATACAGTGTTGAAATCAAATAAAAATATAATTTACTAAAATGCCTTTAACGCCACCTACCGAATGTGATGTTGAATAAAACTAACTAAAATTAATTACTCCAAAATCCGATAGATGGCGTTAAACATAGTGAAGTTTGGAGAAAGAAAATTGCGGGACCGTATTGATGGGAAATAGCTATACATGCTTTCGATTCATTTGTTTATAAATATTAATTTGTAACCGTTTATTTACCTGTTACTATTACTACTATTCTAATAATATAGAGACGACATCTACGCTTACAAATTAGTTTATAACTAAGACCACTTATTGTATGAATAAAGCCAGGTCTAATGCTTACTTATATAATTATTATATTAACATAGTTATAAAAAGCTATTTAATTTTTTATTTAAATGTTGATCGTTGGTTTTTTTACGGCGTCATTTACTTGTTACACGACCAAGAAAGTAGTTTACCAGTTTTGACAGAAGATTCTGTGAAATCTAATTATCGCTAAGTTTGACTTTTCTAATGGAGTGTGTTTTCTGTGATAGCTGTGATAAATCAAACTTGACACATGGTATGATAGTAAATACAAATAATGATAAAGAGAGCAATGGTCACTGTCATAATACTATTGCAAGGGGAAATCGACGAACGAATCGAACATTGTTGTTTCATGGCGTTGAAATGAACCTCAACCATAGGGTGGTAGACCAAAGGTCACAATGTGTCCTGTTCTATAATATTATAGCCCTATTTATAAATTGGCTACGATTTTGACATCAGTTACGACTTTGACCACGGCTACAACTTTGACATAGGCTACGACTTTGACCATGGCTACGACTTTGATATCGGGTACGAATTTGACATCGGCTACGACTTTGACCTCAGCTACAATCTTAACATCGGATACGACTTTGACATCGGCTACGACTTGACCTAGGCTACGACTTTGACCTTGACTATGACGGCTACGAATTTGACCTCGGCTACGACTTTGCCGTTGGCTACGATTTTGACCTTGACTATGACTGCTACGATCATTAATAAAAATCAGCCATTGAGCCTACATAATCATGATAACACATGACGTGTAAACTACATAAAATGTAATGTAGCTTTCTACTTTATTCAAATAATGCAGTAACAATATTACGTTATACGTCGGCGAAAACTGAAAAATCTTATGAAAGAATCCAGACAGCCCTACGAAAACTGGTGCAACACATTTTCGAATTTATTAACACAGCTTTAAAAACAAGGTTTTCGGGTAGTATTGATTACACTCATTCTAAATGTAATAAAACAAACAGAAACCTATGCAATGTCGATAAGGTCAAAATTGCTTGCACCTGTTTTTCTTAAATGTGATCCTTTGTAGATTACATAGAACCCATGCATGCAATTATTTTAATTAATTATTATGTTTGTTGGCTTATAATTTGTATGTAATACCTACATTATATTTATTTTAGGGTGAAAACATAGAAAAGTTTACAAAGCACGCTGTTGGATGTTTGCCCTATAAGGCTAGAAATATGGTAGCCTTAGCTCTTGATGATGTTAAAGCAAATACATCAAGTTAACAGAACCAATCTCTGCTATTTTTAAAGAGGTTATGGCATCATTGTATTATATGGGACTCGAAAAAGTAACAAAAATTTCATATGAGAGTTTAAAAAACTTCAATATATGTTAAAAGAAAACAAAAACAATTTAAAGTTATAAAAAAGAAGTGGACATTCCAGCAAAATTTAAGTCATTTTAAAAGCAGATTATAACTGTTACGGACGGAGAGTAATGGTTTTTTACACAGAATATTTTAAGCGGTTACTGGAAAATATTGAAGAATATTACGAGGATGGTACTTTTCGAAGCACACCTGTTCCATTCTCTCAATTATATACCTTACACGGTAACTTTGGAAGTACGTCACAGACAACAAATATAGTTCCGCTGATATATTGTCTTATGAGCGATAAAACTGAACAGTCTTATGTCGTATTGTTTGAAGTATTAAAAAAACAATGCCCAAATTGGAATCCAAAGTATTTCATTGCGATTTTGAGTCAGCAATGACAAATGCTTTAAGAAAGGTGTTTCCAACAATAAATATTGTGCGGTGCTATTATCATTACATCAATTCCCTGTGGCGAAAAGCAAAATATCTCGGTTTGAAAGCAAAAATATGTCGTCACATAGGGGGTTTGTGTACAGTACTTCCATTATTACCTGTATATTGTATATATGAGGGATGGAATTATATCCAATCAGAATGCAATGTGATGCAAAAGTTAAAACCATTTATGGATTATATGAATACATATTGGTTTCAGAATGATCAATTTTTAAAGAATGGTGTGTTTATAATCAACTTCATCGCACAAATAACTTTGCAGAAGGATGGCATGCTCGAATAAACCGTGCGATAAATAAAAATTATGTGACTATCGCTAAGTTGCTTTCTGTTCTAGAAAAGGGCATGTCTATTAATATAATGAAATATGGTAATGCAAGAGGTGGACATTCACAAAGCAGCAGGAGCATGCTACAAAAAAATAGAGATGTATTTATTTTAAATGTTCAGGTGAAATTGATCCACAAACAAATTACAGTTGGACATTTCTTAGAGCAAGTTCGATAAACATTCATTTTTAACTAACTTCATAATTGATACATTTTACTAGTTGTGTAGGTTAATAAAAAAAGTATGTGTTTTTACTTACCACTTTATCCTGTCTTATTTTTATTAATTCTATCTATATAAGATCTGAGAACTGAATGCACGTGTTTTTCATAATCTATATGCGATGACCTTGAAGAAAATGAGGTGCAAGCAAATTTGGACGTTTTTCCAATATGCTTTTTTTAGCTAATATAGATGACACTGATCACGAATATAAGAAAAATCTGATATCTATGCAATGTTGATAAGGTTTAAAACTGAATGTATGTGTTTTTCTGAAAGTTCATCGCGTATAGATGATGAAAAACAAGTGCCTAGCTTTTATCTTCCTACTTTGTCCAGAAAAACAATTGTTTATTTGTTATCGTGATGTTCATTATTTTATTGTCACGATGTTCATTTTTTTTCGTGATTTCCATTTGATTTCCTTGCGTTTACTTGATTTCGTAATGTTCATTTGTTTGTCCAAACTGCCTGATAATTCGGAATATAGTTTAATTTGACACTTTTTTATGTAAGGTTTTGACAATGGAGTCACTAGACCGGATCTTTACTTGTTAAAATTTAGATTATTGACTCTACCAATTAAATGGAACTCTCGGAATTCGTAGATCCTATTGGATCCTTTTGGAGCCATATAAACTTGAGAATCCTATTGGACCCATTAATTGAACCATTTAGTGGAACCAACAGTCCAAAACTGTCAATTTGAAGTTTTAAACATCAACGTTGATATTGGTGCCAATTCTGTTGTCACAAAATTCTCTAATCTTAGCTAAAAATCTCTAAAATTTATTTTAGTCCTATCACTTTTAGCGATTTCAGAATACGAAATGTCGTTTGACAGGACTAAACTAAATTTTAGAGATTTTTAGCTAAGATTAGAGAATTTGTGACAACAGAATTGGCACCATTATCTTTAGTTTCCTTGAATTCTGTAAATTTTATATCTACTTGATCTCCTGTATCTTCCTTAAACTTTAAAAATAAAGGCTTACACAAGTTTCCGGCTTATTATCTTTCATTCCGAGGATGACCCTTTTTATAGACTTAAGTGACTGTACTATTACCTAAAACGTGACAAAAAGTAAATGTAAATTAATAGTATAGTTGCGTTACAGTGATTTTAGCGTTCATAAGTGTAACTTAGTGATTAATTTAAATAAAGATACTTGTATTTTTATTTTGCTTTTGATTTAAAAATCACCAGTGTAAACTTTACAGTATTCAATTAAATTACGCTTTATTACTTTGGTTTCTTGGTGAATAATGTTATCTATTTCTGTAATTTGGCTTCTTCTTAAACTTCTTACGCTATTTCCAAGAAATTCAAAGCAAATAAGCGTAATTTAGAAGTATTTTGTAAGAATTCTAAAAGCGCCATCTACCGGCTATCTTAATTACTAAATGAATATAATGCCATCTAGAGTAAATGATAAATAATTTTCAAAACTGATTCGAGAGTGGCGTATCTATTTTCAGTATAGTGTTTTATCTATGGTCTATATATCACTAGACCGTTCCGTCACCGACCAGCAGTTCCTATAGCAAGGCGTATCGTGTTGGTTTTCGTGTCTGATACTTTCCTAGCACGGTCATGGTATGAGACGGTGTAGTGGGCAGACTCCTTTAAGTAAAAACAGGTGGTCTGGGCCCATATCCTGTTGTTGGAAATAAAAGTAAAGAGTTTTTGTTTTACGAAACGTAGTATTATTTTGAGAGATTAAAAATCTCTCAAAATAAAACTACGTTTCGTAAAACAAAAACTCTTTATTGTCCTTTCCAACAACACCTTCATATATGTATTAATAAACAATTAAATACAATGCAGTTGTCTTTTAGAAAAAGTACAACTCGCTCTTTTTACTTTAAAAAAGATTAAATTTTTCTACTTTATAGTTTGGTTTTTTTTATAAAGCGTGTTTTTGCTTTATAAAAAAAACCAAACTATAAAGTAGAAAAATTTAATTTTAAAATTTAATAATTGTTATGTAAAAAAACGTGGGATGGGTTATCAAAATATCTTAGAGAGCACCCCACGCTTTTTACATTAAAATTACTGAATTATTTTCTACTATTTAGTTTTTTTTTTAATAAAGCGTGTTTTTTTAGTTTTCAGCTATTATATTTTTAATTTTTTAAACTATTATAATGGTTTTTTTCAAAATTATTGTATTGTCATCGGTCCTCGATAAGTCTGCAAAGTTTTAAACCAATCCGTCAGTTTGAAAGGGGTGAAAATCACGTTCAAAGATGCCGTTACATAGATTCATAAATACATACATAGACACGTCGATAGATATGTACATACTAAGCTAATAAAAGCCTGTTAAAAAGACAACCGATCTAGGAATTATTTCTGTGTCGCGGGAAACTTTACAAATATTCTTATTCTATATTCGTAGTATTCGTAATAACATAGACCGCCCAGACGCGGAACTATTATAATATGAGGATCATAAAAATGTTTGTCCCGTGTGGGGAAAGAGCCTACAACAAACTCAAACCACTAAGCCAATACAGTGATCCCTTACATTTAGTTATTCTTTACTCTTATCCTAAGCATAAAATCAATAGAGCTTTCATATACCATTTTGTAAAACTAATTTGGGTCGGCAATGGGTTGACATAGAGTTCGAAATCAATGCAATATTATCAAAACCCCGAACACGCAATCCGAGCTAATCCTTACTTAATATTTATTATAAATTCAAAAGTAGCACTGTCTATCTGTCTGTTACCTTATCCCGGCTAAACCATCCAACCGATTTGAGTGAAATTTGGGGGAATGACCATATGCGGTATCGCTCGATGAATAAAATCTAAGCTGTGACACAAGTTCATGATATAGATAACTTTTGTTCATAATTATATTGATTATATAATGTTATGTGGAGTCTTACATTTGCCGGATAAATAAATGTGAAATATTAGTTGTTTGATTTTGTATCATAATTTTCCGTTACGTACAGAATTTTGATGTGGTAACATTATTACACAGACACATTGATTTTAATTGATTTTCTATATGACTATCAGTCTATATTGATATTATTTGTGATTATTAAACAGTTTTGAAAAACATTATGAATGAAAATAAATGGAATAAAATAGTATTTATTGCCAAAAATCGTTACCGTACGTACCGTACTTGTAAACGTATTTTTTCTTTGGCTGAAACTGAACGAAGCTCTAGTACCAATTAAATAAAACATTAGCTTTGAATTACTAGGAACTAGACGGCTCACTGGAGACTATCGATATCGCTGCACCAGCGCCATTTTTGACGATATTTTTGAGGAATACATTTACGAAAATATGAAATAATTTATATATTTATGATCAGTACTTAGCTGTACAGTGTACCCTTGTTCTTTATTTTTATGAATGAAGAGGTTCTAAAATCTAGACATTAAAATATCTATAATGTAGTTTGTGTTTCTTTATTTTTCTATGAATAAATATTTTGTTTTGCTCAACTTGAGTATTCATTGATTGTGCCTATTTATGCGCAACTGAAGTCTCTAGGCTTACCCTCGACAGTTAATATATCCAAAGATTAATACACTCCTTGTAGAGTAGTTGGTACTTTAAGTCTCTTAGTCTTTCTTTATTTTTTGTATTCTCGTTTAAATATATTTATACTCTGTAAGCAATAGCTTAATTAATTCTTAATCTTATTGTTATTCAAAGGATAGATAGTAAGTTCCTACATTTTGATTTACAAAGTTCACGCATATATTTAGAATCCGGCAAATTACGTACATAATGTTTATTTTTCTTAAACTACATACTAATACGAATTTTAAACAGTAGTTTCAATCTTGACTCTGTAATATTTATACTGATACGATTTTCCTTAGTCGCTTGGGCATTCCCCTTTGGCACAGAGATAGTTTAAAATCAGGGGAAGGACATAGGTTTTTATTTGTGAACCAAGGTACCACGCGAGCGGAGCCGCGCCATAAAGTTAGTATTATATATGCGAATGTGAGTTTGTTTGTTTTTCACGCCTTAACTACTCGAGCAACCATCATGAAATTTCGCATACTTTTATCGCCTTTCTATTCCCCCACTACCTTCATAATCGCTCGAATGATGTCAAATGGAATTATTACGTGGCTGGGAAAATAAATAAGGAAATGGTGACGTATCGAAGTTTGTTCGTTCAGCAATTTATTCTTATTTCGTGTTTAATCTCTAATTCTTCCAATAAACTCATTTGAAAGCCTTTTTGGCATGAATGAAACATTGGGATGGGTAATCCGAGGGTGCGTGGCGGGTGGGCTCTTCCTAATAATTTTATTACGATGGATTTCTGCCTAGTAACGCCTAATTTGATTACCCATTGCCTTTACAAGGGAACGATAAGTTTGAGCTGCAGTTATCTCTTTCGAACATTGATATTTGTTCGGGCTCAGCGCAACAGTAATAGATCTGTTAAAAAAATTCTTTAAATGTTTTGATGCACGCATTTAACAAAAAAATACATAATAACAATTCAATTGATTGTTGTATGTATATATAGACCTCCAAAGACAAAAAAAGATTGTATTTTTCGACCGTTTAGCGGCTTTGCTAACAAAACTATGTAGTAAATTTAAGAAACTTGTTATTTGTGGTGATTATAATATTGATCGACTGAAAGACACTCCTGTTTCAAGAGAGTTTGAAAACTTGTTACAGAGCTTTAACTTAAAACTTGCAATAAATGAGCCAACCCGCTTGCAAAGTAAAACGTGCATTGATAACATTGCACACAATATTAGAGGCTGTCAACAAAGCGTTATTGAACTAGCTCTGTCTGATCATACAGCACAAATTCTCTCATGTCCAGTTAGGAAAACGTACTCAATAACCCATTGGTATAAATTCAGAAGAGACTTCAGCACCGAAAATGTTGAGAAATTTATTGAATGTCTAAAAGCCCTAAATTTTACTGAATGCTATGAGAAAAGTGACGCAAATGCTTCTTTTGAAGAATTCCATAAGGTATTTAAACTTTTTTATGACCTCTGCTTTCCAAACATCAAAATTAAAGTTCCAATTATTCGTAAAACCAAATGGCTTAGTAAAGGATTAAAAATATGTTCTCTTCGTAAAAGAATGCTTCTTAAAATATATCGACTCTCAGGTAAAAAATCAGATAAGGGTAACTTTAATAATTATGCAAAAAAGTTCAAAAGAATTGTAAAACTTACTCAAAAGTCGCAAAATAATTATTATATACAAACAGCCACAAACAAACCCAAAGCAATATGGCAAATAATAAATAAAAATAAAAACAATAATCCCCCTGAAAAAATTGATAGATTAAGATATAATAACCAAGTTATAACGGCCCCTGATACTATAGCACAAACATTTAACAATTTTTTTATTGATGACATCTCGAAACTGACAAACAATAAAATAAATTACGCAAAGATTCTAACTTATAATAAACCAAACTCCTGTTTCTTAACCCCAGTTACCCTAAACGATGTTGTAAAAATAATCATGGCATTAAAAAACACCAAAAGTACGGGCTATGATGGAATTTCAACGCAAATAATAAAGCGCGTAGTGTACGTAATTGCCCCAATCATAACTCATATTATAAATCAGTGTCTTGAGGAAGGAATTTTCCCAACATACTTAAAAACTACGGTGGTTACACCACTATTTAAAAAAGGAAACCCAGAAGATGTACGATGTTACAGGCCGATTGCTCTCATTCCAATATTCGCCAAAATATTTGAAAAAGTACTAAATAATAAACTTACTGAATATTTCGAGAAAAATAAAATAATAATAGATAATCAAGTAGGATTCAGAAAAGGGAAATCGGTAAATTCAGCAATTCATCAGTTTTTAGAAAAAATACTTACAGAACTAGATAAAAAAAACCAAGTTACAGCTCTATACATGGACATGACAAAAGCGTTTGATTATGTTGATCATGAACTTCTGTTGCAAAAACTGGAAATATACGGAGTTCGAGGTAAAGCACTACAAATAATCAAATCATATCTATGTAACCGAATACAGTTCACTGAAATAACACAGTTATGTCCATTTACAAAGACAGAGATTAAGTATATATCGAGTCCTAGATTTATAAAATATGGTGTACCTCAAGGGTCAATACTGGGACCACTACTGTTTCTCATTTACATAAACGATTTACCTAATGCTATTCGGCAACCTATGGTTTTATTTGCAGATGACAGTACGGTTCTTTTCACAAATAATAAAAACAAAAATCATGAGCAAGAAATAAATGACTCCTTATCTAAATTAATAAATTGGCTTCAAATGAATAATTTAAAAATTAATCTCACAAAAACGCATTACATGAACTTTAAAAATAAAAACGCGACGTCTATTCCTTTAACTATTGCACACAATAATGAAACTGTAGCTGAGGTAGCAAATACAAAATTTCTGGGAATCCATATGGATTCGAATATGTCATGGAAAACACATCTAAATAGTGTATGTACCAAATTAAATCAATTTTCTTACGCTCTATACATGCTTAAAAAGGTATCCAATCAGATCGCGCTTCTTACTGCTTACCATGCGTATGTGGGATCCACTCTGTCGTATGGGTTACTATATTGGGGAAACTCGACTGATAAAGAAGTTGCGTTCAAAGCCCAAAAAAAGTGTATTAGGTCTATATGTGGGTTACGCCAAACGGATTCATGTAAACCACATTTCGTAAATCTCAAGATTTTAACACTCCCTGCTCTATTTATCTACCTGGCCTCAATTTTAGTTAAATCAAACATTACAAGCTATGATACGTTGAAAAGCAGGAGACTTAAAAATACCTTAAGAAATAAAGCATCCCACACTAGAGCGTACAAAAATAGTATTTTCTGTATGAGCACAAAGATTTATAACAAGCTACCTATGGACATTAAGATTATAAATTCAATTATTATTTTTAAAAGAATGCTGAAAAATTTCTTAATTAAAAAGGCATATTACTCAATAGCAGAATTTCTTGAGGAAAAATAATTTTGTTCAATAAAGTACCTATCACTAAAGTGAATATAATTCTGTAAAATATTTTTTAAAAGGATTATGATAATTAATATTAAATGATTACAATACTGTGACATAATTGAATTAATGAATAATGATAATTTTTAAATCAGGTAACTCATGACAGGTGTATTTTTATTTGGGTATGACTTTAATAATTTATAATTAATATGATGTAAATGATATAATGTAATTAAAACGATGACCTATCTAAAATATAATATTTATAAATTTTTCTTTTTAATTAATGAATGTAAATCAATTTATTGCATGTTTAACTGTTACAATTATAAGCATACATGTATGATGAAATTGCAATGCCCTAACAGGGCCACTATGTTCTAAGAACTGATATCTTCTGTTAAGAACTTTATTTATGTACACATAGTTAGCAATAAAGAATTTTGAATTTGAATTTGAATTTTGAATTTTGAATTTGAATTTGAATCAAAATTTATTTTTATAGTTATGTTAATATCAAAATACATTGATATCTTCTTTTCAATACTAAATTATATTATACTAAAACGAGGACATTTTTAACGAAGATGAGATCATTGTCATGCACCCATAAGTTTGCGCCTATACAACGTGTCCCAAAATCCAGCGATATCAGAATGCCTGTAGTTTTTATACAAATATCAACTGAATTTATTTTCCTTAAAATTATGAAAGATTTATACTTTCAGTCTACTTTCACGCATCCTGGTAAAGATATAACGCATGGACACTAAGTTAGCTATTTTTTTTTAAGTTGGTTCTATTGAAATTAAACTAGTATATATGGATTTTATCACGTTGTTTATTTAACATTCTATTACATAATTTTGAAACTGTTTACACTTCTTTACTACTATTAAACTTTACTAATTTTAAGCTAATTAAATTATTAAAACTAAGGCCCCGTGACCAATGCTGCTGAAAAACAATCGAAACGTCGGTGAAAGTGTAAACTTAAATACAAATAGTTTTAATAGTTTTAATAATTTAATTAGCTTAAAATTAGCAAAGTTTGATAGTAGTATAGTAGTGTAACAGTTTCAAAATTATGTTATAGAGTGTTAAATAAACAACGCGATAAAATCCGTCTATAGTAGTTCAATTTCAATAAACAAAAGACAATATTAAGTTGGTTCTACTTCCCAAAATTCCAAAATGGTATAATACTCTACGAAATCCACAAAAAATTAAATAATAATTGTATAGTGCTACATAATTTGCTGTTACAATAAAAACTGAAATATTTGTAAAATTGTAGTCATGGTACTTAAAAATATAATAAAGGGTGTCAAATATCACAAGATACCAGATTTTTTGTAATTAAAAACATTTCGAGATGTATCTTTTTTTTCTTGTGTAATCATAAGCAGATACATCTTTTGGTGCCAACTTATCGTTGAATTTTGTGACACGTTGTATATGCAAGTGATCGTAAGTACCCGGGTTCGATCGCACACAATCATAAGTATGCAAACTTTTTATACTGGATTCGCTTCCCGGACCGGAAAAAGTGTTACAAGCCACTGATAGGCATGTGTGCGGTAATTAAAAAGTGATCAAGAGGAAATTAAATAGTATTGAGAGACTGGTTCAATGGCGCAGCGGTAGTAAATGCTACAGCTACATAAGGCTCGATTTCCGGGTGGGGCAGTGTTATTGGGTTTTTCCTTCGGAGGCAGAAACTACGTGAAATAAGAACTACGTAAAATAAGAACTACGTAAAATAAGAACTACGTAAAATAAGAACTACTTAATATAAGTGTACGGATAACGGTTTAAGTGGTCGCCTCGCCACTGCCATTGCGCCGAGTGTTGTGGGTTTGAATCCCACACGGGATAAAACTTTGTGTGATCCACAAATGGTTGTTCTGAGTTTGAGTGTCCGTTGTCTGAATGTTTATAAAGTCCCCCGCAACACAGGGATTACTAGTGCGTGAGTTGTATTAAAAAAAGGTTAGTTAGAAAAAATATAATAATATACTTCTGCCTGTCCTTCGGTGACATTATCGTGAGACTAAATAATATGTATTATAAAAAATCTAATCGCTACTTCTTTTAAAAGATAATTCTAACAGATTGTACATATATTTAGTTACATTACCGCGTTTATTCGGCAATGACGTGTTGCGTAATTGTAAATTTTAAAAAATGTTTGTCTTTTTGTTGTTTGCTGTTCTGCAAGGCACAGGCGCAGTTATATACAGGGTAGATGGTAAATATATTTTTGAGTCCATGTTTTTATTTTTTAAGTGGGTGTTTTTGTTCCATTAAACGAATTTATAAGTTGTCTTATGCATACAATTGTCTAAAATGAAATCGATTAAAGTCACAGGACAAAAAATACTAAAATATGTGCATTTCAAAAAAATATATTTCACATTTCCTTCTAATTTAACTAAACTTATTACAACTACATATTACTAATTACATACTGGTATAAGAATAATATCTATATATAAAAGACAGTACGGATGGCGTAGTGGTTTCTGTGGTCGCCTCGCCACTGCTACTGAGCCAAGTGTTGTTGGTTCGAATCCCACACGAACAATTGTGTGATCTACAAATGGTTGTTACGAGTCTGGATATTCTTTGTGTCCATTGTTTGAATATTTGAAAAGTCCCCCACGATACAGGGATTATTCCTAGTGCGGGAGTTATCTTTTAATAAATAAATAATAAAATAATGATGGTATAAAAACAAAAAACTGCGTTTTCCCGCCTACACCTTTAAAAATACAATGGTAGGTCTATGGCACGTTTACTTCTTACATATTATATTCAAGTGTCTCCAAAATGATATATATGCTTTCTCACGGTTCATTTAATTTACAATCAATATATAGTAGCGTAACAGCTGTAGCCTAGTAGGAGATCGATGGACTACCACGCCGATCTTAAGTTCGACCCCAACCTCTAACATTCCAAAGATTTTCTTCATTTTTATTAATTAAGGCTGATTTATTGCCATTGCAATATGCCAGTCCCATTGTAATCTAAACTTAACTGTCCCATAATAACTTAAACTTTTCAAAGTTATGTGCGTATTAAATAGTCAATTATAATGTAATTTATACTTAAACGGTTCAAGAAAACATCGTGAGTCTGAAATCTGCATATTTAAGAGTTCTACATAAAGTTCTCGAAAATTTAAGTTTACCAACTCCTCTAAGTAGTGGAGTAGTTTAAATAAAAATAATCTATATATATTAATACGTGAAGCAAAAACTTTGTATTGCGCGGACGGAGGAGTATGAAATTTGGCACAGTTAAAGTTTATATGGCGAAGGAGGGACGAATCCTAATATTTTTATAAAATATGTATTAGAAATACAATAAATTAATTAACAAACACTACACGCTCACAACTATGCATTTCACACACGCAGTCGAATCGCGTGCGTAGTATTTCGACATTGTTCGTATGACGTCGTACAATTCTTTGTAACTATGGTTACCTATACCTTATTTATATGTAATAGAGAAAAACAGAAAACAAAGTAGCAAGCTTAGGAATTTTGGTCAAATTTTGACCACTAGGCAACCGCTAGTATATATAATATATAATATCAGGCTTGTTGACAGTTTAGCTGTCCCAATGCTGGGCACGGGCCATATCTCAGTGTGAGAAGGGTTATGCCATAGTCCACCACCTAGTGCGGGTCGGCAGACTTCACATATCTTAGAGAACGTTATATATTGTAGAATTCTTAGACATGCAGGTTTCTTGAATAATTAACTCGTCTGCCTCCGTGGCGCAGCGGTAGTGAATGCGAATGCTGTGCATGAGGTCTCGGGTTCGAATCCCGGGTCGGGCCAACAAAAATTTATTGGAGTTTTTTATTAAGAAATCTTAATTGCAGCCCGGAGCTAGGAAGTTGGCGGTGTGTAACACCCTCGTGCCTCGGCAAGCACGTTAAGCAGTTGGTCTTGCGCCTGATCTCTCTCCGGTCTTGTCGGATTACCGTCTCATCGGATCATGAGAGTTAGGGAACAGAGAGTGCACTTGTGTTTACACACACATTTGTGCACTATAATATCTCCTGCGCAGATGACCAGTCTCCGTTTAAGATTGGCCGCCGTGACCGAAATTCGGTTTGGAGGACATTACTAACATCGAAAAGTCAGACATGCGCGCCCTGGGATCGAAGACGAGATCTTTGTGTAGCAGTCTAACGGTCTCCCACTAGGCTATCGCTGCTTTTTAAAATAGTTGTAGCTTAAATAAATACAGAACTAATATTATTATTATATAAGTATTGTGGGTGTTGCAGGTGTTTATAGGCGGCGGTAATCGCTTACCATCAGGCGATACGCCTGCTCGTTTGCCACCGATAGCATAAAAATACTTACCATGCTATTTTTCCTATGTGCTTGTTACAATATGTCAATATTGTACAGCACATAGCAAAAATGACATGACTGAATAAAAACGTTTTCTTAACTCGCGTTTCTTAAAGCAGTCTCGTGTTCTTCAAAGTTTCATCAAAACAGGTTCAACAGTGAAAACTTATAAGCAGATGTAACGTCTCACGTTATAAGTTGAATGAAGTCGTTTACCTATATCCGCGAAGGGATAGAAAGAGGTTTATTACACCCACATTTCACCAGATATCTTTTATATTTTTAAAGTAAAAGGAGGCGAGCCTATGGCTGAGAATTTCTTAATAGAAAAATCCAAATAAAGCTTTGCGCAAGAATCAAGCTCAAGACTGTATGGACAACAGCTGGGGAAGCGCTTCAAAATCAGTCCAACATTCAACACGTTAGGTATCCCACTACACGACTTTATAAAGATAGCAAAGTACTGAACGTTAGGCAGTTATTTTTTGGTTCGAGTATGTAAGTAGTGTATAAATTTTATTTGAAAAAAGTACTGTTTCTCACACAACATAAGCTTTTTCAGTTTAGAGGCTATGTCGGACTCACCGGGGAAAAGATATCCTAGTAATACTGACTAAACTTACCACGGTGTTCCTCGACATAATCAGATTCGTCAGGGACGCGCGAATCACTTTCACAATCGCGTCCCCGCCGAGGTTTTGGCCCGCCGTATGAAACGGCACACGAATATACTAACTCTATTTAAAAAGATATATATTTTTCCTACGTCCCCTTGTGATGGAAGTCAAAACGACGCGCGTGGGAATACGCACACCACCTATCGGACCTCGTGTTGTTCGGGTAGCGGGCAAGCCCACGAAGCCCACCACCCCCAGGTAAAACCTCAGGGTGGCTGAAGGTATTCTCGCGCTCTCCGGCACCCGGTTCTGCGGTTGGGGAGAGGTTTCAGAAGCTCCTTCTCTCACTCCACCGCCTCCATGTTGAAAATTACTGTCTGACAGAAGCAGGCGTCGGCGTTCCACGACCTTTCGCTCCGGACCATAGCCTGAATCACGGCCGGGAGCAAGAGGGCAACCAATCTGAATGCCGCGAGCCCCCTTACTAACATACTATAACCTAACTTTTTTTTACGCAAGCGAAGCCGCGGGCAAAAGCTAGTATATGATATTTGTAAACGATTTATAGGTGGTACCGTTGTAAAATAATATTTATAATTAGTTTAGTTGTTATCATACTTTTTTAATATACTTACAACATAGCGGATGTTGTAAGCGGCTCATTATCCAAAGGTCACTAGGAATCATTATAAACGATAAGGCCCATTGACCTACTCTAATATTCCATACTTTACGCTCATTCGTCATCTCATCTTCTAAGTCCGTGTGTTAAGTTTTAAGA
This sequence comes from Catocala nupta, assembly GCA_963675205.1. Taxonomy (NCBI): domain Eukaryota; kingdom Metazoa; phylum Arthropoda; class Insecta; order Lepidoptera; family Erebidae; genus Catocala; species Catocala nupta. The sequence goes on along the minus strand of OY776096.1, from coordinate 22,519,938 downwards.
CTGCACGTATGGTGTAATGGTTTATGTGATCGCCTGCCACTGCTGCTGCACCGAGGGTTGTGGGTTCGATCACCACACGGGACAAACATTTGTATGTTCTACAAATAGTTGTTCCGAGTCTGGTTCTTCTTTGTGTCCGTTGCATGAATGTTTGTAAAGTCCCCCGCGACACAGGAATTATGCCAAGAGCTGGCGACGTACTAAAAAAAATCAAATGCAAGATGTACCGAAATGTCTGCCCTAGCAAAAGTTTAAGTAGGTAGGTTACGTTATAGTTCGGGTACGCCACGATCGTGGCGGTAAGTCCCGTTTTTGAGGAGTGGCTGGAAAGGCGGCATGGCGCCCTCACCTTCCGGCTGACACAGGTATTGACTGGCCACGGTTGTTTTGGCCAGTTCCTGTGTCGTATACGCAAGCACGCCGTGCGTGTTGCCACGCGCACCTCTGTGTCGAGTCCGTCTCCCCTCTAGGGGGGAGGGGCAGTAGCGATTACGTGAGAAGTGCCTATAGGTAGGTCTATCGTGTAGTGGCCTGCCGTTTCATACGGCGGGCCGAAACCTCGGCGGGGTGGCGACCGTGGCATGCGAAAGTGATTCGCGCGGCCCCGTCGATAGTGGTTTTGTCGAGGAACACCGTGGTAGGTTTAGTTGGTATTCCGGGAGGTACATCATCTTTTCAACATCTTTCTTTTACCCCGGTGAGTCCGACGTAACCTCTCCGCCCGCCCCCGCGGAGGGCGTCATTGCCATTCATGCGTCAGTGCATTCGCCCACGTAAAAAACAAAACAAAAAAATGTTAGGTTATAGTTCGTTGCTTTTAGTACGTTAAATGGTTTTCAGTGGGTTGGTTCATGTTGCTTATTTTCTTGTTGCGAAGTCCACTTGTAGAGCCAGAATCGTAGCGTCGTCGGGGTCACCCTTTTGCCTACGTTTTGGCAATAGGTATAACGAGACTCAGATGCTGTTATGGTTTGTTTAATTTCAGTAAAAGTAAAGCTTATATACTAGCGTGGCGCGTGTATACATTTGCATGCGTGTGCATTTTAACTTATCTTAAGATGTGCTCTATCGGAATACGAGTAATAATGTAGTCGCTACACATGAATTAGCTGTTTTTCTGGTAAAGTCTCGCGTCAGCCATGACTTTATCTGCAGCTGGTCATAATTATGACAAAAAATATAATGCAAAACATGTTGCAATAATATTTTTGGTTACCGTATAAGAAATAGCATTTGTATGACCTTTAAGTTTTTAGTAGCCTGCGGTTGCTTATAATTCGATAATGGTACAGGCTTCCAAAGATGTGGTCTATCATCCTACGGTTGAAGTTCATTTGAACGTCATAAAACAACAAGATCGATTACCCCTTGCAATAATATTGACAGATACCATTTAACTTTTTTTGGTGTCGAATGGCTCCATCGAATAGGTACCGATGATTGTGCCAACAGTCAGGGTGAAAAGAGATGAAAATAAAATAGTTTAATAAGTAGATTGATAAGCAAACAGTAAGATGACTATTGACCGGTAATGACAGTCACCATTGATCTCTTTATCATATACAGGATGATTTTGAAATCGTGTAATTCCTTTTAACCACGCATTCTACTGGTGATATAGAATAACCCTGATCATATTTTTATTTAATTAGATTTATTTTTTTTGAAAAATTATTATTCCGTTTTTTTCGTGAAATGGTGTCAGATAGTCATTTCTTTTTTTTTTTTCTTTTACGTGTGGGAATGCAATGACGCATATCCCTCCGCGGGGGCGGGCGGAGGGATTATGTCGGACTCGCCGGGGTAAAATAAAGATGTTAAAAAAAAAGATAATGTACCTCCCGGAATACCGACTAAACCTACCACGGTGTTCCTCAACAAAACCACTATCGGCGGGGCCGCGCGAATCGCTTTCGCATGCGGTCGCGACCCCGCCGAGGTTACGGCCCGCCGTATGAAACGGCAGGCCACTACAAGAAAGACCTACCCAAAATAGGCACTACTTCAAATAAAACCCTACTGTCTCCCCCTAGAGGGAAGACGGACTCGACACAGAGGCGCGCGTGGGAACACGCACGCCGCCTCTCGGACCTGGTGCTGAACGGATGGCGGGCAGGCCCACAAAGCCCGCCACCCCCAGGTCAAACCTCAGGGTGGCTGGAGGTCATCTCGCGCCCTCCGGCGCCCGGCTCTGCGGTTGGGGAGAGGGTTTAAACGCTCCCTCTCCCGCTCCGCCGCCTCCTTGATGGAAATCACTTCCTCGCAAAAGGAGGCGACGGCGTTCCACGACCTCTCACTCCGGACCATAGACTGAACTACGGCCGGGAGCGAGAGGGCAACCGATCCGACTGCCGCGATCAAATCACGACGCTGCGATGCCCAGGCGGGGCAAACCGCCAAAGTGTGCAGCGCCGTGTCCTCAATAACGTCGCGGCAGTCGCCGCAGTGGTGACAACCGGGCGTCTCTTGCCGGCGTATACGACACAGGAACCGGCCAAAACATCCATGGCCAGTCAGAACCTGTGTCAGCCGGAAGGTGAGGGCGCCATGCCGCCTCTCCAGCCACTCCTCAAACACGGGACTTACCGCCACGATCGTGGCGAGTGGTTAAAATATGACTATTTGAAATCATTTTATGAAAAAAATCTGAACTCTAATTTTGCCGAAACCATTATTCTAATTAAGAAAATATATGGTCAGGGTTATTCTATATCACCAGTAGAATGCCTGGTTAAAAGGAATTACACGATTTCAAAATCACCCTGTATTTACGTAATTTTATGTGTCAAGTTAAATATATATATTTTATTTTTTTTGTTTGTTTGGGCTAGATGATGTTGTGTGTATGTAATAGAATATTATTATTATTAAGTTAGAAAAGTCAACCTTAGCGATAATTAGATCTCACAGAAACGTTTGTCAAAACTGGTAGACCAATTTCAAACTTTTATAAAAAACTGAACATTAAAGTAATATTGTGTTATGTTTACGCGAATGTTATGCACTGAAATGAAATTAATATTATTAATTAATATTTACATTTCCCGAAGTTTCGGTTGCTTCACAGCGGCAATGGTCACGTAAGGTAAGGCGTGAGAGCTTAACAAACGAACAAATTCACATTTACATTTATAATATTACTAGCTTTAATCCACGGCTTTGCTCGCGTAAAATAAGGTTAGGTTAAGTAAGTACCAGTACTTTAAAAAAATAAAATATAACCTATGTTACTCGGTGATAATATAGCTTTCTAATGGTGAAAGAGTATTTAATATCGGTTGAGCAGATTTTGAGTTAAATCCTTACAAACAAACAAAATATCAAATCTTTCCTCTCTATGATATTTGTATAGAAAACAAACATCACCATCGTCTCAACCGAAATACGTCTAATGTTGGAAATAGGCCTTCCCCAAGGTTTTCTACACATTCCGGTCTTGGGCCACCCGGTTCCCGCGACCCTTGCCAGGTCGTCGGTCCACCTTGTGGACTGGTTACCTACCCCTACTGCGTGTTCCGGTGCGTGGCCGCCACTTCAGAACCTTTCTGCATCAAGGGTTTTGCGCGTTTGGTCGACTCTGGGTGTTCTTTGAATACGTTGTTTGAATTTTTGTAAAGAACCTAGCGACACTGGAATTATTACTATTAAAAAAAAAAAAAAAAATTTGCTAACGAAGCGCGCGACTGTTGCATGAGGCCTCCAGTTCTAATCCCTGGTCAGTCCATATAAAAGTAGTTAAGAAATCTTAGCACCAACCCGAAATTAGGAAGGTGGCGGTGTTAGACACCCCCGTGCCTCGGAAAGTACGTAAAGCTGTTGGTCCTGTGCCTGATCTCTCTCCGGTCGTGTCAGTTTACCGTCACATCGGATCATGAAGGTTATGGAACAGAGAGTGCACTTATGTTCCGCACATACTTATGTACTATAATATCTCCTGCGCAGCTGGCCAGTCTCCGTTAAGATTGGCAGCCGTGACCGAAATTCGGTCTGGAGGACATTATTATTATAATAGTTGCAGACTTTGTGGGCTTTTACAGCCGTAGCAAATTTGAGGGCACTGCAAAATATATCTATACCTATGTACTATGTACATATATATACTACTCAAAACAAAATAAGGGCCACTAGTTTATTTACATTTAAGTGCACTTTAGTAAACTGAAAGTAAGTGATAAGTAGCATTATATTGATATTACGAACTCTTTGGTGTTTGATCTCTTTTATGCTGGTGTTCGTGTTCCTAATTTAAAGTATTGGCCATTATTTTGAGAAAAAAATAATTGGATTTTATTCTTATGTTTTTCTTCGATTGTCTTCTTAACTTGTTTCGGTTATTTTAGGAAAAATGTTTTACTTTTTCAATTTTAATTTATTCATTTATCATCTCGCGTTAATCATACACCACATGGATACAATTACAGCAACCAGAGCCATAACTATGATTCAAGAAGGACGTTCTCAGCGTTACGTGGGTTTGCAGTTGGGTTTTTCTCGAAGAGCTGTCCAAAATGTATGGAATCGCTTCCAAGAGACCGGCAATGTTGCCAGGAGACCCGGTTCAGGTTTTGTTTTTTTTATTTTGCATGTCGAAATGACCACACTCCGCCCGATGGTAAGCAGTCGTGTGGTCTAAGAGCAGTGGCCTCCACATCGTCCTCATAGCAGCCGAGGCGATGTTGAGGTCTTTACTTTGACGGCCTGAGGAAGTGCTTTTTCACGCCCCGCTTAAAGGACCCAGGATTGAAGGAAGAAGGAAACACGTGCCTTGGCAGAGAATTCCATGCCTTGATCGTTCGGCAGAGGTATGAGGACCCAAACTTGTTGGCACGCACTCTAGTCGACTCCACCGTGTAAGTATGGCATCTGAGCCCAGCACGCGTTGTTCTGGATAGGAAAGGGGAGGGTGGGATAAGGTGGAATAACTCTTCAGAGCACTCCCTGTGGTATATTCTGTAGAAACATGCCAAAGAGGCAATATCCCTACGGAGTTGCAGAGTTTCCAGTGGACTCGTGACCTCTGGATCTCCGATAATACGGACAGCCCGCCGCTGTAACCTGTCAAGAGCGTCTAGCAAGTACTGCGCGGAGTCATCCCAAAGATGAGAACAGTACTCCACGCAAGGGCGTACTTGTGCCTTATACAATAGGCACAGTTGCCCAGGCGCGAAGAACCGCCTCAACCTGTTCAGAACTCCGAGTTTTCGCGAAGCTTGCTTAATGACGCTCTCGATGTAGGTTTTGGGATTAAGGGAGCGGCAAAGATCCATATCTAAGATGGAGAGGCTGTCACGTATCACCAGTGGAGTGTTCTTCAGAGAAGGGAGGGGAAGGAACGGAGACGTTTTTGTTGAGAACGCGCATGCCTGGGTCTTCTTGGCGTTGAACTGGACTAAGTTCTTGGCACCCTATTCAGAGATGCGGTTCAAGGTCTGGTCAAGTTCAACGACAAGATCCTGCCTTTTCCCCTCAACCTCAGCCTGTTTGGCCCCAGGACGTCCGAGATATCGCCCATGCACGGTACTGTCGTCCGCATAACAATGTATGTTGCCGAGATTCAACATATCATTGATATGCAGAAGAAAGAGCGTAGGGGATAAGACGGACACCTGAGGCACTCCTGCATTGACCTGCATAAATTTGGAAGCGCGACCGTCGCAAAGGACCCGATACGACGCTTCTGCAGGAAATTTGCAATCTAGGAGCACAGTTGAGGAGGCAAGCTATAGGCCGAAAGCTTGAAAAGAAGAGACCGGTGCCAGACTCTATTGAAAGCTTTGGCTATGTCTAGGCTGACAGCCAATGACTCGCCGTGCTTGTCCATAGCCTCACCCCAGAGGTGCGTGACGAACGCTAGAAGATCACCCGTTGATCGTTTAGCCCGAAAGCCGTATTGGCGATCATTGATCAACGAGTGATCCTCCAGGTAGCGGACAATTTGGGTGTTTATAATCAGCTCGAACACCTTGGAGAGCACCGAGGTGATAGCTATGGGTCGATAGTTGGCTGGCTCGGAACGGTCTCCCTTTTTGGTAATCGGTTGAACGTTCGCCTCCTTCCAAGCCTCAGGCACAGTGCCTGGGGTGTAAGACGTCCGGTATAGGCGCGTAAGTGTGTGAGACAACTCCGCTGCACATTTTTTGAGGACCACAGCTGGGATGCCGTCAGGTCCACTGGCTTTCCGAACATCGAGAGACTGCAGTATCGCACGAACGTCACGTTGCCTGATACGTATCAGGCATCTATATATATCAGGCATGGTGTAGCCGCAGTTGGCAATGTTAGGCGGCTGCGAACCGCAGTCATCGATTCGGGAGTTGGCCGCAAAGAGATTTGCAAGCAGATCTGCTTTCTCTTGCGGCCGATGAGCCAGTGATCCATTGGGATATCTCAGAGGGGGCAGCGAGGTCTGGCAGAAGTTGGACTGCACGGCTTTGGCCAGGCGCCAATAGCTACGACTGCTCGTAGGATGGGCCATGAGCTCCTGGCCGAACCGTGCGACGCGCTGGGCATCCGCTCTTAAGTATGCCCTCTTGCAGACCTTTGTGGCTTGGTTGAACGCTGCCTTCAGGCGATCCACGTTAGAGTCGTGGAGAGTGCGAGCCCTGGTTCAAGCGCGGTACGCTGTCTGTTTGCGTTCAACAGCATCAGCGCATTCACGACCGAACCAGGGCCTTTTCCTGCCACCGCTCGTGACATCACTGTATGGAATATAATATTCCATACCCAGGATGATTTCACCAGCGACAGCAGTAGCGCTTTCTGATGGATCCCTGTTCTCAAAGCAGCGTTGAGCCCAAGGGATGGATACGAAGTACTCCCGCATTCCATCCCAGTCTGCTGACGAGTAGTGCCACAGTCGCCGTCTTGCCTTCTCGGGTCGTGGGGGCGTAACAACAACAGCTGTGGCACAAACCAGACAGTGGTCTGAGGTGCCCAGAGGAGCACTAATCGACACACTGTACCGGTTCGGGTTACTTGTCAGCAGCAGATCGAGTAGCAGGTAGAGTTCGTGTAACAACGGCGCACGAGGATCGGTACGTCCAACTAAGTGCTCGTTGTGATCGTACAGTAACGACCCGTAAGTTACAACACCACCTACGGCTGACAACGGGTACCCGTGTCAGTGATCAAACTATACGTAATCGATTGCACGAAAACCAGCAAATGTCAAGACGACAAGTTGTTCGAATTCCTCTGACCAGGGTTCAACGTGCAAACCGTTTAAGATTCTCCCGTCAGTATTTGTCAGTACAAATACTGACGGGAGAATCCCCCGGTGGGGATTAATCAGTGGGGCAAGGTGCTTTTTACAGATTAGTGCAAAGTAAAATTTTTAATGATGATCGGCGTGTTAGGGTTTGGAGACAACGCGGTGAGCAGTTTTCGGAGTCCTGCATCCACGAAGTTGATCGTTTCGGTGGTCCCAACGTAATGGTTTGGGGTGGGATTAGTTTACACGGTAAAACCGAGCTCATCATTTTAAATGCGGGTACCGTAACTGCAGAACGTTACATCGAGGACGTCATCAGGCCTCAAGTGATCCCATTTGCACAGCGAGTGGGGCCTGGATTCTTCCTGATGCAAGACAATGCCCGTGCACAGACAGCTCGATCGACCCAAACTGTCCTAGAAGGGTCTCATATTGAGGTATTACCATGGCCAGCTAACAGTCCGGATTTAAATCCAATCGAGCAATTGTGGGACCAATTGAAACGAAGGGTTAGAGTGAATGAGCAAGGGGTCAACCAACAGCAGCTGATTGACGCTTTAAAACGTGCCTGGGAGGAGATTCCAGATGAAAACGTGAGTAATTTGATCCAGAGTATGCATACGAGGTTTCAGGATTGTATTGCTAAGAGAGGAGGAAATACTCGTTACTAAAAAGAAGAAACAAAAGTGACAAGAACATATTGCTTTTCAGCAGCCATGGTCCCCGTGACCATGGCTGCTGAAAAGCACCCGAAACGTCGGGGAAAGTGTAAACCAAAAATAAATAGATTTAATAGTTTAAATAATTTTATTAGCTTATAAATTAGTCAAATAAAATCAATAGTAGTAGTAGAGTAATATTTTCAAAATTTTGTAATACAGTGATAAATAAACAACGCGATAAAATCCGTATATAGTAGTTTAATTTCAATGAATAACATTCGCGTAAACAGAAGACAATATTAATTCAATAATGATATTACAATTTTGTCGTTACAAATTTTGGTCTTAATTTTTTTCCGTCTAGCCCCCTTTCGCAACGCGCGATAAGGAACTTCGTTCCAATAACACTGCCCTATACGGGATTAGAACCAGAGACCCCATGCACAACAAAAAATCGCATTGACTACTGCTGTCAGCGAGACAGTCTATACAAATTAATAGTACAAAAAAATTTACGTGGTGTATAATATTATGATCTCAAAATAACCTTTACCTTACACGAGAACAAGTTATCTTTATATGTAAACAAATTAAAATGTTGTTTTATCCTTATCAAACAACTTTTTATACGGTAACAAATATGTTACGCTTTATACCATAATCAATTCTATTTTTTTCTCTCTTGCGTTTTAGTTGTGTCGTGAGGGGCACAAACACTCAAACTACGGACTCAAAGAACACACAGACACGTAAGAACTATTTGGGGGTCACAGCATTCATTCTCTTTCCTCCTTCCCGCTCCTTCTCCTTCCCACTTTCTTTTCCTAAAGGGTCGGCAACGCGCAAGTGATGGCTCTGGTGTTTCAGGTGTCCGTAGGCTACGATAACCACTTAACATCAGGTGGACCGTACGTTTGTTTGCCATCTTAGTAGTATAAGAAAATACCTCAATACTCTGCGCAGTTCGTCCACTTAAAACACTACACCTTCCGTGCAGTCGAATGAATATGCAAACCGATATCAAATATTAATCAATACTACAGAGGTAGCTGAACAATATACTAATTCGAAAAATATCACTTATAAACTTAACTCAACGTTGAGTATTAGTTGAATAATAGTTAAGTAATAGCAGCTATGAATAAAGATGAATCATTGATCAAGGACTTTAGCGGAACCTATGTTTTTAATACATAATTATGAAACTCTAACACTACTATTATTGAACTTTACTGCTATTTAAGCTATGTATTGAACAAATTAAAACTATTTATATTTAAGTTTACACATTGTCCCGACGTTTCGGTTGCTTTACAGCAGTCATGTTCACGGGGAGACTAAGATGTTAGTTGTCTCAATGTTCTGAAGTAAATTTATTTCGGACACAAAAAAGATCCGGATCCGGAACAACCATTTGTGGATCCACCCACAATACTCGGCGCAGACGCAGTGGCGAGGCGACCACTTGAACCATCACGTCTTCGGTGCAGTCAGTCGTTATAAGTAAGGCTGTTGATATTGGTATGTTTCTCAATACAGACTCTGACTACGCGCGGATGCCTCCGGTGATGCACATGGACTCGTACGAGACATGTCAGCAGGACGCAGGCGCGTTGTACTGCAGCGCAGAGTTCGTGCTGGTGTCAGATGAACCCAGCCCGCTTCTGGACATGATTAAGGCAAGTTATTCGTAATACGCATTTTGTTACTAACAGTGGGATTCTTAGGAAAGGTCATCTCTAGATATATGTATATATGTATACAGTGTGAGTTTTCATAAAGAGCACATATGAAAATGAGTGAAACTAGACATTTTATCGCTAGGAAAAATAATAAAAAAATAAAAAATAATATTCTTCGATTTATTCCTATTTATATTTTTTCTTTAGTAGTTATAGACCTTGTACCAAGAAAACTTTGTAACTTTGGAACCAGGTAGGAACCTTCTTTCTTTAAAATGCGCCACACAGAAGTTTGCGATATGCCATGTTGATCGTCTTGTACTGATATTTGGATCAGCAAACAAATCACGCAGTACAGCTTCTTCAATAGAGTCGTCGATTATGGCACTTGCCTCGCGAAGATCTCTACTTGGTCCAAGTCCAGTAGTAGCCAATCTTCTATGAACATCTTGAAAGTTACGAGCAGATGGTACTGGTCGTCTCGTTGGAAACGTAGCTAAATAAGTTGTACGAGCACCTCTTGCACTTCCATTACACAGTCCATAATAAAAATGCATATCGGTGATATGCGCCGGAGGAAAATCACTCAAACGGGGCATCACAAAACAAGAACACACAAGTAGCAGCGGCGAATGATTCGGAGCGACTAATTCTTTCTGTAGACCTGGCCCGCAATTTATCCCTTACCCTGCACCTCAATCCCACCCCAAACTACCTGAGATAGATAATGCAATTTTCAAACAAAGATGCACGTGGTGGCGGCAAGGTCTTTGTTTAGCCCTTCATAAAACCTGTTTTGTTTGGGATACAGTTTTGGTCTAAAATGTTTCTTATTTTTATGCCACTGGTATTTTTTTGGATGTGAATAGTATATCGTCGTTATTGTCTACACATTGCGTATTATTACTGTTTTTGTTTCAACACGATTAACCACCTGGTTCAAAAGTTACAAGGTTTTCTTGGTACAAGATCCATAACTACTAAAGAAAAAATATAAATAGGTATAAATCGAAATATAATCGAAAAAATCGAATAGGTATATATATACCCTACCGGCCAAAAGTTTGAGACCACAAGTTAAAATTTGAACACCTGCATATACAATGGATATTTAACTATTTTTCGAAGTCATTATTTCTATTTATTTTTATGTAATCATCGTACAAAGGTCTTTTGTCTAGAAACATCAATGGGCGCCGCGTGCGGACCGCGCGCTAAAGTCATTGTAATATTATTGTTACCTGACTATTATTCATTATTTGGGCTTTGTTTTGTGTTAACAGAATTTTAGGAAATTTTAACTTCCTAAAACACTGTGAACACCTGAGTTTCCATGGAGTAAATATTTCTGAATCTTGGTTAGTCCGAGCTCGTCGTTCTTACAGTGAAGACATCTCATTATGGGAAAAGTACGCCAAATTAGCGATGAAACTCGTGCTGTCATCATTGCTTTACACAACGAAAGCAAATCTGAACATGCGATTGCTACTCAGCTCAAGTTGTCGAAGACTTGTGTTCATAACACAATAACCCGATACAAGGAGACTGGCAATAATCAAGATCGTTCGCGGTCGGGAAGGCCGAGAGCTACCACTTCTAGCGAGGATAAGTTCATCGTGGTAACAAGCAAGCGGAATAGACGCCTGACAGCACCAGAAATCCGCGCTGAAGTGAACAAATCCCGGTCTACACCTGTGTCATTGACCACAGTGAAAAGAAGACTAAGAGACGCTAAGTTATTTGGTCGCGTAGCAGTGCGAAAACCTCTCTTAAGGCCACAAAACAAAAAGAAGAGAATGCAGTGGGCCCTTACCCATCGAGACTGGAGTGAAGAAGACTTCAAAAGAGTTCTTTGGACAGATGAGTCCAAATTTGAAGTGTTTGGGAGCAAAAGACGTGTTTTTGTTCGGCGGAGTGCCGAGGAAAAGATGATGCCAGACTGTGTCCTGCCCACAGTGAAGCATGGCGGTGGTTCCGTTATGGTTTGGGGTTGTTTCTCAAGCCGTGGAACTGGAGATTTGGTACAAGTCGAAGGAATTATGAAAAAGGAGCAGTACAAAGCAATATTGGAGTGTAATGCTGTACCATCGGGACTTCGGCTAGTTGGAGATGGCTTTATTTTCCAACAAGACAACGACCCTAAACACAGCTCCAAATTATGCCGGGGTTATTTAGATACAAAAGAAGCAGAAGGGGTGTTAAAAAACATGGTGTGGCCCGCTCAGAGCCCCGACCTTAACCCTATAGAACTTTTGTGGGAAGAGCTGGACAGAAACGTGCGCAGTTGTTGTCCCAGCTCACAAGAAGATTTGTGGAGAGCATTGCAAGAAAGCTGAAACAATATTTCACAAGAAACAATCGACAAATTGATTGCCCGCATGCCAAGACTTGTCAACAAAGTGATTCAATGCAAGGGAGGGTTTTTTGATGAAAAAGCTGTTTAGCTTGTCAACATATATTTTAAGTTAAATTGTCGAAATATTTAATATTTTTTATTTATATTTAATTGCATTTGCCATACTTAATAAATATCACAATAAATCCTTTCATGTTTAGCTTTTTATTTTGAGTTTTACATCCATTTGCAACTTTGATGTAGGTGGTCTCAAACTTTTGACCGGCAGTGCACACCTAGGCAACATGATGACCACGACCATTCTGTCAAATGAACGACTAAGAAGAATTTGGGTTTGAAGAACATTCTAACTCAGCCGGAGACTTAACAAGAATAGTAGTAATTCTTCAAACCCAAATTCTTCTTAGTCGTTCATTTGACAGAATGGTCGTGGTCATCATGTTGTCTAGGTGTGCAGAAGAGAACCCAAATTACCACAAACTTAAAAATAATATAGACTACTGTTTTGATGACTATACCAATTTCATTTTCGGTCCGTCATGATTTTCTACCGTTTTCCTTGACTGGGTGATGCGGGGCGCCTGACCCCGGGCGTCGGCGTAACTTGTTACGCCGACAACACGCTGGTTACAGCCACGGCTGGAGTGGCCCTGGTTGTCGGTAGGATTAGGATGTTGGGACTGGAGGTGGCGCTGGAAAAGTCCGAGGCGCTGTTATTTCACGGGCCTCGGCGGACGGCGCCACCAGATGCCCATATCATCGTTGGAGGGGTCCGCATCGGGGTGGAGCCGAGTATGAAATACTTGGCGCTCCACCTTGACGGCCGCTGGAACTTTCGCGTCCATTTTAGTCGCCTGGCCCCCCGGCTGATGTCGGCGGCGGGAGCGCTTAGCTCTCTGCTGCCGAATATCGGGAGGCCCAGTGTCGTCTGCCACCGCCTCTATTTGGGGTAGTGCGGTCGATGACCCTCTACGGGGCGCCCATTTGGGCCGATGCTCTCGGTCGCCTAAACGTTGCCCTCTTGAGAAGACCTCAGAGAGCGATGGCGATCAGGGTGTCGCGGGCATACCGCACCGTCTACTTTGAGGCGGCGTGCGTTATGGTGGCATTGCCGCCCTGGGATTTGGCGGCGGAGGTCCAAGCGTCAGTTTATTACTGGCGCGCGGACCTCTGCCTTCATGGCGAGGAACCCTCACACGGGGCGGTGGAGATGCGAAGGTCCCAGGCTCGACTGGTCCTTGAGGCGAAGTGGGAAGAGAGACTGGCCCAGCCCTGCTACGGGGTGAGGACCGTCGGAGCTGTCCATCCGGTGCTAAGGTTGTGGACGGACAGACGGCGTGGACCGCTCACCTACCGGCTTACTCAGATGCTCTCCGGACACGGCTGTTTCGGAGAGTACCTCTGCAAGATAGCCGGTAGGGAGTCGACAACCAGGTGTCACCATTGTGAGGGGTGTGACACGGCGCAGCACACGTTGGAGGAGTGCCCGGCGTGGGCCGCGGAGCGCTGTGCCCGGATCGCCGTGACTAGCCCCGACCTCTCGTTGCCGACCGTCGTATCCAAGATGGTCGGCGACGACAGGTGCTGGGGTGCAATGAGGTCTTCCTGCGAGACTGTCATCTCGCAGAAGGAGGTGGCGGAACGGGGGCGTGAGAAAGATCCTTGCGCCCCGGATGTCCGCCACCGGAGGAGGGGGCGCAGGAGACGCGCTTATATCGCCCTCCTGCCCCACCTAGGGGCTCCGGGTGACAGGGCCTCAGGGGACCCTGCCACCCGTAAATTAAGAGCCCCGAGAGGGCGCGCGCGGTGTTCCCGCGCACCTTCTAACATCGAAAGGGGAGAGCGGTGAGGCTCACCCCTGGGGACGAGAGGTGGACGGGTCCATTTGACCCGGCTCGCACCCACACGGGGGGAGGGCCTGCTATGGATGAATCTTTTAAGTGCTCCCAACTGCCCCCGCCATTGGGTGAGAGAGAGAACACCTCAGGTTTTTTAGTGGGTATACCAGCACTTCATGCTGGGAGTCCCACATGTATAAAGCATTTTACCTGGGATACAAAAATAAAAAATAAAAACAAGAAAATTTCACTTCGATTCAGTTTTAGCGACTCACTCACTATTCAAGGCAGCAAATTGGCACACCGTGGAAGGTTTAGTCGGTAGTAACCGGGATAATCCATCTTTACCTGGGTGAGCTCGACATAACCTCTCCGCTCTCCTTTTTCGGAGAGGTACCCGTCAATGAATCCAGCTACACTAAAAAAGTTTTTCACAAATTACATATATTTTAATGTAATAAGAAAATTATTTATTAAATTTAACTAACACAATAATACAAAGCTTAATAATAAGCATAGTTACCATACCGATGAGCATGGGATGTGACAAAATGCAACCAATGCACATATTCAAAAATAATTTTAAAATAAAGGTCCCCACAAGGGACGAATGGAGACGAGGTCTACGATCCCCTGACAAGGGTTGTCTCATCTGGTACACCGATGGTTCCAAAATGGAAACAGGATCAGGCGCTGGTATTTATGTCAACGACTGCAAGGTGAACCAAAGCATGGGCAAATATGCAACGGTCTTCCAGGCGGAAACCTATGCTATAATTGCCTGTGCGCAGGAGAATATTAACAACAATGTCACTGACAAGATTGTTTATATTCTCAGTGACAGTCAAGCTGCTCTTAAGGCTCTGAACTCCTGCAGGGTGGACTCAGCACTGGTCCTGAACTGTGTTAAAGCCCTTAACAAACTTGGCAGGAAAAACACAGTCAGGCTGGTGTGGGTTCCGGGGCATGCAGGGGTGCAGGGTAATGAGGAGGCTGATGTATTAGCCAAAAAGGGCTCGGAGCAACTATTTGTGGGCCCCGAGCCATTCGTAGGTTTCTCTGAGAGTACCGTCAAGGCAGCTTTGAATGCACATGGCAATGATAAACACAGGCTGGAGTGGATGGCCCTTAGGGATCTGGAACACTCCAAGAAATTCATTGCAAACAGAGCCACGGGCTTTACCCGGAAGTTCTGCGGGTACAACAAGGGCCAAATACGCCTACTCACAGGAGCTTTTACTGGTCATTTTGGCACCAACGACTTCCCGTGCAGATTGAGATTATCAAACAATTCGATCTGCAGAGCCTGTGGTGAACAGGACGAGTCCATATCACACCTACTGTGTGAATGTGACGCGTTGGCCGGACTAAGGATGGGTCTGATGGGATTGGCATTTCCGAACCCTGAAGACTTCAGGCTTCTCCCTCTGAAGTGTACGCTGCGACTGATGCAGTACATTCATAGAGAGATAGCTCAGGGATAAACCTCGGGGCCGACACAAAAGATCCCACTGGGTCGAAGTGTCGCCGGTCTGCAATGACTGGCCCCCGGATCAAGATAAGATAAGATAAGATACCATACCGATCCATCAAACACCCATCCCCATGGCCCATATATATTAGAATCCATACGTAACAATAGTCCTACGCCTGTTGCGGCTAGTGCCACTGTGGGCGTTTCATTCCATCTTGGATTGAAACTCTCGAAGGGTCTCTTCACGTTGGATATAATATGTATGTCTGCGTGAAAGCCCCCTAAGGGGCAGGTATTTTCTAATATAACATTTTTGAAAATACCTGTGATAAGAGAAAATATATTAGCGTTAATTACATTTATAAATTAACTTATAATATATAATTTGTGTTTTTATTTGGTTCACATAAATATATATAAAAGAATAGTCTTTTGGGTGAGACTTCCATGGGAGTACGGAGCAAATAAGTGTCATCAGTACCATAGAATTAATTCACGCTGAAACTAGTGAGAACAACTAAAAATAATACTTTTGGGAGTCCTAACAAGTTATGTTTCACGGGTTCCAATAACAAGGTCCTTGGAGCTAGTGAGAGGAAAGACGTACTAGTTCCGTGAATTAAAATACAGATGGAACTAGTGAGAATAATCGAAGAATCTCATCGCTGTATGCTACAAATTATCTGTTTCTGTCTAAAAGCCAAACTATATTGCAAATAAAAAGTCCATATAAAATGTAAAAGGAAATATAGCTATTATTCGCAAACACCAGACAGTAGCAGTTGTAGTCTATAATAACCGTATTTATATTATGCAATGATAATTACAGGGGTACTCAGAGCACCGTGTCACACACTACAATCATACACATTTGCGCTATGGCATATGTGTCACACAGACTTGTAAGACATTTTACGAAAAATTTAATAAGGATCCAAAATTGACCCTTGAGGCATGTCTTAACGAATCCTTATCGGAAAAGTACGAGTTGAAAGTGAACATTTTAGATAAATACTATTGCATGCAGCCTGGAAAAGCTAGAACGAGTATAGATCTCTTAGACGTCATAGTAGCAGCAATTTGCTTAACATTTTTGTTAATTAACGTTGTCGGAACAGGATGTGACATCTATCGGAATAAGATTGGAGATAACACAGGTAAATTTTAAGATTTTCATCATTACTGAAATTGTAATTATATTTCTGTTTATTTTACCAGCTATAAATACTAATACTACATTGTGAAAATGCATTTTCAGCGATCAGACTCTTGATGTGTTTCTCTTTAAAACACAATTGGAACAAATTGATGGCTCCCGCTGGAGTGGGACAAGTTCCTCGTTTACAACTACTGAAAAGTGTCCATGGGATAAGGTAAAAATATTTAACTCCTATAATAATGAAACATTATGAAAAATCTTGGCAAACATTTATCATTTTTGGTCTAAAGAGATTATTTCTCAAAAAAGAACATTAAATACACTTAGAATATATATATATTTATATGTCGGAACGGCAATACTGTTAGTTGGGACACTAGCGCCATCTAGTGACACAGAAAGGCATTAAGACGGAACGCCAGCGCCATCTAGCGGCGTACAGAGTTCAGTCTACGTGTTACCATCGAGCAGTGCACACTTTGTAGGAACTGTCACGCGTTTCATAGTGATAAGTGCTCTTAGTGTGAAGTAGTTGTTAGTTGAATTCGAATAAAAATTATCTGACTACCTACGAGTTTTCTGTTGATTGAAACCAACATTTCCCACTGCACGCCCACGTGCTTTGATTCTATAAAATCGTCTATAAGGACGGGATAAAACGCTGCCAATCCAATATATATATATATATATATTTTTTTTTTAATATAAATCTCGCACTGGGAATGAATCGATGATCGAATCCATAATACTCAGCACAGTGACAGTGCAAACGATATAATATATACACTGTATACATATAGAATAGAAACATTTATAGCTTACTCTTATTTTTATGACGAATCGTGACCGTGAAGTTAAGAGTCATTGGGTTCTTCTGCTAGGAAATTCTTAACAACAGCACACATTCTAGATATGTACTCGACATACGGCAATTCAGTCTCTATTACGTGGGACCTATGAAGCTGGCGAAATATCAGCACAATACATCTCTGCCCTATCCTTTCGTAAATAGTGTATGTATGTAAATAAAATACTATATGTATTTCGTTGTATGTATTTTAAAGAAATATAATAATTTCTACTGTTGCTACTGCGGTAGGTGGCTATTCTTGAACTTAATCTATTTAATAATTTACTAATTTGCAGGCACCACTACAGGTTTGAATCTCGTGTAATGCCTAGAAATTGTGAGGTATACACCTACAAGGTGCAACACGACGTCCTTAATTTCTATAAATGTTTTCACTTGCTCGACATTCGGGTTAAAAATGGGATGCATTTAGTCTAACTCTAATTTTAAAGTAGGTTCATGGTTTGATAACCAGTCAACCACTTTAGAGATAGCAATGTGTACATCATTGTCTAAAACCGCTTCGTGGCATTTCAATTTAAGTTATAATGAAGTGTTATCCACAAAGAGTGCTATCGCGTGTTGATCCCTTATAAGGGAATAAGTCATTAATATATACTACTATAGATTTTAACCAAGAACGGACCTGGGACTGAGCCCTGAGAAATCCCACTTTGAGCACAGACCCCGAAGATTTTGTGCTTTCCATTAATATCAACTATTCTGAAGTTTTGACTCCATAATGATGTTGTTTCCTGGTTAATGTTTCATGAAGTAAAATCAACAGCTTTAGACAAATCACAGAAAATACTTATCGCATCTCGTGATTCCTCTAGGTGGTCTGTGTTTGATGCTACTCTCAACCTAACCCAATTTACGTTTATTTGTTTTAGAGTATTAACGACGAGCCTTGTAATTATTGCTCATGCCGTAATAGTGCCTGTACTCGCGAATAAATCACCAAAATTTATAGAACAGGTAATATATTTAAAGCTGCAAGTACTCTAGGCAACCTGCTGTTGCTTACCTATCTTCAATGATAACTTTTAATGTATCATTTAAGGTAGGCAAGCAACAGACATAAAAAAGTGAACATGAAAGATTATCATAAAGATGATAGTGTGACATGCATAAAACAATAGCAGTTAAGCCGATGTTACTGTGGGAGATTGTATTTTTTAACGTAATAACTATAATAAGTAACAAGGCTCCTTGTTTAATAGTTTTCAGTTATACATATTTTGCCTTTTGGCCGTTAAGGTACTGTACGCGTAAACGTTGTAGCCATTATATACTGGGCTCTTTTTTAAATACCATTTAAGATATTTGACACTGAGACCATTTGTCATATTAAGACTAGAACAGATTAGAACTTTATTTTAAACAGTTTTGATTATAAAAATTGGCTTTGTTGGCAATTTATAGTGATTCTAGCATATCTTACGGATGGTTGGTTTAACATCTATTTGCAAATTTAAAGAGTTGCAAACAAAAATGACAAATAATAGGTTTCAATTTTCTTTCCAGATTTACACAATTAAACCAATATATATACTGCTGAACGGCACGCTGATAATGCAAACGTTTTTGTTGATAGCCGCATTCTTACTGGTGTATACCTCGTTAATTCACTCAGAGAACCATCAGGTGTCATGGGCCATGTTGCCTAAACAAATTATCATTAGATGGTTAAGGTGAGTACCTACTCATATTATTATATTAATGATATTTTAATAATACATAAGTCTCAAAGTGGTGTTATTTTTTAAAACTTATAATTAAGATCACGGCATGCTTTTTCAATCGTTACTTTATATAATTTAAATTACGTTCGGTGTCATACCGCTTGTATCCAATGTCTTTTTAGTGTCCATAATTTTAAATTTACATCATCATCAAAAAGATTACTTAATAATGTTTTTTAGGTGTTAGCCTTCAAAAGAATAATTTTAATCAAATCAGATCCTGATAGATTTATTACAAAGATTGTCTAGACAATTTTGATAGAACTTAGACTTTTGTTCTTTTTTACGTAAAATTCAAATGATTGACTGGTTCTTGCAATAATGGCTTCTAGAGCTAGGAAAATAAAAATATTACCAATTACAATATATTGCGCATTTTACAGATTGACTCCCAGTTACGCAATCATCTTGGCACTGACGGCTTCTTGGTTTCGTCATCTCACAACAGGTCCATTTTGGGATGTAAGTTAAAAATATGTTAATAAATTATTAGGGCACTAAATCTGAACAATTGTTATAGTAATGACGGAAATAAAAGCGGACGAAATAAATAAACAAAAATAACGTAAAGCTTTTTATATAACACTGCAAGCAGGTCTATTTTCATTTTAAAAAGAATAACTAACCTTTTAAACAATTGTTAGGAATGCGATTGTTTTAACTTTGATCGATGTTACATAATTTTGAGTGCACTTTATTTTATTATATACCATCATTGTATAAGATAGGGATTACTCAAGAAACAGTTCATATTTAAAAGAGTTTGAAATATAAACAATTTTGCTACCTGCTTTCTTTAATATTATTATAAATAACTGCATTTTCTTTGTTACTTATCTATTTGTTTTCTATGCATACATGCTACGAATAAATTTTGAATTTTACAGGAATTTGTAGCGTCAGAGATGTATGACTGTCGGAAATATTGGTGGAAACACATTTTTTACATCAACAATTACACGCATAAATCATCATGTATGGTGCAGAGTTGGTAAATATTCATATACACTGTCAATATGGACTTAATAAAACCGCCATGTTCCTTAAAGAAATAATACAACACTGTAAAAATGAACCAGTTCATTTCCATAAGATTAAATTATACAATAACCCTTAGCTCTTCAAACTACGCTAAGACCTGTTTCTTGGACACCTTAGAAATATTGTTTTAAGGTAATTTTGCCTTTTCTCGTGGTTTGAATTTGAGTCTTCGATTTACAGTTTTAGGAAATAGGTATTGTTATTTGTTTTGAATTTTGTTAGTTTATGCGATAGCCGATTACATCATCATTTGCCTCATTGATGGCGATGGGTAGAAGTGGCGAGGTATCAGACTCGATATCAAGGTCAAGCAAACAATGATTGTTTGGGTATTTTTTTATAGCAGCACGGTGTCTGAAAATGTGTCTACCAGATTATTGATGTAATATACTTACCTTTGCCTAACACCTACATGTATGTAACCACAACCATATTCTAAATTACTTGTATTCAGGTATCTAGCGGTGGATATGCAGCTCTACATATTAGCTTTGATCATCTTCTTGGCGTGTAGAACAGCCGGCGCCAGAAAACTTGTGTTATCCTCATTATTTGTGATTGGAACTGCTATCACAGTAGCCCAAACGTATTTCCAAGATCTGGATGGAATATTGTTGATTTCGCCTGAGTAAGTATTTGAATTGAGTAACGTTTATAAATATGAAAGTTAGGGACCATGCTTGCTTGTTTGTTGCTCAAAACGTGTTGCGTAAACAGTCTTAGACAAAAGTTGGCACACAGATAGACTGTCTTTCTTTTTAACCTTTGGAAATGCTCCTTATGTATACCCCTTCGCCACAAGGGGAGGCGAGAGGGCTATGTCGGGCTCTTTCGAGACTTCGAGCCTACTGACTAAAACTACCATTGTGTGCCAACTGCAACAAGCTGCTTTGTAAGATGGGTGTGTCGCTGGAACTAGCATTGTATCATGCTCATATACTTCGTACGTATACTAATGATAGGCAAACACAAGAGAAGTTAAAAATAAAGGTTGACTTTGAGTATCGCTGATTTGATAGGTAACGCAGCGACTTCATCACACCGAATGTGTCACACGCGTCTGCGGCGCTTATATAAAGGCGCGTTTCCATTAGGCAAGTCACTTGCATGCAAGTTGCAAATTGCATACAACTTGTACACACCTGCATACAAGTTACAACTTGAATGGGGTAGTTTGAACTTGTACATATTTTTATTCAAGTGACCTGCAAATTGAACGCGCAAACGTGTAGTTGCTCGTTTCGAATTTTGAATGAGTGACGTGTAGGTAGGTACGTGTAGGTACAAGATATCTATCGCTGTAAACATTATCGAAACAATGTCTGTTAGGTGGGCGCACGAGAATATAATCATTTTTATTGAGAAGCATGCCTTCCATCTATGATGGCCTACTTAATTGTTGAACATCTCCACTTGTATGCAAGTGAATGTTTCCAATGAAAGCAACTTGTACGCAAATGTGACGTCATACTTGGATGCAAGAGTTGCCTAATGGAATCGCGCCTTTCGTCAATCGTTCAAAATTCGAAACGTGCAAAGTTTGCGCGTTCAATTTGCAGGTCACTTGAATAAAAATATGTACAAGTTTAAACTACCCCATACAAGTTGTAACTTGTATGTAGGTTTGTACAAGTAGTATGCAATGTGCAACTTGCATGCAAGTAACTTGCCTAATGGAATCACACCTTAATAGCCATAACTGTCACTCCAACTGAGACATTGACTCTGTGGCGACCTCACTCAAGCTTACTCTTGACGTTCCGAAACAAACCAATAGATAGTGCTTTATTCAACTGCAATTTACAGAAATAAATTGCATTGCAATGATTCTATTCTTGAGGCTTCGACATACTTAATATCATTTTTATATTTGGCAAGTGACTAATCGGGTAAATTTTCGAATAATAATTTGCGAATCATACAATTTTACAGCAAAGATGTCGATTGAATTTGTATAATTTTATTCACCGCTCTACGTAATCTAGGAATCGGCAAATTATATCCTAAAATCGTGCTTCTAAATGGAGGCACCATTATTGCCATTGCTTTACGGGGCACGTGGTTGGGAGCGTTAAATTTCAGACTTTCAAGCAGAGCTGAACAATCTAAACGGTGGTAAAATTTGTAAATAAAATTTAGATCCAGAAGCGTTTTTGTCTATTCAAGCGAAGGTATCTTGAAAAACCTACCAACCAATTTTACGACACAGTTTATTTAATTCCTATCATATATTTTGTACTAAGTATTACTTTTTATTTTGTTTTACTTATAAGTTAGGTTGATTAATATTGGTAAAGTTGTACATAATGATTGTTGTCTTTGTACATCTATATGAATATAAGTACAAACAGAAAAATAAAAAGAAATCGTTTTGTGTAATTTTCATAATTGTATGAGAAATAAACACAATCACAATAAACGAAGCAATTTTAACTGAACAAATATTGATACATGACAGAAAGAGGAGTAAAAATTACTAAGAACTAGATTTTTTCTGTTTGATGTAAATTTCTTTTAACTGGATTTTATTTTAACTAGCGAATTTATAGTAATGTGTTTCTTTCAGAACGTTACTAACCATCTTCTTCAACGACCCTTATTTCAACATCATATACACACGCACACACACAAATATTCCAGGATACATAATCGGCATGGCACTGGGCTTCCTAGTCTACCACTGGCAAAAGCAAAGAGTTGATTTTAAAAAATACCAGGTATTTTGATTATTTTATTAGTTCTTTATTTTCTCTTCGTATTCTAATCAGCCCCACCTAATGTAAAAGCTTACGGTCAACTCTAACTTGAGGGTCACGAAACAAGTCAAAATAAATACGCCTAACGCGTTGCATTGCACTGTACATTTGTATCAGATCTATGACACAGACTTTCGACACCCTGGGTATATTCGCTTAGAGCTTATATCTTAAAGTTAAAGTTAGTTTAGTTTTAGTTTAGGTCTCGTGTTCGAATCCCGAGTCAGACCAACAAAAAGTTATTGAGTTTTCCTTTTAATAAATCTCAATAGCAGCCCGGAGTTAGGATGTTGGCGGTGTAAGACACCTCCGTGCTCTGAAAAGCACGTAAAGTCGTTGGCCTGCGCCTGATTTCTCTCCGGTCGTGTCGGATTACCGTCCCATCGGATCATGAGAGTTAGGGAACAGAGAGTGCACTTGTGTTTGCGCACACGCTTGTGCACTATAATATCTCCTGCGCAGATGGCCAGTCTCCGTTAAGATTCGTCGCCGTAGGCTATTATTATTATATCTTAAAGTTATTTAACTCAGTGAATCTCAATATAGGCATTGTTAATATTCTATGACAAACATTTCAGACATTCGCTTATCGTCTCCTGTGTTGGTCTTTCTTCCCCGTGGCTGCGTTGTGCTGCTACAGCGGAGGTGTCTTCTACTCTGACGCGCCGAGGTCATCTGTATACATCAGGATGCTCTACGCTGCCTTCGCCAAACCTATATTCACAATATCCATCGGAATAATCATAATAGCATCAATTTTTAAAATTGAAGGTCAATTCATCAATAGTTTATGAAATTGCGAAAGTTCACTATATACTGATATGTATATCCTCGTAAGATAAGAGTATATTACTTCTTATGTAAAAACGTTATTAAAATAATTATTTGTTCTATTCGTAGATCTGTACCGTTCCATTCTTGAATGGCATGGGTGGACTATACCCAGTCGGCTGACATACAGTGCATACCTGCTGCACGTGGTGCTGGTTAGGAGCTACGTAGCTTCTCTGACCCAGACTACAGAACATGGTTACTTTACAGTGGTAAGAAATGTTGATTTTTAATCTGTCAATTGCTGGATTCCTATTTTAAATTGAAAAACAATTGCGTGTAGCAACCGGCAGGCCGCTGCAGCTCAAGTTACTAAAAGCCCTAATGCTGTCGTCACAATTGAATTTGGCAGCTAAAATTGAAAAAGAACTGCATCTGAGAAGTTTAATACCAGCAGAGTCGTCTAGCAAACTAATATGAGTATCTTGTGTTTTAAAAACAGTAGATTCAATTTTGATAACAATATTTTATTGAATTTGGGTAAAGAAGATAGCTCAGTTGAGAAATCAACAGACTGCAATGCAGAGGGTCTCGGGGTCGAACCCACGTCGCGCACCTCTGACTTTCGGAAGTTATATGACTTTTCGAAATTATGTGCGTATTGATTGACAATTATAGCCTGCTCCGTGCCTCGAAGAGCACGTTAAGCTGTCGGTCCCGGTCGCCATGAACATCTATGGCAGTCGTTACTGGGAAGTCGGTGCCCTATTATAATATCCTGATACTGGTCTAGCCTTAGGGTATCGTTAACCTTTGGGTTGCGGAGGTCAGCTGGCAGCCGCTCCGTGTAAAAACAGCTGATACCCAGCCAAATCCGGTTAGACCCGAAAAGCCGACCCCAAGTGACTTGGGAATAATAAAGACTAGGGAGAAGAAGGAGAAGAGGGTGAAGAAGATCACTATTTATTGTATTTGAAGATCTCTATGCTAGTATCTAAACCGCTTTATTAATGTGACTCTTAAAAGTCTCTAAAAGTTATCCGTGTATATATATATATTTTGTTTGCACACAGGTCCATTTCAGCGTCAGAATCCTGATAATGACATTTATAGCTGCTATTCCCTTCTGGCTTCTTGTAGAAACACCTTGCAGTAACATTATTAGGCAGTGCCTCTTAAAACCAATAGATAAAGACAAGAAGATAAAATATCCAAATCGAGCAACAAAAACGAAAGGATCGTAACAGAAGTATTCAATGATAATAGTTTTTTGTACAAATTAATCTAATACATATTTACAAACTAATGAACAAAAAAGTAATAATAAAAATAATTAATATTTATAAAAATGGTTTAGGCGTTGTAGAATTCGTCAGCATCGCTGTGAACCGGTAACGTGCCGAGAATGGCAATGCTAATTTTTTGACTGCCACTGCGCCGAGTGGTGTGGGTTCGAATCCCACACGTGACAAACATTTGTGTTATCCACAATAGGTCGTTTGAGTCTAGATGATCTTAATGTCCGTTGTTTGAATGTTTGTAAAGTCTCCCGCGATACATAAATTATTACAAGCATTGATGTTGCATTTAAAAAAATAAGAGTTTTAGATCCCCTAGGAGTTTATTTACTTAAATCTTTTGTTAGGCGGATGCAGTTCTCCAGTTTGGCTACTTCAGGTTTAAATGACAATTCTGTAATGATCTACCTCTCTAAAACTTTGTATAGATGTAATGTTTAGTGTTTAAGCGATCTTTAAATAAAAATATTATACGATAAGTGTAGACTTTCATTTCATACTGTCTATTTACACCACACAGCACAGAATACTGCGCGCCTTGAATAAAAGAAGTAGAGATGAAATGAATAGTAATAAAATTATGATTCGAAGCGTTCCTCATATTGAACACATTGCTAAGAAATCATATAAGATACTAGGGCTCGTTATCCGAAATAAGAAAGGTTTCAAACAAAGTAGAACAAGAATCATGTTGTACTATAGCCTATTACGAAGTGTATTGGAGTATTGCAGCGTCGTGTGGCGGCCGCACTTTGCCACGCACACCCTGACTATAGAGAGAGTCCAAAAAAGATTTATATGGCACTTGGCATTTGCGAATGAGAAAGCGAAACAACTTTCCTCCTACATAAGCCGCTTGCAATACTTCAAGATACAAACTCTATCAACACGAAGCAAAATAATCGATGCACTATTTCTTTATAAGCTATCAAGAAATAAAATTGACTGCCCTAAGCTATTGGGTTTTGTAAGATTTCGTGCGCCCTCGAAATATGCTAGACACCGCTTGTCACCACTTTGTCCCCCACTGAGAAGAATAGTCCTTGGAGGAAATTCCCCAATACTTAGACTCGCTAAGATCCTAAATCAGTGTAGTGACTTAATCGATATACATGAAAATAGAATAGGCAAATTTTATAAAATTATACTCAATGAATTCTCTGAAATTTAGGTATCATAAACATTTTTTTATGCAGCATGCTCTGTACTATTTTTCATTTTGTCCAATTTTGCTTGGTTTCTACCATATTTGATTTGTATTATTGTTATGTTGAATTATTTCATTGTTATCTTTAATTTGAATTCATTATTAGTTTTAATTTGATTTATTGTTATCCTTATTTTGATTTTATTATGATTTATTCGATTTTATTCAATTAGTTAATATAAGTTATTTTTATTTTGTTAAACATTTTATTTAATTTTAATGTCTGTACGCAATTTCTGACATAAATTTTTGATCCTCATCATTCATTAATGTAAACTTTGATCTTGATTGAATTATTTGTTATGTATCTCTATAATGATAAGCGAATTATAATGTAATAGTTTTAATATTTTCAATATTCACAAAATCTGTGCATGAGATGTTAACCTTTAATTGATTAGTGCACTTATCTATATTTCTAATTTTGTATCTAGTATAATTTGTATCAGTGTAGGTAACTACGGGCACGCCACGATCGTGGTGGTAAGTCCCGTGTTTGAGGAGTGGCTGGAGAGGCGGCATGGGCCCTCACCTTCCGGCTGACACAGGTACTGACTGGCCACGGTTGTTTTGGCCAGCTTCTGTGTCGCCGGCAAGAGACGCCCGGTTGTCACCACTGCGGCGACTGCCGCGACGTTGTCGAGGACACGGCGCTGCACACTTTGGCGGTTTGCCCCGCCTGGGCATCGCAGCGCCGTGATTTGATCGCGGCAGTCGCATCGGCTGCCCTCTCACTCCTGGCCGTAGTTCACTCTATGGTCCGGAGTGAGAGGTCGTGGAACGCCGTCGCCTCCTTCTGCGAGGAAGTAATTTCCATCAAGGAGGCGGCGGAGTGGGAGAGGGAGCGTTTGAACCCTCTCCCCAACCGCAGAGCTGGGCGCCGGACGGCGAGAGATGACCTCCAGCCACCCTGAGGTTTGAACTTGGGGAAGCGGGCTTTGTGGGCCTGCCCGCCATCCGTTCAGCACCAGGTCCGAGAGGCAGCGTGCGTGTTCCCACGCGCGCCTCTGTTTCGAGTCCGTCTCCCCTCGGCCGCCCCCGCGGAGGGATATGCGTCATTGCATTCCCCCACGTATCGTCATTTACTTTTATCAGAGGAATAAATATGATGGTGTGACATATTTCTATTCAAAAGCTGTCAAAACGTTTAACATATTCTTCGTACAACAGTTATCTATCTATATCGGCATAGTTATCTATATCGGCCTCTAGTATCGTTGCAATTATATAATAATATCAGACCTGTATATGAACTGCCCACTGCTGGATATGGGCCTCTTCTTAGTATAGTCTATTCTAATTATAAGTTCTTAGTATAGTCTACCACGCTGGCCAACTGCGGGTGACAGACTTCTCACATTTTTGAGATCATTATAGAGAACTCTCAGACATGCAGGTTTCCTCACGATGTTTCCTTCACTTTTAAACCAAGCGATGATTTATATTTATACGCACATAACTTGTTGACTCATTATGTGCGGCTTGGGATCGAACTCTTCTTTATAAAATATAAATTGTGTTTTGTTTATCGACTGTTTTATTTATTGCCAGACTTGATAAATCACGATAACGCGTACTTGTTCCGCACTCGCATTCGTTTATCGATAAGTCTCGTCAGATAATTATATCCTGGACCACGGCAATGTTATCTAACAGTATTCTATCAGCATACAAACGGTCGCAACGCGAGACATACCTACGCGCCTCGAGGTCGGTATACGCTCGGTACCCAACCAGACGCGAATGCGCCGCAGTGACAAACGGACAGTGTCATAGTTTTGTCAGCAGTAAGCGTGCGATTTGTTAATATTTGATTAAAATAATTACAAGTACTTACATAATAATTATGGCAAAGTGCAATTGCAAATAAAAGTATTTTAATTAAGCTTTTTATCCGAATGCGGATTTTTTATACTATTAAATTTAATAATAAGGCTTGTCGTACGTCTCAGTCGAGGCGCAAATATTTTTCAGTCTCAAATATATAAGATTGGTTTTTATTAAATCTACTAAACAAAAAACACAACATGATTTTAATTGAACACTTACTATTTCATTCACAACAACTTTTATTTCTTTAAATAAAAAGTAATATAATATTTGCAATCACTAAACTAGAAAGAAACTCAAGTAGGTAGATGACATTAAGCCCTCTCGCGTGTTTGCGTACCACGCGGCTGTAGG
The DNA here is from genome assembly GCA_963675205.1 of Catocala nupta. Lineage (NCBI taxonomy): Eukaryota > Metazoa > Arthropoda > Insecta > Lepidoptera > Erebidae > Catocala > Catocala nupta. The sequence goes on along the minus strand of OY776096.1, from coordinate 22,491,705 downwards.
TAATTATTTCAAAGACAGAGCCGAGTTACAATACTGTAAGATAACATTACCGTGCCTGGAGTTACTAAGTAAAAGAAGCATGTACAAATTTAATAAAAGAGTCATTATATTAACTAGCCTTAGTCCGCGATTACGTCTGCGTAACAGATTGCTCGCGTCATCATCTATGCATCAATGTATCCATAACAGAGTTGAAACACAAGCTATCAAAGAGAGCATACTGCATCAAAATTAATTCAGTGTTTTAAATGTGATACCTAAATATTTATTTATTTATTTATTTATTAACTCATCATCACTATCATTACAGGGATATCCTAATTCAATAGTGTGGCCATAATTACAGTTTTATTATTTACCATAACATATCCTGTACATCGTGGTTTTTGTGAACTCACTCAGAGAACAAGTAAAAAGATCTATGCTGTCCGCTACGTCATTAAGTACAGTCAAGGTACGCGTTATAGGGGCTTTACTCAGTAGATTGGTCCTACTACTGGGCACCGCCAATAGACGTGGCCGTCGCCTTCGTAATACATAATTGTCGGGCACACACAACTTTATTTCTTTTAATATACCTGGGTTTGAAGTCTTGCCACGCAATAATTTAAAAATATAGGTAGCAAGAGCTATGTCCCTCCTTGTTTCCAATTTATTGTATCCCACCATGCCTATGACAAACAAAGTTGGATACATCAATGGATAAAATGGATATACACCATACCACCTTAGATACAGAAACCTAGTAAATTTATTTTGTATACGCTCCAGCATGAGACTGTATTTAGCTTCATGCGGAGCCCATATGATTGCGTTACATTCGAGCTGACTTCTTACCAATGCATTGTACAAAGAAGTCAGCGCAGCGATGCTTTTAAAACCCTCTGCCCTTCTTAGGACGAAACCTAAACTCCTATAGGCTTTTTTACAAACATTTACGATGTGATTACGAAATGCTAGGTCCGAGTCAAGGCGTACTCCTAAATCCCGCACCGTTTCTGTTCTTTTCAATAACGTGTTATCCACTCTATAATCATATTTCTTGGGCATTTTCATCCTACTAAAAGTTATTACCGAACACTTTGACGTATTAAACACCAACTTATTCTTCTTTCCCCATTCAACAACCCTGTCTATGTCTTCCTGTAAGCGCTCAAAGTCCTTTTGTTCTTTCACAGCTAGCAGCAATTTTAGATCGTCAGCAAACAACAGGCACTTGGCATTCCTGACGACTTCGGGCAAGTCATCTACCATTATTATAAATTGAAGTGGTCCTAAATTACTGCCCTGACTCACGCCTGACCTTGTAAAATAGGGCTCAGATTTGTACCCAGCATATTCTACATACTGCTTTCTGTTACTCATATGATCAGCAAAGAATTTCAGCAATTTAGGAGTGCATCCGAGTGCCGCAAGCTTTGTCAATAAAATGTCATTATCGACCAAATCGAAAGCTTTTCTAAAATCAAAGTATGCAGCATCGACCTGCACTCCCAGATCAACGCTAGGAACCACATATGCCATAAAATTCAGCAGATTTGTAGTCGTGCTACGAGCTGGCCTAAACCCATGCTGTGAGTCGGACAATGTGACTGAAACCTGGTTTAGGACACAATGATGGATTACTGACTCAAATACCTTCGCTGGTACCGACAACACAGCCACCGGCCTGTACCCACTAACTTCACTCCCTGCTTCGCCCTTAGGTACTGGTATTACTCGTGTAATTTTCCAGCGTTCCGGAAAGTGTGATTTCTCAAAACACATATTGTATACGTATACCAGCGGTTGTGTTAAATAATCCCTGCAGTCTCTAAAAATAAATGGTGGGATGCCATCTGGTCCCGCCGAACGCTTAGGTTTAAGTTTCGTTAGCGCCTCCCTTACCTGGCTCCTATCAATACTCCCTATATGTATTCGGGAACTACTTGTGTTACTCTCGGCCACGGCGGCTTGCACGTCTAGTTTTGCTTTCAGGGGACTGTATACGGACTTGAAAAAATTTGCAAATTCGTGAACACATTCTGTGTCCGATAAACTTCGACCATTTTTAGTGATTTTTTTACGGTTCACAACATCCTTTTTGCTTCTTACATAATCCCAGAAGGATTTAGGATCCTTTGTTAGATTGTATTGTACATTTTCAATGTGTTTTTCGTGTGCCAATTCTATCATTATTTTAACGCTAGCCCTACACTGAGAAAACATTTCGTAATCACTCGTTAATCCACTAATTTTGAACTTCTTATGAAGTTGTGCTTTTAATTTTATGTCGCGAATAATATCTGCCGTGTACCACTCAGGGTAATGGTACCTTGAATTTACACGGCTGCGTCGCATTTTCCTGGGAACACAATCATCAATAATACCATTCATTATATCATAGAAATAATTCAAACACTCCTCTGGCTCGCTTGTGTTATATATAGGGGACCAGTCCTGATTCATTATCATATAATACAACTTACCGTAATCCGCTTTATAAAAATTCCACTGTGGCCAGGAATCGCTTTCTTGCATATTTACAGGTATTTCTTTAAAAGTGCAACCACTAACAGCTGAGCGCTTGCTTATTTGCGGTACCGTAATGTCTAACGGCGGGTGGTACGCGTCTATTGGCACTATTGCTTCATCTGCCTCCCTGACACACACTCCCTCATCTAGACTCAACGAACATAGCACTAAATCCAACTGCCTATTGTTACAATTTGGTACCTTATTTTTCTGTGTAAGTTCACAAAAAGATGTAAAATATTCGTAATAATTGTGTATGTTTACATCACAAGAGTATAAATTGAAATCACCTAAAATAACAACTTCTTTATATTTAACACACAACTGTTCTAATAACCCAAACAATAACATATATTCATTCTCATTACTATTTGGAGGTATGTAAAGAACGCAACACAAAAACAAATACTTGTTACCTTTATGTACGGTTGCACAAACCAATTCGAAGGTACATTTATCTATTACGACGTCTTTCTCAGGTAGCGTAACTCGCCGCAGCTCGAGCCAGTGTGCGGCCACAAGAAGCGCGCCGCCTTGCTTACGCCCATCCGCCCGGTCACATCGCAAAATACTATAGTTTTTTGGTACCAACTCCGCGTTATGTATTGAATCATTGCAACCCGTTTCGGTAATTGCAAATAAATCTGCCCTCGTCGTTTCTATATTATTACAGAAAATATTTACTTTTGTACGTAGTCCTCTTGCATTTTGATAGTAAATATTCATCGTTTTATTTTCCGTTGTCTCTTTTATTTGCATATCTCCGAAACCAAATCCATTCGGCAAACTCCGCGTTCACGGGCCATACTTCCGGTTTATACAATTTTTCATACATTCCCTCCGCTACTCCGATAATAAAAGATGCATACTCCCTTTCCGTTTTATGCTTGATTTTTTCGACTTTTACATTTTCATCGGTGCCGCAGATGTTCTTTACATGCGCTGTTAACCTTTCGATGGTAGTCTCTGGATGCAATCTCCAAACATGAAGATGTCTTTTTCGCTCCATGGCTTGCAGATCAAGGATACTTGCATTTTGACCTCTATTGACATTCTTGGATAACACCTTAGATCGTTTTCTTTGTACCGTGGTCCATTCTGAAACTTTCGGTACAGTTTCACCCTTACTTTCTGCATTGGTTTCTAAATCCGTAGATGTTGCCGATATTGTTTGCTCCTTTGCCTGCAATACTTCGCTATATTTTACCGGTCTTGGTGTCAACGCCTTTTTTGTGGCCACCACGGGATTTATTATTTTGCGGGTAGGTAGGCACTGCACATTCCCGGTATCACCTATTGTTTCAATAGACACTTGTTGCCGTGTAGATGTTTCATTAGATTGATATGTGTCAACCTGTTTTTCCAACTGTTGATTGCCAGATTTTATCATATTTAATTTACTGTGTAATGTGTCCATTGTAACAACTTTATCTTCAAATACCTTCATGTTTGCATCACGAAGTTCCTGCAGAATATACAGATAAAGAGATAGATAGAAATTAAAAAACTATTCACAACCAAAAGCTGTCCGCTCAGGAGCCTTATTATCTAAAGCACTGTTATTGCGTGAACCAGACAAACCTATACAGTCAGAACAAAATCTCAATCTAGATTTTTACCGCAACTTCGCTCGCATAAATGTAGGTTATGTCAATTTTCTATCTCTCAATAATATTACTTTCTCTGGATGAAAGGTACCCTATGTTCTTTTTTGTATCCCTGACAATGTGTATTCGACATTTCATGATGATCGGTCGAGTAATTAAGGCGTGGAAGCGTAACAAACTAACTCACATCCGTATTCATAATATTAGTTCGGACGTGACACAAAGACTCGTTAAAATTGCATAATAATAGATACAAAATATGTAGGTATAAACATGACCTTTATTACAACATCAGATAATGTTATTAAAACAGATTATAATGTTTTAGTTTGATCTCAACTTTTGATCTGTGACATCGTGTGTTGTAATGTGCAATGTGATTACAATCAAAATGATTTTAATTTTATTGCTAATTGCTTTTATAAAAGACAGTGCTGCAGTGATATATAGACTTAACGGTAATGTTTATTATTTATATTCTACTAATATTATAAACACAAATTTGTGGCAATGCGTCGAGTGTTGTGGATTCGAACAACACGGGACAAAACTTTGTATTATCCACAAATGGTTGTACCGGATCTGGGTGTTCTTTGTGTCCGTTATTTAAATGTTTGTAAATCTCCCGGCGATACAGGATTCAAAACATATAGTATAGTATATAAAGTTGTCTTTTTAAGAAAGAAAATAATAATGCTTGTTACGCAATCACGCGTATATCATTAACCTGTCAAGTTAGAAAACCACAAATAATTTAAAAACTATTGAGGCTGGCCGTCGGTGTGCCCCTGTGACTCAATAGATTAGACAGATTTCATGTTAAAAAGACTTCACCCGCAGTAGGAATAATTTCTGTGTCGCGGGGGACTTCACAAATATTCAAATAACTGACACAAAGAACAGCCAGACTCGGAACAACCATTTGTGGATCACACAAAGTTTTGTCCCGCAACATCACGATCTTATCTTATCTTGTGTGGGGGCCAGTCAGTACAGACCGGCGACACTTCGACCCAGTGGGATCTTTTGTGTCGACTTCCCCAATAACGACTGCCATAGATGTTCATGGCAGTTGGGACCGACGGCTTAACGTGCTCTCCGAGGCACGGAGCAGGCGATAATTGTCATTCAATACGCACATAATTTCGAAAAGTCATATAACTTCCGAAAGTCAGAGGTGCGCGACGTGGGTTCGAACCCGAGACCCTCTGCATTACAGTCTGTTGGTCTCCCCACTGAGCTATCGCTGCTCTTTCAAACACAACATCACGATACTCGACGCAGAGACAGTGGCAAGGCGACCTACTACACCATCCGTGCACTCACGTTTTGAATAAAGCTTGGCAGACAGGTGCACGCGTCATAACGTGTTTGAGATGAACAGGTAGAACTTGTCTTAGCACGCTTCTGTATGTATTGCATTCTTAATAGTTTATAAATACTGAGGATTATAATTACATCCGAGGACCAGCCTAATGCAGTATGCCGGTTATTCTAGACGTCATGCTGCTAATAAGAATTAAAAAAGAAAAGCCGATAACACAGCCTAGGATCTGGCTGTATTATTGGCATTTTCTACTTTTCCCACCGTAAATACGTGTTGATGCGATGACCTTTACTTAGTACAAGGCAGTATTAGCTATAATTAATATTAATTATAGTCATAAAACAAATATAATTATTTATTTATTCATAGGTTCGCCTCCAATTGTTACACATTCCTTATAAGTAATACATTCATAACAAATAAGGTATGGATGCACAATATCAATCGGCAAACACGGCATTTACGGAAAACATTCGGATTTAAGTATTAACACAGATCAGATTATAAGAAAAATAATGTTACAGTATTCCAATAAAAATTGGTAATTAAAAATAGCTAAAAAACAGTAATATAGTCAACAGTTTATAAAACTCAATAAATAATTAACGCAGTTTAATTTAATTAGGTTACTAATAGTAATTAGTTCTGTTGTGAACCTGACTCTTAAATTTATAAAGACTGGTATTAAGCATATCAACTTGTTTGGCAAACTTATTGTAAAGTCTGCTTAGTCTTGGTATTGGGGAGTTTAATCCGAGGACTGTTTTACGTGATGGTGGGTATAATAGATTGATAGGATTTTTTTTGATTAGGTCACTAATATCATTCTACATATCATATTATAATTATGTCATTATGGCAAAGTAACCTTTAATACTCTGCTTGCTGGTCAAGAGGAGCTGGAGAATCCTAACTAATATTATAAATGTGAATGTGAGTTTGTTTGTTTGTTACGGTTTTACGCCTTATCTACTCGACCGATCCTCATGAAATTTCGCACACATGTTGTTGTCCTGGTTGATATCCGTGGCCGCTTCTAAATAATAATATAATTGTTCACAACGCAGGAATCGAGCCTTGATATGCGCGACAGGTTAGGTAATTTAGTATAGGCGGAAAAGCAAACTAAGGCAGAAGGCACTAATTAATTTATTCAAGATTATACAAGTGTAGCTAAAAGCAAGCGAAATCAAATACAGAATGTGTAATAAAAATACGAGACACGGTATTTATAGCTAAACATTATTAATAATAATTATGGTTCGCGCTTCACACTTTTACCAATGAGTTTGACGCCCACAATGTGGTCGCCGACCGTAATACAATAAAATATCGGGCGGACATCTTGTTGCGCCCGCGCGGCCGGCTCGGAAAGCAGTAGCCATGTTGAAAGGGGTGGCGTCTACAGTCGGATCACAACAACATCGCGCCATATGACGTAGGGTGGCGTGATTTCTTGGTTGGGCCTCAGTTTATGAAAGCGCAAGCGGTTACGGTAGCGGATATTGCTCGCTACAATACCTTTAATCCAGGAAAAAGTACTGTACTCGGGGGTTAGAAAATTGACATAACCAACATTTACGCGAGCGGAGCCGCGGGCAAAATCTAGATTTATAATAACTATTAACTAATCTTGTTTAGAAAATGCTTAGTGTACATATTAAAAAGAGGTAAATGTTGTTTGTAGGTGCAAAGCTCTTGAACTGCGGAACTGTTTCTAAAAATCCTTTACTTATTGGTGGAGACACTATACCTTAGTAACATAGGTCAGATTTTAATGGCGTACCAAGCAAGCGCAACCATGTAATAGTTAGCTGGTACTTACACTTTTAAAAACATAAGCCACATTATATCCACTCCATCCTAACCTGATGGCTGATGGAAATTAGACAACACGGATGGCGTAGTGGTCTAAGTGGGCGCCTCGCCACGGGACTAAAATTATGTGATCCAGTCAAAGTCAAGTCAAAGTAACACTTCTTCTTCTCCCTAGCCTTTATTATTCCCAAGTCACTTGGGGTCGGCTTTTCTGGTCTAACCGGATTTGACTGGATATCAGTTTTTACACGGAGCGGCTGCCACCTGACCTCCGCAACCCGAAGGCTAACGATACGATAAAGCTAGACCAGCGTCAGGATATTATAGGGCACTGACATCCCAATAACGATTGCCATAGATGTTCATGCCAGCCGGGACCGATGGCTTAACGTGCTCTCCAAGGCACGGAGCAGGCGATAATTGTCAATCAATACGCACATAATTTCGAAAAGTCATATAACTTCCGAAAGTCAGAGGTGCGCGACGTGGGTTCGAACCCGAGACCCTGCATTGCAGTCTGTTGGTCTCCCCACTGAGCTAGTAACACTTAAGAACGTCAAAGGGGTTAGTGAGTTTATTGCAGTTACCGAATTTATATTTATGTTAATTGGTTGGTAGTTTCAGGTAAAAAGTTAAGCCTATGAGAAGATACCTGCAAGAAACTCAAGGCCACTCTTTTAAATCACCATCAAATTATAATTTCAGTATTGTACAACTCATTTATGGACCAGGTGTTGCACTCATGTCATATGTTACTGTTCATATAAGACTAAATTATAAAATAAAGACTAAAAATAGTTGTACTGAGTCTGGGTGTTCTTTGCCGTTTGTTATTATTTTTTGTTACCCTCTGAGTCTTCTTCGTAGAGGTTAATGAAAACATTATGTGGGTTAGTGATACGTTGTTAGTGACAGGCGTAGCTCCGGAACCACAGGACCGATCGACTTATAACTTGGTGCCCAGACATCTTGGAGTCATCCCTCAGTCGAGTATGAATATGGGCCCTGTGCATAAAGGCCTCCAAGATATAGGGGTCACAAGGTCATAAGGTCAGGGGATATCCACCAACAGAGTGATTTGGAAGTCTAAGGGAGAGACTATTGCCCAGCAGTGGACAGTGACATTACAAAAACTGATGAAAAAATAAAGGTCACATGACGACGAAGAGGTTGAATCCTGGGTTTTTACACCCATCTCGTTAATATTACGAGTGTAAAGCCTCGGGTAACACTCATAGCTTTGACGCTCATTGTCTTGGATATACATAGAGCATATAGTTATTTGACTGCCTATATGTCGGAAGTTCTTTATCAATTGGAATATTCCTGGTTATAATTGTTTTGATTTATTTAAAGACAAGTCCCGCACTAAAAATAAAATAATAAATGTGTCGCGCGGGACTTCACACAATCATTCAAACAAGTCCGTTCTTTGAAAGTTCACACGATTCAGGAATTATGTATAGGGCACAATAGGGCAGAAACAGTACCCATTTAAAAAAAAAATAACTTAAGGTGTTAATATAGTTTCGGGTCGGTAATATAGTTCCGATTGTATAGGGATATCCTATTGACAACAAACGTAATCGCGACTTACTCAAATAAATTTCCAGATAAGAGAAAATTGTTTGTATTATGATTAACTCATAATTAATATACATTGAACTCAGATAATTAATATCGGTATATAAAATATCTTTGCTATAATCTCCTTTCAAAGGTGTTAGCTGATATCTAAAAAGATAACTCGATAGCATACACTTACAAAATTAAGAATACCGAAATAAATATTACATTAACGCAAAACGATAATATATAATGTTACCATGCACCTTTGTTTCTTCACATATGGGATTTGATCCTTAAAAGCCTATTTACACGAGCCATGTTTCTTGTAGTAAGTATTGTACTGTCCCTTGTTTTCACCAAGTAAGATCAAGATGAGCACGACACTTGCTTTAAGAACCAATAATAATATTAGCTTGTATTAAACTTTCCCACTGCTGGGTACGGACCTCTTCTCAGTGTGATAAGTTTTAGGCCGTAATTCACCATGCTGGCATAGTGAAGGTTGGCAAACTTCACATATCTTCAAGAACATTATGGAGAACTCTAAGACGTGCAGGTTGCCTCACGATGTTAACTGTTTTTAATACTTCGAAAAGCGATAATTAACTGTTTTCAATACTTCGAAAGTCAGAGTCTTGGGATCAAACTCGAGTCCTCTGCGTCCAACGGCAGTCCAAAGATTGCCCACTAGTCTATTGCTGCTATTTTAAGAACCTATCGTCATGATTGTTACAGACTCAGACTATGCACGGATGCCTCCACTAATGCATCTGGACTCATACGAAACATGTCAGCTGGATACAGACGCTTTGTACTGCACTGCAGAGTTTGCCCTGGTCTCAGACAAACCCAGTCCTCTTCTAGATATGATAAGGGAAAGTAATTTAGAACTATTACTATCAATTTAAAATCATCTTATGAGGCTTCCGTGTCTAAACTATAATTATTATAGTTTTATCATATCTATCTGTATTTTGTTTGTAGCTCAGAACCATGTTATTATATAAGTCAACAAAGTTGAAGAAAACCAAATAAAATCAAAACTCTGCACACTCTTTGTAGCTTCACCTTTAGCTGTAGCTTTAGATATTTAAACATAATTATTTTTCTTTTCAACAATTTCGTAAGTAATTATTAACTGAATGCTTTTAGACTACCTGTTTTGCATAATAAAATAACTCATTTTACTTTTTCTTCGTATGAAATATTCGTAATATAACATTCGTTTGTTAATTGCGTCACCAAGTTTCATGATTCTAAAGTAGTTTGTCAAATATGTAACATTAGTTGCATATCAGTCAGTTAATAAATCACTGAAATATCTTAGCATTACATGAATGGTTTTTTTTTTATAACAGTCAATAAACTTAATAAAGTTTATTGACTCTTATTTAATCAATTAACGTTTGTCATTTCTGTATTAACCGGCAAGGAACAAACAATTATTATTTTTCAACATTTAGCTTTAATGTAAGCGTTGGAATTATGGATGGGACAAATTCACAGTGTATAGTCTAAAAGTCAGTTTAAGACAGCTATCATTTTTAAAGACTAATCTAAATGTATGCTTCTTACAGGAGTATTCAGAACACCATGTGGCACACTACAATCATACACAATTGCGCTACGGCATATGTGTCACACAGTCTTGTAAGCAATTTTACAAGAAGGATAATTTGGACCTAGTAACGACCCTTGAAGCATGCCTTAATAACATGTTGTCAGCGAAATATGACTTGAAGGTGAAAATTTTAGACCAACACTATTGTAATCATCCTGAGCGGTCTGTAAATAATATAGATATGTTAGATATTATTATTGGAGCGATGTGTTTAATATTTGTATTAATAAACCTTGTCGGAAGCATTTGTAAAAAGAATAATGAGATTACAGGTAATGGTCGTAATAATTTCATACCTGTGTTCTTTTAATGTTTTACTAGGCGCTTATTAATTTCTGTAATTGTTTTCAGGCTTCAGAATATTGTCGTGTTTCTCAATTAAGCGCAACTGGAACAAATTGGTTTCTCCCGCAACAGAAGACCCAGACCCACGATTACAAAAATTAAAAGGTCTCTATGGAGTGAGGTTAATATTTAAATCATCATAACATTTTGCTTGAATTATTTTTGTATAGATTACATAATATAAAATACAACAAATGGTTTACTGTCACCACCAAGGGATTTAATCATAATTAATATTACGTGTATGTATTGTATATGTTATCCACGATACGATCTTATGGTTCATATTTAATCAGGTTATTTACACATGGTATAGGCTCGATGTGCGGTCCATGGCCCTCTATGGGGCCCCAGTTTGGGCAGCCAACCTGACGGCCCGAAACATTTCGGCGCTTCGTGCGCCATAGCGCACCATGGCCGTCAGGTTGATTAGAGGTTACCGCGCGATCACATTCGAGGCTGCGAGCCTCCTCGCCGGATCGATGCCATGGGACCTGGAAGCGGCGCTCCTGGCGTCGCTCTATCGTTGGCGCCAGGAGGCCCTAGCTCGGGGCGAAGGACTTGTTCTTCCTTGACTTGTTCTTTAAAACCTCTCCCCAACCACAGAGCCGGGCGCCGGAGGGCGCGAGATGACCTCCAACCACCCTGAGGATTGACCTGGGGGTGGTGGGCTTCGTGGGCCTGCCCGCCACCCGATCAGCACCAGGTCCGAGAGGCGGCGTGCGTGTTCCCACGCGCGCCTCTGTATCATGTGTCCGTTCCGCCCTCAGGGGGACAGTAAAATTAGTGGTTGTCTATTTGTGTAGTTGCCTGCCGTTTCATACGGCGGGTGGAAACCTCGGCGGGGTCGCGATTGCGTGTGAAAGCGATTCACGTGGCCCCGCCGATTGCGGTTATGTCGAGGAACACCGTGGTAGGTTTAGTCGGTATTACCGGGATTCAACTCACCATCTTTCCCCGGTGAGTCCGACATAACCTCTCCGTCGCCCCGCGGAGAGGTATGCATCAAAGCATTCCCCCACGGTAAAATAGAAAAAAAGGCTCGATCGACAGATCGATTGATTCGAATGATTTGAAAATAGTAATCAACTGTTACTATTTTCTAATCACTCGAATTATTTTTGCCAACAGTCGTGCATCACTACCTATTACTAATTACGCATGAATATAAAAAAAGATGCATGTCTATTAAGGAATTCACGCGAAGAGCTTTCAGCATATACCATTATGTAACGCTACTTTTTTAATGCCATTGGCGGCAGTCGAGCGGCCAACCTGATGGAAATTGGTAACCGCTGCTCATAAATTTCAGCAATGTCAGGATACAGCAATGCCGCAAAGAAGAACTGTTTATTACTATGATTGTATCCTCATCCTTTTTTTTCAGAGTATTAACAATTGTTCTTGTTATTCTGGCACACTCCACGCTAGCTGTAGTGGTAGCCATGAAGAATCCGGCGTTTTTAGAAGAGGTAAAGTTCCATTTCAAACTTATCTAAGAAACACAATGCAGTCATGCATCAAAAATTTCACGGTTAGCGAAAAGTCGAATTAAAATCATCTTTTGTATAATATTCTTTCTTCCAGATTTACGTAACCCGGCCTTTCTATATACTGCTGAACGGCACGCTGATCATGCAAACACTCTTAATGATATCAGCCTTCTTACTCGTCTACAACCGTTTTCTTTACTCCGAGAACGATGTCTCTTGGTACATGTTGCCGAAGTATATTATCATTAGGTGGTTAAGGTGAGCAAGCATATTCTCATATACGCTAAGTTCAAATTCAAAGCCTTGAGTTAATGACGAAGGTGATCTTCATTGCTCTTCTCTATATGATCTTATCTCTATATGAGCACATATTAATTAAATTAATGTCTCAAAACGTATAATGTTGTATGTATCTAAAAGCTTCTTACCTTTGTTATTTTACACTTCCAAATAGATGGTCGCCTTATGTCAGATGGTTAACCTAATTCTTTAATAGAATTTGCAAAGTTCACTCTTCTTGGTTCCTTTAGCGCTTATCTTTCGTCTACAACATTGGTATGATTAGATAATTGGTGCAGAACGTTAAGTAAAATGTTAAATATCTGTTTGGAAAGATCCACTTATATTTTATAACGTTATGGTTTACAGATTGACTCCTAGTTATGCCTTCATCTTAGCTCTAACTGCCACTTGGTTCCGTCATCTTGCGTCCGGTCCATTGTGGGATGTAAGTTCGTGAAAGGTTTTTATTACGAAATCAAAATAACGTTATATTATAGTTAGTTCACCAACAAATTAAAGTACCTACCAATTTCTATACCTGTCTAAGTTGCTTCAAAAATAATTTAGCGCTCTATGTTTTTATGCATAAAGACATACAATAATCGTATTCATTGATATTTTATCTACGATATATATAACTGCTAAATATTTGCAGAAATTTGTGGCGGCGGAGATGACTGACTGTCGACAGTACTGGTGGCAGCACCTCTTGTACGTCAACAATTACTTGCACAACACAGCGTGCATGGTGCAAACATGGTATTAACTCTTTGGTGTCTGATACCACTCACATCGTATCAACAAATCTAGAATTGGATAAATCGTAGTCATATAAGCTTTTTGAGTTCTTGTGATTAATGAGATTTCTCAGACTCAAACTTCGACTGTAGATAGTTGCCAGCTTAGTACTATTAGCGCGGATTTTGTTATCAGGAATCTACTCCTAGAAGTCCTTTGTCACTCAAATTGGCTGTGCAGCGGTTGCATTGTATCCTATGTGCTCATTAGCTACTGTAACCGTTTACCATTAAAGGAACTCTTTGCATATTTACCACTTTAACAGTAAAAAACCAATATAAATATTAATATCTTGAATTGCTAGCCTATAATCTCTTATTTAGGTATCTGGCAGTAGATATGCAGCTCTACATCTTTGCTGTGATCGTCTTCTTGGCGTGCAGAACGATCCGCATCAAGAAGATTGTGTTTTCCTTATTATGCGTGGTTGGAATGATTATTCCGGCAGCTCACGTATATTTTCAAGATCTGGATGGAATACAGATAATTTCGCCAGAGTACGTATATTAGTATACTAATGGCAGTAACATCTTTAATAAACATGTTAATAATAATTAATCAGTGAAAGTAATAATATTTTTGGTTCAAATATGTGTAAATATAATTATAGTTCTAAATATGTGTGAAATCTACCATAACAACGCTAAAATTAAAAATGCAATTTTATCATGACCTTAATCCTAATTATAAGAGTTAACGTGATAAAGACCGCACCTATGCCCATTCATTAGGTACATTTTATTTAAAGACAGTCTGTCCCCGCACTATTAATAATTTCTTTGTCGGGGGACTGCACAAACATTCAGACAACGGACAGAGAGAATACCCAGACTCTGAACATTCCTTTCACGTGTGGGCATCGATGCCACAAAACTTAGCGCGGCGAAACCACTCCGCCATCCGTGCAGTCAATTTCCACCGCACTACTACAGGGAACTTACGGACAGAAAATAACATTATCCCGATCCAGAAATGGAACCTGAACATCATTTAACGCAAATATAAGCACAAACCTATGAGTTAAGTCATGACGCCGTCTAAATAAACTATGATGAATAACATATAACCTTTAATGTTATATATTACTTTCAGATTGATAATAAGTCTCTTCTTCACCGACCCTCACTTCAACAATGTATATAAACGCGCTCACACCAACATCACTGGATACATAATCGGAATGGCAATGGCCTTACTAGTTCATCACTTGCAAAAACAAGAAGTTGACTTCAAAAACTACAAGGTTCATATTTATACATATTTATTGGTTACTCAAAAATTCTTAGAATAGTATTTATAAAGTAAGCTCTATTTTCATTTGGCTAGTAGCTGTCTGAGGATCTAGCTGCAAGGAACTAAATGACTCTTTATAGTGTTAGAATGATTGATGATAATCTAGAAATTTTGAAGTGTCTTATTGTAATATTGCAATGCAAAATCTAAATTAAAGAAAAACTATTACAAATAAAATAAAATTCCATGTAGAACAGCAGCATAATCAATTATAAAATTATTATATGATTATTTTAGGTACATATATTGACTGAACGCTCATAAACGTATACATATTTACCAGGTGATTTTGACTCCCTCTTTTTATGCAATTACCGTTTCTACATTCTCAAGGGGATGCCATTAGCTATTCTATCACTGAAACTTTTCAGACATTCATCTACCGTCTCCTGTACTGGTCCTTGTTCCCCTTAGCTGCATTGTGTTGCTATAGCGGATGCATCTTCTATGCCGATGCGCCGAGGCCATCTGTATACATCAGGACGGCCTACGCTGCATTCTTGAAACCAGCATTCGCCGTATTCATTGGCGGAATAATCGTTGGATGTATTTTTAAATTTGAAGGTGAAACCATTTTTTGATTTTTTATCCATAATCCAAGGGGCTTTTTCACAGCAGTATATATCAATAAGCTAATGAAAAATGATTATATTAATTTGGTCCCAATGCATTACAAAGGCTTATTTTCCTCTCTTTCACTAGCGAAATCTTGAAGGAATCATGTCTATATTATTCTGATTGATTATGTCACCTATTTTTGGAGTTGTCAAGTTGACTCTGCTTGCTATTTCGAATGAATAAAAAGGTTGTTTCTTGTAACAAAACTTGTATGTATATTGTATCATTCTGTATTTTATCACCAGACTTCTACCGTTCTATTTTGGAGTGGCGTGGCTGGATAATACCTAGTCGGCTTTCATACAGCGCTTATCTGCTGCACGTGGTGCTTATCAGAAGCTACGTAGCTTCCCTTACCGAGACTACACAGCATGGTTACTTGTCAATGGTAAGTTGCTGGTAACTTAAGCTTTCTATATTTGCAACCATATAATATGCTCTCTCTGCTATAACTCCGTTATAGCTTGACAATACACTAGACTCGCAGGATTGTCCAGATAGCGACTGATGCAAACTGCCAAAATGGCCTTTGTCATTTCTATACCATTAGGTACGTTTTAAGCAATAAAAAGTGAAAGGCAAGAAGTAGTATTACACAAATAAAAAGTGGCAACTCTTTTAAAAGTCATATCTTCTAGGTAATATACACGCTTTTTACTTTAAAAAATATAAATTCTCGAGCCACGTTAAGTTGTAACCTATTGAAGCTTAGCAGCACACCGGGTGTTCAGACAGGTTTTTAATTATGTGTGGTTTTCTAAGACAGGGTTTTCTGTAACATGTTCGAGCCATATTTTTTGTAGAATTGTTTATTGTTCAATTTTCATGTAGATGTTACTAGCCTTAAAACTAATAACGAGAACATGGTAAGAACGACATAAAATATCTTAGTATGTGATATACCACATTATTTTACTAACTTACTTTATTAGAGTAATTTGAATCTATTAAACGTATAAATATTACCAACACTATGCTAGAATTAATGAACTTATGTCTATTAATTAAAAAAATAGCGAAAAGGCTAACCGACCCTTCCTGTGACCAGAGGGCTGGTGTTTATTTTACGGAAAGAGTAAGTATTCAACATGGCAATGCTGTCATTTTTCTGGACACATTACCGGTCGAGTGCGATGCAGAGTAATTCCATGACGCCTAATTACAGAGCTTACTTTTTTATACCTGTTATAATATTTTAGTTACTAGAACTAACTTATGTTCTAGATAATTATTAGAATATTGGTCAAGTGTTAAAAAAGTTGTGTGTATTAATATTATTACTCTTGTTCATACAGTTAGCCCTCTGCTTCAACATCCTCATAAGGACCTTCGTAGCGGCCTGCGTTTTCTGGTTGCTGGTGGAGGCTCCACTCAACAACATCATTAAGGGCTACTTCGCGAAACCTACCTCCAACGTAGAAGATAACAAAAAGTTGAAACGTCTCTTAAAAACAAAACAATCGTAACTATAGTATTGAATATTGTAACAGTATTATAATAATAGGGGTTAGTAAAAGATAGCTTGATTTAATGGCAAAGTCAATCATGAGAAAACCTGCATGCCATGTTTTCTGGTCGAATTCGATAGACCTTTATTTTAAGTTACTTCGCTTAGTGTATAAAGGTTTTTTTTTTAACGTGGGCGAATGCTTTGATGCATACTTCTCCGCGGGGCGACGGAGAGGTTATGTCGGACTCACCGGGGAAAGATGGTGAGTGACATCCCGGTAATACCGACTAAACCTACCACGGTGTTCTTCGACATAACCGCAATCGGCGGGGCCGCGCAAATCGCTTTCACATGCAATCGCGACCCCGCCGAGGTTGCGGCCCACCGTATGAAACGGCAGGCCACTACACAAATTTACAACCACTAATTTTACTGTCCCCCTGAGGGCGGGATACACGATACAGAGGCGCGCGTGGGAACACGCACGCCGCCTCTCGGACCTGGTGCTGATCGGGTGGCGGGCAGGCCCACGAAGCCCACCACCCCCAGGTCAATCCTCAGGGTGGCTGGAGGTCGTCTCGCGCCCTCCGGCGCCCGGCTCTGCGGTTGGGGAGAGGGTTTGAGCGTTCCCTCTCCCGCTCCGCCGCCTCCTTGATGGAAATCACTTCCTCACAGAAGGAGGCGACGGCGCTCCACGACCTCTCACTCCGGACCATAGACTGAACTACGGCTGGGAGCGAGAGGGCAACCGATCCGACTGCCGCGATCAACTCACGGCACTGCGATGCCCAGGCGGGGCAATCCGCCAAAGTGTGCAGCACCGTGTCCACAACAACGTCGTGGCAGTCGCCGCACTGGTGACAACCGGGCGTCTATTGCCGGCCTATGCGACACAGGAACTGGCCAAAACAACCATGGCCAGTCATTACTTGTGTCAGCCTTCCGGCTGACACAGGTAGGTGAGAGCGCCATGCCGCCTCTCCAGCCATTCCTCAAACACGGGACTTACCGCCACAATCGTAGCGTGCCCGGGTGTATAATCCTAACTATAGTAAAGTCAACGAAACGAGGGAAATTATGTACATATACATCCCTGTATTATGGTACGTAGCGATAATGATGTCTGTCCTTTTCTCTCACATGCAATAACGTGAGAGAAGTAACAAAAGTGGATGTCGGCATATCATCTTAAGTAACGCCATCCGATCAGCCCAAGAGATGTCAACATGTATTTCATGTTTTAACCTATATTGTAACATTAGTTATTCTCATAGTCGAAGAAATGTACTGTCGTTCTAGCTTGGCATTGTCACCTGTTTTTTCTGAATTAATTCATATAAAGCATAGTTTCTGTGCATAAATGTATTGTTATTTTTGTGAATATCTGTTAAGCTAACCAATCTGATTGGACCTGTAGATATATTGAAAGTAAAAATGTTAAAACCGCTAACCGTGTTTTTAAATTCTTTCCGTCGACTCATTGGGCTTACTACAATATGATAAATGCGAATGTGGCTATGTATGTTTGTTGCGCTTTAACGTATGAACAGCTCGACTGATCTTCGTGAAATTTCGCATATACATGTCAGTGATACAGAAAAGGGTACTTACCTTTCATACAGAAAAAATAGCGTTCCCAAGCGAAGGCGCAGTAACAAGCGAGTTATACTATAAGAATCCTGACACGAACAATAGACGTTTAAATAAAAATGTTACCCTTACTGATTTGAATAAAAATAATTCCAAATCGCAACAAAAAATATATATACTTTGAGTTCTTATTTAGCAGCCAGTAGGGCTGCTAAATAAGAACTCAAAGTTATCATTAGAGAATAAACTGCTCATATATAAGTATATTATGAAGCCTATCTGGACCTATGGCATGCAACTGTAGGGTATTGCCGCCAATTCAAATATTACAAGGATTCCAGTCGAAATTATTAAGAATCATCACTAATTCTCCTTGATACATAACCAATGAAAGGTTACACCATGATTAAGGATTTCCCATAATAAAGGAGGAAATAGGAAACACAATGCCCAAATACAGAGATCATATCCTAAATCATTTTGCTGTTGAGCTAAACTGAGGGTTTCGAAGTTGAAAAGGAAAATACCTGATGATCTATGTCAATGATAATACCAAGATCATAAACTCCAACTAGAAAGCTTCTATTTTAACAAAGTGGGCGAGTTACTAGTCCTGGTCCAGGACCACAAACGATTATTACATGACAAGTATAAATATTGCTAAATGCCCATAAAGAGACAGATCACAATCTTCTTCTATCTTTTCGTGTGGTTAGTGGCCAACCTGTTATCAAGAGTTGTTCAAGCCGCCCGTTAGCCTCTGACATGGCTTAACGACTGCTGTCAATTTGGCAACAACCGGGACCGATTTTTTACGTGCCCTCCGAAGCACGGAGACGCTCAGATGAAATACCACTAAGCGGACACCCATCTATAGACTGACCGTACCCAATGTTGCTTAACCTCGCTAATCGTTTACTAGAAACGAAATAATGATAACTGCGTCCGCAAAGAATCAATAACACACAATCCGATATACTAATAAATAGGAATATGATTGTATATATATTGTAGTAAAAGTTTTAACTAAAGCATAAAATAATATAAAATTTGTAATGAGGATTAACGAAATCAGTCAAATTGTGACCACGGCCGCCGTAACCTGGTCGAAAAGTATAAGTAAATATTATGCATGATCGCATTAATTACAGTTGTGACAAACATAAAGATAAAGCAAATTATTAAATAGCTTGATTCCGCGGCTTCGCTGGGAACAGTATTTTTTTCTGTATGAAATGTACTCCTACTAGTACTATGATCTTTCCTGTTCTCCCACGGACGTGCAAACTCTGGAATGAACTGCCTACTTCGGTGTTTCCCGAGCGCTATAATATGTCCTTCTTCAAACGAGGTTTGAAAAGAGTTCTTCTTTCACGGTAGGCAGTGGTTTTGCTGTGTCCTGACATTGCTGAAGTCCATTAGCAGCGGTTACCACTTACCACCAGGTGGGCTATTGTTTGAATCCTCTTCCCAACCACAGAACCGAGCGCCACAGGGCACGATATGACCTCCAGCCATCCTGAGGTTTTACCTGGGGGTGGTAGGCCTTGCGGGCCTTGCTCGCCACCTGATCAGCACCAGATCCTAAAGGCGGCGTGCGTTTTTCCACGCGTGCCTGTGTGTCGTTTTGTCTTCGTCCCCCCACAAGGGGACAGTAGGGCTGAAATTAGATAGAGAAAAAGGCGGGCGGGTTTAGTCGGTATAACAGGGATATCTTTCCCCCGGTGAGTCCATAACAAGATTTCTTATCATGCATAGGTACAAAGTTCTCTACCTGACAGAAAACTGTATCCAAATAATTTTTTGTAGTCTTCTTGCGATAAGTACACTCACTTGCGCCATAGATGTGGAGTAATAGGAAACATGTTGCTAGCTCTATAACAAGTTATTGATTTTCCAATGACATTAATTGCCATATTTCTGCTTCGATTCTCTTTCTTCTGGTGCTTGCTTCGGTTCTTCTTCTTCTTTACTTTTAATACTGGTTTTGAGAGACTCTCCTTGATAATGTTACCGTAATGTTAATGGTGCTTCTTATAGTCGTTATCAGAATAATGCAGATGAGTTGCATCTGTGTGCAAAGAACAATACATATGGGTCTTAGAGTTTGAAGCTTGGCTGATGGAAATTAGACAGCACGGATGGCGTAGTGGTCTAAGTGGGCGCCTCGCCACGGGACTAAAATGATGTGATCCAGTCAAAGTCAAGTCAAAGTAACACTTTTTCTTCTCCCTAGCCTTTATTATTCCCAAGTCACTTGGGGTCAGCTTTTCTGGTCTCACCGGATTTGACTGGATATCAGTTTTTACACGGAGTGGCTGCCACCTGACCTCCACAACCCGAAGGCTAACGATACGATAAGGCTAGACCTGCGTCAGGATATTATAGGGCACTGACATCCCAATAACGACTGCCATAGATGTTCATGCCAGCCGGGACCGATGGCTTAACGTGCTCTCCAAGGCACGGAGCAGGCGATAATTGTAAATCAAAACGCACATAATTTCGAAAAGTCATATAACTTCCGAAAGTCAGAGGTGCGCGACGTGGGTTCGAACCCGAGACCCTGCATTGTTTATTGCAGTTACCGAATTTATATTTATGTTAATTGGTTGGTAGTTTCAGGTAAAAAGTTAAGCCTATGAGAAGATACCTGCAAGAAACTCAAGGCCACTCTTTTAAATCACCATCAAATTATAATTTCAGTATTGTACAACTCATTTATGGACCAGGTGTTGCACTCATGTCATATGTTACTGTTCATATAAGACTAAATTATAAAATAAAGACTAAAAATAGTTGTACTGAGTCTGGGTGTTCTTTGCCGTTTGTTATTATTTTTTGTTACCCTCTGAGTCTTCTTCGTAGAGGTTAATGAAAACATTATGTGTGTCTGTGTGTCTGTCTGTTAGTGATACGTTGTTAGTGACAGGCGTAGCTCCGGAACCACAGGACCGATTGACTTATAACTTGGTGCGCAGACATCTTGGATTCATCCCTCAGTCGAGTATGAATATGGGCCCTGTGCATAAAGGCCTCCAAGATATAGGGGTCACAAGGTTATAAGGTCAGGAGATATCCGCCAACAGAGTGATTTGGAAGTCCAAGTGAGAGACTATTGCCCAGCAGTGGACAGTGATATTACAAAAACTGATGAAAAAATAAAGGTCACATGACGACGAAGAGGTTGAATCCTGGGTTTTTACACCCATCTCGTTAATATTACGAGTGTAAAGCCTCGGGTAACACTCAAAGCTTTGACGCTCATTGTCTTGGATATACATAGAGCATATAGTTATTTGACTGCCTATATGTCGGAAGTTCTTTATCAATTGGAATATTCCTGGTTATAATTGTTTTAATTTATTTAAAGACAAGTCCCGCACTAAAAATAAAATAATTAATGTGTCGCGCGGGACTTCACACAATCATTCAAACAAGTCCGTTCTTTGAAAGTTCACACGATTCAGGAATTATGTATAGGGCAGAAACAGTACCCATTAAAAAAAAAATAACTTAAGGTGTTAATATAGTTTCGGGTCGGTAATATAGTTCCGATTGTATAGGGATATCCTATTGACAACAAACGTAATCGCGACTTACTCAAATAAATTTCCAGATAAGAGAAAATTGTTTGTCTCATAATTAATATACATTGAACTCAGATAATTAATATCGGTATATAAAATATCTTTGCTATAATCTCCTTTCAAAGGTGTTAGCTGATATCTAAAGAGATAACTCGATAGCATACACTTACAAAATTAAGAATACCGAAATAAATATTACATTAACGCAAAACGATAATATATAATGTTACCATGCACCTTTGTTTCTTCACATATGGGATTTGATCCTTAAAAGCCTATTTACACGAGCCATGTTTCTTGTAGTAAGTATTGTACTGTCCCTTGTTTTCACCAAGTAAGATCAAGATGAGCACGACACTTGCTTTAAGAACCAATAATAATATTAGCTTGTATTAAACTTTCCCACTGCTGGGTACGGACCTCTTCTCAGTGTGATAAGTTTTAGGCCGTAATTCACCATGCTGGCATAGTGAAGGTTGGCAAACTTCACATATCTTCAAGAACATTATGGAGAACTCTAAGACGTGCAGGTTGCCTCACGATGTTAACTGTTTTTAATACTTCGAAAAGCGATAATTAACTGTTTTCAATACTTCGAAAGTCAGAGTCTTGGGATCAAACTCGAGTCCTCTGCGTCCAACGGCAGTCCAAAGATTGCCCACTAGTCTATTGCTGCTATTTTAAGAACCTATCGTCATGATTGTTACAGACTCAGACTATGCACGGATGCCTCCACTAATGCATCTGGACTCATACGAAACATGTCAGCTGGATACAGACGCTTTGTACTGCACTGCAGAGTTTGCCCTGGTCTCAGACAAACCCAGTCCTCTTCTAGATATGATAAGGGAAAGTAATTTAGAACTATTACTATCAATTTAAAATCATCTTATGAGGCTTCCGTGTCTAAACTATAATTATTATAGTTTTATCATATCTATCTGTATTTTGTTTGTAGCTCAGAACCATGTTATTATATAAGTCAACAAAGTTGAAGAAAACCAAATAAAATCAAAACTCTGCACACTCTTTGTAGCTTCACCTTTAGCTGTAGCTTTAGATATTTAAACATAATTATTTTTCTTTTCAACAATTTCGTAAGTAATTATTAACTGAATGCTTTTAGACTACCTGTTTTGCATAATAAAATAACTCATTTTACTTTTTCTTCGTATGAAATATTCGTAATATAACATTCGTTTGTTAATTGCGTCACCAAGTTTCATGATTCTAAAGTAGTTTGTCAAATATGTAACATTAGTTGCATATCAGTCAGTTAATAAATCACTGAAATATCTTAGCATTACATGAATGGTTTTTTTTTTATAACAGTCAATAAACTTAATAAAGTTTATTGACTCTTATTTAATCAATTAACGTTTGTCATTTCTGTATTAACCGGCAAGGAACAAACAATTATTATTTTTCAACATTTAGCTTTAATGTAAGCGTTGGAATTATGGATGGGACAAATTCACAGTGTATAGTCTAAAAGTCAGTTTAAGACAGCTATCATTTTTAAAGACTAATCTAAATGTATGCTTCTTACAGGAGTATTCAGAACACCATGTGGCACACTACAATCATACACAATTGCGCTACGGCATATGTGTCACACAGTCTTGTAAGCAATTTTACAAGAAGGATAATTTGGACTTAGTAACGACCCTTGAAGCATGCCTTAATAACATGTTGTCAGCGAAATATGACTTGAAGGTGAAAATTTTAGACCAACACTATTGTAATCATCCTGAGCGGTCTGTAAATAATATAGATATGTTAGATATTATTATTGGAGCGATGTGTTTAATATTTGTATTAATAAACCTTGTCGGAAGCATTTGTAAAAAGAATAATGAGATTACAGGTAATGGTCGTAATAATTTCATACCTGTGTTCTTTTAATGTTTTACTAGGCGCTTATTAATTTCTGTAATTGTTTTCAGGCTTCAGAATATTGTCGTGTTTCTCAATTAAGCGCAACTGGAACAAATTGGTTTCTCCCGCAACAGAAGACCCAGACCCACGATTACAAAAATTAAAAGGTCTCTATGGAGTGAGGTTAATATTTAAATCATCATAACATTTTGCTTGAATTATTTATTGTATAGATTACATAATATAAAATACTACGAATGGTTTACTGTAACCGCCAAGGGATTTAATCATAATTAATATTACGTGTATGTATTGTATATATTATTCACGATACGATCTTATGGTTCATATTTAATCAGGTTATTTACACATGGTATAGGCTCGATGTGCGGTCCATGGCCCTCTATGGGGCCCCAGTTTAGGCAGCCAACCTGACGGCCCGAAACATTTCGGCGCTTCGTGCGCCATAGCGCACCATGGCCGTCAGGTTGATTAGAGGTTACCGCACGATCACATTCGAGGCTGCGAGCCTCCTCGCCGGATCGATGCCATGGGACCTGGAAGCGGCGCTCCTGGCGTCGCTCTATCGTTGGCGCCAGGAGGCCCTAGCTCGGGGCGAAGGACCTGTGCTGTTGAGGCGGCAAGGTCCGAGCTCCGCCAGGTCCTAGTGGAGAAGTGGAAGGAGCGTCTTGTGCACCCGAGTGCCGGGCACGCCACGATCGTGGCGGTAAGTCCCGTGTTTGAGGAATGGCTGGAGAGGCGGCATGGCGACCTCGCCTTCCGGCTGACACAGATACTGACTGGCCACGGTTGTTTTGGCCAGTTCCTGTGTCGCATAGGCTGGCAAGAGACGCCCGGTTGTCACCACTGCGGCGACTGCCACGACGTTGTTGTGGACACGGCGCTGCAGACTTTGACGGATTGCCCCGCCTGGGCATCGCAGCGCCGTGAGTTGATCGCGGCAGTCGGATCGGTTGCCCTCTCGCTCCCGGCCGTAGTTCAGTCTATGGTCCGGAATGAGAGATCGTGGAGCCCCGTCGCCTCCTTCTGTGAGGAAGTGATTTCCATCAAGGAGCCGGCGGACTGGGAGAGGGAACGCTTAAAACCTCTCCCCAACCGCAGAGCCGGGCGCCGGAGGGCGCGAGACGACCTCCAACCACCCTGAGGATTGACCTGGGGGTGGTGGGCTTCGTGGGCCTGCCCGCCACCCGATCAGCATCAGGTCCGAGAGGCGGCGTGCGTGTTCCCACGCGCGCTTCTGTATCGTGTGTCCGTGTCACCCTCAGGGGGACAGTATAATTAGTGGTTGTCTATTTGTGTAGTTGCCTGCCGTTTCATACGGCGGGCCGAAACCTCGGCGGGGTCGCGATTGCATGTGAAAGCGATTCGCGCGGCCCCGCCGATTGCGGTTATGTCGAGGAACACCGTGGTAGGTTTAGTCGGTATTACCGGGATGTAACTCACCATCTTTCCCCGGTGAGTCCGACATAACCTCTCCGTCGCCCCGCGGAGAGGTATGCATCAAAGCATTCCCCCACGTTAAAATAGAAAACAAAAGGCTCGATCGACAGATCGATTGATTCGAATGATTTGAAAATAGTAATCAACTGTTACTATTTTCTAATCATTCGAATTATTTTTGCCAACGGTCGTGCATCACTACCTATTACTAATTACGCATGAATATAAAAAAGATGCATGTCTATTAAGGAATTCACGCGAAGAGCTTTCAGCATATACTACTATGTAACGCTACTTTTTTAATGCCATTGGCGGCAGTCGAGCAAGCGGCTCACTGCTGGAAATTGGTAACCGCTGCTCATAAATTTCAGCAATGTCAGGACACAGCAATGCCGCAAAGAAGAACTGTTTATTACTATGATTGTATCCTCATCCTTTTTTTTCAGAGTATTAACAACCTCACTTCAACAATGTATATAAACGCGCTCACAACAACATCACTGGTTACATAATTGGAATGGCAATGGCCTTACTAGTTCATCACTTTCAAAAACAAGAAGTTGACTTCAAAAACTACAAGGTACAGCATATTTATTGGTTACTCAAAAAATCTTAGAATTGTATTTATAAAGTAAGCTCTATTTTCATTTGGCTAGTAGCTGTCTGAGGATCTAGCTGCAAGGAACTAAATGACTCTTTATAGTGTTAGAATGATTGATGATAATCTAGAAATTTTGAAGTGTCTTATTGTAATATTGCAATGCAAAATCTAAATTAAAGAAAAACTATTACAAATAAAATAAAATTCCATGTAGAACAGCAGCATAATCAATTATAAAATTATTATATGATTATTTTAGGTACATATATTGACCGAACGCTCATAAACGTATACATATGTACCAGGTGATTTTGATTCTCTTTTTTATGCAGTTACCGTTTTTACATTCTCAAGGGGATGCCATTAGCTATTCTATCACTGAAACTTTTCAGACATTCATCTACCGTCTCCTGTACTGGTCCTTGTTCCCCTTAGCTGCATTGTGTTGCTATAGCGGATGCATCTTCTATGCCGATGCACCGAGGCCATCTGTATACATCAGGACGGCCTACGCTGCATTCTTGAAACCAGCATTCGCCGTATTCATTGGCGGAATAATCGTTGGATGTATTTTTAAATTTGAAGGTGAAACCATTTTATGATTTCTTATCCATAATCCAAGAGGCTTTTTCACAGCAGTAAGCTAATCAATAAGCTAATGAAAAAAGATTATATTAATTTGGACCCAATGCATTACAAAGGCTTATTTTCCTCTCTGTCTCTAGTGAAATCTTGAAGGAATCATGTCTATATTATTCTGATTGATTATGTCACCTATTTTTGGAGTTGCCAAGTTGACTCTGCTTGCTATTTCGAATGAATAAAAAGGTTGTTTCTTGTAACAAAACTTGTATGTAAATTGTATCATTCTATTTTATCACCAGACTTCTACCGTTCTATTTTGGAGTGGCGTGGCTGGATAATACCTAGTCGGCTGTCATACAGCGCTTATCTGCTGCACGTGGTGCTTATCAGAAGCTACGTAGCTTCCCTTACCGAGACTACCCAGCATGGTTACTTGTCAATGGTAAGTTGCTGGTAACTTAAGCTTTTTATATTTGCAACCATATAATATGCTCTCTCTGCTATAACTCCGTTATAGCTTGACAATACACCAGACTCGAAGGATTGTCCAGATAGCGACTGATGCAAACTGCCAAAATGGCCTTTGTCATTTCTATACCATTAGGTACGTTTTAAGCAATGAAAAGTGAAAGGCAAGAAGTAGTATTACACAAATAAAAAGTGGCAACTCTTTTAAAAGTCATATCTTCTAGGTAATATACAAGCTCTTTACTTTAAAAAATATAAATTCTCGATCCACGTTAAGTTGTAACCTATTGAGTCTTAGCGGCACACCGGGTGTTCAGACACCATAGGTTTTTAATTATGTGTGGTTTTCTAAGACATGGTTTTCTGTAACATGTTCGAGCCATATTTTTTGTAGAATTGTTTATTGTTCAATTTTCATGTAGATGTTACTAGCCTTAAAACTAATAACGAGAACATGGTAACAACGACATAAAAGTTATTTTATGTAGTATGTGATATACCACATTATTTTACAAATTAAAACTATAACCTAGAGTAATTTTAATCTATTATACGTATAAATATTAGCAACACTATGCTAGAATTAATGAATTTATGTCTATTAATTAAAAAAATAGCGAAGAGGCTAACCGACCCTTCCTGTGACCAGAGGGCTGGTCTTTATTTTAGGGAAAGAGTAAGTATTCAACATGGCAATGCTGCCATTTTTCTGGACACATTACCGGTCGAGTGCGATGCAGAGTAATTCCATGACGCCTAATTACAGAGCTTACTTTTTATACCTGTTATAATATTTTAGTTACTAGAACTAACTTATGTTCTAGATAATTATTAGAATATTGGTCGTGACGAACTACAGGCCCATCTCACTATTACCTTCTTTCTCCAAAATACTGGAAAAAATTATTAATAAAAGATTAGTAACATATATTGAAAAGAACTCCCTCTTCTCCGACATGCAATTCGGTTTTAGACCTAAGTTATCAACAGCAGACGCAGTACATCATTTAACCAGCTATATCTCAGAGGAACTTGGGAAGAGTAAGCAGGTAATTGGTATTTTCCTTGACCTGGCGAAGGCATTTGATACCGTGTCTGTTCCTATGCTTCTAAAAAAATTGGAGGCACTAGGAATTAGGGGCACACAGTTACAGCTTCTCACAGACTATCTACAAGATAGGTACCAATGTATCAAGATAGATAATGTCGTCAGTGCCGATTTGAAATTACCCCAATTCGGTATTCCTCAAGGAAGCGTCCTCGGAGGTACCCTCTTTCTGGTGTACATTAACGATCTCTGTAATCTAAGTCTACATCATGGAAAAATTGTTTCATACGCAGACGATACTGCGCTCCTTTTTTCCGCTGACACCATTGCGGAAGTCTATGAATATGCACAGTGCGGTTTTAATATAGTAAACAAATGGCTTCAATATAATATGCTCACCTTGAATACTGAAAAAACAAAATTTATTAAATTTTGTATGCGTAGACACCAACCTCATTTAAGTCACATTAATCTATATGCACATTACTGTAATAACATTACTGCTTGCGCATGTCCTGTTATCTCAAACACTACTAATATTAAATATTTAGGTGTTATATTAGACGACACATTCTCCTTTAAAGAACATATAACTGCTTTAACTAACAGAGTACGCAAATTATTATTTGTTTTCAAAAAATTACGCCTTATTGCTGATCACAAACTCATCATACAGATCTATAAGGCATTGTGTCAGTCTTTAATACAATATTGCATTACTTCATGGGGCGGTAGCGCAAAATCCTTCATGTTAAATATTGAACGAGCACAAAGAGTGCTTTTAAAAGTAGCAATCCGACGACCCTACCGCTTTTCCACACATCTTTTGTATGAAAATTGTAATGTATTAACTGTCCGACAGCTTTTTATAATGTACACTGTACTTAAACAGCACGCAACGCTTACGTATAACATCAACCTTACTAACACTAAAAGACGAAAAGATATTGTCTGTACCACATTTTCTGAATCAAAGTTTGTTTTTACAAATAGATTTTTCGCATTCTTAGGGCCTTTTCTTTATAACAAGATAAATAAACAAACAGCTATATATGACCTAAGTTATATAAGATCTAAGCGGATAGTCTGTCAGTACTTACAAACTTTAAATTATGAGGATACTGAAGATTTGTTGATTGTTGTTAAATAAGTAATAACAAGTTCCATGATAATAATTATAATCTTAGCCTATTTTTGCATATATTTATATAATAAGTATGGTTAATTGTATATAATTTAGTTCTTAGTAGTATATTGTAAATGCCCTTAACGCCTGTGGCACAGGTTTACCCTAGTACAGGCACCCATATTATATTACCTATATTAAGTACTTTATGGACTGTATTCATGTTTTACCACTGTAATCAATAAATAAATTATTATTATTATTATTATAGTGTTAAAAAAATTGTGTGTATTAATATTATTACTCTTGTTCATACAGTTGGCCCTCTGCTTCAACATCCTCATAAGGACCTTCGTAGCGGCCTGCGTTTTCTGGTTGCTGGTGGAGGCTCCACTCAACAACATCATTAAGGGCTACTTCGCGAAACCTACCTCCAACGTAGAAGATAACAAAAAGTTGAAACGTCTCTTAAAAACAAAACAATCGTAACTATAGTATTGAATATTGTAACAGTATTATAATAATAGGGGTTAGTAAAAGATAGCTTGATTTAATGGCAAAGTCAATCATGAGAAAACCTGCATGCCGTGTTTTCTGGTCGAATTCGATAGACCTTTATTTTAAGTTACTTCGCTTAGTGTATAAAGGTTTTTTTTTTAACGTGGGCGAATGCTTTGATGCATACCTCTCCGCGGGGCGACGGAGAGGTTATGTCGGACTCACCGGGGAAAGATGGTGACATCCCGGTAATACCGACTAAACCTACCACGGTGTTCTTCGACATAACCGCAATCGGCGGGGCCGCGCAAATCGCTTTCACATGCAATCGCGACCCCGCCGAGGTTTCGGCCCACCGTATGAAACGGCAGGCCACTACACAAATTTACAACCACTAATTTTACTGTCCCCCTGAGGGCGGGACACACGATACAGAGGCGCGCGTGGGAACACGCACGCCGCCTCTCGGACCTGGTACTGATCGGGTGGCGGGCAGGCCCACGAAGCCCACCACCCCCAGGTCAATCCTCAGGGTGGCTGGAGGTCGTCTCGCGCCCTCCGGCGCCCGGCTCTGCGGTTGGGGAGAGGGTTTGAGCGTTCCCTCTCCCGCTCCGCCGCCTCCTTGATGGAAATCACTTCCTCACAGAAGGAGGCGACAGCGCTCCACGACCTCTCACTCCGGACCATAGACTGAACTACGGCTGGGAGCGAGAGGGCAACCGATCCGACTGCCGCGATCAACTCACGGCGCTGCGATGCCCAGGCGGGGCAATCCGCCAAAGTGTGCAGCACCGTGTCCACAACAACGTCGTGGCAGTCGCCGCAGTGGTGACAACCGGGCGTCTCTTGCCGGCCTATGCGACACAGGAACTGGCCAAAACAACCATGGCCAGTCATTACCTGTGTCAGCCGGAAGGTGAGAGCGCCATGCCGCCTCTCCAGCCATTCCTCAAACACGGAACTTACCGCCACAATCGTGGCGTGCCCGGGTGTATAATCCTAACTATAGTCAAGTCAACGAAACGAGAGAAATTATGTACATATACATCGCTGTATTATGGTACGTAGCGATAATGATGTCTGTCCTTTTCTCTCACATGCAATAACGTGAGAGAAGTAATAAAAGAGGATGTCGGCATATCATCTTAAGTAACGCCATCCGATCAGCCCAAGAGATGTCAACATGTATTTCATGTTTTAACCTATATTGTAACATTAGTTATTCTCATAGATGAAGGAATGTACTGTCGTTCTAGCTTGGCATTGTCACCTGTTTATTCTGAATTAATTAATATAAAGCATAGTTTCTGTTCATAAATGTATTGTTATTTTTGTGAATATCTGTTAAGGTAACCAATCTGATTGGACCTGAAGATATATTGAAAGTAAAAATGTTAAAAACCGCTAACCGTGTTTTTAAATTCTTTCCGTCGATTCATTGGGCTTACTACAATATGATAAATGCGAATGTGGCTATGTATGTTTGTTGCGCTTTAACGCATGAATAGCTCGACTGATCTTCGTGAAATTTCGCATATACATGTCAGTGATACAGAAAAGGGTACTTACCTTTCATACAAAAAAAATAGCGTTCCCAAGCGAAGCCGCAGTAACAAGCGAGTTATACTATAAGAATCCTGACAGAACAATAGACGTTTAAATAAAAATGTTACCCTTACTGATTTGAATAAAAATAATTCCAAAAATCGCAACAAAAAATATATACTACTGGCTGCTAAATAAGAACTCAAAGTTATCATTAGAGAATAAACTGCTCATATATAAGTGTATTATGAAGTCTATCTAGACCTATGGCATGCAACTGTAGGGTATTGCCGCCAATTCAAACCTCGAAATATTACAAGGATTCCAGTCGAAATTATTAAGAATCATCACTAATTCTCCTTGATACATAACCAATGAAAGGTTACACCATGATTAAGGATTTCCCATAATAAAGGAGGAAATAGGAAAAACAATGCCCAAATACAGAGATCATATCCTAAATCATTTTGCTGTTGAGCTAAACCGAGGGTTTCGAAGTTGAAAAGTAAAATACCTGATGATCTATGTCAATGATAATACCAAGATCATAAACTCCAACTAGAAAGCTTCTATTTCAACAAAGTGGGCGAGTTACTAGTCCTGGTCCAGGACCATAAACGATTATTACATGACAAGTATAAATATTGCTAAATGCCCATAAAGAGACAGATCACAATCTTCTTCTATCTTTTCGTGTGGTTAGTGGCCAACCTGTTATCAAGAGTTGTTCAAGCCGCCCGTTAGCCTCTGACATGGCTTAACGACTGCTGTCAATTTGGCAACAAACGGGACCGATTTTTTACGTGCCCTCCGAAGCACGGAGACGCTCAGATGAAATACCACTAAGCGGACACCCATCTATAGACTGACCGTACCCAATGTTGCTTAACCTCGCTAATCGTTTACTAGAAACGAAATAATGATAACTGCGTCCGCAAGGAATCAATAAGGCACAATTCGATATACTAATAAATAGGAATATGATTGTATATATATTGTAGTAAAAGTTTTACCTAAAGCATAAAATAATATAAAATTTGTAATGAGGATTAACGAAATCAGTCAAATGGTGACCACGGCCGCCGTAATCTGGTCGAAAAGTATAAGTAAATATTATGCATGATCGTATTAATTACGGTTGTGACAAACATAAAGATAAAGCAAATTATTAAATAGTTTGATTCCGCGGCTTCGCTGGGAACAGTATTTTTTTCTGTATGAGATGTACTCTTACTAGTACTATGATCTTTCCTGTTCTCCCACGTACGTGCAAACTCTGGAATGAACTGCCTACTTCGGTGTTTCCCGAGCGCTATGATATGTCCTTCTTCAAACGAGGTTTAAAGACAGTTCTTCTTTCACCGTAGGCAGTGGTTTTGCTGTGTCCTGACATTGCTGAAGTCCATGAGCAGCTGTTACCAGTTTCCATCAGGTGAGCCATTGTTTGAATCCTCTTCCCAACCGCAGAACCGAGCGCCACAGGGTACGAAATGATCTCCAGCTACCCTGAGGTTTTACCTGGGGGTGGTAGGCTTTGTGGGCCTTGCTCGCCACCTGATCAGCACCAGATCCGAGAGGCGGCATGCGTTTTCCCACGCGTGCCTCTGTGTCGTTTTGTGTTCGTCCCCCCACAAGGGGACAGTTGGGATAAAATTAGATAGTGAAAAAGGCGGGCCGAAACCTCGGCGTGGTCGCGATTGCATAAGTGATTGCCGGCTCTGGTTATGTCAAGGAACATTGTGGTAGGTTTAGTCGGTATTACCGGGATATCTTCCCCCGGTGAGTCCATAACAAGTTTACTTAACATGCATACAAAGTTCTATACCTGACAGAAAACTGTATCAAAATAAATTTCTGTAGTCTTCTTGCGATAAGTACACTCACTGCGCCATAAATGTGGAGTAATAGTAAACAGGTTGTTAGCTCTATAACATATTATTGATTTTCCAACGACATTAATTGCCATTGGCATAATAAAACTACAGATTTATTAAATACTTCTGCTTCGATTCTCTTTCATCTGGTGCTTGCTTCGATTCTTCTTCTTCTTCACTTTTATTACTGGTTTTGAGAGACTCTCCTTGATAGTGTTACCCATAGGTGCTTCTACCAGTAAATAGAAAAAGAAGGCTGCTACGAAAGTCGTTGTCAGAATCATGCAGGCGAGTTGAATCTGTGTGCAAAGAACAATACATATGGGTCTTAGAGTTTGAAGCTTGGAATCTGACAACTTTTAGAAACGAATCGAGCGATTATCAAGTCCTATAAAAATATTTAAGAATTTGTAAAATGCCTCTGAGAGAATAAAAAAATACAGTATTTTTTTAGTACTACTATTTAGGAGACAACAATTTTAATAGTCACGTTTTTGAGTTCTTAAACTAAGTTCACAAACTTGTTATCTCTATTTCGTTTTAACTATACACATTTTGATGCTACACCTTACCCTATTGTCATACATTTCTACAATAATTATCAAAACTATGCTTGACTATTTTTAATGATAAAATTCACATGCTTTGCTATTCGGCCTTTCTTAGCATTTATGAGGTAAAAAAATTTCACTATTGCACGTTATAATTGTTAAGAGTTACTCACCCCAGATGAGTTGCCATGCTGTGAAGTCTGAGTCAGGGAAGCTATGAGCTCCTTATGAACATCATGTGTAGCAAATACGCGCTGTATGTCAATCGTCTTGGTATCACCCACCCGCACCATTCCAGGATAGATCAGTAGAGGTCTGGTCACATAGCAGATTCATTCGTTATAAAAATTTGAATTAAGAATACAATCTTATTTTTGCAATAATGCTCAAATTACCACCTTCAATTTTAATAATATCCTGATCCTGTTATTATAATGCTGATACATATTGCAAATATAGGTTTCGCGATGGTAGCGTAGAGCATTCTGATGTATATAGATGATCTCGGCGCGTCTGAGTAGAAGACGCCTCCGCTATAGCAGCACAACGTACCCACGGGGAACAGAGACCAATACAGGAGACGATACGCCAATGTCTAAAATGTTTCAGACATTTTTAACAACTACATTATTCTCGCGGCTTTATTCTCGAAAATATAGGTCATGTCAATTTTCTACCCTCGGCAAGGGTACTTTTTTCTGGTAAATGGTACCCTTTGACCTTTTCTGTACCCCTGACAATGTGTATGCGAAATTTCATGATGATTAGCCGAGTAGTTGAGGCGTGCAAGCGTAACAAACAAACAAACAAACACACTCGGATTCGCACTTATAATATTAGTAAGGATGACATATATACTGAGACGCCATAATTTGTTTTGAATAATGTATGATTTGAATTTACATAATTTTTCATTCATGATTGTTTTTCAGAATAGAATTAAATACAAACATGATTTCTAAAAAGTAGATCGTCCCAACAAAATATTAACAACCGGTAAAACTAATGTCAACGTGTTCTAAGAATAATTGACTGAATTAGTAAAAGATACATGGAAAAAGTTTGATCTAGATAGGTCGTTAAATAGTTTTTTTATCTCTTTTAATGAAAAACAGTATAAAATATTATTTTGTACCTTACCTTTTTCTTTCGAGATCAATTTTACCTGGTATTTCTTTAAATCAACCCCTTGTTTCTGCCAGTGGTGAACGAGGAAGGCTGTTGCCATGCCAATTATGGATCCAGTGATATTAGTGTGCGCGCGTTTATACATGTTGTTGAAATAAGGGTCAAAAAAGAAGACCTCTGCCAGGCTTCTGAAAGCATAACATAATCCTATCATGGTTTACAGGGCCAAGTAAAATCTACAGATAGAAAGAATTAAATCCAAAATATAATAATGATAGAAGGTCAGTACCTCCATAGTTATATGTCAAGTACCTTTCTCTGGTAAGCGGAGTAGCCGTAAGTGAAGTTCTTGATATGACACATATTAAGGTAAAAGGTATCTGTGTAAATGTAAGACACTTTCTTTACACCAGGTCCATATCTTCGGCTCTAGCTGGAATGACCTTGATTATAGTATAGTGGTCATATCCACATTTTGTTCTAGAAAACTAAACAAACAATAAAATTTGAATTAGATGGGTTTCTTTTACGTTATTTTTAAAACATTTCTTGTAATATGGATTGGATATTACTACTTTTCTTGTTGAAGCTAAATAATAATAACATTTATTTATTTCAATACTGACAATGAACACTTAGTTTAAGCATAGAACATATTATACATAAACAATATTAAGAGCCTAAGTTTTAATATGGTCGCAAATACCGGTCAGTCACAATGGATTCCTAAACTAGGTGAATAGTCTGTATCTTAGGAGCCATGCTTGCCAAGGCCAATGCTTGTATTAGGAATGTGACACGTTGATAGTGCAGGATAGTGCACGTTACAACGGATGGGTTCGATCCCACGACCGCCTGGCAAATCCCACGACTTATTTATTAAGCCATAACTCAGAACTTCTTCTCCTGCAATTTGTAAGAATAACGTTGGATTTAGCAGATTGTATGTAAAAAATTGTAAAACTGGTAATAAAGATTATTATTATTATTATATTATTATTCTCAGGCAGAGTCGAAAATTATCCAAAACGTTGGAATTATCTAAATTATCGTAGAAATATCTAAGACGTCACAAAATTCAGAAACAGACTCAGGTGTATTTAACAATGTTCCATCCAGATCTTGGAAGTACACGTGGACTACTGTGATGATGGTTCCAATCACGAACAATGAGGATAACAATTATTCTAGAGCGAGCGGTTCTGCACGCCAAGAAGATGATCACAGCTAAGATGTAGAGCTGCGTGTCCACCGCTAGATACCTAAATGAATCTAATTTGAGATGAGGATATCGCGATATCCCCGAAACCCGAAACAATAATAATATCAGCCCTATTTATGAACTGGGACAACTTAGAAACAGTACCGATAATATTATCATTGTTTACATGCTAGAATCTGCTGAGTACGGGCCTTTGTTCTATATTATAAGTCTACCACGTAGACCATAATCCACCCCGCTGGCCGAGTGCCGGAAGACAACCTTTAAACATTTTCGAGAACATTATGAAGAACTCATAAGCATGTAGGTTTTCTCACGATGTTTTCTTTCACTGTTACGCGAGTGATAATTAAGAATAAAAAAGAGGCCTATATCTAGCAGTGGCTAGGGCGTCTTCCGGGATGACGATGATGATGATTAGTGCAATTTTTGGTTTCAACTTTAATAGAGTTACGTTTCTATAGTAAGTATTGTAAAATTATTCAACAAACATACTTAGAGTGTAAAATATAGTTTGCAATTCGGATCCGGAGTTTATTGAATAACGTGTAGCAGAAAGGTGTCATTTATGTAAGTGCATATTTATGTAAGTGGTATATAATATAGCTCCTGTATGTTACGACAACGTTTCTACTGGCGCACTTTTAATTAATAAAGTATGATATTGTTTTTGACATTTTATACCGGAATGGACAACGGTATTTGATGAGCGTGATACGGATGACATCTGTTACAGTCCCATTTCATATTTACGACTTATAAATTAGATTAGAATGGTTGTGCTTTATCATTTGAAGGATCTATAACGTGTTTGTGATGACCACGATGGTGTCAACGTCTATTGCCTATAAATTCTCCGCCTATCATCATCATATCACTCAGAGAATGAATGATTTCAATTTCCAAAAATTCGTACTTTATTTCATAGAGACTTTTCAATTGTTATGAACGATAGTCCTGATCCTTCATGCCTGCAGCTATCAATTTGTTACAATTGCGTTTTATAGAGAAACACAACAAATATCTGAGCGTCTGAAACAAAATTACTCAACACTCTTTAAACTAGATAAATAAATATAAAATCAATTAGGTACACAAATATATAAATATTATACCTTTATTTTTTGCAGTATCATAACAGTAGATTTAACATACGCTTCCGTCTATATTCACTAACAGTAATATCAAGCAAATAACTGCTACGATGGTATCTAAAAGATCTCTATCTATTTTCTTTCTTCCAGGCTGCATACAATAGTCATCATCATCATCATCATTTCAGACAATAGTACAATAGTATCCGTGTAAAATTTTCACATTCAACTCGTACTTTTCCGATAAGAATTCGTTAAGGCATGCCTCAAGGGTAAATTTTAGGTCCTCCTTATCTTTTTTCTAAACAATTCCATTAACAAGCAAGAAATTGCAATGGAATTGCTACGTGCATTAATAAGAATTTCAGCGGCTTTCAAGCACTTCTAGCAGGTATTAAAATAAACTATGACATTATGCTTCTATCCGAATGCTGGTTAAAACGGGGCTATCTACTTCCAATTTCTAAAGGATATAGCAGCTTTTACACAAAATTAGTAAACAATCAGAATGACGGACTTTTTCTTTGCATTAGAAATAACATCACGTGCTCAGACATTGAACCAGTATTCGTTGACGGAAATTGTCTTATTTGTAAGCTAAATAACAACATAGTGTTTGTCGGAATATACCGCTCACAATCCTTCACAATTTAGACAATTTTTTAAACAGTCTTGATATCGTTCTCATTTTAATAAAAGTATATGCAAATATAATTTTGGTGGGAGATATGAACATTAATATTAATGCTGGCAACATGATGATAATTATAATGACAAGCCAACGAATATTTAACTCTGGCCGCTACTCATTGTCTTTTGCCCAAACATTTGTATCCTACTAGGTTAGATAATTACTTAGACCATATCTTACTCAAAACTAACAATAGGTGACTACCATAGTAGTAGAAACAAGTGTGACAGATCATTACCCAGTGATACTGTGTCTGTATCTTGGCAAGGTCCGTGATAAGTCTAGCGTCTATACTACGTTTGTAAACTATGCAGAAATAAGAAATGCCATTGCAAATTCAGACTTTAGGCAAGTATTATCGACTACAGATGCAAATCATGTATTCATTTGCATTCTTTCGTCAATAATATAACTTAATACCAGAGTTTTAAAGATTTCATCTAAAAGTTGTATTATAAAACCGTGGATTACGGACGGTCTATTACGTTGTATTCGTAACCGTGATCAAATGCATGCTAAACTTCGAAAGTCTCCAGACAATATAGTTCTAAAAGTTACTTATGTAATCGGTATCGTAATTTTTGTAATGGGTTGTTACGTAGACTCAAAATAGCGTATGAGCAACGTGAATTTTCAAAAGCTGAAGGTAACCTACTTGGTATACCGTAAGATTACGATTACGCAGCAGGATAAACGTATACCATTGGAACTACTTAAGAGCAAAAATAGCCCTAATTTATCGGTATATTACGTGAATTCTTATTTGCTGGGATTGGAAGTGACTTGGCTACTAGAATTTCATTATCAGTTCATATCCATAGTCGATTCCCGGTATCACAGAACAGCTCATCGCCAGTCAATTCTTTAGTTATATTACACGTTGACGAATCTGACATAGAACGTATTATAATAAATCTACGCGAAAACTGTGCAGTGGGCTAACATAACATTTTCTCTAAAATATTAAAATCCTCACTAGCCACTTTAGTGCTTTTAATTACCTACATCTGCAATCTGTTAATAGATACAGGTATTTTCCCTTCAGCTAAAAAAATAGCTATTATAACACCCATATATACAAAAATGGAAATAGAGACTACAGTGTAGACAACTACAGGCCAATTTCGGTACTACCTGCACTTTCTAAAGTTCTAGAAAGAGTTTTAAATAACATATTAGTAAATTAGTTTTGCGTGGGATAGCCACGCTTCGGCATAAATGGGCTGACTCGACCGAAGTGATACCACGGCCTCACAGAAAACCGTGATCATCAATGGCCGGTCACTAGCCATATTTCACATAGAAATAATTATAGAAAGTTGCTACCTAGTTGCTTCTAGTTGTTACTAATCGTCAGATAATTGCTACCACCGAATTATGAAAAATAAACTGTTTTTTAAGGTGACTGGCCATTCTGACATCAGGATGACTGGTCACCTATCCAGTGAGAACAAACTGCGCAAATGCATCGAGTTGTTCAATACCGTTTTAATAATATTAATTGTTTTTAACTTTTGCAAATTTGGCAAGCGGAATTTGAATTTTTCAAAAATCTTCTACATGCGTTTTTCATTTGACAATTAAAAGATAAACGCAAATATCATACCGTTTGTAATGTAGTAAAGCACAGAATGACTGCTGCGAGTCACCAATACTACGTCTTGAATGCACGCCTATACAACAAAGTCTATACAACTTTGGAAATTTACTCACTTCTTTACAGGGAATTCAAATTAAAGGTGACAAAATGGTTAATGTCACTTGACCATACCTACATTGAAACTCTTCTGAATAGTATGTTTTGAACATGATGACACACTTCAACAGTAATTCCAAATCCAACATAAATTAAACAAACACAGACGCGCGTCCACATACACTAACATTCGCATACAAACACACACAAACACACATACAAGCACAGACGACACGCACTTAACTAGTATTGATTCTGTATAGTAACAAATAATAAGTTCAATATATGCCTCGGAGGAACACTGACTCCCAAAATACAGGTTATTACCTAGTTTGGGAGGCAGCGGTTTCAACATTATGTCATTAATTTGCCAATCTGTATGTACTTTTAAGAATCTCTGCACATTGTGCCTTATCTAGTAAGAAAATAAATAATTATTATTTAGTCACGAACTACCTTTTCATAGGTCACAAAGTGTAAGTGTATGCGTCCTCATGCCATACTATGTACTGTCTATAACAAATGACTACAGATAAATATTATTTCAAACGTTTGAAATGTTTCTTACCTAATATTATTAACTTCCTTTTTTTTGTTTAGTTTTATAGTCTATATAAAACTAAATTCTAAAAATAATGGAATTTTCAAGGTCCATTATCGATAACGAAACTATCGCTATTACACTAACACTAGTTAAAAGTCAAATTCAAAGTTAAAAGTCACAAATCATTTATTCACTTAGGTCACAAAGTAACACTTATGAACGTCAAAGGGATAAGTGAGTTTATTACATTTACTGAATTTACATTTATGTTAGTTGCAAGGTTCAGGGAAAAGGTTGAGCCTATGAGAAGATACATGCAAGAAACTCAAGGCCACTCTTTTAAATCGTCATCAAATTATAATTTCAGTATTTTACAACTCATTATGTACCAGGTGTTGCACTTAATAGAATATGAAAATGAAACCCAATGTTTAAAGGTGTAATTAATTAGTTCCATACTGAATATACTTAATATTCCATTATTATTTTAAAACAAAAGTAAAAGAAATATATGATTAGGCAACATTAATTGAATAACAACGATATTATGCATATCAACTATATTTAATAGTCTATAATAAAATACATAATTCTAAAATGTAACAGACTAATATAATGTACATAATATTTAGCATAATTTGGTATCAAAATCATTTTACATGGAAATCATTTCATAACCTTCTACATAGTAATTATAATTATACTTATCTTCTAATTTATGTTTGTCCGTCGCCTTTTGAATTTCAGAGAGCTCCGTACCAGTCAACGTCTCGATACAAAGTGAGTCAATCCGGATGGAACATTCGTTTTTATAGGCGACGACAAACAAGTATGATTCAGGTCTTTTTATTTAACTACCGACAAATATTGTTTACTGTATTTAATTATCAATGGATTATTATTTTATAAATGTTTACATACCAATATGAAATACATAGCTATATATACTAATTATATCTAACACACTCATGTCATATGTTACTGTCCATATAAGACTAAATTATAAAATAAAGACTAAAAATAGTTGTACCGAGTCTAGATATTCGTTGTTTGAATGTTTGTAAAGTCCCCCGCGATACAGGAATTATAATTAGTGCGGGAATACTCTTTTTAAAAAAAAATGGTCTGTTGGAGAAATATAATAAAACTAGATGTGCCCGTGGTTTCACCCGCGTTTATCATTACTGCGCCGCCTCCATGGGTCGTAGCGTGATGTTATATAGCCTATAGCCTTCTTCGATAAATAGGCTAACCAACACTAAAAAATTTTTCAATTCGAACCGGTAGTTCCTGAGATTAGCGCATTTAACCACACAAACAAACAAAATCTTCAGCTGTATATATACTTTTGCCTGTCCTTCAGTGACATAGTCGTGAGACTAAATATGTTTTATAAAAAGACTAATTGCTACTTGTTTTCAAAGAGAATTCTAACAGATTGTTCATATATTTAGTTACATCACCGCGTTTATTTGGCAATATCGTGTTTGTGCAATTGTAAATTTAAAAAAATGTTTACCTTTTTAATGTTGTATGCTGTTCTGCAAGGCACAGACGCAGTTATATACAGGCTAGATGGTAAATATATTTTTGTGTCTATATTTTTATTTTTAAGTGGGTGAATTGCCAGACAGATGTTTATATAGTCCAGCAGAGGTTTTTAAAAATATTCAAAAGTAGATGTATTACATTAAACGAATTTATAGGTTGTCTTATGCAAACAATTGTCTAAAATGAAATCGATTAAAGCCACAGGACAAAAAAATTAGAATATGTGTATTTAAAAAAATATATTTCACATTTCTTTATTTTAAGTAAACTTATTACAACTACATATTACTAATTACATACTGGTGTAAGCATAATATCTATATATAAAAGACAGTACGGATGGCGTAGTGGTTAATGTGGTGACCTCGCCACTGCTACTGAGCTGACTGTTTTTGGTTCCCACACGAGAACTAACAATTGTGTAATCTACAAATGGTTGTTCCAAGTCTGGGTGTCAACAGAAGGAAGCGCGTCGGTGTTCCACGACCTCTCGCTCCAGACCATAGCCTGAATCACGGCCGAGAGCAAGAGCGCAATCAATCTAACTGCCACGAGCCCCCTTACTAACATAACATAACCTAATTTTCTTTTACGCAAGCGAAGTCGCGGGCAAATGCTAGTATATTATATTTGTACATACATACTTACATACGTAGATTCACGCCTGTTTCCCAGAGGGGTAGGCAGAGACTACGGATTTCCATTTCCTACGATACTGCCACACTTCACATTCCTCATACACGCTCGCTGGTTTAAGGAGCTCTTTCTTAACGTGGCCTTTGTCCAGAACGTCTCCGATCTG
Source organism: Catocala nupta (assembly GCA_963675205.1). Classification (NCBI taxonomy): domain Eukaryota; kingdom Metazoa; phylum Arthropoda; class Insecta; order Lepidoptera; family Erebidae; genus Catocala; species Catocala nupta. The sequence continues at coordinate 22,449,427 of OY776096.1, read as the reverse complement.
ATCAAGAAACGTTGGCCTAGGTCTGCCTCTTGCGACTGTTCCATTCACACTAGCCTTATAAACTTTCTTAGTCAGTATTTTCTGGTCCATTCTTTCTTTATGTCCAAACCAGCTTAACATACCCTTTTCTATTCTTGTCACTATATCCACTTTCTCTCTCTAATCGCACTATTCCTTATTCTATCTTTCAGAGTCACACCACATATGTCTCTCAGCGCTCTCATTTCTACAGCATTTATTCTGCTCTCATGCTTCTTTTGCCATACCAAACTTTCACTTCCATGCATAAGTGTAGGAACTAATAGTCTTCTATGAACAGCTAAACGTGCCTTTTTGAATACATTTCGACTGTTCATAAAAGCGCGTAGAGCGCCATTCACTTTATTGCCACTAATCGTTCTCCTTTCAATATCTCCCTCATGTTTACCATACCTTTTTAAACAAAGTACCCAAATATACAAACTCTTTCACTTGCCCCACTTGTTCTCTATTAATCATGATATTACACATCATCATGCACTCCTCCTTTTCAAATACCATTACTTTCGTCTTTCTTACATTCATTTTAATTCCTTTACTATCAAAAGCACCATGCATAATAGTTACCATTGCCTGCAACTCTTCTGCCGATGACGCAAGTATTACTTGGTCGTCAGCATAAAGAAGACATTTGACAGGTAACTCATTCATTCTTAATCCCCATTCACAATCTTTTAAATCTTTCAAACAATTGTCCATGTGTAAGTCAAACAGCCTAGTACAGATACCAGTATCTCACACAGATTCTCTCCTCTCTTCTAAATGTAACACCTAGCATAAGATTTTGATTTTTGTAATTATTTCTGTGTGAGAGAGAAATATAAACGATTATTATTATTAAAAGGCATTTGTATGACCTATAAGTTTTTAGTAGCCTGCGGTTGCTTATAATTCGGTAATGGTACAGGCTTCCAAAGATATGGTCTATCATCCTACGGTTGAAGTTCATTTGAACGTCATAAAACAACAAGGTCGATTGCCCTTTGCAATAATATTCACAGTTACCATTTAACTTTTTTTGGTGTCGAATGGCGCCATCGAATAGGTACCGATGATTGTGCCAACAGTCAGGGTGAAAAGAGATGAAAATAAAATAATTTAATAAGTAGATTGATAAGCAAACAGTAAGATGACCATTGACCGGTAATGACAGTCACCGTTGATATCTTTATCATATATTTACTTCTTATTCAAGTTAGAAAAGTCAACCTTAGCGATAATTAGATCTCACAGAAAGGTTTGTCAAAACTGGTAGACCAATTTCATACTTTTAAAAAACTGACATTAAAGTAATATTGTGTGTTTACGCGAATGTTATGCACTGAAATAAAATTACATAATATATATTAATTTGAACTTGACTTCCCGAAGTTTCGGTTGCTTCACAGCGGCCATGGTCACGTAAGGTAAGGCGTGAGAGCTTAACAAACGAACAAACACACATTTACATTTATATTACTAGCTTTTGCCCACGGCTTTGCTCGCGTAAAATAAGGTAAGGTTATGTAAGTATACTATGTTACTCGGTGATAATATAGCTTTCTAATGGTGAAAGAGTATTTAATATTGGTTGAGCAGATTTTGAGTTAAATCCTTACAAACAAACGAAAAATGAAATCTTTCCTCTCTATAATATAAGTATAGAAAACAAGCATCATCATCTCAGCCGAAAGACGTCCACTGCTGGACATAGGCCTTCCCCAAGGATTTCTACACATTCCGATCTTGGTCGACCCGGTTCCCGCGACCCTTGCCAGGTCGTCGGACCACCTTGTGGACTGGTTGCCTACCCCTACAATGTGTTCCGGTGCGTGGCCGCCACTTCAGAACCTTTCTGCCCCAATGGTTCTGCGCGTTTGGTCGACTCTGGGTGTTCTTTGAATACGTTGTTTGAATTTTTATAAAGTCCCCCCGCGACACAAGAATTATTCCTAACGAAGCGCTAGTTACATAATATCTGTTTTTTTATCCTTGTATAATATAATTAACTGCCTTCGTGGCGCAGCGGTAGTGAATGTGACTGCTGCATAATGAGGACTCGAGTTCGAAAGCCAGGACGGGCCATCAATAAGTTATTGGGTTTTTTGTTAAGAAATCATAACACCAGCCCGGAGTTTGGCAATCGGCTATGTTAGACCCCCTTACGGCTGAAAGCAAGTAAAGCCGTTAGTCCTGCGCCTAATCTCTCTCCGGTCATGTCGGACAGTCGTCCCGTCAGATCATGAGAATTCGGGAACAGAGAGTGCATTTGTGTTTGCGCACATGCTTGTGGACTCATTAATATTGGCCGCTGTGACCGAAATGCGGTCTAGAGGACATTATAATATAATTGAGTATTACAGTAATAAATACACTTCTTACAGTATTTTATACATATTATGTACATTCAAAACACGGTTATACTCATTAGTTGTACAATTTTATACTATTCACGTACGTAATTATAATTTTATGATAGAAAACTTGTTATCAACCATTGTAGTTTTTGTAGATTGCAATTTAATTGTTTTCCTTCTTGCATGACATTATAATATTATAATATAATATAACATTCTACCACATACACACAACACTATCTAGCCCAAACTAAGCAGAGCTTGTACTATGGGTACTAGACAATGGATAAACATACATATATACTTTTTTTTTGTAAATACATACATATTATACATAGAAACACCCAGACCAAGACAAACATCCATGTTCATGCACACAAATATTTGTCTTGTGCGGGAATCCAACCCGCGACCTCAGGCGTGGCAGTCGGATATAACTATTAAAGTCGTTATCATGCCATTTTTTGTGTTAATAAAGACAACTCTCGCATTAGGCATAATTCCTGTATGGTGGAGGACTTTACAAACATTTAAACAACGTTGAAATTAAACTACTATATACAGATTTTATCGCGTTGTTTATTAATCACTGTATTACATAATTTTGAAACTATTACACTACTACTAGGTACTACTATTGAATTTTATGCTCCCGGAGCATGGCTGCTGAAAAGCAACCGAAACGTCGGGGAAAGTGTAAACCTAAATATAAATAGATTTAATAGTTTAAATAATTTTATTAGCATATAAATTAGTAAAATTCAATAGTAGTAGTAGTGTAATAGTTTCAAAATTATGTAATACAGTGATTAATAAACAACGCGATAAAATCTGTATATAGTAGTTTAATTTCAATGAATAACATTCGCGTAAACAGAAGACAATATTATTTAAACAACGGACACAAATAACACTTTGTATCGGTTGTTTGAATATTTGTAAAGATTGAGTTGTCTTTTTAAACCAAAAAATGGCAACAATTTGTGTCCGTTGTTTGAATATGTTTAAAGTTCTCTCACAAATGCCTTTTCCGAGTCTGGATGTTTCCAGACTCAGTGTGTGGGATTCGAACCCACAACTATTGGTGCAGTCGCAGTCGCGAGGCGCCCACTTAAACCACTACGTCACCTGTGCAGACTAGCTAGCAGCAATAACTAGTCGTCACGTCCGGTTTCACCCACGTTTGTGATTACTGCTCCGCTCCCGCGACTCATAGCGTGATGTTATAAAGCCTATGTTATTACTAATAGATAGAGAATTCTTGAAATCGGTCGTATAGTTTTCGAGTTTATGCATTACAATCAAAGCGTATACACATACAGTATATAATAGTAATTTAAATAACATTTAGTATTTATAGAAAACTAGCGAGCGGTCCCAGCTTTGCACGGGTAGTACAAAACCTTAACAAATTATACACCTAAACCTTTCTTATTAATGACTCTGTCTATTAGTGAACACCGCATAAAAATTTCTTCAGTAGTTTTTGAGTTCCTCGCGAACAGACGAACAGACGTGGCGTGGGAATTTGTTTTGTAATATGTAGTAATAAATCAACAGCCATTACATCTAATTAGGTGCTCATTAGTATTCTTATTAGGTATATCTAGCAGTTATATTTTAACAAATGCTAATATTATAGTTATTTGCTTTTATCTTATGTCTATGCATATTTTAATTTGTAAGTAGAAACTTAACTAGATAATGTATATTTATATTATTTGAAACTTGGTGCTATTGATCAGATAAAGAAATAAAATAAAATATTTTGCAAAATGTGACTGTTATACAATACGGAATATCATAATTATTTATTTGCAAACTAACTCTACATACATTGAGTCTGTCTCCCCTCTAGGGGGGAGACAGTAGGGTATATTAGTGAGTGCCTTTGGGTAGGTGTCTTCGTGTAGTGGCCTGCCGTTTCATACGGCGGGCCGAAACCTCGGCGGGGTCGCGACCGCATGCGAAAGTGATTCGCGCGGCCCCGTCGATAGCGGTTTTGTCGAGGAACACCGTGGTAGGTTTAGTCGGTATTCCGGAAGGTACATTATCTTTTCCAGGTAGAATAAAAATGCGTTTTTAAATATTTTATAATAGTTACTTAAAATTTAGCGGGCTTTTACGGCCATAGCAAATTTGAGGACACTTCTTTCTTCTTGTGGTCCCAAAATACCATTCAAAAATAATTATTTATTTATAGGTGGGATCCGGGACCACGGTCCTGGTCCCAAAAGCCCCACGACCCCTGCATAATATACCCATAGCTAGTTCACAAAAAACTGAGAGCATTCTAAATGAATCCATATAAAATTATAAAGCATTGTTTGTATTCTTGTCGATCGCCGTATTAGCTTGTTTTCATTAGTAGGTTTATGTTTTTTATGAAGGTAAGTAACTATTTATATGCGTAGTTGTTGTATGATTTATTAAATATTCTTATTGCCATGTATTGCGGACTTCGATTTAACGTCTTCAGTTTTAATTGCGGTAGGTACGGTACATAGCAGCGATAGCCTTAGGGGAAAACTTTGGACTGCCACGCAGAGGTCTCGTGTTCGATCCCACCTCTGACTTTTAGACGTTATGTGCGTATTAAATAGTTATTTATATCTTGCTTTAATGGTGAAGGAAAACATCGCGAGGAAACTTGCATGTCTGAGCGTTCTACATAATGAACTCGAAGATATGTGAAGCCTGCCAACCCGCACTGGGCTAGCGTGGTGCTCAATAGCCTTTTCACGTGAGTAGAGGCCCGGGCCCAGCAATGTCAATCATTATAAGTAAGGCTGTTACTATTCGTATGTTTCACAATACAGACTCTGACTACGCGCGGATGCCCCCGGTGATACACATGGACTCGTACGAGACATGTCAGCAGGACGCAGACGCGTTGTACTGCAGCGCGGAGTTCGTGCTGGTGTCAGATGAACCCAGCCCGCTTCTGGACATGATTAAGGCAAGTTATTCGTAATACACATTTTGTTACTAATAGTGGGATTCCTAAGAAAGGTCATCTATAGATATATATGTTGTAACTAGTTAGGTAGATAGATATACGATGCTTGGTACGTGTTTTACGGTCAGCGATGAGAGCGAGAGTGAGGAGCGCGGCGCGGCGGCGGTGCGGCACGGTATGTATTATATATGTGTGCGCGCGTTGTTCACACACGGAGATCGCTTCGAAAGGTTGCATATTAGAAAATCAAAACTTTTCTGAGCATATTTCAAAAGAACAACGTACAAATCAACAAAGTTTAAAATAACGATGGTCATTTGATCAAAAGTTTAGCTGACCAAAGTCTGGAATATCAATGTTTATATTATTTATTACACTATTGACCAAATCGTTTAAAGGTCAAAATGGATTACTGGATAAATTATTAATTATCAAACGGATTAAGTGAAAAAGGTAAAAATAATATTAATATTAGCGAATATATATATATGTCTGATAATATATAAGATATAAAATTAAAAGAACTAACGTGAAATAACCTACGTTCACCACTTCCACTTGTTCTATTCCTCAGTTCTATGGTAGAAGTAATGGGAGTTTTGGACGGAGCCCCGCAAAGCGGGGCTTCTATTTCCTATTTATTAAAAGAGAACCTAACACAACCTACCGCTTCCATCCGTACGATTCCGACTCGGAAGCGGTATTATAAAATTTGATTTGTTTTGATTTGATATTTTAAAATTACATCTAGCAACTTTTGATCAGTCGTTCATTTGATGTCACATACATTGGGATTCTAAAATGTTTCTAAATAAAACATTTGGTCATTTAAATATTGTTATTTCGTTTATTGTTCTTTTGAAATTTGCTCGAGAAAGGTTTGATTTTTTAATATGCAACCCTTCGAAAATATATATATATATAGGGTGTCTCAGAAGTCGACGTCAAGCCGGAATCAAGTAACAGGCTAAGTTATAATAGCTAAAAGAAAATATAATGAAAATCTAAATATATTTTTTTTGTAATGTAGTCTCTAATAATCGAAAAAAAACCAGAGCTTAAAGAAATAACATAACAAAAAAAAACATAAAGTAAATATATGTAGTAACAGGAGTGAAAAGACCGTCAAAGGCCGAAGATGCCTTGATTATTTTTAAAATGCCTATAATTTTTAAAACAAGTGATCTATATTTTTTTAAATATTTTTCTGGTAGCTATTATAACTTAGCTACTATTAGAGTACCCTCACATTATTCATAACATGTTTCGATAAGTTAGGTGTATTATCAGTTTATCACTCATGCATATAGCAATATTCCTTTTTTATCCGATTCAAGGAAAATGGTAGAAATCCATGATGGGGCGAAAATGAAATAGGTATAGTCATTAAAGCAGTAATCTATATTATTTTTAACTTTGTGGTAATTTGGGTTTGCAAATGACTATTATTCTTGTTAAGTCTCCAGCTGAGTTAAAATGCTTGGGTTAGGAGAAGTTTCACTACGATTCAGTTTTAGCAACTCACCCATCATTCAAGGCAGCGAGTTGGCACACCGTGGAAGTTTTAGTCGGTAGTAACCGGGATAATCCATCTTTGCCCGGGTGAACCCGACATAACCTCTCCGTTCCTCTTTTCCGCGGAGAGGTACGCGTCAATGAATTCAGCTACGCTAAAAAATGTTTTACGAATTTCATATATTTTTATGTGATATGAGAATCATTTATAAAAATGTACTCAACACTAATACAGAGCTTAATAATAAGCATAGTTACCATACCGGCCCATCAAACACCTATCCTCATGGCCCATATATATATTAGAATCCATACGTAACAATAGTCCTACGCCTGTTGCGGCTAGTGCCGCCGTGGGCGTTTCATTCCCTCTTGGATTAAAACTCTCGAAGGGTCTCTTCACGTTGGATATAATATGCATGTCTGCGTGTAAGCTGCCCAAAAGCGGTATTTTCTAATATAATATTTTAGAAAATACCTGTGATAAGAGATAAGATATTAGCATTAATAACATTTATACATCAACTTATAATATATAATTTGTGTTTTTATTTGGTTCACATAATAAAAAGAATAGTCTTTTGGGTGAGACTTCCATGGGAGTACGGAGCAAGTAAGTCTCATCAGTACCATAGAATTAATTCACGCTGAAACTAGTGAGAACAACCAAAAATAATACTTTTGGGAGTCCTAACAAGTTATGTTTCACTGGTTTCAATAACAAGGTCCATGGAGCTAGTGAGAGGAAAGACGTACTAGTTCCGAGAATCAAAATACAGATGGAACTAGTGAGTATAATCGAAGAATCTCATCGCTGTATGCTGCAAATTATCTGTTTCTGTCTAAAAGCCAAACTATATTCCAAATAAAAAGGCCATATAAAATGAAAAGGAAATATAGCTTTTATTTGCAAACACCAGACAGTAGCAGTTGTAGTCTATAATAGCCGTATTTATATTATGCAATGATAATTACAGGGGTACTCAGAGCACCGTGTCACACACTACAATCATACACATTTGCGCTATGGCATATGTGTCACACAGACTTGTAAGACGTTCTACGAAAAATTTAACAAGGATCCAAAATTGACCCTTGAGGCATGCCTTAACGAATCCTTATCGGAAAAGTACGAGTTGAAGGTGAACATTTTAGACAAATACTATTGCATGCAGCCTGGAAAAGCTAGAACGAGCGTAGATCTCTTAGACGTCATAGTAGCAGCAATTTGCTTAACATTTTTGTTAATTAACGTTGTCGGAACAGGATGTGACATCTATCTGAATAAGATTGGAGATAACACAGGTATATTATAATATTTTCATTGTTACTAAAATTGTAATTATATTTCTGTTTATTTTACTAGCTATAAATACTAATACTATTACATTGTGAAACTGCATTTTCAGCAATTAGACTCTTGATGTGTTTCTCTTTAAAACACAATTGGAACAAATTGATGGCTCCCGCTGGAGTGGGACAAGTTCCTCGTTTACAGCTACTGAAAAGTGTCCATGGGATAAGGTAAAGATATTTAACCCCTATAATAATGAAACATTATGAAATAACGTGGCAAACATTTTTCATTTTTGGTTTAAATAGTTTATTTCTCAAAAAAGAACATTAAATAGAAATATTTATAGCTGACAGACCGTGACCGTGACGTTGATCATTCATTGATCATTTCGTCATTGGGTTTTTCTGATAGGAAATTCTTAACAACATCACACATTCTAGATATGTATGTACCCGATATCAGTCTCTGTTACGTGGGACCTATAAAGCTGGCGAAATATCAGCACAATACATTACATTATTTACACTACACTATTTAGGAAAGGATAGGGCAGAGGTCCTATCCTTTCCTAAATAGTGTATGTATGTAAATAAAATAGTACACGTATTTCGTTGTATGTATTTTAAAGAAATACAATGATTCCTACTGTTGCTACTTGAACTGAGTCTATTTAATAATTTACTAATTTGCAGGCACAACTGAAGGTTTGAATATCGTGTAATGAACTGATGAAATGTGAATCTAGAAATTGTGAGGTATCTACAAGGTCCAACGCGACGTCCTTAATTTCTATAAATGTTTTCACTTGCTCGACATTCGGGGTTAAAAATGGGATGCATTTAGTCTAACTCTAATTTTAAAGTAGGTTCATGGTTTGATAACCAGTCAACCACTTTAGAGATAGCAATGTGTACATCATCATCTAAAACCGCTTCGTGGTATTTCAATTTAAGTTTTAATGAAGTGTTATCTACAAAGAGTACCATCGCGTGTTGATCTCTTATAAGGGAATAAGTCATTAATATACTACTATAGGTTTTATCCAAGAACGGACCTGGGACTGAGCCCTGAGCAACCCCACTTTGACCACAGACACCGGAGATTTTGTGCTTTCCATTAATATCAACTATTCCGAAGTTTTGACTCCATGATGATGTTGTTTCCTGGTTAATGTTTCATGAAGTAAAATCAACAGCTTTAGACAAATCACAGAAAATACTTATCGCATCTCGTGATTCCTCTAGGTGTCTGTGTTTGATGCTACTGTCAACCTAACCCAATTTACTTTTATTTGTTTCAGAGTGTTAACGACGAGCCTTGTAATTATTGGTCATTCCGTAATTGTGCCTGTACTCGCGAATAAATCACCAAAATTTATAGAACAGGTAATATATTTGAAGCTACACATACTCTATGCAATCAGCTGTTGCTTACCTATCTTCAATAATAACTTTTAATGTATCATAAAAGCTAGGCAAGCAACAAACATAAAAAGTGAACATGAAAGATTATCATAAAGATGAACTGCTGTTGTTTTATGCATGTGCACACTAGGCACATGCATAAAACAACAGCAGTTAAGCCGATACATAGATTCTATTTTTTAGCATAATAAGCAACAAGGCTCCTTCTTTAATTGTTTTCAGTTTTACATATTTTACCTATTTTACTATTTTTATATTTTATTGGTAGTAGATCCTCGCTGGTTTCAGCATGAATGGGCCGGATCGACCGGGGTAGTACTACCCTCTCACAGAATACCGGCGTGAAGTACAGTACGCGTACCGTACCCGTACTGTTGCGTTTCGTATTGGTGAGTGAGAGAGCCGGAGGGAAAGGATAGGAAAAGGATCGGGGTAACTGTACCCCGATCCTTTTCCTATCCCTCCTTTATTCCTTTTTAAAGGGCTGGCAACGCACTTGTAACTCCTGTGGGGTTGCGGGTGTCCATGGGCGGCGGTAATCGCTTACCATCAGCCGATCCGCCTGCTCGTTTGCCAATATATACGATAGAAAGAAAAAAAACCTTTTCGCCGTTAAGTTGGTGGTACTGTACGCGTAAACGTTGTAGCCATTATATACTGGGCTCTTTTTAAATGCCATTTAAGATATTTGTCACTGAGACCATTTGTCATATCAAGACTAGAACAGATTAGACTTTATTTTAAAAAGTTTAAAAAATTGGACAATTTATAGTGATTAAAGTATAACTTACGGATGGTTGGATTGGTTTGACATTTATTTGCAAATTCAAAGAGTTATCAAACCAAAAATGACAAATAATAGGTACATTCTATTTTTCTTTCCAGATTTACAAAATTAAACCAGTATATATACTGCTGAACGGCACGCTGATAATGCAAACGTTTTTGTTGATAGCCGCATTCTTACTGATGTATACCTCGTTAATTCACTCAGAAAACCATCAGATGTCATGGGCCATGTTGCCAAAGCACATTATCATTAGATGGTTACGGTGAGTACCTACTCATATTATTATATTGATGATCTTTTAATAATACATAAGTCTCAAAGTAGTATTATTTTTTTAAACTTATAATAAAGATCACGGCATGCTTTTTCAATCGTTACATTATATAATTTAATTGTAAACGATCGGTGTCATACCGCTTGTTCCCGATGTCCCTTTAGTGTCCATAATTTTTAATTTACATCATCATCAAAAGGATTACTTAATAATGTTTTTTAGGTGTTAGCCTTCAAAAGAATAATTTTAATCAAATCAGATCCTGATATATTTATTACAAAGACTGTCTAGACAATTTTGACAGAACTTAGACTTTTGTTCCTTTTTACGTAAAATTCAAATGATTGACTGCTTCTTGCAATAATAGCTTCTGGAGCCAGGAAAATAAAATATTACCAATTACAATATATTGCACATTTTACAGATTGTCTCCCAGTTACGCAATCATCTTGGCACTGACGGCTTCTTGGTTCCGTCATCTCACAACAGGTCCATTTTGGGATGTAAGTTATTAATAAGTTAGTAAATTATTCGAGCACTATATCTAAACGGTTGTTATATGTAGCATGACGGAAATTACAGCGGAAGAAATAAATAAACAAAAATAATATAAAGCTTTTTATTTAACATTGCTAGCTGATCAATTTTTTTTTGAAGAATAACTAACCTTATAACCCATTGTTAGATATGCGATTGTTTTAACTTTGATCGATATTACATAATTTTGAGAGCATTTTATTTCATTATATATCATCATTGTTTTAGAGAGAGATTATTCAAGTAACAGTACCTTTTTAAAAGAGTTTGAAATATAACCAATTTTGCTACCTGCTTTCTTTATTATTATTATAAATAACTGCATTTTCTTTGTTACTTATCTATTTGTTTTCTATACATACATTTGAACTACAAATATTTTTTGAATTCACAGGAATTTGTAGCGTCAGAGGTGTATGACTGTCGGAAGTACTGGTGGCAACACATTTTTTACATCAACAATTACACGCAAAAATCTTTATGTATGGGGCAGAGTTGGTAAATATTCATATACACTGTCAATATGGATTAATGAATACCGCCACGTTCCTTAAAAAAATAACACAACACTGTAAAAATGAACCTAAGGTGTCATATAATACGATATTTACACTGTAGAAATAATAACAACATTTTAGTAATAGGATTAAACTATACAATAGCTCAAGCTAATTAGCTCAAGCTAAGCTAAGACCTGTTCCTTGGGCACCTTAGAAATATTGATTTAAGATAATTAGGCCTCTTCTCTTGGTTAGAATATGAGTCTTCGATTTAAAGTTTTGAATATAGGTATTGGTATTTGCTTTGAATTTTGTTAGTTTATGCGATAGCCGATTACATAATCATCTGCCTCATTGATGCCTATGGGTAGAAGTGGCGAGGTATCAGATTCGATATCAAGGTCAAGCAAGCAAGATTGTTTGGGCATTTTTTAATAGCATGGTGTCTGAAAATGTATCTACTAGACAAAAATATAATCGTGGGTGCTAAATCCATATATGGCAAATTATTGACGTTTTATACCTTTGCCTAACACCTACATGTACATATGTAACCACAACCATATTCTAAATAACCCGTATTCAGGTATCTAGCGGTGGATATGCAGCTCTACATTTTAGCTATGATCATCTTCTTGGCATGTAGAACAGCCGGCGCCAGAAAAATTGTGTTATCCTCATTATTTGTGATTGGAACTGCCATCACAGTAGCCCACACGTATTTCCAAGATCTGGATGGAAAATTGTTGATTTCGCCTGAGTAAGTATTTGGATTGAGTAAGGTTTATAAATATGAATGTAAGGGACCATGCTTGCTTGTTTTTTGCTCAATTATGCGTAAACAGTCTTAGACAAAAGTTGGCACACAGATATAATCTTTTTTTTAACCTTTGAAAATGCTCCTTATGTATAACCCCTTCGCCACAAGGGAAGGCGAGAGGGCTATGTCTGGCTCTCCCGAGACTTTGGGCCTATCTACTAAAACCACCATTGTGTGTCAACTCGCTGTTTTGTAAGATGGGTGGGTCGCTGGAACAAACACTGTATCAATAACCCACCCATCAGGGCCCAGTGCAGAAAAGATAGATAGACTATGTCCTAGATTAACACATAAGTTACTTATTGGTTAATAATTTGTTTACGAACGGACGTTTGGGGATAAGGCGCTAGGTTCACGGGATCCGGGCGCTCATGCATTTTACAGATAAAAGTGTTAAGATACAAAGCAGCTGTATTATAATATTCTATACCACATACACACAACACCATCTAGCCCAAACTAAGCAGAGCTTGTACTATGGGTACTAGATAATGGATAAACATACATATATTTTTTTTTTTTGGAAATACGTACATATTATACAAAGAAACACCCAGACCAAGACAAACATCCATGTTCATGCACACAAATGTCTGACTTGTGCGGGAATCGAACCCGCGACCTCAGGCATGGCAGTCGGTTACACTAACCACTACGCCACCGAGGCCGTCATATCGCCTGTGATACAGGTATAACCCAGTACAGGCGTTTTTTTTTTTTTTTTTACGTGGTTGAATGCAATGACGCATATCCCTCCGCGGGGGCGGGCGGAGGGATTATGTCGGACTCGCCGGGGTAAAATAAGATGTTAAAAAGATAATGTACCTCCCGGAATACCGACTAAACCTACCACGGTGTTCCTCGACAAAACCACTATCGACGGGGCCGCGCGAATCACTTTCGCATACGGTCGCGACCCCGCCGAGGTTCCGGCCCGCCGTATGAAACGGCAGGCCCCTACGCAATAAGACCTACCCAAGATAGGTACTTACTCAAAATAAAAAAGCCCTACTGTCTCCCCCTAAAGGGGGAGACGGACACGAAGCAGAGGCGCGCGTGGGAACACGCACGCCGCCTCTCGGACCTGGTGCTGAACGGATGGCGGGCAGGCCCACAAAGCCCGCCACCCCCAGGTCAAACCTCAGGGTGGCTGGAGGTCATCTCGCGCCCTCCGGCGCCCGGCTCTGCGGTTGGGGAGAGGGTTTAAACGCTCCCTCTCCCGCTCCGCCGCCTCCTTGATGGAAATCATTTCCTCGCAAAAGGAGGCGACGGCGTTCCACGACCTCTCACTCCGGACCATAGACTGAACTACGGCTGGGAGCGAGAGGGCAACCGATCCGACTGCCGCGATCAAATCACGGCGCTGCGATGCCCAGGCGGGGCAAACCGCCAAAGTGTGCAGCGCCGTGTCCTCAATAACGTCGCGGCAGTCGCCGCAGTGGTGACAACCGGGCGTCTCTTGCCGGCGTATACGACACAGGAACCGGCCAAAACATCCGTGGCCAGTCAGAACCTGTATCAGCCGGAAGGTGAAGGCGCCATGCCGCCTCTCCAGCCACTCTTTAAACACGGGACTTACCGCCACGATCGTGGCGTGCCCGAAAGTAATGTATCCTATTTTAAGTATTTTTAAGACCTATTGTTATTCATATTTGTGCCAACTTTAACTTAATAAACAATTATTATTATTATGTTTCTCTTATCACAGGTACTTTCTAACATATTATATTAGAAAATACCTGGCCCTTTGGGAGGCTTACACGGAGACATGGGTCCAACGTGAAGAGACCCTTCGAGAGTTTTAATCAAAGGTGTAATGGAACACCTACAGCGGCACTTATTATTATTATTATAGCTAATTATGCTTCACGTGACCAGAAGGCTCGTTTTTTTGGCTCAAGCAATCAGCATTGCCTTTCAACGTGGCAATGCTGCTAGTTTTCTGGATGCTTATTTATTTATTTTATTCACCAACCGTTATATACAAAAATTCACTTACACATTATTCAATTTATAGGTTTTCTAATTGCATAATTAATTATAGGTGAATATAGCATGCGTTTCAGTATTTATTAAAAAATTATAATTTAATGTAATATAAATCAATCATCATTATAATTTGAATCATAAGTTGAAATAGAATATTTAAATAACGAAAGAAAAATCAGTAAACGGAATACTAGTATAATCCATTAATTTAATTAACACATAAATCCATTAAATTAAATAATATATAGGTATATATTATCTTTTGATTTATCAATATAAAGCTGAAAAGTGTTCATTTTATCATACATATACTTAGCGAAGGGTTGGACGGCCATCTCGCTTTGATATGATGAAGCAACAAAATATAGGCGTGGTATTATACTTCGTACGTATACTAATGATAGGCAAATACAAGAGAAATTGAAAAATAAAGGTTGACTATGATTATCACTGATTTGATCGGTAACGCAGCGAGTTTGTCACACCGAATGTGTCCGCACACGCGTCTGTGGCGCTTATATAAAGGCGCGATTCCATTAGGCAAGTTACTTGCATGCAAGTTGCAAATTGCATACAAATTGTACAAACCTGCATACAAGTTAAAAGTTGAATGAGGTAGTTTGAATTTGTACATATTTTAATTCAAGTGACCTGCAAATTGAACGCTCAAACGTTAGTTGGACGTTTCGAATTTCGAATGAGTGACGTGTAGGTATGCACATGATATCCATCCCTGTAAAAATTATTGAAACAATATCTGTTAGGTGCATAGAATTTAATTTTAAAGGCGCGGTCAAACAGCCGGCGTGAGCGGGGCGTGCGCTTGTCCCGCCTGTGTTGTAATGTACCGAATTGTATGAGAGCGTTCACA
This sequence comes from Catocala nupta, assembly GCA_963675205.1. Classification (NCBI taxonomy): domain Eukaryota; kingdom Metazoa; phylum Arthropoda; class Insecta; order Lepidoptera; family Erebidae; genus Catocala; species Catocala nupta. The sequence goes on along the minus strand of OY776096.1, from coordinate 22,434,076 downwards.
CAGCCGGCGGCAGCGGAGCGGGCATGCGCTGCCGCCGGCGGGTGTCAAGCTTCGCTTTGCTGACGCATGCGTGATACGAACGACATTATATATAAAACCGCGGTCACAGGCATAGAAATGTGTACTGTAATGTGTATCATAGTAGCTAGCCAAATAATAATGAGTTTGAAGAGAAGTTGAGTTTTGTGTAGAGTAAAGAGATTGCCGTGTTCTAATAGAATTGAGTGAAGTATTAATAAACTCTATTTTAGTATTAATTTATAAATACTTTGTTATTATAAGTTTAGCTTCTTATATTATTTATGTTTTACGAGATCTATTATATGCCATAAAATTTATTTCCAATGTTAATTGGATATGCCTGCTAATATTTTAAAGCCATAACAACTACTCTGTTGTATACTAACCATAGAATACATATTTACATAAATAAGCATATATTTCTTTATAGAAATTGACATTCAGAATACGTCACATTGATGTAAAAAAAAAATGAATATAAAAATATGTCAAATATAATATAATATATATTTAAATATGTCGCTCTATAGATGGAGCGTTTCGGTTACGCGTCTGGAATTCAAAGGTGCAAACAGTTGACATACAATATCACAGTGTCAGAAAAATATATAAAGAACTATTTTCTTATTTATTGCTAAACAGTCTTGAGGACGCTTTATGTGGAGGCGAACACAGTTCAATGCATATTGTTTGTTTAAAGCCTATGTCGAGTTGGAGTACTATTTTGTAATTATTTTATTATTCTACTATAATATAATATAAAATTCTACACATACACACAACACCATCTAGCCCAAACTAAGCAGAGCTTGTACTATGGGTACTAGACAATGGATAAACATATTTACATATATACATATATACTATATTTTTTTGTAAATACATACATATTATACATAGAAACAACCAGACCAAGTCAAACATCCATGTTCATACACACAAATGTTTGACTTGTGCGGGAATCGAACCCGCGACCTCAGGCAGTCGGTTACACTAACCACTACATCGAGGCTATACTATATTGTATTAGGTTCTTACAAAGATGTGTCAAGCCTTTTGCGTTAATTAAGCTGTTATATTTAGAATTAACTTATTTTTTTATTGTAAATATTTTTATTAAAATGTCTTAGCTCAGACAAATTGCCAGCCTTTCTCTTGAACCAATAGCGTCTCCAATTTGTGTCAAGTTTATTTATTTTCGCTTCTATTAAGCTATGTATATGCTCAAAACAATGTTGAAATATCCTAAAATAGGCATAAAATGTGTCCTCATGTGTTTATAACTCTTGACACAGCGTATGATATTTTCCTTACATATGACGTGATTGATTCAATCCTGAATCCATATCCATTTGCACTTTTTAAAATTAGCTATTGCAAACATAAGCAGAGCCGCGTCCACGTCTGATTCGCTCGACATCAATAATTAAAATAGGTACTAGGCTTTCTATCGCTGTCCTTTCTCACGCTCACTTAGGCTCTCGCGCTGTGATAATTATGAGTTTGTGGACTAAAAGTCTTGCCTGGATTTTGAGTAGGTCAGCGCGACGTGTATACACTTCGATGAGTGTGACAGCGGCTTTATATTATAGTATTCTAGGTCGTACTGCGCATGCGTTAAACCACGCCGAGCATGGCGTGAGCGGGGCGGGAGTGACGTCACCAAAACGCGGCGGGCCGGCGGCGTGCCTGCCGCCGGCACGACGCGTTTTGGTGACGTCACGCGTGTGCGTTCAATAAATATAAAGCTACCAACCCACAGCGACCGTGATTACTGAAATAATATCTTTAATGATAATATTATGTAATGAAGGCCGAAATAGAAATATAGATAAAATAGAGTTTATTAATCAAATTTTAACTTAAATATAATGTTTGTTAAATTATGCTCATCATCTCATTTTGTCTGGGCCGGGAATATGTTCGGTTTATTAACCTCATAAGTTACCCGTCAGCAACATACTGCGCCCGCGTCAGCGCATTACAATACATGTACATTTATTTGTTTGAATTATTCTCTTTTTAATAAGTCATTATCAAGATAAACCCGTGAATCAAGAAAGTCATATTCAAAATCATCAAGGATTTTTCATTTAACAAGATATCAGGTTTGCCGTTCGACAACAACAAGGCAACCGCACGACACTCTTATTCTATGAGTGTAAATATCTAATACATATATATAAATGTATGGCTGTACGCCATATTGGTTCAAGTGGGTTATCTGGACACTCACATACCTAACTTTTGCATCCCTGTTCCTTTGTTCCATAAATACATTGTAGTCCAATAATTCCAAAGTACAAAATAAGTAAATTTACTGATATTTACACAGTTGTGAATGATGATCATGGGGAAAAAACAGGAAGCATTAAAAATAATACTTCTTTTTAATTCATGATACTGCTATATAACCGACAATATAATACGACCCTCACACATGCCCACCCATTAATGTTACATGCTATGTTTCATACAGAATAAAAGTATACATTTCATATTAATATATATTTTAGGGAGGTAATATTTCTTTATTTGTGTATAAATCTCATAGTAGTAACTAATGAAAAATGTCAAATAAAATGTTATTATTTTCAATTGACACGGTATGTTATTTTCATTTCATACTATTTTCAATTAGTTTATAGCGATACAGTGTGTTGAAAGCTTTATACCACGCATGCGTAATACGCGCGCCGAACGCGCGCCCGCACCGCGCCGCGCTGCGCCGGTCCCGCGCCCGCCCCGCGCTCGCTCTAGCGCTGGCTGTGTGAACGCTTTCATATAGTTCAGTACATTACAACACGGCGGGACACGCGCACGCCCCGCGCACGCCGGCTGTTTGACCGCACCTTAAGAGAACTAGTACATATGTATATCTGTATAAAGCACTGATCAGGTCACAATTTGAATATGCCGTTATTGTTTGGAACTCTTTGTACAAGAAGTACATTGACAGTTTGGAGAGGGTTCAGCGAAAGTTCATCAAAGCCATGCATTACCGCTGTCGCCATAATTGAAGCTCCGATACAAATACTGGTATTGACTTAATAGAATTAAAGTCCAGACGTATTTTTCTAGAAACCATGTTTCTTTATGATTTGTGCAACAACCGTTATGATTGTTCTGATTTAACAAACAATTGTGTTACATCGTCCCTAGAACTGTAATGAGACGCGAGGTGCGCACGCGTCAACTTTTTGCTGTTCCCCGTTGTCGCACATATGCTGGATTCCGTGCACCTATGCACGGAATATCTAACAATTATAATGAGCATTTCATCGATTTAGTTTTGTTTACTCTATCAGCTGGTAAATTCAGAAGCGCTTATTGGCACAATTAAATAAATAAATAGAAAAGATAAGTTAACATTTTCAATGGAACACACAGTTAGCTTAGGAATGATTTATGTATTTTATTTTAAATATTTATCTCATATTGTTTGTTATAAATCTAATTATTTAAGTTTAGTCTAAATATTGTGAATCAATCAGTTTATAATTAACATTACAAGGTTAAATATATGGATAACGCTGTGGGTAACACACATGTACAATTCTTGTTACTTATTGTTAAATTATTTAATAATATAAGTGTGTAACTGTTTGTATTTCCCTAAAATAATTAAATAGAACGTAGGGCACGAGAATATAATCATTTTTATTGAGGAGCACGCCTTTGATCCATGATAGTCTACTCAATTGTTGAACATTTCCACTTATATGCAAGTGAAACCTGCATGCAATTTGCACACTCTCGAAAACATGTTTCCAATGCAAGCAACTTGTACGCAAATGTGACGTCATACTTGCATGCAAGAGTTACCTAATGGAATCGCACCTTTCGTCACTCGTTCGAAATTCGAAACATGATTGTAACGTTTGCGCGTTCAATTTGCAGGTCACGTGAATAAAATATGAACAAGTTCAAACTACCCCATACAAGTTGTAACTTGAATGCAGTAGTATGCATTTTGCAACTTGCATGCAAGTAACTTGTCTAATAGAATCACGCCTTAACAGTCATAACTGTCACTCCAACTGAGACATTGACTCTGTAGCGACTTCACTTAAGCTTACGCGTGACGTTCCGACACAAACACTCAACTCAATTCCAATTACAGAAGTAACTTGCATTCCAATGATTCGTTTCTTGAGGCTTCAGGAGAGAGGGCTTGAGGAGACTAATCGGGTAAATTTTCGAATAATAATTTGCGAAGCTTATGCAATTTTATAGCAAAGATGTCGATTGACTTTGTATAATTTTATTCACCAGTCTACATAATCTAGGAATTGGCAAATTATATCCTAAAATCATGCTTCTAAATGGAGGCACCATTATTGCCATTGCTTTACGAGGCACGCGGTTGGGGGCATTAAATTTTAGACTACCAAGCAGAGCTGAACAATTTAAACGGCGGTACAATAATTTGTAAACAAAATTTAGATCCAGAAGCGTTTTTGTCTTTTCAAGCGACGGTATCTTGAAAACCAGTCGACAGCGATGCTGAGGAATTTTATGACGCTGCCAGTTTATTTATTTATTATCATATATTTTTTACTAAGTATTACTTTTTATTTTGTTTTACTTATAAGTTAGGTTGATTAATATTGGTAAACCTGTACATAATGATTGTTGTCTTTGTACATGTATATAAATATAAGTAGAAACAGAAAAACATAAAGACATCGTTTTCGATAATTTACATAATTGCATGAGAAATAAACACAATCAAAATAAACGAAGCAATTTTAACTGAACAAATATTGACACTTAACCGAAAGAGGAGTAAAAATTACTAAGAAATTGATTTTTATCTGTTTGATATAAATCTCTTTTAACTGGATTTTATTTTAACTAGTAAATTTATAGTTATGTATTGCTTTCAGATCGTTACTAACCATCTTCTTTAACGACCCTTATTTCAACATCATATACACACGCGCACACACCAATATTCCAGGATACATAATCGGCATGGCACTGGGCTTCCTTGTCTACCACTGGCAAAAGCAAGGAGTTGATTTTAAAAAATACCAGGTATTTTGATTATTTTAGTAGGTCTTTATTTTCTCTTCGTGTTCTAATCAGCTCACATAATGTAAAAGCTTACGTCAGCCCTAATTTGAGGGTCACGAAACAAGTCCAAATAAATACGCCTAGCGCGTGTCATTGCACTGTACATTTGTATCAGATCTACGACACAGACTTTCGACACCCTGGGTATATTCGCTTAGAGCTTATATTTTAAAGTTAAAGTTTAGTTAAAGTGACTGCCTCCGTGGCGCAGCGGTAGTGAATGCGACTGCTGTGCATGAGGTCTCGGGTTCGAATCCCGGGTCGGGCCAACAAAACGTTATTGAGTCTTCCTGTTAAGAAATCTCAATAGCAGCCCGGAGTTAGGAAGTTAGCGGTGTAATACACCTTCGTGCTTTGAAAAGCACGTAAAGCCGTTGGTTCTGCGTCTGAACTCTCTCCGGTCGTGTCGGATTACCGTCCCATCGGATCATGAGAGTTAGGGAACAGAGAGTGCACTTGTGTTTGCGCACACGCTTGTGCATTATAATACCTCCAGCGCATCTGCGCTGGAGGTATTATAATGCACAAGCGTGTGCCATCTGGCCAATCTCCATTAAGATTGGTCGCCGTGACCGAAATTCGGTCTGGAGGACATTATTATTATATCTTAAAGTTATTTAACTCAGTGAATATCAATATAGGCATTGTTAATATCCTATGACAAATATTTCAGACATTCGTTTATCGTCTCCTGTGTTGGTCTGTCTTCCCCGTGGGTGCGTTGTGCTGCTACAGCGGAGGTGTCTTCTACTCTGACGCACCGAGGTCATCTGTATACATCAGGATGCTCTACGCTGCCTTCACCAAACCTATATTCACAATATCCGTCGGAATAGTCATAATAGCATCTATTTTTAAAATTGAAGGTCAATTCATTAATAGTTTATGAATTTGCGAAAGTTCACTATATACTGATATGTATATCCTCGTAAGAGTATAATTACTTCTTATGTAAAAACGTTATTGATAAATTTATTTGTCCTATTCGTAGATCTGTACCGTTCCATTCTTGAATGGCATGGGTGGACTATACCCAGTCGGCTGACATACAGTGCATACCTGCTGCACGTGGTGCTGATTAGGAGCTACATCGCTTCTCTGACCCAGACTACAGAACATGATTACTTTACAGTGGTAAGAAATGTTGTTTAAATTGAAAAACAATTGCGTGTAGCAGCTCGCAGGCCGCTGCAGCTCAAGTCACTAAAAGCCCTAATGCTGTCGTCACAAACGAACTTGGCAGCAAAAACTGAAAAAGAAATGCAGCTGAGAGATATAATACCAGCAGCGTCGTCTAGCAAACTAATATGAGTATCTTGTGTTTTAAAAACAGTAGTTTCAATTTTGATAACAATATTTTATTGAATTTGGGTAAAGAAAAATGCTATTTATTGTATTTGAAGATCTCTAAGCTAGTATCTAAACCACTTTATTAATTGACTCTTAAAAGTCTCAAAAAGGTATCCGTGTATATAGTATATATATTTTTTGTTTGCACACAGGTCCATTTCAGCGTCAAGATCCTGATAATGACATTTATAGCTGCTATTCCCTTCTGGTTTCTTGTAGAAACACCTTGCAGTAACATTATTAGGCAGTGCCTCTTAAAACCAAAAGATGAAGATAAGAAGATGAAATATCCAACTCTAGCAACAAAAACGAAAAGATCGTAACAGAAGTATTCAATGACAATAGTATTCTTATACCAATTAATCATATACATATTTACAAACTAATGAACACAAAAAAGTAATAATAAAAATAATTTATATTTATAAAAATGGTTTAGGCGTGGTAGAATGCGTCAGAATCGCTGTCAACCACAATGCTGATTTTTTGGACCAAGAACAGGCCAGCTTTCTGATCACGCGAAGCAATGATCAGGCGTTTTGGGACCTCTTTGTACAAGATACGAGCGCTCGGAACCTATGAGCAACCCCAAACGGCGCAAAAATGTAATTTCCGACAGAATTACAATATTTGCGCCGTTGGAGGGTTTCTTGGCTTCCGCCATTTTTCATATAGGTGGAGATACAAAAAATCTTTAGTAATCTTTTTGTAGTGATAATAATGTCAGTGTTTAGGAAGTATTCTTAACGATTAGTAAGAACTCATTACGAGATTATAGCTGCCCGAATAGCATAGTGGTTAAGTGATCGTCTTACGACTGCCACTGCGCTGAGTGTTGTGGGTTTGAATCCCACACGGGACAAACATTCGTGTGATCCACAAAAGGTCGTTCGTGTCTGGATGATCTTAATGTCTGTTGTTTAAATGTTTGTAAAGTCTTCCGGGACACAGAAATTATTAAAAGTACGGAAGTTGTCTTTAAAAAAATTAAGAGTCTTTGGTCACCACCGTAGGAGTTTATTTACTTAAATCTTCTGTTAGGTGGAGGCAGTTCTCCAGTTTGGCTACTTCATGTTTAATTGACAATTCTGTAATGATCTACCTCTCTTAAACTTTGTACAAATGTAATGTTTAGTGTTTAAGAGATTTTAAATAAAAATATTACACAATAAGTCGTCGGTCCAGTGGTAAAGTAGCCAATCGGCCATTTTGGCGATTTTGACTTAAATATGTCAATATTAATGTCGTTTTTTAATACATATTGTGGCAAAATATGGTAAACGTAGCATTAAAATTGTACGAGATTTAGACAATCTTCCTGTTGCCAAAGTGCAGAACCATACAATGTGTGCAATAGTAAACTGTCCTATGTGACGATAGGTTAGTTGACCAAGTCGCGCAATTTTAATTTTTCATAAATATCACAATGCTCGACTAGCCGAAGTGGCAGATTGAATACTTTACCTTGGTACAAATTTATTGTAATGCTAAACTTCACAGTGATCAACTAGCCTAACTGGCAGATTGAATACTTTACCTTTGTTCTTTAAACAGTTGGTAATTTTTCCTCACTATAGTCTAGTAACATAACTTAAGCATTAAATACTTTGTATGGTAAAATAAATCATAATACTAAACATTACGTTGTTATATTATACTAATTGTTATATTATACCTTAATACATAGTATTTTGACTCAAAAATAGTAAAAAAATACATATTTCGTAGTTGTATATACTTTTTATTCATGTGGTTTTTTGAAATTAATTTAATAATTACGTTTGGTCAAGAGAATATCATTAGGTAATTTGTAAACTCTTGATTTTACAAGCAATATAACGTAAATATAACAAACATACAAAGAAAAACTTATACAAATATAAAATTTAACTAAATCGTTAAACTTGTTACCGAGATACATGACCTTTAAAATTATCATATGCTATCAACTGAAAATACTATCTTTTTGATGATTTTAATCTATTAGGCTAGGACATCTCTACGTTACTACACTTTACTCTATGGTTACTATACACTGTCACATGCTGAATACGCGCCATTTGCTCAGCGACGTTGAAGTTTTGCACGCCTAATTATTTTGCTTTCAAGTGAATTGAAATAAGATGAAGCGACGATACTCTCGTGTGCATCAAATTCTTAAAAAATGCTGGTGTAATTGATAGTTCAAATGAAAGTGATGATTCAGGTACGCTAAAAAAAATATATAATCTAAAAATTATTATATGTTATGTTAATTTTGATTGTAAAGTTTCGACAGTCAAAATTAACATCACAACAAAATCATCCTAAATGTTATATTTTTCTTTATCCTAAGGAATTCAGCTATAATATAATATAATATTATAACGATAGTAATTCTTCTAAGTGACGATGGTAAGTTTTTATACTGGGTTCATCAGTTCATGATTAAGTACGCATATATAGCCCAATAAATACGGATAAAAATAGATATGCACGGCATGCTTTATTGATTAATTATGCACTATATTAGCAATTGGTGGTGGTAGTTTTATTTTACGATAACTCGTTAAAATATTGTATGATAATGCTCGTTTTTGAAGGACTTGATAAATTTGTTTGTTTTATAAATGCTGCAAGCCTAAACTGGATATTCGTAGCTCAAACTCGGATAAGTCTCGGATAAGTATTGCATTACAACTTCTGCTTACTTGCATTGCAGATATAATAGAAAATTCACCAGTTGTAAGCCCAGAAAATTGTTCCGAACAAGCAGCCGCATCAAGTAAGTGTTGTTTTATATTATTTACTTAAGTAAATTTATTTAAAATAATAGAATCAAACATACAAGCCTTCTTCTTTTAACAACTCATTTGAAGTGTGATAGTAAGGAAATCGACAATTATACAACTTTGACGAATAAATACGCAAGTAATGAAGCAAGTGATTGTAATGCAATTAGTACAACAATGACATGTGAGCAGGTTTATGAGGTTGGTGAAATAAGTATCGAAGCACCTGCATTTTCACCTTTGACATATACAGACACCATACAGAAGGAACACCCAATGATATTGAACCCTATTTACACATTGTTCATAAAGAAGCTTTTGAAGTAGGTGAAACAACTATTGAAGTCCCAGCTAATTCACAATTATCCCCTAAACAAGCATCTCAATCCCTTCTTGATCCTAATTATGAAACGGATTCTGATAATAGTACTACCGATGATGACTCAGATGCGCGTGAAAATAGCTAAATTAGTAAATTCAATCAACCTGCTATTAAAAATAAATGTACCAATTCTTCGTCGATATTAACTGAAATTTCTGGCAACTTGACCGCGGAAAATGAAGATATTCCGGTTTTAGTGCCATCGGTTAATTTAGAAGAATCAAACGTTAATTTAAAAAAAGAAAATCAGCACCCTATCACATGGAAAATGAATATCGAAAAACGAAAGCGATTGAGAGGTGAGCAGTATATGACTAAAAAAGGTAAAGTGATGCAAGCCAGACCCCTTACACCAGCTAAGTGTTTAGTTCTACATAAACATAAATGCATATATTTAGTTCCCGAAGATGAGAGACTTAAAATTTACACTGAATTTAGAAACTTATCAAGCCTACAAGAACAACGACATTTTGTCGTAAATCACGTGACAAAGAGAACAAAAAAACGAGAAACGACCCAAACACGTTCACGGAGAGAATTTACACTCATTTACTTGCTAACTGTTGCCAACGAAAATAAAACTGTATGCCGAGAGTTCTTAGATACTTTAAATATTACAGGCGCATTCGTTACAGGTACTCTAAAAAAAATTAATTCTCAAGGTCTTTTACTACCAGAAAATAGAGGCATTTTGGAGCTTTTGCTCCACCTAATAAATTAATGGCATCTGAAGAACAATTAATTTATGACCACATTCAGTTTTTCCCAGCCGTTAAATCTCACTATTGTCGTCGTGATAGTGCTGTAAGATATTTAGATCTATCTCTTAATTGTGCCCAAATCGTGGAAATGGTAATCAGTAGTGAGAATAGAAATTTGAGGTAAGGCTGGTTGAAAAGGCTCCGTACGCCTGAGCCACGTCTTTGTTTTTGTAGTGGCTGGTTGGAAAGGCCTCAAACGCCTTAATCACGCCTGGATGTCTGGCGGTTTAAGGTGCTCTTAACCTGGCCTTTATCCAGAACGTCTCCGATCTGATCAGGAAACGTTCGCCTAGCAAACCTGGTATAATTATCTTGTTAAATGGAAAATCCTTGATGATTTTGAATATATTTTCTTTCTTGATTCACGGGTTTATCTTGCTAATGACTTATTGAAAAGATAATAATTCAAACAAATAAATGTACATGTACTGTAATGTGCTGACGCGGGCGCAGTATGTCGCTGACGCGGTAACTTATGAGGTTAATAAACCGAACATATTCCCGGCCCAGACAAGATGAGATGATGAGCAAAATTTAACAAACATATTTATGAATAAATTAACATTACTAATCTTTTGATAGAGTTGTCAAACCTTTCATTTTATATTAAAATTAAAATTTGATCAATAAACTCTAGTTTATCTGTATTTCTATTTTGGCCTTCATTACATAATATTATCATTAAAGATATTATTTCAGTAGTCGCCGTCGCTGTGGGTTGGTAGCTTTATATTTATTGTACGCACACGCGTGACGTCACTCCCGCCCCGTTCACGCCATGCTTGGCGTGGTACAACGCATGCGCAGTACGAGCTAGAATACTGTAATATAAAGCCGCTCTCACAGCCGAACATCGAAGTGTGTACACGTGTCGCGCTGACCTACTTAAAATCTAGGCAAGACTTTTAGTCCACAAATACATAATTATCACAGTGCGAGAACCTAAGTGAGCGTGAGAAAGGACGGCGATAGAAAGCCTAGTACCGATACCTAGAGCGATTCAGACGTAGACGCGGGTCTGCTTATGTTTGCAATAGCTAACGTTAAAAAGCGCAAATGGGTTCACGGTTATAAACAGGGCTATAATATTATAGAACAGGAGACATTGTGATAGGTATAGTTGGCCAAAAATGTGGTCTACCACCCTACGGTTAATGTTCATTTGAACGTCATGAAACAAAAAGGTCGATTTCCCCTTGCAATAATATTATGACCGTGGCTATTGCTCTCTTTATCATTATTTGTATTTACTGTCATGCCATGTGTCAAGTTTGAATTATCACAGCTAACAACAACTCACCTCCTTATCTAAGCTTTATTTAGAAAACACGCTCCATTAGAAAAGTCCACCTTAGCGATAATTATATCTCACAGAAACATATGTCAAAACTGTTGGATCACTTTCTTGGCCGACTGTACAAGTAAATGAGGCCATGAGCAAAACAAACGACCAACATTTAGAAAAAAAGGAAACTGCTGTTTTTGACTATGTTAATTTAATAATTAGGTATATAAGTAGGTAAGCATTAAGACCCATATTTATATAATAAGTTGTCTTAGTTATAAACTAATTTGTAAACGCCAATGTCGTGTCTGTGATTTGAATTTCGAATCAAAATGTTCGCCATTTTGTTAGTGTATATTTTTTTACAAGGCACGGGTGCGGTGATATACAGGCTTAATGGTATGTACGCTTTAAAACTAAATCACTTTTGAAAGATTTTGTGCTTATATTTTGATATAATTATCAACTTTGTCGTATCTTATCTTGTGTGGGGGCCAGTCAGCACAGACCGGCGACACTTCGACCCAGTGGGATCTTTTGTGTCGACTTCCCCAATAACGACTGCCATAGATGTTCATGGCAGCCGGGACCGACGGCTTAACGTGCTCTCCGAGGCACGGAGCAGGCGAAAATTGTCAATCAATACGCACATAATTTCGAAAAGTCATATAACTTCCGAAAGTCAGAGGTGCGCGATGTGGGTTCGAACCCGAGACCCTCTGCATTGCAGTCTGCTGGTCTCCCCACTGAGCTATCGCTGCTCTTAAAACTTTGTCATAAATATACGAGTATTTCTTGTATTAGATTAATTAAGTGAAAGTTAAGTCCTGACAACATTCAGTTAAGGGAAAATAACTTTTGAGATGTATTTTTAACATAAAAAAAATAAATATAACTAAAACATTTTTCTTATAACTTGCTATGGATTTTACCAATGCCTATTTGAAATAATGATAAAATCCATTTTATACTTACATACATAGGTAAATAGACTCACTCCTAAATCTCTGAACTCCGTCACGTTACTGAGAAGCTCGTGACAAAGAAACCCTATAGCACATTGTCCGAACCTAGAATCGCACCCGAAACCTTATGCACAAGTCGCATTTCGTACCGCCGCGCCACCAAAGCAAATCATAGAACACAAAGATAAAAAATCATTTGAGGGTATAGGCTCGCCGTTTATAAAGTCGTTGTGTTTTAGACCTAAAACGTCAACTGTCGAAATGTCGGTGCAATGCACCTCTTTTTGTTAATACATTTAAGTTTGTTGCTTATTGTTATTTTAGCATTTAAGTTATACAATGTTATTAAAGTCGCGATTGTTGCTAACGAAACGTATGAGAAAGGATTCTGCGATTTCTGACAATTTTAGTACTCGAATCCCTTTGACCTAATAAAGAATTTTATCTTGATAAAAAATGAGTCGATTGACATCAAAATACGTTTGTGTGAGTTATCTATTTAAAGGGGTGGTAGCTCAATTTACAATACACCAGACTTAATTAAGTTTGAGAAATTATGGGTTCAAATCGCACCTTTGAATGCCAGATTAAAAAAGTGAAAGGAAGTCCTTGGCGTTTATGCACCACCGCATAGGTGCACGACACACAACAGGTTAATGCTCTATTAAGATAACCCGCTTCTATCACAAGCAAACTAGCCAAGCTGGTTGACAACATGATTGTATTTTGTAAGCTTGTAATCAGTAAAATAAACTTGCTGTTTTTTTTAAAATAGGTAAGTGTAGTCTAGTGTGAATCTTTTTCTTTGGCTACAACGGTTAAAGTACCTGCCATTACCGCATAATCTATAATAATAATCATTTATTTGTAAAAACATGAGTATACAGTTACAAAAGAAATGTACATACTCAGGGTGCGTTCCACTTAGCGTTCACGACGCCTAAAATGTTCGTTTAGCCGTTCCACATGACGACTACGATCGTTGTGGTCGCAGCGAAAACGTCACTCATGACGTCATTACTCACGCTCACGAAACGTTCACGACGACCCATGCTGAGAGGTGGGTCGTCGTGAGCGTTGCGAAATTTGGCGCCATTTTCAATATAAAGTTGGTAACAAAGATGGCGACAATGAAAATTATTTTATTTTATGCGATTTTGATGAAACGATGAATACTTAATTATGTAAACATTTTATAGTCTATATTTTAATCTACATTTTTTTTATATTACTTTTTAATTCTTCATCAAAGTAACGATTAATTACATTATCTTACGTGGTCTAAGTTTCCGTTTTTCACGATCATGATTTTGTAATAATGGTATTCCACTCCTCATCAGAACTGGATGAACTAGTACTTTTTAAAGCATTTGGATATTTGGTAGAGCGTCGTAATACGCTCTACCAAATTTCCTAGTGTCACCGTAAAAGACATTTTGAATATATTTGAATGTAAATTAATTAAATACTCCACAAAATTATGAAATACTAGATTTTACGCGGCTTCACTCGCCTTAATGTAGATTTATGTTAGAATAGATTTTAGTGGCCTATATGTTATTCTGATGAATAAACAATAATACTGTGAAGTTTCATCAAAATCCGTTCAGTAGTTTTTGCGTGAAAGACAAACATCCATCCATCCTCACAAACTGTCACATTTATAATATTAGTAGAATATTCGATATACATTTTTTTAATATAAATCGAATTAACCAATAAGAAAAAGAGTTTATTGGTCAGACTTAGGTACAAATTGTAACCTAACCTCTTTAAGCATTCGACTTTTTTTTTCTAATTCACTCAATGTACTCATCAACGCTCAAAATGCTCCATTATCCGTTCCACTTGAGTTTACAATTGTAACGCTCGGAAGCAAATGGAACGGGAAAAACCGTGGTCGTGAGCGTGAGTGTCGTGAGCGCTAAGTGGAACGCACCCTTAATGTAAGGTGTTGATATTTTATATGGTACTTACGTTCATGTTTTGCCATTTAATTGGCGTACAAATATTATACAAGGCGTTACATCTACGTACTATGCTGTATACTTCGAGTTATTAGGAGACATTCTTACTAATATTATAAATTTACGAATGTGAGTTTGTTTATTTGTTTGTTACGAGTTCACGCCTTAACTACTTAACCGATCATTATGAAATTCCGAATACACGTTGTCAGAGGTAGAGAAAACGACAAGAATGTAATTTGAGTTAGAGTGCACACTCTCTAACTCACTTAATCTGAACACGGGGGTATACTGGAACAACATACATATATGAGTGCAATAGCAGTAGCGTAATACACGGGATATAACAGATTAAGAGTTTTTTGCTTCTTCTGTAAAATTTGCTTTTGTCTATTACGATTTTGTCCTTGGGGGCGACGAATTATTATTTTACAACCAACATTTATCTAAACAAGTTTACCCATTTCGCTCGCGTAAAAACAGGTTAGGTTAGGTTATGTTAGTAATGGAGGCTGAAGTGCTCGCCGAAGTGTTTGCAGTGAGTGAGGCGGTGCGGGAGGAGACGGGTTGTCATCTCCTCCCGACAGTGATTGAGTGCGCGCAATCGAGCCCACCAGGGCATGATTTTAAAGTGGAAGGCGCGGCTGGAGGCACCCGTGTCCGGTTTCAGAACCGTTGGGGCCCTCCAGCCGGTATTGGAGCGGTGGGCAGGGCGGCAGCATGGGACCCTTTCCTTCCGACTAGTACAGGTGTTGTCAGGGCACAATTGCTTTGGCAAATACCTGCACTCGGTCGCTAGGAGGAAACCGAGTCCCGTCTGCCACCAATGCGACTGTGAGGAGGACACGGCGCAGCACACGCTCGAGCAATGTCCTGCTTTGGCGGTGCAGCGCCGTGAACTCATTGAGGTTGTGGGTGACGATCTCTCGCTGCCGGCCGTGATCAAAGCCATGATCGACAGTGAGAGGAAGTGGGCAGCGGTCGCGTCCTTCTTCGAGAACGTCATCTTGCAGAAGGAGGCGGCGGAGCGGATCCATGAGGAAAGTATCCTTGCGGATCCGAGCCGTCGCCGGCAAACCGAAGGTAATGAAGGCCGCGGGTTGGAGAACGGGGATCTCCCGCCTACCAGCCATTGAGTCGGTCCGACGCCCTATGTAGTGCCGGAGCGTCACCGAGGAGTTGTAGACTGCTGGGTAGGTCGCTGAGGTATTGAGGGTAAACACACCGTGGGGTTTTAGTCCGTAGGTCCGAAGTACGGAAGAGCCAAACATCACCTCCCCAACGAGAGGGTATGCATCAGGCGCATTGACACACGTAAAAAAAAATAGTTTATATTAGTAACAGTAATTTTGTCGTCTGGTCCCCAGGCTTCGTGTTTCGCCCCCCAGGTCGTGCAGTCCATGGCCCTTTATGGGGCACCAGTTTGGGGAGATAACTTGACGGCCCGTAATATTTCGGCGCTTCGTGCGCCACAGCGTGCAATGGCAATGCTTATTCTTTCAGCGAAATAAAGGCCAGTTCTCTGGTCACCGGAAGCGTCGATTAACCTTTATATTTTTATTTTATAATAATAATAGTTTATATAAATATTACTTATGATTAAGCAGTGTAACCTGTTATGTAGTTATTAACTGTAGAACAGATTGATCTAGAAATCAGACAAGCCACGCTGTAGGGGCACCATCTCAAGAGGTTAAGCTAAGCAGAGATTATTCAAAGATAGTACAACAATTTACACTTTTAACTAACGGTTAAACGATACATACATGTATACGATACATACATGTATTTCACTAAATTTACTAGGTAGCTTTACATAATCCTACGCGAACAGTAGTCAGGGCGTGTTTCGAGTAAAAAGGACTTGCTGCGTGGTTCTTGTGAGGCAAGAACACTTAGCTTATGATGTTGAAGCCAGCCGGCAGAGAGCTTGAACCAGGATGCGATCGGCCTATATATCAGATACCGCCGGGTAGGAGGGGAAGAGGGCGCCACTCACCACTCCGACTCGTGCGCAGCCGTCATGGCGCGAGCGGTCCGCGTGACACACCCCCCTCGTTAGGAGAGAATTTTTTCTCGAGAAAATTCGATCTCCCGAGGACTCCCCGCTCCTCCGACAACAGCCTCCGATCGGCACCCTGAAACAGTAGAACGAGTGGTGTAGTGTTTTGGGTTAGGTATACAGTATTTAGGGAACAAGAATCTATAATAGAGCGACACCGTTGCTGCGAACAGATCATTAGCAGATAACAACAACACTTAAAGGCAAGGTGATATATTCATTAGAAATGCGGATTCGACGGCCGGTCGTTAGATAATAAACCCGTGTAGAATGTCAACAATTTAATTACTTAAAAGTTTTGATATGTAGATTAATAAACGATAACTACGATGAAATTGAACAATACAGAAATATAGCGATTAGTACGCTAGCAAGCAGATAAGGAAAACCAGTATGACTGCAAAAAAAATGACAAGGAACAAAAAATTAAACCCGTAGACCGACTTGGCAGTGACCACTTTACCACAAAGTGAAAAAAATTAAATGTTTAGATTTCGATGAGTATATTCTAAAGCAAAAATTTGGCATGATGATGGAGTGCGTAAATAAGTAATAATCCTTATAGTTAATTAGTTTCAATTCTTTAACGTGCCACTATCTTATCTTATGTGTGGGGGCCAGTCAGTACAGACCGGCGACATTTCGACCCATTGGGATCTTTTGTGTCGGCCCCAAGATTTATCCCTTAGCTATCTCCCTACGAATGTACTGCATCAGTCGTAGTGTACACTTCATAGGGAGAAGCCTGAAGTCCTCAGGGTTTGGATATGTCAATACCATCAGACCCATCCTCAATCCAGCCAACGCGCCGCATTCACATAGTAGGTGCGATATGGACTCGTCCTGTTCACCACAGGCTCTGCAGATCGAATTCTGTGCCAATCTCAATCTGCACAGGAAGTCGTTGGTGCCAATCTGGCCAGTCAACGCTCCTGTGAGCAGGCGTATTTGGCTCTTGTTATATCCGCAGAAGTTCCGGGTGAAGCCTGTGGCTCTGTTTGCACTAAATTTCTTGGAGTGATCCAGACCCCTAAGGGCCATCCACTCTAGCCTGTGTTTATCATTGCCATATGCATTCAAAGCTGCCTTGACGGTGCTCTCAGAGAGTCCCACGAATGGCTCGGGGCCCACAAACAGTTGCTCCGAGCCCTTTATGGCTAATTCATCAGCCTCCTCATTGCCCTGCACCCCTGCATGTCCCGGAACCCAGGCCAGTCTGACTGTGTTTTACCTGCCAAGTTTGTTTAGGGTCTTAACACAGTTCAGGACCAGTCTGGAGTCTACCCTACACGAGAGAGCCTTGAGAGCAGCTTGACTGAGAATATACACAGTCCTGTCAGTGACATTACTGTTGATATTCTCCTGAGCACAGGCAATTATAGCATAGGTTTCCGCCTGGAAGACCGTTGCATATTTGCCCATACTTTGGCTTACCTTGCAGTCGTTGGTATAGATACTAGCGCCCCATTTTGTTTCAATTTTGGAACCATCAATTTACCAGATGAGACAACCCTTGTCAGGGGATTGTAGACCTTGTCTCCATTCGTCCCTCGTGGGGACCTTTATTTTAAAATTATTTTTGAATATGTGCAATGGTTGTATTTTGTCGCATCCCATGCTCATAATCCTTTTGAGATCCTTTGAAATCTCCAATTTTGTTGTTACATGTTGATGCTCCACAGCCCATGCACAGATAGTCTGTGTAGCGCCTTCATCGCCTCTGACTCCACAACAATGTGTAGCGGCGTTAGATCCAGCAAGACCTCTAACGCTGCCGTTAACGTGCCACTAACCAAGAGGTTTACCTGACATATCAGACAGTATATAGACCAACGGAGACTTCTTGGAAACAATTTTACATTTAATAAATTTAGATGCCAGCTTTTTACTAAAGTATTTATCTTTATCACTAAGGTAAAAGGTTCTTCTTCAAACAACATCGCCAACGTTGAACTCAACCGGTTTCCGACGTAGATTATAGGACTTACAATGGCGTTGGTGAGCGACCAATAATGCTGCTTGTACCCTCTCGAAAATAGAAGCTAAATAGCCAAGGTTCTCAGCGCAATTGTCATGAGGAATATGGACTATATTGGGATCAGAGTCACTGACCCCAAATAGTGAACTACAAGTGACAAGCTCGCGACCATAAATAAGAAAGTTAGGAGTAAAACCGGTTGTCTCATTAACAGCGCAGTTTATTGCAAACTGATTTTTTGTAGTTAAGGTGTCCCAGATTCGATGATCGGAAGTTATAAAAGTAGAAATAGCTGTCATAATAGTTTTGTTATAACGTTCAACCGAGTTCACGTGAGGAGAATATAACGGTGTATAATGTAGATTTGGAATTTTTCAATAGCAAATAACACAGCTAAAGCCTCGCGCTCAGTAGCACTAAGCTATAACTCTCTCTTGTCCGTTCAGGACCTGACGAAGAACAGCGCCGATACCAAAGTTACTGGCATCAGTATGTATTTCAAAGGGCTCAGAGTAATCTGGGCAAGAAAGAACAGAAGAAGACACCAGACAATCCTTTAACTTATTGAAGGCAAAATCAGCCTCATGAGACCAAAAAGAGGACGAGAAGTTTTACCTTAGCTAGTTAATTTGTTTAAAGGTGCGGCGATTAAGCTATAGTTCGGAATAAAACGTCTGTACCAAGAAACAGCGCCTAAGAAACGACGAACATATTTCCTATTAGAAGGAGTAGGGTAATTTGTCATTGAATTTCCTTTATTAGACATATACATTAGAATCAACAACATACCCTAGATATTTCAATTTATCTCTAAATAATTTACATTTCCAAGATTAATAGTTAAGTTAGCACTTTTAATCTTTCGAGAATGCGTAAAAGAAGTGAAATATGATTTTCAAAAGATGATGATGATGATATGCAAATTATATCGTCGACAAAACAAAACACTTTGTTTTAAAATTCAGGACCAGAAAACAAGGTATCTACCAATCACTGTTGAGTAGCAGGTGCATTAGTTAGACCAAATTGCGTTCTTTTGAATTAATAAGTGTCACATGTAGGAATATAAAAGGCTGTTTTATAACGATCTTCCTCTCTAATCAACGTCTGCCAAAAAGATTTAGGTAAATCCAAACTAGTTAAGTATTTAGCGACTCTTAAATAATCTAGAATTGCCACAATATAAGGTAAACTATAAGCATCTTTTTTTGTAATAGAATTTAGTTTACAGCTGTCCTAACAAAAACGTAATTCACCATTCTTTTTAGAGGTCAGAATAACGGGATTCAACCAAGGGCTTTTCGAACGTTCTACCACGTCTTCCGCGAGCATTTCATCGAGATGTTTAATTAAAATACGTTGTTTATCAGGAGACATACGATACAATCTCTGCCTAATAGGAGAAAAATCGCTTGTTTCTATGGAATGTGTAATAATGCTTGTGCAACCGAGGCCCCACGTTGGGCGCCATTGTAACCTATTATGTAGTTATATACTGTAGTGCGTGACAACAGATCAAAGAATTCTTATTCAATAGAGAAGGTAGTTAGAATGTACCACCAGCATGGGCTCCAGTAATTCCTTGCTCAAATCCAAGTCAAAGCAAAAGACACTTCAGGTTACTTTGGGCTCATCGAATTTCTTGGTCACGTGGTCAAGAAACACGATGCAAAAAAGGTGATATACTCGTCCCATATTACATGAGTGTTGCAATACACCTATGTCTAGGATTTTGATTTAGCTAGCCTAGTGGAAGACCGTTCGACTGCCACGTAGAGATCTCCAGTTCGATCCCAAGGCGCGCATCTCTGACTTTCCAAATTATGTGCGTATTAAATAGTTAATTATTGCTCGCTTTTACGGTGAAGGAAAATATCGTGAGGAAACCTGCATGTCTGAGAGTTTTCCATAATGTTCTCGATGATATGTGAAGTCTGCTTCGCACTGAGCCAAAGTGGTGGGCTATGGCCTAACCCTTCTCACTGAGAACAGACCCGTGTCCCGCAGTGGGACAGTTTAATACATAACTGATATTATTACATTTATGTATATACTTCTTACAGAGAGTGAATACTACGAAATGCCACCTCTATACTCGATGGATGACTACGATATATGTATGAGTTCTCCTGAAGCTATGTACTGCGTAATCGATATGGATTTACATGCTGGTAGTAATCAAGAACTCATGAGAATGATACAGGCAAGTTATTAAGACTGTTAATTTAATATTGACCAATACTTTAATGCCAATAAAAAATTACATAATAAAATAATCAACATAATGTATACAAACAAATTATTTACAACGAAGTTAACCGAAAGAGAAAAACAAACCAGAATTAAAAAACTGTCCTAATATTCCTCCGCATCGCTGTCAATTGGCAATGTGCCGAGAAGACTGGCAGCATTGCCATGTTGCAAAGCAAAGCTTATTCTTTGCGAAAAAAAAATACCAGCCTTCTGGTCACGCGATGCGTTGATCAGCCGCTTAGCTCTCTCTAGGTTTCCGTGAACAGTTCTAGCACTTGAACCCCATGGCCCGAGTGTTTCTACACCAAACAGCTTAAATATATGTACAAATGAGTTTTTAGGATATTTACGAAGATTCAAGATGTTATCCAAATATACATAACATATGGTTCGGTTTACGCGTACCCTTAGGTATAGATGACGTTCTATGTAGAGCCACGCTTAGTAAACGCTTGGCTTAGGTAATTGGTAATTGGCTGTGTTTGAATTTGGATGATGTTCTTATATTCAACTATATAAATATATATATATAATACTGAATCTTGCTATTTCTCTAACACGCTGAAGCTTAAATACCGGTAAGGGACTTTTTAAAAATGCAGCCTTTGTGTATTTAATAATAATGCTTTCATTTGGGTCTGTAAATTATATCTACAAACAAACTTAATAGGTTTCTATTTCACAATGTTATAAATTATTGCTGCCTGATATATTGTCTAGTCAATTTGAAAAATGTTTCTGTTTTCCATTTAGTCTTCTTTATTTCTTTAAAAAGACTACTCTCATATTAATAATTATTTATGTGTTTACAAACATTCATATAACGGACAGAAAGAATACCTAGACTCGGAACAACTATTTGTAGATCATACAAACTGTTGTCTCATGATCTAACCCACAACACTCTGCACATAAAAAACTCATGAGAAACTATTGTAATTAAGATAGCAATTATAGGCATACACTTCATATGATGGAAATCGAGAACCTTTTAAAACCCATTGCCAATTCATTTGTTATAGACCCATATAACAATTGCATAGCTATGGGGCTATGCGTACCTAAAATACTATTTGACGGTATAAAAAAATAACGAGGCATTCATTGCGTCCGTATATATTATTATATTTAAAAGCAAATTTGCATAAATAAATGATTATATTTAACAAAAAAATCAAAATTATCTTATTTTATATATACATACATATGGAACACCAGATCGTAAATGGTTTTGATTGGCCGCTTATTTTATGGTCACACGTTTGTATATGTCTTCTATCATTGCATGCTGTACAACTTACGTGTTACGTCACTTGACGACGACACCATATTGCAAGAGCAAGCGTTTTGGCAGTTTAAATAATCTGTATATTTTTGAATGAAATACTAAATATAACTTAAAAAAAGATTATGTGCAGGGTATATATACTGCACTAAATAATATTAGATGATGAGATGTTAGCATGGCCTGTATAATAATAACTAGCTTTTGCCCGCGGCTTCGCCCGCGTAAAAGTAGGTTAGGTTAAGTTATGTTATGTTCGGGCACTGGGCACGTCACGATCGTGACGGTAAGTCCAGTATTTGAGGAGTGGCTGGAGAGGTGGCATTGCGCCCTCACCAGCTGACATAGGTAAAGACTGGCCACGGTTGTTTCGGCCAGTTCCTGTGTCACATAGGCCGGCAAGAGACGCCCGGTTGTCACCACTGCGGCAACTGCCGCGAGGTTGTTGAGGACATGGCGCTGCACACTTCAGGTGATTGTCTCGCCTGGGCATCGCAGCGGCGTGAGTTGATCGCGGCAGTCAGATTGGTTGCCCTCTCGCTCCCGGCCGTAGTTCAGTGTATCGTCCGGAGTGAGAGGTCGTGGAATGCTGTCGCCTTCTTCTATGAGGAAGAGATTTCCATCAAGGAGATGGTGGAGCGGCAGAAGGAGCGCTTAAACCCTCTCGAAGGGCTCATCTCGCGAAGGGCGCGTGATGATCTCCAGCTACCCTGAGGGTGGTAGGCTTCGTGGGCCTGCCCGCCATCCGATCAGCACCAGGTCCGAGGGGCGGCGTGCGTGTTTCCACGCGCGTCTCTGTATCGTGTCCCTCTCCCATCTAGAGGGGGATAGTAGGGCTTTTAAAGTTGAGAAGTGCCTAAGGGGTGTGTCTTATTGTGTAGTGGCCTGCCATTTCATAAGGTGAGCCGAAACATCGGCGGGGTCGCCGCATATGAAAGTGATTCGCGCGGCCCCGCCGATTGCGGTTTTGTCGATGAACACCGTGGTAGGTTTAGTCGGTATTACCGGGAGATCCATTATTATCATCATTACCACATTTCTTTTACACCGGTGAGTCCGAAATAATGGTATGGAGGGGTATGCGTCAATACATTATGCCACGTAAAAAAAAGACGCCACGATTGTGGCGATAGGTCTCGTTTTTAAAGAGTGGCTAGAGAGGTGGCATGGCGCCCTCATCTTCCAGCTGTCACAAGTAATAACTGACCATGGTTCTACGTAAGCGATTAATTCCGTCTGAGGCTCTAACAAAAGGTTTAAAGATAATAAAGGTGGCAAATAATAGAAATTGACAAATTTCAAAAGATAGTCTTTATCTCAGTTTTAGACTTTTAAAAAGAAATCGGCAAACCTGGGTGCAAGATCTCTCAACGTCTCCTTATTATTTTTGGTAGTGGTTACTAGTATAAGGGTTTATTAATAGTTATAAATGTAATAAAATAATACCTGATTCAAATATATGAACAATAAATTGATTGTTTTTCTGAGAAGATATTTACAGTACTGACAACAATGCAAAGGCGATTTTATGACGAAAACTGATGATGAAAGAATATTTTATCTATTTCGTGGGTTTGAAAATATCATCCTGAAAACTCTGCGTCCTCGGGTCCTGAAATTGTAAATCTATTTGCTCAACAATTATCTTTTGTATATAACAGTAGCAGCCTCAAATTCGTTGCAGTTGGTATAGCGACAGAAAATTTCAGTACAGATGTGACAATGACAGAAAAAGATATTGTTAAGGTCATAAAACATACCAATATTCACAAGCGCGCAGGTTCTGATAATATCCCACCTCTATTTGTAAAGCGTTGCGGGGATGACCTTGTTACTCCTTTAAATATAATCTTTAATACTTCCTTAAAGACAGGCGTTTTCCCGGACGAATGGAAAAAAGCTAGAATAGTGCCTGTTTACAAAAAAGGCGACCAAAACGAAGTGAAAAACTATAGGCCCATTTCCATTCTGTCTTGCTTTTCTAAAATATTTGAATGTCTTATTTATCCGCACGTCTATGACCTAGCAAAGAATAGCTTATCTAGTTTTCAGCACGGTTTCAGGAGGGGGCAGTCAGTTGATACAAACTTAGCGTAGACAATTTCAAAAATATCTCTCGACGTCGACGCGGCGAGGCAATTTGATACTATATATACCGATTTTACCAGCGCTTTTAATAAGGTTTATCACGCCATTTTATTATCAAAACTAAAAAGCTTTGGGATCAATGGATCATTACTAGATTGGTTTAATTCTTATTTAGCAAAAATACCTCAGGTGGTTGTTGTCGCTGGATTTAAATCTAAAGCGTATTACGCTCGATCTGGTGGTCCACAAGGCTCCCATCTAGGCCCTATACTTTTACTAATTTTTATCAATGACATTACCACTTCTCTAAGATACAGTGACGCCTCTCTCTTTGCCGATGATCTTAAAATATACAGGACTATTAACAATGTCTCTGATGTAGATCTCTTACAAATAGACTTAAATAGTATAAAACTCTGGTGTGATACTAATGGTATGGAGTTTGTACGGTGCACCGCTCGTACAATTACCAACGTCAGCAAACTCGTACGCGGCGCGGTACAACTAACGCGTCATTAATCAGTTCGCGATCTAACCGTATCGGGTAAAGACACGGGTTCCACCAAACTTGCTCCGCGGTCATTGTGTCAAGTTTCGTTCAATATACCATAGTTTACTTAAAACACGTCTTTTATTTGTTCACCTCATTGCACGGCCAACAAATTGGTGCCGAAACCCGGGACCTCGCGCGTCGGGGACATTAACGAACTAAAGTGCCTAAATCGGTGTCTTTTTAACACGTGGTGTTTACTGAACGTAAGTGCACGTGCCGTAGTTTGGTGACTACCAGCGAGCAGGAGCCAAGAGCGAGCAACAGAGCGTAACATAATAACAGAATAAGTCAGCGGTTTCAAGTAAGATCTTTCCATATTTTTCTTAAACTTTATCGAGATGGAAAACTTATATGTGAACCAACAAGAAATTTCGAAAGCTATCAACAAATTTATAAACAATTTATCTAAAGCAGGGTTTGAAAGGAGAACAGGGGATTATTTTAGAAGGCGATTGGATATTTTAGAAAACTACTGGAGAGAATATGAGAGCAATAATAAAAGCATCTGTGAACTAGGTATTCAGGAGCATATTTTACGAGACGAGAGTTTGAGCAGACAAAAGAGCTGTATTTATCAGCAAGAAAGCTGATCTATCAGCAGAGTCAGGAACAAACACCGGCGCAAACTCCATCTTCTCGTTCTAAAGCATTAGGACAAAGGACTGAACAGCAGGAGGAGCCGCCGAGAGCAGACGTAGAAGAAGCAGCAGGGTCAATATCAGGTACATCTCAACGAATGGTATCACGGGGTTCTTTGAGCAAATTGGATGAGCTATTACGCAAGCAAACGGTTAACTTTACAGCGTTTATAAGAACTACAAAAAATATTCAATTAGATAATATCAATGATAAATGGGAATTTGAAGATGTGCTGAAAGAATTACAGTCTCGTTGGACAGCAATAGATACCCTTCACTGGGAGATCTACATGGAATCGAACGGAGAAGAAGAAGAATATGAAAGCTCGTTTACAAGACACGAGACAATATGTAATAACTTGAAAAAACTAGTAAATAAAAAATTGTGGTCGGTATCGCACAGGGAGAAATCAGTTCCCAAGATCGAAATACCTGTCTTCTTCGGCAACTATCAGCAGTGGATGTCATTTAAAGACCTATTTGATGAGGCGATCCATAATAACCCATAATCTTCAGCGCAAAAATGCAGTTTCTAAAAGGGAAACTACGTGGCGAACCCGAACGTCTTATCCAGCATCTACAGATAAGTTCGGATAATTGTTACCTCTCATATGGATAACATTGTAAAAAAGCAGCTCAAATATTGGGCTTTCTTAAACGGAATTTACAGGGATTTCAACATAAGCAGACACGAATTATTCTTTACAATAGCCTTGTACGCAGTAGACTGGAATTTGCATCTGTAGCATGGAACCCTGTGTACAGTTATTCTTCTCAGAGGATCGAGAGTATCCAACGTGCCTTGACGAGATACTTAGCATATAATTCCTCCCGTATAAATATCATAGGGTGCCATACAACATGCGATTGTCTTTTTTTGGCATAACCTCTCTCAAAAATCGTCGTACTTTGATAGACTTACTGTTTCTCCATAAAATCCTAAACCATAAGATCACATGCCCTGAATTCTTATCTTCTATTAACTTAAACGTACCCCGTCGCTACCCTAGACAGGCCATCACAAAAACCTTCATCCCACTCACTGCTCGTACTAATCTTGGTCTCCATTATCCCCTGGCTAGAATGTGCACAACCTACAATTGTTTTAACGCGAAGTTTAACTAAGATATATTTGAAATGTCAGAAAAAGAATTTTGAAATGATTTGCTGAAACTGCTCGATTATTGACTACTGTTAATATTGCTCACTTTTATTTTTACTTTTATTACTCTTACTTTTAATAAAATTTCTTTTTCATATTTTTATCTAGTTTAAGTTTACTCTTAATGTTGCCTATATAACTTGAATGCTGTGTATACTTTTAATAGGCAAACATATATACCCACGATTTTATCCACAAGTGCTTATAATTGCAACATTTGTATGTATTGCTGTAAGTGTACCTTATAATTATTAAATAAATAAATAAATAAATAAAGGTGCGGTCAAACAGCCGGCGTGCGCGGGGCGTGCGCGTGTCCCGCCGTGTTGTAATGTACTGAACTATATGAAAGCGTTCACACAGCCAGCGCTAGAGCGAGCGCGGGGCGGGCGCGGGACCGGCGCAGCGCGGCGCGGTGCGGGCGCGCGTTCGGCGCGCGTATTACGCATGCGTGGTATAAAACTTTCAACACACTGTATCGCTATAAACTAATTGAAAATAGTATGAAATGAAAATAACATACCGTATCAATTGAAAATAATAACATTTTATTTGACATTTTTCATTAGTTACTACTATGAGATTTATACACAAATAAAGAAATATTACCTCCATAAAATATATATTAATATGAAATGTATACTTTTATTCTGTATGAAACATAGCATGTAACATTAATGTGTGAGGGTCGTATTATATACTGTCGGTTATATAGCAGTATCATGAATTAAAAAGAAGTATTATTTTTAATGCTTCCTGTTTTTTCCCCATGATCATCATTCACAACTGTGTAAATATCAGCAAATTTACTTATTTTGTACTTTGGAATTATTGGACTACAATGTACTTATGGAACAAAGGAACAGGGATGCAAAAGTTAGGTATGTGAGTGTCCAGATAACCCATTTGAACCAATATGGCGTACAGCCATACATTTATATATATGTATTAGATATTTACACTCATAGAATAAGAGTGTCGTGCGGTTGCCTTGTTGTTGCCGAACGGCAAACCTGATATCTTGTTAAATGAAAAATCCTTGATGATTTTGAATATGACTTTCTTGATTCACGGGTTTATCTTGATAATGACTTATTAAAAGAGAATAATTCAAACAAATAAATGTACATGTATGGTAATGCGCTGACGCGGGCGCAGTATGTTGCTGACGCGGTAACTTATGAGGTTAATAAACCGAACATATTCCCGGCCCAGACAAAATGAGATGATGAGCATAATTTAACAAACATTATATTTAAGTTAAAATTTGATCAATAAACTCTATTTTATCTATATTTCTATTTCGGCCTTCATTACATAATATTATCATTAAAGATATTATTTCAGTAATCGCGGTCACTGTGGGTTGGTAGCTTTATATTTATTGAACGCACACGCGTGACGTCACCAAAACGCGTCGGGCCGGCGGCAGGCACGCCGCCGGCCCGCCGCGTTTTGGTGACGTCACTCCCGCCCCGCTCACGCCATGCTCGGCGTGGTTTAACGCATGCGCAGTACGACCTAGAATACTATAATATAAAGCCGCTGTCACAGTCATCGAAGTGTATACACGTCGCGCTGACCTACTCAAAATCCAGGCAAGACTTTTAGTCCACAAACACATAATTATCACAGCGCGAGAGCCTAAGTGAGCGTGAGAAAGGACAGCGATAGAAAGCCTAGTACCTATTTTAATTATTGATGTCGAGCGATTCAGACGTGGACGCGGCTCTGCTTATGTTTGCAATAGCTAATTTTAAAAAGCGCAAATGGATATGGATTCAGGATTGAATCAATCACGTCATATGTAAGGAAAATATCATACGCTGTGTCAAGAGTTATAATAAACACATGAGGACACATTTTATGCCTATTTTAGGATATTTCAACATTGTTTTGAGCATATACATGGCTTAATAGAAGCGAAAATAAATAAATTTGACACAAATTGGAGACGCTATTGGTTCAAGAGAAAGGCTGGCAATTTGTCTGAGCTAAGACATTTTAATAATAATATTTACAATAAAAAAATAAGTTAATTCTAAATATAACAGCTTAATTAACGCAAAAGGCTTGACACATCTTTGTAAGAACCTAATACAATATAGTATAGCCTCGATGATGTAGTGGTTAGTGTAACCGACTGCCTGAGGTCGCGGGTTCGATTCCCACACAAGTCAAACATTTGTGTGTATGAACATGGATGTTTGACTTGGTCTGGTTGTTTCTATGTATAATATGTATGTATTTACAAAAAAAAATAGTATATATGTATATATGTAAATATGTTTATCCATTGTCTAGTACCCATAGTACAAGCTCTGCTTAGTTTGGGCTAGATGGTGTTGTGTGTATGTGTAGAATTTTATATTATATTATAGTAGAATAATAAAATAATTACAAAATAGTACTCCAACTCGACATAGGCTTTAAACAAACAATATGCATTGAACTGTGTTCGCCTCCACATAAAGCATCCTCAAGACTGTTTAGCAATAAATAAGAAAATAGTTCTTTATATATTTTTCTAACACTGTGATATTGTATGTCAATGTTTGCACCTTTGAATTCCAGACGCGTAACCGAAACGCTCCATCTATAGAGCGACATATTTAAATATATAGGAATATATTATATTATATTTGACATATTTTTATATTCATTTTTTTTTGACATCAATGTGACGTATTCTGAATGTCAATTTCTTTAAAGAAATATATGCTTATTTATGTAAATATGTATTCTATGGTTAGTATACTACAGAGTAGTTGTTATGGCTTTAAAATTTTAGTAGGCATATCCAATTAACATTGGAAATAAATTTTATGGCATATAATAGATCTCGTAAAACATAAATAATATAAGAAGCTAAACTTATAATAACAAAGTATTTATAATCACCGAATAATAATATTGAACTAAAGAATGAAATTAATACTAAAACAGAGTTTATTAATACTTCACTCAATTCTATGAGAACACGGCAATCTCTTTACTCTACACAAAACTCAATTTCTCTTCAAACTCACTATTATTTGGCTAGCTACTATGATGGCTAGCAAGCATATGGCGCGCCTTATGGTAACTGGTCATGGAAACTTACGATCACTTGCAATAGCCTTGTGCAATAGTGATAACACATTGCTCGTGCCTATTATATGGAAAATAAATCTCATCTTTATTTCAATTGCTCTAGAAATATCTATGTGCCGATAGTCTAGTAGAAAGTCGTCGCTGGTTGTCGTAACGGCCATCAAGACGCGTACAAATTTCTATGCCTGTGACCGTGGTTTTATATATAATGTCGTTCGTATCACGCATGCGTCAGCAAAGCGAAGTTTGACACCCGCCGGCGGCAGCGCGTGCCCGCCCCGCTGCCGCCGGCTGTGTGAACGCTCTCATACAATTCGGTACATTACAACACAGGCGGGACAAGCGCACGCCCCGCTCACGCCGGCTGTTTGACCGCGCCTTAAGTATACTTTTATATTTGGATGTATATACTGCTGCAGCAATAATATGATTACTAAAATATACAGTAACATAATTAATACTAATATTATAAATAGGAACGATTTGATTTTTTGGTTGTTTGTAAGGATTTAAATGATTTAAAAAATTATTTTATCATTAGGAATCATCATCCTTATTTCATAACATTAACATAATCATAACAGTAACATCATAACAGTAACATTGGCTTTATTTAAAACTATATTCACTGTATTTATTTACTATTTCAGGAATACTCGGATCACAAAATAAAACACTTCAATCACACACAAATACACAGAGGCGTATGTGTCACAAGAATGTGTAAAGAATTCCTAATAAGTTCTACGACGAAAGAAACGGATCTAGATGTAGTGGTTGAAGCATGCCTTAATAGCTCTACGTATTTAGAATACGGTCTTGAAGCGACACTTTCTAATATACATTATTGTAATAAAGCGGGAGATACCGTGGAGTTGGACACTAGTGATATAATCGTGGCTGTGGTTTTATTAGTTTTAATAATGCTCAATGCTGTCGGAAGCTTATACGACATCTTTTGTTGCAAAAAAGAGGAGAAAGCAGGTATATACCAGGTGACGCAGAAAAATCGATTACCATGTACATCCTTAATATCTTGTATTGGTTTTTCTGGATAAGATTATTAACTAAAGAATGTTCTTTTAGGCAATCCATATTTGCTAGCATTCTCACTTCGTAGAAATTGGTCAAGATTGGTAGCACCAAGCAGTAACGCTCAAGATCCAAGAATTGAAAGGCTTAAGCAATTCCATGGGCTAAGGTAATAATGTTATTTGGATTTTATATTATATTATATCAATAGAAAATGTATAGATATTTTGAATAACACTTTTTGTTACAAATGATATGAAAAATCTGAAAATGTTGATAAAAATTTGGTATTTATTACTGTCTTTATTTTTATTTATTTTCTTTACAGGACAATGACAATGATTTGTGTTTTTTTTTCACATACGATTCTTTTTATGACATTTTCATACGTGGATAATCCTTTATACGTTGAATCGGTAAGTGTTTTCAATAACAATTTTTATTCATTAAACTATCTAAGAAAATAACATTAAAAGCGAGCGTTTTAGGTGAGCTTGTGAACTTAGGTCCAATACTTGTACTAAGTGAGAGTTTCAGGAAAATGCACTTTACTATTAAATATGTAACAGATAATTGATATTAAGCTATTTTTTGATATCGTTATCAATAGACGTAATCTATTGATAACGTTATCCAAAAACAGCTGTTATTGTTATGAGTACTCAAAATTTGTCATGTGTAGTATAGGCCCAAGGTTTTTCTGTCCAAGGCTGCTGGAAACAACTCTAACTTAAAACAATGAGATAAATACTCTTATTCTAATTCTTTTTATAGATTTTCCTATGAATGTATCATGGGAAATCTATTTAATTGTATGTTCTTCATTTCGAAAGTCAACTACTAGATTTTCATGATATCGTCTTTTATGAATCTAACACGTGCTTTGAATGCTGATTATAATCATAATACTGTGTTGTTATTATATCTAAAAAGGATGTCCAAAATAATTTTAATTGTTGCATTGAAATTGAGACATTGTTTAACAACGCCAGAGCAATCAGTATGTTTAACTATTTCTTAAATAATTATATTATTTGTATTGAATATTGAAGATATCTTGTTATACAAGTTCCATTGTGATTTTAATTGTTTATCCTTTCATAAAATTATATAAATAACTAAAGATACTACATTGTATCTGACTTTTTTTTTTTTTTTTTTTTTTACGTGGGGGAATGCTATGAGGCATATCCCTCCGCGGGGGCGGGCGGAGAGATTATGTCGGACTCGCCGGGGTAAAAGAAGATGGAAAAGAAATAATGTACCTCCCGGAATACCGACTAAACCTACCACGGTGTTCCTCGACAAAACCACTATCGGCGGGGCCGCGCGAATCGCTTTCGCATGCGGTCGCGACCCCGCCGAGGTTTCGGCCCGCCGTATGAAACGGCAGGCCACTACACAAAAGACCTACCCAAAATAGGCACTTCCGACATTATAAAACCATACTGTCTCCCCCCTAACATTGTATCTGACTAACATTTTTTATGATTTAAGTCAAACAGTTACATTACCCAAAATCTAAAATTCAGAATTTTTTTGAAATCTATTAAATAATCTAACTTAAACCCAAATATAAAAATATAAAACTTTCTTATTTTGCAACAAATGTTGATATTGTTTTTATAGAAAGATTTTATTTTATGCTATTTGCTTTTGTGTGTAAGATAATGTACAAAATCAAAACATAAGCAGCAGCCTTATTGTATGATGAATGAGAGAATATAATGCGACAGACCCAAGTAGATGCGCATTAGTTACAACCTGTAAGATTTGATTATAGCCGAATCACATGATCCGTAAAATTTTAAGAAGATTACTGTTCTAACAACCGATCCAACTCTAACACCTTATCTTAAT
Source organism: Catocala nupta (assembly GCA_963675205.1). Lineage (NCBI taxonomy): Eukaryota > Metazoa > Arthropoda > Insecta > Lepidoptera > Erebidae > Catocala > Catocala nupta. Next base: position 22,401,491 of record OY776096.1, on the reverse strand, counting down.
ATAATGAACTAGATTAATGACAAAAGTTCCTGGCACCGAGCTACTCTTTTGTTTTTTTTTCGTGACACGGCAAAGTGATTGTAACGGACCTGATGGAAAGCCCAATTACAATCCAGAGACAGTGACGACGAGGAGAAGATAGATGTCTTCTAGTCGTCGTCAGTGTCAAGCCGGTCTGACCAGATGCTTCTTCACACTACGTTTGAAGGACCCAATGTCATAGAAGGGAGGGAACATATGAGCCGGAAGACTGTTCCAAAGTTGTATGGTATGGCATAAAAAGGAATTGCTGAACCTTTTGGTGCGAGACGGGATTGTGCTAACCGTCAATCTCAGCTATGAGGAAACAGAAAATCTTCTACATATTACCTCATAATTAGAGTTCCCATGAAAAATTATTTCCTACTCCACATTCACACCTACCACACTGCTAATAGATCTGCAAGCCTGCTAGTAGAATCTGATCCCAAGATAATCTCATTGTCGTAGGGCTAGCGCATACAGACACATACATGCATGCACTTACACACACACACTCATACGCACACGCCCGCTTACACGCACGCACACACTCATACTGACACACACACTCACACACACACACACACGCACACACACACACAGACACACACACGTCACACACACACACACACACACACATACACACACACGTCATACACACACAACATACATCATACGGTACTAATTTCCTAACCACACACACTAATATCACATAACCACATACCAAATTCACCTACTTGACCTCTAGCTGTCCAGAATTAGGAGAGGCTGGTAATCTGTCATATAGGTGCATTCTAGTACAGATATCAGTCTCTCACGCAGATTCACTTTATAAGAAATGTTAATCTTAGCCTAAGTTATATATTGTTTTTTCTGTAACTTTCTGTGTGAGAGAGGAAAATAAATGCTTTATTATTATTATTATTATTATTAATCGGTGATTATGAAGACCGGCACGTGTGGTTCTCAAAAGGAAGGGGGAATGAGGGGTGGGATGAGGTCAAATAACTCTTCGGAGCATTCGCCATGATAGAGGCGATAGTATACGCTAAGGGACGCAATGTTTCTACGAAGTTGTAGCGGTTCGATGTCCTTCGTAACCTCTTGCCTGTCGATTATACGTACGGCATGACACTGCAGTTTATCTAAGGCATCGAGTAGAACCATTCCAAAGGTGCGTTATGAGGTGGTTTTCGCTTAAAAGCATATCTATGTATCCAGCATGGAGTAATGCTGTTATCATATAGTTAAGATATAATAAAATATGTGATAAGACCCTTTTATATGATATATCATATAAAAAGAACAAGAAGACATTTTTTTAATGTTTGATTGTTTCTTTTCCATGAAGCAAGAATCAGATATCAAGTCTAATATTTTTTAGGCACCTATTGTCATGCCTAGCAAATGAAGCTGGGTTAGCTATGTGGTTTTAAAAGATGAACAATTACGCATCCTAATTATACATTTTTGTATTTTCTAGGCTTATGACAATCCTCTAAATCAGCTGATTTTCAATGGCAGCCTGGTGATTCAAATATTCTTCTTTATGTCCAGCTTCCTCCTCGCGTACAACTTTATGTTGCACGCTGAGAAACACAGTATCAGCTGGATGCATTTACCTAAAGGAATCCTACTTAGATGGTTAAGGTAATATTTTCATATATGACATCTGATTTCAGTGTCTTTGGGCTATGTTCGAGTAGAGCAGTGAGTTGTTAAGGTAACTTAGTCATTCTAAATTATAAATATGAATTAGAAACATGCTAGATTCCAATTCATAGAAATGTTTTAAAGTTTTTATGTTAAACTGTAACTGTCCACTAAGGCCTCTGACAAACTGACCTGATATGACTGCTTACCATCAGGCGGAGTGTGGTCATTTTGACGAGCAACATAAAAAAGACCTGTTTTAGTTCAGTCGTCTTGTATTAATTAAATAATTATTATCAATATAATATAATAAATATTTACGATGATGACAAGGTCTCCATGTTATCTACATATTGAAAATGGCATCTGAAGCGTAAGCTAGTAAGAATACGATTTCTATATTTTTACTACTGCTACTTAAACAAAACGAAAACAGCCCGAGCGTTCGCGGGTTCAAATCACCCATTGCACTACCAATGTGAACCTACTGTGTGAACACACACATTCTAGCGTAGGTGGAGGGGTTAACAAAAATACTAGCAAATTGTAACTCAAATTACTGGTAACCATTTTAAAAAAGAGGACCATATCTACTTATCAACGAGACTGAGTGAATAATATTTGTGAATTTCAGACTAACTCCTACATACGCGTTAGTGATGGCTTTGATAGTAACTTGGATGCGTCACGCGTTCAAAGGTCCCCTGTGGGAACTGGTGGTAACGAGCGAGGCCGTGGTCTGTCGACAGTACTGGTGGGCGCAGCTGCTTTATATTAATAACTACGTATATGATGACGCTTTCTGTATGCTGCAGACCTGGTAAGTTCTATATTATCATCCAGTGGTGGAGTCTGTTGCAAGGCCTGTCTATTATAAGGGTTCTTTTAACCATATTAAACATTTTGGCCACCACCAGCCAGTATTTTACTTATCCTTTACTCGTTCTGCATTTTAATAGCAATAACCTTGTATTTATACCAGATAAAATAATGATTAATATCATTCTAAACAATGTATTAAATGATTTACATTTATTTGATGGCAGAATATACAGAAAAGCAAAGAATTGTAAAGAACGGTATTTATTTTAATGACATATCTGCGGTACTTTTTGGTGACGTTCTTTTTATATTTTATTTTGGTCCCTGATAGCTTAACATAAATAACAACAATTTGCTTGTAAAATTCACAGGGTGTACAACCTACAACTTCATAATAAAACCAACCTTGGTTGGTTTTATTGCGAAGTTTCAAATAAATTTCTTACCGCTACTTCTTCTTTAAATGTGTGTTTTTTTCCTTTAGGTACTTGGCAGCAGATACGCAACTATACTGCCTGGGACTGATGGTGTGTGTGTTTGCTCGCTCCTGCAGGGCGAGAGTTGTCACTCTGTCAGCGTTGATGGTGGTGGCGCTACTCATTGTGGCTGGACACACCTACTTCCAAGACCTGGATGCTGTTGTTGTACAATCACCTGAGTATGTATATAAGACAGTGTCGATATAATTACCTTCAATATTGTAATGAAAGACGTAAATCAGACTTCGAGATACAACCTCTCTCTTCCTTGCTATATACCCTACACCTGCGTTCCTGCTTTTGCTCTACCACTTCGCTCTATCCTCGACATCGTCTTCAGATAGCTTGCACTTCTTCATACCACGACGTACTACCAAAATAAGTAATTTAAAAAAGTTGTATTTACTTTTCTATAATACGCAGTCGAGTCTGATTAAGGGCGGGCTACAACGACCAGACTCCAAACAGTTACTGATAATTCATCTCAAGAAAAATTTGCCCTGGGAACTCTTGATCGCACACAAACAAACTGTAAATTGTTGGAAGCAAACAACGAGACTACTACTAATATTATTAATTGCAAAAATGTTTTATGGTCTGTTACCTAATCACACGTAAACCGAAGAACGGATTTAGATGAAACTGACACAGAGGTACCAGGCCCTGGTTTAACTCATAGGGTTTAAGGGACATTTTCTCCCGTTATGTGTTGGATATTTCCGTGGGATTCTTACAGACTTCTGTTATATATCTATATATTTTCAGGACGTATCGCAATCTGTACGCAACAGATCCAACATTTCGTCTGCTGTATTCTCGAGGTCACACAAACTTGTCTGCGTATGTGTTCGGTTTGGCGGTAGGATTCCTCGCGTACCACTGGCAGAACGGCAAGAACTTGGACAAGTATAAGGTACATACATACATAGTCATACCGACGAGTATATTCCAAAAGAAGGGATAGATAGTGGTGTATTGCAAACATGTTGCCAGCTATGGTTTTAGATCTACGTGATAGTGGGTGAGAGTTTTGTCATCTACCGGCCACACTTTAAACTTTAAGCCGCGTAATATATACATATATGGATATATGTATATATATCCACCGATTTTAAATATTCTTTCACCATGAGAAAGCTATATTAGCACCGAGTAACATTGTCTATATATTATTTAAAAAAAGTACTGTTACACCTAATCTAACTTAACTACTTTTACGCAAGCGAAGCCAGCCGCGATCAATAGCTATAACAATAATATATAATATCAGCCCTGTATTAAACTGTCCCACTGCTGGGCACGGATCTCTTCTCGGTGTGAGAAGGGTTAGGACATAGTCCACCACGCTAGCCTAGTGCAGGTTGGCAGACTTCACATATCTTCGAGAAAGTTATGGACAACTCTCAGACATGCAGGTTTCCTCACGATGTTTTCGTTCAACGTTAAAGCAAGCGATAATTAACTATAAGAAAAGTTAGAGATGCGCGCCTTGGGATCGAACTCGAGACCTCTGCGTTGCAGTCAAACGGTTTCCCACCAGGCTATAATATATTAATAGAAAAATGTCATTATATTTTGCTCGTCCAAATCGAACACGTGAGCTCTTACACAGCAATTAAAAAGTTGATATAACGTTTTAATTGCGGTAAAAGTGTAAGTAAACGAGCCCTCGAATCTTAACTATTACCGTGAGTAAGTAGAAGTGCGTTATAAAGTAATTTTATTTAAGATGAAAGCTTCTGCCTATTGCTGATATTGCCCTTTTCTATGAACTGCTAATTAAAACCATTTAGTTGTTAATATGTTCTTTGTAGTACATATTAACGGAATGTCTAAAACTGAAACTTTCCACTAAGTTTTTTTTTCGGTATCATAAAAGTGTTATGCGTTATTATTCACCTCTATTTCAAATAGAGTGATAATATATATAAGGTGCTCGTTCGTGCAGCTAGGACGTATGTATGTGTGTATGCATGTGCATGCACACAGACATATAGACAAAAAATATTAGTCCTTATTTCTGGGATCGGTGTCATTCTAAGATGACTCCGTACATCAATGGACACCACAACAACATCCTGAATAACCCTGATACAGACAGTTTTGTCATGTTACCAGAAGCACCGCTGGGTGGTATGGCTGCAATTCCCTCTGGGCGTGGGCATAATCCTGTCCGGAGGCTTGTTCTACTCTGACGGCGGTAGGGCTCCGATGCTACTGCGAGTGCTGTATGCCACCTTCTACAAGCCAGTCTTCCAAGTCGTAGTCATAACTATTATCCTTGGATGCATGTTCAAATTTGAAAGTAAATAGATTTTTATATACCATATTAGGCTAAGTTTGAGTTTCCATTTTATTTCAACTTTTGTATATAATTTTTCTTGTTAATTTTATGTTATTATTATATTTAGAGCATTTTATTTAATTTTTGTGACGAAAGTTTAATTTTGTTGCCAGTAAGTGAATGAGCACAAAGCATGTCTGTAAATTATTATTTAGATGTAAGAAATGTGTATCATTTGTTAGCGATCCAAATAAATAAATATAGCGCAATCTTGTACAAGTCTAGGTGGATTTATCTATATATAAGCTCAGCTGATATCAGCCTTATATATAATCATTTCCAATGTTGAGCTCGGGCCTTTTCTCCGTGTGAGAAGTGTTAGGGCATGGTCCTTGACGCTAGGTCAGTGCGGGTTGCTAGACTTCACATAGTATGTATATATCTTCGAGAACATTATGGAGAACTTTCAGACATGTCCTACATGTCTGAAAGTTTTCCATATTGTTCTCGTTGCCTCGCGATGCCTTCCTTCTTCATTAAAGCGGGCGATAGTCAGCTATGTAATACGCACATAACTTCAAAATGTCAAAGGTGCGTGCTTTGGGAAGAACTTTAGATCTCTGCGTGACAGTCCTACGATGTACGATTATAAAGAAATAAAGTTTGTAAATTTGGCTGTAGAATGTTTTCTCCGAAACTACTAAACTGGTTACATTATCCTTCCATTAATTAAAAAGCACATTATGCCAAATGGCCATAGGCTATAAAAATTGTAATACAAAGAAAATTAAGCCATGTTCGTGAGCGATGGTTACCGCCTGCTATGAGGTGGGATGCTGTTTCGTGTGCTAACGATGAAGAATAAGATCTTCGACATAGTCACGCCTAAACTGTTGAACGAATTTGGATGGAAAGTAGCATAGATACAGAGTATGTCCTGGATTAACATAGTATAAAATCCTTTTTATACCGGTATGCATTACTATGGGATTACCGCAGGCCAAGCCACGGTCTGAAATTAGCACTCATCTTGTATGTTTTTTAAAGGCAGCTTCCGCTCTACGACTTTACAAATATTCGAACAACGGACACAAATAACTCCCAGGCTTAGAAGAAGTGTCCATCTTATTATTATTACTGCAGGGCACAGGCCTCCCTTTCGATTTTTCACATCTCCCTGTGATGCGCTAGTTTGCATTAGTCTCTCCTATAGTGATTCTACATACATTGGGGATCGAACTCACTATTCTTGGCGCAAAGGCAGTAGTAATGCGACTACTTCAACCTTTACGCCATCTATGCAGTCAAATAAAAATATTATAATGTAAAATTTTCAGATATCTATCGTCCCATAGTGGAATGGCGTGGCTTCACGTGGACCGGCAGAGTGACCTATAACGCTTTCCTCCTGCACTCTCTGTTCCAGCGAGGACTGGTCGGGGCGCAGACACAGCTTATTCATATGTCAGATTATTATGTGGTATGTATAATAATATAAGGCCTATATATAAACGTCGTGAGGAAACCTGCATGTCTGCGATTTCTTCATTATGTTCTCGAAGATGTGTAAAGTCTGCCAAGTCACAATGGGCCAGCGTGGTGGGCTATGGCCTAACCTTTCTCACACGAAGAAGAGGTCCGTGCCTAGCAGTAGGACAGTTTATATACATACAAGGCTTATAATATATATAAACTCTACATCTGCTGGGCTCTTCGCAGGGTTGGGCCATAGTCCAGCACGCTGGCCTTGTGTGGGTTGGCAGATTTCAAATAATATATCTTCGAGATCGTTATGGCGATCTCTCAGACATGCAGGTTTGCTCAGGATGTTTTTCTTCATGGTTAAAGCGAGTAATAATTAACTTTTGATCCATAACTCCGAGAACTCAGAGGTACATATGTGCTACGCATGCGTAGAACGTTAGTTCTTGGTATTGTAGCTCGTCCACGCTTGATGGCTTGCGGCAAAGAATTGTTAGTTGAATTTGTCTAAGGTGATAGATATTTGTTATTTATCAATGTGAAAATTTAAAATGTTTTATTGATTCAGATAATATTGTCTTATGTTTACGCGAATGTTATACATTGAAATTAAACACTTTATACGGATTTTATCGCGTTGTTTATTTTACTTTAAACACTGGTATTACATAATTTTGAAAACTCTAACACTACTATTATTTATATAAGCTATATATTTTCTAATTAAAACAATTTATATTTGAGTTTACACTTTGCCCCGACGTTTCGCTTGCTTTACAGCAGCCATGTTCACGGGGAGACTAAGATGGTAGTTGTCCCAACGTTCTGAAGTTAGTTAGCTAGTTATTTCAAAGTACCAAGTAAAATATATAGCTTATATAAATAAATAGTAGTAAAATTTCAATAATAGTAGTGTTAGAGATTTCAAAATTTTGTAATACCAGTGTTTAAAGTAAAATAAACAACGCGATAAAATCCGTATAAAGTGTTTAATTTCAATTATTGATTCAGGTTCAGAATAAGCAAATAATTAACATTTATTAATAGTGTGAGATTACAGATCAACACCTGAATCACCTCGATGGGAAAGGGTAGTAAATGCGAATGCTGTGCATGTGGGCTTTGATTCCCGGATAGTGAAAAGTGTTATTAGGATTTTAAGTCAAGGAACTGCTGCTGAGAGTTTCTTGACTTAAAATCAGGAGTGTAGAACTGTGGCCAGTAGACAGCAGTAAAAAAAATTCTTTCAAGGATCCTTAAACCATAATTGGAATGTTGGTGTAATAAACTTTTGCCTACCCTCTTTGGGGTATAGACTCGAGAGTCTGTATGTAATCGCATTTAAAAAAGGGGTCTCTACTTCTATATCGCAGTGGTAGTGACTGCGATTGCTGTGCATGAAGTCTCGGGTTCGAATCCCAAGTCAGGCCAACAAAAATTATTGGGCTTTTCTGTTAAGAATTCTCAATACCAGCCCGGAGTTAGAAAGTTGGCAGTATTAGACAGCTCCGTACCTCGGAAAGCATATACAGTCGATGGTCCTGCGCCTGATCTCTACCCGTTCGTGTCAAATTGCAGTCGCATCGGATTATGAGGGTAAAGAACAGAGAGTGCACTTGTGTTTACGCACATACTTATGCACTATAATATCTCCTGCGCAGATCGCTAAGTTCCCTTAAGATTAGCTGCTGTGACCAAAATTCAGTCTGGAGGACATTATTATTAAAATATTGCCGTTGTTTGGCGGCCTGGATGGCGTAGTGGTTAGTGTAACCGAGTGCCACGCCTGAGGACGCGGGTTCGATTCCCGCACAAGTCAAACATTTGTGTGCATGAACATGGATGTTTGTCTTGGTTTGGGTATTTCTATGTATAATATGTATGTATTTACAACAAAAAAAAAGTATATATGTATGTTTATCCATTGTCTTGTACCCATAGTACAAGCCCTGCTTATTTTGAGCTAGATGGTGTTGTGTGCATGTGATAGAATATTATTATTATTATAAGGAAAAATACACATCTAAATTTGCTTCCCAAATTCGGTTTTTGACGTATTTGGAATCAGTAAAAAGACGCATCTGCCTGTATTTTTATATTAAACTAGCTGATCCGCGCAACTTCGTCTGCTTCATATAAGATAAGAGAATTTACCCCGTTTTTGCAACATTTTTCATTGCTGCTCCGCTCCAATTGGTCGGAGCGTGATTTTATATAACCTATAGCTTTCCTCGATAAAAGGGCTGTCCAACATTAAAAGAATTTTTAAATTCGTACCAGTAGTTCCTGAGATTAGCGCTTTCAAACAAACAAACAAACTCTTCAGCTTTATAATATTAGTATAGACTAGCTTTTGTTCGTGTTGCGCTCGCGTAAAGTAGGTTAGGTTATTTTTTTTAAATAATATATAACCTATGTTACTCGGTGATAATATAGCTTTCTAATGGTGAAAGAATTTTTCAAATCAGTTATGTAGTTTTGTGTTAAATCCTTACAAACAAGCATACAAAAAAGCAATGTTTTCTTTTTGGGATACCTATTTACCTAGTTATAAAAATGTTGGCAGATAGGTACGTCTTTTCTCCTCATAACGGCAGAATAGTGTGGTGAGTTGTTTAACCGACTGCTCATTTTCAGACTACAGCGTTAGCAGCGACTATATTCTTAACGTATATAAGTGCGTGCACGCTGTGGCTGTGTGTAGAGGCGCCCAGCGCCAACCTCGTCAGAGCTGCGCTTGCGACAAAGAAGGACGAGCGTCCTACTGTAGATGTAACCAGAGTGTGAAATAAATATACCAATAGAAATCTCACCGTGTTATTTTATTGTATAATTGAGTGAAAGACCTTTGAAAGACAATTATTTGGTATAAGTCAAAGAAGTGCTATTTTATTTTTTATAACGCCTGCACTAAAATCATTCCAGTATCGCGGGGGACTTTACAAATATTCAAACAACAAACAATGGATATCTTGACTCGGTACAACCATTTGTTGTTCACACAAATATTTGTTCCGTGTTAGGATTCGAACCCACAACACTCGACGCAGTTGCAGTTGCAAGGCGACCACTTAAACCTGATCTATCTTCCTCCGATCCTGAGTGCAAGAGGGGCGTAAAAAGCACCTTCTTAGGTCGTCCCAATAGAGACCTCGGCACCACTTCACGTGAGGACATGGTGTGAAGGACTACACGACTGCTTTGCATCAGGCAGAGAGTAGTCATTTTAACTAGCAACGATAAAAATGAAAACCCTCTTACAGAAACCAATAAATAAATGTACGGATTTAACCGCAGATCATTATATTTAATACTAATTAGACTGCACGAATGGCGCTAAGTTCTGGCCGCTCGCATACTTGCTCTCATTCATCTTTTTTTTAAGAAGAATACTCCCGCTCTAGGAATGTATCCTGCGTCGCAGGGGACTTTACAAACAGAGAACACCCAGACTGGGAACAACCATTTGTGGATAAGCTATCCGTGCAGTCAAACTAAATAAAAAAGTGCGTAATATTTTGGTCGTAGCCGATATCCATTATCTGCTAGGTCAGAGGTTTGTTTACTGCAATGTCCTGTGTATGCGCAAGGTTCGAATGTTCCCATGCCCACATGAGGCCTCCTTAACACATTAAGGTGTTGGTAGACTTGAGCACTTGTAACAGAACATCGAGCATTAGCTGTTTTTACATTGTCAAACTGAACAACAAACAGAGCCAAGCATAGAGCAAAATCATCATTCTAGGGAACGCTCTACACAATACTCGTCAAAAAATATTCTTCACGAACAACGGCAGAATGGCTCGGTAACAACATCGGCAAAAAGCTCGAAGCAGTAAAAGTATTTTATGGCAAATTTATTTGATTTGATTATTCTGCATTTTTTTACTGTGATTTACCCTAATGTGTAGAAGCGGCACACCAGCGGCTACATACAATAACTTTACAATTATATTGAGCATTCCAACTATTGACAGGTTTAGGCAATTATATTATAACTATTACTGCTATAAAAATTGAACATTTGTTGTTATTTCGAAAGGTAAAGGAAAAAGTAGGGAAAGCTTAATGGGAGACCACTGGACGCACGGCCACGCAGAGGTCTCGAGTTCGATCTCAAGGTGCGCATCTCTGACGATTCGAAGTTATGTGCGTATTAAACATTGTAAAATTTATCACATGCAATATTGTGATAAGTGAAGTCCTGGCTTTTGTGCAAAATAAGATCGAAGTGATAGATAATGTCAGTTTGATATAGATTTGCATTAGTTCCTTTACGGAAGATGAGGTAGGCAGTGCTAAATGTCTGTTATTTCAGACCATACCTAACACCAAACGTACGGTTGCACGGAAGAAAAAGGGAAAGTAGATGAGAGATATGGAGGACATATTAGACCTGTTTAAGGTAACAGACCCAGATTTGATACCAATATTTGTAGCCCTTGACTTGCATACATGACCAACGATAAGTTCGACCATATAAACGTGACGAGACTATTAAACGATGTATTAATATTGCAGTCAGAGATACAATTTATAAAGAATAATTATGTGTCCAAAGAACAACTAGCAACTATGAGTTTTAATCGTATTAATACAGCTGATACACAAATTATAAGCTGTGAAGGTAGTGTGAACATCTTTGCAGAGAATGAGTAACATGAAGTTACACCGGCACCGCCCACAGTGCCGTTGTTATCTGTCTCGCTTCCTTGTACTGCTAATGAGCGTATCAATCCTGCTTGCGCGCAGCACGTGGAGAGGTCCACTGCGGTTTCGAACACGACGAGTGATACGTCAAGGCATGAGGAGGCCGCTGTAGACTCGTTTAGGCACAAACCAGCTTTAACAGTAGAATGTATAGCGGGGCAATTAAGCATTGTGAATACACGACAATATGATAATTAATATAATAATAGAACATCTCAGGAAATAAACTCGGTACAGGAAAATATACAGTGTATGGATAATGGATGGATAGATGTTACTTATAAACAAATAAGAATAATAGGTAAAAGAGGTAAAGCTGTACTAGGATCTGGGACTACTTTTAAAGCTGCGGAAGTGAAAATACCATTTTACATATACAATGTGGATACAGGGGCGTCAGAGAAGGATATTGCGACATATATTTTGAATAAAACGAAAGTAAATGTAGAACCTACAAAAATAAAAATGAAACAACAGAAGCAGTATGAGCGTAAATGTTTTAGGTCCCGAATAATAAATTAGCAGTTTTTATGGATGAAAGTATATGGCCAGAAGGAGTAAGCATTCCGACGCTACATTTATTTCAATAATAAACGAAGTATGCCGAGTGAATCTGTTAACACAATTGTATACAATGGTTAATTTCGTAAGTTTTAACTGTAAAGGTGTAAAACGATCGTTAGAATGTGTCTTACTATGCAAAACGGCGGATAATTTGGCATTACAGGAAATATAGTTATTATCACATGAAATACCTTGTTTAGCGGACATTGATTGTGATTTTGATTATACGGGAAAATTGGCTGTAGATAATAATATATCCTCTGGTATCCTACGTGGAAGGCCTTATGGTGGAGTGGCCATTCTCTGGTGAATAGGTATGTGTAGTTCAGTGTTTGTTGTGCCGTGTAATAACAACCGGATTACATCTATTAAAATGAAGTCTATGCGTAATGACATTTTAATTTTAGCATATATATGCCTACAAATTCTGTAGAAAACTTAGTAGAATTTTGTGATTGCAGTGATTGAGATACAGAACCTCGAATACGTGTATGTTGGGGGCATTTAATGTTCATCCTGGAGAGTTGTTTAGATGTGAATGAAATAATTTTTGTAATGACCAGAACTGGGAGTGTGCTGAAATTGCTAAGCTTGGTCGCCAATCGGATACATATACGTTGTACGTACAAGCTGGCTCGATCACTACTTGGTTACTGAGGCGGCATGGCGTACGATTAGCGACGTAATGGTTCGTCATGACGTATACTGGTCAGACCACTTACCCTTAGAGGTGATTTGTAACCTTAATATTATTAGATCTAAGATTGTAATCACTAGTCAAGTTAATTTACATAATAATGTGATATGGGGAGAAAGAATTAATAAACAGATATATTTTATATATAGATATATAATTTATGTACAAATAAATTAAAATATATAAATTGCCCTACAGAGTTAAGTAGTTGCTTTAATAATATTTGTAGTAATATGCATCACCATTCGATAATATGTGAATTATACCATAGCATAGTAAACTCATTGGCGGACGCGGTTGCTAGTAGTAATGAGTCACGGTAGATCAGGAGAGACTGACAGGTATCGGAGTGGAATAAGCACGTTCTTGTTGCACACAGGGAGGCTCGTCGTTATTTTCTTGCATGGAAATCACAAGGTATGCTCTCATGTGCTGTTTATAATAGTATGAGGCATAGTAGGAAATAATTAAATAGAGATTAAATTTTTTTCAGAATAATAGAGAACAAATATTGGCGAATAACTTGGCAGAAATACATGCGAAAAAGGATTTCTCAAAATTTTGGAAACATACTTATAAAATGAATCCCAGACCGAGCCTCCTAGTGAGGGTTAATGGAGAATTTGTCCCAGAAAATATTTCTAACATTTTAAAATTATTCTTCTCTTTATATATTTTTTCGTTTTTGCGTCTAACCTCTTTTGTTGCCTAGCAGGATGTGGATAGTGCTATTCCGAAGGTGTTGGAGACGCCGCCTAAGTTTTCCAGCAACATTAATTACCGGACACCCTGTATAATGTCGTTTGTATCGTATTAGAAAATAATAATAATACCACCGAAGAATAATATTAAATTGAAGAATTAAATTAATAATAAAATAGAGTATAATAATACTCCATCAATTCTATTAGAACACGGAAATCTCTTTACTCTACACAAAACTCGACTTCTCTTCAAACTCACGGTTATTTGGCTAGCTACTATGATGGCTAGCAAGCATATTGCGCGCCTTATGGTAACTGGTCATCGAAACTTACGATCACTTGCAATAGCCTTGTGCAATAGTGATAACATATCGCTCGTGCCTATTATATGGAAAATTAATCTCATCTTTATTTCAATTGCTCTAGAAAAAACTACGTGCTGATAGTCTATTAGAAAGTCGTCGCTGGGTGTCGTAACGGCCATCGAAACACGTACACATTTCTATGCCTGTGACCGCGGTTTTATACACAGGGTGTCCGGTAATTAATGGATAACCTGGAAATGTCTTATTGTGGAACTGACGGCCGTTCAGAAAAAAATATGAAATATTTTTTCTTTTCATTTTTTCTGTACGGCCTTCTGTTCTACTATAAGACATTTCAAGGTTATCCATTAATTACCGGACAGCCTGTATAATGTCGTTCGTATCACGCATGCGTCAGCAAAGCGAAGCTTGACACCCGCCGTCGGCAGCGCGCTCCCGCCCCGCTACCGCCGCCTGTGTGAACGCTCTCATACAATTCGGTACAATCATTACAACACACGGACACGCGCACGTGCCCCGCTCACGCCGGCTGTTTGACCGCGCCTATAATTATTTATTAAAACAATGGACACCAAGACTATTTTTAATTATTTCTACAGTAATTAAACAGGTTTTAACTACAAAAGGCAATAATAATATTTGTCATTTATATTACGTAATTTTTTACAAAAGAAATATATACAACGCTTAAAATAATCCTTTTTTGGAAACCGTGGTAAAATTAATTGCTATTCCGCAATTACTTTTTTATAAAAGCTATTATTATTTTAATTTGACAATTCTAATATATGCTTTTTACGTTTTGGTTTTATTTTAAATGAGGGAGAAATGAGATGAAATGAGAGGAGAGCAGGGCTACAAGTTCCGATTTTCAATTAACCTCAAAATTTGCAAAGAATACATGAAATTAAAATTTTTAGGCTACGTATAAAATCAACCTACATATTTCACTTTGTTATTAAAATAGTTATTTATTGTGCGATTTATTTTTTATAAATTTTTTTATAACCAAAGTCGGAAAGTAACCATTTACCCCGACTCGGGGCAAGTTGTTAACAAGCCGGGGTAAGTTGTTACCATATTTGTTAAAGCAATTATTTGTGAAATAAAAAATAATAAATGATAAAACCAAGTATGTTTATTCAGTAGTAATCAATCAACAATAATCAATAATAATTAATCCATATATATCAGGAACTCCATGGCTGTCATCCATCCTGAATCGTTTCCTGCGCCGATAGATTCAGGTGGACCACTTTTTATAAACAAATTCTTGTATTTAAGCCTTGGGAATATAAACATGGGAGGAACCGTATAACCTAATGCATTTACTGCCAGTTCGACAGTAACTAATGTCCCGCGATCAGCGGATACTATGGCCCCTACTTGCTTAATTCCCTTCTTGGCAACGATTTTCCTCGGCTTTAGGACTGTGGTGACAGTTTGCGACCCGTTTCGTCTAAATTATATATTCTTGAAGTTGGTTATTTATATTTATCCAACACTGTGCTCAGTTTTGTAAAAAAATCACTAACATTGTGTATATTGAATGATGTCGCCCTACTGGCACTTGTTGACTCCGGTGTTTTTATTGACAGATGAGAATTTCTTTTTGAAAAACCAGTTAGCCAGTCTGGACCAGCTTTTCTATTTTTGTGCCAAGATGATGGAATATTGAGAGCATTGAATTTTAGTGCAATTTCGTACGCTGTTTTTTTAAGTTTTTCTAGCAAAAGGCCAAAGAAAACTGAACTTCACTTAATATATACTCTGCCAACTTATCTTCCTGTTCTTCCGTAAATACGGCTTTTGCTTTATTTGTGGGATATTTTCTTCATCAGTTCATACGAATCTGTACAATGTCATATGGCAAATGTCTAGCTATCTGGCAACAGTTTTTATTTGTCTGCCATCTTTAATTACTCCATTCGCTGCTGTTTGCAGCAACTTCTTTGGTACTGAACCTCGTGTCGATTTCCGTGTGACAGTCCTCATGCTATAAAAGAAAATAACAATATTTATACCTCATTTGGTACAAATGATTTGGGGCAAGTTGTGCCGAGGTCACAACCTGCCCCAAAAAAAAGGAACATTGAACCCCAATCATACGTGTTGAATAAAAATCAAAATATAGGTTAGGTTACAAAACATACGTAATTTACACATAGTGTATCACAACAATAGATACCTAAATCCTCACATTGAAACACTAAAACACTGAACGCTCTAAAAAATTTAAATATTATATCTAAATACTCGCGAAACTAATCGTTAAAACTCGTGAAACAGACCAAAAATGCAAAATACTAAAATATTTACTTACGTGAATTAGCGACGCATGTGCTGACGTTTCATTATTCCCGGTACCACTGGCCTGTTGAAGATGACCGCCGTCGATGCGCTGTGGAATTGAATTTTACGACGCGTTTACTCAATATTCTTATCCCTTTTCCTCATGGAGTTATTTCAATCGGAACAACTTACCCTGGTAACTTCTAGCGCCGTGCTCCAACCATAGTGTAATTATGGAGAATCGAAGCAACGAATCCGGGCAACAGAATATGTTTTGACACAAATTATATAAATATCAAACTATATACATTATTCATAATACAAAGTGGCGGTAGAATAATGAATAAGGCATCGGAATTCGACATCGATCGGTAGCAGGTTCGAATTCCACTGATTACAGACTACCGACTTGAACCCCTCTTAACACAAGCATTCTATCTTAGCTAGAAAGTTAAACAAGAAAACTAGCCACTTAAATTGGCACAAATCCTATTAAACAGAATTATATTACAACCAATTTAAAAATATATACATACCTATACCGTTTTCTTTAATAAAATATTCATCAAACTTAGATTTTAGGTAATTTTAAAATTAATTTTGTTAGGATACTAGCTGTGCCCGCTGTTTCACACCTGTTTATTGTTACTGCGGCACCCCCGTGGGTCGTAGCGTGATGTTATATAGCCTATAGCCTTCATCGATACCTAAATAGGCTATCCAACACTAAAATAACTTTTCAATTCGAACCAGTGATTCCTGAGATTAGCGCATTCAACCAAACAAACAAACAAACTCGTCAGCTTTATAATATTAGTATAGATTTAATAAGTAGTTATCGTTTGCATTAACGGTGAAGTATAACATCATGAGGAAACCTGTATGTCTGAGAAGATATATAGGGTATCATAAGGGTCTCGAAGATGTTATATAAAGTCAACTAATCAGCTCTGGGCTAGCGTGATAGACCATGGCATAATCGTTCTCACGCTGAGAAGAGTCTTCAATTCAAATAGAGAATTAAAAAACTCTTTTAGTGTTGAATAGCCCATTTATCCAGGAAGGCTATAAGCTATATATCTTCACGCTATAACCAATAGGAGCGGAGCAAAGAAGAAAAATGTTGCAAAGACGGCAAAAATTCTCTTATGTAGACGATGTTGCGCGGGTCAGCTAGTAATCTAATAAAAACGATACAGATATCCTATTTTTTTTAAAGTAAGTTTCAAGTATATTTCCAAACACGAAATGCGTAGAAAAAATAGTAGGAACATGTGAAGGAAACAAACAGCTGTTAGGGTTGATCACGTTAATCTATGAAATGTCTAAACTCACGTATTGGAGCTTGCACTAGTTTCGAACTCAATCGGGGTTCTAAATCAAGAGCGTACTCGGAAGTAGAAACTAGTCGGACAAACCCTGAACAAAATAATAATAATAATAGTGTCGATGGCGACTATTCAGGAGGCCCATCTAGTGAGTCGGCGAGTCACCGTCTGACTGCGACTTTGTACTGAGACAGTTTATCAGGCAGACGCCGTTTTTTAACTATAGTTTGCATTTTACCAAAACCATTAAACACCCATCCCCATAGATCACAATAATTAGATTCCATATGTAGCAATAGTCTCCTACACCTGCCGCGGCTAGGTAAGAGTCCCATCTCACTTTAAACTAAATCTCTCGAAGGGCCTCTGCATGTTGGACCCATGTCCCTGTGTAAGCCTCCCAAAGCGCCGGGTATTTTCTAACGAATTAGGGAAATACCCGTGAAAGAGAAACAAATAATAATGTCATTCTTTATTTGTAACAGCGAGCAGGGTTTAATACAAACATTGTGCAGCCCCGATCCATTCCCAAACTAGCGTGAGCTGTATGTTGGGAGTCAGTTCCTTCCCATAGACAATTTAAATCAAAATAATTAGAATCCGATTAGTAGATACAATTTGTTTTTCTTTTACATAGTTAGGTACAATAATAATAATACGAGTTTTAATACTGTTTGGTGTTTTAATATGTGAGTTAAACCATTAAATAGATTACATTATGATTAACACTACCTAAAGTTTATATAATAATATTTATGATGTGCATGATAAATAATTTAAAAATGTTGTTGATGTTTTCCTCTGCATACATTTTCGTTGATATCTTTTTTATCATTTCTACCACGTATGCAACTTTTGTATTAAATGCATCATTATGTTCGTCAAGTCATATCATGATCTTAGATATTTATATAGTTATTTAAGTTGTTTACCTTGATAATCATAATTCTTGCGTCACAAAAAGACACCGACTTTTAAATGTTATTCGTCTTGAAATCTAGAATACCTAATCATAAAATTAAATTAGTATGCGGATATCACATAAATAACTAAAAAACACCTGTCATTTTTATACATAACTAGCTTTTGCTCGTTGCTTCGCTTGCATAAAAGTAGGTTACGGTTAGGTTATGGTCAATATAGCCTGATACTCGGTGATAATATAGCTTTCTAAACATGAAATAATTTTTAAAATCGGTAGTGTAATTTTGAGTTAAATCGTGACAAACAAACAAACAAAAATCAAAACTATTCTCTTTATAATATTAGTATAGACTAGCTGTGCCCCGTGATTTCACTCACGTTTATGATTACTGCGCTGCTCCCGTGGCTTGTAGCGTGATGTTATATAGGCTATATTGCTACTGGATGAAGTAGCTTTTATGAAAGAAATTTTGAAATCGGTCAAATAGTATTATCAAGACTGCACGGATGGCGTGTGGTCGCCTCGCCACTTCCATTGCGGCGAGTGTAAAGAGTTCGATCTCATCGCGGGACAATACATTGTGCAATCCACAAATAGGTAGTTGTTCTAAGTCAGTGTGTTTTTTGTCGTGACACAGGAATTAATCCTAGATCGGAAGTTGTATATTAAAAGAAGAAAAATAAATGGAAAGTAATAATATTTTAAATTTATTCATTGCCAACAAATATACAAATCTTTCCTCTTTATAATATTTTAGAATATAAAATTCAGCTATAGGTAGCTGAATTTTATATTCTAAAATATTATGTTTGTGTCTGCAAAACTAGAATACTAGTCCATAGACCGACTAGAAATTTTTACAAAAGGCTGCATTTCTATTTAAGATTTATCATTATATACTTTTTATGCCAATGTTCTTACGGGAACAGGAAATAAATAGTTGCAGACTGGGCCAAAGCGAGCCTTGCCGGTGGTACCGTGCGTGGTACCTAAGTTCATAAATAAAAACCTATGTCCTTTCCCTGGTTTTAAACTATATCTGTGCCAAATTTTATTCAAATCGGTTGGATGGTTTAGCTGGGAAAAGGTAACAGACAGACCGACAGACAATGCTACTTTTGAATTTATAATAAATATTAAGTAAGGATTAGCTCGGATTGCGTGTTCGGGGTTTTGATAATATTGCATTGATTGCGAACTCTATGTCTCAACCCATTGCTGACCCAAATTAGTTTTACAAAATGGTATATGAAAGCTCTATTGATTTTATGCCATATAATAATGATAATAATAATAATTTATTTATTCGCTCAAACACGTGTGTACATACAATAAAATCGCATGCAAGATATACAGTGAGAGAATGTTCTAGACATGTTTGCCATGTACAATGGCGTGCAAATATAATTCTGAGTAAAACATAATATGCCAATGGATAAACTCGTATCAGTGATCTATTTCTATCACTTTATCTGATAATAACTACCTTTTATGTAAATGTGTGTTAATTATAATAATCAAATTGAATTAATTATAAGAATTTTTAAATAATTGTCAGAATTAGTTATAACAATAATTAGTCTATAAATGTATACAATGTCAAAGTAATATAAATATAATATATAAATAAATAATAATATATAATAGTATTAAATTTTATTTCAAATTAATCTAAACAGGACTTGATCATATGAAATCAAATTTATAATTTAGAAAGTCGCTTACATTGTAATAGGCCTTTTCAACTAGAAATTACTTTAATTTTCGCTTAAATGCGTCGGTACTTAAATCCTTCCAACTTTTGGGGAACCTGTTATAAAGAATTGGAGCCATGCAAATAACACTTTTGCGCATCAGTGTAGTCCTAGACGGATGCAGACAAAGTTTATCTTTATCGCGTCGATTACAGGGGAAGGTATCAGCCATACGCGGAAATAGATTTGAATTCCTTTTCACAAATAAAGCCGTTTCTAATATATAAAGGGACGGTAGTGTTAGAATCTTATGGCGTATAAAATACTGTTTGCAAGAATCTCTGACGTCCAATCTTAACATTGACCTTAGGCATCGCTTTTGCGCTTTATAAGCGATTTCCCTGTCGGTTGAATTGCCCCAAAAGATCACCCCATACCTTAAAATCGACTCTGTTAGTCCGTAATATGCTGTTAGCAACGCATCTATATTAAGTGTCCACGACAGCGTATTTAAAGCGAATGCATTGCTACTAATTCTTTTACAAATAGTCTCAATATGAGCCTTCCAGTTTAAGTTACGGTCAATTGTTGAACCTAAAAACTTTGTAGTATTACCAGCGTCAATCGTATTATTATTATATTTAATGTCAAAATTAGGAAATGTCAATGCACGTTGGCCAAAATGTATAATAACGGTTTTACTTATATTTATTTTCAAATTGTTGCTATCCAGCCATTCAATTGTTCTATTTAACGTATTATTTGTATCTTCTTCATATAAATCTCGATGGTGACAAGGTATAGTGATCGTACTGTCGTCTGCGAATAATGTCATAGGATGATCAATAGATCTCGGCAAATTATTAATGTATAGCGTAAAGAGAGAAGGTCCTAGTACACTTCCTTGAGGTACACCATAGATAACAGTACGTTCTTCAGATAAAAATATTTGCTCTCGCTTAGTGTCACCATTTATCCTACTGATTTGCGTTACTTGTTTCCTATCGTGTAAGTAAGATTGTATGAGTTTTTGAGTGTAGCCGCGTATTCCATACGTCTCAAGCTTCCTTAAAAGTATATCGTGCTGTACGTAATCGAATGCCTGCGACATGTCACAAAATATTGCACAGACAGGCTTATTTCTATCTAAATTTGTCATAACTACGTATAAAAAGTCGTAGATTGCCATATTGATGGTTTTGTTTTTTCTAAACCCTTTTGTTCGTTACAAAGTATGCTATTTTTTTCAATATATCTACTTAGTTCTTTATAAATATAAGATTCAAATATTTTGGCAAATATTAAAATTAAAGAAATTGGTCTATAATTTTCTTTTAACTCTTTATGAGATTTTTTGTGTAATGGTTTTATTATTGACTTTTTTAAAGCATCAGGAAACGTGCCTTCACAAATGCTTAAATTAATTATGTGGGCTAGTGGTTTACAGATCTCTTTCGCTACTACTTTAATTATTTTTGTTTGAATACCGTCGTACCCTGTGCTGTGTGTATTATTAAGTGCTGAAATTAGTTTGAGTACATCCTGCGGTAAACAAGGAGCCATAGACATGGAGTTTCTTCTGTTTAAAATATGTTTTATAACTTTAGTCTCGGGTTTCATTCTAGGTTGAATCTTGTCAATAAAATAATTGTCGAATAAATTTGCAATATGTTTTGGATCTACAATATATCTGTCATTTTCTTGAATTTTATCAATATATTTCTTAGGTATGTTTAGTTTGTTTTGGTTTATTATGTGCCAAGTAGCTTTTGATTTATTTTAGATGTTATTATTTTGTGATTGTTTTGTGAGCGTTGAGTTAACCGTATGATCTTTTTATATAGTCCAGAATATTTTTTAAACTGGTCCTTATTTTGTTGAGTCGGTTTTAATCGATATTGCCACAATAGTTGGCGTTTCTTTATGCTGCAATTATTTAAACCGCGCGACATCCATTTCTGCTATTTAAATAAATTGACAGAAATAAGAGTTTCAGGAAAACACTGCGTATATAAAAATGAGAATATATCTATAAATTTATTATATGCTACATTTGCTTCATTGGCCTCAAAAACCTCTGAAAAAGTCAAGCTACTTAAATATGACTTAAATTTGTTAATATGTCCATTATTATAGTCCCGTTTAAGGGTTCGCCATTGATCAATAGTACTTATTATATTAATAGGACATTTTAGTATCTGCGCCGTATGGTCAGATAATGCTAATTCTAATACTGATGCGCTACACGACTTGTTAAAAATTTTGCACAAAATTGTCAATGCATGTATTAAGGCGAGTTGGCTGATAAAGTGAAAGATTTAAGTTATAACGTAACAATAAATTTTCAAATTCAATACTATGATTGCTTCTCTTTAAAACGTCAATATTAAAGTCGCCCGCTAAAACGATATTTTATAGCACTTTTGTACTAATATGCGTAATATAATTTCCAATTTATCCATACACTCGTGAAAGTTATTTGGATTTGGTACTCTATATATACAAACAAAAGCAATTTTGTAATTTGTGAGTTCAATGGCGCAACATTCAAAGATACCTGTTGTGGATATTTTGGCTATGTTAGACAATTCTCTCCACTGATGACCGTTTCTAACAAGGATACATGCTCCACCTCTCTTGCTCTCTTGTCAACAAAAGCAGGCAGCCAAGCAGTAATTGTGTAGGTTAAGATGTTTTTCATAGCCCGCCATCATAAAATGTTCCGTAATTAATAAAATATCCACGCGTGTATTCTTTTCTGTTAACTCTTGTAGGCAGACTGTAAGTGCGTTAGACTTCGCTAGTAATCCCGCAATATTTTGGTGCATAATATATATATAATTAGTCAAGAAAAAAGTTGTCGTTTTTTTCATTATCCATATTATCCATTTGTTTATCATTCTGGTCATATTCCATGTCAATGTAATGTGTAATGTCAGTAATCAATTCCAATAAATCCTTAAAAATAGTCCGTAGTCCATTATTATTTATAGATCCTAAATATGTACTAAACATGGTGTAGTCATATTGCAAATTGAGATTGCTGTCCAAAAGAATGCATGTTTATCTTTTAGGATAAGAGTAAAAATAGCCAAATTTAAGGTATCTCTGTACGGGTGGTTTAGTTGTTTGCCGTTTGTTGGCTCGTTCCCCACCCGGGACAAACAATTTTTTTCATTTTTGATCGTCAAATAATTGTATCGCGTCTAGGCGGTCTATGTTATTACGAATACTACGAATACAGAATATTTGTAAAGTTTCCCTCGACACAGAAACAATTCCTAGATCGGTTATCTTTTTTAAAGTAAATAGAGAGGGAGGGGTACTTTTTCTAATAGACAACTGCAATGTATTTAATTGTTTATTAATATATGAAGGTAACATAGATCAAATATGCGTGCGTCTTTGATTATACATGGTAGCCATTTTTAATATTTGAATACGCGCTGGTCATATGGATCCCTGTTTTATACTTGTTTTATACATTCAAACAAACGTAACAAAGAACATCCAGACTCGGAACAAGTATTTGTGGATCACGCATATGTTTGTGACGTCATCCATTCATGCAATTCCTTGAAAGTGTAAAGAATGTAATTGCCGATATTCTAAATATCGTTGATTTTGCATATAACAGATGATGCGCCATGACAAAAAATATTAACATCCCGAAATATTTAATATACCTAATACGTGTATGTCCCTATGTCTGTATATTCCAACATCATTCAAATATCACTAACCGAATTCTAAAGCAGTTTTCATTGTTTAGTAGCTTCTTCTTCTTATCATGTCGATGGCAACAGTTTTCAAATGATTTTAGCCCAGTGCTCGACAACGCGAATCGCATTAGGCATTGCTTAGTATATTTCATCAAGCGTGCTCAATTCTGGGCTCGTGGGGCACGTTAGCAAATGACCCATTGTCTGTCGGGATGCACCGCAGTCGCACTTGTTTGCACTTGGGTCGATATAACCCCACGTTGACAAAGTGTAGGGCGTAGTTAACTTCTATTTTGTAATCAGATTTCTAATTACGATTAAAACTAGTTAACTACATGTAGTTACGATTACATGTAACTTAACTACAGTAATCAAACTACATTAAGTAGTTGTCAATTTGCTTGCTGCAATCTAGTAGCTGTAACTACTGATTATTTGAGTTCTGTGTTTTGCAATTAAATAAACATATAATGTGTTGTAATTATCGATTTAAAACTGAACCTGACTATAAATTATTTCAAAAATCGAATCATGCTGTGTAAAAATGATCTTCAGTTTATTACACGTATGTTTATTGTCCTGAATAATTGAATACAATGTTTGAAGTTACAGATATGTACCTATATTTATTATCATTATTGCGTTGATTGACATGTAATCTAAAAATCAATTTTATTCAGCAAACATCAACTTAAATCAAATTGAAAATCTAATGAAATAAAATAAATGACGATTGAGCTAATCATTGAAATTAGCCTTTAGTACTACGTTTTTCGAACATTTTATCTGACAGCTTGGGAACTTGTGGGATTTAGGATGGTTTATCATAGTTGCTTAAGAAAACAGTCTTTTCTCTGGAGCCGAAGAAGGTGAAGGGGTATTGTGTTTTATAAATACTTTTTTCACCACTGGATATCTATGAAAAGTATTTAGCATGTATTTAGGCGATGCTCTAACTCGCGCGAACACGACTCGCGTGCGGGTTTGCTGTTTTTTAATAAGCAACAACTTATTAAGTGTGTAGTTATAAAAATGAAATCTCGTAATCGTGATTGCAACTACAATTAGTAGTTAGTAAACAAAATGTTTAACTATTTTTTACGATTATTTCATGTAATTTGTAGTTATGATTATTAACTATATGTAGTCGTATTTAGTAATCACGAATTAGATTACATATTGCCCAACACTGCTTGACATGTTATTGACGTAACCTATTTAGTGCCTTCCAGATTGGCAACGGAAGTTTGTCCCGGAGGTAACTTTTCTGCCGGTGGGATGAAGGTAGGAATGGAGAATTTGTCACGCCACAATTTAACTCTGTCCTTAGGAGCGTTACTGGCACTGGTATGGTGCAGAGAAAACTGTTCCGACTTTTAAGTGACTAGTTTCTGGCCATATAGTGGGTGTCTTGGATCAGTTCCCTGTTTCCATTTATTAATTCTAGATGCTACTTTTCTGTGGACAG
This sequence comes from Catocala nupta, assembly GCA_963675205.1. NCBI lineage: Eukaryota > Metazoa > Arthropoda > Insecta > Lepidoptera > Erebidae > Catocala > Catocala nupta. Next base: position 22,376,320 of record OY776096.1, on the reverse strand, counting down.
CTGATGGAGCAATACCTGCCAGTGGATATAGCATCCTTACTGAAATCGGCTTCAGATGTCCTGTTATTTTCCGGCAGGTTTTGTTTAGTAGCTTGGAGAGCTGTTTAAATTTTACGCCGCATTTTATCTAATTTTAAGATTAAAATAAGTCCTTAAACATAAGATTTTTGTGATTTTTGGTAACATTTTTCTTATTTTTCGACGTAGCAAACCATTGGCATTTAAATTAATACGTTCAGACCGGCGTGTACCACCGGTGGAGCACGAAGTATTTGCTGACACGGCGAGATGTACCACCGGTGGCCACGTCACATGATACTTTCAATATACTAAGAATTTTGTGGCGCTTTGAGAGAAAGTGTTATACTTATCGTCCCCGCCTAGTAAAATTGACCAATTTTCATAGTAAAGCTCAGGAGGTGGATATTATTTCGAGAAGTAAACAAAAATCAATATTGAAGAATTGTATTTATTAGAAGAAAAAATGACAGAATCACGACATAAATTGTACGAAATACAAATTATTTATGATAACAACTACGTTGAGAAAATGTAATCATTAGAAAATTAAACCAAAATTGAAAAAAAGAATGAATAGCCATCAGGGACTGTATAAAAACAAAATTATTTTGTATGAATCGTATTGAAATAATCCAAACACATTGGTTTTTCACACGCAGAGCAAAATGTATTTACGCGTTTCGATTTTTTTCTAGCCACTCCCGCAGATTCGGTTGTTGTAAAATGGTCGTAACAAGGCCTACATCTCTTTCGGGTATCTCTGAGTTTTCTTTCCGTTTTCTCTAACTTGTGTTTTAGCTTTCTTTGTGCACGTAGCCCACCCTCCTCTGCAGTAACATCGGGTTGATTATCAGTGCTAGGCTTGCTAATCATCTCTTTTATAATTCGTTCGCGAAATTCTAAAATACTTAGTTTTCTTCCTGTTCCAAATTTTTGGTGTATAACCCAGGCATTTACCAACATTGTGCCACAGACAATCTCAACAATTAGCTTGCGGTACCACTTTAGGGTTTTTCTAAGGCTGGTATAGTACGATGCCATCTGATCAGAAATATCTACCCCCTTTTTCGCATTGTTATAATCCAAAACAGAGTCTGGTTTCTTCGCGACAGTGTTTGGTCTCCAGCGATGTGGACTTGGCACTAGAGCTCCTGTATGATTATTGCAGGTCGAAAGCATATGTACTGTACGTTTTCTTCGGTCAATTTTATATATTTGACACCCGTTCTATTCTTCAAAGCCAACACTTGACCCTTTCTCTGCTTAGACTTTACCACTTGCTTTGGTAGATACTTATGGTTCTGTCGGACTGTGCCACACAAAAAAGTCTGCTTGTCCATTAGAGTTTCTGCTAGTGGCATGCTTGTGTAAAAATTATCGCTGTAGAGAGTGCGACCTTTTTCTGTTAGCCCATCCATTAGTTTCATAGTGATTTGTTGAGGGTGACCTTGACCTGGAACGCCATCAACTCGTCCAGTATATACTTCTAGATTATATGTGTAACCGTTGGGCATACAGAGCTTATAATTCTTTATTCCATATTTATGGGTTTTATTTGGGATATACTGACGAAAAATAAGCCGTCCTCTCCAAGGCACCATACTCTCATCTATAACAACTTCTTTGCCAGGTTCAACAGTGGATTTGAAAGTCGCTACCATAAGAGTAAGTATTTTTCGGATTTTATGCAAACGATCATTGTTTTCATTGCTTGGTGCTTCAGCAAAATGCCAATATTTTATCAAGTCAATAAAACGGTCTCGGGTCATAATACTTTTTATAGCGGCATTTTGATAAATAGGGTTTTTTGACCAATACAGTCGAATTTCTGGTAGTCTTACAATGCCCATAATTGAAATTATACCAAGAAATTGACTCATCTCACCGATAATTACATCAGTCCATGGTTTGCGGTGACGTCTAGGTGTATTATGATGGACACCTGCATTTTTCTCATTGGCATATTTATTTGTTTCGGACACCATAAGAGATAAAATTTCGTCTGTCAAAAATAGCTTATATAAAATATACGGATTATTGCAGTCAATATCTGGCACCAAAAGCTTCCAGTCATCGCCATATTCTTCTATGGGTAAGAGATTATTATCTACAGGAAACCAACCTGAAGTACTTGGATGCACCTGTTCTTCCACTTCCTCTCTACCCGAAGTCGGATGAGAAGCATTGCTGTCGTGATATTGTTCATGGTCACTATTACCTATGTGTCCGTCGTTACCATCCGATGAAACAGATGCGTTCGAAGACAGTAATGAAACCTGGTGATGCTCATTGTGCTCCAAATTTTCAATCGCAGGAGACTGATTACTTCTATTTGAGGGTATGTCGTTTTGTTGGTACACACTGTCTTGTTCGGCGGTACTATTTTGATCATTATGCGAAGAACGAACCAAACTTTTTAAAGTAAAATTATAAATGTCTTCGGTGCTTAAATCGTCGGAGAAGATCAATGGTCTGCGACGACTTGTTGATGGTGTTTGTAGTTCATTCTCAGAGCATTGATTTATATTAGAGCGAACATCGAAAATCTCTTCTTCACTTGAACTATTGGAAGATATCGGCAATCTATGACGTTGGGTGTCATGAGACGGTAATTCATAATACAGAGTCATCTGAATTTTCTTCGAACACCTCGTCATCGCTCTGCAAATCGGACGCCTCCCCCACCGTTTCACTTAGCTCACTGCCAGAATTGTGACGTGATCTAGACCTTATAGATCGATTATTATCTTCATTCGACATCCTTTTATGCTATAAACAGAGGCATAAACACAAACTCGCACACACAATTACTCGGAGCTAGTTACGCGTCTCGTCGTCGTGATTTTGGCGCCAAAAATACACAAAACTCCTCGAGCGTTGTTACGTCAGCGCGGCACGCGCGGTACTGATTGATGAGACAATACAATTTACCTTATAATACTTGCTTATTAGAAAGAGAGAAAGCATAATTCATGTCTAATCCTGTCCGTGGCCATCGGTGGCGCACGCCGCCCGGCATGAATTTTGGTTCATGGGGCGGTGATGTACCACCGGTGGCCACATGAAGATTTGCGCCGTAGGATACCAAGTACCTACTCATGAGGTGCCAGTCTGAACGTGTTAATATCCCATTAGTTATTTTTATTTTAGCTTTTCACATTTTTGCTATTCATATTTAATTTCATAAATTACGTATTTGGTACTTTAAGTCAATTGAAATAAATTTTCTATGAATATTGTTTAACGCGTCACTGGCGAATGTATAAGTCTGCGGCTATTTTATGCTATAGTACATAGCATACATTGTTAAATGCTATGACATAACATTGTATACAAGTTATGGATAAATCTGTATTCATAAACAAATAACTAAATTTCGTTGAGTAGAACCAGTCACATCAATAGCAGCAATAGACCGTTGACCGTTGACCGTTAAATCCCTTTGCACGCATTTCTGATTTTTGGAAGCTATATGTGTATTGAATAGTTAATCATCGCTTTAAAGGCAAAGGGAAGCATCGTGAAGAAACCTGCGTGTTTGAGAGGTTTCCTTAATATTCTGAAAGATATGTGAAGTCTGCCAAACCGCACTGGATCAGCATGGGAGACGTGTAGTATAGTTAAGACCTTCTTATACTGAAAAAATGCTTGTGACCAGCCGTGGGACAGTTTATAAACAGGGCTATAATATTATACTGCCGTCCTTTAACTAAAACCACGTTAACCCCAAAAAGTGATCTTGGAGAAAAACGTAAAAAACGTGGGAATCGTTGTTTCTAGAAAACTATTATACATAAATCAGTGATTGTTAAATATTATTTAAACAAATATTTGCCAGCGTCATTTAGGATATTTTCTGCTCAGAAATATACTTAAAATTATATAAAAAAACAGGAATTTTTGGTTTAGTTAAGCAATACACATTTTTTTGACATTGATTCCCGCACTAAAGCTTCGTTAACCTACACTTAGAGACCTTTTAGTTAAGCACTTTCTTTAAATTTATAAGGTTTATAATTTTCGATAGATTTTACCTGAAATGCTTAACTATAAACGCGCTAAGTCCATTAACTGTTTTGTAGCTAAGACGTTTTTTAATATTTATACATTATTACCTTTCGTAAGAAGAGGCTAAAGCACCTAAGACTCTTTTAAGCTAAGTGTTAGCGAAATATAAAAAAGGTATGAAAAAATATATGCTTGCTTACTAAGCTAAAAACAGGTATTTCTTACTTCAGTTGTTACTAACGTCTTTATAGCTAAGCATCTCATATCAAAAAACTGGATAATTAAATGAAATGCAGTATGAAAATTGAATCAAATTTTATTAAAAAGTTTTAACTAAATATATTTCCTTCACTTATCATCAACATATTATACAGCAATTTGTAAAAACAGCAAAAAATAAACGTAATCTCAAAAGTAAATTAAAGGTTCTTTCTTTTATTCTTTATAATAATAATAATAATAATATTCTACCACATACACACAACACTGTCTAGCCCAAACTAAGCAGAGCTTGTACTATGGATACAAGACAATGGATAAACATACATATATACTTATGAATAACATATTACTTATTATTATTGCAAAATTACTACTAGTACACCCTTCATTATTTTTCTTATCTTATTAAACAATTAATAATATTATAAAGATATTTTAAGGCACTATTTCCATAGCGGCTATTTAATATATTATATTTGCGTATCGACAGTAATAATATTTTCAATCACATAGTACCACTTATTAATTAAAATATTAACATTTATTTAAATCACAGATTGCTTTAAGGAACTTTGTGCTTTGTACTTACAGTTATTTAAACAATTATAGCTATATAGTAAAATTATGAATTACAGGCCAAGGGTTTAAAAAGCACCTCTTTTAAATATAATTATCTTTATCTAACTAAAATTAAATGAAACCTTTACCAAATAAATCCAATGAAATAAATAAAAAGAATCTAAAACTTTAAATCAATAAAATCTAAAATAATAGAATAAAATAAATTCTGTTTAGCTAATTACTTAAACCACAGGTTTATATTTTTATATAGCATTCTCTAGAACATATTTTAAGTGTAATCAGTCTTATAATTTTATTATAAATGGCTTTTAGGTATATGTTATTAATTAGTTACTCTTGTTCTCTTTATTTGTACTTCAAGATTTTCGCTGCTTGCCAAAAAATTATTTTATGCTTCGGTATGATAGTTTATCAATTATATTTTGTTCCCGGTCTCTCTCTATTCCTTTGGGTAGCGAACGAAATCTTATACCTAGTTGCGAATTTTTTAAAACTTGTCAGTCTAAAATTTTATCGTTTTGTAGTTTTCAGCAAAATAACTTGTTTTGTGTAGATCAAAGCTTGATCTTATGAAACGAATTTGAGATATATATTTGAGATAAATTTAAAGATAAAGTTAGCATTTTTGAAACGCCTCTCTTTTTATTTTTATTTTTTTATTTCGCTCGTCAAATGACCACACTTCGCCTGATGGTAAGCAGTCGTGTGGTCTAAGAGCAGTGGCCTCCATATCGTCCTCATAGCAGCCGAGGCGATGTTGAGGTATCTACTTTTACGGCCTGAGAAGGTGCTTTTTCACGCCCCGCTTAAAGGACCCAGGATTGAAGGAAGAAGGAAACACGTGCCTTGGCAGAGAATTCCATGCCTTGATCGTTCGGCAGAGGTATGAGGACCCAAACTTGTTGGTACGCACTTTAGTCGACTCCACCGTGTAAGGATGGCATCTGAGCCCAGCACGCGTTGTTCTGGATAGGAAAGGGGAGGGCGGGATAAGGTGGAATAACTCTTCAGAGCACTCTGATATATTATTTGTATAATCAAAGAAGTCTTGAGGCTGTAGAGATTTTAGGATTACTTTGCCATTATTAGCTGACCCTACAGCTTCTTCGAAATCAGTAAAATCATAAATCTTGCCTTTTTTTTTCATTCAGAGCTCCACTTGATGATGGAATTGGTCACAACTCATAAATGTTTGTCCAGGTTCAAAATAGTATAATGAAATTTGTTCGGTAGCAATCACATCACTATTAATAAGATCATCTAACATAGAAAAAAAAGCCAGTTTTTGTTTTGAGCCATGCAATTATCCATCAAAATATTTATTTGTTTGATATCACGAAAACGTAAAAAGAAGTTATAATAGGCGCTCATAATATCTTCTTGCTTTCTCCCGGCGATAGCGTCGTGCCAAATAGCTGCAAATGTCTTTGATTCTGCCGTGATTTTTCCAACTGGAGTGAAAGTTTGATTAAACGCTGTTCATCTTGGAGAAAATTGCGAATTTAAATGAATCGAGCCTTGGTAACATTATTACCTTCTCTAAGTCACTGCTAACCTATGCTGCTAACATATATTTCGTCAGTATTTTGTTTTAAAGATTTATGTGAATCATATGTATAATTGTATGGCGTCCTTATATTTGCCCATGCTACACATTGGTCACAATCGGTTATTACTTCTTCGCGAGCATCATGGCATGTATCGCGAGTATGTAACTTATAAGTTTCGCAAAGCTCGTATTCCTCATTCCCAAGTTTGGCAAACGATATACTCATGCTTTTTAAATGTGTTCTGTAGAGTTCATATCCAATTATTATGTCGGGACGCTTTGAACAAAAGTCTTTGTACATGTAATTAAGGTTAACTTCACTTGTCTAATAGCGACGATTTGGAGCATGTTCACGACGGTAATGCGGTGCTGATGGATTGAATGTTTCAATATGTTTTGTAATAATCTGTTGGTCGAATTTTGGTGTTTTAGTATGTTTACCACGTTTGTCAATGTCTTTACTTGTATCAAAGCAGCTGCATAAAATGTAGTTATTATGTTTTTCGAATCCTAAAGTTGTTAAGAAAAATATTTTACATACAGAAACGAGAGTCCCATCGCCTTTCAGCAACGTAAAAGACCTTCTGGAATTACGCTTTGGTTAATTGGTATACTTTCACTTAGGAATAGCTACCACATAATTAGATCTTACAAAAATTCTAGTCTCTGGATGTTTCATTTGCCAAAATTTTCTGTTAATTTCTTCACGTTCATCAGTTGTAAAGACTGATGAACATTTTTTTCTACACTTATTGTCACAACCAATTTTCACTTTATATTGATTTAATTTTACACTCTACTTTTCTAATTTTCTTTCTTTTAAACTCGTAGTATACTTTCGCCGCTTGGGTTGCGCTTGAATTGAATCTTGGGTGGTCTTTTCCGATCCATTTAAAAAAAGGCGAATCGATGGTCATACGTCGTTTTTGTAATGGTATAAAATATCGCATCCTCACATACTCCCGGAATGAATGAAGTGCGAGAAACGGATAACGTGTTTCTAGTTAGGGGACGTGGGCTAACGGTTATTAAGTTAAGAATGACTAATATTTTTTTTAACAAATTCCGTGTTAGAAGTAAATAACGCTTTTTTAACGAATTGTTTTGAGAAAATCACAGTATTGATTACTTGACAAAAATACCGTTATGGTCGTCTAACCAGAATTAAGATAAGGTTTTCATCATAAATAGTTTATAGCATTGTTTTTATTTATATTTTATCAAAATTGATCCTTAACTATAAACACATTATACGCTCTTAGTATATTTGTAGTCAAGAATATTTAATTAACGTAGTTTAAGCTAATAAAACATTTAAAAATATTAGGCGAATTTGGAAACTAAGGTACTTAAACGTGCATCAAGCTAAGAAGCGTGGTATAGTCACTTTTTAGTCAAGCATTAGTTGCATATTTTGTCATTTAACGGTAAATCATGTTTTAATATATCTAAAACTGTAAGTGATAGAGATATGGCTCTTAGACAGAAAGATAGAGAATTTAAAACTGTAATACTTTGCATTCAAAACTCAAAATCAACCATTTGAGGGTTAACGGGGTTCTAGTTAAAGGACGGCAGTATAGAACAGGAGACATTATGATAGGTATAGTTGGCCAAAAATGTGGTCTACCACCCTACGGTTGAGATTCATTTGAACGTCATGAAACAAGGTCGATTTCCCCTTGCAATAATATTATGACAGTGACTATTGCTCTCTTTATCATTATTTGTATTTACTGTCATGCCATGTGTCAAGTTTGAATTATCACAGCTAACAACAACTCACCTCTTTGTCTAAGCTTTGTTTATAAAACACATTCCATTAGAAAATTACCACCTTAGCGATAATTAGATCTCACTGAAACTTTAGTCGAAACTGGTAAACTAGTAGACCACTTTCTTGGCCGACTGTACAAGTAAATGACGCCATGAGCAAAACCAACGACCAACATTTAAAAAAAAATGAAACATCTTTTGATAACTATGTTAATATGGGTTGGGTTTAGAAACGTGCCTATTCGTTGGGCAGAATCTAAGGGTAGTACGTGATACTAGAGAGTTTTCTGAGCCACAATCAGTAATTTTTCTTGCCGGAGACCACTCATTTTAAAAAAAATACGAAATTCATATTGCGTTTTTTGAGGTTATGAATAAGTAATTGACACAGAATTACGTTCCTTTCTACTTAGGGAAGTAGGGAGGAATGCAATTCAGTGTCAAAATATTTATAAATTAAAGTTATTATTATAGATATTTATTTCAGTCTATAAAAATGAGCCTGTACTTTTTTTTATGGGAAACGAAACGCATTGCTCCCATTTTGTTAAGTTGTTTTGTTGACATTCATTTCGTTCCGCAATAGAAAAACAAAATACTTCAGGCAAGATAGGTCCTGGCAAAGTAGTACAGATCGACGAATCGAAATTCGGAAAAAAGGAAGTAAAATAAAGGTAAATATTAAAATCTGTGACAGACCCGAATTAGTTTACCCCGACTTCACGTGGTACTTTTTGCCCTACCCCTAGAGTGTTTTTTAGAGCCCGGAGGCACGGAGGGGGTGCAGCCTCCGGCCGCAGTAACAAAGCATAGGCACAAGCGAGCCTAAGCGGCCGAGGCTGGTCGCCGCAGGCGACCAGCAAGCCGAGGCTGCTTAGGTGAGCGCATGGGCCAGTGCTTTGTTACGCTAGGGCGAAGAGGCTGCACATCCTGCAGTGCCGGAGAAGATGCATTCTCAAGATATTGTATAATATAGACTTTATGTATTAAATTATATTTTCTGTAAACTGTTAGATAAGGACAGTGATTTGCCCTCTTATTCTTTGTTATTTATCGATATATGACAGTAAAATTTTAAAAATAAACGTTAATTTTTCTCGGAAATTATAGGGCTCCGGCGGGAGGGGAGGGCGGGGATTAGTTACCCTTCCCCCTCCCCACCCTCCCCCCACCACCGTTACCCCCTATCGAATAGGCACGTTTCTAAACTTTTACCGTTAATATAATAATTATATAAGTAGGTAAGCATTAAGACCTGGCTATATTCATACAATAAGTGATCTTAGTTATAAACTGACTTGTAAGCGTAGATGTCGCGTCTGTGATTTGAATTTCGAATCAAAATGTTCGCCATTTTGTTAGTGTATATTTTTTTACAAGGCACGAGTGCGGTGATATACAGGCTTAATGGTATGTATGCTTTAAAACTAAATCACCATTTAAAGATTTTGAAATAATTATCTCATACTTTGTCGTAATTATACGAGTATTTTTTGTATTGCATTAATTAAGTGAAAGTTAAATTCTAACAACATTATGTAAATGTTATGTATAACAATAATTGGAAAATAACTTTTAAGATGTATTATAGACATAAAATAAATAAATATGACTAAAAGATTTGCCTTAAAACTTACTATGGCTTTTACCAATGCCTATTTTAAACAATGATAAAATCCATTTTATACATACATAGGTACTTTTAGTTTCACTTCTAAATCTCTGAACTCCGTCACGTTACTGTGAAGCTCGTGACAAAGAAACCCTATAGCACATTGTCCGAACCTAGAATCGCACCCGAAACCTTATGCACAGCAGTCGCATTTCGTACCGCCGCGCCACCAAGGCAAATCATAGAACACAAAGATAAAAAAATATCATTTGAGGGTATAGGCTCGCCGTTTATAAAGTCGTTGTGTTTTAGACCTAAAACGTCAACTGTCGAAATGTCGGTGCAATGCACCTCTTTTTGTTAATACATTTAAGTTTGTTGTTTATTTTAGCATTAAAGTTATACAATGTTATTAAAGTCGCGATTGTTGCTAACGAAACGTATGAGAAAGGATTCTGCGATTTCTGACAATTTTAGTACTCGAATCCCTTTGACCTAATAAAGAATTTTATCTTGATAAAAAAATGAGTCGATTGACATCAAAATACGTTTGTGTGAGTTATCTATTTAAAGGGGTGGTAGCTCAATTTACAATACACCAGACTTAATTAAGTTTGAGAAATTATGGGTTCAAATCGCACCTTTGAATGCCAGATTAAAAAAGTGAAAGGAAGTCCTTGGCGCTTATGCACCACCGCATAGGTGCAAACGACACACAACAGGTTAATGCTCTATTAAGATAACCCGCTTCTATCACAAGCAAACTAGCCAAGCTGGTTGACAACATGATTGTATTTTGTAAGCTTGTAATCAGTAAAATAAACTTGCTGATTTTTTTAAAATAGGTAAGGGTAGTCTACTGTGAATCTTTTTCTTTGGCTACAACGGTTAAAGTACCTGCCATTACCGCATAATCTATAATAATAATCATTTATTTGTAAAAACATGAGTATACAGTTACAAAAGAAATGTACATACTCAGGGTGCGTTCCACTTAGCGTTCACGACGCCTAAAATGCTCGTTTAGCCGTTCCACATGACGACTACGATCGTTGTGGTCGCAGCGAAAACGTCACTCATGACGTCATTACTCACGCTCACGCAACGTTGCTGAGAGGTGGGTCGTCGTGAGCATTGCGAAATTTGGCGCCATTTTCAATATAAAGTTGGTAACAAAGATGGCGACAATGAAAATTATTTTATTTTATGCGATTTTGATGAAACGATGAATACTTAATTATGTAAACATTTTATAGTCTATATTTTAATCTACATTTTTTTTTTATATTACTTTTTAATTCTTCATCAGAGTAACGATTAATTACATTATCTTACGTGGTCTAAGTTTCCGTTTTTCACGATCATGATTTTGTAATAATGGTATTCCACTCTTCATCAGAACTGGATGAACTAGTACTTTCTAAAGCATTTGGATATTTGGTAGAGCGTCGTAATACGCTCTACCTACCAAATATCCAAGTGTCACCGTAAAAGACATTTTGAATATATTTGAATGTAAATTAATTAAATACTCCACAAAATTATGAAATACCAGATTTTACCCGCGGCTTCACTCGCCTTAATGTAGATTTATGTTAGAATAGATTTTAGCCTATATGTTATTCTGATGAATAAACAATAATACTGTAAAGTTTCATCAAAATCCGTTCAGTAGTTTTTGCGTGAAAGACAAACATCCATCCATCCTCACAAACTGTCACATTTATAATATTAGTAGAATATTCGATATACAGTTTTTTTATATAAATCCAATAAACAATAAGTATAAGAGTTTATTGGTCAGACTTAAGTACAAATTGTAACTCTTTAAGCATTCGACTTCTTTTTTCTAATTCACTCAATGTACATCAACGCTCAAAACGCTCCATTATCCGTTCCACTTGAGTTTACAATTGTAACGCTCGGAAGCAAATGGAACGGGAAAAACCGTGGTCGTGAGCGTGAGTGTCGTGAGCGCTAAGTGGAACGCACCCTTAATGTAAGGTGTTGATATTTTATATGGTACTTACGTTCATGTTTTGCCATTTAATTGGCGTGCAAATATTATACAAGGCGTTACATCTACGTACTATGCTGTATACTTCGAGTTATTAGGAGACATCCTTACTAATATTATAAATTTACGAATGTGAGTTTGTTTATTTGTTTGTTACGAGTTCACGCCTTAACTACTTAACCGATCATTATGAAATTCCGAATACATGTTGTCAGAGGTAGAGAAAACGACAAGAATGTAATTTGAGTGCACACTCTCTAACTCACTCAATCTGAACACGGGGGTATACTGGAACAACATACATATATGAGTGCAATATTAATTGAGCAGTAGCGTAATACACGGGATATAACAGATTAAGAGATTTTTGCTTCTTCTGTAAAATTTGCTTGTGTCTATTACGATTTTGTCCTTGGGGGCGACGAATTATTATTTTAAAAAACAAGTTTACCCATTTCGCTCACGTAAAAACAGGTTAGGTTAGGTTATGTTAGTAAGGCGGAACGGAGAGACGTTCCGGAGGGAGGTGTCGTGCGGTGTTCCGCAGGGTTCCGTTCTTGGACCGATCCTGTGGAACATCGGCTACGACTGGGTGCTGCGGGGCGCCCTACCCCCGGGCGTCGGCGTAACTTGTTACGCCGACGACACGCTGGTCACGGCCCGGGGAGAGGATTACGGGGCAGCTGCCCGTCTTGCCACGGCAGGGGTGGCCCTGGTTGTCGGTAGAATTAGGATGTTGGGACTGGAGGTGGCGCTGGAAAAGTCCGAGGCCCTGTTATTTCACGGGCCTCGGCGGGCGCCGCCACCAGATGCCCACATCATAGTTGGAGGGGTCCGCATCGGGGTGGAGCCGAGTATGAAATACTTGGGGCTCCACCTCGACGGCCGCTGGAACTTTCGCGTCCATTTTAGCCGCCTGGCCCCCCGGCTGATGTCGGCGGCGGGAGCGCTTAGCTCTCTGCTGCCGAATATCGGGGGGCCGAGTGTCGTTTGCCGCCGCCTCTATTTGGGGGTGGTGCGGTCGATGGCCCTTTACGGGTCGCCCATTTGGGCCGGCGCCCTCGATCGCCGAAACATCGCCCTTCTGAGGAAACCTCAGAGGGCGATGGCGATCAGGGTGTCGCGGGCGTACCGCACCGTCTCCTTTGAGGCGGCGTGCGTCCTGGCGGCATCGCCGCCCTGGGATTTGGAGGCGGAGGTCCAAGCGTCGGTGTATCACTGGCGCGTGGACCTCCGGCTCCATGGTGAGGAACCCACTCACGGGGCGGTGGAGACGCGAAGGTCCCAGGCTCGACTGGTCCTCGAGGCCAAGTGGGAGGAGCGACTGGCCCAGCCCCGCTACGGGGTGAGGACAGTCGAGGCTGTCCGTCCGGTGCTAAGGCAATGGACGGACAGACGGCGCGGACCGCTCACCTACCGGCTTGCTCAGGTGCTCTCCGGACACGGCTGTTTCGGAGAGTACCTGTGCAAGATAGCCGGTAGGGAGCCGACAACCAGGTGTCACCACTGCGAGGAGTGCGACCGGGACACGGCGCAGCACACGCTGGAGGAGTGTCCGGCGTGGGCCGAGGAGCGCTGTGCCCTGGTCGCCGTGATTGGCCCCGACCTCTCGTTGCCGACCGTCGTATCCATGATGGTCGGCGACGACAGGTGCTGGGGCGCAATGAGGTCCTTCTGCGAGGCTGTCATCTCGCAGAAGGAGGCGGCGGAGCGGGGGCGTGAGGAAGATCCTTACGCCCCGGAGATCCGCCGCCGGAGGAGGGGGCGCAGGAGACGCGCTTATGTCGCTCTCCTGCCCCCCACCTAAGGGTTCTGGGTGGCAAGGCCTCAGGGGACCCTGCCACCCGTGAGTAAGAACCCATAGAGGGCGCGCGCGGTGTTCCCGCGCGCCTTCTAACGTCGAAAGGGGAGAGCTGTAAAATGCTCTCCCTCGGGGACGAGAGGAGGTCGGGTCCCATTGACCCGGCCGGCACCCACACGGGGGGGCCTGCTATGGATGAATCTTTTTAGACTCCCAACAGGCCCCCCCATTGGGTGAGAGAGGGAACACCCCAGGTTTTTTTAGTGGGTATCCCAGCACTAGGCTGGTGAGTCCCACACGCCCCGCCGGTGCCGTCCCCTAGCCGGCGGGTAGTGCATCAAGCATTTTTTCCTGGGAATCAAAAAAAAAAAAAAAAAAGGTTATGTTAGTAATCAATGAGGTCCTTCTGCGAGGCTGTCATCTCGCAGAAGGAGGCGGCGGAGCGGGGGCGCAGGAGACGCGCTTATGTCGCTCTCCTGCCCCCCACCTATGGGTTCTGGGTGGCAAGGCCTCAGGGGACCCTGCCACCCGTGAGTAAGAACCCATAGAGGGCGCGCGCGATGTTCCCGCGCGCCTTCTTACGTTGAAAGGGGAGAGCAGTGAAATGCTCTCCCCTGGGGACGAGAGGAGGTCGGGTCCAATTGACCCGGCCGGCACCCACACTGGGGGGCCTGCTATGGATGAATCTTTTTAGACTCCCATCTGGCCCCCCCATTCGGTGAGAGAGGGAACACCCCAGGTTTTTTTAGTGGGTATACCAGCACTCGGCTGGTGAGTCCCACACGCCCCGCCGGTGCCGTCCCCTAGCCGGCGGGTAGTGCATCAAGCATTTTTTCCTGGGTATAAAAAAAAAAAGTTTATGTTAATAATGGAGGCTGAAGTGCTCGCCGAAGTGTTTGCAGTGAGTGAGGCGGTGCGGGAGGAGATGGGTTGTCATCCCTTCCCGACAGCGATTGAGTGCGCGCGCAATCGAGCCCACCAGGGCATGATTTTAAAGTGGCAGGCGCGGCTGGAGGAGCCCTTGTCCGCTTTCAGAACCGTTGGGGCCCTCCAGCCAGTACTGGAGCGGTGGGCAGGGCGGCAGCATGGGACCCTTTCCTTCCGGCTAGTACAGGTGTTGTCAGGACACAGTTGCTTTGGCAAATACCTGCACACGGTCGCTAGGAGGAAACCGAGTCCCGTCTGCCACCAATGCGACTGTGAGGAGGACACGGCGCAGCACACGCTCGAGCAATGTCCTGCTTGGGCGGTGCAGCGCCGTGAACTCATTGAGGTTGTGGGTGAAGATCTCTCGCTGCCGGCCGTGATCAAAGCCATGGTCGACAGTGAGAGGAAGTGGGCAGCGGTCGCGTCCTTCTTCGAGAACATCATCTTGCAGAAGGAGGCGGCGGAGCGGATCCATGAGGAAAGTATCCTTGCGGATCCGAGCCGTCACCGGCAAACCGGTCGGCGCAGGCGCGCTAACGCGCGCCTGCTGCCGCCGTAATGAAGGCCGCGGGTGGGAGAACGGGGATCTCCCACCTACCAGCCATTGAGTCGGTCCGACGCCCTATGTAGTGCCGGGGCGTCACCGAGGAGTTGTAGACTGCTGGGTAGGTCGCTGAGGTATTGGGGGTAAACACACCGTGGGGTTTTAGTCCGTAGGCCCGAAGTACGGAAGAGCCAAACATAACCTTCTCGCCTCCCCGGCGAGAGGGAATGCATCAGGCGCATTGACACACGTAAAAAAAAATAGTTTATATTAGTAACAGTAATTTCGTCGTCTGGTCCCCAGGCTTCGTGTTTCGCCCCCCAGGTCGTGCAGTCCATGGCCCTTTATGGGGCACCAGTTTGGGGAGATAACTTGACGGCCCGTAATATTTCGGCACTTCGTGCGCCACAGCGTGCAATGGCAATGCTTATTCTTTCAACGAAATAAAGGCCAGTTCTCTGGTCACCGGAAGCGTCGATTAACCTTTATATTTTTATTTTATAATAATAATAGTTTATATAAATATTACTTATGATTAAGCAGTGTAACCTGTTATGTAGTTATTAACTGTAGAACAGATTGATCTAGAAATAAGACAAGCCACGCTGTAGGGGCACCACGTCTTGAGGTTAAGCTAAGCAGAGATTATTCAAAGATAGTACAACAATTTACACTTTTAACTAACGATTAAACGATACATATATGTATTTCACTAAATTTACTAGGTAGCTTTACATAATCCTACGCGAACTGTAGTCAGGGCGTGTTTCGAGTAAAAAGGACTTGCTGCGTGGTTCTTGTGAGGCAAGAACACTTAGCTTATGATGTTGATGAAGCCGGCAGAGAGCTTGAACCAGGATGCGATTGGCCTATATATCAGATACCGCCGGGTAGGAGGGGAAGAGGGCGCCACTCACCACTCCGACTCGTGCGCAGCCGTCATGGCGTGAGCGGTCTGCGTGACACACCCCCCTCGTTAGGAGAGAATTTTTCTCGAGAAAATTCGATCTCCCGAGGAATCCCCGCTCCTCCGACAACAGCCTCCGACCGGCACCCTGAAACAGTAGGACGAGTGGTGTAGTATTTTGGGTTAGGTATACAGTATTTAGGGAACAAGAATCTATAATAGAGCGACACCGTTGCTGCGAACAGATCATTAGCAGATAACAACAACACGTTAAAGGCAAGGTGATACATTCATTAGAAATGAGAACTCGACGGCCGGTAGATAATAAACCCGTTTAGAATGTCAACAATTTAATTACTTAAAAGTTTTGATATGTAGATTAATAAACGATAACTACGATGAAATTGAACAATATAGAAATATAGCGATTAGTACGCCAGCAAGCAGATAAGGAAAACCAGTATGACTGCAAAAAAAATGACAAGGAACAAAAAATTAAACCCGTAGACCGACTTGGCAGTGACCACTTTACCACTAGGTGAAAAAAATGAAATGTTTAGATTTCGATGAGTATATTCTAAAGCAATAATTGGCATGATGATGGAGTGCGTAAATAAGTAATAATCCTTATAGTTAATTAGTTTCAATTCTTTAACGTGCCACTATCTTATCTTATGTGTGGGGGCCAGTCAGTACAGACCGGCGACACTTCGACCCATTGGGATCTTTTTTGTCGGCCCAAGATTTATCCCTTAGCTATCTCCCTATGAATGTACTGCATCAGTCGTAGTGTACACTTCAGAGGGAGAAGCCTAAAGTCCTCAGGGTTTGGATATGTCAATCCCATCAGACCCATCCTCAATCAAGCCAACGCGTCGCATTCACATAGTAGGTGCGATATGGACTCGTCCTGTTCACCACAGGCTCTGCAGATCGAATTGTGTGCCAATCTCAATCTGCACAGGAAGTCGTTGGTGCCAAACTGGCCAGTCAACGCTCCTATGAGCAGGCGTATTTGGCTCTTGTTATATCCGCAGAAGTTCCGGGTGAAGCCTGTGGCTCTGAAGACCCCTAAGGGCCATCCACTCTAGCCTGTGTTTATCATTGCCATATGCATTCAAAGCTGCCTTGACGGTGCTCTCAGAGAGTCCCACGAATGGCTCGGGGCCCACAAACAGTTGCTCCGAGCACTTTCTGGCTAATTCATCAGCCTCCTCATTGCCCTGCACCCCTGCATGCCCCGGAACCCACACCAGTCTGACTGTGTTCTTCCTGCCAAGTTTGTTTAAGGCCTTAACACAGTTCAGGACCAGTCTGGAGTCTATCCTACACAAGTCCAGAGCCTTGAGAGCAGCTTGACTGTCACTGAGAATATACACAGTCCTGTCAGTGACATTACTGTTGATATTCTCCTGAGCACAGGCAATTATAGCATAGGTTTCCGCTTGGAAGACCGTTGCATATTTGCCCATGCTTTGGCTCACCTTGCAGTCGTTGGTATAGATACCAGCGCCCGATCCTGTTTCCATTTTGGATTCATCAGTGTACCAGATGAGACAACCCTTGTCAGGGGATTGTAGACCTTGTCTCCATTCGTCCCTCATGGGGACCTTTATTTTAAAATTCTTTTTGAATATGTGCAATGGTTGCATTTTGTCGCATCCCATGCTCATAATCCTTTTGAGATCCTTTGAAATCTCCAATTTTGTTGTTACATGTTGATGCTCCACAGCCCATGCACAGATAGTCTGTGTAGCGCCTTCATCGCCTCTGACTCCACATTAATGTTTAGCGGCGTTAGATCCAGCAAGACCTCTAACGCTGCCATTAACGTGCCACTAACCGAGAGGTTTACCAGACCTATCAGACAGTATATAGACAAACGGAGACTTCTTGGAAACGATTTTACATTTAATAAATTTAGATGCCAGCTTTTTACTTAAGTATTTATCTTTATCACTAAGGTAAAAGGTTCTTCTCCAAACAACATCGCCAACGTTGAACTCAACCGGTTTCCGACGTAGATTATAAGACTTACAATGGCGTTGGTGAGCGACCAATAATGCTGCTTGTACCCTCTCGAAAATAGCCAAGGTTCTCAGCGCAATTGTCATGAGGAATATGGACTATATTGGGATCAGAGTCGCTGACCCCAAATAGTGAACCACAAGTAACAAGCTCGCGACCATAAACAAGAAAGTAAGGAGTAAAACCGGTTGTCTCATTAACAGCGCAGTTTATTGCAAACTGATTTTTTGTAGTTAAGGTGTCCCAGGTTCGACGATCGGAAGTTATAAAAGTAGAAATAATAGTAGATTTGGAATTTTCAATAGCAAATAACACAGCTAAAGCCTCGCGCTCAGTAGCACTAAGCTATAACTCTCTCTTGTCCGTTCAGGACCTGACAAAGAACAGCGCCGATACCAAAGTTACTGGCATCAGTATGTATTTCAAAGGGCTCAGAGTAATCTGGGCAAGAAAGAACAGAAGAAGACACCAGACAATCCTTTAACTTATTGAAGGCAAAATCAGCCTCATGAGACCAAAAAGAGGAGGAGAAGTTTTACCTTAGCTAGTTAACTTGTTTAAAGGTGCGGCGATTGAGCTATAGTTCGGAATAAAACGTCTGTACCAAGAAACAGCGCCTAAGAAACGACGAACATATTTCCTATTAGAAGGAATAGGGTAATTTTTCATTGAATTTTCTTTATTAGGATCCGGATGTAACCCATTAGAATCAACAACATACCCTAGATATTTCAATTTATCTCTAAAGAATTTACATTTCCAAGATTAATAGTTAAGTTAGCACTTTTAATCTTTCGAGAATGCGTAAAAGAAGTGAAATATGATTTTCAAAAAATGATGACGATATGCAAATAATATCGTCGACAAAACAAAACACTTTGTTTTAAAATTCAGGACCAGAAAACAAGGTATCTACCAATCGCTGAGTAGCAGGTGCATTAGTTAGACCAAATGGCGTTCTTTTAAATTGATAAGTGTCACGTGTAAGAATATAAAAGGCTATTTTATAACGATCTTCCTCTCTAATCAACGTCTGCCAAAAAGATTTAGGTAAATCCAAATTAGTTAAGTATTTAGCGACTCTTAAATAATCTAGAATTGCCACAATATAAGGTAAACTATAAGCATCTTTTTTGTAATAGAATTTAGTTTACAGCTGTCCTAACAAAAACGTAATTCACCATTATTTTTAGAGGTCAGAATAACGGGATTCAACTAAGGGCTTTTCGAACGTTCTACCACGTCTTCCGCGAGCATTTCATCGAGATGTTTAATTAAAATACGTTGTTTATCAGGAGACATACGATACAATCTCTGCCTAATAGGAGAACAATCGCTTGTTTCTATGGAATGTGTAATAATGCTTGTGCAACCGAGGCCCCACGTTGGGCGCCATTGTAACCTATTATGTAGTTATTTACTGTAGTGCGTGACAACAGATCAAAGAATTCTTATTCAATAGAGAAGATAGTTAGAATGTACCACCAGCATGGGCTCCAGTAATTCCTTTGCTCAAATCCAAGTCAAAGCAAAAGACACTTCAGGTTACTTTGGGCTCATCGAATTTCTTGGTCACGTGGTCAAGAAACACGATGCAAAGAAGGTGATATACTCGTCCCGTATTACATGAGTGTTGCAATACACCTATGTCTAGCATTTTGATTTAGCTGGCCTAGTGGAAGACTGTTCGACTGCCACGTAGAGATCTCCAGTTCGATCCCAAGGCGCGCATCTCTGACTTTCTAAATTATGTGCGTATTAAATAGTTAATTATTGCTCGCTTTAACGGTGAAGGAAAATATCGCGAGGAAACCTGCATGTCTGAGAGTCTGCTTCGCACTGAGCCAGAGTGGTGAGCTATGGCCTAACCCTTCTCACTGAGAACAGACCCGTGTCCCGCAGTGGGAAAGTTTAATACATTGCTGATATTATTATATACATATATATATATATATATATATATATATATATATATATATATATATATATATATATATATGTATATACTTCTTACAGAAAGTGATTACTACAAAATGCCACCTCTATACTCGATGGATGACTACGATATATGTATGAGTTCTCCTGAAGCAATGGATTTACATGCTGGTAGTAATCAAGAACTCATGAGAATGATACAGGTAAGTTATTAAGACTGTTAATTTAATATTGACCAATACTTTAATGTCAATAAAAAATTACATAATAAAATAATCAACATAATGTATACAAACAAATTATTTACTACGAAGTTAACCGAAAGAGAAAAACAAACCAAAATTAAAAAACTGTCCTAATATTCCTCCGCATCACTGTCAATTGGCAATGTGCCGAGAAGACTGGCAGCATTGCCACGTTGAAAAGCAAAGCTTATTTTTGCGAAAAAAAAATACCAGCCTTTTGGTCACGCGATGCGTTGATCAGCCGCTTAGCTCTCTCTAGGTTTCCGTGAACAGTTCTAGCACTTGAACCCCATGGCCCGAGTGTTTCTACACCAAACAGCTTAAATATATGTACAAATGAGTTTTTAGGATATTTACGAAGATTCAAGATGTTATCCAAATATACATAACATATGGTTCGGTTTACGCGTACCCTTAGGTATAGATGACGTTCTATGTAGAGCCACGCTTAGTAAACGCTTGGCTTAGGTAATTGGTAATTGGCTGTGTTTGAATTTGGATGATGTTCTTATATTCAACTATATAAATATATATATATAATACTGAATCTTGCTATTTCTCTAACACGCTGAAGCTTAAATACCGGTAAGGGACTTTTTAAAAATGCAGCCTTTGTGTATTTAATAATAATGCTTTCATTTGGGTCTGTAAATTATATCTACAAACAAACTTAATAGGTTTCTATTTCACAATGTTATAAATTATTGCTGCCTGATATATTGTCTAGTCAATTTGAAAAATGTTTCTGTTTTCCATTTAGTCTTCTTTATTTCTTTAAAAAGACTACTCTCATATTAATAATTATTTATGTGTTTACAAACATTCATATAACGGACAGAAAGAATACCTAGACTCGGAACAACTATTTGTAGATCATACAAACTGTTGTCTCATGATCTAACCCACAACACTCTGCACATAAAAAACTCATGAGAAACTATTGTAATTAAGATAGCAATTATAGGCATACAGTTCATATGATGGAAATCGAGAACCTTTTAAAACCCATTGCCAATTCATTTGATAAAGACCCATATAACAATTGCATAGCTATGGGGCTATGCGTACCTAAAATACTATTTGACGGTATAAAAAAATAACGAGGCATTCATTGCGTCCGTATATATTATTATATTTAAAAGCAAATTTGCATAAATAAATGATTATATTTAACAAAAAAAAAAAAAACAAAATTATCTTATTTTATATATACATACATATGGAACACCAGATCGTAAATGGTTTTGATTGGCCGCTTATTTTATGGTCACACGTTTGTATATGTCTTCTATCATTGCATGCTGTA
The DNA here is from genome assembly GCA_963675205.1 of Catocala nupta. Lineage (NCBI taxonomy): Eukaryota > Metazoa > Arthropoda > Insecta > Lepidoptera > Erebidae > Catocala > Catocala nupta. Next base: position 22,354,840 of record OY776096.1, on the reverse strand, counting down.
CAACTTACGTGTTACGTCACTTGACGACGACACCATATTGCAAGAAGCGTTTTGGCAGTTTAAATAATCTGTATATTTTTGAATGAAATACTAAATATAACTTAAAAAAAGATTATGTGCAGGGTATATATACTGCACTAAATAATATTAGATGATGAGATGTTAGCATGGCCTGTATAATAATAACTAGCTTTTGCCCGCGGCTTCGCCCGCGTAAAAGTAGGTTAGGTTAAGTTATGTTCGGGCACGCCACGATTGTGGCGGTAAGACCCGTGTTTGAGGAGTGGCTGGAGAGGCGGCATGGCGCCCTCACCTTCCGGCTGACACAGGTTCTAACTGGCCACGGTTGTTTTGGCCAGTTCCTGTGTCACATAGGCCGGCAAGAGACGCCCGGTTGTCACCACTGCGGCGACTGCCGCGACGTTGTTGAGGACACGGCGCTGCACACTTTGGCGGTTTGCCCCGCCTGGGCATCGCAGCGCCGTGAGTTGATCGCGGCAGTCGGATCGGTTGCCCTCTCGCTCCCGGCCGTAGTTCAGTCTATGGTCCGGAGTGAGAGGTCGTGGAACGCCGTCGCCTCCTTCTGTGAGGAAGTCATTTCCATCAAGGAGGCGGCGGAGCGGGAGAGGGAGCGTTTAAACCCTCTCCCCAACCGCAGAGCCGGGCGCCGGAGGGCGCGCGATGACCTCCAGCCACCCTGAGGTTTGACCTGGGGGTGGCGGGCTTTGTGGGCCTGCCCGCCATCCGTTCAGCACCAGGTCCGAGAGGCGGCGTGCGTGTTCCCACGCGCGCCTCTGTGTCGAGTCCGTCTCCCCTCTAGGGGGGAGACAGTAGGGTTTTATAATGTCGGAAGTGCCTATTTTGGGTAGGTCTTTTGTGTAGTGGCCTGCCGTTTCATACGGCGGGCCGAAACCTCGGTGGGGTCGCGACCGCATGCGAAAGCGATTCGCGCGGCCCCGCCGATAGTGGTTTTGTCGAGGAACACCGTGGTAGGTTTAGTCGGTATTCCGGGAGGTACATTATTTCTTTTCCATCTTCTTTTACCCCGGCGAGTCCGACATAATCCCTCCGCCCGCCCCCGCGGAGGGATATGCGTCATAGCATTCCCCCACGTTAAAAAAAAAAAAAAAAAAAAGTTATGTTATGTTCGGGCACTGGGCACGTCACGATCGTGACGGTAAGTCCAGTATTTGAGGAGTGGCTGGAGAGGTGGCATTGCGCCCTCACCAGCTGACATAGGTAAAGACTGGCCACGGTTGTTTCGGCCAGTTCCTGTGTCACATAGGCCGGCAAGAGACGCCCGGTTGTCACCACTGCGGCAACTGCCGCGAGGTTGTTGAGGACATGGCGCTGCACACTTCAGGTGATTGTCTCGCCTGGGCATCGCAGCGGCGTGAGTTGATCGCGGCAGTCAGATTGGTTGCCCTCTCGCTCCCGGCCGTAGTTCAGTGTATCGTCCGGAGTGAGAGGTCGTGGAATGCTGTCGCCTTCTTCTATGAGGAAGAGATTTCCATCAAGGAGATGGTGGAGCGGCAGAGGGAGCGCTTAAACCCTCTCGAAGGGCTCATCTCGCGAAGGGCGCGTGATGATCTCCAGCTACCCTGAGGGTGGTAGGCTTCGTGGGCCTGCCCGCCATCCGATCAGCACCAGGTCCGAGGGGCGGCGTGCGTGTTTCCACGCGCGTCTCTGTATCGTGTCCCTCTCCCATCTAGAGGGGGATAGTAGGGCTTTTAAAGTTGAGAAGTGCCTAAGGGGTGTGTCTTATTGTGTAGTGGCCTGCCATTTCATAAGGTGAGCCGAAACATCGGCGGGGTCGCCGCATATGAAAGTGATTCGCGCGGCCCCGCCGATTGCGGTTTTGTCGATGAACACCGTGGTAGGTTTAGTCGGTATTACCGGGAGATCCATTATTATCATCATTACCACATTTCTTTTACACCGGTGAGTCCGAAATAATGGTATGGAGGGGTATGCGTCAATACATTATGCCACGTAAAAAAAAGACGCCACGATTGTGGCGATAGGTCTCGTTTTTAAAGAGTGGCTAGAGAGGTGGCATGGCGCCCTCATCTTCCAGCTGTCACAAGTAATAACTGACCATGGTTCTACGTAAGCGATTAATTCCGTCTGAGGCTCTAACAATAGGTTTAAAGATAATAAAGGTGGCAAATAATAGAAATTGACAAATTTCAAAAGATAGTCTTTATCTCAGTTTTAGACTTTTGAAAAAGAAATCGGCAAACCTGGGTGCAAGATCTCTCAACGTCTCCTTATTATTTTTGGTAGTGGTTACTAGTATAAGGGTTTATTAATAGTTATAAATGTAATAAAATAATACCTGATTCAAATATATGAACAATAAATTGATTGTTTTTCTGAGAAGATATTTACAGTACTGACAACAATGCAAAGGCGATTTTATGACGAAAACTGATGATGAAAGAATATTTTATCTATTTCGTGGGTTTGAAAATATCATCCTGAAAACTCTGCGTCCTCGGGTCCTGAAATTGTAAATCTATTTGCTCAACAATTATCTTTTGTATATAACAGTAGCAGCCTCAAATCCGTTGCAGTTGGTATAGCGACAGAAAATTTCAGTACAGATGTGACAATGACAGAAAAAGATATTGTTAAGGTCATAAAACATACCAATATTCACAAGCGCGCAGGTTCTGATAATATCCCACCTCTATTTGTAAAGCGTTGCGGGAATGACCTTGTTACTCCTTTAAATATAATCTTTAATACTTCCTTAAAGACAGGCGTTTTCCCGGACGAATGGAAAAAAGCTAGAATAGTGCCTGTTTACAAAAAAGGCGACCAAAACGAAGTGAAAAACTATAGGCCCATTTCCATTCTGTCTTGCTTTTCTAAAATATTTGAATGTCTTATTTATCCGCACGTCTATGACCTAGCAAAGAATAGCTTATCTAGTTTTCAGCACGGTTTCAGGAGGGGGCAGTCAGTTGATACAAACTTAGCGTAGACAATTTCAAAAATATCTCTCGACGTCGACGCGGTGAGGCAATTTGATACTATATATACCGATTTTACCAGCGCTTTTAATAAGGTTTATCACGCCATTTTATTATCAAAACTAAAAAGCTTTGGGATCAATGGATCATTACTAGATTGGTTTAATTCTTATTTAGCAAAAATACCTCAGGTGGTTGTTGTCGCTGGATTTAAATCTAAAGCGTATTACGCTCGATCTGGTGGTCCACAAGGCTCCCATCTAGGCCCTATACTTTTACTAATTTTTATCAATGACATTACCACTTCTCTAAGATACAGTGACGCCTCTCTCTTTGCCGATGATCTTAAAATATACAGGACTATTAACAATGTCTCTGATGTAGATCTCTTACAAATAGACTTAAATAGTATAAAACTCTGGTGTGATACTAATGGTATGAAGTTTGTACGGTGCACCGCTCGTACAATTACCAACGTCAGCAAACTCGTACGCGGCGCGGTACAACTAACGCGTCATTAATCAGTTCGCGATCTAACCGTATCGGGTAAAGACACGGGTTCCACCAAACTTGCTCCGCGGTCATTGTGTCAAGTTTCGTTCAATATACCATAGTTTACTTAAAACACGTCTTTTATTTGTTCACCTCATTGCACGGCCAACAAATTGGTGCCGAAACCCGGGACCTCGCGCGTCGGGGACATTAACGAACTAAAGTGCCTAAATCGGTGTCTTTTTAACACGTGGTGTTTACTGAACGTAAGTGCACGTGCCGTAGTTTGGTGACTACCAGCGAGCAGGAGCCAAGAGCGAGCAACAGAGCGTAAGGAGAGCATAACAGAATAAGTCAGCGGTTTCAAGTAAGATCTTTCCATATTTTTCTTAAACTTTATCGAGATGGAAAACTTATATGTGAACCAACAAGAAATTTCGAAAGCTATCAACAAATTTATAAACAATTTATCTAAAGCAGGGTTTGAAAGGAGAACAGGGGATTATTTTAGAAGGCGATTGGATATTTTAGAAAACTACTGGAGAGAATATGAGAGCAATAATAAAAGCATCTGTGATCTAGGTATTCAGGAGCATATTTTACGAGACGAGAGTTTGAGCAGACAAAAGAGCTGTATTTATCAGCAAGAAAGCTGATCTATCAGCAAAGTCAGGAACAAACACCGGCGCAAACTCCATCTTCTCGTTCTAAAGCATTAGGACAAAGGACTGAACAGCAGGAGGAGCCGCCGAGAGCAGACGTAGAAGAAGCAGCAGGGTCAATATCAGGTATATCTCAACGAATGGTATCACGGGGTTCTTTGTGCAAATTGGATGAGCTATTACGCAAGCAAACGGTTAACTTTACAGCGTTTATAAGAACTACAAAAAATATTCAATTAGATAATATCAATGAAAAATGGGAATTTGAAGATGTGCTGAAAGAATTACAGTCTCGTTGGACAGCAATAGATACCCTTCACTGGGAGATCTACATGGAATCGAACGGAGAAGAAGAAGAATATGAAAGCTCGTTTACAAGACACGAGACAATATATAATAACTTGAAAAAAATAGTAAATAAAAAATTGTGGTCGGTATCGCACAGGGAGAAATCAGTTCCCAAGATCGAAATACCTGTCTTCTTCGGCAACTATCAGCAGTGGATGTCATTTAAAGACCTATTTGATGAGGCGATCCATAATAACCCATAATCTTCAGCGCAAAAATGCAGTTTCTAAAAGGGAAACTACGTGGCGAACCCGAACGTCTTATCCAGCATCTACAGATAAGTTCGGATAATTGTTACCTCTCATATGGATAACATTGTAAAAAAGCAGCTCAAATATTGGGCTTTCTTAAACGGAATTTACAGGGATTTCAACATAAGCAGACACGAATTATTCTTTACAATAGCCTTGTACGCAGTAGACAGGAATTTGCATCTGTAGCATGGAACCCTGTGTACAGTTATTCTTCTCAGAGGATCGAGAGCATCCAACGTGCCTTGACGAGATACTTAGCATATAATTCCTCCCGTATAAATATCATAGGGTGCCATACAACATGCGATTGTCTTTTTTTGGCATAACCTCTCTCAAAAATCGTCGTACTTTGATAGACTTACTGTTTCTCCATAAAATCCTAAACCATAAGATCACATGCCCTGAATTCTTATCTTCTATTAACTTAAACGTACCCCGTCGCTACCCTAGACAGGCCATCACAAAAACCTTCATCCCACTCACTGCTCGTACTAATCTTGGTCTCCATTATCCCCTGGCTAGAATGTGCACAACCTACAATTGTTTTAACGCGAAGTTTAACTAAGATATATTTGAAATGTCAGAAAAAGAATTTTGAAATGATTTGCTGAAACTGCTCGATTATTGACTACTGTTAATATTGCTCACTTTTATTTTTACTTTTATTACTCTTACTTTTAATAAAATTTCTTTTTCATATTTTTATCTAGTTTAAGTTTACTCTTAATGTTGCCTATATAACTTGAATGCTGTGTATACTTTTAATAGGCAAACATATATACCCACGATTTTATCCACAAGTGCTTATAATTGCAACATTTGTATATATTGTTGTAAGTGTACCTTATAATTATTAAATAAATAAATAACTATACTTTTATATTTGGATGTATATACTGCTGCAGAAATAATATGATTACTAAAATATACAGTAACATAATTAATACTAATATTATAAATAGGAACGATTTGATTTTTTGGTTGTTTGTAAGGATTTAAATGATTTAAAAAATATTTTATCATTAGGAATCATCATCATTATTTCATATTATCACTGAGTAACATTGGCTTTATTTAAAACTATATTCACTGTATTTATTTACTATTTCAGGAATACTCGGATCACAAAATAAAACACTTCGATCACACACAAATACACAGAGGCGTATGTGTCACAAGAATGTGTAAAGAATTCCTAATAAGTTCTACGACGAAAGAAACGGATCTAGATGTAGTGGTTGAAGCATGCCTTAATAGCTCTACGTATTTAGAATACGGTCTTGAAGCGACACTTTCTAATATACATTATTGTAATAAAGCGGGAGATACCGTGGACTTGGACGCTAGTGATATAATCGTGGCTGTGGTTTTATTAGTTTTAATAATGCTCAATGCTGTCGGAAGCTTATACGACATCTTTTGTTGCAAAAAAGAGGAGAAAGCAGGTATATACCAGGTGACGCAGAAAAATCGATTACCATGTACATCCTTAATATCTTGTATTGGTTTTTCTGGATAAGATTATTAACTAAAGAATGTTCTTTTAGGCAATCCATATTTGCTAGCATTCTCACTTCGTAGAAATTGGTCAAGATTGGTAGCACCAAGCAGTAACGCTCAAGACCCAAGAATTGAAAGGCTTAAGCAGTTCCATGGGCTAAGGTAATAATGTTATTTGGATTTGATATTATATTATATTAATAGAAAATGTATAGATATTTTGAATAACACTTTTTGTTACAAATGGTATGAAAAATCTGAAAAAGTTTATAAAAATTTGGTATTTATTATTGTCTTTATTTTTATTCATTTTCTTTACAGGACAATGACAATGATTTTTGTTTTTTTTGCACATACGATTCTTTTTATGGCATTTTCATACGTGGATAATCCTTTATACGTTGAATCGGTAAGTGTTTTCAATAACAATTTTTATTCATTAAACTATCTAAGAAAATAACATTGAAAGCGAGCGTTTTAGGTGAGCTTGTAAACTTAGGTCCAATACTTGTACTAAGTGAGAGTTTCAGGAAAATGCACTTTACTATTAAATATGTAACAGATAATTGATATTAAGCTATTTTTTTATATCGTTATCAACAGACGTAATCTATTGATAACGTTATCCAAAAACAGCTGTTATTGTTATGAGTACTCACAATTTGTCATGTGTAGTCTAGGCCCAAGGTTTTTCTGTCCAAGGCTGCTGGAAACAACTCTAACTTAAAACAATGAGATAAATACTCTTATTCTAATTCTTTTTATAGATTTTTCTATGAATGTATCATGGGAAATCTATTTAATTGTATGTTCTTCATTTTGAAAGTCAACTACTAGATTTTCATGTTATCGTCTTTTATGAATCTAACACGTGCTTTGAATGCTGATTATAATCATAATACTGTGTTTTTATTATATCTAAAAAGGATGTCCAAAATAATTTTAATTGTTGCATTGAAATTGTGACATTGTTTAACAACGCCAGAGCAATCAGTATGTTCAACTATTTCTTAAATAATTATATTATTTGTATTCAATATTGAAGATGTCTTGTTATACAAGTTCCATAGTGATTTTAATTGTTTATCCTTGCTTAAAATTTTATAAATAACTGAAGATACTACATGGTAGTGACTCACATTTTTTATGATTTAAGTCAAACAGTTACATTAACCAAAATCTAAAATTCAGAGAATTTTTGAAATCTATTAAATAATCATACTGAAACCCAAATATAAAAATATACAACAACTTATTTTGCAACAAAAGTTGATACTGTTTTTATAGAAAGATTTTATTTTATGCTATTTGCTTTTGTGTGTAAGATAATGTACAAAATCAAAACATAAGCAGCAGCCTTATTGTATGATGAATGAGAGAATACAATGCGACAGACCCAAGTAGATGCGCATTAGTTACAACCTGTAAGATTTTATTATAGCCGAATCACATGATCCGTAAAATTTTAAGAAGATTACTGTTCTAACAACCGAACCAACTCTAACACCTTATCTTAATATAATGAACTAGATTAATGACAACAGTTCCTGGCACCGAGCTACTCTTTTGTATTTTTTTTGTGACACGGCAAAGTGATTGTAACGGATCTGATTGAAAGCCCAATTACAATCCAGAGTCAGTGACGACGAGGAGAAGATAGATGTCTTCTAGTCGTCGTCAGTGTCAAGCCGGTCTGATCAGATGCTTCTTCACACTACGTTTGAAGGACCTAATGTCATAGAAGGGAAGGAACATATGAGCCGGAAGACTGTTCCAAAGTTGTATGGTATGGCATAAAAAGGAATTGCTGAACCTTTTGGTGCGAGACGGGATTGTGCTAACCGTCAATCTCAGCTATGAGGAAACAGAAAATCTTCTACATATTACCTCATAATTAGAGTTCCCATTAAAAATATTTCCTACTCCACATTCACACCTACCACACTGCTAATAGATCTGCAAGCCTGCTAGTAGAATCTGATCCTAAGATAATCTCATTGTCGTAGGGCTAGCGCATACAGACACATACATGCATGCACTTACACACACACTCATACGTACACGCACGCACGCATACACGTAGGCACACATACGTACTCACACACACACACACACTCACACACACACACACACACACACACACACACAAACACACGCGCGTGCGCGCGCACACACACACAGACACACACACACACACACACACACACACACACGTCACACACACAACATACATCATACGGTACTAATTTCCTAACCACACACACTAATATCACATAACCACATACCAAAATCACCTACTTGAACTCTAGCTGTCCAGAGTAAGGAGAGGCTGGTAATCTGTCATACAGGTGCATCCTAGTACAGATACCAGTCTCTCACGCAGATTCACTTTATGAGTAAATGTTAATCTTAGCCTAAGTTATATATTGTTTTTTCTGTAACTTTCTGTGTGAAAGAGGAAAATAAATGCTTTATTATTATTATTATTATTATTAATCGGTGATTACGAAGACCGGCACGTGTGGTTCTCAAAAGGAAGGGGGAAGGTGGGATGAGGTCAAATAACTCTTCGGAGCATTCGCCATGATAGAGGCGATAGTATACGCTAAGGGACGCAATGTTTATACGAAGTTGTAGCGGTTCGATGTCCTTTGTAACCTCTTGGCTGTCGATTATACGTACGGCATGACGCTGCAGTTTATCCAAGGCATCGAGTAGGTACTTAGCGGAACCATTCCAAAGGTGCGTTATGAGGTGGTTTTGGCTTAAAAGCATGCAGCTATGTATCCAGCATGGAGTAATGCTGTTATCATATAATATAGTTGAGATATAATAAAATATGTGATAAGACCCTTTAATATGATATATCATATAAAAAGAACAAGAAGACATTTTTTAAAATAATGTTTGATTGTTTCTTTTCCATGAAGCAAGAATCAGATATCAAGTCTAATATTTTTTAGGCACCTATTGTCATGCCTAGCAACTGAAGCTGGGTTAGCTATGTAGTTTTAAAAGATGAACAAATACGCATCCTAATTATACATTTTTGTATTTTCCAGGCTTATGACAATCCTCTAATTCAGCTGATTTTCAATGGCAGCCTGGTGATTCAAATATTCTTCTTTATGTCCAGCTTCCTCCTCGCGTACAACTTTATGTTGCACGCTGAGAAACACTTTATCAGCTGGACGCATTTTCCTAAACGGATCCTACTTAGATGGTTAAGGTAATATTCTTATATATGACATCGGATTTCAGTATCTTTGAAGCTATAATCGAGTAGAGCAGTGAGTTGTTAAGGTGAGATGCAAATGTGAAACATGCTAGATTCCAATTCATAGAAATGTTTTAAAGTTTTTATGTTAAACTGTAACTGTCCACTAAGGTCTTCTCTGACAAACTGACCTGATATGACTGCTTACCATCAGGCGGAGTGTGGTCATTTTGACGAGCAACATAAAAAAAGACCTGTTTAGTTCAGTCGTCTTGTATTAATTAAATAATTATTATCAATATAATATAATAAATATTTAGGATGATAACAAGGTCTCCATGTTATCTACATATTGAAAACAGCATCTGAAGCGTAAGCTAGTAAGAATACGATTTCTATATTTTTACTACTGCTACTTAAACAAAACGAAAACAGCCCGAGCGGTCGCGGGTTCAAATCACCCATTGCACTACCAATGTGAACCTACTGTGTGAACACACACATTCTAGCCTAGGTGGAGGGGTTAACAAAAATACTAACAAATTATAACTCAAATTACTGGTAACCATTTTAAAAAAGAGGACCATATCTACTTATCAACGAGACTGACTGAATAATATTTGTGAATTTCAGACTAAGTCCTACATACGCGTTAGTGATGGCTTTGATAGTAACTTGGATGCGTCACGCGTTCAAAGGTCCCCTGTGGGAACTGGTGGTAACGAGCGAGGCCGTGGTCTGTCGACAGTACTGGTGGGCGCAGCTGCTTTATATTAATAACTACGTATATGATGACGCTTTCTGTATGCTGCAGACCTGGTAAGTTCTATATTATCGTCCAGTGGTGGAGTCTGTCGCAAGGCCTGTCTATTATAAGGGTTCTTTTAACCATATTAAACATTTTGGCCACCACCAGCCAGTATTTTACTTGTCCTTTACTCGTTCTGCATTTTAATAGCAATAACCTTGTATTTATACCAGATAAAATAATTATTAATATCATTCTAAACAATGTATTAAATGATTTACATTTATTTGATGATATGATATACAGAAAAGCAAAGAATTGTAAAAAACGGTATTTATTTTAATGACATATCTGCGGTACTTTTTGGAGACGTTCTTTTTATATTTTATTTTGGTCCCCGATAGCTTAACATAAATAACAACAACTTGCTTGTAAAATTCACAGGGTGTACAACCTACAACTTCACAATAAAACCAACTTTAGTTGGCTTTATTGTGAAGTTTCAAATAAATTTCTTACCGCTACTTCTTCTTTAAATGTGTGTTTTTTTCCTTTAGGTACTTGGCAGCAGATACGCAACTATACTGCCTGGGACTGATGGTGTGTGTGTTTGCTCGCTCCTGCAGGGCGAGAGTTGTCACTCTGTCAGCGTTGATGGTGGTGGCGCTACTCATTGTGGCTGGACACACCTACTTCCAAGACCTGGATGCTGTTGTTGTACAATCACCTGAGTATGTATATTAGACAATGTCGATATATTGATTACCATTACCTTACTTCGATATTACGATTTCTTTCAATATTGTTTTGAAAGACGTAAATCAGACTTCGAGATCCTCTCTCTTCCTTGCTATATACCCTACACCTGCGTTCCTGCTTTTGCTCTACCACTTCGCTCTATCCTCGACATCGTCTTCAGATAGCTTGCACTTCTTCATACCACGACGTACTACCAAAATAAGTAATTTAAAAAAGTTGTATTTACTTTTCTATAATACGCAGTCGAGTCTGATTAAGGGCGGGCTACAACGACCAGACTCCAAACAGTTACTGATAATTCATCTCAAGAAAAATTTGCCCTGGGAACTCTTGCTCGCACATAAACAAACTGTAAATTGTTGGAAGCAAACAACGAGACTAGTACATACTAATATTATTAAATGCAAAAATGTTTTATGGTTTGATACCCAATCACACTGACACAGAGGTAGACCACGCCCTGGTTTAGCTCATAGGGTTTAAGGGACATTTTTATCCCGTTATGTGTTGGAGATTACCGTTGGATTCTTACAGACTTCTTTTATATATCTATATATTTTCAGGACGTATCGCAATCTGTATGCAACATATCCAACATTTCGTCTGCTGTATTCTGGAGGTCACACAAACTTGTCTGCGTATGTGTTCGGTTTGGCGGTAGGATTCCTCGCGTACCACTGGCAGAACGGCAAGAACTTGGACAAGTATAAGGTACATACATACATAGTCATACCGACGAGTATATTCCAAAAGAAGGGATAGATAGTGGTGTATTGCAAACATGTTGCCAGCTATGGTTTTAGATCTACGTGATAGTGGGTGAGAGTTTTGTCATCTAACGGCCACACTTTAAACTTTAAGCCGCGTAATATATATATGGGTATATATATATATATATATATATATATACCCATGCGTTTCTTTTTGTTTGTTTGTAATGATTTAAGATAAAAACTACTCCACCGATTTTAAAAATTCTTTCACCACGAGAAAGCTATATTAGCACCGAGTAACATTGTCTATATATTATTTAAAAAAAGTACTGTTACACCTAATCTAACTTAACTACTTTTACGCAAGCGAAGCCAGCCGCGATCAATAGCTATAACAATAATATATAATATCAGCCCTGTATTAAACTGTCCCACTGCTGGGCACGGATCTCTTCTCGGTGTGAGAAGGGTACATAGTCCACCACGCTAGCCTAGTGCAGGTTGGCAGACTTCACATATCTTCGAGAAAGTTATGGACAACTCTCAGACATGCAGGTTTCCTCACGATGTTTTCGTTCAACGTTAAAGCAAGCGATAATTAACTATAAGAAAAGTTAGAGATGCGCGCCTTGGGATCGAACTCGAGACCTCTGCGTTGCAGTCAAACGGTTTCCCACCAGGCTATAATATATTAATAGAAAAATGTCATTATATTTTGCTCGTCCAAATCGAACACGTGAGCTCTTACACAGCAATTAAAAAGTTGATATAACGTTTTAATTGCGGTAAAAGTGTAAGTAAACGAGCCCTCGAATCTTAACTATTACCGTGAGTAAGTAGAAGTGCGTTATAAAGTAATTTTATTTAAGATGAAAGCTTCTGCCTATTGCTGATATTGCCCTTTTCTATGAACTGCTCATTAAAACCATTTAGTTGTTAATATGTTCTTTGTAGTACATATTAACGGAATGTCTAAAACTGAAACTTTCCACTAAGTTTTTTTTTCGGTATCATAAAAATGTTATGCGTTATTATTCACCTCTATTTCAAATAGAGTGATAATATATATAAGGTGCTCGTTCGTGCAGCTAGGACGTATGTATGTGTGTATACATGTGCATGCACACAGACATATAGACAAAAAATATTAGTCCTTATTTCTGGGATCGGTGTCATTCTAAGATGACTCCATACATCAATGAACACCACAACAACATCCTGAATAACCCTGATACAGACAGTTTTGTCATGTTACCAGAAGCACCGCTGGGTGGTATGGCTGCAATTCCCTCTGGGCGTGGGCATAATCCTGTCCGGAGGCTTGTTCTACTCTGACGGCGGTAGGGCTCCGATGCTACTGCGAGTGCTGTATGCCACCTTCTACAAGCCAGTCTTCCAAGTCGTAGTCATAACTATTATCCTTGGATGCATGTTCAAATTTGAAAGTAAATATATTTTTATATACCATATTAGGCTAAGTTTGAGTTTCCATTTTATTTCAACTTTTGTATATAATTTTTCTTGTTAATTTTATGTTATTATTATATTTAGAGCATTTTATTAAATTTTTGTGACGAAAGTTTAATTTTGTTGCCAGTAAGTGAATGAGCACAAAGCATGTCTGTAAATTATTATTTAGATGTAAGAAATGTGTATCATTTGTTAGCGATCCAAATAAATAAATATAGCGCAATCTTGTACAAGTCTAGGTGGATTTATCTATATATAAGCTCAGCTGATATCAGCCTTATATATAATCATTTCCAATGTTGAGCTCGGGCCTTTTCTCCGTGTGAGAAGTGTTAGGGCATGGTCCTTGACGCTAGGTCAGTGCGGGTTGCTAGACTTCACATAGTATGTATATATCTTCGAGAACATTATGGAGAACTTTCAGACATGTCCTACATGTCTGAAAGTTTTCCATATTGTTCTCGTTGCCTCGCGATGCCTTCCTTCTCCATTAAAGCGGGCGATAGTCAGCTATTTAATACGCACATAATTTCAAAATGTCAAAGGTGCGTGCTTTGGGAAGAACTTTAGATCTCTGCGTGACAGTCCTACGATGTACGATTATAAAGAAATAAAGTTTGTAAATTTGGCTGTAGAATGTTTGCTCCGAAACTACTAATCTGGTTACATTATTCTTCCATTAATTAAAAAGCACATTATGCCAAATGGCCATAGGCTATAAAAATTGTGATACAAAGAAAATTAAGCCATGTTCGTGAGCGATGGTTACCGCCTGCTATGAGGTGGGATGCTGTTTCTTGTGCTAACGATGAAGAATAAGATCTTTGACATAGTCACGCCTAAACTGTTGAACGAATTTGGATGGAAAGTAGCATAGAGACAGAGTATGTCCTGGATTAACATAGTATAAAATCCTTTTTATACCGGTATGCATTACTATGGGATTATCGCAGGCCAAGCCACGGTCTGAAATTAGCACTTATCTTGTATGTTTTTTAAAGGCAGCTTCCGCTCTACGACTTTACAAACATTCGAACAACGGACACAAATAACTCCAAGGCTTGGAAGAAGTGTCCTTCTTATTATTATTACTGCAGCCTGTATTTTCTCACTGCAGGGCACATGCCTCCCTTTCGATTTTTTACATCTCCCTGTGATGCGCTAGTTTGCATTGGTCTCTCCTATAGTGATTCTACATACATTGGGGATCGAACTCACTATTCTTGGCGCAAAGGCAGTAGTGATGCGACTACTTCAACCTTTACGCCATCTATGCAGTCAAATAAAAATATTATAATGTAAAATTTTCAGATATCTATCGTCCCATAGTGGAATGGCGTGGCTTCACGTGGACCGGCAGAGTGACCTATAACGCTTTCCTCCTGCACTCTCTGTTCCAGCGAGGACTGGTCGGGGCGCAGACACAGCTTATTCATATGTCAGATTATTATGTGGTATGTATAATAATATAAGGCCTATATATAAACGTCGTGAGGAAACCTGCATGTCTGCGATTTCTTCATTATGTTCTCGAAGATGTGTAAAGTCTGCCAAGTCACAACGGGCCAGCGTGGTGGGCTATGGCCTAACCTTTCTCACACGAAGAAGAGGTCCGTGCCTAGCAGTAGGACAGTTTATATACATACAAGGCTTATAATATATATAAACTCTACATCTGCTGGGCTCTTCGCAGGGTTGGGCCATAGTCCAGCACGCTGGCCTTGTGTGGGTTGGCAGATTTCAAATAATATATCTTCGAGATCATTATGGCGATCTCTCAGACATGCAGGTTTGCTCAGGATGTTTTTCTTCATGGTTAAAGCGAGTAATAATTAACTTTTGATCCATAACTCCGAGAACTCAGAGGTACATATGTGCTACGCATGCGTAGAACGTTAGTTCTTGGTATTGTAACTCGTCCACGCTTGATGGCTTGCGGCAAAGAATTGTTAGTTGAATTTGTCTAAGGTGATAGATATTTGTTATTTATCAATGTGAAAATTTAAAATGTTTTATTGATTCAGATAATATTGTCTTATGTTTGCGCGAATGTTATACATTGAAATTAAACACTTTATACGGATTTTATCGCGTTGTTTATTTTACTTTAAACACTGGTATTACATAATTTTGAAAACTCTAACACTACTATTATTTATATAAGCTATATATTTTCTAATTAAAACAATTTATATTTGAGTTTACACTTTGCCCCGACGTTTCGCTTGCTTTACAGCAGCCATGTTCACGGGGAGACTAAGATGGTAGTTGTCCCAACGTTCTGAAGTTAGTTAGCTAGTTATTTCAAAGTACCAAGTAAAATATATAGCTTATATAAATAAATAGTAGTAAAATTTCAATAATAGTAGTGTTAGAGATTTCAAAATTTTGTAATACCAGTGTTTAAAGTAAAATAAACAACGCGATAAAATCCGTATAAAGTGTTTAATTTCAATTATTGATTCAGGTTCAGAATAAGCAAATAATTAACATTTATTAATAGTGTGAGATTACAGATCAACACCTGAATCACCTCGATGGGAAAGGGTAGTAAATGCGAATGCTGTGCATGTGGGCTTTGATTCCCGGATAGTGAAAAGTGTTATTAGGATTTTAAGTCAAGGAACTGCTGCTGAGAGTTTCTTGACTTAAAATCAGGAGTGTAGAACTGTGGCCAGTAGACAGCAGTAAAATCAATTCTTTCAAGGATCCTTAAACCATAATTGGAATGTTGGTGTAATAAACTTTTGGCTACCCTCTTTGGGGTATAGACTCGAGAGTCTATATGTAATCGCATTTAAAAGAGGGGTCTCTACTTCTATATCGCAGCAGTAGTGACTGCGATTGCTGTGCATGAAGTCTCGGGTTCGAATCCCGAGTCAGGCCAACAAAAAGTTATTGGGCTTTTCTGTTAAGAATTCTCAATACCAGCCCGGAGTTAGAAAGTTGGCAATATTAGACAGCTCCGTACCTCGGAAAGCATATACAGTTGATGGTCCTGCACCTGATCTCTACCCGGTCGTGTCGGATTGCAGTCGCACCGGATTATGAGGGTAGAGAACAGAGAGTGCACTTGTGTTTACGCACATACTTGTGCACTATAATATCTCCTGCGCAGATCGCTAATTTCCCTTAAGATTAGCTGCTGTGACCAAAATTCGGTCTGGAGGACATTATTATTATAATACTGCCGTTGTTTGGCGGCCTGGATGGCGTAGTGATTAGTGTAACCGAGTGCCACGCCTGAGGTCGCGGGTTCGATTCCCGCACAAGTCAAACATTTGTGTGCATGAACATGGATGTTTGTTTTGGTTTGGGTGTTTCTATGTATAATATGTATGTATTTACAACAAAAAAGAAGTATATATGTATGTTTATCCATTGTCTTGTACCCATAGTACAAGCTCTGCTTATTTTGGGCTAGATGGTGTTGTGTGCATGTGATAGAATATTATTATTATCATAAGGAAAAAGACAAATCTAAATTTGCTTCCCAAATTCGGTTTTTGACGTATTTGGAATCAGTAAAAAGACGCATCTGCCAGTATTTTTATATTAAACTAGCTGATCCGCGCAACTTCGTCTGCTTCATATAAGATAAGAGAATTTACCCCGTTTTTGCAACATTTTTCATTGCTGCTCCGCTCCAATTGGTCGTAGCGTGATGTTATATAGCCTATAGCCTTCCTCGATAAATGGGCTGTCCAAAATTAAAAGAATTTTCAATTTGAACCAGTAGTTCTTGAGATCAGTGCGTTCAAGCAAACAATTAAACCAACTGTTCAGCTTTATAATATTAGTATAGACTAGCTTTTGTTCGTGTTGCGCTCGCGTAAAGTAGGTTAGGTTATTTTTTTTAAATAATATGTAACCTATGTTACTCGGTGATAATATAGCTTTCTAATGGTGAAAGAATTTTTCAAATCAGTTATGTAGTTTTGTGTTAAATCCTTACAAAAAAGCATATGAAAGAAGCAATGTTTTCTTTTTGGGATACCTATTTACCTAGTTATAAAAATATTGGCAGATAGGTACGTCTTTTTCCCTCATAACGGCAGAATAGTGTGGTGAGTTGTTTAACCGACTGCTCATTTTCAGACTACAGCGTTAGCAGCGACTATATTCTTAACGTATATAAGTGCGTGCACGCTGTGGCTGTGTGTAGAGGCGCCCAGCGCCAACCTCGTCAGAGCTGCGCTTGCGACGAAGAAGGACGAGCGTCCTACTGTAGATGTAACCAGAGTGTGAAATAAATATATGAATGGAAATCTCACCGTGTTATTTTATTGTATAATTGAGTGAAAGACCTTTGAAAGACAATTATTTGGTATAAGTCAAAGAAGTGTTATTTCCTTTTTTATAACGCCTGCACTAAACATCATTCCTGTATCGCGGGGGACTTTACAAATATTTAAACAACAAACAATGGATATCTTGACTCGGTACAACCATTTGTTGTTCACACAAATATTTGTTCCGTGTTAGGATTCGAACCCACAACACTCGACGCAGTTGCAGTTGCAAGGCGACCACTTAAACCTGATCTATCTTCCTCCGATCCTGAGTCGTGGGGGAGGGGCGTAAAAAGCACCTCCTTAGGTCGTCCCAATAGAGACCTCGGCACCACTTCACGTGAGGACGTGGTGTGAAGGACTACACGACTGCTTTCTATCAGGCGGGGAGTAGTCATTTTAACTAGCAACCATAAAAATTAAAACCCTTTTACAGAAACCGATAAATTAATGTACCGTTTAACCGCAGATTATTATATTTTACACTAATTAGACTGCCCGAATGGCGCTAAGTTTTGGACGCTCGTATACTTGCTCTCATTCATCTTTTTTTTAAGAAGAATCCTCCCGCTCTAGGAATTTATCCTGCGTCGCGGGGGACTTTACAAACAGAGAACACCCAGACTCGGAACAACCACTTGTGGAGCTATCCGTGCAGTCAAACTAAATAAAAAAGTGCGTAATATTTCGGTCGTAGCCGATATCCATTATCTGCTAGGTCAGAGGTTTGTTTACTGCAATGTCCTGTATGCGCAAGGTTCGAACGTTCCCATGCCCACATGAGGCCTCCTTAACACATTAAGGTGTTGGTAGACTTGAGCACTTGTAACAGAACATTAGCTGTTTTTACATTGTCGAACTGAACAATAAACAGAGCAAGCATAGAGTCAAACATCGTTACGAACATTTTCACGAACATTCTAGGGAACGCTCTACACAATGCTCGTCAAAAAATATTCTTCACGAACTACGACAGAAAGGCTCGCCTTGGCAAAAAGCTCGAAGCAGTAAAAGTATTTTATGGCAAATAAAGTATTTGATATGATTATTCTGTATTTTCAACTGAGATTCATCCTAATGAGTGGAACCGGCACACCGGCGGCTACATACAATAACTTTACAATTATGTTTAGCATTCCAACTATTAACAGATTTAGGCAACTATATTATAACTATTACTGCTATAAAAATTGAACATTTGTTGTTATTTCTAAAGGTAAAGGAAATAGTAGGGAAAGCTTAATGGGAGACCACTGGACTGCCACGCAGAGGTCTCGAGTTCGAACTCAAGGTGCGCATCTCTGACGATTCGAAGTTATGTGCGTGTTAAACATTGTAAAACGTATCACATGCACTATTGTGATAAGTGAAGTCCTGGCTTTTGTGCAAAATAAGGTCGAAGTGATGGATAATGTCAGTTTGATATAGATTTGCATTAGTTCCTTTACGGAAGATGAGATAGACAGTGCTAAACGTCTGTTATTTCGAACTATACCCAACACCAAACGTATGATTGCACGGAAGAAAAAGGGAAAGTCGATGAGAGATATGGAGGACATAATAGACCTGTTTAAGGTAACAGACCCAGATTTGATACCAATATTTGTAGCCTTTGACTTGCATACATGACCAACGATAAGTTCGACCATGTAAACTTATTATGTGTGTAGAATAATTATGTGTCCAAAGAACAACTAGCAACTATGAGTTTTAATCGTATGAATACAGCTGATACACAAATTATGAGCTGTGAAGGTAGTGTGAACATCTTTGCAGATAATGAGTAACATGACGTTACACCGGCACCGCCCACAGCGCCGTTGTTATCTGTCTCGTTTCCTTGTACTGCTAATGAGCGAATCGGTCCTGCTTGCGCGCAGCGCGTGGAGAGGTCCACTGCGGTTTCGAACATGACAAGTGATACGTCAAGGCATGAGGAGGCCGCTGTAGACTCGTTTAGGCACAAACCAGCTTTAACAGTAGAATGTATAGCGGGGCAATTAAGCACTGTGAATACACGACAATATGATAATGAATATAATAATAAAACATCTCAGGAATAAACTCGGTACAGGAAAATATACAGTGTATGGATAATGGATGGATAGATGTTACTTATAAAAAAATAAGAATAATAGGTAAAAGAGGTAAAGCTGTACTAGGATCTGGGACTACTTTTACAGCTGCAGAAGTAAAAATACCATTTTACATATACAATGTGGATACAGGGGCGTCAGAGAAGGATATTGCGACATATATTTTGAATAAAACGAATGTAAATGTAGAATCTACAAAAATAAAAATGAAACAACAGAAGCAGTATGAGCGTAAATGTTTTAGGTCCCGAATAATAAACTAGCAGTTTTTATGGATGAAAGTATATGGCCAGAAGGAGTAAGCATTCCGACGCTACATTTATTTCAATAATAAACGAAGTATGCCGAATGAATCTGTTAACACAATTGTATACAATGGTTAATTTCGTAAGTTATAACTGTAAAGGTGTAAAACGATCGTTAGAATGTGTCTTACTATGCAAAACGGCGGATAATTTGGCATTACAGGAAACATGGTTATTACCACACGAAATATCTTGTTTAGCGGACATTGATTGTGATTTTGATTATACGGGAAAATTGGCTGTAGATATTTCCTCTGGTATCCTACGTGGAAGACCTTACGATGGAGTGGCAATTCTCTGGCGAAAAGGTATGTGTAGTTCAGTGTCTGTTGTGCCGTATAATAACAACCAGGTTACAGCTATTAAAATGAAGTCTATGCGTAATGACATTTTTAGCATATATATGCCTACAAATTCTGTAGAAATCTTAGTAGAATTTTGTGATTGTTTAGGCGAGATTAATGCAGTGATGTAGATACAGAACGTCGAATACGTGTATGTTGGGGGCATTTAATGTTCATCCTGGAGAGTTGTTTGGAAGTGAATAAAATAATTTTTGTTATGACCAGAACTGGGAGTGTGCTGACATTGCTAAGCTTGGTCGCCAATCGGATACATATACGTTCATTAGTGATTGATACGGGGCTCGAAGCTGGCTCGATCACTGCTTGGTTACTGAGGCGGCATGGTGTACGATTAGTGACGTAATGGTTCGTCATGACGTATACTGGTCAGACCACTTCCCCTTAGAGGTGATTTGTAACCTTAATATTATTAGATCTAAGATTGTAATCACTAGTCAAGTTAATTTACATAATAATGTGATATGGGGAGAAATAATTAATAAACAGATATATTTTATATATAGACATAAAATTTATGTACAAATAAATTAAAAGATATAAATTGCCCTACAGAGTTAAGTAGTTGCTTTAATAATATTTGTAGTAATATGCATCACCATTCGATAATATGTGAATTATACCATAGCATAGTAAACTCGGCAGACGCGGTTGCTAGTAGTAATGAGTCACGGTAGATCAGGAGAGGCTGACAGGTATCGGGGTGGAATAAGCACGTTCTTGTTGCACACAGGGAGGTTTGTCGTTATTTTCTTACATGGAAATCACAAGGTATGCCTTTATGTGGTCCTGTTTATAATAGTAAAAGGGATAGTAGGAAATAATTAAATAGAGAATAAAATATTGTCAGAATAACAGAGAACGTCTTAGTATGCAATAACTTAGAATAGTTCTATAGTGTGGTACCCTATGCATCAAAACAATATCCAACGCATTGAAAGCATACAAAACAAGTTTTTAAGGAGGCTATCTATGGTATCCGGTATTCAGCGTACGGTCAAAGACTATAATGAGAGGCTTAATTATTTTAATATGAAACCATTATATTGGAGAAGAGACTATTTGGGTTTATTATTCCTACATAAGATATGTAATCAATAGTTACATTTAAAAAAACAGTATTTAGTCTACTATAGTATAATTTAATTTAATACGAGTATAATATAGTTTCAATTTAGTCCTTAATCTAGCCTTAATTTTATTGTGTAGTTTATATAACTTAGAAATTAAATTGTAACCCTATATATGTATATACACTTTAGATATAGGTAGTCAATGCTGTGCTCACCTTTAATTTAAAAGCATACACATATGTATTTCTATGAATGTTTTCATGTAAATGCTTAATATGTATTTTAGTTGGTATATATACATAAAAAAAAATTGGACTTGTTTATATTATATTTGTTATGACAAGCTATAAGCTATAATATTATATTTTTTATGACAAGCTTTGGCCTAAATTATGAATGCCCCTAACGAGTTGATTGGTACATTACAATTTTGGTACACTAATCAGAATAACTGTGTTAAATGGGCAGGCAAGTTTATAATGTGTACATCCTTAAATGTGGTGTAAGACAGGGGGGAATAACCCCACCCTATTTAATGTCTACATTAACCAGCTGATTGAGGAGCTAAGCTGTGCTAATGTCGGATACTCTATAGATGGTCTATTTGTTAATAATCTGAGTTATGCAGATGATATGGTGCTGCTTGGTACCTCAATCAGTTCGGTTCGAAAATTAGTTACAATATGTGAGATTTATGCTGTTTCTCATGGACTCGCATATAATGTGAAAAAGAGTGAGTTTATGGTGTTTGGAGGGAAATATAATGTGCTCTTAGGCTTGCCTAATGTAATTTTGAATAATGTGTCCCTTAGACGCGTGACTCAGGTCAAATACTTGGGTCATGTGCTATTGGAGAATCTCTTTGATGATGCTTATATGGAGAAGGAACGTAGGGCGCTGTCGGTCCGATGCAATATGCTAGCTCTTAGGTTTTCACGGTGCAGTGATCATGTGAAAATCACATTGTTTAAAGTGTTCTGCACTTCGTTATACACATGCAGCCTATGGGTGAAATATACGCGTCCGTCGGGCCTACGACGCCCTACGTGTTCAATATAATAACGTTTTTAGGGTACTGTTGGGTTTATCCCGTTACTGCAGCGCGTCAGGCATGTTTATGATAGCAAATACTGACGACTTTTATGCTATTATGCGCAAAAGAGCTGCGTCTCTGAAAAGCAGTGTGCGGATGAGTCCTATCAGTATTCTAAAAGTGTTATCTGCCAAATATGATAGTCCCTTCCTGACACATTAGGCACATATGCATGTGTGTACCCGCCGGAGATGATTAATTATAATAAACGATCAACCATTATTAATTAAATTGTAATTTAATTTATTTTATTTTGTTTCATTGTTATTTTTTAATAAAATTAATTTGAATTATGATTTTTTATGTTAATGTTCAATATATAATTAAATAGTTTATAATTTTAAAGCTTTAATCATTTTATTTATATTTTGATTATTTGTTATAATGTATATTAATATGAATTTGTGAATTGTGCAAGTTTAAAATAAAGTTTATTATTATTATATTATTATAAATAGTCAATCATCGCTCACTTTAAACCTGCGTGTCTGAAAGTTCTCCTTATGTTCTTTTTAAAGGCTTTATTAGATAGTTTATTCGCAGCAAAATCTAAAGAAATTATTTAACAAAATATTTTCTAATTTTTAAACATCTTCTTTCTTCTGTTGTGTATCAGAATGAGTTGGCTTCTTCTTGCAATCGATCTTCTCTTTGGTCTTCTGTTTTAACAAACATTCGAAGATGAGATTGCTGACCGGTGCTTCCACAAACATCCAAAGGAAGAAGGCTGCTAGAACGGTGACTATCAGGATGGCCAACGCGACTTCAATCTGGTAAAAGAAAGTATATTTTAAACCTTTGAGAGCCGAAATCGAATTATAATGTAAAAAAATTGTATGTGTGCCCCAAAGGCGGTTTAATAAATACACTTATATATTTATAGTCTGCGTTGGTGGCGCAGCGATTGTCAGCGACTTTGGTGCTTGAGGGGTTCGATTTCCAGATGAAGCAAAGTGTTAATGAGATTTTATAATAAGACATTTTCACTAGCAGCATGGAGTCTAGAATTGTGTACGGTTGACGACAATAGGTTTGCCCCATATGACATGGGATCTAAAACCATGGCTGGCGAAATGAGGGTGTAAGCGCTTACTCATGTTTTAGGTGATATTGTTGTGAGATTACGTTTGTATATATGTATTTACTTACATCTGGTAGTCTCTGCATGCCACTATAGGAACCAGTGTGAATACATCAAGTTATGTGAATTTATGTTAAAAAAAATTACTCTATACAGGACAAGCTGCTTATTATAAAAATGTTGTATTTTTAAATAAGCTTCTAAATCTATTTAAATTTATTAGGTACATCATATCTTTATTTAGATTTGTACAATTCACTGATTACTAAATCCATAAAAGCAAAATAGTTCTTCTAACATTGAATGGTGTATAAATACTTACAATATCGATAAATCCAATTTGATTGGTGTGAGTCTGCATGCCCACGTAGTTCTTGATAAAAGTCACGTGCAGTAGATATCCACAGTAGGACAGCCGACTGAAGACGGTCCAGCCTCGCCACTCCAACAGACAACGGTATACATCTAGTAACGAAATATGTTATTAAGACAATATTGGTGGTTAAGGCACGCAGTAAAAAATCAAAAATAATTATCATATACTACATACATATGTGCTGCTATGCTATATGTCACATCGTATATGCGCTGCACATAACTGGGACCTTTTTGCGCCCAGAATTTGCAGAACGAATTTGGGCGAGCCAGCGCCACTTTGCCGCATCATGAAGCTTTATAATAAATATTTTACAGATATCGATTTGTTTAGGTATAATATTGTCTTCTGTTTACGCGAATGTTATTCATTGAAATTAAACTACTATATACGGATTTTAGTTACTATTTACGGAGTCTCCCCGTGACCATGGCTGCTGAAAAGCAACCGAAACGTCGGGGAAAGTGTAAACCAAAAATAAATAGATTTAATAGTTTAAATAATTTTATTAGCTTATAAATTAGTAAAATAAAATCAATAGTAGTAGTGTAATATTTTCAAAATTTTGTAATACAGTGATAAATAAACAACGCGATAAAATCCGTATATAGTAGTTTAATTTCAATTGTTTAGGTATATTATCTCCTGGGCAATTCAAGAGATGCGTGATTGAGAAACTCAAAGAAATAGTTAATGAAAATAGTAAGTGTAATTAATTAATTAATGTCTTGTCACGCCAAAACTAATACTTGTAAGACATTACTACTCTTTTTTGTAATAACATTAATTTTGCAGACAACGATGTTGGTTGTGCATATATTTAAGTACTTTAGTAATTAGTCGTTTTAAATAAATACAGTAAAACATAAAAATATCGCTGTATAAAAATGTTGAAACCCGTATTCAAAATTTAAATAATAGAATGTTAAGTGTTTTGTGGCTTATTATAGGACCTTAAAATATGACTACACCTTATTGTTATAGACTGTAAATACATGTTGAAGTATATACGTCAAATTCTATATGTAAGTGTACGATGAACTCATTTCTTCTCTTTGACCAAGAATGGTAGAACTACTCTAAAAAGAGCAGGATAACGAAGTGTTTTCTAGATTATTATTACTTCCATTTTTCTCTTTATTCTTTTGATTATATAAACTGATATTTCACTGACATTGACTGCGGTGGTAGCTCAAGGAAGTTAATGCGACTGGTTTACATAAGGTCTGGTGTCCAATTCTTAGATCGGACAAAGTGCTGATGAAAAACTAGCATGGAGCTTATAACCGTATCCGGTAGGCGGCAATAAGCTCGACTTCGATTATATAGTATGTGAGGCCACATGATGCATCTTCTATACGAAGCGAAATAAATTAACAAATTCAATTATAATGCAACTGTATTTGAAGCAAATAAAAATGATTTTAATTTCTCTCAATACTAGTTTTAACAAGAACAGTTACTTTTTAATTACCATTGAATCAATTTTACCTTCAAACTTAAATATAAATCCAATTATTAATCCAGCAACGATCAGACTGAATATTGGCCTCAGCAGTGCAGTGCAAGCCACCCTGAGGTAGATAGATGTTCTAGGTGCGTCAGCGTAGAAGACAATGCCGATAGCGACGCACAGTAGACACAACGGGAACAGGGACCAGTAGAGAAGACGGTACGGTAAAGTCTGGAACAATGGAATCACTAATCTTACTACGGTTGGTACTGATAAACTAGCAAATACGCATACATATAAACTGCAGAATGTGGTACCCGCTTAGCACAAGAAGAGCACAGTAGCTTCTGATGGTAAGTAGTTATCGAAGCTTTTGGATGCAAGCATCCATATACGTTAGAATTAAGAATTTAGTGCCAACATATCACACTTAGCTCATATTAAGCCCACAACACTCAGCGCAAATTACGCTATCCGTACAGTGAAATCGCGAGCCGGGACAAAACATTATTTGTTTACTGTCTCTGGATGTTCTGTGTATTCGTAATTTAATATTTTTCCCGCGACACAGGATTTAATCTTAGTACAGGAGTTACTTTTTAGAAATAAATGTTTATCTTTTAAATTGAAAGTTTAATCCATACCTTGTATCTTTGTACATCAACTCCTTGTTGCTGCCAGTAGTATACGAGGTACCCTAAAGCTATGCCGATCACGTAACCTGGGATGTTGGTGTGACTGCGTTTGTATACAGTGTTGAAGTAAGGATCATTGGTGAATATTGATTCTGCCAATCTGAAAGTAACAAATACGAAAGGTATATTATTAACTTAGTCCTTTGGCTTATGGAGGTGTGGTTGCGTCGCTCTTGGACGAGATTTTCTTCTGGGGCAAGGCCAAGCTTTTCTGTTAGGAAATTCTAAATAGCAACTGGGAACGTATTAAGGAACCTGGACGCTCGACAGTGGTCTACCATTACTTAGGTCTTAAATATACCTATTTTATAAGCATTTTCAATGCTAAGGTAGAATGTAAGTTATTACAGAACAGAAGAAGGAAAAGACAATCCAAGAAGCAGTACCTGAATCTGCGATCTTGACAAGCCGTGTCGAAAATTCAGAAGTAGAAATGAAACTTCTGCGTGGCAGTCCGACGCTCTATCACTTGGCTATTGTAGCTTTTATGTTTCAGAGATGTAATAATGAACATAATTATGTTTATAATATTTAAATACGTACTACACCATACTAAAGTAGCCAATTATTAAATCGTTACCATATACTTACTCAGGTGAAGCCATTTGTATTCCATCTAGATCTTGAAGGTATACATAGACAGCCGGGATAATCATTCCAATGACGAACAAAAAGGACAGAGTGATTTCCCTGGAACGCGCTGTTCGGCAGGCCAAGTAGATGATTATAGCAAAACAGTATAGATGTGTGTCTGCTGCCAAGTACCTGGAAGAAAAAGGATTCTCCATGTCAAAGGTGTAATAAAACGAGTAAAGAACGGACATGTATTTTACTGCGCGAAGCAATTCATACCTAAGTACTTACATATTTCTCAGTGGCGACGAGGGCTCAAAGATTTCATGCGTATAATTGTTTCGTGGATTGTATTGTGAAACGAATAGTGCAGTATAGTGTACAAAATGACCATCGGCAAAATAGGACCGTTTGACCTTGAGAAGGACAACTGGGAGGCATATATTGACCGACTGAAACAATATTTTGTACCAAACCAAGTGAAGACTGAGATACAAATGGCTACATTGATTACAATGATAGGGAGTGAAGATTACAAGCTAATGATAAATTTGTGTACACCCGACAAACCCGTTAAGAAAACTTATGATGAGTTAGTGGCGTTGATGAAGACTCATTTAAACACAAAACCGAGTCAGCTGGTAGAGAGGTTTAAATTTCGATAAGGAAGCGTCCGTGGCTGTCTGTGTATTCGAGTTAAAAAAGCTCAGTAAAAACTGCGGCTTTCGAAACTTAGTAGAGAATTTCCGGCATCAGTTCATATGCGGTTTATCAAAGGAAGACATTCATCAGAAATTGTTTACCGAATATGGCAACATATTATTTAACAAAGCCTTTACAAAAGCTATGTCCATGTAAGCGGCAGAAATAAATGCGGCATTGGTAGAAGGTTGTACCAGGATCAGAAGTGCAGGTGACATCGTACCAAATGTTGATACTGCAATGAATTTCATGGGACGGAGTAAAAAAGGAAGAATAAGACGGACATCACACAAGTGCCGCGTGTTTCAGCCGGCGGCAGCGGTTGTGACCCAAGCGGCATAAGCGGAGTGAGTAGCGGTAAATACCGGGCGAACACCAGTCGGAGAAGCGCAATGAGCACGGAATACAAATATAACGTATGTGGTGGCACTCACAAAGAACATACGTGCAAATTGAAAACGTATGTATGTAGAGTGAGCAACAAGGATGGGCATCTGTAAAGTATGTGTCCCAAATTAAAGGTACATTCTTGCATAATATATATGAAGATAATACAGGTATAGATAATCAGGACAGCGACAGTGAGCGACATTATAATAATTATTCTTTAACTACAAAAAAACACAATCACAATTACTTGGACCATTCACTATAAATGTTTACGTTGAGAGATTTTTATTAAACATGGAGATCGACACCGGCAATGCTACATCGTGTATTAGTTATGATTGTTAAAGAAACCTCTTTGTTCATTGTAAATTAAAGCCGAATGATTTGGAATTATGATACTATCTTAGGCGAAACAGTGACGCCTGTGGGGAAGATTGAGGACAAGATGAAATTTAAAACCACAACAAAAGTGTTAAATTTAGATGTGATAAAAAGCGGAAAGGCTAATTTATTAGGTAAATGTCGGCTTAAGGAGTTAGGTATAACAATACCAACATGCAACGTACCTAAAATAAATAATTTAAGCAATGATGTTGATGTAAGGGAATTCAGTCCCAAGTAGGTACTCTGAAGTTTTCAAAGATGGCTTGAGGCATTTCACCGGTGGGCAAGTACGGCCCATATACCTGCGCGTCAGGCTGCTTGCCTATGCGCTACGGGAGCCGGTTGAGCATGCGCTCAATCAGATGGTGCGAGACGGAATCATCACGCCAGTTTCCACGTCGGACTGGGCTATAATTATCATACCGGTAATGAAAAAATATGGTACCATAAGAGTATGTGCAGATTATAAGATTACATTGAATGAGTGTTTAGAAGTGGACCATTATCCCTTACCTAAGGTAGAAGACTTACTTACAAAATTACACGGCGGCAAAAAAATTACAAAGTTAGATTTATCACAAGCATACGCACAATTAGAGTTGGATGGATCAAAAAAATATATACTTAGTTATAAACACATGTAAAGGTTTATTTATGTATAATAGATTAATTTATGGGTTAGCATCTATTCCAGTAATTTGTCAACGAAAGATAGAGCAGCTTTTTGCTGATATGCCGTGAGTAGGCATCTTTTTAGATGACATTATTGTTACTGGAGTAGATTCGCCTACGCATTTAAATACATTACATGAAGTATTTGGGCAATTGCGGCAGTATGGCTTGAGAATTAAGAAAGCAAAATGCACGTTTGCCGCGGATACTGTAACATACCTAGGTTTTGTGATTATTTATTTATTTATTTTTTATTTATTTATTTATTATCTCGATACAACTATCTTTACAGGATTAACCCAATACAATAGTGTAGCTATCTATTATTTAAGAAATTAGCTTATTACATTTATATACTTAAATCTTAAGTTAATTCTCTGTAACAAATTACAAATAAGGCCACCTTGGTAAATTCACTCAGTGCACAACTGAATATATCAGTTTCGTCAGCGATAAGGTTAAGAATACGAATAGCGCGCGTCAGTGGTGCTTCGCTTATGAGGTTAGTCCTACCTCGCGGTACAAGAAACAGTGGTGGTTTACGGCGTCGCCACACGTATCTATCAGGTACACACATATTTAGTAAAGCCAGTATATCTGTATTAGATATATTTCCCCTAAATACTTTAAATAAGTATAAAGTGAATGTTAAATTTCTTCTTACTCCCAATTCGTTATATCCTACCATTCCTAAAATAAACAAAGTAGTTTAAACTTTAACAAAGTAATTAGTAAGGATGGTGTACATACATGGCCAGAAAAAAGTATATCCCTTTTTAATTGCATCTACTTTTTCTGGGCATGTATGTACATTCCCTTACATCAACATCATTGCTTAAATTATTTATTTTAGGTATATTGCATGTTGGTATTGTTATACCTAACTCCTTGAACCGACATTTACCTAATAAATTAGCCTTTCCACTTTTTATCACATATAAATTTAACACTTTTGTTGTGGTTTTAAATTTCATCTTGTCCTCAATCTTCCCCACAGGCGTCACTGTTTCGCCTAAAATAGTATCATAATTCCAAATCATTCGGCTTTAATTTACAATGAACAAAGAGGTTTCTTTAACAATCATAACTAATACACGATGTAGCACTGCCGGTGTCGATCTCCATGTTTAATAAAAAACTCTCAACGTAAACATTTATAGTGAATGGTCCAAGTAATTGTGATTGTGTTTTTTTGTAGTTAAAGAATAATTATTATAATGTCGCTCACTGTCGCTGTCCTGATTATCTATACCTGTATTATCTTCATATATATTATGCAAGAATGTACCTTTAATTTGGGACACATACTTTACAGATGCCCATCCTTGTTGCTCACTCTACATACATACGTTTTCAATTTGCACGTATGTTCTTTGTGAGTGCCACCACACACGTTACATTTGTACCCCGTGCTCATTGCGCTTCTTCAACTGGTGTTCGCCCGGTATTTACCGCTACTCGCACCGCTTATGCGGCTTGGCTCACAACCGCTGCCGCCGGCTGAAACACGCGGCACTTGTGTGATGTATTCTTGCTTTTTTTACTCCGTCCCATGAAATTCACTGCAGTATCAACATTTGGTACGATGCACAAACAGACCTGCCAAAGGTGCCCAATGGGGCACCACTAATTTTATCCCTATTGTCCCCCTGAGGGGGTGAGGGACACACGATACAGAGACGCGCATAGGAACACGCACGCTGCCTCTCGGACCTGGTGCTGATCAGATGGCGGGCAGGCCCACAAAGCCCACCACCCCCAGGTCAAAACTCAGGGTGGCTGGAGATCATCTCGCGCCCTCCGGCGCCCGGCTCTGCGGTTGGGGAGAGGGTTTAAGCGCTCACTCTCCCACTCCGCCGCCTCCTTGATGGAAATCACTTCCTCACAGAAGGAGGCGACGGCGTTCCACGACCTCTCACACCTGACCATAGATTGAACTACGGCCGGGAGTGAGAGGGCAACCAATCCGACTGCCGCGATTAATTCATGGCGCTGCGATGCCCAGGCGGGTCAATCCGCCAAAGTGTGCAGCGCCGTGTCCTCAACAACGTCGCGGCAGTCACCGAAGTGGTGACAACCGGGCGTCTCTTGCCGGCCTATACGACACAGGAACCGGCCAAAACAACCATGGCCAGTCATTACCTGTGTCAGCCGGAAAGTAAGGGCGCCATGCCGCCTCTGCAGCCACTCCTCAAAAACGGGTCTTACCGCTGCGATTGTGGCGTGCCCGAAACATTTAGAACTTAACCCAACTCGGAAATCAAATACCAGCCACATTCACTATGTGCCACTGAGTCAGTTCCTTCAAAAAGAAAAGATTTAGTATTACTGGCATAAGACAAGACTGGGTTCAATTAGACAAAATATGTTCAGAATTATAGCTGGTGCGATGGCAAATTTTCAAACATATCATTATACCTATCAAGATAGCAATCTATATAATTAAATATTCACCAAGTGTGGGCCATGCACTGCGAGTCGTTGAAGTAATTGTTGATGTAGAGTAGATGGCGCCACCAGTACTTTCGACAGTCATACATCTCCAGCGATACATATTTCTGGAAAAAAAATTATATTGCAATTAAACACTTCGTCTGAACAATTAAGAAAATTACAAAAATAATATTTGTCTGTATATTTGTGTCTAACATCATGCTAAAACCACTGAATTGATTTCTATAAAAATGTACCAAAAGGCCAGCCTTCACTTGACGGGCATTCACCGATTGCACTACTGCAGGTGATTTAATCACAATTTATGCGTGATTGTGTGGTATGAGTATCATTCAACTACGTGTTATTGTTGAACGTATTTATTTTAAGCGTGGCACATAGATATGTGCACATGATCCAATTTAACACATAGGGTCATTTTATCTTGATATGTGTTCCCATGTATTTCACGCATGCAAAGCTGTAGGCAGTTACTAGTTACTCAGTATACAACTTAATATAAAACTAAGAAACAATATTCATAATGTTTTAGGTCTACGATTCTCGCTGCAGTAGTAATTTATAAACAGTAGCAATGAGACAATCCATTCAATGGGTTGGGAGCCTTCTGCGCTCACCAACAGTCCGCGTAAAGTTGTCAAGGCCATCTGAGGCCAACGAATAACACACACACAAAAAAAAACCAACCATTCATGCACACTTTGTGAAGTGCAAAGGCATTGAATTTGCTCAAACAAAATCATTGTAAACAGTTATTAATGTAAGTCATTATGTCTACAAAGTAACAAATTTTAAACATCAAATTTAAATGGCAAAATTGGGGACAGATGCCTGCAAGGAGTATAAAACCAGTGATTTATATTTCTGTTAAGCTATAGTAATGGTAGCATACAGTTAATACCTGTAAAGTGCTGTAACCATTGTACCATTATTATATTAATGACTGCATAATACCAATGATATTAAAAAAGGGTATAGCATATATTACAGAGGTCGCCTATTAAAATTACAGAATAAGCACATCAAGTCGAATAGAGATGATATTTTAGAGATGATAATATGCGTAGTTGAAACTTACCGCCCACAATGGCCCAGAGCTGAGGTGTCCAAACCATGTGGCTGATAGAGCTATGATCAAAGCGTAAGTTGGAGTCAATCTGCAAATAATAATAATAATATTCTACACATATACACAACACCATCTAGCCCAAACTAAGCAGAGCTTGTGCTATGGGTTCTAGACAATGGATAAACATACATATATACTATTTTTTTTGTAAATACATACATATTATACATAGAAACACCCAGACCAAGTCAAACATCCATGTTCATGCACACAAATGTTTGACTTGTGCGGGAATCGAACCCGCGACCTCAGTCGTAACAGTCAGTTACACTAACCACTACGCCATCGATCTGATCTGATCTGATCTGATCTGTCACAAAATAGCGGCAACTTCTGTAATACGTGTACATGCAATTATACTTATACATTTTGGCAAAAGAAGTCATACATTTCGGACATAATTTAAGAGAGTTTGACTACTAAATCGAAGGTTGAACCTCATGTTCTAAAATCTTCTTGAAAGTTTGGTTGTTATAATAAAAGTTTACATTATGTTTAAAATTAGTATATATCCATTTTGATATACTCGTTACCATTTATTGAAGTTGTATTTAAGTGTTTTGATAAGAACATAAATATGTAAAGTTGGTGAACAAATATTAGTATAAAACTTTGTTATCTATTGTTTTAAGTGGGGCCATATTTTTTTCTACATGATTAACCTTAGAGATCTTACCGTTTACAAAGTCTTAAAATAGCCATCCAAACAATTATATAAAATTCTGGATTATGCACTCTCACTATTCCGAGTAGGTAAAAATTTCGTATCAGTTATATCTTTTGCTATTGCATACCCTGACTATTATGTACATTGTTAACAAAGACAAAGTGATGGACGAAGCCAGTACTCACCTCAAAAATCTTATAATAATATGCTTCGGCAACATATACCACGAGGGCTTGTGTTCTTCTGAATACAAGTTCCAGTTGTACACAAGTAAGAAAGCTGACGACATCAAAAATGTCTGTATGATTAGCGAACCGTTTATCACTACGTTGAATGGAAACGTTGTGTATATCTGGAAATGTAAAGCATTAGCTGGAGTCATTTTGTATCAGACTCTGTCTGTTAAGACGGCGCCGAGCGAAATGTGCCAAAACAGGCGGTCACAGTTAAGTTGATAAAATCAACACGTTTTGTTTGTTTTGTATACAAATATAAAATATATGTATATTTATTATAACAATGAATGTGTTTACAATTACTTCGTGTATAACACGTAAAATAATTAATATTTTCGCCTAAAAAATACGTAAATTTGCACGAAACATGCAAAAACGTAAGATCGTGTTACGTGATTTTTAGATTATAACAGTAGAAATCTATCCTATTTTACAGCTTAAACGAAACATAAATAGTTATATTACACTTTGCCCGTCCGAAAATATTTAAGTTATTGGTTGACAATAAAGATACATATTTATCAAAAAAGCACTTCAAATCCTCCATACAATTTTATTATAGGAGCCGCGCGCCGATGTAAATACCGGTCTGTCATTCAGTCCAACCGCGTCTTAAGCTCGGCGCAGTCTTAATGTTGATGTTATCTATACTAATATTATAAAGTTGAAGAGTTTGTTTGTTTGGTCGTTTATTTGTTTAGTTAGTATTCTTTCAGTGTTGGATAGCTCATTTATCAAGGAAGGCCATGAGCTATATAACATCACGCTACAACCAATAGGAGCGGAGAATCGTGTTGCAAAAACGGGCAAAATTCTCTTATGTGACGCAGACGAAATAGCGCGGATCAGCTAGTCAATAGATAAAATAAAAACGAAAAAAACATATTAGAACAGAAGCCAAATCAATCACTTTTGGAATATTTGTATGTCTGTCTGTATGTTTGTACATACATAACACAAAAACTACTGCACGAAATTAAATGCGGTTTTTACAGTTGTATTTATGGCGGTCTAAATTAAAATCTGATTGGTAACAAAACGTACAGTAAAATCGATTACCTACCTTTAAGCCGGTACCGGTACCTAAAGTTTTAGGAAGATCGTTAAAAAATACTAATTACTTATTTATTAAAATTACTAGCGACCCGCTACGCTACGCATAGGTAACCTTAACGAATTGTACACCTAAACCTTCCTCATGAATCACTCTGTCTATAGGTAAAAACCACATGAAAATCCGTTCAGTAGCTTTTGAGTTTATCGCAAACAGAAAGACAGACAGATGCGGCAGGGGACTTCATTTTATAATATGTAGTGACATTGGCTGGGTTAGTCACCAATGACATGGTGACATTTACGCATTATACCTATAAACAAAATACCTGTATAACACGTTACTACATGAGAAAATGAGAGATGAATTTCGCTGAGAAAATTTACGATACCTAAATCGACAAGTCAAGATAGGTAAGTTGGAGAAATATTTCTGGCTGCCTAGTACGAGTTGTTTTTAAGTTATCGCGATCGACACGTTTATGACGTTCGGCGCTTCGATTTGCCCGCTACAAGCTGTTAATCAATCAGAGAGCCAAACGCAGTAAACGTTTCGATCGCGTTAGCGTAAAAACAACTTACATTAGGCACCCTGAGGTAAAGACAGCCACGATATACGTAGTATGTATCATATGTTTAAATCTGTATATCTGAATCGCAAAGTATTTCTAGATTGAGCCGTGTATAAAGACTTTGCGAGATTGCCTATGTCAAAAATGATAACTGCATTTATAGCGCATATGTTATAAATGCGAATGTGACTTTGCTTGTTTGTTAATGTGTTTGTCACGCTTTCACGCCTTAACTACTTGACCGATCATCATGAAATTTCGCATACACGCAGAAAAGGACATAGGGTATCTTTTGTTTAGGAAAAAGTACTGTTACTTAAGCTAACCTACATTTACACAAACGAAGCCGCAGGCAAAACCTAGTATCTTATATATTCAAATACTGGTGAAAGATAGTTATTTTGTTATTTTATATGTTTTTTAACGATGGCTTTTACGCAATAGTGCTCAAAAAAACTGCCTCGCTACTGAGGAGAGTGAGAGACAGTCCTAACAGCATCCTGAGAACTGTTGCTGAGAATTTCCATTCCCCACTTTTAAAAAAGTTTGTCTGTAAGTTAATTTATACTAACACTAGGCAATAAGTTAAATTGTATTACTAACAGTCTATGGATTCATTGGTCCGAAATAAAACTATATTATTATTATTATTAAATTACTACTAGTCTACGAAAGAATGAAAAGCAATCTCGTTCTTACCTCTTCGATAAATTCTGGATTTTGTACCGCAGTCATTACAATAAACATGCTGTGGGCAATAATTACAAATCCAATATTGACTACCCTGGAACATAAAGAAGGAATTCAGTTAGTATTAACGATTGATAGAGATAAACGTGTAAAAAGGACAAGTATTGATTATTATGCATTGGAACGTTAATACCAAGCAGTCACCTTGTCATCTCATCAATGCTTTTAGGAGATACTTTGAGGACATAATTATAATGAACTTTAATGATGTTTGCAATTATAATGAGTATTCAATACGCCAAGTATTGCAAGGCTGATCACAGGTCAGGACAAAAAAAAATATTCACTCATTGTTATGAGTCGGAGTATTATTTGTTTTTGTTGTTTCATTATTTGATAATTAACAGGAAAAACAAGATTAAGCTGTGTTTTGTATTACCAAAAACACACAATCCACAATTTTTTATTTAACGTTTCGGCATGTCACACGATGCGGTACAAAATCTGGCGTTCCAGCTTATGCGCACCGTCAATGGACACCATATTTTTATTTATGCTTTATTCCATTTCTTTAATTTTCTTTCGTCTATTTAACAGATAGTACAGTTTCTTAAGGCTGTCATATGACGTTTATTTCAAGTTGTTAAAGTACCTGGGTCATATATTTATTTAGAATAACTAGCGGTCACCTAGTGGCCGAAATTCGACCATAATTGATTTTAATTTTAAATTTGATAGTTATTAAGGTTTTACTGTCTA
This sequence comes from Catocala nupta, assembly GCA_963675205.1. Classification (NCBI taxonomy): domain Eukaryota; kingdom Metazoa; phylum Arthropoda; class Insecta; order Lepidoptera; family Erebidae; genus Catocala; species Catocala nupta. The sequence continues at coordinate 22,318,592 of OY776096.1, read as the reverse complement.
GAACTATACCCTTATAATCACATTTCATTTAGATTTCGATCTATACAGGTTAATTTACCTATCTTTGTCAAAGAAATTATTACAACGACATATGTAATCATAGTTACAAAGAATAGTACTACATCAGCCGAACAATGCCGAAATACTACGAACGCGATTCGACTGCGTGTGTCAAATGCATGGTTGTTGTTGATTTGGCGTGTAGTATTTTTTTCATTAATTTAATGTATTTCTAATGCATATTTTATACAAATATTAGGATTCGCCCCTCCTTCTCCATATAAACTTTAACTGTACCAAATTTTATACTCCTCCGTCCACGTAATTTTCGTAAAAAGGGGTACAAAGTTTTTGTTTCACCTATTAATATATAGATTAAGTACTTCGTAAATGCCTTCATTCGTCATTAACCATTACTTACAAAGAGGTTACGTAAGACCAGGACATGAACATGATCATAACGGGCGATGGAACTAGATAACTCTTATTACCTTATTCCATGAAAACTTTTCAATCGTTCCAAGCGAACATCTCGACCGACTGCTACTGGGGCCACCAGCTTATGCCAGTTACGTTTTAGTGAGAAGCAGAGCAGAAATCTGAGTGCTGAAAATGGATATCATTAATAAGGATATAACATTTGTATATAAAGTAAACTAATATTAATAATGAGTACACACCTCTATTTTCCTTATTTTTCTCAAAAAAGATATCACATAAGCTTCCGACAAGGCTTGCCAACAATATTATAACGCACACTGCTCCCACGATAATGTCTAACCGATCTATAGCGTTCATAGGCTTGCTTGGTGGATTACAATAGTAAAGGTCTATAATTTTCGACTTCAGCGCATATTTTTCTGATAACGATTCATTGAGGCATACCTCAAGGGTCAAGTTTAGATCCTCATTTTCTTTCTTATAAAATTTTTTACATGTCTGCGTGACGCATATGCCGTAACGCAATTTTGTGCGATTGTAGTGTGTCGCTCGATGCTCGGCATATTCCTGCAAGATCGGTAACTATATTAATAAAATAAAATAAAATCAATGCCTTAATAGGTTGTCCTGGTATCGTAATTACAATGCCACGATACAGTGGAGAAACACCCTTACAGATTATCTTGAAGATGTTAACAAAATATCAACCAAGCATAAATAGTCTACAACATAAAGAGTTGATTACATTGTATGTATATAATAGAAAATGACACCTTCGAGCGATCAATAAAACAAGAACACACAATTATCACAGACCTTCGGATCTGTGATTTATTATTTAACATGTGATATGTTACTGCCCGTGACTTTGGTAGTGTATGGCGAAGATTAAGTGAGTTAGAGAGCATGTATGAATGTTATTAAAATTCTAGTTGAGTCTGTCTACTCTCTGTCTTAGCTCGTATTAACTAAATGCCTTAACTACAGATGCTCGATTGCCTCGTTATATTCAATGTAACACGGAAAATGTAATATTATATTTGTATTTAAAAATCGTTTTACGCACTAGGAATAACTCTGTGTCGCGAGGGACTTTACGGATGGCAAAGTGGTCTAAGTTTTTTAAAACCTAATAATAATAATAATTAAGAATTTTATTGAAATAAATACATATTATAATTATTTCAAACCCACCAAATTGCATAACAGTTTGTCGGCGGGATTAGCGCTCGATTATAACATAATTATGTAATTAGATTTACGCTCTCGGTTAATACAGTGATTTAATGATTAAGAGTATCGAATGGTAAAAACAATTGTGGTCGCCTTGCCACTGCCGTGTTGTGGGTTGGATCCTCACACGGAACAATCATTTGTATGATCAATAAATGATTGTGCCGAGTCTGGGTGTTATTTGTGTCCATGGTATGAATGTCTGTAGTCCCGCGCGACACAGGCATTATTTCTAGTGTGGGAGTTGACTTTATATCTATACTAATATTATAAAGCTGAAGAGTTTGTTAGTTTGGTTGAACGCGCTAATCTCAGGAATACTGGTTTGAATAGAAAAATTCTTTTAGTGTTTGGTAGCCTATTTATTGAGGAAGGCTATATAATATAAGGGCGGCGCAGTAACCATAAACGCGAGTGAAAATGCGGGCAATTCTAATAAAAAAATAACTTTATATTTATTCAAACAATGTATACAAATAACAGACTTAGAACAAATATTTGTAGCTTACATATTTTTGGCCCGAGTCGTCAATGGATCATTTAAAGTACCTGCCTTAATTATATCCAGAAGCGGACTGGACTCATCTGAAACTAGGACAAACGCTGCGCTGCAGTACAAAGCATCTGCGTCCAGCTGACAATTCTCGTATGAGTCCATGTGCATTAGAGGAGGCAGCCGGGCGTGCTCTGATGCTGCAACAAATGATATAAATAAAAGTACAATCTATACTAATATTCTAAAGCTGAGAGATAAGAGATGTTTGTTTAGTTGAACGCGCTAATCTCAGAAACTACTGGTTCGAATTGAAAAAGTATTTTAGTGTTGGATAGCCTATTTATCGAGGCAGGCTATATAACATCACGCTACGACCAATAGGAGCGGAGGATCAATGAAAAATGTTGCAAAACGGTAAAAAACTCTTCTGTGAAGCAAATGAAGTTGCGTGAGTCAACTAGTGTAAAGGCCGCTTTATATGACTCATGTTAAGGACGTTACTTATGTTGTTATTATTTTAATATTCTAATTAAATCTAATTTATATATTTAATTAACATTCAGGCTACCCTATTTGTGCATGCAGTGGCTACCTTAAAATATTACAACCAAACAAAAAAATTTAAACCATGTATGTAATATAAGTATGATCATTTATTTGATTTTATTACATAATTATATTTAACAAAGCAACAATTATAATTTACAACTTAACTAATATTAACAAACCTAACCACTTATAAATAAAACATGAAAGTAACAAAATATGGGTCTATAAATTTAATATAAAGAAAGGAAATGGCTGGTTCAGGCAGCGTCGTAAAATTCCTCAGAATCGCTGTCGACCGGGAAAGTGCCCAGGAGACTGGCAGCATTGCCACGTTGAATGGCAATGCTGATTCTTTGAGCTAAGAAAAGTCCAGCCTTCTGGTCACGCGAAGCGTCGATTAGCCGCTTAGATATATCTCTAAAAAGCGCACGAGGTACCGGACCCCATGAACCTAGCGTCTCCGCTCAAAAACGTAATTACCAATTAAATTACTGTATTTGCGCCGTTTGTTTATAAGTATTGTTGTGTAATTACTGGTGATCCAAAAATAAATAAATATTCGTTTGATGATGATGATTTTATTTTATTAAAAAAGGAACATCAAACTGCAACATGGCATAATAAAAACAACAGAATCAACTTAAAACTAGGTAGTAATGTAGCCCACGGCGATGTCCACAGATTACCATTCGATTAAAACTATAAGACGCTAGGAAAGCGAGCATACATGTACATATGACAATCTAAAAAATAGAAACATAGTAAAACAACAATAAAAAATATATAACATTATGAAGAAAAGAGATAGAATTAAAATTAAAGTACTATATACGGATTTTATCGCGTTGTTTATTTGTCACTGTATTACAAAATTTTGAAAATATTACACTACTACTACTATTGATTTTATTTTACTAATTTATAAGCTAATAAAATTATTTAAACTATTAAATCTATTTTTATTATTTTTTATTATACTACAGCCATGGTCACGGGGAGACCCCGTGACCATGGCTGCTGAAAAGCAACCGAAACGTCGGGGAAAGTGTAAACCAAAAATAAATAGATTTAATAGTTTAAATAATTTTATTAGCTTATAAATTAGTAAAATAAAATCAATAGTAGTAGTAGTGTAATATTTTCAAAATTTTTGTAATACTGTGATAAATAAACAACGCGATAAAATCCGTATATAGTAGTTTAATCATAATAAACTATTTTCTTTTTACCTTATTACCGTTGAAAATTTGGCATATGGAGGATTTTATACCCCGTGGTGCACCCTGGGCACCAGCAACAATGCTTTTCATTGTTGCTGGTGGCTAATATTCTGACAACCGGTGCCATTTGTCGCGTTTGGCACCGGAGGCGGGGGGATGGTCGTGAGTCCCATCCCCAAGCCGGAGGCCCTATTTTGGGCCCGGCTCTCCCAGTACCGCTCTGTTTTAGAGTGGACATGGGAGAGCCCCTTTGACGGGTTCGGCGTGCACTCACCCTGCCGCTGAACAGACAACGGGGTCTCTTCTCGTCGTTCTGACGATTCTTTCCCCCTTATTGTCCCCCTTTTGTTTTGTCCCCCTTTTTGGTTTGGTTCTGCGTCCAAATTTGTTTGTTTGTTGTTTTGTCCCCTTTTGTTTGTTTTGCCCCGTTTTTGTTCTTGTTGTCCGCGCCTTTTTTCTGACTTTTGTCCCCGTTGTCACCGTCTGGCGCATATCGTAACCCCGTATTGTGCAGTGTCGTGGATCACGTCTCGCGGCTGCTGACGGGAGCGAGGGTCTTGGCTTCACTGCCCGGACTGCGAGGGAGTGGCCCTCTATAAAAACCACCCCGAATCTCAAGTTGCTGCCGCACGGCGAGGAGATGCATGGCTGATGGGTAGTTCAGTCACTAGTGCGGCCCCTTCAGGGTACCTGCCGTCCCCCTGAAGTATTAGTCTTGCCCGGGTATCGGGTTCTCTGCCCGGGTCGACCACCCTTTCTCCCATACTCGTGGGTTTAAATATGGAAAAATCTAAAAAATCTATTGCAAGTTTGGAGATGTTGATGGAGAATAGATCGCGCACGACCAGTACTGCGCAATCTGAAGAAGATTTATATTCAGAACACAATTCTGAAATCGTCGAAGTTTTCCCGGCTATAATGCCGGATAAATCTCAGCGGAAACGCTCGCGCACCGCTGCGCAACAGTCGGAGTCAGATGGCTCCAGTGAGGACGTGGCGTCTGCTCCTAAAGTGTCGACAGCCAGACGAGGACGTGGCCGCCCACCAATTCACGGCAGGTACGTGGGTTTGGGTCAGGCGAAGGCTAAACTGGCTGCCTCACTACGAAAGGCTAGGCAGGAAGACCGCGTGTCTGATGAAGATAGCCTCATTGCTGCAGCAGCCCGGCGAGTCACTGCGGGAAGGCAGCAGCCAACTGTGGAACCGGATGTGGAAGACCTGCCGACCCCGCGGTTAAAAAGTCGGCTTGAAGACGCATTAGAGGCCATTTGCTTGGTCTCAAAGAAGTCGAAAGGACTTAAAGGGACCTGCCAAAGAGCCCTAAAAGAGTCCATCGATGCTATCTCAGAAATAGCAGAGGCGGCATTTAACAGGACCACAACCGAAGAGACGCAAAAACTGCAGGCGGAAAACGCTCGCCTCGCATCTGAGATAGCTGAACTCAAAAAGCGGCAAGAGGAGTTAGAAAAACGAAGCGACCAGGCGCAGCACAAGGCCGAATCGGAGCTGGTGGCGCTGGTCCGTCAGGAGCTCAGCGAGTTTCGCGCCAAACTCTCGGTTATGAAGGGCCGGCTGCTGCGTCCGCCTCTGGCAGCAGACCGCCAAAACCGAAGAGAGCCTCTTCCCCTTTCCCTCCCAACGCCTGCGCCTCCAGTATCATACGCGGCTAAAGCAAAGGCCCTGCGGCCTTCAGCAGTTATCCCAGTGGCTACTACAGGCCTGATTGAGGCTCAATCAGCCAGAAGAGCCAAAAGAGACCGCAGACTGTACCCGCACCGGCGGCTCCCAAAAAGTTTGCCGCAGCACCCAAGGAGCATTCCGCAGGTCCCACTCACGAACCTGGAACGTGGGAGGTTGCGGGCGCTAAGAAAAAGGTTGCAAACAAGAAAAAGAAAGTGGCTAAAAAGGCTAAACAGGCAGCCAAGAAGGCGGCCAAGAAACTTCAAGCGCCTCGCTCCACTGCAGTGGTCTTGACACTGCAGCCAGCCGCCATCGAGCGAGGCGCCACATATGCGGAGCTTCTCAGGAAAACTAGGACGGCAATCGACCCCGGCAAGCTGGGAATTAAGGCAGGCCTGCGGTGCCGGACTACCCAGACCGGCGCCCGTCTAATTGAAGTGCCGGGGGTTGCTAGCGGCGACCAGGCGGACCGTCTGGCGGAAAGCCTCCGCGAGATTTTAGAGCCAGACGAGGTCCGCGTCTCCAGGCCGCAGAAGTTCATCCACCTCCGCATTACCGGCCAAGATGACTCCGTATTGAAAGAGGAGGTCGTCGCCGCTGTTGCCAAATCTGGAGAATGTCCTGAGGACTATATTAAGTGCCAGGATATACAACAGGGCCGCGCCGGAATGAGGACAGTAATTATTAGCTGTCCCGTGGCGGCCGCCAAAAAATTGGCCGCTGGCCGACGAATTCTAGTGGGATGGGTGTCGGCGCAGGTCAAGGTATTGGAACCCAGACCCGCCCGGTGCTATCGCTGCCTATCTAGCGGCCATGTAGGTGTTAAGTGCCCCTCACAGGCTGACTGCACCGGCCGCTGTTTCAATTGCGGTCAGCCCGGTCACATGGCCGCAAAATGTGAGGCCCCGCCGCACTGTATCTTGTGTGCGGCGGCGGGTAAACCTGCGAACCATCGGGCGGGTGGCAAGGGGTGCGCCGCCACCCAAAAAATATCCCCAAGGTCACCTCTTGCAGCATCAACCAAGGTCGCCGCTCCCACGGTCGGGGGCGCGGAGGTCAATATGGAGACGTAATGCCTCCACACCTCCGCCTCCTCCAATGCAATTTAAACCACTGCGCTAGGGTTCAGGACCTTCTCCTCCAGAGCATGGCGCAGTGGTCTATCAATGTCGCCATCGTCGCCGAGCAGGCCTGACAATATCGAGATGGAGGCTGAGTGGTTCCGGGAGGCCATAACACAAGCTTGCGATGCGGCGATGCCAAGAGTGCCTACAAATTTTCCAGCTAGGCGCCGGGTGTACTGGTGGTCGGCACATATTGCCGACCTTCGCCACTCCTGCGTGGCGGCCAGACGCCAGTACATCCAGCTTCGTAGGAGGCGTCGCCGCCCTCCCGATTTTGACGCCAGGGAGGTGGAATTGTACGAGGCCTACAGAGCGGCCAAAACTACATTGAAGGTAGCCATCAAGCGGGCCAAAGATCTGGCCCGCCAAGAGCTGCTGGGGACTCTGGACCTTAATCCCTGGGGGCGTCCATACCTATTGGTAAGGGGCAAGCTTCGCCCCTGGGCGCCCCCATTGTCCCAGAGTCTCCGGCCACAGCTGGTGGAGGAGGTGGTGGCCGCTCTGTTCCCTTCACGGACGGAGCACACTCCTCCGTCGATGGTTCCGCCATCCATGGCGTCCAGCGCGGTCTTTGACGACGACGTGGTTCCCGAAGTGACCCAGGTAGAGTTGCGAGCGGCGGTGTCGAGACTTCGCTCGAAAAACACCGCCCCAGGGCCCGACGGCATTCCAGGTCGTGCATTGGCCCTGGTCCTCGAGGAGCTCGCGCCCCGACTGAGGGGGCTCCTCAGCGAGTGTCTGGTGCAGGGCCAGTTTCCGCGCCAGTGGAAGGTGGGGAGACTGGTCCTGATCAGGAAGGAGGGGCGCCCGGCGGACTCTCCGTCCGCCTACCGGCCCATTGTGTTGCTGGACGAGGTGGCTAAACTCTTCGATTTTATTATCGCGGAGCGCCTCGTCCAGCGTCTGTCCACGGTGGGCCCAGATTTGGCGGAAAACCAATATGGTTTCCGCCGCGGGCGCTCCACCATTGAAGCTGTCCAGCGTGTGAGGAGCCTGGTGGAGGATGCGGTGTCCCGGGGCGAGGTCGTCTTCGCGGTGTCTTTGGACATCGCGAATGCCTTTAATACCTTGCCCTGGAGTTGCATTAGGGAGGCACTCATTTTCCATCGAGTGCCGACCTACCTCCGCCGCATAGTCGGGGCATATCTTTCAGAGAGAGTAGTCGTCTACCCGGGTCACGACGGTTGGAGTCGGCGAGAGATGTCGTGCGGTGTTCCACAGGGATCGGTTCTGGGTCCGCTCCTGTGGAACATCGGTTACGACTGGGTGCTGCGAGGTGCGCTCCTCCGTGGCGTCGGCGTCATTTGTTACGCCGACGACACGCTTATCACGGCGAGGGGTAAGTCGCACCGGGCGGCGGCCATACTGGCGACCGCTGGGGTCGCACAAGTCGTTGGTCGTATCCGGCGGTTGGGCCTCGAGGTGGCCCTGTCCAAGTCCGAGGCCGTTTGTTTTCACGGCCCTCGGAAACGGCCACCTCCAGGGGCCCATATTATGGTAGGAGAGGTCCGCATCGGCGTCGAGTCGACCCTAAAGTATTTAGGTCTCTTGCTCGACAGCCGATGGGACTTTATAGCCCATTTTCGTCGTTTGGCCCCCATTCTTCGGGGCGCTGCAGGCGCGCTCTCGCGCCTGCTGCCAAACCTTGGGGGGCCAAACACCTCCTGCCGGAGGCTCTACGAGGGAGTCGTGCGGTCCATGGCCCTATATGGGGCCCCAGTTTGGGCAGACAACCTGACGGCCCGCAATATCTCGGCGCTTCGTGCATTACAGCGCGCCATGGCCGTCAGGTTGATTAGGGGTTACCGCACGATCTCGTTCGAGGCTGCGAGCCTCCTCGCCGGATCGATGCCATGGGACCTGGAAGCGGCGCTCCTGGCGTCGCTCTATCGTTGGCGCCAGGAGGCACTAGCTCGGGGCGAAGGACCGGATCCTCCCGCTATCAAGGCGGCGAGGTCCGAGCTCCACCAGGTCCTAGTGGCGAATTGGAAGGAGCGACTTGTGCACCGCAGTGCCGGGCACGCCACGATCGTGGCGGTAAGTCCCGTGTTTGAGGAGTGGCTGGAGAGGCGGCATGGCGCCCTCACCTTCCGGCTGACACAGGTTCTGACTGGCCACGGATGTTTTGGCCGGTTCCTGTGTCGTATACGCCGGCAAGAGACGCCCGGTTGTCACCACTGCGGCGACTGCCGCGACGTTGTTGAGGACACGGCGCTGCACACTTTGGCGGTTTGCCCCACCTGGGCATCGCAGCGTCGTGATTTGATCGCGGCAGTCGGATCGGTTGCCCTCTCGCTCTCGGCCGTAGTTCAGTCTATGGTCCGGAGTGAGAGGTCGTGGAACGCCGTCGCCTCCTTTTGCGAGGAAGTGATTTCCATCAAGGAGGCGGCGGAGCGGGAGAGGGAGCGTTTAAACCCTCTCCCCAACCGCAGAGCCGGGCGCCGGAGGGCGCGCGATGACCTCCAGCCACCCTGAGGATTGACCTGGGGGTGGCGGGCTTTGTGGGCCTGCCCGCCATCCGTTCAGCACCAGGTCCGAGAGGCGGCGTGCGTGTTCCCACGCGCGCCTCTGTGTCGAGTCCGTCTCCCCTCTAGGGGGGAGACAGTAGGTGAAGTAGTGCCTATTTTGGGTAGGTCTTTCGTGTAGTGGCCTGCCGTTTCATACGGCGGGCCGAAACCTCGGCGGGATCGCGACCGTATGCGAAAGTGATTCGCGCGGCCCCGTCGATAGTGGTTTTGTCGAGGAACACCGTGGTAGGTTTAGTCGGTATTCCGGGAGGTACATTATCCTTTCAACATCTTTATTTTACCTCGGCGAGTCCGACATAATCCCTCCGCCCGCCCCCGCGGAGGGATATGCGACATTGCATTCCCCCACGTAAAAAAAAAAAAAAAAAAAATATAAAAAAAAAGTGTAATATTTTAAAAATTTTGTAATAGGTTCATGATAAATAAACAACGCGATAAAATCCGTATATAGTAGTTTAATTTCAATGAATAACATTCGCGTAAACAGAAGACAATATTAAAAGAGATATAATTTTAAAAAGAAAAGAAAACTGTGTCGGTTCAAAAAAGTAGGTATGAATGAATGATGATGATGAAACAAATATTTTATTTAGCATTGATGAATTAGCGTCATTAAATTTATAATTTTAATATTTGTTTAATTATCCTAACTAATATTATAAATGCGAATGTGAGTTTGTTTGTTTGACTGTTACGCTTTTATGCCTTGACTGCTCGACGGATCATCGTAAACTTTCACGTACTCGTTGTCACGGGAATAGAAGAGGAGGTTAACTTTCATCCAGAAAAGGATTGTTACTAAACTAATCTAAACTACATTTACACGAGGGACGCCGCGGGCAAAATGTAATTACATATAAATGCAAAAAACCCTAGTTCACTCATAGCTGATGCCGACTGGTGACTCCGACTAAATTAATTCCGACCAAGGCTATTTAAATAAGAACCGGTTTTATTTTAATTTAGTATAACAAAAAAATATAACTTGTTATAAATCCTGTATCACGGGGGACGTGACAAACATTCAAACACACAATTTTTTGTACCGTTTGGTGTTTCGTTTCTAACTCATAATATTTGGTGCAATGCCGAATAGGATTAAAATAATTGATACACAGTCCCACGCGTATATCCAAAAGAGGTAGGCAAAGATGTATAACACTCACATGCCCCAGCCATGGCTTAATCAGATCTCACGTAATAAGCGCTACTGAGAATTCCTTGGCTAGAAATGGAATAGCGGCTAGCACCGACCTGAGCATTCATGGGATGAATACTCAAGTCGAGACTAGTGCCTCATTAAAGCTCATTCCTAACAGTAGCATTTACTATCGCTGCTAAGGCAGTATATATAAAATATATTACCTAAACCTGACCAGGCTCGATGTGCCCTAATCTGATATATTATTTCTTGTTTCAGTAAGAACATTGGCATAAAAAGTATATAAAAAGATTTTTAAATATAAATGCAACCTTGTATAAATATTTCAAGTCAATCTATATGTACGCACGGTACCACCGGCCAGGCTCATTGTGCCCTAGTCTGATACTATTTATTTCTAGTTTTCGTAAGAACATTGGCATAAAAAGTATAAACACGCTCTTAAATAGAAATGCAGCATTTTGTGAAAATGTCTAGTCGGTCTATTGACTAGTATTCTATTTTTGCGGACACAAACATAGCATAGGTAGCTGAATTTTATATTCTAAAATATTATAAATAGGAAAGATTTGTATATTTATTTTGCAATGAAAAAATTTAAAACTATAATTCTTTCCATTTCTTCTTCTTCTTTTAAAATACAACTTCCTATCTAGGATTAATTCCTGTGTCACGACAAAGAACACATTGACTCTGAACAACTACCTATTTGTTACTCGCACAATTTTTTGTCCCGCGTTGGGATCGAACTCTTAACACTCGCCGCAATGGAAGTGGCGAGGCGACCACACGTCATCCGTGCAGCCTTTAATACTATTTGACCGATTTCAAAATTTCTTTCATCAAAGCTACTTCTTCCAGTAGCAATATAGCCTATATAACATCACGCTACAAGTCTCGGGAGAAGCGCAGTAATCATAAACGTGAGTGAAACCACGGGGTACAGCTATACTAATTTTACAAAGATTTTTTGTTTGTTTGTTTGTAACGATTTAACTCAAAAACTACTAAACCGAATTTAAAAATTCTTTTATCTTTAGAAAGCTATATTATCGCCGAGTAACAGGCTATATTTCATTTAAAAAAAGTTACTGTTACTGATATAACCTATTTTTTAATTTTTTATTTGGTGATTGCCTTGACGCATACCTCTCCACAGAAAAGAGAAGCGGAGAGGCTATGTCGGCCTCACCCGGGAGAAGATGGAATGTCCCGGGTACTACCGACTAAACCCACCACGGTGTGCCAGCTCGCTGCCTTGAGTGGTGGGTGGGTCGCTGAAACTGAAACTACATCAGTAACCCACCCAGCAGTGCCCAACGCAGGTAAGGAATGTCTGCGGGTGACGACTAACGTAACCTACTTTTACGCAAGCGAAGCAACGAGCAAAAGCTAGTTATGTATAAAAATAACAAGATTTTAGTCATTCACATGATATCCGCATAGGTATTAATTTAATTTTATGTGTAGGTATTCTAGATTTTAAGACAAATTACATTTTAAAGTCGGTGTCTTTTTGCGACGCAAAAATTATGATTATCAAGGTAAACAATTCAAAGAACTTTATTAATATGTACGGTCATGATATGACTTGACGAACATAATGATGCATTAAATACTAAAGTTGCATACGTGACTAAAATGATAAAAAGGATATCAAAGAAAATGTATGCAGGGGAAACATCACCAACATTTTAAATTTATTTATCATGCACATCTTAAATATTATTATGTAAACTTTTGTGAGTGTTAATCATAATGTAATCTACTCACATATTAATACACCATACAGTTTTAAAACACGTATTATTATTATTGTACGTAACTAAAAGAAAACACATTGTATCTACTACATAATCAGATATTAACTATTTTGATTTAAATTGTCTTTGGGAAGGAACTGACTCCGAACATACAGCTCACGCTAGTTTGGGAATCAGGGCTGCACAATGTTTGTATTCATCTCGCTCGCTGTTACAAATAAAGAATTATTATTATTATTATTTTGTTCAGGGTTTGTCCGACTAGTTTCTACTCCTGAGTACGCTCTTGATTAAGAACTCCGATTGGGTTTGAAAGTAGTGCAAGCTCCAATACGTGGGTTTAGACATTTCATAGATAAACGCGTTCAACTATAACAGCCGTTTCCTTCACATGTTCCTACTATTTTTGTACGCATTGCGTGTTTGGCAATACACTTAAAGCTTACTTTAAAAAAAAATAGGATATCTGTATCAAAATCAAAATCAAAATAAATTTATTCAAGTTAGGTTACAAGATAACACTTATGAATGTCAAAGTTACACGTAATTTTTTTCTGTGAATTTACATTTACTGCCACGTTTAGCAAAGCAAGTGTAGGGCTCATGATGCGAATGTTATTCATTGAAATTAAACTACTATATACGGATTTTATCGCGTTGTTTGTATTACAAAATTTTGAAAATATTACACTACTACTATTATTTCTATTTTACTAATTTATAAGCTAATAAAATTATTTAAACTATTAAATCTATTTATTTTTGGTTTACACTTTTCCCGACGTTTCGGTTGCTTTCGCCCCGTGTTCATGGCTGCTGAAAAGCAACCGAAACGTCGTTTAAAAATCATAACTGTAAGGTGCTACAACCATTTCTCCATGAACTACTACTGAACATACTCAAGCATTTGATAAAATTTGATGGTAGCCTCTAAAGCAGCAGTATGGTAAATAGGAGCATCCACTTACAAGTACATAAATAATCAAGACAAGGCATGATTGTAGTCCGTAGTTTAATCTAACTGTTTAAATAAAAATGTAGTAAGTAAATTATCGAATTCCACGAAACCAAGGTCGACCAGTCACCACAAGTAGCACCCGTTCACGAGTATGACGATCTACGATCGTTTCTATTAGGTTACTAGCTGACCCGCGCATCACCGTCTGCATCACGTAAGACAATTTTCCCGTCTTTGCAACATTTTTCATTGATGCTCCGCTCTTATCAGTTATAGCGTGATGTTATATAGCTTATAGCTTTCTTCGATAAATGGGCTATCCAACACTAAAAGAGTTTTTGTATTCGATCCAGTAGTTCCTGAGATTTGCGCGTTTAATTTATAATATTAGTATAGAAGTAAGTTACGTTACCCAAGATCTAAAATATTATCTTTATTTACGAAATAGCATTTATTATATTAAAATTCATTAAATTACATAAGTATATAACTAGCGGAATGCCTCCGTGGTGCAGCGGTAGTGAATGCGAATGCTGTGCATGAGGTCTCGGGTTCGAATCCTGGGTTGGGCCAACAAAAAGTTATTGGATTTTTCAGTTAAGAAATCTCAATAGCAGCCCGGAGTTAGGAAGTTGGCGGTGTAAGGCACCCCCGTGCCTCGGAAAGCACGTAAAGCCGTTGGTCCTGCGCCTGATCTCTCTCCCGTCGTGTCGTATTACCGTCCTATCGGATCATGCGAGTTAGGAAACAGAGAGTGCACTTGTGTTTGCGCACACACTTGTGCACTATAATATCACCTGCGTAGTTGGCCAGTCTCTGTTAAGACTGGCCGCCATGGCCGAAATTCGGTCTGGAGGATATTATTATTTTTAACTAGCGGATCTCTGAGACGTTGTCTTGTCCGGACAAACCTATTTCAGCGCAACCTACCGATTCTTATTGTGAATCTTAACCATCCAGGGGCCAGGTACTCAAGCACACATAAAAATATCAATTCGGCCGTTTAGGAGGGGTTCAGTAACATACACAGTTACAGAAAAAATATACATATCAAGGGCTTGGACTCTTCTCAGTGAGTACGGTTATGCCATGGTCTATCACGCTAGCCCAGAGCTGATTAGTTGACTTCATATAATATCTTCGAGACCTTGATGGAGAATTCTCAGACATACAGGTTTCCTCATGATGTTCTACTTCACCGTTAATGCGAACGATAACTACTTATTAAATCTATGCTAATATTACAAAGCTGACGAGTTTGTTTGTTTGTTTGGTTGAACGCGCTAATTTCAGGAACCACTAGTTCGATTTGAAAAGTTATTTTAGTGTTGGATAGTCTATTTAGGTATTCAGGAAGGCTATATGGTATATAACATCACGCGACGACCCATGGGGGCGGCGCAGTAAACATAAACGTGGTTGAAACAGCGGGAACAGCTACTATCTTAATAAAATTAATTTTAAAATGACCTAAAATTTAAACTTGATGCATATTTTTAAAGCAAAATTGTAAAGGTATGTATATATTTTAAAGTTGCTTGTAATATAATTATATTTAATAGAATAACTGCCAATTCAAGTGGCTAATTTTCTTGTTTAACTCTCTAACTAAGATAGAATTCTTGTGATCAGAGTCCTCTACACAGACCTCTTGGGAGAAAAACTAAGTATGCTAAATAGTACACAGAATAGTTATAAAAGTAAACAAAGTCATGTTTTTATTAAAAGTTCAAAGAAATTAAGGAAGTACCTAAAGTTAAATAAATTAATTAAAAGTTACGAATTAATCTTAAATAGTCAAACAAGATAAGAAAGGTTACACAGCATAACAGTGAATGGGAGAAGGAGCATGTGGCTTTATTATTAAATTTGGAAAAGAGCAATGATCAAATAGATGCCGGTAGGTTGCAGTATGAAGCACATACAGCAGAATTAAATTTCCAAATTATAAACTTAGAAGAACGGCTTGCAAGAATCAGCCTTAATCACCAAAAAGAAACATCAGAATACATTTTGAAGTATAATGAAATTGTCAGAGTCGGTAGGGAGAACATGGAATGCAGTAGGTGCTTACATGCTGCACCTAATAACCACCTATCAGCTGTTTGTGATTTGGAGTCAGTCAACAGTGGTACCATCTCCTCCCCTGATCATGAAGTTATGCCCGTGTCTTATTTGGTTAATAACAATAACGAAAATACATTCATGTCGGCCTCGATGGAGTAGTGGTTAGTGTAACCGACTGCCACGCCTGAGGTCGCGGGTTCAATTCCCGCACAAGTCAAACATTTGTGTGCATGAACACGGATGTTTGTCTTGGTCTGGGTGTTTCTATGTTTAATATGTATGTATTTACAAAAAAAAGCATATATTTATGTTTATCCATTGTCTAGTACCCTTAGTATAAGCTCTGCTTAGTTTGGACTAGATGGCATTGTGTGTACATGTGATAGTAGAATATTATTATTATTATGTTTCTCTTATCACAGGTACTTTCTAACATATTATATTAGAGAATACCTGGCCCTTTGGGAGGCTTACACGGAGACATGGGTCCAACGTGAAGAGGCCCTTCGAGAGTTTTAATCAAAAAGGTGGGATGGAACACCTACAGCGGTACTAGCCGCAGCAGGCGTAGGACTATTGCTACGTATGGATTCTAATATATGGGCTATATGTATGGGTGTTTATTGGACCGGTATATTGCTAACTATGGATGAAAGACGGCGTCTGCCCTGAATACTCTAATAGCATTAATGCAATGGGCAGACGGTGACTCGCCAACTCACTAGATGGGCCCCCTGAATAGCCACTATAGACATACAAGCCAGCAGCACAGGGCAACACCGGTGCGAGTGGCTAGGGGTGTCGAGCGGTGCGGCGCCGGTTTCACCATCACGGGTCTCGTGACAACGGAGACCCGGAACGGGTTTCCCCGTAGTTATGCCCTTGAAAATGACACTTCCACCCCCAAGCATATAGCTCTAGCGGCCCCCCTCTGACCAGCCGACCAAAGCAAGCCAGAGTTGAGAGTCCTACGGGCGCTCTTGAAGTTCAACCCCAGCCAACTAGTAATGGCAATCCGGGGACGAGGCCCTAACCAACTCTCTGAGGCATTCAGGACCACAGTGTCGCCACTCACATTCAGCCCGCCACAAGCTGCCCTGCGGTTTGTGCGCTTTAATTTAATCTGGTGATACATTTTTTGTTTATATCACAAGGCGAAGGTGATAGTTTAAAAGCTAGTGTACTGTGCCCTCCGATATCGCGTTAGTCTCATGATGAGATAACGACTGTCCCAGAGGGGGTTTATTATTATTATTATTATGTTTTCAGACCAAATAGGTGTAGGTTTAGTAGATTAATTAATTCTCATGCAGAGTCGCCTTGCATAAATGTTTGTTTCCCTGGGGCTAGGTTAAGTACTTTAATTTTATAAAAAACCACTTGCTAAACTATTAGCATTTAATATATTATGTAGGGAAACAGGTACCAGTAGGGTAGTGAAGGTTTTAGAACATAGTAGTATTATTACTACTAATCTTATTGATACATCTAGTAGTTTAAACTGTTAGATCAGACAAAGGATAGGCACCACACACATTGTATTAGACTAATTCATCAGAATATTCAGGGTCTATCCGGCAAAGACGTAGAATTAGATTTATTTTTTAAACAACATAATATTCAAGTGTGTTGCATAACTGAACATTGGTTAAACAATAATCAATTAATAATGAGTATTATTCGATATCGTCTATTACAGATTAATATTAAATAATTCTTCTAAATCTTTATTATTTCATCTCCTTTACATTATTCAGTAATTCTATTATTTATTTAAAATTATTGTTATAAGCTTTAGATTTATATAGTCAGTAATATATGACATAATGGCTGCAACACCTCATGTCAAGGAGTTGTAAAATACTGAAATTATATTTAATTGGCGATTTAAAAGAGTGGCCATGAGTTTCTTGCAGGTTTCTTCTCATAGGCTCAACTCTTTGCCTGAACTTATCTAAATGTAGCTTCAGTAACTTAGTAAACTCACTATCCTATATATTTTGACGTTTATAAGTGTTACTTTGTGACCTAAATGAATAAATGATTTTGACTTTGACGTTGACTTTGACTTAGAGGGGTTCAAGTCGGTAGTCTGCAATCAAGGGCTTTTGAACCTGCTACTGATTGATGTCGAATTCCGATAGCTTATTTATTATTCTACCGCCGCTTTGTATTATGAATAATGTGTATAGTTTGATATTTATATAATTTGTGTCAAAACATATTCCGTTGCCCGATTTCGTTGCTTCGATTCGCCATAACTACACGAAGGTTGAAATTTTTGAGTTCCTATTTAAAATAAAACCAAAACGTAAAAAAGCATATAGTAGAATAGTCAAATTAAAATAATAATTGCTTTTTTATTCTGCAATTAATTTTACCACGATTATTTTAAGAGTTGTATACTTATATAAATGGCAAATATTAATATTTACTATTGTCATTTGTAGCTAAAAAAACTTGTTTAATTACTGTAGAAATAATTAAAACTATTCTTGGTATCCATTGTTTGAATATATTATGTTAAGTCTCACGTGACGCTGAATTTATAACTAATGCGGTATTCGACATAAAAATATACATTAGACTGTTTTATAAGCTTTTTGTATTAGTTACTGTGATGCTTTTTGCTTTTGCATATAAAATAACTACAAGGTCAAATTACACAAACTTTTAATTATCGTTCATATTTAGTTAAAAGAACCACTTTAGCTTGTAAAGTGGTAAAAATTTTTCTACTACCCTCGTAGTAGAAAAATTTTGAATTATAGAGGAAGCAGCTGAAGTTTCTGACGGATAGTAAAAAACTTATTCCATTCCTACAAAATAAAATAATTGTGACTGAAGACAACGGTGTTGAGTTCCAAAAATAATATACCCGATATTGTTTAAATATTAGCATAGTTTTAAGAAAAAATAGTGATTGGTTAGAACGTGCAATAAGCTGGCCTGAAGGAATGATACCTAAAGCTGTGAACACTGAACAGGAAGGGCTCGAGATTTATGATACTGAAGATGGCTTTGATGGAGCCTCAGGTCAAAGTAATAACAAACAAGAGACCGAACCAGACTTTGATGATTCAACTATTTTCATGGCCAGTCTAGTTCCTATAAGGCTTCAACAATGTGATTGAACAATTATTTGGGAAAACCACCGTCCCTAATCAAATTTCTGTTGCCGTCTGATTACGCTCAAAGGATAATGCCCATCGAAGTATGGAGCATGGTTTCACATTTCCCATTCATGAAACGTACCTTGATTTGTTGGAATTTAAATGTACTTTCTATTACAAAATAATATATATATTCCTAGTTCGACGGGTTTATCGCACAAAAGGCTTATAAAGCTATTTTTTCAAATGCAAACAGAACATGTTTTTCGTTTTAACGTGTGTTTTTCACTTATGGATTGCCAAACATTTTTTTATATGTTACTGTGAATATCCGAGGTGTAGTGTATCTAAGATAAACTAAGATTCACGCGTGTGTATTAAAGTCCACGTTTGATTGTTGGGAAAACGAAATCATGAATGGAAATACTCTTTTACCAAAGAAACGCAATCAACAGTGCCAACTATAAAAGCTAGCATAACAGAATAAATAGAAAGACTTCAGCCATCAAGAATCAGTCAAGTTAAAGTTAAGCATCGATTGCTCATGACGATAATAGGCGGCAAATTAACATCATATTTGTCAAACACATCTTCAGCTGCCTGTGATATTGCAAAGTAAAACCGTCACTTGCTCAAAGAGAAAAGAACGTGGAAATGTTTCTAATAATGTCATCTTTATATGCCTGGAAAAGATGCATGGAGTACTTACTTCACATCGATAAATATAATTTTTTTACTTCATACTTTATGTTTGCAGCTTATCGTCTGGAGTTCAAGAAATGGAGTTGCAAGGGTGTTATCAAAGGAACAATGTCGCTCCGAATGAGTGCTCTACAGCAAGCGTTGCAGAAAATCTGCGGTTTACTTATTGATGTAGTCAAGCAAGGATTAGGCACAACTAATGATGGCAATACTGCTAGAATATGTTTTAGAAATAATAATAATAATAATATTCTACCACATACACACAACACCGTCTAGCCCAAACTAAGCAGAGCTTGTACTATGGGTACTAGACAATGGATAAACAAACATATATATATATTTTTTTTGTATATACATACATATTATACATAGAAACACCCAGACCAAGACAAACATCCATGTTTATGCACACAAATGTTTGACTTGTGCGGGAATCGAACCCGCGACCTCAGGCATGGCAGTCGGTTACACTAACCACTACGCCATCGAGCTCGCCAATGCAGAATGCAGAAACTACAACTGTCTGCGTGTCAGGAATTAATAAAGATTTAATAGAAAGGTTTCACGTGATTGTTCGGATGTTGCATCTGGAGAGCGCGTGAAACTTACTAAGTTTTCCGAATTTTGTAAAGATACTGCAGAATTGTATGTCAAGTTATATCCCTGGTAATAGATGCCTTCCAGTACACATAAATTGTTGGTACATGGGACTGATATGATTAAGCAGTTTGGTGCCATACCTATAGGTAAATTGTCGGAAGAGGCAGCGGAAGCTCGCAATAAAGATTTCCGGAAATATAGAGAGAGCCATTCTAGAAAGGTATATGTATCTTCTTATGTCTTCTCATTTAAAGATCACAAGTCTAAGACCTCGAATGGTAAAACAAAATATAATGGTTCTCCCTCCAAAAGTCAAAGAGCTTCTTCTGAGTTTTACCACAGAATCCGATATAGATTTTATTGATGTAGATAATTTAAAAGATAAAAATCTTATTCACTATCGCTATGATAGTGAAGAAGATTTTTAGTTAAGTTTGTTGTTATTTAATTTATTATTTTTTTTTAGTTTGTATGTAACAATTGAAAGAAAATAGTAAAGTTTATTGTAGGTATAGGTAGTTAGTTTTTTAGTCTACTTTTGTTAGTAGTAAGTTAGTTTACCTTCAATAATTACTTATTATTCAGTATTAAATCTAACTTAAATGAACATTTTATAAACTAATTACAGTCAAATAGAAATTCATAGGTGAATATCCACATTTTTAAATAAAATAATTTAAGCTAATTTGGGACCTTCTGCATTGTTGTGAGTTTTTAAGTAATTATGTGTATTATTACGTGCTTAAAACAACTGACGAAAATAAAAATAAAGCAATTTATTCTATGTATTTTATTTTTTTTCCTATCCCTTTATTTGGTAGAGTTGCAACTTTATTATATTTATTTATTTATATATTTGCACATGTTCATAGCATCAAATGACAGTAGAATAGTCAAGGTATAAGAAAAATAAAGGTTCAAAGTGGGATCACCCGGTACTTAGCAGGAATTTAATTTAATTTGATCCGCTCCATACAAAAAAAACAAAACATATTTTCCTGCTCAAACTATAAAGTTTAGAAGAAAACTCTAAAGGGCAGTTATTATTTAGGTTAACGAGCACTATCCATCCGCATAAATAAAAAAGTAAAAATACATCAATCCCTAAGTCACTAAAATCATGGTTTCGATCCAGTGTGCGGCGGTACGAAAAGCGACTGCTGTGCATAAGATTTCGGGTGCGATTCTAGGTTTGGAAAATGTGCTATAGGGGTTTTTTGTTACGAGCTTCTCAGTAACGTGTCAGAGTTCAGAGATTTAGAAGTGAGACTAAGAGTACCTATGGATGTATAAAATGGATTTTATCATTGTTTAAAATAGGCATTGGTAAAAGCCATAGTAAGTTATAAGACAAATTTTAGTCATATTTATTTATTTTGAAATACATCTCAAAAGTTATTTTAGAATTATTGTTATACTTAACTGAATATTGTCAGGTCTTAACTATTACTTAATTAATCCAATACAAAAAATATTCGTATATTTACGACAAAGTTGATAATTATTTCAAAATATAAACGCAAAATCTATAAGAAGTGATTTATTTTTAAAGCTTACATACCATTAAGCCTGTATATCACTGCACTGGTACCTTGTAAAAAACTATACACTAACAAAATTGCGAACATTTTGATTCGAATTTCAAATCACAGACACGACATCTACGCTTAAAAGTTAGTTTATAACTAAGACCACTTATTATATGAATAAAGCCAGGTCTTAATGTTTACTTATACAATTATTATATTAACATAGTTATAAAAAGCTATTTCATTTTTCATTTAAATGATGGTCGTTGGTTTTGTTCACGGCATTATTTACTTGTACAGTCGGCCAAGAAAGTGCTTTACCAGTTTTGACAGAAGTTTCTGTGAGATCTAATTTTCGCTAAAGTTGACTTTTCTAATGGAGTGTATTTTCTGTGATAGCTGTGATAACTAAATTATCACTCGCATATCAGTGAAAGAAAACATTGTGGGAAATCCTACATGTTGGTGGGTTCTTCATAATGTTCTCGAAAATGTTTGAAGCTTGAAAGAACTTGTCTTACATAGTAGTATATAAGTTGAAAGGTATCTGTGTAACAGATACCTTTCAACTTAATATGTGTCATATCAAGAATTGCGCTTTCGGTTACTCCGCTTACCAGAGAAACATATTTGACATATAACTATGGAGCTACTGACCTTCTATCATTATTATATTTTTGATTTAATTCTTTTTATGTGTACATTTTACTTGGTCCTCTGAAACCATGATATGATTATGTTATGTTTCAGAAGCTTAGCAGAGGTCTTCTTTCCTGACTCTTATTTCAACAACATGTATAAACGCGCGCACACCAACATTACTGGATCCATAATTGGCATGGCAACAACCTTCCTTGTTTACCACTGGCAGAAACAAGGGGTTGATTTAAAGAAATACCAGGTAAAATTGATCTCTAAATCTTTTTTCAGTAGCTTATTGTTATATACTGGTGGGAAAAAGCCCCTTGGATTATGGATTAGAAATTATAAAATGGTTTTACCTTCAAATTTAAAATACATCCAACGATTATTCCGCTAATGAATACGGCGAATGCTGGTTTCAAGAAGGCAGCGTAGACCATTCTGATGTATACAGATGGCCTCGGCGCATCGGCATAGAAGATGCATCCGCTATAGCAACACAATGCAGCCAGGGGGAACAAGGACCGGTACAGGAGGTGGTAGTTGAATATCTGAAAAATTTCAGTGATAGAATAGCTAATGGCATCCCCTTGAGAATGTAGAAACGGTAACTGCATAAAAAAGAGAGTCAAAATCACCTGGTACATATATATGTATACGTATATGAGCGTTCGGTCAATATATGAACCTATAATATAGTAATTTTATAATTGATTATGCTGTAATTATAATAGTTTCTTTCAATTCAAATATCACAATTTCTAGATTACCATTAATCATTCTAACAATATAAAGAGTCATTTAATTTCTTACAGCTAGATACTCAGACAGTTACTGCTAGCCAAATGAAAATAGAGCTTACTTATAAATGCCATTTTATGATTTTTTGAGTAACCAATAAATATGCTGTACCTTGTAGTTTTTGAGGTCAACTTCTTGTTTTTGCAAGTGGTGAACTAGTAGGGCCATTGCCATTCCGATTATGTATCCAGTGATGTTGGTGTGAGCGCGTTTATATACATTGTTGAAATGAGGGTCGGTGAAGAAGAGACTTATTATCAATCTGAAAGTAATATATAACATTAAAGGTTATATGTTATTCATTATAGTTTATTTAGACTGCGTCATGACATAACTCGTAGGTTTGCGCTTATATTTGCGTTAAAAGATGTTCAGGTTCCATTTCTGGGTCGGGATTATGTTATTTTCTGTTCGTAAGATCTCTGTAGTAGTGCGGTGTCAGGCAATTGACTGCACGGATGGCGGAGTGGTTTAAATGCTCGCGTCGCCGCGCTGAGTGTTGTGGCTTTAATGCCCACATGAGACAGGAATTTTCAGAGTCTGGGTGTTATCTCTGTCCGTTGTCTAAATGTTTGTATAGTTGCCCCGACAAAGAAATTATTAATAGTGCGGGGACTATCTTTAAATAAAATTTACCTAATGAATGGGCATAGGTGCGGTCTTTATCACATTATCTCTTATAATTAGGATTAAGGTCATGATAAAATTGCATTCTTAATTTTAGCGTTGTTATGGTAGATTTCACACATATTTAGAACTAATTGTAGAAAACTTTGAACCAAAAATATTATTACTTTCACTGATTAATTATTATTAACATGTTCATTAAACATGTTACTGCCATTAGTATACTTATATACTTACTCTGGTGAAATTATCTGTATTCCATCCAGATCTTGAAAATATACATGAGCTGCCGGAATAATCATTCCAACCACGCACATGCGATACAATGCAACCGCTGTACTGCCAATTTGAGTGACAATGTACTGCTAGGAATAGATTCTTGATAACAAAAAGCGCGCTAATAGTACTAAGCTGGCAGCGATGTACAGTCGAAGTTTGAGTCTGAGAAATCTCATTAATCACAAGAACCCAAAAACCTTATATGACTACGATTTATCCAATTCTAAATTTGTTGATACGATGTGAGTAGTATCAAACACCAAAGAGTTAATAGCATGTTTGCACCATGCATGCTGTGTTGTGCAAGTAATTGTTGACGTATAAGAGGTGCTGCCACCAGTACTGTCGATAGTCAGTCATCTCCGCCGCCACAAATTACTGCAAAAATTAAACACTTACCATGCATCATATATATTGTAGATAAAATATCAACCAATACGATTATTGTATGGCTTTATGTTTGTAGACATAGAGCGCTAAATTGTTTTTGAAGCAAATACAACAGGTATAGAAATTGGTACCTATACTTTGTTGGTGAACTAACTATAATATAACGTTATATTGATTTCGTAATAAAAACCTTTCACGAAGTTACACCCCACAATGGACCGGACGCAAGAGGACGGAACCAAGTGACTGTTAGAGCTAAGATAAAGGCATAACTAGGAGTCAATCTGTAAAGCATAACGATATAAAATATAAGTGGATCTTTCCAGACAGATATTTAACATTTTACTTGACGTTCTACACCATTTATCTGAACCTAGTAGTCAACAAATCATACCAATGTTGTAGATGAAAGATAAGTGCTAAACGAACCAAGAAGAGTGAACTTTGCAAATTCTATTAAAGAATTAGGTTAACCATCTGACACAAGGCGAACATTAATTTGGAAGTGTAAAATAACAAAGGTAAGAAGCTTTTAGATACATATAACATTATACGTTTTAAGATATTAATTTAATTGATATGTGCTCATATAGATAGAAAATTATATTATAGAGAGGAGCAGTGAAGATCATCTTCGTCATTAACTCAAAGCTTTGAATTTGAACTTAGCGTATCGTATTATTATAAGATAATGAGAATATGCTTGCTCACCTTAACCACCTAATGATAATATACTTCGGCAACATGTACCAAGAGACATCGTTCTCGGGGTCAAGGAAACGGTTGTAGACGAGTTCTTAAAGAGTGTTTGCATGATCAGCGTCCCATTCAGCAGTATGGAAAGGCTGGGTTATGTAAAACTGGAAAAATATTATTATACAGAAGATGATTTTTAGTCATTTTATTTTCAGTTGATTTCACATCGCGCATCTCATTACGCTAGGACAGCGAGGCATATTCAATGCCGTGTTCTGTTCTTAAAACTTCCGGTTAAATGGATGAAAGCGACTAATTTAAAAATAGTAAACTATCGAAAAATTCAATCGCTAGATTTGACCCAAATATAATTACTGACAACGAAGTAAATTATTTGAATATAATGTTAATTTATATCACGATATTATGGTAAGTACATATATATAAATTTTTGTACACTACATATTATCACTATCATTTATGTATATGAATATACCACGTTAGCTGCTTAGCTAAAATGCAATGGTAATAATATCGCTCTCACTATATTGTTCGACAAATCACAAATTGCGCCTCCGAGACAAAGCAAGATATTTGAGTGACGACCATGGTCTCGAAATGATAGTATGTAACTGTATGTAACCTGTTAATATAACATTGACAGATCTTCTTGATCGTCTAAGTTGTTAAAAGTTTGATGTAAGGATGAAGTTCCCCAAAAAGTCCAAGACAATTTTAAATCCTGTAAGCGTTAATAAATTGCTTATGAACGCGAACAGAATAGGAATTTAGACTTTTCGCTAAGCGTTAAATTTTTGACGCATGACTGCATTGGCTTTCTTGGATAAGTTTAAATTTGAACTTTATAGCTTCTAAAAACTCCGGATTCTTCATGGCTACCACTACAGCTAGCGTGGAGTGTGCCAGAATAACAAAGACAATTGTTAGTACTCTGAAAAAAGGGTGAGAATACAATCATAATAATAAACGGTTCTTCTTTGCGGCGTTGCTGTGTCCTGTCATTGCTGAAGTTCATGGGCAGCGGTTACCACTTTCCATTAGGTGAACCGCTTGCTCGCCTACCGCCAATGGCATTAAAAAAAGTAGCGTTACATAATATTATATGCTGAAAGCTCTTCGCGTGAATTCCTTAATAGACATGCATCTTTTTTATATTTACGCGTAATTAGTAATAGATAGTGTTGCACGACTGTTAGCAAAATTACGAGTGATTAGAAAATAGTAACAGTGGATTACTATTTTCAAATTATTCGAATCGATCAATCTGTCGTTCGAGCCTATAACATGTGTAAATAACCTGATGAAATATGAACCATACGATCGTATCGTGGATAATATATACAATAAATAGATGTAATATTAATTATCATTAAATCCCTTGGCGGTGACATAAACCATTCGTTGTATTTTATATTATGTAATCTATATAATAAATAATTCAAGCGTAATGTGATGATGATTTAAAATATTAACTTCACTCCATAGAGACCTTTTAATTTTTGTAATGGAGGGTCTGGGTCTTCTGTTGCAGAAGAAACCAATTTGTTCCAGTTGCGCTCAATTGAGCAACACGACAATATTCTGAAGGCTGTATGTTCAAGAACAAAGGATTGAACAAAGGGTCTGGGGGTATGGAGGGTTGGTGTGTGTGGGAGTGTTACGTTGGCGTTTAAATCATCTACAAGTTTCTTAGCAATATTTACAAAGAACTTATTTGTCTCGTTGCAGGACTGAATTGGTGTTGTTGAATGAGATAACAGTTGAGTAGAGTGTTGTTTTATCTTTGTAGTGTTTGTTATTGTTCTGATTGTTTATAGCCTTGTTTAATTCTTGATTATCGAATTGTCTTTTTGCCTTTTTTAATAAAGCTGAGCAAAAATTTCTGTATCGTTTATAAGTCGTCGTGATAATGATGTTGTCTGGTGATATTTTTACTTTTTTGTGCAATGAGCCGCGGTGCCTTATACATCTAAGCAACCCTGGAGTAATCCACGGTTTTGAGGTCCTTTTATTTGCGGGTACTTTTATTGTTTTTGTACAGTCCGTTATAGCTGATTTGATTAGAGATATAAAGGTGTCTGTCACATTATTTGGGTCGGTCATTGAGAGGATAAGGGTAAAATCTATTTGCTTCATAACAGTATCCAGGGCATCATAATGCAGTTTAATAGCCGTTTTTAAGGTGGTTGATTTCTGACTATTATTGTTCTTATTGTTCAAACACAGGAGAGAGGATCGGTGGTCAGTCACCGTTGTTTCGTAGACAAGGGTAAGGGCTTTGATCTTGGTACGTAGGATAACGTGATCGAGGCAATTGTCTCCTCTAGGAGGTCTAGTGTATGCAGGAAGGAATCCGTTAAAAGCAAGGGTGCTTAGGTATTCATGAGACCGTACGTCTGAAGAATTAGGTTTGATATCGATGTTAATATCCCCAGCGATAATAACCGTTTTGTATGACGTAAGCGGAGCAAGTATGTTATTGAGTGCAGAGAGCAACGTTTGAGTGTTATCATTAGACGGCGAACGATATATGCAAAGTATTGCCATGCCCGTTTTAATTTTAACGATTATACCAGATGCCGATTGATCAAAATCGGGTTCTTCATAAGACGACTCAAGACTAGATTTTGCATCTACTACTACACTGTCGCTCTTGCTTAGATGTTTGGAGAGGCTTAGAGGTTTTGTATGACGTGTAGTTTGGTAAAATGGGGGTATAGTTATTACTGGAACATGCTAACCAGCATTCAGTTAAAACCAGAAGTTCACAGTCGACATTAATACGGTGAAGTAGAATTTGTAGATCTAAAAAATTAGAATTTATAGAACGGATATTCTGAGTGAGGACTTTAAAATATGTATTTGGATACTGTATGTACGACTGGGTCTGTTCAGGTATGCCTGAACTAGAATGTATGCATTCATATGTTTCCGACACAGAAAATTGATCGATGTCTTGAATTAAATCGGTAACATTATTGGTCATGTATAAACTTTCAATGTTTGAGGGAATATGGGTGTAATATGGCTATTAACATGTTTAAATAATTGGGTTTAGTTGTAAACAATATGTAGGTAATTTTTAAGAGTAATGTTGTAAGATTTATGTTCAAGTAAGTTGTCGTTGCAGTAATTCTGTAAATGTGTTGTATTACATTTGTGATAGTGTGTGTTAACAGTAGCATTTAGAATAACACAAAATAGAACAATAAAAATAATCAAAAACATCATAAATAAAAAAACATGAAACCAGTGTGAGAACTTATGGGCTAACATACTATTAGTCATGCCTTATTTATTTCTTTCATTTCTGACAGTTGTTTGAGTTGCAGCTCATTTTTTACAATAAAAGACTGTGCGTCTGGACTTTTTTTTAACATTATACGACCATTAGACCATTAGACAGTACAAGTACTGGTTTGTC
Organism: Catocala nupta; assembly: GCA_963675205.1. NCBI lineage: Eukaryota > Metazoa > Arthropoda > Insecta > Lepidoptera > Erebidae > Catocala > Catocala nupta. The sequence continues at coordinate 22,290,544 of OY776096.1, read as the reverse complement.
TTGGCGAAGCTTCTTGCAAGATAGAATAGCCGTTTAGAATAGGTGGTCAACTGTTCTGTAATGTAAACAGGAGTCTTCGAACCGTCCATAACCAAGTTTGTAGAAGACTGTTGGTAGGATTACACTTATTATGCTCCTTTACCGCAGAAAGAAAGTTACTTTTGATAAGAGTTTCCGCAAACTCTACTGAAAGTGTCGAGTTGGGGTTTTCTCTCTTTGATGGCTTTCGAGATACATCGCGTATGTCGGATACTTCAATTTTGAGTTGTAGGTATTTTCACAATTCCATCATTGTATCACCTCTTAGGGACATTGCAAAGCTCAACGCTGGTTTTAACGAATGAGCGTTCAAAAGACTCCGACTTTTCCTCTAACGTGTTGATGTTTGTAGCCATTAAGTTGCGCTCTTTTTCAAGACTAGTAATTTTTAACTCAAGAGAGGCTAACTGGTCAGTAACATATGTCATAGATTTTTCTATTTCCAAGCTCGTTTCCTTAATTTTTGTATTTATTGTTTTGATTTCTAATATGTGGTTCTCCAGTTTGTCCATTCGCGAGTTTTGCTGTGACATCATATTATGGATCATCTCTATAATTTCGCTCCGAAAGTCCGAACTGTTGATCAGATCTTCACTAGACGGACAACGCCGTTTAGACCGCTGAGTAATGTTTGGAGCACTGTTTGAGCACACTTCTTCTGCGCATAGTTTCTGTATGTCCGATTCGGAACGAGATGGTGTATATTGATTTGGCGGTGTTGTAGCTAGTTTAGAAATCTCTTACAACTTAGTTGTTGAAGAATCAATAAAAAAAACGAAAGGTAATGTTTCAACTCTGACGCGAAACTTCACCACATCAAAGCTTGTTGCATGTAGTGCTGCGCTTTAAATCCACATAAAGTGATATTCCGACTCGGACTCGAACCTCAACCACGTCGAAACATGTTGCATGTAGCGCAGCACTCGAGCCAGTGGGCTAAACGCACTACGCTGTCTATTATCAAAATTGTCGACCTTATGCTTGTTATAAGAAGTAGGTACAGTTGCACTTGCTCCGCTCACCGGTGTCAAGGTCATGTGCGTAAGGAGAGTAGCCGTTATACTCAACAATTTTAACGACTTGTTTAAAACTTGGATAATAAAACGTTAAATGTTCACTGTTTTACTTACTTTGTTGTTTGTTCAGTGGTTGGAATCGTTCAGTGATATCACACTTTTTAGCACAAAATTGTTGAGGATAACTTATTAGCTAAGCTTGAAATGATTTTATAACACGGAGAACACAGAAGCACGTCCTTTCGCTAGCGCGCAAAGCGAGGGGGGATCTAAAATATCTATATTCTTTACAGACCGCTAAGATGATTACAATAGCGTTGGTCTAAAATTTTCACCTTCAAGTCATATTTCTCTGACAACATGTTATTAAGGCATGCTTCAAGGGTCGTTATTAGGTCCAAATTATCCTTCTTGTAAAATTACTTACAAGACAGTGTGACACATAGGCATATTATGCCATAGCGTAATTGTGTGTGATTGTAGTGTGCCACATGATGTTCTGAATACTCCTATAAGAAGCATATATTTAGATAAGTCTTTAAACATTGTAGCTGTCTTAAATGGCAACTGACTGTTAGACTAATATTGTGAATATGTCGTATCCATAATTCCAGAGCGTACATTAAAGCTAAATGTTAAAAATAATAATTGCTTGTTCCTTGGTGATTACTACAATTACTATTGAAACAATTTTCATTCTTCAAAAGCGTGCAGTACGTAGCATTTATAATTTAGGCCCACGAGTTTCCCTGAAAGAGCGTTTTAAAGAAATTGGTATACTTACTGTTGCGTCGCAATATATATTTACGAATATTATGTTTATAAAACATAATATTCACTTATATAATAAGAATAGCGATATTCACAACTTAAACACTAGAAATAAGCATAAGTTGGTAGGTCCGTATCATCGTTTACATAAAGTTCACAATTCATTTGCGGGACTCAGTATACGCTTTTTTAATAAACTACCGATTGATATTATAAATTTACCTTTACTAAAATTTAAAAGTGCTGTTAAAAGTCAGCTTATCCGGAAGGGCTATTATTCAATCATTGATTACTTAAATGATAAAAACTCATGGAACTAGTTGCTTGTTTCATACAGGATTCAAACAATGTATGTATTATATAAGTTAATTTAGTTATGTGAAGGTACTTCGTGTTTATTTGGTGGTGTTAAAGTATCTTTCTTTTCTTTTAAACAAACTTTATAAGTATTAACGTAAATTTTGTTTTAACTATATTTAGTCACGAACTACCTTTTCATGTCACAAAGTGTAAGTGTATGCGGCCTCATGCCATACTACTGTCTATTACAAATGGCTACCTACTGATAAATATTATTTCAAATCTCAAATGCTTTTTACATAATATTACCAACTTTCCTTTATTTTAGAATTTAGTTTTATATGGACAGTGACATATGGCATAATGACTGCAACACCTGGTACATAAATGAGTTGTAAAATACTGAAATTATAAGTTGATGGCGATTTAAAAGAGTGGCCTTGAGTTTCTTGCAGGTATCTTCTCATAGGCTCAACATTTTGCCTGAACCTTGCAACTAACATAAATGTAAATTCAGTAAATATAATAAACTTACTAACCCATTTGACGTTCATAAGTGTTACTTTGTGACCTAAGTGAATAAATTATTTTTGACTGTGACTTTGACTCCAAAAATAACAAACGTAATTAATTAAATAAGAGTCAATAAACTTTATTAAGGTTATTCTTCTGTCTCTTCTTGTGACCCCTATATCTCGGGGATCTTTTGACCCACAGGACCCATATTCAAACTCGACTGAGGGATGACCACAAGGTGTCTTCGCACTAAGTTTCAAGTCAAACGGTCCAGTGGTTCCGGAGCTACGCCTATCACTAACAAACTATCACTAACAGACAGACACACAGACCCACATAGTGTTCTCATTAACCTCTACGAAGAAGACTCAGATGTTAATAAAAAATAGTAACAAACGACAAAGAACACCCAAACTCAGTACAACTATTTTTAGTCTTTATTTATTAATTTAGTCTTATATGGACAGTAACATATGGCACTATCGCCCTATAATTATTCTGTCCACCTTATCAAAGCTTTTTGAAAGATTCGTGCATAACTAAATATATCTGATATATCTTGCACAATATTATTGTTAAGCAACAGCATGGTTTTGGGAAACGACGATCAACAACTACTATTATGGATATTTTCGAGTTATTTATATGATAATATCGATAATCGCGTTCAGGTAGACGCAGTTTATACAGATTTTCAAAAAGCTTTCTACAAGGTGGATCACATACTGCTGTTGAATCCCATAGCTTTTAACGGAATTCGTGGTAACCTATTGCGTTGGTTCACCTCCCATATTGCTAATCGCACTCAAAAGATTGTTATTAATGGGTTCCAATCTGACACCACTCACGTCACCTCTGGTGTTCCGTAAGGCTCTATCTTAGGTCCTGTTTTGTTTGTTATGTTTATTAATGATATAGGCACATGTTTTCACCACTATAAGTTCTTACTATATGCAGATGACCTTAAAGTGTATAAAACTATAAAGAATATACAAGATCGTTATCGTCTGCAAGAGGATCTTGACAGACTAACGGTTCATTGTAACACTAATAAACTTCATTTCAGTATATCTAAGTGCCACTATCTGAATTTTACTAAAAATAAGAATATTTTTAGCTTTGCTTATACTCTTTGTAGTAACAAATTAACTAAAGTAAGCTCTGTACGTGACCTCGGTGTACACCTTGATTCAAAACTCTGCCTGGATTTGCACTGCGTGAACATGTTGTAAATAAAGCATACCAGATGTACGGATTTATAATGCGATCACCTACCGATTTCAAGCGGACCTCTTCCTACCTCTGTTTGTACAAAGCTTCAGTGCGTTCTCAGCTGGAGTACGCAGTTTCCATCTGGAACCCGTACTATGATAAATATATTGACATGTTAGAAAACGTCCAACGTAAATTTCTTCGTGCGATGCACTATAGATGTCATGGATGCTATTTGTTCTATGGCCAGTTGCTAAGTAAATACGGTATTCTGGCTCACAGTTCTAGACGTTCTCAGTTGGAGGCAGTAACATTGTATAATATTGTAAATAATTATTTTGACTGCATTGATTTAAATAATGTTTTGTGCTATGCAGTACCCAGAACTATTCACAGACGGCTAGTGCGTTCAGGAAAACTCATTGCAGTAGGTACTTTGTGACCTTTAGTGTGGTTATTAATTAGGAATCTGAATTAGGACAGGCCACGCCGTAGGGGCGTGGTGTCTTGAGGTATAATTGTTCAAAGATTAATCAAAGATGGTTTGATGATTGGAACTTTTAATAGTCTACTAAGCAACAAGTTATGTGTTAGACAATATTCACTGGTCTACGCGTACAATAATCAGGGCGTGGTTCGTCCAAAGGACTTGCTCCGTGGTCCTTCCGTAATAAGGACACTTAGCTGAGTAGTGAAGCCGGCCGGAAGAGGTCGCGATCCAGGACGCGATCGGCTTATATATGCACTACCGCCGGGCAGGAGGGAAAGAGGGGCGCCAGCCACCTCTCCGACTCGCGCGCAGCCGTCATGGCGTGAGCGGTCCGCGTGACAACTTATCGAACTAACACGGGCCTGCGTTCACCAATCCGTCGAATGGCTAATACATATAATGACACTTTTGAACATATTATTGACATATTTGTATGCTCTGCGATAAGTTTCGTAAACTTATACATGAGACACTAAACTCATAACTGTACCTAGTTTTTCTCGCCGAAGCATATAAAGTGATTTCGGCTGTACGGGATGAAACGGGTGTTCTGCCCTCTCGGAGGTCTTATCTGACACAAGGAATCGAGCTCGCCAGGACGTTCTTAAACGGATGACGTGAGCAATTTGTCACGCGGACGATATCGCGGACTAAGGCTAGTTATATAATGTCTATTTATTAAATTTGTACATGCTTCTTTTTATTTATAAAAATCTACCTCAACACTCTTGTTGTAGTAGATTTTTATAAATAAAAAGAAGCATGTACAAATTTAATAAAATGGTCTTGTCAGGACAAAGCCAAGTTACAATACTGTAAGATTAAATTACCGTGCCTATTCCTCAACAGGAGATAAAGTAACCTTTATAGAGATAAAGGTTACTTTGTCTCCTGTTGAGGTACAGGCACGGTAATGTTATATTACAGTATTGTAACTCAGCTCTGTTCTTAAAATAATTACTTACAGCTGCGCGGTATGCAAACACGCGAGAGGGTTGCCTACCTACGGTATTTTAATTTCATCTACCTTATGAGTTTCTTTCTAGTTTAGTGATTGCAAATATTATATTATTTCTAATTTAGAAAATGAAAGTTGTTGTGAATGAAATAGGAAGTGCTCAATTGAAATCATTTTGTGTTTCTTGATCAGTAAATTGAATAAAGACCAATCTTATATATTTGAGGCTGAAAAATATTTGCGCCTCGACTGAGACGTACGAAAAGCCTTATTATCAAATTTAATAGTATAAAAAATTCGCATTCGGATTAAAAGCTTAATTAAAATACTTTTATTTGCAATTGCACTTTGCCATAATTATTATGTAAGTACTTGTAATTATTTTAATCAAATATTAACAAATCGCACGCTTACTGCTGACAAAACTATCACATCGTCCGTTCGTCACTGCGGCGCATTCGCGTCTGGTTGTGTACCGAGTGTATACCGACTTCGAAGCGCGTAGATATGTCTCGCGTTGCGACCGTTTGTATGAAGATAATTATGTAGAATACTGTTAGATAACATTACCGTGCTCTAGGATATAATTATCTGACGACACTTATCGATAAATGAATGTGAGTGCGGAACAAGTACGCGTTATCGTGATTTATCAAGTCTGACAATAAATAAAACAGTCGATAAACAAAACACAATTTATATTTTATAAAGAAGAGTTCGATCCCAAGGCGCGCATATATGTCTTTTCAAAGTTATGTGCGTATCAAATAGTTAATTATCCCTTACTTTAAAAGTGAAGGAAAACATCGTGAGGAAACCTGCATATCTGAGAGTTCTCCATAATGTTCTCGAAGAAATGTGAAGTCTGCCATGCCACCCGCACAGGGCCAGCGTGGTACACTATACTAAGAAGCTAGACTAAGAACTTATACTTATAATAGACTATACTAAGAAGAGGCCCATGTCCAGCAATGTGCATTTATATACAGGTTTGATATTATGTGTTTTCCTAAAACACACAGCGTTGATGTGAAGAAAGCTGTTGTGAACATGCCTTAATACTATTGTCTATGGTTAAAACTTACCAGTTTGTCGATGGTTCTATACCTGTCTCTTTCTCTCACCAGCAGGCGTCCTCTTCTATCCTTTAAGGCGGGCTCTAGTGACAGTTGTCAATTCATAGCGTTTGTGAATTTTGCCGCGAAAACGTTGCAAAATTTTATTAAAGTTTATTTTTCTTATAAGAAATACATATCAGTGTTAGAGTGTTGAATTAATGTACAGTGTTTTAGCCTTCTTGCTCCCTATTGTATTTATTAAATAGTGGAGATGAACCCAGATGAAGGTATCGGCGAGGAAAGATCAAAACATGATGCTTCAGAGGGAGATCAAATTTTGAACCACGCTATTAACGACGACTCGTCATCCTCCTCTTCATTCTCGGAGTATGAAGAAGGTATAGCATCACCTCCGCGTAACAAAAGACGTCGTCGTAAGTACAAACATGTTGAAACAGGTCCAGACCCGCGCGTCGACGCCTTGATCCAACAGGTGGGATATATATCACAATATTTAACTCAATTACCTACAATTAGGACAAGTCCTCCTTTAGCAGAGGTTGATCAACAGAACGATACTTTACCATCTACATCTTAGTTTTTAAATAATCCATCTTGTAATCATTCTAATAGGTTACTCTCTTTAGGTGATTTAGGCACTGAGTTTGATGAGAAAACCTTAGTCCCATCAGCCAATACAGAACGTCTGCGGGAGTTGGCTAACCTGCAGAAATTTGATAGCCCTGCCTGGAAAGGTATTCGCTATAAGAAAGCCCTGCAATCTTCTATTGCTAGCCCAGGATTTATAGGCCTTAAACTTAATGAGGAATTGTGCCATTTTAACAAATCCAAAGATTACTTGGCATCAACCGAGCAGCTATTGGCGGGTTTGTCCAATAATATATTAGAACAACGATCTTTATTAAAGTCAGGGTTACAAGAGTTGCTTGATTGGACATCAGCTAACCCCAATAGCCTAAGTACAACAAATTTATTTGGAAAGATTACTACCATATTTGGTCCGTCCAGGTTCCCCATCTCATAAAAATTCAGAGACTGCAATGCAGATAATTTGCGGTAAAAGGGCAGAATGTATAGAGGTGCGTAGGGACCGTATCTTAAAAGAGATTGAAAATCCTAACTCGAGGGCAACATTGCAGAACATACCTCCAAGTCAGGAATACCTGTTTAGCCGTGATGCCCTGCAGCCTGTTATAGCATCTTTAGGTGGATCTCAGGTGTGGCTCAATACTCCTGCTTATGTTAAAGATAAGAAAGGATATAATTCTTCACATTCACATGAAAAGAAGACTTATAAGTCTCAAAATAGAAACTTAAAGACACAGCCTAAAAGTAATAAAATTCAAAATAAAGAATTTAAAATCCACAAAACCCAAAATTAGACCTAATCAGCCCTTTCGAAAAAATTATACCAACACCACCCATGCTAGTAAAAAGCAAAGCTAACTCTCAGACCAGGGCATTCAGGGGGAGGGGGGGTGTCTAGGAAGTTTTGCACATTTATGGCATCAAAAAGGGGCTGGCCATCGCATTTTGAAGTTAATAACTGGTTGCCGCATCCCCTTTTTAAAGAAACCTCCCCTACAATATCCAGACAGCCAGGTAATAAGAAAGTTTACCACCAGAGAGTCAAAGGAGATGACAGAGATAATTTGTCAGTTGAAACATCAACATGTACTGGAGACGCCAAGAACAATAGATCCAGGTTTTCTCTGTCGCATGTTTCTGGTGAAGAAATCAGATGGAGGCTTGCGCCCCATATTCGACCTCAGAGGTCTAAACTCGTTTGTAGCAGTCAAACATTTTCAACTAATTTCACAAATAGATGTAACAAATTTCTTGCAGACCAACGATTGGTTAGTGAAAATAGATATACATCAGGCCTATTTTCATTTACCAATTGCAGAGACTCACCGGAGGTTTCTCCGGGTAGTTTACAACAACGAATTACTGCAGTTAACAGCTCTACCATTTGGCCTTGCCTCAGCTCCAAAAATGTTTGCCACAGTATCCAATTGGATCACGGAGATCCTAAGAACACAGGGTTTCCGTATATTGGTTTACCTAGACGACTACCTACTTGTCAATCAAGACCGAAATGTACTAACTTCTCAAGTTGCGGAAACTCTGAGAACACTAGAAACCTTGGGATGGCATGTCAATTACGACAAATCCGTTTTGGAGCCCTCTCAAGAGATAGAGTATCTTGGTCTGGTATGGAACACCCAAAAGAACAAAATAATACTGCCTGCAAAGAAAATCTGAAAAGTAAAACTGATAATTACCAAAATGTTAAGCTGTGGAAACAGTTCTCTAAAAGAAATGCAGAGTTTATTAGGTATACTCAACTTTGCAAATTACACAGTATCCAAAGGGAGACTGCATTGCCGCCGAATGCAACATTTTCTGAAACAGTTCAAACAGAACAGACTCAGAGAGAGAAAAAGACTTCCGTTGCCTGTGCAACAGGATCTAAAATGGTGGTTAGAGACTGTGGAACACAGCACATTACCAATAATAAAACAAGCAGTCACTCATTTCTTAACTACAGATGCAGCGGATGCAGGTTGGGGAGCCCAATTAAACAACAAATATCTATCAGGGAAGTGGTCTCCGAACCAAAAACCTTGGCACTCCAACATGAAGGAGATGTATGCTGAATTTGCGGCTATAAACAGTCAGCGGATGACTCTAAAGAAGGCACACATTTTGATACAGTCCGACAACAGAACCCTTGTGGCATACCTCAGAAACGAGGGGGGGGGACACGTTCTCTAGGACTACTAAAATTAACCACTCGTCTCCTGCAGTTAACAGAGCAGTTAAAGATAACTCTATCAGCCACCTATCTTTCGGGGAGACTAAACGGCATTGCCGATCGCCTGTCGAGGGGTCGCAAGGTACCAGAGTGGCATCTCCTACCCCAAGCCACGGAGGCAATATTCAGAAAGTGGGGTGTCCCCGACGTCGATTTGTTCGCATCAAAAGAGTCGGCCGTCGTACCAAGATACGTAGCTTTGGATTCGAGAGAGTTCCGCTCTTTTTTGCGACGCCTTCAGTTCAGTTCCCCCCACCCAGCTTAATACCAAGAGTTCTAGCCCACCTCAACAGTGCAAAGGGGGCTTACATCCTAATAGCACCAGAGTGGACCAAATGCTACTGGCTACCGGACGTGCGAGCACGAGTCTTATCAGAGCCACTTCCGGTAAAGAACCTGCGGAAGGTTTTAACCTCTCAAACTACGCCGTTGAAAACATAAACCATACACAATCGAGTGTGCTCGACGCCCTATCGCGTCACCGGGGTTTGACGAGTACAAATCTGAAGACGTCGATCGGCGTCAACGGTAATTGTAATTGGACTCCCTTTTCACTTTTTTTTTTTATTTCATTTATGCGTGAGGCGTCAACGGCATTTGAGAGGTTAATAGATCGGACGACAGGAAGCAGCCCTCCACAAGTGGACAAGTTGTCTTTTCTAGCCTGGAAAATTGGGGGTGGGCTGACCAAATTGCCAGCTGGTCCATAGCAGAACAAAATTTGTTAAAAAGTAGCTGGCGAACATCTACTTTGAGCACATATAATGCTCCAATTAAGAAGTGGTTAGCCTGGTGTAGTAATCACAATGTGAATGCTAGGTCACCTGAAGGACAACAAGTTGCACAATTTCTAGCAAAGTTATTTATAGAGGACAAGCTGGCTTACAGAACAATATTACTACACAAGTCGGCTATTTCCACTTTTTGTGCCACATCTGGAATAGACATTTCAAAGAATTTCTTTATACATCAGGTATTAAAAGCGTTCTCACTAGCTAAACCAGAAATTAATAAAGTGCCAATATGGGACACAAAGATTTTATTTGATTGGTTACTGAAGTCCTCTAATTCTGAGTCATTGTTTGAAACTGCTAGGCGGACAGCCTTAATTCTCTTACTAGCCTCAGGTCGTAGAATCCATGACCTTACATTACTGGATATTAGTCCACAAAATGCCATTTTTAATGACAGAGAGATTAGGTTATGGCCTAAATTTGGGTTCAAATCTGACTCAGGCACACATAGACAGTCAGGATGGTTGTTGTGGAAACATCCAATCCACCAGGTTTGCCCAGTTAAATTCATTAAAGACCTCATAGAACAATGTAATGCTAGGAGAAAATTAAATAACAATATAACAAGTTTATTCATATCCCTATCAGGACAAGTAAAACCAGCTTCCAGAACAATGATTGCCGGTTGGATACGTTCCATTTTTAAAGACGCAAGGATTGATGCCCCACCTGGCAGTATTAGGTCGGCCGTAGCCTCAAAAAGCTGGCTAGAAAATAGACCTGTCCAGGAGATCTTGGACAGGGGTAACTGGAAAAGAATCGAATTTAAAAGGTTCTACTGTCGGCCAGTAGATAGAAAGACTAACAGTGATTTGTTATGTAACAACTTTTCTCATATTTAAGACTTGATTTTAATTGATAGATCTCCTAAAACTTTAATAATAAGTATAAAAAATAAAAAAAGTACACATTATTTAGAACTTATGCTTTATCTTATGTTAAATGCTTATGTTATGTAAACTGTTAAAATTTTATGTTGAATTTTGATTTTCTCTAATTTCAAGATGTTTAATAAGAATTAATAGAATTAATACTTTTGTTACTGTAACATAATTGTTGAATTATAAAGTTGGTTTATTTTATAAACAGTTTATCATTTATTTTCATCATAGCGTTTGTGTCACCACCAGCAGATACCAAACAGGTCTTCACATCAACGCTGTGTGTTTTAGGAAAACACATAATATGACTGTTTTGCACTCCAACAAAACAGGTATTATGTGTTGAATAAAACACACAGCGTTGCAGCAATGTTCTTGCTGGTGATCTGAAGACTCTATGAATTGACAACTGTCACTAGCGCCCGTCTTAAAGGATAGAAGAGGACGCCTGCTGGTGAGAGAAAGAGACAGGTATAGAACCATCGACAAACTGGTAAGTTTTAACCATAGACAATAGTATTAAGGCATGTTCACAACAGCTTTCTTCACATCAAGGCTGTGTGTTTTATTCAACACATAATACCTGTTTTGTTGGAGTGCAAAACAGTCATATTATTATATAATTGCAACGATACTAGAGGCCAATATAGATAACTATGCCGATATAGATAGATAACTGTTGTACGAAGAATATTATTTTAAACGTTTTGACAGCTTTTGAATAGAAAATATGTCATACCATCATATTTATTCCTCTGATAAAAGTAACTGACGATAAAAAATCGGCTCTAAGTTGAATTACGCTTCGAATCATAATTTTATTACTATTCATTTCATCTCTACTTCTCTTTTTCAAGGCGCGCAGTGTTCTGTGCTGTGTGGTATAAACAGACAGTATGAACTGAAAGTCTACACTTATCGTGTAATATTCTTATTTAAAGATCCCTTAAACACTAAATATTACATTTATACAAAGTTTTAGAAAGGTAGATCATTCAAATTGTCATTTAAACCTGAAGTAGCCAAACTGTAGAACTGCCTCCACCTAACAGAAGATTTAAGTAAATAAACTCCTAGGGGATGACCTAAGACTCTTTTTTTTAAAGGCATCGTCCTTATTTGTACATATTTCTGTATCGCGGGCGACTTTACAAACATTCAAACAACGGACATTAAGATCATCCAGACTAGAACGACCTTTTGTGGATCACACGAATGTTTGTCCCGTGTGGGATTCGAACCCACAACACTCGGCGCAGTGGCAGTCGTGAGGCGATCACTTAACCACTATGCTATCCGGGCAGTTATAATTTCATATTGAGTTCTTATTAATCGTCCTCTAGGACTCCTAAAACTGCTGCGACAAGCGGTGTGATCTCAGTTGGCGAATCATTAGTGACATAGCGTAGAATAAATTCATATCAAGATAAATTTGTAAAGTTACGTGATTCTGTGTTGCATAATGAAGTCTTTTTATGCTAAGGATGACGAGAGGGCTAAAGACTGTACTACTGAATTAAATAACACATAATCTTAACTGTATCCCCCAATGAAAAAACTACATAGGAATACTTCTATGTTCGGATTTAATACAATCTGGGATAAAACTAAGGAATTATATTACAAGACTCAAACTCAAACTCAAACTCGTTTATTGCGAAAATGGGTAATTCGGATATCATACAAATAAATTAGTCTCTCCATAATCCGCCTGAAGGCATGCAATTTTACAGGTATTTTGTCTCTAATGATTGTACATTACTAATAATCACATAAAATTCATAAATTAACCCGTCACGCGACATGCGCCCAGACGCTGGCCGCAGAAAGTTTTTGTATCAAATGTCTCCCAATGACCTGTTCGATCAAATGACGACACTTGACTTGATTTTTGTTTTTTTAAGGCAATAGCGTGACGGATTAAAAACGATAATAACTAAATTAAAAATAATAAATGTCAGGCAATGTTATTGAGTTATATGTCAAATAAGAATATATTATATGTCAAACAATAATTAAAAATTAAAATATGTCCAGTCAATAAATAAATAATACCATGTGTTATTTCTCATTAATATTACATCGCATGTCATTTATAAATTCGTTTACACTATAATAGGCTTTTTCCACGAGTAATTGTTTGACTTTATGTTTAAATACTTCGATGCTCCTACTTTTTAATAACATTTTTGATAGGTGATTATAAACTCGTGGCGCCATGCAGAATACACTATTTGTCATCAATGCACTTTTGTGTTGAGGACAGTGAACTTTCAAATTGTGGCGCTTGCTTTTATAATTTGCGTACATCGTTAAATTAGATCTGACAAATAACACCAACTCATACATGTACAGACACGGTACTGTAAATATTTTTAGTCAGACAACTAAAGCACGGTCTACGGCTATCTATTTGATCCAGCTTGCATATGGCCCTTATGCAGTTTTTTGTGCAATAAATATTTGCTCTTTTTTTGTACAGTTTCCCCGAAATATGTATGATTCCGTATCTTAACATACTTTCAATGTTGCCATAATATGCTGTCAGTACTGCGGCCTGGTTAAGATTTTTTGTGAGCATATACAATGCATATGATTGAGTACTCAGTTTTGAGCAAAGGATCTCAGCATGTGCTTTCCAATTTAGATTACCATCTATATTAAGTCCTAAAAATTTTGTTGTATCCACCTCACTAATAGTTTCGTCGTTATAGTTAATATGAATAGTTGTCATTAGAGAAATTCTGTTTTTAAATGTCATTAAATGTGTTTTATTTAAATTAATTTTTAAATTATTTAATGTCAGCCATTGCATTACATTAGTAAGAGTGTTTAAAATGTCATATTCAATAAATGATTTATTTATTCCTGTAAATACAATTGTGCTATCGTCAGCAAACAATATAGTCGGGTGTTTTGTGATTTTTGGGAGATCGTTAATATAAATATTAAATAAAAGAGGATACACTTCCTTGCGGTATCCTTAGGTTAGTTTCTCTATATTTTGATATGAAATGTGTTTCTGTTTTGAGTTTAGGAGATAAGCGTGTTATTTGGGTACATTGTTTTCTCCTAGTTAGATAGGATGTAATTAGCTCTAAGACCTTACCCCTTATTCCGTAAGCATTCAATTTTTTCAACAATAAACTCTCTCTCTCTATACGTATACATCAAGATAAAATTTGTTAATTGTTGTAAATATTAGTGTCTAAGAATATTTCCTTAACACTGATATTATTATCACTACAAAAAGATTACCAAAGATTTTTTGTATCTCCGCCTATATAAAAAATTGCGGAAGCCAAGAAACCCTCTAACGGCGCAAATATTGTAATTCAGTCGGAAATTACATTTTTGCGCCGTTTGGGTTTGCTCATAGGTTCCGAGCGCTCGTATCTTGTACAAAGAGGTCCCAAAACGCCTGATCATCGCTTAGCGTGATCAGAAGGCTGGCCTTTTCTTGGTCCAAAGAATCAGCATTGTGGTTGACAGCGATGCTGACGAATTCTACCACGCCTATGCCATTTTTGTAAATATAAATTATTTTATTACCACTACTCATTAGTTTGTAAATATGTATTTGGTTAATTGGTACAAGAATACTATTGTCATTGAATACTTCTGTTACGATCTTTTCGTTTTTGTTGCTCGTGTTGGATATTTTATCTTCTTATCTTCATCTTTTGGTTTTAAGAGGCACTGCCTAATAATGTTACTGCAAGGTGTTTCTACCAGAAGCCAGAAGGGAATAGCAGCTATAAATGTCATTATCTGGATCCTGACGCTGAAAAGGACCTGTGTGTAAACAAAAAATATATATATACACGGATACCTTTTTGAGACTTTTAAGAGTCACATGAATAAAGCGGTTTAGGAGTATCGCTATTTATTGTATTTGAAGATCTCTAAGCTAGTAACCTTAGAGATCTTCAAATACAATAAATAGCGTTCTTGTTTACCCAAATTCAATAAAATATTGTTATCAAAATTGAAACTACTGTTTTTAAAACACAAAATACTTATATTAGTTTGCTAGACGACGCTGCTGGTATTACACTTCTCAGCTGCATTTAATTTTCCGTTTTTGCTGCCAAGTTCGTTTGTGACGACAGCATTAGGGCTTATCGTGACTTGAGCTGCAGCAGCCTGCCGGTTGCTACACGCAATTGTTTTTCAATTTAAAATAGGAATCCAGCAATTGACATATTAAAAGTCAAAATTTCTTACCACTGTAAAGTAACTATGTTCTGTTGTCTGAGTCAGAGAAGCTACGTAGCTCCTAATCAGCACGACGTGCAGCAGGTATGCACTGTATGTCAGCCGACTGGGTATAGTCCACCCACGCCATTCAAGAATGGAACGGTACAGATCTACGAATAGGACAAATAAATTTATCAATATATAGTGAACTTTCGCAAATTCATAAACTATTGATAAATTGACCTTCAATTTTAAAAATAGATGCCATTATGATTACTCCGATGGATATTGTGAATATAGGTTTGGTGAAGGCAGCGTAGAGCATCCTGATGTATACAGATGACCTCGGTGTGTCAGAGTAGAAGACACTTCCGCTGTAGCAGCACAACGCACCCACGGGAAAGAAAGACCAACACAGGAGACGATAAGCGAATGTCTGAAATATTTGTCATAGGATATTAACAATGCCTTTATTGATATTCACTGAGTTAAATAACTTTAAGATATAATAATAATGTCCTCCAGATTTAATTTCGGTCACGGCAGCCAATCTTAACGGAGACTAGCCATCTGCGCTGGAGATATTATAATGCGCAAGCGTGTGCGCAAACACAAGTGCGCTCTCTGTTCCCTAACTCTCATGATCCGATGGGACGGTAATCCGACACGTCCGGAGAGAGATCAGGTGCAGGACCAACGGCTTTACGTGCTTTCCAAAGCACGAAGGTGTCTTACACCGCCAACTTCGTAACTCAGGGCTGCTATTGAGATTTCTTAACAGGAAGACTCAATAACGTTTTGTTGACCCGACCCGGGATTCGAACCCGAGACCTCATGCACAGCAGTCGCATTCACTACCGCTGCGTCATGGAGGCAGTCACTTTAACTAAACTAAAACTAAACTTTAACTTTAAAATATAAGCTCGAAGCGAATATACCCAGGGTGTCGAAAGTCTGTGTCGTAGATCTGATACAAATGTACAGTGCAATGCAACGCGCTAAGCGTATTTATTTGGACTTGTTTCGTGACCCTCAAGTTAGGGCTGACGTAAGCTTCTACATTAGGTGAGCTGATTAGAACACGAAGAGAAAATAAAGACCTACTAAAATAATTAAAATACCTGGTATTTTTTAATATCAACTCCTTGCTTTTGCCAGTGGTAGACTAGGAAGCCCAGTGCCATGCCGATTATGTATCCTGGGATATTGGTGTGTGCGCGTATGTATATGATGTTGCGATAAGGGTCGTTGAAAAAGGTGGTTAGTACCGTTCTGAAAGCAACACATAAGTTCTATAAATTTGCTAGTTAAAATAAAATCCAGTTAAAAGAGATTTACATCAAACAGATAAAAATCAAGTTCTTATTAATTTTGACTCCTCCTTCGGTTATGTGTCAATATTTGTTCAGTTAAAATTGCTTGGTTTATTGTCATTGTATTTATTTCTCATGCAATTATGTAAATTATCCAAAACGATTTCTTTATGTTTTTCTGTTTCTACTTATATTTATATACATGTACAAAGACAACAATCATTATGTACAACTTTACCAATATTAAACAACCTTACTTATAAGTAAAACAAAATAAAAAGTAACACTTAGTAAAAAATATATGATATATAAATAAACTGGCATAAAATTCCTCAGCATCGCTGTCGACTGATTTTCAAGATACCGTCGCTTGAAAACAAAAACGCTTCTGGATCAAAATTTTATTTACAAATTATTGTACCGCCGTTTAAATTGTTCAGCTCTGCTTGGTAGTCTAAAATTTAATGCCTCCAACCGCGTGCCCCGTAAAGCAATGGCAATAATGGTACCTCCATTTAGAAGCACAATTTTAGGATATAATTTGCCGATTCCTAGATTGTGTAGAGTTGTGAATAAAATTGTACAAAATCAATCGACATCTTTGCTGTAAAATTGCATAAGTTTCGCAAATTATTATTTGAAAATTTACCCGCTTAGTCACTTGCCTAATATAAAAATGATATTAAGTATGTCGAAGCCTCAAGAAACGAATCATTGGAATGCAATTTATTTCTGTAATTGGAATAGAGTTGAGTGTTTGTGTCGTTACGTCACGCGTAAGCTTAAGTGAAGTCGCTACAGAGTCAATATCTCAGTTGGAGTGACAGTTATGACTGTTAAGGCGTGATTTTATTAGGCAAGTTACTTCCATGCAAGTTGCAAAATGCATATTACTGCATAAAAGTTACAACTTGTATGGGGTAGTTTGAACTTGTTCATATTTTATTCACGTGACCTGCAAATTGAACGCGCAAACGTTACATGTTTCGAATTTCGAACGAGTGACGAAAGGTGCGATTCCATTAGGTAACTCTTGCATGCAAGTATGACGTCACATTTGCATACAAGTTGCTTGCATTGGAAACATGTTTTCGAAAGTGTGCAAATTGCATGCAGTTTTCACTTGCATAGCAAGTGGAAATGTTCAACAATTGAGTAGGCTATCATGGATGAAAGGCGTGCTCCTCAATAAAAATGATTATATTCTTGTGCCCTACGTTCTATGTACCTAACAGACATTGTTTAAATAATTTTTACAGGGATAGATATCATGTGCGTACCTACACGTCACTCATTCAAAATTCGAAACGTGCAACTAACGTTTGTACGTTCAATTTGCAGGTCACTTGAATAAAAATATGTACAAGTTCAAACTACCCCATTCAAGTTTTAACTTGTATGCAGGTTTGTACAATTTGTATGCAATTTGTAACATGCATGTTGTTTTTTTGCCGTGAGACGGCAAATTGATTGTAACGGACGTGATGGAAAGCCCAATTACAGTCTAGAGACAGTGACGATGAGAAGATAGATGTCTTTTAGTCGTCGTCAGTGTCAAGCCGGTCTGACCAGATGCTTCTTCACACTACGTTTGAAGGACCCAATGTCATAGAAGGGAGGGAACACATGAGCCGGAAGACTGTTCCAAAGTTGTATGGTATGGCATAAAAAGGAATTGCTGAACCTTTGGTGCGAGACGGGATTTGCTAACCGTCAATCGGTTATTATGAAGACCGGCACGTGTGGTTCTCAAAAGGAAGGGGGAAGGAGGGATGAGGTCAAATAACTCTTCGGAACATTCGCCATGATAGAGGCGATAGAAAACACTGAGGGACGCTATGTTTCTACGAAGTTGTAGCGGGTCGATGTCCTTCGTAACCTCCTGGTTGTCGATTATACGGCATGACGCTGCAGTTTATCTAAGGCATCCAGCATGCACGTAACTTCCCTAATGGAATCGCGCCTTTATATAAGCGCCGCAGATGCCGTGTGCGGACACATTTGGTGTGACGAACTCGCTGCGTTACCGGTCAAATCAGTGATAATAACAGTCAACCTTTATTTTTTTATTTCTGTTGTATTTGCCTATCATTAGTATACGTACGAAGTATAATACCACGCCTATATTTTGTTGCTTCATCATATCAAAGCGAGATGGCCGTCCAACCCTTCGTTAAGTATATGTATGATAAAATGAACACTTTTCTGCTTTATATTGATAAATCAAATGATAATATATTATATATTATTTAATTTAATGGATTTATGTGTTAATTAAATTAATGGATTACACTAGTCATTTTTTTTGCGGGCCTTGTGTTTATGTCGGACTCGCCGAGGTAAATAAAGATGTTAAAATGAAAATGGACCTCCCGGAATACCGATTAAACCTACCACGGTGTTCCTCGACAAAACCGCCATCGACGGGGCCGCGCGAATCACTTTCGCATGCGGTCGCGATCCCGCCGAGGTTTCGGCCAGCCGTATGAAACGGCAGGCCACTACATAATAAGCCTACCCTATAGGCATTACACGCTTAAAACCCTACTGTCTTCCCCTAAGAGGGGGAGATGGACTCGACACAGAGGCGCGCGTAGGAACACGCACGCCGCCTCTCGGACTTGGTACTGAATGGATGGCTGGCAGGCCCATAAAGCCCGCCAACCCCAGGTTAAACCTCAGGGTGGCTGGAGGTCATCCCGCGCCCTCCGGCGCCCGGCTCTGCGGTTGGGGAGAGGGTTTAAACGCTCCCTCTCTCACTCCACCGCCTCCTTGATGGAAATCACTTCCTCACAGAAGGAGGCGACGGCGTTCCACAACCTCTCACTCCGGAACATAGACTGAACTACGGCCGGGAGCGTGAGGGCAACCGATCCGACTGCCGCGATCAACTCACGGTGCTGCGATGCCCAGGCGGAGCAAACCGCTAAAGTGTGTAGCGCCGTGTCCTCAACAACGTCGCGGCAGTCGCCGCAGTGGTGACAATCGAGCGTCTCTTGCCGGCGTATACGACACAGGAACTGGCCAAAGCAACCATGGCCAGTCAATACCTGTGTCAGCAGGAAGGTGAGGGCACCATGCCGCCTCTCCAGCCACTCCTCAAACACGGGACTTACCGCCACAATCGTGGCGTGCCCGGCACTGGGGTGCATAAGTCGCTTCTTCCAATTCGGACTCGGAGCTCGGACCTTGCCGCCTTGATAGCGGGCAGACCCGGTCCTTCGCCCCGAGCTAGCGCCTCCTGGCGCCAACGATAGAGTGACACCAGGAGTGCTGCTTCCAGGTCCTATGGCATCGATCCGGCGAGGAGGCTCGCAGCCTCGAACGAGATCGATATTCCTCTAATCAACCTGACGGCCAAGGCGCGCTGTGGCGCACGTAGTGCCGAAATTTTTCGGACCGTCAGGTTGTCGGCCCAAACTGGGGCTTCGTACAGGGCCATGGACCGCACGAACCCCTCGTAGAGCTTCCGGCAGGAGGTGTTTGGCCCCCCAAGGTTGGGCAGCAGGCGCGAGAGCGCGCCTGCAGCGCCCCGAAGAATGGAGGCCAAACGACGAAAATGGGCTGTAAAGTCCCATCGGCTGTCGAGCAAGAGACCCAAATACTTTAGGGTTGACTCGACGCCGATGTGGACCCCTCCTACCATGATATGAGCCCCTGGAGGTGGCCGGTTCCGAGGACCGTGAAAACAGACGGCCTCGGATTTGGACAGGGCCACCTCGAGGCCCAACCGCCGGATACGACCAACGACTTGTGTGAAACCAACGGTCGCCAGTATGGCCGCCGCCCGGTACGACTTACATCTCGCCGTGACAAGCGTGTATTCGGCGTAACAAATGAAGCTAACGCCACGGAGGAGCGCACTTCGCAGCACCCAGTCGTAACCGATATTCCACAGGAGTGGACCCAGAACCGATCCCTGTAGAACACCGCACGACATCTCTCGCCGACTCCAACCGTCGTGACCCGAGTAGACTACTACCCTCTCCGAAAGATATGCCCCGACTATGCGGCGGAGGTAGGTCGGCACTCGATGGGAAATGAGTGTCTCCCTGGTACAACTCCAGGGCAAGATCGCGAAGACGACCTCGCCCCGGGACACCGCATCCTCCACCAGGCTCCTCACACGCAGGACTGCGTCTATAGTGGTACTAGTATTACGTTAACTGATTTTTCTGTTGTTATTTAAATATTCTATTTCAACTTATGATTCAAATTATAATTATGATTGATTTCTATTAAATAAAATTATAGTTTTTTAATAAATATTGAAACGCATGCTATATTCACCTATTATTAATTATGCAATTAGTTTTAACCTATAAATTGAATTATGTGTAAGTGAATTTTTGTATATAACTGTTGGTGAATAAAATTAACAAATAAGCATCCAGAAGACTAGCAGCATTACCACGTTGAATGGCAATGCTGATTGCTTGAGCCAAACAAAAGGAGCTTTCTGGAATAAATTTCTAAAATGCATGAGCGCCCGGATCCCGTGAACCTAGCGCCTTAACCCCAAACGTCCGTTCGTAAACAAATTATTAACCAATAAGTAACCTATGTGTTAATCTAGTACATAGTCTATCTATCTCTTCTGCACTGGGCCCTGATGGGTGGGTTTCTGATACAGTGTTTGTTCCAGCGACCCACCCATCTTACAAAGCAGCGAGTTGACACACAATGGTGGTTTTAGTCGATAGGTCCGAAGTCTAGGGAGAGCCAGACATTGCCCTCTCGTCTTCCCTTGTGGCGAAGGGGTATACATAAGGAGCAATTTACAAAGGTTACAAAAAAAGTGTATATCTGTGTGCCAACTTTTGTCTAAGACTGTTTACGCATAATTGAGCAACAAACAAGCAAGCATGGTCCCTTACATTCATATTTATAAACTTTACTCAATTCAAATACTTACTCAGGCGAAATCAACAATATTCCATCCAGATCTTGGAAATACGTGTGGGCTACTGTGATGGCAGTTCCAATCATAAATAATGAGGTTAACACAATTTTTCTGGCGCCGGCTGTTCTACACGCCAAGAAGATGATCATAGCTAAAATGTAGAGCTGCATATCCACCGCTAGATACCTGAATACAGGTAATTTAGAATATAGTTGTGGTTACATACATGTAGGTGTTAGGCAAAGGTATAAAACGTCAATAAGTTGCCATATATGGATGTAGCACCCACGATTATTTTTTTGTCTGGTAAATACATTGTCAGACACCATACTATTAAAAAATGCCCAAACAATCTTGCTTGCTTAACCTTGATATCGAATCTGATACCTCGCCACTTCTACCCATAGGCATCAATGAGGCAGATGATTATGTAATCGGCTATCGCATAAACTAACAAAATTCAAAGCAAATACCAATACGTATTTTCAAAACTTTTAATCGATGACTCCTATTCTAACCAAGAGAAGAGGCTAATTATCTTAAATCAATATTTCTAAGGTGCCCAAGGAACAGGTCTTAGCTTAGCTTGTGCTAAGGGTTATTGTATAGTTTAATCCTATGGAAATGAACTAAAATTTTGTTATTATTTCTACAGTGTAAATATCGTATTATATGACACCTTAGGTTCATTTTTACAGTGATTTTTTTAAGGAACGTGGCAGTATTCATTAGTCCATATTGACAGTGTATATGAATATTTACCAACTCTGCCCCATACATAAAGATTTTTGCGTGTAATTGTTGATGTAAAAAATGTGTTGCCACCAGTACTTCCGACAGTCATACACCTCTGACGCTACAAATTCCTGTGAAATTCAAAACTCTTTTAAAAAGGTACTGTTACTTGAGTAATCTCTCTCTAAAACAATGATGATATATAATAAAATAAAATGCTCTCAAAATTATGTAATATCGATCAAAGTTAAAACAATCGCATACCTAACAATTGTTTATAATGATAGTTATTCTTTAAAAAAAAAATTGATCAGCTAGCAATGTTAAATAAAAAGCTTTATATTATTTTTGTTTATTTATTTCGTCCACTGTTATTTCCGACATGCTACATATAACAACCGTTTAGATATAGTGCTCGAATAATGTACTAACATAATATTAATAACTTACATCCCAAAATGGACCTGTTGTGAGATGACGGAACCAAGAAGCCGTCAGTGCCAAGATGATTGCGTAACTGGGAGTCAATCTGTAAAATGCGCAATATATTGTAATTGGTAATATTTTATTTTCCTGGCTCCAGAAGCCATTATCGCAAGAAGCAGTCAATCATTTGAATTTTACGTAAAAAGGAACAAAGATCTAAGTTACATCAAAATTTTCTAGACAGTCTTTGTAATAAATCTATCAGGATCTGATTTGATTAAAATTATTCATTTGAAGGCTAACACCTAAAAAAACATTATTAAGTAATTTGATGATAATGTAAATTAAAAATTATGGAGACTAAAGGGACATTGGAAACAAGCGGTATGACACCGATCGTCTACAATTAAATTATTTAATGTAACGAATGAAAAAACATGCCGTGATCTTTATTATAAGTTTAAAAAAATAACACAACTTTGAGACTTATGTATTATTAAAATATCATTAATATAATAATATGAGTAGGTACTCACCTTAACCATCTAATGATAATGTGCTTTGGCAACATGGCCCATGACATCTGATGGTTTTCTGAGTGAATTAACGAGGTATACACCAGTAAGAATGCGGCTATCAACAAAAACGTTTGCATTATCAGCGTGCCGTTCAGCAGTATATATATTGGTTTAATTTTGTAAATCTGGAAATAATAATAGAATGTACCTATTATTTGTCATTTTTGGTTTGATAGCTCTTTGAATTTACAAATAAATGTCAAACCAATCCAACCATCCGTAAGTTATACTTTAATCACTATAAATTGTCCACAAAACCAATTTATAAAACTGTTTAAAATAAAGTTCTAATCTGTTCTAGTCTTGATATGACAAATGGTCTCAGTGTCAAATATCTTAAATGGCATTTAAAAAGAGCCCAGTATATAATGGCTACAACGTTTACGCGTACAGTACCACCAACTTAACGGCGATAAGGTTTTTTTTCTTTTTATCGTATATATTGGCAAACGAGCAGGCGGATCGGCTGATGGTAAGCGATTACCGCCGCCCATGGACACCCGCAACCCCACAGGAGTTACAAGTGCGTTGCCAGCCCTT
This sequence comes from Catocala nupta, assembly GCA_963675205.1. Classification (NCBI taxonomy): domain Eukaryota; kingdom Metazoa; phylum Arthropoda; class Insecta; order Lepidoptera; family Erebidae; genus Catocala; species Catocala nupta. The sequence continues at coordinate 22,266,975 of OY776096.1, read as the reverse complement.
TAAAAAGGAATGAAGGAGGGAAAATATAGGAAAAGGATCGGGGTAACTGGGCCTCCGGCTCTCTCACTCACCAATACGAAACGCAACAGTACGGGTACGGTACGCGTACTGTACTTCACGCCGGTATTCTGTGAGAGGGTAGTACTACCCCGGTCGATCCAGCCCATTCATGCTGAAACCAGCGAGGATCTACTACCAATAAAATATAAAAATAGTAAAATATGTATAACTGAAAACAAATAAAAAAGGAGCCTTGTTGCTTATTATGTTAAAAAATAGAATCTCTCACAGTAACATCGGCTTAACTGCTGTTGTTTTATGCATGTGCACACTAGAATCATCTTTATGATAATCTTTCATGTTCACTTTTTATGTTTGTTGCTTGCCTACCTTTAATGATACATTAAAAGTTATTATTGAAGATAGGTAAGCAACATCTGATTGCATAGAGTATGTGTAGCTTCAAATATATTACCTGTTCTATAAATTTTGGTGATTTATTCGCGAGTACAGGCACTATTACGGAATGACCAATAATTACAAGGCTCGTCGTTAACACTCTGAAACAAATAATATAGTAAATTGGGTTAGATTGACAGTAGCATCAAACACAGACACCTAGAGGAAGCACGAGATGCGCTAAGTATTTTCTGTGGTATGTCTAAAGCTGTTGATTGTACTTCATGAACCATTAACGAGGAAACAACATCATTATGGAGTCAAAAGTTCAGAATAGTTGATATTAATGGAAAGCGACCTCCGGGGTCTGTGGTCAAAGTGGAGTTTCCCAGTTCCGTTTTTGGTTAAAACGAATAGTAGTATATTAATGAGTTATTCCCTTATAAGAGATCAATACGTGATAGTACTCTTTGTAGATAACACTTAATTAAAACTTAAATTGAAATGCCACGAAGCGGTTTTAGACGATGATGTACACATTGCTATCTCTAAAGTGGTTGACTGGTTATCAAACCATGAACCTACTTTAAAATTAGAGTTAGACCAGATGTATCCCATTTTTAACCCCGAATGTCGAACAATTGAAAAGATTTATATAAATTAAGGACGTCGCGTTGGACCTTGTAGATACCTCACAATTTCTAGGCATTACACGAGATTCAAACCTGTAGTGGTGCCTGCAAATTAGTAAATTATTAAATAGACTCAGTTCAAGAATAGCCGCCTACCGCAGTAGCAACAATAGGAATCGTTGTATTTCTTTAAAATACATATAACCAAACACATGTACTATTTTATTTACATACATACACTATTTAGGAAAGGATAGGGCCTCTGCCCTATCCTTTCCTGAATAGTGTAGTGTAAATAATGTAATGTATTGTGCTGATATTTTGCCAGCTTTATAGGTCCTACGTAACAGAGACTGATATCGGGTACATACATATCTAGAATGTGTGATGTTGTTAAGAATTTCCTATCAGAAAAACCCAATAACTCTCAACCTCACGGTCACGGTCTGTCATAAAAATAGGAGTCAGCTATAAATATTTCTATTTAATGTTCTTTTTTGAGAAATAAACTCTTCAAACCAAAAATGATAAATGTTTGCTAAGTTATTTCATAATGTTTCATTATTATAGGAGTTAAATATCTTTACCTTATCCCATGGACACTTTTCAGTAGCTGTAAACGAGGAACTTGTCCCACTCCAGCGGGAGCCATCAATTTGTTCCAATTGTATTTTAAAGAGAAACACATCAAGAGTCTGATCGCTGAAAATGCAGTTTCACAATGTAATAGTATTAGTATTTATAGCTGGTAAAATAAACAGAAATATAATTAAAATTTTAGTAACAATGAAAATATTAAAAAATTACTTGCGTTATCTCCAATCTTATTCCGATAGATGTCACATACCGTTCCGACAACGTTAATTAACAAAAATATTAAGCAAATTGCTGCTACTATGATGTCTAAGAAATCTATACTCGTTCTAGCTTTTCCAGGCTGCATGCAATAGTATTTGTCCAAAATGTTCACCTTCAATTCGTACTTTTCCGATAAGGATTCGTTAAGGCATGCTTCAAGGGTCAATTTTGGATCCTTGTTAAATTTTTCGTAGAATGTCTTACAAGTCTGTGTGACACATATGCTATAGCGCAAATGTGTATGATTGTAGTGTGTGACACGGTGCTCTGAGTACTCCTATAATTATCATTGCATAATGTAAATACGGCTATTATAGACTACAGCTGCTACTATCTGATGTTTGCAAAAAAAAGCTATATTTCATTTCATATGGACTTTTTATTTGGAATATAGTTGGGCTTTTAGACAGAAACAGATTATTTGCAGCATACAGTGATGAGATTCTTCGATTATTCTCACTAATTCCACCTGTATTTTGATTCACAGAACTAGTACGTCTTTTCCTCTCACTTGTTCCATTGACCTTGTTATTAGAACCAGTGAAACATAACTTGTGAGAACAACCAAAAATATGTTTTTTTATTGGTCGTGCTCACTAATTTCAGCGTGAATTAATTCTATGACACTGATGAGGCTTATATGCTCCGTAGTCCCATGGAAGTCTCACCCAAACGACTATTCTTTTTATTAAGTGAACCAAATAAAACCACAAATTTTATATTATAAGTTGATTTATAAATGTTATTAATGCTAATGTCTTTTCTCTTATCACAGGTAGTTTCTAAAATATTATATTAGAAAATACCTGGCCTTTTGGGCGGCTTACACGCAGACATACATATTATATCCAACGTGAAGAGACCCTTCGAGAGTTTTAATCCAAGATGGAATGAAACGCCCAATGTTACGTATGGATTCTAATATATATGGGCCATGAGGATGGGTGTTTGATGGGCCGGTATGGTAACTATGCTTATTATTAAGCTCTGTATTAGTGTTGAGTACATTTTTATAAATGATTCTCATATCACATAAAAATATATGAAATTTGTGAAACATTTTTTTAGCGTAGCTGCATTCATTGACGCGTACCTCTCCGCGGAAAAGGGGAACGGAGAGGTTATGTCGGGCTCACCCGGGCAAAGATGGATTATCCCGGTTACTACCGACTAAACCTTCCACAGTGTGCCAACTCGCTGCCTTGAATGGTGGGTGAGTTGTTAAGACTGAATCGTAGTGAAAGTTCTCCTATTTCTTTTACGTGTGGGAATGCTTTGATACATACCTCGCCGCGGAAATGGGGAGTAGAGAGGTTATGTCGGCCTCACCCGGGAGAAGATGGAATGTCCCGGGTACTACCGATTAAACCCACCACTGTGTGCCAGCTCGCTGCCTTGAGTGGTGGGTGGGTCGCTGAAACTGAAACTACATCAGTAACCCACCCAGCAGTGCCCAACGCAGGTAAGGAATGCCCGCGGGCAACGACTCAGGTGACGCCCCGCACGACAGAGGGCGTCACTTCGACCTAATGGCTGACGGACGGGAGATCCCCGTCCTCCCGCCCGCGGCCTTTACTATGGCGGCATCAGGCGCGCGTAGGCGCACCTACGCGCGCCGGCGGCGGCTCGGATCCGCAAGGATACTTTCCTCACGGATCCGCTCCGCCGCCTCCTTCCACGAGATAATGTCCTCGCAGAAGGATGCGACCGCTCTCCAGTTTCTCTTGCTGTCGACCATGGCTTTGATCACAGCCAGCAGCGAGAGGTCAACACCCACAACGTCGATGAGTTCACGGCGCTGCACCGTCCAGGCAGGACAAGCCTCAAGCGTGTGCTGCGCTGTGTCCTCAATACACCCGCAGTGGTGGCAGATGGGACTCAGCTCCCTCCTTGCGACCGTGTGTTGGTACTTGCCAAAGCAACCGTGCCCTGACAACACCTGCACTAGTCGGAAGAAAAGGGTCCCATGCTGCCGCCCTGCCCACCGCTCCAACACCGGCTGAAGGGCCCCAACGGTTCTGGATCCAGCTAAAACTGAACCGTAGTGAAACTTCTTCTAACCCAAGCATTTTAAGCTGGATTATTTTTCAGCTGGAGACTTAACAAGAATAATAGTCATTTGCAAACCCGAATTACTACAATCTTAAAAATAATATAGATTACTGCTTTAATGACTATACCTATTTCATTTTCGCCCCATCATGGATTTCTACCATTTTCCTTGAATCGAATAAAAAAGAAATATTGCTATATGCATGAGTGATAAACTGATAATACACCTAACTTATCGAAACATGTTATGAATAATGTAAGGGTACTCTAATAGTAGCTAAGTTATAATAGCTATCAGAAAAATATAAAAAATAAAATAAATATATATTGTCGAAGCGATCTCCTTGTGTGAACAACGCGCGCACACATACATAACACATACCGTGCCGCACCGCCGCCGCGCCGCGATCCTCACTCTCGCTCTCATTACTGACCGTAAAACACGTACCAAGCATCGTATACCTATCTACCTAACTAGTTACAACATATATATCTATAGATGACCTTTCTTATGAATCCCATTGTTAGTAACAAAATGTGTATTACGAATAACTTGCCTTAATCATGTCCAGAAGTGGGCTGGGTTCATCTGACACCAGCACGAACTCCGCGCTGCAGTACAACGCGCCTTCGTCCTGCTGACATGTCTCGTATGAGTCCATGTGCATCACCGGAGGCATTCGCGCGTAGTCAGAGTCTGTATTGTGAAACATACGAATAGTAACAGCCTTACTTATAATGATTGACATTGCTGGGCACGGGCCTCTACTCAGTGTGAAAAGGCCATTGAGCACCACGCTAGCCCGGTGCGGGTTGGCAGGCTTCACATATCTTCGAGATCATTATGGAGAACGCTCAGACATGCAAGTCTCCTCACGATGTTTTATAATAATAACTATTTAATACGGACATAACTTTGAAAAATCAGAGATGCGCGCCTTGGGATCGAACACGAGACCACTGCGTGGCAGTCCAACGGTTCCCCCCTAGGCTATCGCTGTTATGTACTGTACCTACCACCATTCAAAATGAAGACGTTAAATCAATGTCCGCAATACATGGCAATAAGAATATTTAATAAATCATACTACAACTACGTATATAGCCTCGAGCGGCGCGTCGCAGTGTGCGAACGTTAGCAATGGCTGATGTGAACGGGTCAACAACCTCGAAAATGTTAAAGTGCGTGAACTGTAATTTAGTTATAAACGAGGTTCTGAGCTTTATTCAGAACAAGTGTGATGTGATGGATGAGGACTCCATGATCAGACTGTGTATCACGGCGTTTAAAGCTGAAGAAATTAGTGCAGCAAAAAATCTTTTATTTACCTCTGTCAAGACAACGGGAAGAAAAATCAACCGAAAAAGAGAGGGAAAAACACAAAGAGAATTAGAAGACATAATCACACTAATAAAACAGAAAGATCCTGAAGAAATGCCGATTTTTGTCGCCCGTGACCTACAAAAACTACCCCCGGTCACTTTTGATCATTTGGACGCGACGCGGATATTGAAAGATCTTATTATACTCAAACACGAGATTGAGACTATTAAAGAAGAATCGTATACAAAGGTGGACCAGTTTTCGATAGTTAATAATTTCGAACGGGACAACTTTGTCAACAGAAAACGAGGTACGAATCGCATGTTAGACAGCTCAGAATTTAATTGCGAAGGTGGCCCATCAGGAATGATTCATATTACACATGAGCCGGTGAGCGATAACAATCATTCCACCGTTATTGATAAGGAGGTGGATCAATGCACTCAAGCGCAGCACTCACTGTCCCTTTCTCGCTCGCGCGCGCCGCCGCCGTCTGCCGACAATCTCTCTGTCGCTCACAGCCTAGATGTTGAGCGCGCAGCGGTGCTTACCGAGATACAAACACAAAGTGCCTCGACTAGCGCGGTGACTAATACTGCTAATACTTCGGTATGTGTAGCCGCAGCGAACAATCAGCTGATTCGAGTGCCACATTCGCAGAGCGTTCCATTTACGCAAAATGCAGACGACGATTGGCAAGTTGTACAAAGAAAAAGGTACAGGAATCGATTTATGGGTGAAAAAGGAACGTGCACCGAAATAGTTGAAAGTTTTAAGGCTGCAAATATCAGTGTTCCTCTATTTATAAATAATGTACACAAAGAGACTTGTGAGAATCATATAGTTGACTACATAAAAAGCAAAACAAATGTTGAAATCACATTACAGAAGATCGAACCCAAGCAACAGAAACAATACAACTCATATAAAATGTACGTTCCTAAGGAAAAACTAAGTTTGTTTTTGGACTGCAGCTTATGGCCTGATGGTATAACATTCCGCCGTTTCCTGAATTTCAGCAGACGAGATTTAGACAGACGTAAACAATCTGATACTAGTGCAAAAATAAACATAAATGGGTAGTACAACAAACAATGAAAGTCTAAAATTCATCAGTTTCAATTGTAAGTCTTTTAAAAGATCCTCAGAATGTGTAAAATGGCTTTGCCTAACTGCTGATATTATTGCACTGCAAGAGAATTGGCTCTTGCCTCGCGAGATACCCGAGCTCGGTAAAATAAACAACGACTTTGGATTCTGCGGCAAATCTGCAGTAGAGCTAACAAGCGGTAAACTGCGCGGGTGGCCGTATGGGGGCGTAGCGCTTCTATGGAGAAACAGTAAGTGTAATTATGTGTCTGTGATTCCGTGTGAAAGTGACCGAATAAGTGCAATTAAGATGTGTGTGTCGGAACGATTAATACTCGTTTTTTCTATCTATATGCCTACCGACTCCTCTGACAATCTCTTGGAATTTGTTCAATGTTTAAGTGAAATTACGTCAATAGTGGAGAGTAATAATATTGAAAATGTATTTATGATGGGGGATTTTAACGCTCATCCAAGGGAATTGTTTGACAAAGCACTCCAAAATTTTTGTTATGAACAAAATTGGACGTGTGTCGACCTAAAAATGTTGGGCTCGAATTCAAATACCTACACTTTTGTGAGTGAAGCGCACGGCAGCCGCAGATGGTTGGATCACTGTGTTATTACTAATGTTGCGCTAAGGACGGTTTCCTCAGTAAAGATATGTTACGACATTTTCTGGTCTGATCACTATCCAGTTGAGATTCAGTGTAACTTAAAATCAGTTTGTCAAACCATTATGCCACCGCTCTTTGAAACAAATAAAGTTCTATGGGGAGACAAGGATGTAAGCCAAACAGAGAAGTATACTAAATGTTGTAATGATAAACTAAGGGATTTTGGCTTCTCTCTTGAATTCCAACAGTGTTGTGATAGTATGTGTAGTAATAGTGGCAAAGATCACTTGGCAGTGATACACGCGCTTTATGGTGACATTGTAATAGCGTTACGGGAGGCTGCTGTTGACAGTTATGTGGGTCGTGAGGGTGGTTGCGGACGGCACCGGGGTCGTCATATTGTCGGCTGGAACAAGTATGTTCGTGACGCTCACAGGGAGGCTAGGCAGAAGTTTTTAACCTGGGTGTGTTATGGTCGACCTAACAGTGGTAACTTTTATAATGAAATGTATGAATCTAGGAGAAAATTGAAAAGCAAACTACGTTATTGTCAAAATAATCAGGAATTATTAAAAATGAATATTTTAGCTACCAAACATAAGAATAAAGATTTTAAAGGATTTTGGCAACAAACAAAAAAGTTTAACCCAAAGCCCAGCGTCCCTATGAGTATCAACGGCATCAGCGAATCAAAGGACATTGCTAATTTGTTTAAATGTCACTTTCAAGTGGAGTCTCCTCTAAAAGGTGAGCAGACCAGGGACGCGGGGGTTGTCGCGTCAGCGGTGCCTGAGCGTATCACAGCAAAACAAGTTGCTCTGATAATAAAGGTCATGATTCGAGGGAAGTCGCCCGGACACGACGGCCTCACCATCGAACATTTACAGCATGCGGGGCCACACCTCCCGAGGCTCTTTGGACTGTTATTTACGCTTTGTATTAGGCATTCCTATCTGCCAAATGAGCTGATGAAGACGGTGGTAGTACCTATAATTAAAAACAAGACTGGAGATAATTCCAATAAGTGCAACTACCGCCCGATATCATTAGCTACAACCACAGCTAAGGTGCTTGATGGCCTGCTTGAGAGACAGCTTAAAGAATACCTAAATTTAAACGACGCACAGTTCGGTTTTAGACCAGGACTTTCGACAGAATGTGCGGTTATGTCTCTCAAGCAAACCGTCAGGTATTACACAGATAGGAGCACGCCTGTGTATGCAGCCATTCTTGATCTTTCAGGGCTTTTGACCTGGTTAGGTATGATATTCTCTGACGTAAATTGAAGTATACAGGTGTACCGGGTGAGTTAATTAATATTTTTAAATATTGGTACGACCATTAAACTAACCGGGTCAAATGGTTTGGTGAACTTCCTGACGAGTACGGGTTGGAGTGCGGAGTGAGGCAGGGGGGGATAACATCTCCTTCGCTCTTCAACTTGTACGTGAACGGGCTGATTGTTGAGCTGAGCGACACCGGAGTAGGATGCTCGATTGATGGTCACTGTATCAACAGTATTAGTTATGCAGATGATATGGTGTTGCTCAGCCCATCAATAGCCGCGCTCAGAAAGCTGTTAGGCGTATGTGAGAAGTATGCGAGGGTACACGGTCTCCTGTACAATGTTCAGAAGAGCGAGCTCCTGGTATTTCAAGCCAGGGGTCGTAAACTGGGGGATGTGTCACCTGTGCTGCTTAATGCTGTCGTTCTTAGAAGAGTGAGTGAATTTAAATACCTCGGCCATGTGGTCAACGAGGGTTTAAAAGATGATGGAGATATAGAAAGGGAGAGGAGGGCGATGGCGGTCCGCTGTAATATGTTGGCACGCAGATTTGCGAGGTGTAGTTTTGAGGTGAAAATCACTCTGTTTAAAGCATTCTGCCAAACTCTCTACACCTGCAATCTGTGGATCAACTACACGCAGCGGGCCATCAACGCTCTCCGAATACAATATAATAACGCATTCAGGGTACTGGCGGGGTTCCCGCGCTGCTGTAGTGTGTCTGCGATGTTTGCGCACGCGCACACAGATGGCTTTCATACTGTGCTGCGACGCCGCATCGCTTCGCTGATGTTCCGTACGCGTGGGAGTGCCAACACCATCCTGATCGTGCTTAGCCACAAGCTGGACAGCCCCCTTCTGTGGCACTGGGTTCAAGTGCGTGTGCCCGGGGCCCCAGAGGGTGGTAAATACTTAAATTAAATTAATTTCCAAATTTAACTAACATAGTTTTTAAGTTTTTTAAGTTGTACTACTAACAATATTACGGACTTAAAAATAAAAAAAAGAGCTTGAAATAAAGTTTTTTTTTAATTTATTTTTTTTATTTTGTGTAAATAATTACTTAGCTTCATAAAAAACATAAACCTACTAATGAAAACAAGCTAATACGGCGATCGAGAAGAATACAAACAATGCTTTATAATTTTATATGGATTGATTTATAATGGTCTCAGTTTTTGTGAACTAGCTATGGGTATATTATGCAGGGGTCGTGGGGCTTTTGGGACCAGGACCGTGGTCCCGGATCCCACCTATAAATAAATAATTATGTTTGAATGGTATTTTGGGACCACAAGAAGAAAGAAGTGCCCTCAAATTTGCTATGGCCGTAAAAGCCCGCTAAGTTTTAAGTAACTATTATAAAATATTTAAAAACTTCTTTTTTTTTACCTGGTCGAATGCATTGACGGGTACCCTTCCGCGGGGGCGGGCGGTGGGGTTATGTCGGACTCACCGGGGTAAAAGAAAGATGTTGAAAAGATAATGTACCTCCCGGAATACCGACTAAACCTACCACGGTCTTCCTCGACAAAATCGCTATCGACGGGGCCGCTCGAATCACTTTTGCATGCGGTCGCAACCCCGCCGAGGTTTCGGTCCGCGCCGTATGAAACGGCAGGCCACTACACGAAGAGAACTACCCAAAGGCACTCACTCACTAATATACCCTACTGTCTCCCCCCTAGAGGGGGATAATTGTAATGTGTTTATTTTATTTATTTTCTGATCAATAGCAGCAAGTTTCAAATAATATAAATATACATTATCTAGTTAAGTTTCTACTTACAAATTAAAATATGCATAGACATAAGATAAAATCAAATAACTATAATATTAGCATTTGTTAAAATATAACTGCTAGATATACCTAATAAGAATACTAATGAGCACCTAATTAGATGTAATGGCTGTTGATTTATTACTACAAATTACAAAACAAAGTCGCACGCCACGTCTGTTCGTCTGTTCGCGATGAACTCAAAAACTACTGAACAAATTTGTATGCGGTGTTCACAAATAGACAGAGTCATTAATAAGAAAGGTTTAGGTGTATAATTTGTTAAGGTTTTGTACTACCCGTGCAAAGCTGGGACCGCTCGCTAGTTTTCTATAAATACTAAATGTTATTTAAATTACTATTATATACTGTATGTGTATACGCTTTGTTTGTAATGAATAAGCTCGAAAACTAATCGACCGATTTCAATAATTTTCTCTATCTTTTAGTAATAACATAGGCTTTATAACATCACGCTATGAGTCGCGGGAGCGGAGCAGTAATCACAAACGTGGGTGAAACCGGACGTGACGACTAGTTATTGCTGCTAGCTAGTCTGCACAGGTGACGTAGTGGTTTAAGTGGGCGCCTCGCGACTGCGACTGCGCCGAGTGTTGTGGGTTCGAATCCCACACACTGAGTCTGGAAACATCCAGACTCGGAAAAGGCATTTGTGAGAGAACTTTAAACATATTCAAACAACGGACACAAATTGTTGCCATTTTTTGGTTTAAAAAGACAACTCAATCTTTACAAATATTCAAACAACCGATACAAAGTGTTATTTGTGTCCGTTGTTTAAATAATATTGTCTTCTGTTTACGCGAATGTTATTCATTGAAATTAAACTACTATATACAGATTTTATCGCGTTGTTTATTAATCACTGTATTATACTCCCCGTGACCATGGCTGCTAAAAAGCAACCGAAACGTCGAAAGTGTAAACCTAAATATAAATAGATTTATTAGTTTAAATAGTTTTATTAGCTTATAAATTAGTAAAATTCAATAGTAGTAGTGGTGTAATAGTTTCAAAATTATGTAATACAGTGATTAATAAACAACGCGATAAAATATGTATATAGTAGTTTAATTTCAACGTTGTTTAAATGTTTGTAAAGTCCTCCACCATACAGTAATTATGCCTAATGCGAGAGTCGTCTTTATTAACACAAAAAATGGCATGGTAACAACTTTAATAGTTATATCAAAGCAATGTCATGCAAGAAGGAAAACAATTAAATTGCAATCTACAAAAACTACAATGGTTGATAACAAGATTTCTATGATAAAATTATAATTACGTACGTGAATAGTATAAAATTGTACAACTAATGAGTATAACCGTGTTTTGAATGTACATAATATGTATAAAATACTGTAAGAAGTGTATTTACTACTGTAATACTCAATTATATTATAATGTCCTCTAGACCACATTTCGGTCACAGCGGCCAATATTAACGAGTCCACAAGCATGTGTGCAAACACAAATGCACTCTCTGTTCCCGAATTCTCATGATCTGACGGGACGACTGTCCGACATGACTGGAGAAAGATTAGGCGCAGGACTAACGGCTTTACTTGCTTCAGCCGTAAGGGGGTCTAACATAGCCGATTTCCAAACTCCGGGCTGGTGTTAAGATTTTTTAACAAAAAAAAAACCAATAACTTATTGATGGCCCGTCCTGGCTTTTGAACTCGAGTCCTCATTATGCAGCAGTCACATTCACTACCGCTGCGCCACGAAGGCAGTTAATTATATTATACAAGGATAAAAAACAGATATTATGTAACTAGCGCTTCGTTAGGAATCAGAATATATTTTTAAAATAGGAATAATTCCTGGGTCGCGGGGGGACTTTATAAAAATTCAAACAACGAATTCAAAGAACACCCAGACTCGACCAACGCGTAGGACCCCGGAACACACAGTAGGGGTGAGCACCAGTCCACAAGGTGGACCGACGACCTGGCAAGGGTCGCGGGAACCGTTTGGATGCGGGTGGCCCAAGATCGGAATGTGTAGAAAACCTTGGGGAAGGCCAGTATGTCCAGCAGTGGACGTCTTTCGGCTGAGATGATGATGTTTGTTTTCTATACTAATATTATAGAGAGGAAAGATTTGATTTTTCATTTGTTTGTAAGGATTTAACTCAAAACCTGCTCAACCAATATTAAATACTCTTTCACCATTAGGAAGCTGTATTATCACGGAGTAAAACAGGCAATATGTTTTTTTAAATTACTGTTACTTACATAACCTTACGTTATTTTACGCGAGCAAAGCCGTGGGCAAAAGCTACTAATATTATAAATGTAAATATGAGTTTGTACGTTTGTTATGCTCTCACGCCTTACCTTACGTGATCATGGTCGCTGTGAAGCAACCGAACCTTTGGGAAGTATAAATATTAATTAATAATATTTTTAAATTATATATTATATTAAATACTTTCATTTCAGTGCATAACATTCGCGTTAACATAACACAATATTACTTTAATGTCAGTTTTTTAAATGTATGAAATTGGTCTACCAGTTTTGACAAACGTTTCTGTAAGATTTTTCTTGAATTATCGCTTGACTTTTCTAACTTGACACAAAGCATGACGTAAATATTATGATAAAGAGATCAATGGTGACTGTCATTACCGGTCAATGGTCATCTTACTGTTTGCTTATCAATCTACTTATTAAATTATTTTATTTTCATCTCTTTTCACCCTGACTGTTGGCACAATCATCGGTACCTATTCGATGGAGCCATTCGACACCAAGAAAAGTTAAATGGTAAATGTCAATATTATTGCAAGGGGCAATCGACCTTGTTGTTTTATGACGTTCAAATTAACTTCAACCGTAGGGTGATAGACCACATATTTGGAAGCCTGTACCATTACCGAATTGTTAGCAACCGCAGGCTACTAAAAACTTAAAGGTTGCTATTTAATGCTATTTAATAATAATAATAATAATAAAATAAATAAACCCCTCTGGGACAGTCGTTATCTCATCATGAGACTAACGCGATATCGGAGGGCACAGTACACTAGCTTTAAAACTATTACCTTCGCCTTGTGATATAAACAAAAAATGTATCACCAGGTTAAATTAAAGCGCACAAACCGCAGGGCAGCTTGTGGTGGGCTGAATGTGAGTGGCGACACTGCGGTCCTGAATGCCTCAGAGAGTTGGTTAGGGCCTCGTTCCCGGCTTGCCGTTACTGGTTGGCTGGGGTGGAACTTCAAGAGCGCCCGTAGGACTCTCAAGTCTGGCTTGCCGTGGTCGGCCAGTCAGAGGGAGACCGCTAGAGCTATATGCTTGGGGGTGGAAGTGTCATTTTCAAGGGCATAACTACGGGGAAACCCGCTCCGGGTCTCCGTTGTTACGAGACCCGTGATGGTGAAACCGGCGCCGCACCGCTCGACACCCCTAGCCTCTCAGGGGACCCTGCCACCCGTGAGTAAGAACCCATAGAGGGCGCGCGCGTTGTTCCCGCGCGCCTTCTTACGTCGAAAGGGGAGAGCAGTGAAATGCTCTCCCCCGGGGACGAGAGGAGGTCGGGTCCCATTGACCCGGCCGGCACCCACACGGGGGAGGCCTGCTATGGATGAATCTTTTTAGACTCCCAACAGGCCCCCCCCATTGGGTGAGAGAGGGAACACCCCAGGTTTTTTTAGTGGGTATACCAGCACTCGGCTGGTGAGTCCCACACGCCCCGCCGGTGCCGTCCCCTAGCCGGCGGGTAGTGCGTCATCGGGACTTACCGCCACAATCGTGGCGTGTCCGACACTGGGGTGCACAAGTCGCTCCTTCCAATTCGCCACAAAGACCTGGTGGAGCTCAGACCTTGCCACCTCGAGATCAGAAAGAACAGGTCCTTCGCCCCGAGCTAGCGCCAACGATAGAGCGACGCCACGAGCACCGCTTCCAGGTCTCAGGGCTTCGAACCGGCTAGGAGCCTCGCAGCCTCGAACGAGATCGTGCGATAACTTTTTATCAACCTGACGGTCATGGCGCGCTGTGGCGCACGAAGCGCCGAAATGTTTTGGGCCGTCAGGCTTTCCGCCCAAACTTGGGCCCCGTACAGGGCCATGGACCGCACGACCCCTTCGTAGAGCCTCCGGCAAGAGGTGTTTGACCCTCCAAGGTTGGGCAACAGGCGCGCAAGCGCACCTGCAGCGCCCCAAAGAATGGGGGCCAAACGACTAAAATGGGCTGTAAAGTCCCATCGGCTGTCGAGCGAGAGACCCAAATACTTCAGGCTTGACTCGATGCCGATGCGGACCCCTCCTACCATAATACGGACCCTAGAGGTGGCCGGTTCCGAGCGCCGTGAAAAAGAACGGCCTCGGATTGGACATGGCCACCTCGAGCCCCAACCACCGGATACGATTGACGACTTGTGCGACCCCAGTGGTCACCAGTATGGCCACCGCCCGGTACGACTTACCCCTCGCCAAATCCCTCCACGGGGGCGGGCGGATGTGTTATGTTGGTCTCACCGGGGTAAAAGAGAAAGATGGAATAAGAATGATAGTAATGTGCGGGAGGTACATTACTATCATACGGAATACCGACTAAACCTACCACGGTGTTCCTCGACAAAACCGCTATCGACGGGGCCGCGCGAATCACTTGCACATGCGGACGCGATCCCACCGTGGTTTCGGTCCGCCATATGAAACGGCAGGCCCCTACACGACAAGACCTACCCTGTGGTCACTTCTCACTTTAAACCCTACTGTCCTCCCCCCCTGGAGGGGAGACGGAGTCGACACAGAGGCGCGCGTGAGAACACGCATGCCGCCTCTTGGACCTGGTGCTGATCAAATGGCGGACAGGCCCACAAAGACCACCATCCCTAGAAACTATAATCTACCTATTTAACCTTTTCCTAGGGCAGACATTTTGGTACATCTTGCATTTGATTATTTTTTATGTGCTACTCCAGCTCTTGGTATAATTCCTGTGTCGGACGTGTGCAACGGACACAAAGAACACCCAGACTCGGAACAACTATTTGTGGATCAGACAAATGTTTGTCCCGTGTGGGGATCGAACTCTCAACACTCGGCGCGGCGGCAGCGGCGAGGCGACCTCTTAAACCATTACGCCATACGTGCAGTCTTAAAATTAACTTTGGACAATGAGCTTGTTGTCAGCGGCAGTTTACATATTAAAGAAGTATGATAACTTAACTAATTATAAACAATATTTTACAACGGTACCACTTATAAGTCGTATACAAATATAATATAACAATCGTGGGAACGCATATGGACTTTGGTTATATTAATAATCTGCATGGCGGCGACGCGGTCCGCCACCCGTCAAGTCTCATTTCTCGCGAGGGTGAAAAGTGTCCTACGGACAGCCGTTTTGCTACATTGAATGTTGAAGGATGGATGGATGGCAAATTGAATGAAGCATGTCAGATGACGAATGAGAGAAAGATTGATGTTCTGTGCGTGAATGAGACGAAAAGGAAAGGCTGTAACACCACTAGGCATGGCCCCTACACGGGGTATTGGTCCGGCGTGTCTAGTGCCTGTCAGAGAGTTGGTGTTATTTTGTCTGCTAGAATGAATGAGTGTGTAAAAGAATTTAAATAGGTAAATGCTAGGTATGGATGAGAATGAAAGTGGGGATTACTCGCGTGTTAGAGAATGGGAAAGGTTTGCTTGAGCTATGTTTGGAATGGAATCTTTGTGTGACAAACACTATGTTTGCTTACAAAAGAATCCACCAGTATACAAGAGAAGCAAATAATGTAAGAAGTAGCATGATTGACTTTGTTGTAGTGGATGAAAGATTGAGAAAGAATATCCTAAACACTCGAGTATATAGGGGCATTGTTGTCCATACCGACCATTTTTTGATTATGAGCTGGATACGTTGCCTCTTCAAAGGATGGCGATACCGTATAACTACCCGAACAAGTGCCCAAGAACGAATAAAACTAGAAAATTTGCAAGATGAAGTATTGAAAGACGAGTAGGTATAATAGTAAATTGAGGAAAAGATTTAAAGGATTTTGTGACATTGATGATATAGAAGAATTATGGCAGTCGTTTAAGTAAGAAGTATTGTTGTACCGTATTATTGTATTATTATTGTTGTAGTATATTAGTATGTATGAAATAATAAAAGCATTGAAAAGCATGAAATTAGGAAAGGCTGGTGGTTATGGTAGGATTACAGTCGAAATGCTGACAGCTAGACAGGGTATCATAGCAACTCAGTTGTAGCGCCTTTTTAACTTGTGCTGGTGTACCGGCCGGGTACCAAGTGATTGGTGCAAGGCCGTCATAGTACCTTTATACAAGGGAAAAGGCTCACAGCAAGATTGCAAAAGCTATAGAGGCATTAGCTTGCTCAGCGTCGTCGGTAAATTGTATGCGAAAGTGTTAATTGAAAGGATTCTGAAAGTAACCGACGAGAAAATATGGGATACAAAAGCAGGATTTTGAAAGGATATGGGATGTACGGATTAGGTCTTTTTCTTACGGAGCATAGCCGAGAAAGTTTTGGCCAAGGGTCAAAAGGTTTATTGCGCATTCGTGGATCTGAAAAAGGCTTATGATAAAGTGGTGAGGAATGAACTTTGGTCGGTATTGTCCATGTATGGAGTGAATAGCAACCTCACGCGAGCTCTGAAATCTCTTTATGACGATTCCAGAGCTTGTGTTAGGATAAATGGGACCTACACAGAATGGTTTATTATCGAAAAAGGTGTTAGACAAGGATGTGTAGCGTCACCCTGGCTGTTTTACCTATATATTGAAAATTGTTTGAAAGATTTAAAAGACTGAATGGGTATTAAGAATGAATGAGTTACCTGTCAATATTCTTCTTTATGCTGACGACCAAGTAATACTTGCGTAATCGGCGGAATAGTTGCAGGCGATGGTAACTATTATGCATGGTGCTTTTGAGAGTAAAGGTATGACAATGAATGTAAACAAGACGAAAGTAATGGACAAAATGCAACCAATGCACATATTCAAAAATAATTTTAAAATAAAGGGACGAATGGAGACGAGGTCTACGATCCCCTGACAAGGGTTGTCTCATCTGGTACACCGATGGTTCCAAAATGGAAACAGGATCAGGCGCTGGTATTTATGCCAACGACTGCAAGGTGAACCAAAGCATGGGCAAATATGCAACGGTCTTCCAGGTGGAAACCTATGCTATAATTGCATGTGCGCAGGAGAATATTAACAACAATGTCACTGACAAGATTGTTTATATTCTCAGTGACTGATTGCAAACAGAGCCACGGGCTTTACCCGGAAGTTCTGCGGGTACAACACGGGCCAAATACGCTTACTCACAGGAGCGTTTACTGGTCATTTTGGCACCAACGACTTCCTGTGCAGATTGAGATTGTCAAACAATTCGATCTGCAGAGCCTGTGGTGAACAGGACGAGTCCATATCACACCTACTGTGTGAATGTGACGCTTTGGCCGGACTAAGGATGGGTCTGATGGGATTGGCATATCCGAACCCTGAAGACTTCAGACTTCTCCTTCTGAAGTGTACGCTGCGACAGATGCAGTACATTCATATGGAGATATCTCAGGGATAAACCACGGGGCCGACATAAAAGATCCCACTGGGTCGAAGTGTTGCCGGTCTACAATGACTGGCCTCCGGATCAAGATAAGCCAAGATAATGGTATTTGAAAAGGAGGAGTGCATGACGATGTGTAATATCGTGATTGATAGAGAAGAAGTGGAGCAAGTGAAAGAGAGTTTATATATTTAGGTACTTTGTTTACAAGGGATGGTAAACATGAAGGAGATATTGAAAGGAGAACGATTGGTGGCAATGAAGTGAATGACGCTCTACGCGCTTTTAGGAACAGTTGAAATGTATCCGAAAAGGCACGTTTAGCTGTTCATAGAGGACTATTAATTCCTACACTTATGCATGAAAGTGAAAGTTGGGTATGGCAAAAGAAGCATGACAGCAGAATAAATGGTGTTGAAATAAGAGCGCTGAGAGACATCTGACCAGTGTGACTCTGAAAGATAGAATAAGAAATAGTGTGATTAGAGAGATATGCGGCATGAAAGTCAATATAGTGACAAGAATAGAAAAGGGTATGTTAAGCTGGTTTGGACATATAGAAAGAATGGACCAGAAAAGACTGACTAAGAAAGTTTATAAGGCTAGTGTGAATGGAACAGTCGCAAGATACAGACCTAGGCCAACGTATCTTGATCAGATCAGAGACCTTCTGGACAAAGGCCAGGTTAAGAGCACCTTAAACCAGCGAGCGTGTATGAGAAATGTGAAGTGTGTCAGGATCGAAAATGGAAATCCGTAGTCTCTGCCTACTCCTCTGGGAAACAGACGTGAATCTACGTATGTATGTATGTATGTACAAATATAATATATTAGCTTTTACCCGCGGCTTCGCTTGCGTAAAAGTAAGTTAGGTTATGTTATGTTAGTAAGGGGGCTCGCGGCAGTTAGATTGGTTGCCCTCTTGCTCCCGGCCGTGATTCGGGCTATGATCCGGAGCGAGAGGTCGTGGAACGCCGACACGCCTCCTTCTGTTGACACCCGGACTTGGGACAACCATTTGTAGATTACAATTATTAATTAGTAATATGTAGTTATAATAAGTTTAGTTAAAATTATAAGGAAATATGAAATATTATTTTAGATTTCATTTTAGACAATTGTATGCATAAGACAACTTATAAATTCGTTTAATGTAATACATAATTATATACTAGAATATTTTTTTTAAATCCTCTCCTGGACTAAATAATATCTCCTGCTGGCAATTCACCCTCTTAAAAATAAAAATATAGACACAAAAATATATTTACCATCTAGCCTGTATATAACTGCACCTGTGCGTTGCAGAACAGCACAAAGCATTAAAAAGACAAACATTTTTAAAAATTTACAATTGCGCATACACGACATTGCCAAATAAACGCGGTGATGTAACTGAATATATGAACAATCTGTTAGAATTATCTTTGAATAAAGTAGCGATTAGTCTTTTTATAAAACATAATTATTTAGTCTCACGACTATGTCACTGAAGGAAAGGCAGAAGTATATCTATACTAATATTATAAAGCTGAAGATTTTGTTTGTTTGTTTATTTGGTTAAACGCGCTGAGCTCAGGAAATACTGGTTCGTATTGAAAAATTATTTTAGTGATGATTAGCCTACTTATCGAGAAAGGCTATAGGCTATATAACATTACGCTACGACCCATAGGGGCGGTGCAGTAACGATAAACGCGGGTGAAACCGCGGGCACATCTAGTATTATTATATTTCTTCAACAAACCATTTTTGTAAAAAGACATTTTACGCTCTTGTAATAATTCCTGTGTCGCGGGGGACTTTACAAACATTCAAACAACGAACACCAAGACACGGTACAACTAGTTTTAGTGTTTATTTTATAATTTAGTCTTATATGAACAGTAACATATGACATGAGTGCAACACCTGGTACATAAATGAGTTGTACAATACTGATATTATAATTTGATGGCGATTTAAAAGAGTGGCCTTGGGTTTCTTGCAGGTATCTTCTCATAGGCTCAACCTTTTGCCTGAAACTTGCAACTAACATAAATGTAAATTTAGTAAATGTAATAAATTCACTAAACCCTTTGAAGTTCATAAATTTTACTTTGTGACCCAAGTGAATAAATGATTTTTGACTTTTGACTTTGTCTTTGACTTCTAACTAGTGTTGTTGTAATATAGTTTCGTTATTGATAATAATTGACCTTGAAAATTCCTTTATTTTAGTATTTAGTTTTATATGAACTATAAAACTAAATTCTGAAAATAAAGGAAACGTTTATAATAGTAGGTAAGAAACATTTCAAACGTTTGAAATAATATTTATCTGTAGTCTGTGTATCTGTAGTAAAGTGTAAGTGTATGCGTCGTCATGCCATACTACTGTCTATTACAAATAGACAGTAGTATGGCATGACGACGCATACACTTACACTTTGTGACCTATGAAAAGGTAGTTCATGACTAAATAATAATAATTTATTTTCTTACCAGATAAGGCACAATGTACATAGATTCTTAAAAGTACATACAGATTGGCAAATTAATAACGTAATGTTGAAACCGCTGCCTCCCAAACTAGGTAATAACCTGTATTTTGGGAGTCAGTGTTCCTCCGAAGCATACATTGAACTTATTGTTTGTTACTATACAGAATCAATACTAATTAAGTGCGTGTCGTCTGTGCTTGTGTGTGTGTGTTTTGTATGTGTGTGTGCGTGTTTGTGTGCGAATGTTAGAGTATGTGGACGCGCGTCTGTGTTTGGTTAATTTATGTTGGATTTGAAAATACTGTTGAAGTGTGTCATCGTGTTCAAAACACACTATTCAGAAGGGTTTCAGTGTAGGTATGGTCAAGTGACATCAACCATTTTGTCACCTTAAATTTGACTTGACCTGTAAAAAAGTGAGTAAATTCCTAAAGTTTTATGGACTTTGTTATATAGGCGTAATAATTATAATAATAATAATCAATAATAATAATAATAAATTTCATTTCCATATTCAAAGTTGTGAATTTGTGTCAGGATAATATAGTCAAATTTTTCGAGAAGAGTGTTTAACACAAGGCTATTCGTTGTATTATAAGGGCTATCCGTAAAAATATTCTCAGTAGTGGCACGGAGTCTGAAACTGTACCCGATACACGTTACTGGCTTTCACTAGATAACGTTAGACCTAAAATAATAGCTGGTGAAATATGGTTTAATTCACTTCTGCTTATCTCACACACTATACATACTATATATATTTATTTATAAGTATGTAAATACCTACACAATCTGTCATCTGGTATACAACTATAAAAAACAATAGAATTTTGTTCAACAACGAATTCAAAGTAGTGCTTCTTTGTTAAGTACTTAGAAAAAACAGCTCATCTCATTTTAATAAGTACCAGATAAAATGGATACCACGTTTTTATACAACAAGGTAGGCAAACAAATATATTGCCCGCTTTATGATACCGAGACCTGTAGCCGTTTGTAATACCTATGGCATCACTTGCGCATTCACACCAGGGGGGAAAATATAGATATTAAACTACTATATACGGATTTTATCGCGTTGTTTATTTAAAACTTTATTACATAATTTAGAAACTGTTACACTACTATGCTACTATTAAAGTTTATTAATTTTAAGCTAATTAAATTTTTAAAGGTATTAAAACTATTTATATTTAAGTTTACACTTTCCCCGACGTTTCGGTTTCTTTTCAGCAGCCATGGTCACGGAGAGACTCAAAAGTTGCTAAGGCGCCCAATTCTGCAAGCCTATGTTCTTGATAGATAGATACAATTCTTACGTAGGAAATCCAATACCAGTGAAGCAAATACATGCAAATGGAAACAGTATATCCTAAGTAATATTATAAATACGAATTACCACAAAATCCACCAAATTGAAGATCAAACAAAATTGTGAATTTGGGTCAGGATAATATAGTAAAATTTTTCGAGAAGAGTGTTTAACACAAGGCTATTCCTAGTGTTATAAGGGCTTTCCGTAAAAATATTCTCAGTAGCGGAGTCTGAAACTGTACCCGATATAAGTCACTGGCTTTTCTAAATAAACACCATACGTGTGTGCGTACATGCGTGCGTGCGTGCGTGCGTGCGTGCGTTCGTGCGTGCGCGCGTGCGTGCGTGCGTGCGTGCGAGCGTGCGTGCGTGCGTGCGTACGTGCGTGCGTGTGTGTGTGCGTATATATGTGTGTGTCTGTGTGTGTGTGTGTGTGTGTGTGTGTGTGTGTGTGTGTGTGTGTGTGTGTGTGCGTATATATGTGTGAGTGTCTGTGTGTGTCTGTGTTTGTGTGTGTTTTCTGTTGACATCCTTGTTAGGTGATCAGTTCAGGTGAAGTAAAAGATTTTCTGTGGCATCATAGTGATAGTGAAAGCAACCAACTTATGATTTCTGTTTTGATTCATTTACCGAGCACTGCTTAATGTCACATGATTTGGCTACTTTGTTGTATATGAAATAAGAATAATAAAGGGCTACAAGAGGGTAGGCATGTGAGCCTCTATAAATATTACGCTGGTTTCTTCTAGATGGATAGTACCATTTTGTGCTGCCACTCAGTTTCAGTCAAGTTATAATATAGGTGGAAGTGCTTTAACCGAAGTGACTATTATCCGAGACTTGGATGTCTATCTGGATAGTGAGCTGCGTTTTATCGAACACTAGGACAATATACTGGCTTCAGCTTACCGAGCACTTGGATTCGTTCTTAATTGTTCGAAAGAATTTAAAAATCCATTAACCACTATGATATTATATAACAGCTTTGTTAGGACTAAGTTAGAGTATTGAAGCACTGTTTGGAATCCTAGCTACCACGTGCACATTAGTAAAATAGAGCGCACTCAGAAGGGTCAGTTGCGTCATCTAGCGTTTCGGACAGGGGTTATGAGGTCCACAAGCTCTTATGTCGAATGACTTAATTTTTTATAAATTATTTCTTTTTAGACACTTCGTAATCTTTCTGATTTGCTATTCTTACATAAGTTCACATTTGTTGGAAAAATATGTGTCAATGAACCCTCTAGACTCCCTCGTTATCCGTGCTCGCTGTTCAGAGCTCCTCGACAGCGAACTAATCTTGGGAAACATTCACTGGTTGTTAGGATGGTTGATCAGTATAACGAAGTACCAGGTGCCTCGGCAGATATAGACATCTTTAGCAATTCACTTGCTACTTTCAAACATCTAGTTTTTAATTATTTTACAAGAAGGTTCGAAGATCCCTTAATTATTAATGCACTTTAATTATTAATTATTATTCTTTCTTAATTAAGTATACATTTGACATTTGATATAATTTTGTTTTTTTAAATTTTATTATATAAATATTTTGATTAATTATTTCAATTTTTTATGTATTTTATTATAATCCTATTTTCTATGTATTTTTTTAATTTTCTAATCCATTGCTTTCATAATTTATTTGTTTCATTGACACAGTATTGTAAGTTTTATATAATTTTCTATTAATTAATGCATACTTGTAATTATTATAATTGACATTGTTCTATTTTCGTTATATATTATTATGTTCTTTATATTGCATGCTGTGATATTCTGTTATTGAGGAAACACATGTCCTATTTTAGTGTAAATCTGCCTTGTTATAAATGTGTATTTCTTGTTGGAGATTCAAAATAAAATAAAATAAAATCAAATCAAATGATACGCTATTTGACTTAAGAAAAATAAAAGACTTATTCATTACCATTTACGTATATTATGAATTTTAAAAGCAATTTGCAATGATATAAATAAATATTTTAATAAGTTTTACCAAAAAGTAACCCAAAATAAACAATTTATTTTGACGTCACACGTTTGTTACCGTCTTTTATCATTGTTTTCTGTCCAATATTGATGTACAAACGTGTTACCTCCCTTGAAGACACGACGCCATATTGCTCAAGCGTTTTAACAAATCAAATAATCAATGTATTTTGTAGTGTTTTATATGGACACTATTGCATTTCATTTATCATTAAATATACATTATTTGTCGGGTCCATAGATACCATATCTATGGACCCGACAAATAATGTGAGATGGTTTACAGAAACTTGTCAAATAGCCTATTGGATAATGTGTAATCATCATATGTAATCATGATGCTTTGTACAAATATGTGGCTGCTGAGATGAATGATGATGATGGCCATGATGACAACATATTTTCTACATCAACAATTACTGGTATAACACATCATGCATGGTGCAAACTTGGTAAATATTCGGTAACATTATGATACTATCTACGAATTTAGAGTTAACACGATTAAAACAGCTATGCCTAAATTATTGCCGAGTTCATTTAGTGACAGCAAAGTAGGAAGACCGTTGATTGGCCGCGTAGATGACTAGCGTTCGAAATTACAAAACTGATTTCCAAAAAAAATTGTGTGTAAAATTTTAATTATCACCAGCATAACAGTGAAAGAAAACATCGTGAGAAAACCTACATGTTTGTGAGTTCTTCACAATGTTCTCGAAAATGTTTGAAGCTTGTCTTCCGACACTAGGCCTCTAAGGATAATTTATATTTTTTTCCGTTTAAAGAGATTAAAAAACTATTTAACGACTTATCAAGATCAAACGTTTTTCGTGTATCTTTTGCTAATTCAGTCAATTATACTTAGAAGTTAACATTAGTTTTACCGATCGTTAATATTTTGTTGGGACGATCTGCTTTTTAGAAATAACGTTGACTCAATTCTATTCTGAAAAACAATAATGAACAAAAATTATGTAAATTCAAATCATACATGATTTAAAACAAAATATGGCGATAATATATTAATATTATAAGTGTGAAATCGAGTGTGTTTGTTTGTTACGCTTTCACGCCTCAACAATTTAGCCAATTATCATGTAATTTTGCATAGGTACACATTGTCAGGGGTACAGAAACGGACAAAGTACCTTTTTCCAGGGAAAAGTACTGTTGCCAAGGGTAGAAAAGTGTCATGACCTTTATTTTCGAGAAAGAAGCCGCGAGAATAATGTAGTTATTAAAAATGTCTGAAACATTTCAGACATTGGCGTATCGTCGCCTGTATTGGTCTCTATTCCCCGTGGGTGCGTTGTGCTGCTATAGCGGAGGCGTCTTCTACTCAGACGCGTCGAGATCATCTGTATACATCAGGATGCTCTACGCTAACTTGGCGAAACCAATATTTGCAATATGCATCAGCATTAAAATGGTAGGATCTATTTCAAAATTGAAGGTGGTAATTTGAGCATTATAGAAAAAATAAGATTGTATTCTAATTCAATTTTTTATAACGAATAAATCTGCTATGAGACCAGACATCTACTGTACGGACAAATATGATTTCAATTTCAATTTCAATTTCATTTATTTCGTGAACACAGGGTACATAAAGTAGATGTTATGATGATAAATAAGATCCAAGCTGAGTTCCGCCAAAAAGCATACAAAATATCAAAAAAAAAATCTTCAAAACTAGGCAATCACAATAATTATTAATTTAGATAACATGTCAAATTATAATAGAGTAAAATGAGAAAGAAAAGAATACAAAATAAAAACAATAATGTCACCAATTCAACAATACAGCAATAATCAAATTCATTCAGTAGACATGTCACATAAGATAACGAAAAACGATTCTATTTAGTTAATGCATGAATAAAAACAATCAAAATTTCTCATTTAAATATTCGTCAACAGAATAATACACCTTGTTAACTAATAATTTGAATAAATTCCTTTTAAATTCGTTAATGTTCTTACATGAGATGACTTCTCTTGGTAACTTATTGTAAAGTTTTTGAGCCATTGCATAAAAGCTTTTACTATGAAAGTTTGTTTTTGTTGCCAACACGTGTAACTTATTCGAGCGCCGTTTACTTTCTACAAATCTATATAAATTCATGTTTTGCTTTATAAAAATACAGGCTTCATAAATATAAAGTGACGGTAAGGTTAATATATTTAGTTTTTGAAAATGTGGCTTGCATGATTCTCTTTGTTTTATTTTAGAAATAGCTCGGATACATTTTTTCTGTGCAACAAGTACTTCTTGAACCTTAGGTGCATTACCCCAAAATATGAGGCCATACCGCAAAGTTGAGGCGACATAACCATGATATGCTTCTAGTAGGGCGGTCTTATTGGCAATTTTACCCAGCATATAGAGAGCATATGAAAATCTACTAAGTTTTCCACAAACACTTTCAATTTGAGTTCTCCATGTCATGTCGTTGTCTATATGTAGTCCAAGAAATTTCGTTACACTAGCTTCAAGTATTTCATTCCCCTTATAGTGAAATTGAAACTGTGATTGTTTTTTGTGCCTAATTTTAAAATTCATAACTTTAGTTTTGGTTAGATTTATTTTAAGGTTATTTGCATTTAACCAATCGATAATAGGAGTAAGGCTATTGTTTATTTTCACTTCTATTTCTTTTGTAGTGCCAGAGTCATAAATAACAGTGATGTCGTCGGCAAATAGTGACATTTGATGTTCGATAACCCGAGGAAAGTCATTAATATAGCAAATAAAAAGTAACGGTCCCAACACAGAACCCTGCGGCACACCACATGGCAGTACTCTAGAGCTAGAGCAGTAAACTAGCTCGGTTTTGATCTTTATATTAACTCTGTTAATTTGTGTAATTTGACTTCTATTTTCCAAATATGATTTTATCAGATTAAGCACATTGCCTCTGATACCATATCTTTCGAGCTTAGTTAATAGTATTTTATGGTCTACATAGTCAAATGCCCTAGTCATGTCCATAAACATCGCCATCACCGGTCTTCTGTTATCCATATTATGATGAATTTTTTCCAAAAAGTTATAAATAGCCATATTAATGGTTCTATTTTTTCTGAAGCCCATCTGTTCCTTGCAAAAAACATTATTATTTTCTAAATAGCTGTTAATACTATTGTATAAGATCTTCTCAAAAATTTTAGAAAATATTGGTATAAGTGCAACTGGCCTATAATTGGTAACTTGTGTATTGTCATCTTTTTTGTGTAATGGCTTTATTATTGAAATCTTCAACTTATCGGGAAAAATGCCTTTCTGAATACATTTGTTTATAATGTCACTTAATATGGGTGCTATGACATGAGCAACCGACTTGACTACTCCTGTGCTAATATCATCATAGCCTGTACTGTTGGTGTTTTTAAGAGAATTTATTATTGTAATTATATCTTTAGGTACGGTTGGTGACATAAACATGGATTTATACGATCCTGACATGCCAAAAATGTTCGACTTTGAATAATTAGCATTCATTTGAACTGAAGATATGAAATAGTCATTAAATTGTTGTGCTATCTCTTTGGGTTCTGTTATACAATTGCCATTTACATTAATCGCATTTATATTAGATTTAGGAATGTTTGACTTTATAGATTTAATAACTTTCCAAGTTGCCTTCGACTTGTTGGAGCTTGTTCCAATAAAATAAGAATTCTGTGCTTTCTGTGTTAGTTTGATAACATTTTGATATCTTTTCGAGAAAGTTTTGAATGCCACTTTAGAGTCATTGTCTCGAGTTAATCTATATTTCCACAATAAAGATCGTTTGGTTCTACTGCAACGCTTAATTCCGCGTATTATCCACTTAGGTTTAGTAACTGTAGCAATTTTGCGTTTGACAAGTGGAAAACATAAATCATATATTAATTTAAATAGTTCAAAAAATGAATTGAACCCTTCGTTTACGTCTTCAGATTCATAGACTTCGGAGAAACTGAGGCTGGCGATATATTTCTTGAAAAGGTTAATATTTTCTTTGCTATAATCCCGTTTATAAATATAATAAAATGGTAGAATACACTTTTGTTGTACCGGGAACTTCATAAGTTGGGCTGTGTGATCAGACACACCCAGCTCCAAAATTTCACTTTTGCTTCCACTTATGTTGTGGAGAAAATTATCTAGACATGTACCACTACTAGGACGCGTTGGTTCATTTATTTCTAGTCTCAGATTAAATTCCTTCAAAAGTTGCTTAAACAGTTTAGAAGTTTTAGTATTCTGAAGAACATCAATATTAAAGTCGCCGCAAATTATTATTTTTTGGTTTATTTTATAGCAAAACTGTTGCAATATGTTCGTTAAATTATCAAAGAAAATATGTATCTTAGTTGAATTGGGGACTCGATAGATGCACAAAATGATAACATTGTCATCAGTTAATTCTACTGCACAGCATTCAAACACATTGGGAATATTTAACTTTTTCACAGTTTCTATTTCTTTGAAATTAATGTGATTTTTAATTAATATGCAAGAGCCACCATTTCGCTTTAGTCTAGTGAAGCTTGATGCTAAAACAAAATTTGGTATATTCAAAAAATCAAGATCAGCTTGTTTCATGTTGTGTTCTGTAAAGCATAAAACGCTAACACATTTTCCATTCCTCAAGAGCGTATCTAAGTGTTCTGTCATTACATCAGCTTTGGGCAACAGTCCATTAATGTTTTGATGCAATACACATAATGAGTTATACACGAAAAAAATTTTGGTTGAGGACATCAGTAGTACATGAAGTAAAGGATAAAGGTGAGTCACAATACAAAACATCTTTTTCCGACACTGATTCCTTCGCAACCTTCTGAATATTTAAATTACAATCAGTTGAAATAAAATTTTTAAGATTAGAGAAAATATTTGAAACGGCATAATTGTTAATTTTACCAGTCTGTCTTTGAAACATCGAATATGAGCACAGTAAGTCTAAATTAGAGTCAAATAGTGTAGCATAATTATCAATATGAATGTCCTTATATAATAGATTATTAAACATTTCGATTCTGAAATTGTACATTCCGAAATAGTAACCATATTTATATGTAGGTAAACATAATATCACGTTTGTATGCTTTATAACTGATAGACTTTCACGAATGATTGTTATTAAATCAAAGTAATTACTCGTTGTTTGGAAGTCATCCTCACCAATAAATATGATGCAATTGTCCTTCATTGTATAGCCAGATAGTTTAGTGTCAATGTTACTCAATAAGTTTTTTATGCCACAATTTGGTAAAAGAAAATGACAAATTTGATGGCATGGAAAAGTGATTTCGGCAATTGGTAATATTTTATTCGATCGGTTGGTGCTTATAATGCAGAGCTTGTTTTTTTCTTCAATGGTAGAACTTATTCTCCTTTGATTCACTGGTTGTCCTGGTTTATTCTGAGGAGTAACTTGAGTGGAGGTGAATAACTCTGGAGTCCCGTATCTGGAGTTGTCAGATTGGTATGATTTCTTAATGATCTGCTTGAGAGGTGTGCGCAATTTAGTTTTTTTATTTGGTGTTATTGTCTCGCTAGCTAACTTCTTGGTCGCTTTTTGTACGATTTTAAATTTATTATTCATTATTTCCATCGTCTTCCTTAGATCTGTGTTTTCTATAGAAAGATTATTTATTTCTTCATGAGCCGCCTGCAACTGGTTATTAAGTTCACAGATTTGTCGTTTGAGTTCTTCCATTTCTTCATGTTCGTCATCCACAGTAATATTAGGCACGCTGTTATTGGTGTCGCCCTCTATTGTCGAATCATTGTAATTACTACATTCTTCAAATGGTTCTATTGCAGGTTCGGAAGTTCGCCGAGTGCGCAGTGTAACGTTATCAAAGTAACTCATTTTGTAAAGTTTTTTGTAGAAAAATGAGTCAAGAATAACTAATGTTCTCCAATATACTATTAATTTCTACCAATTACGGTTTGATTTTATATAATGGTATTACCAAATCATGTACTTTTATTTTTGTACAATAGCAACACTACCGACAGTGTCATCAAAAATGTCAAATATGATTGATTTTGATTTTGTTTAGCTGCTCACTACTAGATGGCTCTTTCATAAAATCTTAATAACAAAATTATATTTTTTGCAGTCGCAACTCCAAAGTTAGTGTCAAACTTTATTTAGCTACTCTCCACCCGAGGCGCTAGTTGTTATACAAAGCCAATTTTTGAATGAAAATTTTTTCTTCAACGGTTCTTTAAAATTATTGTTCACTTATTTCACTGTAAGCCGTTGTTACTTCATTGGAATATAATGTTATTGTCTAATAAATGTCTTTACTCACTATTATATTATCCAGATATATCCACGTAGTGGTTTAATGTTGATATTATGTGTTTATTGACACTGTATAGTATTGTGCACTTTCTTGTTAAATAGTTTGTATTAACCAAAGATAACACTGTCACTATATTACTGGTCCATTGTCTACTTATTTATCATAAAAGTTCCACTTAATATTGATTATAACATTATTTATAAAATAAAATTTGTGAGAGCTCGTCAACAGCGATGTTTACTTGATAATGCCATCTAGTGGACCTCTCTAATGATAAATGGTCCATACACCAAGGATGATGAAATGATAGAGATAAGTTAACTTGTTATAACTTTTATTATCTCTACCAAAATAATGTTAAAATATAATATTATCTAATACTATATTATTGCTATATGATATGTGTTACGGTCAATGACACACTTGTTAGGTCAACCGATTGAGTACGATGCTTGTTAGGTACTAATTAACTATATATAATTATGTAGGTATAAAGAAAACAAATGGCAGGTGTCGGCATAATGCTGACACTGCGATGTACGGGTGATTTGCCCGTACATGCTCCCGCCCGGGAGAGGAATATGCTAATAGAATAAATAAATGAATAGTGATTGACGTGCGACAGGGATGATCGATACATTTGATCCTTAAAGTTAATGCATGAAATCAGAAATTAGATTAATGGAGAGAACTTAGTCTCTACACAAGATTTTCACTAACTGTAAACACGGACTTACGCACTATTGGGGACGTTTGATTGTCTCTTTGATACGCACGTTTTGATTTTTCACTTACACTTATAGATCGTAACTCTACACTCTCACCTTTACACTTACACTTAACACTACGGGTGCGGGGGGCGGCCCGAGATGCAATCTCAGAGGATGCCACCTCCAGCGCAGACGACGGGGAACGCGCAGGCGTCACCAGGGCTCCTGCCCCAGGACGGCCTGCACGTTGCTTGATGCACCGATACACGCAGATTGCTGCTACAAGTACGGCTATGCTTACCAAGACGTAGATAGCAGAATAGTGATGAATGCTATGGTACGTCATGTTCCTGTCGATAAAGTCCTGGCTTTCCTTGATGGTCTGTATTTTCTTATGTATATCTGCTAGCAATTCCTGATTTTGTAAGGTGTCTGATTTGTTGACGATACTTTCATTGGGAAAAGTGATGTTCAACAAGTGGTTTATTGGGGCTACTAGAGGAATATATACTTCAGGTCTAATCTTAATATTACTGGTTTGAAAACTGCGTGCATAAATGATGGAGTATTCAGTTTTTATTATACATCCTTGATCGATGCTAATAATTTCTGAAAGCGATAATGTCTGTGCCGAGGCTTGGTCTTCGCACAGGATATGTGGTGTACAGTAGTCGCAACAAAAATATAAGAACTTGTTTACCTGGCGAATATTTAGCCATTGGTATTGGCATGGTTCGCTTATGAGTAGGCATGAGCTTGAGGTCTTATCAGTTTTGCACAAGTCCTTGTAATTATTTAGGCTATTAACAGGCTTTTCTAAACTACATAAGAAATGGTCTGCATCTGTAAAGCAACTGTTAATTTCGTTCTCTCTTAATGTGACGTAAGAGTCCTTTTTTAAACTGATAGCAGCGTATTCCGATTTCGGAATTATAGACAACATGTTTTGTCCTGATTGTTTGGGTATAGGCATAAGTTTGAAAATTTCGTATACGTCACGACTGATAAGCGGCAACTTTACCTCAAAAATGCAATATTCTTGGGTTATTCTCGATCGAACAGTTAACAATTTGTACATTTTCTGTAAGTCCGTTTGTATATCAATAGGGAGAGCTAAGTCAGTTGATAATTGGCTTGCAATTTTGCTGAGCTCGCTTCTCAATTGTTCCGGCGCAAGTAAATGGATGTTAAATTTACCATGGTAAATATCTGTCACGGCGTCGATGATGGTATTTTGGATGTCTTTCAAGTTTTGGAGTATGTTGTTTGCAGCTATTACTCCGAGACTGAAATCGATAGATTCAAACTGCGACCTGATTGCTTTGTCCATGCCATTTGCAGCGTGTTCCAAACTCATTATATGGTCATTTATAATCTTGTGTTGCTTATCGATGGACTGTTCGGCTCGTTTTAATAAATTGTACTCTGCTTCAATTATGGATGTTTGATTTTTCCATAACGAAGTCATAAATTGTTGGTCTAATTTTATGTGAGTAATATCTTGTTGATATTGTTCAGCGAACCTTTCATCGAGAACGCCAAACAAGCTGTTTGCTAGGTACCCGACACCGTTTATAAGGCCACGGCGACGCCTTGCCTGCGCGCGACCTTGCTGACTCAGGAGCAGGCGGTTATAGTACTCGAGTTCCGAGAATCCGTGTTGTAATTGCGATACGATTACGTCACAATGAGTTTGTCCACGTATGTGGGAGCACATTTTGTCTAAATGTTCATTGTATTTTTTAAAGGCTGTTACACCCTCCCAAAATGGGTACATATCGTAATATGTGACGATTTTCCATTCATCTCGGACTAAGTTCATTTTTGAAACACGATCGAAGAACAAGGTGTTTGTTTCGAGTTTCGTGATGTTAAACGATCCGCTTACATTGGCTATTAAAAGCATTAAGAATAATAAAGCCATTGTTATGTAACTGATACTTTGTTTATGTTTAGAACGTGTTGTAGTCTTATTACATGTTGTGACATTGATTTGATTTGTACTCGACTCTTGTTCGCCGTGTATAGGCAAAATTGACAACTTTATTATAGGCCTCTTGATATAGCCGTTTTTTGTTTTTAATGTTACAACTCTCACAAGGTTGTCCTTTCCTGGGTGGAGTTCAGTTACTCTACCCATGGCCCATTTTTCTGCTGGAACATTATCATCCTGAATGAGTACGACGTCGTTGATTTTGATATTTTGACGAGGCTGCTTCCACTTGCTTCTGGTTGTAAGTTGAGTCAGGTATTCATTACGCCATCTATTCCAGATATCTTGAAATATCTTTTGTGTTAAATACCATCTTGTTCTGAGGTCTGTCTCAGATCCTAAGACTGTCAATCCGGCCCCACCGGTTAAGAAGTGACCAAGTGTTAAGTAATCGAGACTATCGCGATCTTCGGATAAGTCACAAAGCGGTCTAGAGTTTAAACAGGCCTCTAATTGCGTTAATATTGTAGAATATTCTTCGTATGTCAGTTTTTGTTCACCGACTACGCGCTTAAGATGGTATTTCAAGCTTTTGACAGCGGCTTCACATAACCCGTTGCCTGATGGCCATGAAGGGGCATTAAACTGCCATTCAATTTTCATCTCCGATATTTCGGACATGAATGCTTTGCCAAAAATTTGTTGCCATTCGTCGTACTCTTTCTGAAGGATGTTGTTAGCGCCTACAAAGTTGGTACCATTGTCACTAAAAATGTGACGGGGAGTGCCGCGACGTGCTTTCATTCTGCGTAATGCCGCAAGGAATGCTGATGTTGACATGTCTGTGACGAGTTCGAGGTGTATTGCTTTCGTTGCCATGCAGACAAATACCGCAATATACCCTTTCGTGGTCTTGATACCAGGACCCTTGTTGGCTTTAATCATCACAAACCCGGTAAAGTCGACGCCAGTATTGTAAAATGCTCGCGGTGAGCTGTTGCTCCTTGATCGAGGTAGATCTCCCATAAGTTGGTTTTGTTTACTGGAATCGAACCTACGACATACGACACATCGACGTAAACATTTCTTGATGTATCGGTTACCGCCGAGTATCCAATATTTTCTTCTAATAAACGCTGTTGTTAATCGCGCACCGCCATGGTATGTAAGCTTGTGTGCATAATCGACTATTAACTCGGACAATCTGGAATCACTTGCTATGATAGCCGGGTGTTTCGTTTCCTCGCTAAGTTGAGCGTGTCTCAACCTTCCTCCTACTCGAAGAATACCCGAAGCATCCATGAACGGGTTGAGATTTAGTAATCTGCTATTTGATCTAATAGGGTTACCCGCATGCAATTTGGATAATTCCTCGAAAAATAAATCCGCTTGATGAGTTTTGACAATACTGAGTGTAGAATATTTTAATTCGGTAATTGTTAAATAGGGACACATTTTTTTGTCTTGTTGTTTTGTTATAAACCTACGGACCCATGCTAGTATACGAATAGCTTTCGAAAAGTCATATTTATTTGTGATTTGTGTTATGATGCTTTCTTCGAGTACTTGCTTGATAACAGTGTGGGCTTGGATATATTTTGCTGACTTTTGTTCCTCATCGGTCTTGAAAGTAATGTGGTTTTCCTCTTGCTTGGAAAACGTTTTTAACCATGAGGGCCCGTGCCACCAAAGTGTATGTTTTGCTAATTGCGATGGAAAACACCTCTACTGGCGCAATTAGCCGGGTTATCACCTGACTTCACGTATCTCCAGGAGTCCGCGGGTATAATCTTCTTGATTTCCTTCACCCGATTTGACACAAAGGTCTTCCATCGGTCCTCATTTCCTTGTATCCAATCTGACACAACTTGTGAATCGGTCCATCCGTAGATTTCTGGGCTATAGTCTGATAGACAATTCTTCACTTTGTACATTAATTTTGACAATAATTGGGCGCCTGCTAGCTCCAATCTAGGCAAAGTTATATGTTTACTTGTAGGAACAATTCTAGACTTAGCGGCGACCAAAGCAATAGTATTGTTTATTTTACAATAAATAACTGCTAAATAAGCTTTGACGCTTGAGTCACTAAATCCGTGTAAATGTATAATTTGTTTTTCTATTGTGTTAATCCACTTGGATATTTCAATTTTGTTTAAATGATGTATATTTGATTTTACTTTAACCCATTCGGAATGGATTTCTGCCGGCACCTTGGTGTCCTAGTCAATGTTAGAAGCCCAGGTAGACTGAAAGATAAGCTTCAGTTTGACTGTTACGGGAGACAGCCAGCCTAATGGGTCAAATAATTTGGAGATCTCTGATAGTAATATTCTTTTTGTTTGTACAATCGAATCCGAACTTAGTTTTAAATCAAAGGTGAAGGTGTCTTGAAGACTATTCCAGCGAAGACCTAACGTTTTTGTAGATTCCGCTTGTTTGAAATCGTACTTTACTTGTTCTGTTTCGTCTTTGTTGACATCACTAAGTAAATCGGGTGAGTTGGAAGCCCATTTTCGCAAGTTAAACTCTCCTGTTTTCAACAAATCGATAAGGTCTTTTTGTAGGCTTTTTGCTGTTAATAAATTGTGCTTTCCTTGCAATAAATCGTCCATATAAAATTATTGTTGTAATGTTTGTATAACCTTGTTGTTATAACAATTTTGTGAGTCATGTGCCAGTTGTTGTAATGTCATCATTGCAAGGAAAGGTGCCGATTTGGTGCCGTAAGTGACAGTGGCAAGCTGGTATTCTTGTAATTGTTTAGTTGGCGAGTCACGCCAGATGATTTTTTTGTACCGCTGATCATCGATATGGATCCAAATCTGCCTGAACATCTTCTCGATATCTGCTGTGAAAGCGTATTTGAACTGCCTGCATTTCAGCATTGGAGTTTGTAGGTCTTGTTGCAAATTTGGACCTCGGTACATAAAATCATTTAATGTCTTCCCATTAGACATTACGACGTAGTCGACGATTCGGCACGTGTTACACAGTCGTGCGGCAGAAAACAATCGGGTTTCATGTTACCAATAGCAGGTTGCACGTGACGTAATGATATGAACTCATTCATAAACGATATGTATTTAGCCGACATTTCTGGTTGCTTAGAAAACTTTCGCTCTAATTGACGAAATTGTGCAATCGCAATATGTTTTGATTCGCCTATCTCGTCTTCGAATTGCGGTTTGAAGGGGATACGGACTTCGTATCTGCCGTCTGATCTTCTGGTGGTAGTATTGTGTAAAAGTCTATGCAGTACTGATCCTCAGCTGACACAGACGTTTCATTTGGTATGTCTTCGACCTCCCAGAATTGTTGTATGTCATCTAAGCTGTCGAGAGTGACGTTACAATGTAGGGTTTTGTTACCTCCGCACAAAATCCAGCCTAGACGCTATTGCTGGGCAATAGGCATGTTATGTTCTCCGCGACATATCCCTTCTAAAATGATGTTTGAGTACACATCGGCCCCGAGAAGTACTTGTACTGGGCGACAAATGTTAAAATCGCGATCTGCTAATTCTAAGCCTTCCAAATGAGCCCATGTCGGCTTCGGGAACGACTGGCTAGGTAAGTTTTTGATTAGCGTTTTCATAATGGCCGCATTGGTGTTGAAAGTGAAGTTATTGTTTATGGACGTAAAGGATATGTTTGCCATTCCTTTACAACTACTTTTTTTCATTCCTATGCGCAACACGATACTTGTGCAGTGTTTCCTGTTTAATTTTAATAACTGTGCTGCCTGTTCAGTAATTAGGGAAAGTTGCGAACCCTGATCTATAAGGGCCCGCATGTCTATGTAGGTACCATCTCTTGCTTGGACCTTGATCGTAGCTGTTGCTAAGAGAGTTTCCGGGTTGTTTAGTCGTTGCGACACGTGTGCGCTAGATTCATGTTCGACTTTTAATTTTGCTGATGCTGAGTCCGCGTACGGCTCGTGTTAGATAGAATTGTGAAATTCTCCGCAATACCGACATCGTTTATGCGATTTGCAAGGTTTTCCGATATGGCTGAACAAGCAGTTTTTACAAATGTTATAACTTTCCAGTGTTCTAATTTTATCGGTGTCGGACATGTTTAAAAACTTTTGGCAGTGAAATAACCCATGATTTTCTTCACAAATGATGCATTTCATTCTAGGACTATTGGGTTTGTTTTTTGCCTGTGGCGCGACTCTATTTGCTGGGAATGACTGTTTAAAGTATGATAGTTTACCTTGTTGTTGGTTATGTCCCGATGTTGTAGGTGCGTTTTGGTTTATGGTTTTCTGCGGAGCTTCTTGTTTCCTCCGGGGTATAGCAGCTTCCATGGTAGTAAACTTACTTTCCAGAAAGGACAGAAGTTCCTGCAGCATTGGAATTTCTCTCGGTTTTTTAAGAGATTCCAAATAATCGCTGTGCGTTTCAGGATCCAGTTTTTGGGATAAAATATAGACCAGAAGTGGATCCTAAGTACTTACATCGACACCTAAATTCTTGATAGCATTTAGGCATTCACGTGTTGTATCGTGAATGCGCTTGATAATATTTACCGATGCTGATTGCATTACAGGCAGAGACATAAAAATATTCATGTGGGAAGTCAATATTAATTTTTTGTTGTTATATCTGTGGTTTAAAATCTCCCAACAGACATTGTAATTTTCTGAACTTATCGGTAAATGCTGAATAAGACGCTCTGCCTCACCCCTTACCTTGCTCTTGAGGAACTGCATTTTCTAGGCATGTGATAGAGACGGATTGCCATGAATCGTTTCAGTAAATAAATCTTTGAAAGACATCCATTGATAGTAATTACCGTGGAAAACTGGAATTTCCATTTGCGGTGTTGACCTTTTCCTATGTGATACGGACCATAATTTGCTGTTAATGGACTTTTTCACGAAATTGTATTTTCGTTCGTGACCTGTAAAACACTGCTCATACTGTTGATATTCCTCTGTGCCGTTAATTACGCTATCAAGCTCCCAATGTAAGGAATCGATAACAGATCACCTTGATGCTAACTGACGCAACAGATCTTGATATACCCACCTCTCCGTAACTGCTTCCAGGTCGATGTTAGAAATTGTTCTAGAAAAGGCTCTAAAATTACTTTCCTGTTTTCTCAACAAGTCCGTCGTCTTGCTGTCGACTTCTTGTGATCTGGTACTCGGCCCGGCGATGGATACAATTGGCCGATCCGAGGCTGAAGTCCCGGATTGCGGAGTGCTCGGCAGTTTCCATTTTCGGCGATGGTCTTGGCATTTTAGCTAGATACTGCTTGAAGTACGTTTTTACCTTATTGTAAACGTCTACGGCACTTTCATAATAGCTGTGTTCGAAATAAGGGGACTCGTCTAAGTCGTACTTACACAACCGCTCGTGATTACCTTGAAATTCATTCCAATAGTCCTCTAAAGCGTCCAGCTTTCTCTTGATATAGTCCGCTGTCCGCTTTTCTAGCCCAGTTTTCTTGAAGGACGTCAGGAGACGTTCCATCTCCTCGACGAGTTGCTCTTGGTTAGCAACGATGGCTTCGATTTGCGCCATCTTGATATGCTAGATAAATTGGAAAGATCTTACTTGATACAACTGCAAACCCTTGTTCGTTTGAAGTTCTGCTCACGGAGCTCTGTTGTCCGCCAAGGAAGACTTTCCGGATCTATTCACTTGTTAGAATATCCCGCCACTAGCACACACTATGTTCAAAATTGATTGCTATTGTAAAACTGATCACTCCCAATACGCGAAGTCTTGCTTGAAACCAAACCGCGCGATAGGTAAAAGCTCGAAGGACCAAATTGATGTACGGACAAATATGATAAATGGTCCATACCAAGGATGATGAAATGATAGAGATAAGTTAACTTGTTATAACTTTTATTATCTCTACCAAAGTAATGTTAAAATATAATATTATCTAATACTATATTATTGCTATATGATATGTGTTACGGTCAATGACACACTTGTTAGGTCAACCGATTGAGTACGATGCTTGTTAGGTACTAATTAACTAAATATAATTATGTAGGTATAAAGAAAACAAATGGCAGGTGTCGGCATAATGCTGACACTGCGATGTACGGGTGATTTGCCCGTACATCTACCGATCTATCCTGGAATGGTGCGGGTGGGTGATACCAAGTCGATTGACATACAGCGCGTATTTGCTACACATGATATTAGTAAGGAGCTACATGATAGCTTCTCTGACTCAAACTTCACAGCATGGCAATTCATCTGGGGTGAGTAACTCTTAACAATTATAACATGAAATAGTAAAAAGTGTTTACCTCATGAAATGCTAACAAAGGCCGCAGCATGTGAATTTCATCATTAAAAATAGTCAAGCATAGTTATAATAATTATTGTAGAAATGTATGACAATTGGGTAAAGTGTAGCATCAAAATGTGTATAGTTAAAACAAAATAGAGATGACAAGTTTGTGAACTTAGTTTAAGAATTCAACGTGACTATTAAAATTGTTGTCTCCTAAACAATAGTACTACATATAAAAATACTGTATCTTTTTATTCTCAAAGATGCACTTTACAAATTCTTAAATATTTTTTTATAGGTCTTAATAATAATAATAATAATAATGTTTATTTGCAACCAACATGTATCATACATTATACATCATAATTTTGTACTGTTCCCTGGTCTAAGTAACAACCTGAATTCCACGGAACAGTGCCTTCTCCATATCTTAGTTCTAAGTTTAACATTTATGTTATTTATAGAAAATAAATAAATAATAATAATAATAATTTTATTTCATAAAAAGCAGAAGTACATGATTAAACAAGTTTACATTTTCAATTTTGTACATAATCACAGATATCTTTATGGCATTTGTGTCTGAACTAGATAAATTATTATCTGTATTTCAGACAACAGCGCTCTCCCTGGAAATGATGCATTTAAGACAAAGTAGAACAAATGAGGAAAAATGTATGTACATAGATAGGTAGGCCTAGAACTAAATCTATGAACCTCTGATTCCTAAACTAGGTTAGACCTGTATCTTAGGAATCAGTAGCTTCTACCGTACATTGTGGCTAAGATATAGTAATCAATTTATTTCATTTGCATATAAGAAAAAAGGTAATTAGCGTATATAGGTACTAGTACATAAAAAAAAAAATAATCACAAAATAAAGAAGTAAATAGAAAAATAAAGAAATATGGACATTACACTTTTTGTTTCCTTATTCAGTGCAATGTATGTGAATGTAATGTGAATGTATGTGATGTGTCAGCGTATGTATGTATGTGAAGTGTGTGCGTGTGTTTATGAGCATGTGTGTGTATATATTTATGTGAGCGCGTTAGCGTGTATGTGTAATGTGAATTATTGCGTGTTGCTTTATGAACCAATTAAAACGACGAAGTGGTGATTGAATATTGACTGGTTTATTGTTATTTAATTAAGGCTTATATACTAAGTTATTATACATACGTAGTACGGACCTATATAGGAAAGGAAAATTATGATGTTTACTTTATTTGCATAATTAACAATATTAATTATTATGTATTACGGCACGTAGTATTTTGCTTTGCTAATAACAAGTTATATATATCACGTTTGCATGTACTATACTATACTATGATATACTATGGCTTTCGCCATAGATATTCCCCCCTTGAAGAAAAAAAGTAAATTACACATAGTAATAATTAGATTAGAAAAAAAAAATAATACAGATTAATTTTATGCCTACGTTTCTAAACAACGTTTGCGTCTCTAATTATTTTCGTAAGCCTCTTCTCGATCTTATTGCTTACGAATTTGAATACTATGACTATGGTTGCGATTGTACATATGACAACCCCTGCTATCGTCATGAATATTATCCAGCTCCGGATCCCTTGTACTTCCTCGACCACTTGGGAGTGCAGGTTTAATAAATCTTCTGGTTTTATTGCATTGTTCTGCACCATGTTGATTTGTTCCTTCTCGTGGCTCGAGTTTGATCCCATGCTATGTGTTGTTTCGACGCTGTGCTAAGTGAATGCATAAAGTAGTGTTATTCTAGCTTATATATTATAATTGGAATCTAACCGTCGGGCGGGAGATTCTACCAGAACGTGTTCTTGTTTCTGTTTTCTTATCTGCTTGTGAAGTTTTCGTTATCTGGTCGTCTATTGTCCGTTTGCTTATCTTGCTATCGTTTAACATGAATGCAGGTTTAACTCTATCGATAGCTACACTTTTTTGTCGTCCGTTTATCAAGATCGTGAAGATCTTATCATTTCGACTGATGACAAGATAAGGACCATCGTACGGTGTAAGACTTGGCCGTAATCGGTCACAACGTAAGAAAACGTGCTTACATTCCGATAACTGTGGGTGCACGAATATCTTGTCGTTCTTACTTTGTCTTTGTGGAACAGAAATCATGTGTTCTAAGTTGTCCTTAATTTCTCTGATAAAATCTGCGTATGTTGAGTTATTATGTGTCTCGAAAAATGCTCCAGGCAATCTAATTGTTGAACCGTATACTAATTCAGCTGCCGAGTATCCTGTGTCTTGCCGTAAACTCGTACGTATGCCAAGTAAAACGGTAGCTAACTCTTTTGTCCAATTGATTGTGTTACCTCTTGCTATCAATGCCGTTTTCAATGTTCTGTGCAGTCGTTCTACTTTAGAGTTTGACTGTGGATGATATGGGGAGGTTCGAATTTTATGAATTCCCATTAGGTTTGCTAAATTTTTGAATATTTCAGATTCAAATTGGCGTCCCTGGTCTGTGGTAATGTATTCAGGGCATCCGAATCGGGCTATCCAGCCTTCATATACCGTTCTGGCTACGGTTTCTGCAGTTATATCAGCTATGGGAAATGCCTCTGGCCATGAAGTACAACGATCTATCATTGTAATTATGTATCGTTTGTTTTTAGAAGTGGGTAGTGGCCCAACTAAATCAATATGAAGATGGGAAAATCTTCCTGTTGGCATGAATTTTCCGAATTGTGATTTTGTATGACGATGTATTTTTGCTCGTTGACATTGTAAACATGTCTCAGTCATCTTATTTACGTCTTTATTCATATTTTCCCATATATAGTTAGTTGAAATCAGTTTTCTCGTAGTATTCTTACCAGGATGGCTAATGTTATAAAAACTTTCGAAGATAGTTTTCCTGAATTTGAGGGGCATAAAAGGGCGTTGTTTTCCTGTTGATATATCGCAATAAATCTTAATATTTTTATCTGGAAAATGTATTAATTCTATTTTTAACGATTTATTGGCTTTTAATCGTTTTAACTCGCTGTCATTCTTTTGATATTTTTCTACCTCGTACCAATCGATTGCAGAGGGTAAGGATATCGTTTCGATAACTCGAGATAAAGCATCGGCTACCAAATTCTTGTGGCCGCTGATGTGCTGGATATCCGTACTGAATTGTGATATATAATCCAGATATCTGATTCGTCTAATCTCTATCTATCATCCAATGACGGCTTCTTATCGAAAGCATGCATTAGTGGTTTGTGATCCGTGTAGACCGTAAATTCTCGTCCTTCAATGAGTCTTCTGAAATGTTTTATAGCCATATAAATTCCTAGTAGCTCTCTATCGTAAGTAGAATATTTTGTTTGGGCTTCACTTAGTGATTTGGAGAAAAAAGCTATCGGCTCCCATTTTTTGTTTCTTCGCTGCTGTAGTACAGCGCCTACGCATTTGAGACTAGCATCCGTCATTAAAGCTATTTGCGCGTTGCTGTCCGGACATGCTAATGTAGTTAATTGTCGAATGGCTGCTTGCAACATTCAAACGCGTGGTTTGCTTCGGTATTCCACTGTATAACTGTCTTATCATTTTTCTTACAATTAATTAAATATTAATTTAATGGTGCTTGATGTTTTGCTGCATGTGGAATACTGCTTCGGTAGAAGTTAATCATACCCAAAAAACGTCGTAATTCATTTATCGTTTGTGGTTTAGGGTAATTGTTTATGGCTTGAATTTTTTCCATAGTAGGAGTCAACCCTTGGCTCGTTATATGATAACCGAGGAAATCAATTTCCGACTTGGCAAATTCGCATTTGTTTGTATTTATTGTTATGCCGTGATCATGCAAGCGCTTAAACACCTCTTCTAAGTGTTCATAATGTTCCTTAATATTATTTTTCTTATCAGCGATAAATATGTCGTCTACATACACGAATACGTAGTCCAAGTCTCTGAATATGGAGTCCATAAATTTTTGGAAGGACTGTGCTGCGTTTCGTAACCCGAATGGCATTCTGATGAATTCAAAAAGTCCAAAAGGGGTTATAATCGCTGTTTTCTCTGGTTCAGCTACGGGCAGAACGTGAAAAGCTTTCTTTATGTCTATTTTGCTGAAAATTTCTTTTCCGCTTGCCACGTACGTAAAATTAAGTAGCCTTGGAAGTGGGTACCTGTCTGGTACTGTTATTTTATTTAGTGCGCGGTAATCTCCACATGCTCTCCATTCGCCATTCTTCTTCTTGACTAAATGAAGTGGCGATGCCCATTGACTGCTTGACGGTCGGCAAATTCCCATATCCATCATGTCTTGGAATTCCTGCTTTGCAATTCTGTATTTATCAGGAGGTAATGGACGCGCTCGAGTAAATACTGGGAAACCTTTTGTTATTATTTGATGCTGTACTTGGTGCTTGGTAGGTAGGTTCATCGATCTAGGCTTTGTAATGTCTTCATATTTCTCTAACAATCGCTTTATTGGTTCCTGTAGAGAAACGTTTAACGATCGGACTGATGCAATGTTTGCTCTCACTATTTTGGCAGGCGTTTTCAAACCTGTCTTTTTATCGATCAGTTTTTTTCCGTGTATATCTACTAATAATTGATAATGATCCAGAAAATCAACTCCCAGAATTGGCATCTTGACGTCGGCAATGGTAAATGTCCATTTAAAGCTTCGGCGAAGTCCTAGGTTAAGCATTAAAGTGCGTTCCCCGTATGTATTTATAGGGCTGCCGTTGGCGGCGAATAATTTGTATTCGCATGCTTTGCTCTCGTTATTTGTGCGATTGATAACCGAAATGTTAGCACCCGTGTCGACTAAAAATCTATAACCACTGTTTGAGTCAGTTATAGTTAGACGGTTTGCTGGGTGAATAGCACAGAGACCCGTCGTTTTCTGTGCTACTTCTAGTTTTCCGACGGCCTGATATTTTTGTTCATATTCCACGAACATGGCTTGTTGCATTTATACGAATCTTGCTTGAAACGATTATGATAATAACAAATTCCATTATGCGAGCTTCTGTGGCGCGACCTTGACCGTGAGTGTGACGTATGGCGTGAATGGAATTTGCTGCGTTGCATAGGATGCTCGCGTGCGCTACGTAATGCATTTATTTCTATTCGCATAGCTGCAAGTTGTGACGATATGTTTGTTATTAAATTAATGTCAACCGATGTCTCTTGAGTGGTATTCTTGTTGTAGGTCAAGTTTTCATATATTTTATCGGCTAACTCGCTCAAGTTGTCTAATGATAAATTGTTTGTAACCGATATAATCGCTGTTAGCGAAGCGGGAAGTTGTCTTAGCCACAGAAGACGAATAGTGTCGTCGTTTATATTTCCACATCCCGCTTCCTTCATTTTTCTCAAGAGCTGGGAAGGCTTTTGGTCTCCGAGGTCCATTTCTGATAGTAGTCTGTGATAACGTCGGTGTTCGCTCTCTTCGTAGCAGTTTATTAGACGTTCCTTGATGGTGGAGTACTTATTATCGCTGGGAGGATTAGTCAAAATGTCACTAACCTGATGGACTACCTCTTTTGGTAATTTAGATATTACCATATTGTATTTGTAGTCTTCGCCCTGTTTTTGTGGTGCCAAGATGGCTTCAAACTGAGCGAACCATAATCGTGGTGAGTCTGTCCAAAATTGCGGTAGTTTT
This sequence comes from Catocala nupta, assembly GCA_963675205.1. NCBI lineage: Eukaryota > Metazoa > Arthropoda > Insecta > Lepidoptera > Erebidae > Catocala > Catocala nupta. The sequence goes on along the minus strand of OY776096.1, from coordinate 22,222,722 downwards.
TCCGTGACCGTGATTGCAGCAACAGTTTCGCAGCCTGAGTCGCCTTTTGAAGGAGTTATTGGTGGAGCCATTTTTCTTCTGACGTTATGAGGATGTGATAATATCGTAATACTATTGTTCTCTAGATTCACCGCTGAAAACCAAATTGGGTTCCGGTCTTCCCGGTATTATATCAGCACTAGAGACCAATAGATCACGTCGGGGTCACCAATTATTGCGTGTTGCTTTATGAACCAATTAAAACGACGATGTGGTGATTGAATATTGACTGGTTTATTGTTATTTAATTAAGGCTTATATACTAAGTTATTATACATACGTAGTACGGACCTATATAGGAAAGGGAAATTATGATGTTTACTTTATTTGCATAATTAACAATATTAACTATTATGTATTACGGCACGTAGTATTTTGCTTTGCTAATAACAAGTTATATATATCACGTTTGCATGTACTATACTATACTATGACATACTATGGCTTTCGCCATATGAATGTTGCGTGTTTGATATTTTAGGCATTAACCAAGTAGACTCTCTGTTTCCTGGTAAGTTAGATTTTATAACCAAGGTTTGATCTTTTTTGTCACTTCAAACTTATTTAATTTAAGTAAAGAGAGATGTTTATTAATAAGATTGTTTAATTTGCAACCTAGGTAGTAGTATTGATGTTGTGCTATCGTAGTACGACATTTAATTGGGGCTATTACTGGCATAACTCAACGTTTTACAGCGTTTTGCTGGGTGCACGCGACGGTTATATGCTTACGAACAGTAATGCGGAGGATTAATAACTGGCGGACAGTTAACATTTTACATTCCCGATAAAGGGTCGTTGTTTAAAATCAACGTGGCTTAAAAATCAATACTTTTAAGACCGCTCTTTGAGTCCTCTCAAGGTTTAAGAAAAGTGTCTTATAGGTTCCACCCCATACTGCTATACAGTAAGACATCACCGATTGGCATAAGCTAGTGTAAACCAAACGTAGTGTATCACTGGCCGCCGAGTGCCTTAGATTTAAAAAAATATGTATCAGTCTTCTGATTGTTGGTATAAGGTTTTCAATATAAATTCAGTCAAGTTTTTCATCAATATAAACATCAAGATATTTTATATGTGAAACCATATTTATAGCCGGGCAGGTGCAGTAGCCATTTTACCGAAGACACATCAGCCATCATTGTAGGACATCAGTCCTACAATGATGGCTGATTCAGCTGGAGGTTTTTGAGAAAGCATAACGGATAAATTTAGTTTTGACCAAATTAATAGTCAGGAGATTCGCTGATAGCCGAATCATGACTGTGCCTATAGAGGATTCGGCGTGATATTTTGCTTGTGGCCAATCCTCGCCGTATGCCATAATTTCAGTATCATCCGCGTATGTGTAAATATTACAATTTGGTATAGAGAGTTTGCATAGTTCATTAAGGTATATTATGAAGAGTGTGGGACCCAAGACACTCCCCTGCTGTATGCCGAAAGAGATGGTATCCTCGTCACTAATTAACGATTTGATTTTGACATACTGAGTTCGTTGTGAACTAAAAATCTCTCGGTTCCTTTTTTAAAAGTTGTCAGGTTCCAAGCTCCAAGCTCTAAGACCCAAATGTATTGTTCTTAGCACACAGATTCAACTCGCCTGCATGATTCTGACAACGACTTTCGTAGCAGCCTTCTTCTTCTATTTACTGGTAGAAGCACCTATGGGTAACATTATCAAGGAAAGTCTTTCAAAAGCAGTAATACAAGTGAAGACGAAGCGGCTCGCCTTTTTCACTATCTAATTTTATCCCTACTGTCCCCTTGTGGGGGGATGAAGACAAAACAACACAGAGCCACGCGTGGGAAAACGCACGCCGACTCTCAGACCTGGTTCTGATCGGGTGGCGGGCAACTCCCACAAGGTCTACCACCCCCAAGTAAAACCTCAGGGTGCCAGGAGGTCATTTCGTGCCCTGTGGCGCTCGGTTCTGCGGTTGGGAAGAAGGTTCAAGCACCCACTTTACCGTTTCGCTGCTTCCTAGATGGAAATTATTTTCTCACAGAAGGAGGCGACGGCGTTCCACGACCTCTCGCTCCGGATCGTAGACTGAATCACGGCTATGAGCGAGAGGGCAACCATACCGACTGTCGCGATCAACTTCTGCCTGGGCAGCGCTGCGATGCCCAGGTGGGGCAGTCCGCCGAAGTGTGCAGCGCCGGGTCCTCAACAGCATCGCAGCAGTCGCCACAGTAGTGACAACAGGGTGTCTTTTGTCAGCCTATGTGACTCAGGAGCCGACCAAAGCAAACGTAGCCAGTCATTACCTGTGTCAGCCGGAATGTGAGGCCGCCATACCGCATCTCCAGCCACTTCTCAAAAACGAAACTCACCGCCATGATCGTGGCGTGCCCGGCATTGGGGTGCACAAGTAATTCCTTCCATTCTTCCAGGACCTGACGGAGCTCGGACCGTGTCACCTCTAGAGTGGGATCATTTTACCAACCTTACATTAACGTTTAAATCTGATTGCTTAGTGACTACGAATTAAAAATAATAAAGAATGCTTTAATTTTATTGTCCTTATTTACGTCATGTATTTTTAGTACGAATATTCAACTAATAATTATTATTATTCGAAACCAGTAAAGTTAAATGTTAGACTTTGTGAATAATTAAGTGTATCACGACTATATCGAGTGATTGCAGTTTTTTACGTGCATAAACGAAACAATGTTTATTGGTTTTGTCTTCAAATATTGAAAAATGGCAAGCTCTAGCCCAATTGGGCGCAGCCAACTAATGGGAAGAAGTCCTTCGCCGTCACAATTGCCCTTACCTTCTCCTCGTAAGGAAGTAAAGCCGCCTGCTGCGACTGCTGAGCCATTTGAGGTAATCCCTACAGCGGATATACAGAGATGGATGAAGGTTATAGATACCTATTTGAGTGAGGTCTCTACAATTGCTGCAGAGAGCAAATTGAACTCGGAACTCCAACTACGAGTTACAAATCTCTGCCGCAAAGAAAACAATGCCTCATCTGAAATGGCGGTACATTATCAGCCACTTAAACAGAAAGCCCTACAAGCACAAACCACAATTCAGTACCTATAGAAAACGCAGAATATCTCAAACACACTCGAGGATATTAGGAAAGTAGTGATAGGAAACTGCAGCCAGACCGATAAGAATTCGTTAATAATTCGTAATTCCGCAAGAAAGGCAGCAATACTTTTGTCCACCCTAATAACATCAGCGCTGTTACTATTTATCCGACGGACAGAAGTAAAAGCAGTGACGACACAAAGGAATTGATTCAGACCATAATTTCTCCCGAGAAAATTACATTACACGTGCGCGGCGTCAGAAAAATCAAAAATGGCAGTGTTGTCATCAGCACAGAAAATAGAGATGATGTTGAGAAGCTTAAAGGCTCAAGTAGACTCATTGCCTCGGGCCTTTCTGTTGAAGAGCGTGCTAAGTGACGACCTAGGATAGCTAGTTATTGGTGTTTCTACTGCATTTAGTGACAAAAAGGTCTTTGAGTGTATTTTTGAGCAAAACCTGGCTCAAAAATAATCAGATAAGACACGGGAGTCATTTCTAGGCTCTACCAAATTGTCTCACAAGTCTGGAAAGAGGAATATTTCTACGTGCAACTACATCATAGAAGTACCATCTGCCATCAGACAAGCCCTTGTCAACCAGGAGAGAGTATTTATAAACTGGACATCATGCCCAGTAAGAGACTTTACCCTCGTAACAAGGTGTTACAATTGCCAATAATATGGCCATGCTGCGAAATTCTGCCGCGAAACAACACCTACTTGTGGACACTGTGGTGAAGCTGGTCATACAATTAAAGAATGCAAAAGGACATCGCCACCGGCCTGCGTAATTCGCAAAAGATTTAAGAAGTCCAATGACCACCAAACCGGACACGAGAACTGAGAGATGTTAAGTTTTATTTGTTCAAGTTCCCCAATTAGGGGAATCGATTAAATTATTTAATAGTTTGTATAAAAATAATAGATCAGACATATCTCTGCGTGATTGCAATGATCTAATACTAAAAGCTTCCAGCCTTTTAATATAATTGCGGGTTCTTTGAGCATCCGTTGAGTAACTCAAATGATTTAAAAACCGCTTTTGTATACGTTCTAATCTAAGCGTGTGCGTGTGTTGCGTAGTGGGGACGCCAAACAACAGAACAATATTCTAGTACACTGTGAACGAAACAGTTGTACAGGTATATTTTAGTTTTAGGCTTAAAAAAGGGCTTTGCAGTGCGGAGAATAAATCCGAGCGCTTTCGCGGTCTTTTTATAGTAACGTCCATATGTGGAATAAAAGTAAGTTTTTGATCAAAAAGAACCCCTAGATCTTTAATAACGTCTACTTTGTTTAGGCAAGTTCCATTCATATTGTATTTTGAATCAATCATATTCAATTTCCTGGTAAATACAATCTGAGAACATGTTTTAATATTAAGTTGCATCTGGTTTCACTACACCACTTTAAAATATTATTTATATCATCTTGGAGCAATTTTGAGTCTGAATGAGTTTCTATTACTTTAGCTATCTTTAGGTCGTCAGCAAACATAAATGGTGTTGTATGTGTGAGATAGCTTGGTAAATTGTTAATAAACATAATAAACAATATGGGCCCTAGGTGTGATCCCTGGGGGACTCCTGAAGTTATTTTATAGGTTTCAGAGTTATATCCATTGGCCACAACGTAAAATGATCGATCGGTCAAGTAAGAATTAAGCCAATTAAGAAAAGAACCCGCGAACCCGTAAAAAGAGAGCTTTCTAATCAGTACTTCATGTGAAACTTTATCGAAAGCCCTGCTGAAGTCAGTAGAGACAACGTCAGTTTGTTTGTTGGCGTCCACCGCCCCAGCAATACTCTCGACAAAGGTAAATAAATTGCTACTCGTGGATCTGTCCGCTATGAAACCGTGTTGACAGTTCGCGGCATATTTTTTAAAGTAATTTTGTATATTTGGGCATATTAGTGATTCAAAAACCCTTGACCAATGTCGGAAGGATTGAAATCGGTCTGTAATTGCTTACTAAATTATCAGCGTCAGCTTTGTGAATAGGAACTACCTTTGCCAACTTCTATCTTTCAGGGAAAATTCCTGTTTTAAGAGATGCATTGAAAATTAGGCTAAGAGGAGGTGTCAGTTCACTAGCACATGCGGCAATAAAGCTAGCGGGGATACCATCACATCCAGATCCTTTCGTAATAGTTTGTGCTTTAAGCTTTTTAAGAATGTCTTCTGGATTTATTGCGTTAAAATTAATAATAAAAAATATTCGTAGTATTTATAAGAATTTTCAGGAACTTGAAATACTGTTGCATACTATAGCAAAAAATCGACGGTCCCCACGTAAACTATCGAAACTGTAAATCCTTTACTTTACAGGAGAGCGATTCTAAGTTTAGATTTCGATTTTTATTGAACATTAAATTCGAATATTCAATATTACAACTGTGTCATAAGTGGCAAGTTTGACTGTTTTGTACCATTTACTACAGTTTTTAATAATTATTATACTTTTTCTAATATAATACATTCGATACTTTACTTGGTTACCGCTGGTTAAGTTTTTATCGTATGTGCCAGTTTCGACAGTGTTCTATAATAAAATTTTCTAGTGAACTATTGAATGCGGAACTTTCGATTGTATTATTTGATACATTGCTCAAGTCAAAGTAACATTAAGCTAGTTTCGATATGCGATACCTTCCTACTATTTATTTATGTCCAGTTTCTACTGCTTTTTTCCTGGAGTATTTATAACAAATAAAGAAATCAGAGATTGTTAATCAAGAAATTCGTATTAAAAATTAATGATTAAGCAACACAAGTGTTTAATAATAAAACAGCATTTAGCTTGTATACAAATGACATTTCAAATGTTTTATTAAAATACGTAAGTTGTAACTCTTTTTTTAAAAGTAGGTAACACAATAAAATTATCCTTTTAAACAATACTTTATAAAGTAATATTATTACAGAACAGAGTACTCTATACTAAGTATAATCATGAGTATATAATATAAATTTGCACTTAATATCTATATAATCATTTGTAATTTAAAAAGAAAGAAACCTTAACACACCTATTAATCATATCATATCACTTATAAAAGAGATCAACACGGGATAATTATCACAACATCTACTTTATATACTTACTAAACGTGCTTAAATTACTCAACATTCTTTAATATGAACCAACAATCAATGTAAATAGATATATTTAGGTACTGAACTTTTGTTTCGAGCTTAAACTAAAAAGAAATACTTACTTAAAAAAGATAGTCGTTTTTCATAATAATTAGATACATTAAAAATAGCAAACAAAATCACACTAATTTTTCCTAAGACATAAATAAAGATTTGTTGTTATATTTTGTAATGCTGGACATGAATATGTCCAGACGAGAAGTACAAAATGACAACAGATATTTATATTTTGATTCCGTTATAGGCATACTGCTAGACTACAATAGCGACAATCCACTTTCTTGATTTCTAACCAATGTTTTTTATTTCAGCGGTAGTCTGAATCCAAGTCACATTTGTAAAAATAACATTAGGATACATTATTTTATATGAATTTCTTTAATAATATTCCACTTCATACCTATGTTGATTTTCTGTGTTTTCATTCCAATTTCTGATATCTAACAAACTTTTACTCGAGACATGTTATTTTAATCAAATAACATGTCTTGAGTTACTTCAGTAACTTTATGTTTTTACCTAACAAATTAACGCATGGCGTTGGTCAGGAGTGTTAAAGAAATTGCCTTTAAAAGATCTCTCAACAAGAGCATGCACACTGTCAGCTTTTTGTTGAGTGTGATCAGACTCTAAAAATCGGTATGTGACATCGATGTTGAATTTCCTGCTAGCGTGCAAATAGAAGCTGTAGATAACCTTCTTACGGCTTTGTCCGGTGCACATATCCGACCAAAATCTGAAGTCCTGTGCACCATCTGCTACTTAAAGCTGGATTGGATCCACGTTTGGCTATATTTTCAGGCACACAGGTAACATGATGCTTCCTTCATTCCTAATACTGCCAGCAGTATTTGATGCTGCTAAGAAAGAAGTTGTCTTTTATGCATCTGAATGTATAAGAGACAACTTTATTTTATAATAGAATAAATTCACCTTTCTACTAGGACAGTTAAGTACCTTCTGAAAATCATAAGTTGCACATACTATTTGACTAGGATTATGCATAACCAGTTCTCTCTCTTCTTAGTAAATTTGTTATTATATTCCCATTAGTCCCATTGCTTAGAGTGTCTGTGAGTTTCCAAAACTTATCGAAAATAAGTTGTCTTATTTCTTTCTTAATAGTAATGGAGCACTTCAGCTTGCAAGTCATCGGACATGTAGTCTTTGTTGTTTTGGCTGGCATTTCTTTAGCAGTTCACATGTTGACTGATAACATGGTTAACGGGTTGCATGCTATTGGGATCTTTTTAGACCTTGTCAAAGCTTTTGACTCTGTTTCAGTTCTTCCCCCGGACCTCCGTAAGGTGTAGACGTGTAGTAGACCTGTTATTACTCGAGAATTGAATTCAAAATTCTAATTTCAAAAATAATTCAGTGCATAAAATAGGAAAACATAAGACTAGAAGAGGTGTCTTGTACACGAAGATACGGAGAACGTGACGAATACTAAATACCGCGTCGTGACATCACCTCAGTAATTCTGCTATCCTGGTACCCAAGCTCGCCTACAACCAATAAATACCTGTGCAACGAGTCATCACTCAACGGTCGCACCTCCGGTAAGGCCTTCTCACTCCTTTCTATTGCTATTGGGTGACTTCTTGCGCCTGCGCCTCCCAGCGATCTAATTAGCGACGCCCCTCAGCCAATTAACGGGTTGCTAAACTCCTCCTACCGGCCCGGGCGCAACACAACGTTATAAGTACTCGCTATTTCATTATATCCTAGTAACATGTCATCTGTGCAATTGAATAAATCGCTATCGGACTCTAACATTACTGAAGCAGGCAACGATAGTACACCGCCTAGCTATATTTCTATCCGCAACAAAAGGATGCGAGAGGAAGATTTGCCTTCAGAATTTTGTAAATTTAAAGAGGATATGAAGGAGCTATTTACTTCATTTATGACAGCTCAAAAAAGTGAACTCAAAGTGATTACTGCCAATCTGAAGGAGATCCAACAAATAAACAGTAATATAGAAAGTTCTGTTGCGCGTCTGTCCACTCAGCATGAAGAATTTCAAAGGAAAATAGAATCTCTTGAAGTACAGGCGAAAAAAGACCGCGAATACATAGCCATACTGGAAGACAGAGTAGAAGATCTGCAAAGGTCATCGCGAAAAACTTGCATTGAATTAAAGAATGTTCCTAGAAAACCTCAGGAAACGAGGAATGACTTAATAAACATGATTTTATGCCTCTCAAAGAATATAGACCTCAATTTGGTTACGAAGGATATAAAGGATATTCACAGAATCCAGGGAAAGAAGGTGGGGGTAAACAACACTCCCATCATTGTTGAACTTGGCTCATCTATACTAAAATCTGACATGCTACAGAAAGCAAAGTCTTACAACATAAAAAATAAAACAAAACTCCAGGCAAAACACCTCGGGCTCACTAGTAACGAGGATACTCCCATATTCATATCAGAACAACTGACTGCTAAGGGAGCCCGTTTGTTCTTCTTGGCGAGAGACTTAGCAAAAACGAAGCAATACAAATTCTGCTGGACTGCATTTGGCCGAGTCTTCGTGAAAAAAGATGAAAACTCCCGAGTTATCATTATCAAAAGTGAGGCACAGGTACATCACTTGTTGCAAGAACTGTGACTAAGTTTTGATAAAATCTTTATTTTATTACTGTTATTCATTATTCGTGCATGTGCTAGTAATGTAAGTTCCTATATTGATACTTTGGTGAAAGAAGCAAATTCGTTTAGTTCTATATTAATTCTGTTAAAAATTACACATGCGCGGCTCAAATACAATGTAACAAAATTAACTATTTACACAACCAATATACAATATTTTAAAACACTTACAAAAACTCTCTCTCTGACTCACACTACACACACATACCTCCTCATACAAGTACCCTACAATACATTCAATCTTTCTCGCACACTTATATTGAAATATCGACACATAACGGTTTCTCAGCAGTTATACACGATCGTAAACTACAAGCAGCACCATGCGCCTTACATATACGAACATGGATAGCAACCTAAATACCTTACGAGAATTAGACAATACAGAAATTGCGAACTCAGCTATATTTAACATTGAGCAAGTACAAAACTACTTGCAACTAAATAAGCACAATTTTACAGTGGTGACACAAAACATCAGGAGTATTTATGGTAACTTCGATGACTTACAGTTGAATTTGTCGCTATTGAAACATAACGCAGATGTTCTGATATTAACCGAGTGCAGGCTTAATTATAACAGACAAATACCACTACTTAATAACTACACCTCTTACTACACGTTAAATCAACTTAATCAGAATGACGGCGTGGTAGCGTATATCAGAAATGACCACCAGGCTCGGGTAGCAGAAATTAAATTGACACATGCCTCTGCTATTCAGGTGTCAATATCTGACTATACCATCATAGGCATATACCGTTCCCCATCTAACACGTGTGCTGATAACTTTATAAACTCTTTAAACCTTCACCTAGAGACTATCAAGACACACAAAAACATTCTAATCGTAGGAGACATAAATATTAACTTAATTGATAAAACAACAGAAACAGCTCAGCAACGCAATAACAGGTTAACATATCTTAACATGCTAGCGGTACACGGACTTCTTCCAGGACATTGTCTACCTACGAGAGAGCAAAACTGCCTAGACCATACTTTCCTAAAAATTGACAAAATCAATAATTTGGCCTTTGTAGCTATATTGAACACATCTATTACAGATCACGCTATGGTATTAACAAACATAACCCATAAAATTAAGTATAAGTTTAAAACCCAAGTTAAATATCAAACCATCCTAGACTTTGATAATTCTTATAAGAGTCTAATAAGCACTGATTTGTCATTTCTTGATATGTCCAAAGATCCGGATTTCATAGCTGATAAACTGGTAGAGGTGATCAAAATGGCACTGCTTTCTAACACTACGACTAGGTTGATTTCTGGTAGTAAGCGAGCACTAAAGCCTTGGATATCCGTAGGGGCATAACGCTGTATTAAACTTCGTAATAAAATGCAATTACGATCAAGGAAAGAACCCCATAATATAATCTTAAAAATTACATTTAGACGTTTTCGCAATTTTTGTGTGAACTTAATTAAGAGATTAAAAAGAAAATATCAAAGAGATCAATTATCGGTATCAATAAAAAACCCTAAACAACTTTGGCTAAAAATTAACGAATTTACTCAATTTAAATCCCCCAAATCCTCTAATGCTTATCTTTTAAATATTTCACCGTACCCTCTAGATTCAATAAATCGTGTCAATCAGTTTTTTGTAAAAATAGGTAAAATCTTAGCTGAAGATATAATTAACAAATCTGGTCCCCCTAACAGAACATTAAACTCGCACTCCCAGGCTGCCTCATTTGTGCTACTTGATACCGACCCACAAGAAGTGGATGGCATACTGATGAATCTTGATTCTGAGAGCTCACCTGGCTGGGACGGTATACCGACTAAGTTCTTGAAAATTTCTAGGGACTTTATTGTACCTTTAATAAGCCAACTAGCTAATTTATGTTTTGCATCCGGAAAATTTCCTACCGCTTTTAAACGATCTCTGGTTACTCCTGTGCACAAGGGGGGGGACATGAACGATGTCAATAACTACCGACCTATATCCGTACTAACATGTATCTCAAAAATATTAGAAAAATTATTAAATAATAGACTGATCAATTACCTAAATAAATATGATATCTTATCCAAGTCACAATACGGATTTAGGCGAGGAAGATCTACACAAGATGCTGTTAAGGCCTTGACTAATGAAATCATAACTAATGTGGATAAAGGATACAAATGCCTAACAGTGTTTCTAGATCTTAAAAAAGCGTTTGACACCGTTTCTGTCCCCATCCTTCTGCACAGGCTTGAAACCATTGGCATAAGAGGTGCGGCTTTGTCACTTTTTAAAAGCTATCTGTGTGATCGAAAACAACAAGTCAAAATTGGTAACATGATAAGTGACGAAGAAAACGTAACTTACGGAGTCCCGCAGGGAAGTGTGCTTGGCCCGACACTGTTCTTGATATACATTAATGAGTTATGTAATATTCGGAGCAGTGGCGGGCGGATCTTCTCCTATGCGGATGACACTGCGGTTGTTTTTACTGGGACATCATGGAATGCTTTGCAACTTGCTGCTGAACGTGGTCTGACAGAAATAGCTAGTTGGCTAAATGCAAACCTTTTAACCCTCAATATAAACAAAACTAACTTTATCTGCTTCACACCTAATCAAAGGACACAGCCAGGTGCTGACTTTGGGATCGTGATTCATGAGTGTGCCAACCCACTGCAGGACTCTAATTGTAACTGTCAAAACATCCAACAAGTACGATCCACTAGATATCTAGGTATAACAGTTGACCAAAGATTGTCCTGGCACTCTCACATTGAAATTATTATGACTAGGATTAGAAAACTTATTTGGATTTTCAAAACGTTGCGTCACATAATGCCAGCACAGATACTCAATACAATATATGTTGCCCTGGCACAGTCAGTGATAACATATTGTATACCGATCTGGGGAGGGGCCACAAAAATCAAATTCTTAGATGTAGAAATAGCCCAGAGGTCTCTTATCAAGGTCATGTATTTCAAACCTTACAGGTACTCCACAGATAATCTTTACAGGATTAGCGGTCTGCTGACTGTTAGAAAATTGTATCTTCTGAACATAATTTTAGACCTGCATAAGTCACTGTGTTTCAATCCAGCAAATCTTGATAGGAGACGGAAAGATATTGTGGCCCACTCCCCAAGGGTTCGTACTGTCTTTGCTAAACGACAGTACACCACACAATCAACATATATATACAATAAACTAAACCTTAAATTGAATATATATCCTATGTTGCTATATGACTGTAAAAAATCGGTAACGGATTGGCTAAAAACGCAAAGTTATAAGGAAATAGAATTAATTTTAACCCGAATCTGTTAAGCACTAAAACGCAATACGCAGAATCACTCAAACCCCCTCCACTCATGCTGATACACACACAAACAGACACACACACACACACACACAGAGACACACACAGACACACACACACACAAACACACACACACACACACACACACACCTCCTATTCATGCACACTCACGCATGCTGCATACCATATGCACACACTTACACAAACACACACACATACACGCACATTAATGGAGCCGCCGAATTCTCTCTCTTCTATAATAATTCTTTTCATTTTATTTCTTTTATACTGGTTTCTACTCAACATTGTAAAATTAGATAGTAAGTAAGGGAAGTTGCGAGGCGACCCCATCACAAGTATTTTTATAACTTACTGGGAACGTCTCAATTTTGTGATGCATGACAATGTTTGAGAAACAATAAAAACCATTTTTATTTTTATTTTATTTATTCAACTAAAAAAGCTTGAATATGTGGGAATAAGAGATACACAATTAGAATTATTTACAGACTATCTTAGGGACAGATATCAATGCGTAAAAATTGGTAAATGCTTTAGTTCAGATATCCTCAATGCTCCTTATGGGGTTTCTCAAGGCAGTATACTTGGAGTTACGCTATTCCTGATCTACATAAATGACCTATGCAACCTAAAACTCCAAAATGGTATCATCGTGTCTTATGCAGACGATACAGCCCTATTATTCATGGTCAAACTCGGACTGAAGCGACTACACACGCTCAGCATGGCTTCAATACAGTTAGTTAATGAATTTTTGATAATGTATTAACCCTAAATACCAAGAAAACAAAATATATTCACTTCTCAATGCGCAACAACACACATGATTCACCTAACGACATATTATTTGCTCACAATAATAAATATCATTTACACGCTGACGCCGCATGCACTTGTCCTACTTTAGAATCAACACACTTTATAAAATACCTCGGCCTAACGCTTGACGCTAATCTAAATTTTCGCAATCACATTGAGCTATTATTTAAGAGAGTACGAAAGTCAATATTGATTTTTAAAACCATTCGTGGAGCTGCTCACTTTAAATTACTAAGACAAGTATACCTGTCACTATGTCAGTCAATCATATCTTACTGCATTACCTCATGAGGCGGAACATCGAAAACGATTTTATTGCCACTGGAACCAGCTCAACGGGCTCTTCTAAAAGTGGCGACGTTTCGAGCTTTCAAGTTTCCTCCCTATGAGTTATACCAATCCACTAATGTGCTAACTGTTCGCTAATTGCTTATTCTGCACACCGTGCTTAAACAACATGCACTACTTCCAGTCAGACCACTTCCTCCAGACAAGAGACGAAATGATTTAGTATGTACTAAGCTTCATGCCAAACATGCCTTTGTAAATAAATTCTTTTTATTCCTAGGACCATTTTTATATAATAGATTTTAGATATACTTATATAGTCTAAGTTATAAACAATGTAATGTTATTGTTACCAAACACCTACAAACACTGACCTACTCCGATACGGAGAATTTGCTTACAGTTGTAAAATAGCCTTAAGTCATCAGTAATTTGTAATAATATGTAATCTAAGTTATTTTTATTGTATCAATATACATATTTTATTTTAAGTTTATGCATATTGACCTAAACCCTAATATCATTTGGCATATATATATTTTTTGTAGGTAAAGAAATAGCCTGAAACACAGGTCTAAACCTAGTTCAGAAAACCACTTTATCTAACGCTTGAAATTAAATTAGAATGCACAATGTCGGCCGATTAAAGTATACCTAAGTAAAACATGTACCAGATTAAGGATAATTATAATTTTTTGTAGTATAATATTATTTTAGACTAATAACAAAAATGTTCACCCATGTATTATTATTGAAATTATTATTTATCTCTTGCTTTACAGGTGAAGGAAAACATCGTGAGGAAACCTGCATATCTGAGAGTTCTCCATAACGTTCTCGAAGAAATGTGAAGTCTGCCATGCCACCCGCACAGGGTCAGCGTGGTAGACTATACTCAGAAGCTAGACTAAGAACTTATACTTAGAATAGACTATACTAAGAAGAGGCCTATGTCCAGCAGTGGGCAGTTCATATACAGGTCTGATATTATTATATAATTGCAACGATACCAGAGGCCAATATAGATAACTATGCCGATATAGATAGATAACTGTTATACGAAGAATATGTTAAACGTTTTGACAGCTTTTGAATAGAAAATATGTCACACCATGATATTTATTCCTCCGATAAAAGTAAATGACGATAAAAAAATCGGCTCTAAGTTAAATTACGCTTTGAATCATAATTTTATTACTATTCATTTCATCTCTACTTCTCTTCTTCAAGACGCGCAGTATTCTGTGCTGTGTGGTATAAACAGACAGTATGAAATGAAAGTCTACACTTATCGTGTAATATTTTTATTTAAAGATTCCTTAAACACTAAATATTACATTTATACAACGTTTTAGAGAGGTAGATCATTACAGAATTGTCATTTAAACCTGAAGTAGCCAAACTAGAGAACTGCCTCCACCTAAGAGAAGATTTAAGTAAATAAACTCCTATGGGATCTAAGACTATACATTTTTTTAAAGACAACATCTGTTCTTGTAATAATTTCTGTATCGAGGGCGACTTTACAAACATTCAAACAACGGACATTAAGATCATCCAGACTAGAACGACCTTTTGTGGATCACACGAATGTTTGTCCCGTGTGGGATTCGAACCCACAACACTCGGCGCAGTGGCAGTCGTGAGGCGATCACTTAACCACTATGCTATCCGGGCAGCTATAATCTCATATTGAGTTCTTACTAATCGTCCACTAGGACTCCTAAAACTACTGCTGGAAGCGGTGTGATCTCAGTTGGCGAATCATTAGTGACATAGCATATAATAAATTCATATAAAGATAAATTTGTAAAGTTACGTGATTCTGTGTTGGATAATGAACAGTCTTCTTATGCTAAGAGTGACGAGAGGGCTAAAGACTGTACTACTGAATTAAATAACACATAATCTTAACTGTATCCCCCAATGAAAGAACTACATAGGAATACTTGTATGTTCAGATTCAATGCAATCTGGGATAAAACTAAGGAATCACCTATTGGAAGTCTCTCACTCTATACATATACATCAAGATAATATTTGTTAATTGTTGTAAATAAGTGTCTACGAATACTTCTAAAACACTGACATTATTATCACTACAAAGAGATTACTAAAGATTTTTTGTATCTCCACCTATATAAAAAATGGCGGAAGCCATGAAACCCCTTAAACGGCGCAAATATTGTAATTCAGTCGGAAATCACATTTTTGCGCCGTTTGGGGTGGAAACCTTAGGCTCATGGGATCCGAGCGTTCGTATCTTGTACAAAGAGGTTCCAAAACACCTGATCATCGCATCGCGTGATCAGAAGGCTGGCCTTTTCTTGGTCCAAAGAATCAGCATTGCCATTCAACTTGACAATGCTGCCAGTTTTCTCGGCACGTTACCGGTTGACAACGATGCTGACAAATTCTACAACGCCTAAGCCATTTTTGTAAATATTAATTACTTTTATTATTACTTTTGTTCATTAGTTTGTAAATATGTATATGATTAATTGGTACAAGAATTTTATTATCATTGAATACTTCTGTTACGATTCTTTCGTTTTTGTTTCTCGATTTAGATATTTTATCTTCTCATCTTCATCTTTTGGTTTTAAGAGGCACTGCCTAATAATGTTACTGCAAGGTGTTTCTACAAGAAGCCAGAAGGGAATCGCAGCTATAAATGTCATTATCAGGATCCTGACGCTGAAAAGGACCTGTGTGCAAACAAAATATATATATATAAACGAATAAATTTTTGAGACTTTTAAGTCACATTGATAAAGCGGTTTAGATACTAGCTTAGAGATCTTCAAATACAATAAATAGCATTGTTCTTTACCCAAATTCAATAAAATATTGTTATCAAAATTGAAACTACTGTTTTTAAAACACTAGATACTCATATTAGTTTGCTAGACGACGCTGCTGGTAATTATACTTCTCAGCCGCATTTCTTTTTCAGTTTTTGCTGCCATGTTTGTTTGTGAAGACAGCATTAGGGCTTTCAGTGACTTGAGATGCAGCGGCCTGCCGGATGCTACACGCAATTGTTTTTCAATTTAAAATAGGAATCCAGCAATTGCCAGATTAAAAGTTAACATTTCTTACCACTGTAAAGTAACTATGTTCTGTAGTCTGGGTCAGAGTAGCTACGTAGCTCCTAATCAGCACCACGTGCAGCAGGTATGCACTGTATGTCAGCCGACTGGGTATAGTCCACCCACGCCATTCAAGAATGGAACGGTACAGATCTACGAATAGGACAGATAAATTTATCAATAACGTTTTTACATAAGAAGTAATATACTCTTACGAGTATATACATATCAGTATTTAGTGAACTTTCGCAAATTTATAAACTATTGTTGAATTCACCTTCAATTTTAAACATAGATGCTATTATGATTATTCCGACGCATATTGTGAATATAGGTTTGACGAAGGCAGCGTAGAGCATCCTGATGTATACAGATGACCTCGGTGCATCAGAGTAGAAGACACCTCCGCTGTAGCAGCACAACGCACCCACGGGGAAGACAGACCAACACAGGAGGCGATAAACGAATGTCTGAAATGTTTTTCATAGGATATTAATAATGCCTATATTGATATACACTGAGTTAAATAAATTTAAGATATAATAATAATGTCCTCTAGACCGAATTTCGGTCACGGCGGCCAATCTTAAAGGAGACTAGCCATCTGCGCTGGAGATATTATAATGCACAAGCGTGTGCGCAAACACAAGTGCACTCTCTGTTCCCTAACTCTCATGATCCGATGGGACGGTAATCCGACACGTCTGGAGAGAGATCAGGTGTAGGACCAACGGCTTTACGTGCTTTCCAAAGCACGAAGGTGTCTTACACCGCCAACTTCCTAACTCCGGGCTGTTATTGAGATTTATTATCAGGAAGACTCAATAACGTTTTGTTGGCCCGACCCGGAATTCGAACCCGAGACCTCATGCACAGCAGTCGCATTTGCTACCGCTGCGCCACGGAGGTAGTCACTTTTACTAAACTAAAACTAAACTTTAACTTTAAAATATAAGCTTTAAGCGAATATACCCAGGGTGTCGAAAGTCTGTGTCGTAGATCTGATACAAATGTAAAGTGCAATGCAACGCGCTAGGCGTATTTATTTGGACTTGTTTCGTGACCTTCAAGTTAGGGTTGACGTAATCTTTTACATAGGTGAGCTGATTAGAACACGAAGACAAAATAAAGAACAACATAAACAAAATACCTGGTATTTTTTAAAATCAACTCCTTGCTTTTGCCAGTGGTAGACTAGGAAGCCCAGTGCCATGCCGATTATGTATCCTGGAATATTGGTGTGTGCGCGTGTGTATATGATGTTGAAATAAGGGTCGTTGAAGAAGATGGTTAGTATCGTTCTGAAAGCAACACATAACTATAAATTTGCTAGTTAAAATAAAATCCAGTTAAAAGAGATTTATATCAAACAGGTAAAAATCATTTTTTTTGTAATTTTTACTCCTCTTTCGGTTAGGTGTCAGTATTTGTTCAGTTAAAATTGCTTCGTTTATTGTGATTGTGTTTATTTCTCATGCAATTATGTAAATTATCCAAAACGATGTCTTTATGTTTTTCTGTTTGTACTTATATTTATATACATGTATAAAGACAACAATCATTACGTACAACTTTACCAATATTAATCAACCTAACTTATAAGTAAAACAAAATAAAAAGTAATACTTAGTACAAAATATATTATGATAATAAATATATAAATTGGCAGCGTCATAAAATTCCTCAGCATCGCTGTCGACTGGTTTTCAAGATACCGTCGCTTGAAAAGACAAAAACGCTTCTGGATTTAAATTTTATTTACAAATTATTGTACCGCCGTTTAAATTGTTCAGCTCTGCTTGGTAGTCTTAAATTTAATGCCCCCAACCGCGTGCCCCGTAAAGCAATGGCAATAATGGTGCCTCCATTTAGAAGCAGAATTTTAGGATATAATTTGCCGATTCCTAGATTATGTAGACCGGTGAATAAAATTGTACAAAATCAATAGACATCTTTGCTGTAAAATTGCATAAGCTTCGCAAATTATTATTCGAAAATTTACCCGATTAGTCACTTGCCAAATATAAAAATGATATTAAGTATGTCGAAGCCTCAAGAAACGAATCATTGGAATGCAATTTATTTCTGTAATTGGAATTGAGTTGAGTGTTTGTGTCGAAACGTCAAGCGTAAGTTAAGTGAAGTCGCTACAGACTCAATGTCTCAGTTGGAGTGACAGTTATGACTGTTAAGGCGTGATTCTATTAGGCAAGTTACTTGCATGCAAGTTGCAAAATGCATACTACTGCATTCAAGTTACAACTTGTATAGGGTAGTTTGAACTTGTTCATATTTTATTCACGTGACCTGCAAATTGAACGCGCAAACGTTACATGTTTCGAATTTCGAACGAGTGACGAAAGGTGCGATTCAATTAGGTAACTCTTGCATGCAAGTATGACGTCACATTTGCGTACAAGTTGCTTGCATTGGAAACATGTTTTCGAGAGTGTGCAAATTGCATGCAGGTTTCACTTGCATATAAGTGGAAATGTTCAACAATTGAGTAGGCTATCATGGATGGAAGGCGTGCTCCTCAATAAAAATGATTATATTCTCGTGCCCTACGTTCTTTGTATCTAACAGACATTGTTCTATCATCTTAGTCTCCCTGTGACCATGGCTGCTGGAAAGCAACCGAAATGTCGGGGAAAGTGTAAACCAAAAATAAATAGATTTAATAGTTTAAATAATTTTATTAGCTTATAAATTAGTAAAATAAAATCAATAGTAGTGGTAGTGTAATATTTTCAAAATTTTGTAATACAGTGCTAAATAAATAACGCGATAAAATCCGTATATAGTAGTTTAATTTCAAAGGGTTAGATACTACCTACACGTCACTCATTGGCAATTCGAAACGTGCAACTAACGTTTGCACGTTCAATTTGCAGATCACTTGAATAAAAATATGTACAAGATCAAACTACCCCATTCAAGTTTTAATTTGTATGCAGGTTTGTACAATTTGTATGCAAGTAACTTGCCTAATGGAATCGCGCCTGTATATAAACGTCGCAGACACGTGTGACGAACTCGCTGCGTTACTGATCAAATCAGTGATAATCATAGACAACCTTTTTTTTTAATTTCGCTTTTATTTGCCTAACATTAGTATACGTACGAAGTATAATACGAGCACGCCTATATTTTGTTGCTTCATCATATCAAAGCGAGATGGACTTTTCTGCTTTATATTGA
Source organism: Catocala nupta (assembly GCA_963675205.1). Lineage (NCBI taxonomy): Eukaryota > Metazoa > Arthropoda > Insecta > Lepidoptera > Erebidae > Catocala > Catocala nupta. Next base: position 22,203,097 of record OY776096.1, on the reverse strand, counting down.
TAAATCAAACGATAATATATACCTATATATTATTTAATTTATTGGATTTATGTGTTAATTAAATTAATGGATTATGCTAGTATTACGTTAACTGATTTTTCTTTTGTTATTTAAATATTCTATTTCAACTTATGATTCAAATTATAATTATAAATAATTAGCTGCTTTGTATCTTATTACTTTTATCTGTAAAATGCATGAGCCCGGATCCCGTGAACCTAGCGCCTTAACCCCAAACGTCGGTTCGTAAACACATGATTAACCAAAAAGTATTCTATGTGTTAATCTAGGACATAGTCTATCTGGGGTGCGTGTCAGAAAACCTCCCCGTGGTGCACCCTGGGCACCAGCAACAATGCTTTTCATTGTTGCTGGTGGCTAATATTCTGACAACCGGTGCCATTTGTCGCGTTTGGCACCGGAGGCGGGGGGATGGACGCGAGTCCCATCCCCAAGCCGGAGGCCCTATTCTGGGCCCGGCTCTCCCAGTACCGCTCTGTTTTAGAATGGACATGGGAGAGCCCCCTTGACGGGTTCGGCGTGCACTCACCCTGCCGCTGAACAGACAACGGGGTCTCTTCTCGTCGTTCTGACGATTCTTTCCCCCTCTTTGTCCCCCTTTTGTTTTGTGTTTTGGTTTTGTTCCCCCCTTTTTGGTTTGGTTCTGCGTCCAAATTTGTTTCTTGTCCCCTTTTGTTTGTTTTGCCCCGTTTTTGTTCTTGTTGTCCCCCCCCTTGTTTCTGACTTTTGTCCCCGTTGTCACCGTCTAGAGCACATCGTAACCCCGTATTGTGCAGTGTCGTGGATCACGTCTCGCGGCTGCTGACGGGAGCGAGGGTCTTGGCTTCACCGCCCGGACTGCGAGGGTGTGGCCCTCTATAAAAACCACCCCGAATCTCAAGTTGCTGCCGCACGGCGAGGAGATGCATGGCTGATGGGTAGTTCAGTCACTAGTGCGGCCCCTTCAGGGTATCTGCCGTCCCCCTGAAGTATTAGGCTTGCCCGGGTATCGGGATCTCTGCCCGGGTCGACTTTTATTTCTCCCGTACTCGTGGGATTTATTATGGAATCTTCAATTAAGTCAATTTTAAAAACATCGGTTAGAGTTAGTAGGCCGCGCATGCCCAGCACTGCGCGTTCCGAAGAGGAGGAGGAGTTCGTGCGGTCGGAGCACGACAGTGATGTTGTGGAGATTACTCCGGTGGCAACACCGGAGAAAGCTCCGCGCAAGCGGTTGCGCTCAGCGCAGGAATCGGAGTCGGACGGCTCCAGCGAGGACGCGGCGTCGGCTGCGAAAATGCCGACAGCGCGACGTGGACGCGGTCATCCACCCACCCACGGTCGTTATGTGGGTCTGGGTCGGGCCAAGGCCGAACTTGCCGCTGCATTGCGGAAGGCTGATAAGGAGCGTACGTCCGATGAGGACACCCTCATTGCTGCGGTGGCCCGGCGAGTCGCTGCGGGACGGAAGCAGCCAGTGGTGGAGCTGGATGCCGTAGACCTGCCGGTGTCGCACCTCAAAACTCGGCTCAGCGATGCATTGGAGGCCATACGACTGGTCTCGAGGAAGTCCAAGGGTCTAAAGGGCACGTGGCAGAAGACCCTTAAAGACTCCATCGAGGCCATTCGAGACATCACGGAGGCCATCTTCAGCCGCACAGCGAATGAGGAGGTGCAAAAGCTGCAGGTGGAAAATGCTCGCTTAGCGAAGGAGTTGTCCGAGCTCAGGACACGCCAGGAAGAGCTCGAGAAGCGGCACGACCAGGGTGCAAACAAGGCTGAAACTGACCTTGTAGCCCTCGTTCGACAGGAGCTTGGCGAGTTTCGCGCCAAGCTCTCAGTCATGGAGGGCCGTCTGCTGCGCCCTCCTCTGGCCGCAGACAGGGTCAGAGAGCCTCCCCGTCCCACTCCCCCGAAGCCTGCGCCGCCAACGTATGCGGCTAAAGCAAGTTCCCCGCGGCTTCCGGCGATTGTTCCAGCGGCCGACACAACGGCCCCTAGCAAGCAGGGCAGAAAAAGGTCGAAGGCTAAGCGCGCACCTGTAGCTTCCGAACGCCCTGCTGCTCCCGGGATACAACCCGCTGCTGCCGCGCGCAAGGCCGACGACTGGGAGGTCGTCGGCCAAAAGAAAGCGGCAGCCAAACGAAGAAAGAAGGCGGCGAAGAAGGCAAGGCAGGCGGCTAAAAAGGCAGCGAGGAAGCTCCAGGCTCCCCATTCCACTGCAGTGGTCCTTACACTGCAGCCAGCTGCTATTGAGCGGGGGACAACATACGCGGAGCTACTAAAGAAGGCGCGGAGCGCAATCGACCCCGGTAGACTTGGCATAACAGCAGGACTGCGGTGCCGGACTACCCAGACCGGTGCCCGCCTAATAGAAGTGCCGGGAGTCGCTAGCGGCGACCAGGCGGACCGTCTGGCGGAAAGTCTCCGCTAGGTTTTGCAACCGGAAGAGGTCCGCGTCTCCAGGCCCCAAAAGTGCGTTGATTTGCGCATCACGGGCCTGGATGACTCTATTACTAAAGAGGAGGTCGTCGCTGCCATTGCCAAGAACGGAGGGTGCCCTGAAGAGCAGATAAAGTGCGGGGAAATTGGACAGGGCCGCGCCGGAATGGGGACGGCCATTATAAGCTGTCCCGTGGCCGCCGCTAAGAAGCTGGCCGATGGCCGACGTGTTTTAGTGGGGTGGGTGTCGGCGCAAGTAAAAGTGCTGGAGCCCAGGCTTGCCCGGTGCTACCGCTGCCTATCCAGCGGCCATGTGGGCGTCAAGTGCCCCTCACAGGCTGACTGCACTGGCCGCTGTTTCCGTTGCGGTCAGCCTGGTCACATGGCCGCTACATGTGAGGCCACGCCGCACTGTATTTTGTGTGCGGCGGTGGGCAAAGCGGCGAAGCACCGGGCGGGTGGCAAGGAGTGCACCGCCACCCACAAAAAGTTACCCCCAAGGTCGCCTGCCTCAACGTCGGCAACAATAAGGGTCGCCGCTCCCGCGGTCGGGGGGACGGAGGTTAGCATGGAGACGTGATGCCTCCATGCCTCCGTCTCCTCCAGTGTAACTTAAACCACTGCGCCAGGGCTCAGGACCTTCTCCTCCAGAGCATGGCGCAGTGGTCAATTCATGTCGCTATAGTAGCCGAGCCCTATTTTGTCCCTCCCAGGGCTGACTGGGTAGGGGACCTCGATGGCTCGGTGGCGTTAATTTCGCCGGCCGCCGCCGGCGCCCCGTCCTTCGAGAACATCGTCCGAGGACGGGGCTGCGTCGCAGCACTCGTAGGAGAAGCGGTTGTGGTGGGCGGTTACTTCTCACCCAACCGACCTCTCGCCGACTTCGAGGAGTATCTCCTCGAACTGAACGTCGTCGTCGCTCGAAGCCACCCTCGACCCGTGCTCGTTGTCGGGGACCTCAATGCCCAATCCTCGGCTTGGGGTTCCGTGACCACGGACGCGAGGGGTGAATTGCTCGAGGAGTGGGCCGTAGAAAACCGCCTGCTAGTCCTCAATCGTGGGTCAGTGCACACGTGCGTGCGTCAGCGGGGCGGTTCCGTCATCGACGTTTCCTTTGCTAGCCCCGCACTAGCACGCCGTGTCCAAGGCTGGCGCGTCGTCGAGGAGGTGGAGACGTTGTCGGACCACCGCTATATTCGGTTCGACGTCTCCGCCCAGACCTCCGACCCCCCAGCCCCAAGGGCCCCGATTGGGGGCGGTCCGCGTTGGGCTTTAAAGAAGCTAAATCGGGAGGTCCTCCTGGAAGCCTCCATCGTTCAGGCCTGGGTGCCAGCACCGGCCAGGCCTGACAATGTCGAGATGGAGGCCGAGTGGTTCCGGGAGGCCATAACGCAAGTTTGCGATGCGGCGATGCCTAGAGTGCCGGCAAATATTCCAGCTAGGCGCCGGGTGTACTGGTGGTCGGCACATATTGCCGACCTTCGCCACTCCTGCGTGGTGACCAGACGCCAGTACATCCGGCTTCGTAGGAGGCGTCGCCGCCCTCCCGATTTTGACGCCAGGGAGGCGGAATTGTACGAGGTATACAGAGCGGCCAAGAAGGCTCTTAAGATAGCCATTAAGCGGGCCAAAGATGTGGCCCGCCAAGAGCTGCTGGGGACTCTGGACCTTAATCCCTGGGGGCGACCATACCTATTGGTAAGGGGCAAGCTTCGTCCCTGGGCGCCCCCCTTGTCCCAGAGTCTCCGGCCACAATTGGTTGAGGAGGTGGTGGCCGCTCTGTTCCCTTCACGGGCGGAGCACACTCCTCCGTCGATGGTTCCGCCTTCCATGGCGTCCAGCGCGGACTTTGACGACGACGTGGCTCCCGAAGTGACCCAGGTAGAGTTGCGAGCGGCGGTGTCGAGACTTCGCTCGAAAAACACCGCCCCAGGGCCCGACGGCATTCCAGGTCTTGCCTTGGCCCTGGTCCTCGAGGAGCTCGCGCCCCGACTGAGGGGGCTCCTCAGCGAGTGTCTGGTGCAGGGCCAGTTTCCGCGCCAGTGGAAGGTGGGGAGACTGGTCCTGATCAGGAAGGAGGGGCGCCCGGCGGACTCTCCGTCCGCCTACCGGCCCATTGTGTTGCTGGACGAGGTTGCTAAACTCTTCGAGTTTATTATCACGGAGCGCCTCGTCCAGCGTCTGTCTTCAGTGGGCCCGGATCTGGCGGAAAACCAATATGGTTTCCGCCGCGGGCGCTCCACTATTGACGCTGTCCAGCGAGTGAGGAGCCTGGCGGAGGATGCGGTGTCCCAGGGCGAGGTCGTCTTCGCGGTGTCTTTGGACATCGCGAATGCCTTTAATACCTTGCCCTGGAGTTGTATTAGGGAGGCACTCATCTTTCATCGAGTGCCGACCTACCTCCGCCGCATAGTCGGGGCATATTTATCGGAGAGGGTAGTCGTCTACCCGGGTCACGACGGTTGGAGTCGGCGAGAGATGTCGTGCGGTGTTCCGCAGGGATCGGTTCTGGGTCCGCTCCTGTGGAACATCGGTTACGACTGGGTGCTGCGAGGTGCGCTCCTCCGTGGCGTCGGCGTCATTTGTTACGCCGACGACACGCTTGTCACAGCGAGGGGTAAGTCGCACCGGGCGGCGGCCATACTGGCGACCGCTGGGGTCGCACAAGTCGTTGGTCGTATCCGGCGGTTGGGCCTCGAGGTGGCCCTGTCCAAGTCCGAGGCTGTTTGTTTCCACGGCCCTCGGAAACGGCCACCTCCAGGGGCCCATATTATGGTAGGAGGGGTCCGCATCGGCGTCGAGTCAACCCTAAAGTATTTAGGTCTCCTGCTCGACAGCCGATGGGACTTTATAGCCCATTTTCGTCGTTTGGCCCCCATTCTTCGGGGCGCTGCAGGCGCCCTCTCGCGCCTGCTGCCAAACCTTGGGGGGCCAAACACCTCCTGCCGGAGGCTCTACGAGGGGGTCGTGCGATCCATGGCCCTATATGGGGCCCCAGTTTGGGCAGACAACCTGACGGCCCGCAATATCTCGGCGCTTCGTGCACCACAGCGCGTCATGGCCGTCAGGTTGATTAGGGGATACCGCACGATCTCGTTCGAGGCTGCGAGCCTCCTCGCCGGATCGATGCCATGGGACCTGGAAGCGGCGCTCCTGGCGTCGCTCTATCGTTGGCGCCAGGAGGCGCTAGCTCGGGGCGAAGGACCGGATCCTCCCGCTATCAAGGCGGCGAAGTCCGAGCTCCGCCAGGTCCTAGTGGCGAATTGGAAGGAGCGACTTGTGCACCCCAGTGCCGGGCACGCCACGATCGTGGCGGTAAGTCCCGTGTTTGAGGAGTGGCTGGAGAGGCGGCATGGCGCCCTCACCTTCCGGCTGACACAGGTTCTGACTGGCCCAGCCGCGTCAAGGCCCTCTCGGAAGAGGCGGTCGCCTCGCGCGGGGTGGTGTTGGCGGTGTCCTTGGACATCGCCAACGCGTTCAACACCCTGCCGTGGGCGACTATTAGGGAGGCGCTCCGATTTCATGGAGTGCCTCCCTACCTGCGCCGAATAGTCGGGGACTACCTGCACCAGAGAAGTGTATTCTGTGTGGGGCGGAACGGAGAGACGTTCCGGAGGGAGGTGTCGTGCGGTGTTCCGCAGGGTTCCGTTCTTGGACCGACCCTGTGGAACATCGGCTACGACTGGGTGCTGCGGGGCGCTCTGCCCCCGGGCGTCGGCGTAACTTGTTACGCCGACGACACGCTGGTCACGGCCCGGGGAGAGGATTACGGGGCAGCTGCCCGTCTTGCCACGGCAGGGGTGGCCCTGGTCGTCGGTAGAATTAGGATGTTGGGACTGGAGGTGGCGCTGGAAAAGTCCGAGGCCCTGTTGTTTCATGGGCCTCGGCGGGCGCCGCCACCAGATGCCCACATCATAGTTGGAGGGGTCCGCATCGAGGTGGAGCCGAGTATGAAATACTTGGGGCTCCACCTCGACGGCCGCTGGAACTTTCGCGTCCATTTTAGCCGCCTGGCCCCCCGGCTGATGTCGGCGGCGGGAGCGCTTAGCTCTCTGCTGCCGAATATCGGGGGGCCGAGTGTCGTCTGCCGCCGCCTCTATTTGGGGGTGGTGCGGTCGATGGCTCTTTACGGGTCGCCCATTTGGGCCGGCGCCCTCGATCGCCGAAACATCGCCCTCCTGAGGAAACCTCAGAGGGCGATGGCGATCAGGGTGTCGTGGGCGTACCGCACCGTCTCCTTTGAGGCGGCGTGCGTCCTGGCGGCATCGCCGCCCTGGGATTTGGAGGCGGAGGTCCAAGCGTCGGTGTATCACTGGCGCGTGGACCTCCGGCTCCATGGTGAGTAACCCACTCACGGGGCGGTGGAGACGCGAAGGTCCCAGGCTCGACTGGTCCTTGAGGCGAAATGGGAGGAGAGATTGGCCCAGCCCCGCTACGGGGTGAGGACCGTCGAGGCTGTCCGTCCGGTGCTAAGGCAATGGATGGACAGACGGCGCGGACCACTCACCTACCGGCTTGCTCAGGTGCTCTCCGGACACGGCTGTTTCGGAGAGTACCTGTGCAAGATAGCCGGTAGGGAGCCGACAACCAGGTGTCACCACTGCGAGGAGTGCGACCGGGACACGGCGCAGCACACGCTGGAGGAGTGTCCGGCGTGGGCCGAGGAGCGCTGTGCCCTGGTCGCCGTGATTGGCCCCGACCTCTCGTTGCCGACCGTCGTATCCATGATGGTCGGTGACGACAGGTGCTGGGGCGCAATGAGGTCCTTCTGCGAGGCTGTCATCTCGCAGAAGGAGGCGGCGGAGCGGGGTCGTGAGGAAGATCCTTACGCCCCGGACATCCGCCGCCGGAGGAGGGGGCGCAGGAGACGCGCTTTTGTCGCTCTCCTGCCCCCCACCTAAGGGTTCTGGGTGGCAAGGCCTCAGGGGACCCTGCCACCCGTGAGTAAGAACCCACAGAGGGCGCGCGCGGTGTTCCCGCGCGCCTTCTAACGTCGAAAGGGGAGAGCGGTGAAATGCTCTCCCCCGGGGACGAGAGGAGGTCGGGTCCCATTGACCCGGCCGGCACCCACACGGGGGGGCCTGCTATGGATGAATCTTTTTAGACTCCCAACAGGCCCCTCCCACTGGGTGAGAGAGGGAACACCCCAGGTTTTTTTAGTGGGTATACCAGCAATAGGCTGGTGAGTCCCACACGCCCCGCCGGTGCCGTCCCCTAGCCGGCAGGTAGTGCATCAAGCATTTTTTCCTGGGTAAAAAAAAAAAAAAAAAAAAAAAAAGGTTCTGACTGGCCACGGATGTTTTGGCCGGTTCCTGTGTCGTATACGCCGGCAAGAGACGCCCGGTTGTCACCACTGCGGCGACTGCCGCGACGTTATTGAGGACACGGCGCTGCACACTTTGGCGGTTTGCCCCGCCTGGGCATCGCAGCGTCGTGATTTGATCGCGGCAGTCGGATCGGTTGCCCTCTCGCTCCCGGCCGTAGTTCAGTTTATGGTCCGGAGTGAGAGGTCGTGGAACGCCGTCGCCTCCTTTTGCGAGGAAGTGATTTCCATTAAGGAGGCGGCGGAGCGGGAGAGGGAGCGTTTAAACCCTCTCCCCAACCGCAGAGCCGGGCGCCGGAGGGCGCGAGATGACCTCCAGCCACCCTGAGGTTTGACCTGGGGGTGGCGGGCTTTGTGGGCCTGCCCGCCATCCGTTCAGCACCAGGTCCGAGAGGCGGCGTGCGTGTTCCCACGCGCGCCTCTGTGTCAAGTCCGTCTTCCCTCTAGGGGGGAGACAGTAGGGTTTTATTTGAAGTAGTGCCTATTTTGGGTAGGTCTTTCGTGTAGTGGCCTGCCGTTTCATACGGCGGGCCGTAACCTCGGCGGGGTCGCGACCGCATGCGAAAGCGATTCGCGCGGCCCCGTCGGTAGTGGTTGTGTCGAGGAACACCGTGGTAGGTTTGGTCGGTATTCCGGGAGGTACATTATCTTTTTTTTTTTTTAACATCTTTATTTTACCCCGGCGAGTCCGACATAATCCCTCCGCCCGCCCCCGCGGAGTGATATGCGTCATTGCACTCCCACAAGTAAAAAAAAAAAAAAAAAAAAGTACATAGTCTATCTATATTTTCTGCACTGGGCCCTGATGGGTGGGTTACTGATACAGTGCTTGTTCACGCGACCCACCCATCTTACAAAGCAGCGAGTTGACATACAATGGTGGTTTTAGTCGATAGTCCCGAAGTCTCGGGAGAGCCAGACATAGCCCTCTCGCCTTCCCTTGTGGCGAAGGGGTTTACATAAGGAGCATTTCCAAAGAGTATATCTGTGTGCCAACTTTTGTCTAAGACTGTTTACGCATAATTGAGCTACAAACAAGCAAGTGTGGTCCCTAACTTTACTATATTTATAATCAATTTAAATACTTACTCAGGCGAAATCAACACTATGGCATCCAGATCTTGGAAATACGTGTGGGCTACTGTGATGGCAGTTCCAATCACAAATAATGAGGATAACACAATTTTTCTGGCGCCGGCTGTTCTACACGCCAAGAAGATGATCACAGCTAAAATGTAGAGCTGCGTATCCACCGCTAGATACCTGAATACAGGTAATTTAGAATATGGTTGTGGTTACATACATGTAGGTGTTAGGCAAAGGTATATAACGTCAATAATTTGCCATATATGGATTTAGCACCCACGATTATTTTTTTGTCTGGTAGACACATTTTCAGACACCATGCTATAAAAAAATACCCAAACAATCTTGCTTGCTTGACCTTGATATCGAATCCGATACCTCGCCACTTCTACCCATAGGTATCAATGAGGCAGATTATTATGTAATCGGCTATCACATAAACTAACAAAATTCAAAGCAAATACCAATACGTATTTTCAAAACTTTTAATCGAAGACTCCTATTCTAACCAAGAGAAGAGGCTAATTATCTTAAATCAATATTTCTAAGGTGCCCAAGGAACAGGTCTTAGCTTAGCTTGTGCTAAGGGTTATTGTATAGTTTAATCCTATAGAAATGAACAAAAATTTTGTTATTATTTCTACAGTGTAAATATCGTATTATATGACACCATAGGTTCATTTTTACAATGTTGTGTTATTTTTTTAAGGAACGTGGCGGTGTTAGTTAATCCATATTGACAGTGTATATGAATATTTACCAACTCTGCCCCATACATAACGATTTTTGCGTGTAATTGTTGATGTAAAAAATGTGTTGCCACCAGTACTTCCGACAGTCATACACCTCTGACGCTACAAATTCCTGTGAAATACAAAAAATATTCGTATCTCTAATGTATGTATAAAAAACAAATAGATAAGTAACAAAGAAAATGCAGTTATTTATAATAATAATGAAGAAAGCAGGTAGCAAAATTGGTTATATTTCAAACTCTTTTAAAAAGGTACTGTTACTTGAGTAATCTCTCTCTTATACAATGATGATATATAATAAAATAAAGTGCTCGCAAAATTATGTAATACAGATCAAAGTTAAAACATCGCATACCTAACAATTGTTTATAAGATTAGTAATTCTTTTTAAAATGAAAATACATAGATCAGCTAGCAATGTTAAATAAAAAGCTTTATCTTATTTTTGTTTATTTATTTCGTCCACTGTTATTTCCGTCATGCTACATATAACAACCGTTTAGATATAGTGCTCGAATAATGTACTAACATATTAATAACTTACATCCCAAAATGGACCTGCTGTGAGATGACGGAACCAAGAAGCCGTCAGTGCCAAGATGATTGCGTAACTGGGAGTCAATCTGTAAAATGCGCAATATATTGTGATTGGTAATATTTTTATTTTCCTGGCTCCAGAAGTCATTATTGCAAGGAGCCAATCATTAGAATTTTACGTAAAAAAGAACAAAGGTCTAAGTTCTATCAAAATTGTCTAGACAGTCTTTGTAATAAATCTAACAGGATCTGATTTGATTAAAATTATTCTTTTGATGGCTAGCACCTAAAAACATTAGGAAGTAATCGTTTTGATGATGATGTAAATTAAAAATTATGGAGACTAAAGGGACATTGGAAACAAGCGGTATGACACCGAACGTTTACAATTAAATTATATAATGTAACGATTGAAAAAGCATGCCGTGATCTTTATTATAAGTTTAAAAAATAACACAACTTGAGACTTACGTATTATTAAAATATCATCAATATAATAATATGAGTAGGTACTCACCTTAACCATCTAATGATAATGTGCTTTGGCAACATGGCCCATGACACTTGATGGTTCTCTGAGTGAATTAACGAGGTATACACCAGTAAGAATGCGGCTATCAACAAAAACGTTTGCATTATCAGCGTGCCGTTCAGCAGTATATATATTGATTTAATTTTGTAAATCTGGAAAGAAAAATAGAATGTACCTATTATTTGTCATTTTTGGTTTGATAACTCTTTGAATTTGCAAATAAATGTCAAACCAATCCAACCATCCGTAAGTTATACTTTAATCACTATAAATTGTCCACAAAGCCAATTTTTAAAAGTGTTTAAAGTAAAGTTCTAATCTGAAATGGCATTGAAAAAAGGCCCCAGTATATAACGGCTACAACGTTTACGCGTACAGTACCACCAACTTAACGGCGAAAAGGTAAAATAGGTAAAACTGAAAATAATTAAATGAGGAGCCTTGTTGCTTATTATGTTAAAAAATACAATCTCTCACAGTAACATTGGCTTAACTGCTGTTGTTTTATGTATGTTACACTGTCCTCTCGCTCGAGGCCATGATTCTGTTCATGGTTTCGAGCGAGAGGTCTTGGAATGCCGTCGCCTCCTTCTGTGAGGAGGTGATGTTAGTGTAGGAGGCGGCGGAGAGGGAGAGGGAACGTTCAATCCCTCTCCCTAACCGCAGAGCCGGGCGCAGGAGGGCGCGAGACGACCTCCAGCCACCTTGAGTAGAAGCCTGCGGGTGGTGGACCCATTGGGGCCGTCCACCATCAGCGTAGGTCCGAGTAGGCGGCGTTCGTGTTCCGCGCACGCCTCTCGATGTCGGAAGGAGGACTAGGTCCCCCGTTTTGTCTGTGTAAATATTGTGTGTTTGTGAATTTGTCCTGTATGTGTGATGGTTGTGTGGGACCCGCCATGTCTATCGGCGGGTCGAACCTTTGGCGGGGTCGCGATTCGAATGCGAGAGCGATAATCGCATGGCCTCGCCATAAAGGTGTGAGGAACACCGCGGTGGTTTTATTTGGTTCAGCCCAAATCCGTCTTAGGGGCTGGATCGCGACATATCCCCATTGCCCGCCCTAAAACCGGCGATGAGGAAAGTGATTTGCACATATCACCGCGTAAGTAAAAAAAAATGTATGTCACACTAGAATCATCTTAATGATAATCTTTCATGTTCACTTTTTATGTTTGTTGCTTGCCTACGTTTAATGATACATTAAAAGTTATTATTGAAGATAGGTAAGCAACAGCAGATTGCATAGAGTATGTGTAGCTTCAAATATATTACCTGTTCTATAAATTTTGGTGATTTATTCGCGAGTACAGGCACTATTACGGAATGACCAAAAATTACAAGGCTCGTCGTTAATACTCTGAAACAAATAAACGTAAATTGGGTTAGGTTGACAGTAGCATCAAACACAGACACCTAGAAGAATCACGAGATGCGATAAGTATTTTCTGTGATTTGTCTAAAGCTGTTGATTTTACTTCATGAAACATTAACCAGGAAACAACATCATTATGGAGTCAAAATTTCAGAATAGTTGATATTAATGGAAAACACAAAATCTCCGAGGTCTGTGGTCAAAGTGGGGTTGCTCAGGGCTCAGTCCCAGGTCCGCTCTTGTTTAAAACCTATAGTAGTGTACATTAATGACTTATTCCCTTATAAGTGTTCAACACGCGATAGTACTCTTTGTGGATAACACTTCATTATAACTTAAATTGAAATGCCACGAAGCGGTTTTATACGATGATGTACACATTGCTATCTCTAAAGTGGTTGACTGGTTATCAAACCATGAACCAACTTTAAAATTAGAGTTAGACCAATTGCATCCCATTTTTAACCCCGAATGTCGAGTAAGTGAAAACATTTATAGAAATTAAAGACGTCATGTTGGATCTTGTAGATACCTCACAATAACTAGACATTACACGAGATTCAAACCTGCAGTGGTGCCTGCAAAAGTAAATTATTAAATAGACTCAGTTCAAGAATAGCCACCTACCGCAGTAGCAACAGTAGGAATTATTGTATTTCTTTAAAATACATACAACCAAATACATGTAGTATTTTATTTACATACATACACTATTTACGAAAGGATAGGGCAGCGATGTATTGTGCTGATATTTCGCCAGCTTTATAGGTCCCACGTTACAGAGACTGAATTGCCGTATGTCGAGTACATATCTAGAATGTGTGCTTGCATTGCAATCTGTTGTTAAGAATTTCCTAGCAGAAAAACCCAATGACTCTCAACTTCACGGTCACGATCCATCATAAAAATAAGAGTAAGCTATAAATATTTCTATTGTATATGTATTCAGTGTATATATTATACCGTCTTCACTGTCACTGTGCCGAGTATTATGGATTCGATCATCGAATCATTCCCAGTGCTAGATTCATATTAAACAAAAAATATATATATTTTAAGTGAACTATGTAATGTTCTTTTTTGAGAAATTATCTCTTTAAACCAAAATGATAAATGTTTGCCAAGTTTTTTCATAATGTTTCATTATTATTGGAGTTAAATATCTTTACCTTATACCATGAATACTTTTCAGTAGCTGTAAACGAGGAACTTGTCCCACTCCACCGGGACCCATCAATTTGTTCAAATTGCGTTTTAAAGAGAAACACATCAAGAGTCTAATCGCTGAAAATGCAGTTTCACAATGTAGTATTAGTATTAGTATTTATAGCTGGTAAAATAAACAGAAATATAATTACAATTTAAGTAAAAACGAAAATCTTAAAATATACCTGTGTTATCTGCAATCTTATTCCGATAGACTTCACATACCGTTCCGACAACGTTAATTAACAAAAATGTTAAGCAAATTGCCGCTACTATGACGTCTAAGAGATCTATACTCGATCTAGCTTTTCCAGGCTGCATGCAATAGTATTTGTCTAAAATGTTCACCTTCAACTCGTACTTTTCCGATAAGGATTCGTTAAGGCATGCCTCAAGGGTCAATTTTGTATCCTTGTTAAATTTTTCGTAGAACGTCTTACAAGTCTGTGTAAGACATATGCCATAGCGCAAATGTGTATGATTGTAGTGTGTGACACGGTGCTCTGAGTACCCCTGTAATTATCATTGCATAATGTAAATATGGTTTTTATAGACTACAACTGCTACTGTCTGGTGTTTGCAGATAAAAGCTATATTTCATTTCACATTTTATATGGTCTTTTTATTGCAATATAGTTTGGCTTTTAGACAGAAACAGATTATTTGCAGCATTAGTGCTGAGATTCTTCGATTATTCTCACTAGTTCCATCTGTATTTTAATTCACGGAACTAGTACGTCTTTCCTCTCACTAGCTCCATGGACCTTGTTATTAGAACCAGTGAAACATAACTTGTGAGAACAACCAAAAATATTAATTTTGGTCGTTCTTAGTTTCCGCGTGAATTAATTCTATGGCACTGATGAGACTTATTTGTTCCGTAGTCCCATGGAAATCTCCCCCAAAAGACTATTCTTTTTATTAAGTGAACCAAATAAAAACACAAATGATATATTATAAGTTGATTTTTAATGTAATTAACGCTAATATATGGCTTCTTTTCTCTTATCACAGGTATTTTCTAAAATTTTAATCCAAGGTGGAATGAAACACCCACGGCGGCACTAGCCGCAATAGGCGTAAACTATTTTTACGTATGGATTCTAATATATATGGGCCATGGATGTTTGATGGATCGCACAGTGTATTATAAACCTCAATTTTGTGTCAAGTAATTTTTATTTTAAAATGTCTTAGTTAGTACTATTACAAACATCAGAGTAAAACTCTCGCATCGATGTGGCTGCTAGTTTTTTTTATGTCATAGTTCCGTATATCCGGATTCCTGAAATACAGTTTTTGCGTATGTGACACAAAAAAATTGAGTTTTATAATACTCTGTGAAAAAAAAATCTAAATTACGTATTTTAAAAATTATAGGCATTTTAAAAATAATCAAAGACATCTACGCCCATATATATATATATATATATATATATATATATATATATCTCTATAGATGACCTTTCTTAAGAATCCCATTGTCAGTAACAAAATGTGTATTACGAATAACTTGCCTTAATCATGTCCAGAAGCGGGCTGGGTTCATCTGACACCAGCACGAACTCCGCGCTGCAGTACAACGCGTCTGCGTCCTGCTGACATGTCTCGTACGAGTCCATGTGCATCACCGGAGGCATTCGCGCGTAGTCAGAATCTGTATTGTGAAACATACGAATAGTAACAGCCTTATTTATAATGATTGACATTGCTGGGCACGGGCCTCTACTCAGTGTGAAAAGGCCACCACCACGCTAGCCCAGTGTGGGTTGGCAGACTTCACATATCTTCGAGATCATTATGGAGAACGCTTAGACATGCAAGTCTCCTCACGATGTTTTCCTTCACCGTTAAAGCAAGATATAAATAAGTATTTAATACGCACATAACTTCGAAAAGTCAGAGGTGGGATCGAACACGAGACCTCTGCGTGGCAGTCCAAGGTTTTCCCCCAAGGCTATCGCTGCTATGTACCGTACCTACCACTATTCAAAGTGAAGACGTTAAATCAAAGTCCGCAATACATGGCAATAAGAATATTTAATAAATCATACTACAACTACGTATATAAATAATTACTTACCTTCATAAACAATATAAACCTACTAATGAAAACAAGCTAATACGGCGATCGACAAGAATACAAACAATGCTTTATAATTTTATATGGATTCATTTAGAATGGTCTCTGTTTTTTGTGAACTACCTATGGGTATATTTTGCAGGGGTCGTGGGGCTTTTGGGACCACAAGAAGAAAGAAGTGCCCTCAAATTTGGTATGGTTGTTAAAGCCCGCTAAGATTTAAGCAACTACATATTATAAAATATTTAAGTAATGTATGTAGAGTTAGTTTGCAAATAAATAATTATGATATTCCGTGTTGTATAACAGTCACATTTTGCTAAATATTTTATTTTATTTATTTATCTGAACAATAGCACCAAGTTTCAGAAAGGTGTCCCGTGCAAAGCCGGGACCGCTCGTATATATTTTGCCCTCACTCGGTCTGCGGTCGTCCGTGCAAGCGCACGATTTTAAAGCTTATTTTCGGTACAGATTGTTCAAATTTTAAAATAACACTGTAATCAATCTAGGTACCTAAATGAATTCGACAAGAGCACTTCTTTTAGATCTAATTGAAAATACCTCAGAGGATGATTCCGATGCTGAATTTGATATGCATGTTGCCTTGTCAGGAACGAAAAATAGAACCATCTGGGTTGAGTCGCATATAAAAAAAGAGAGCTCGTGGCGAATTTAATTTGTATCATGATTAAAATTTATCATCGAATAAATTTACACAGTATTTTAAAAGTTCAAGATCGGCATTTATCGAGCTTCATGAATTGATAGAAAATGATTTAATAAAATGCGATACGCTTATGTGCAAAAGCATTAGTTCTGAAGAACGTCTTGCAGTATGCTTTAGGAAAGAAGTAAAAACAAATCATATTTCAATCATTTATTATAATTGCAACAATTGTATTTTAATTAAATAAAGTACGTAATTTAAGCTCGTGCGCATCGAGCACGGACGTCGGGCAGGCGTTCAAATGGAACAACCCTATCCTCAAAATATATCAAAATATATATTAATGTACCAAAATATACCAAGATATATATGTTGACATATTTTGGTGACGTCATAGAAATATATTATAGCTGCGTGTGTGGTCACTCGAAAATTTATATAGAAAATATGCCGTGATATGCCTTACTATGATTCATATTAATATATATTATAGCTACGTCTGTGACGAGCTTTATGTTAAGAATATTTTACGTATATTAGAGAGAAGAAGTACCTACACATGTTGTTTTCTTAATTTTTTCGTCTTTATTAAGCTTTTCTTGGTTTTATTACTTTCTTAGCGGCCTGTGACTAGTATAGTGCTCCGTATTTATTAAATACCGACACAAAGGTTAAATTAGAGTTTACTATAATCATAAACAAAATTAATTATTTTTACTATACTATGTACAAAATTAATAATATAATCATTTGCAATGGCTTAGAAAAATGTTGGCCATGAAGATTAACAAAATTAATAAAACAAACAACTTTGACATACAAAAAATTTAGAAATCTTAAATATTTTCTTGTAATTAATTTTACTATTACTCTACACAATATACATTCCACAGGTTAAAGATATACGAATTACGAGTATGTTGTCTTTGCAGACACCCACGTATTCTATTTTGAATCCCACGTATCTAAAGGTTATCGATGATTTTATCGATAGAATAAACTAAGTTACTCATCAGCTACAAATAATATAAACATACATTATCTAGCTATGTTTCTACTTACAAATTAAAATAATAATATAATAACAATAATATGTATTATCATCATTAATTATATTCATAACTGCTAGATATACCTAATAAGAATATTAATGAGCAGCTAATTAGATGTCATGGCTGTTGATTTATTACCACATATTATAAAACAAAGTCCCACGCCACGTCTGTTCGTCTGTTCGCGATGAACTCAAAAACTACTGAACAATTTTTCATGCGGTGTTCACTAATAGACAGAGTCATTAATAAGAAACGTGTCCCGTGCAAAGCTGGGGCCGCTCGCTAGTTTTCTATAAATACTAAATGTTATTTTAATTACTATTATATACTGTATGTGTATACGCTTTGTTTGTAATGAATAAGCTCGAAAACTATTCGACCGATTTCAAAAATTCTCTATCTATTAGTAATAACATAGGCTTTATAACATCACGCTATGGGTCACGGGAGCGGAGCAGTAATCACAAACGTGGGTGAAACCGGACGTGACGACTAGTTATTGCTGCTAGCTAGTCTGCACAGGTGACGTAGTCGTTTAAGTGGACGCCTCGCGACTACGACTGCGCCGAGTGTTGTGGGTTCGAATCCCTCACACAAATGTTTTTCTGAGTCTGGAAACATAACTCAGAAAAGGCATTTGTGAGAAAACTTTAAAAAAATTCAAACAACGGACACAAATAACAATTTGTGTCCGTTATTTTACTTTTACTATGCCATGTTTTGGTTAAAAAAGACAATTCAATCTTTATAAATATTGTGTCCGTTGTTTGAATATCTGTAAAGTTTCCCGCCATACAGGAATTATGCCTAGTGCGGGAGTTGTCTTTTGTGGATTCGAATTGCTTTTTCTAAATCTAGATGTTCTTTGTGTCCGTGGTTTGAATGTTTGTAAAGTCCTCCATCATACAGGAATTATGCCTAAAGTCTTTATTAACAAAAAAAATGGTATGGTAACAACTTTAATGGCTATATCACAGCAATTATCATGCAAGAAGGAAAACAATAAAATTGAAATCTACAAAAAAAACTACAATGGTTGATAACATGTTTTCTATTATAAAATTATAATTACGTGCGTGAATAGAATAAAAATTGTACAACTAATGAGTATAACCGTGTTTTGAATGTACATAATTCGTAAAAATTACTGTAGGATGTGTATTTATTATTGTAATATTCAATTATATTATAATGTCCTCTAGACCGCATTTCAGTTAAAGTGGCCAATATTAACGAGTCCACAAGCATGTGCGCAAACAGAAATGCACTCTCTGTTCCCGAACTCTCATTATTCGACGGGACGACTGTCCGACGTGACCGGCGAGAGATCAGGCGCAGGACCAACAGCTTTACTTGCTTTTAGCGGTAAGGGGGTGTCTAACATAGCCGATTGCCAAACTCCGGGCTGTGTTAAGATTTCTTAACAAAAAACCCAATAACTTATTGATGGCCTGTCCTGGCTTTCGAACTCGAGTCCTCATCAGGCAGCAGTTACATTCGCTACCGCTGCGCCACGAAGGCAGTTGTTCGTTAGCAGTGCTTCGTTAGCAATTATAATATTTTTTTCAATAGGAATGATTCCTGTGTCGCGGGGACTTTACAAAAATTCAAACAACGTATTCAAAGAACAACCAGAGTCGACCAAATGAACCGCAGAACCCTTGAGGCAGAAAGGTTCTGAAGTGGCGGCCACGCACCGGTACACGCAGTAGGCAACTAGTCCACGAGGTGGATCGACGACCTGGCAAGGGTCTTGGAAACCGGATGGATGCGGGTGGCCCAAGATCGGAATGTGTAGAAAACCTTGAGAAAGGCCTAAATCCAGCAGTGAACGTCTATCGGCTGAGATGATGAAGATGTTTGTTTACTATACTAATATTATAGAGAGGAAAGATTTGATTTTTTGTTTGTAAGGATTTAACTCAAAATCTGCTCAACCAATATAGCTTTCTAATGGTGAAATAGTATAAATACTATTTCACCATTAGAAAGCTATATTATCACCGAGTAACAAAGACTACATATTATTTTTGAAAAAAAGTACTGTTTCTTACATAACCTTCCCTAAAGGGGAGACGGACACGACACAGAGGCGCACGTGGGAACACGCACGCCACATTTCGTACCTGGTGCTAATCGGATGGCGGGAGGCCCACGAAGCCCACCACCTCCAGGTCAAACCTCAGGGTGGCTGGAAATCGTTCCGTGCCCTCCAGCGCCCGGCTCTGTGGTTGGAAAGAAGGTTTAAGTGGTCCCTCTCTCGCTCCGCCGCCTCCTTGATGGAAATCACTTCCTCACAGAAGGAGGCGGCAGCGTTCCACGACCTCTCACTCCGGACCATAGACTGGACTACGGCCGGTAGCGAGAGGGCAACCGATCCGACTGCCGCGACAACCGGACTTCTCTTGCCGGCCTATGCGACACAGGAACTGGCCAAAGCAACCATGGCCTGTATCAGCCGGAAGGTAAGGGTGCCATGCCGCCTCTCCAGCCACTCCTGAAACACGGGACTTACCGCATTGGCCTGGTGTAAATTGGCAAACTTCACATATCTTCGAAAATTATACAGATTCTTAATGATGTTTTCCTTTAGCAATAAATCTATAATTATACTAGCTGTCCGGACAGACGGCTGTCCTGTATAGACAAGATAAAATAAAAGAAGAAAAAAAAAACAATAAAGATCAAATCTAAACCATCCTCGAATCCACTGCAACACACGCAAAAAAATTCATTCAAATCGGTCCAGCCGTTTAGGAGGAGTTCACTGTCAACAGAAGAATTATATATATAAAGATTATATTATAATTAACTATTTAATACGCACATAACTTGGAAGATTACAATCATGGTACTAGCATATTGCAATGGCAATAAAAGAGCGCAGATTAATAAAAAATAATACTATATAATATATATATACATATATATATATATATATATATATATATATATATATATATATATATATATATATATATATATTATTATAATATATATATATATATATATATATATAATATCAGCTAAGAAGCGAAGAGAAGTGTGTCAGGATCGTAGCAAATGGAAATCCGTAGTCTCTGCCTACCCCTCTGGGAAACAGGCGTGAATTTATGTATGTATGTATGTATGTATAATATCAGTATATCACTGCTGGGCACGGGCCTCTTCTCAGTGTGAGAAAGGTTCAGCCGTAGTCCACCACGCTGGCCTAGTGCGGGTTGGCAGACTTCACATATCTTCCAGAATATTATGGAGAACTCTCAGACATGCAGGTTTCCTCACGATGTTTTCCTTCACCGTTAAAGCAAGCGATAATTAACTATTTAATACGCATATAACTTCGAAAAGTCAAAGATGCGCGCCTTGTGTTCGAACTCGAGACCTTTGCGTGGCAGCCCAACGGTTTCCCACTAGGCTATCGCTGTATATTGATTGTAAATTAAATGAACCGTGAAAATTCCATATAAATCATTTTGGAGACCCTTGAATATAATATGTAAGAAGTAAACATGCCATAGACCTACCATTGTATTTTTAAAGGTGTAGGCGGCAAAATGCAGATTTTGTTTATAACCATCATTATTTTATTATTTATTTAATAAAAGACAACTCCCGCACTAGTAATAATGCCTGTATCGTGGGGAACTTTTCAAATATTCAAACAATGGACACAAAGAATATCCAGACTCGTAAAAACCATTTGTAGATCACACAATTGTTTGTTCCCGTGTGGGATGAAACCACAACACTTGGCCACTACTGTTATTTATATATAGATATTATTCTTACACCAGTATGTAATTAGTAATATGTATTTGTAATAAGTTTAGTTAAAATTATAAGGAAATGTGAAATATTTTTTTTTAAACGCCCATATTTTAATATTTTGTTGTCCTGTGGCTTTAATCGATATCATCTTAGACAATTGTATGCATAAGACAACTTATAAATTCGTTTATCTTATCTTATCTTATCTTGTGTGGGGGCCAGTCAGTACAGAACGGCGACACTTCGACCCAGTGGGATCTTTTGTGTCGACTTCCCCAATAACGACTGCCATAGATGTTCATGGCAGTCGGGACCGACGGCTTAACGTGCTCTCCGAGGCACGGAGCAGGCGATAATTGTCAATCAATACGCACTTAATTTCGAAAAGTCATATAACTTCCGAAAGTCAGAGGTGCGCGACGTGGGTTCGAACCCGAGACCCTATGCATTACAGTCTGTTGGTCTCCCCACTGAGCTATCGCTGCTTATAAATTCGTTTAATGTAATACATCTATTTATGAATATTTTTAAAATCTTCTGCTGGACTATATAAAATCTGGCTGGCAATTCACCCACTTAAAAAATAAAAATATAGACACAAATATATATTTACCATCTAGCCTGTATATAACTGCACCAGTGCTTTGCAGAACAGCACAGAACATTAAAAAGACAATCATTTTTTAAAATTTACATTTAAACATACACGACATTGCCGAATAAACGTGGTGATCTAACTAAATAATATGAACAATCTGTTAGTCTTTTTATAATAAATATTTAGTCTCACGACTATGTCACTGAAGGACAGGCAGATATCTAATAAAAAATATACTAATATTATAAAGCTGAATATTCTGTTTGTTTGTGTGGTTAAACGCGCTAATCTCAGGCACTACTGGTACATAAATGAGTTGTAAAATACTGAAATTATAATCTGATGGCGATTTAAAAGAGTGGCCTTGAGTTTCTTGCAGGTATCTTCTCATAGGCTCAAAATTTTGCCTAAACCTTGCAACTAACATAAATGTAAATTCCGTAAATGTAAAAAATCTCAAATTAATAGTTTAACAATTATCACACTTACAATGTTCAAGTTCAAGCAGCAAAAAATTATTAATTAACTAATTGTAAATAACTAATTGAAAAAATTGTGAGAAATATTTTTTTCGGTGGATTATTGTTCATTTATCTATCTAGTAGGCCCTTGAATACGAAAACGGCTGTGAAACAGCGCGAATGTATTGCAAACAACTTCAACGTCGTGGTGGGCAGCAACCTGAGCGATAGCAATATAGCGATGGTCGGGACATCGTGTTTTTATTAACACGCACAACACCTTAATGGCAGGCCGCATTCCTGGTCAATGCGGCGGTCGTGAAGGAATCCCTAGAGCTGACTTGGATCGCAGAGAAATGTTGCTGGAAGAAGTTTAATGAAATCCGTCTACGAGTACGAAAAGCATGGCTCGTGCTCTGAATAATCCAAGGACTTCTATCCAAGAAATACGTCATGATGAAAGATATCACGCGTCCACATACGACGAGTCCAAGCATTACTGCCTACAGATACCTAACCAATTGCGCATTGATTTTTGCCAAACCATGTTACGAAAAGAGCAAGAGGTTCCTGGATTTTTCAATAAAGTTTTATGGTCAGATGAGTCACGATTTGGGCGATGTGGAGTATTTAATATTCATAATTACCACAGGTGGACGATTGAAAATCCACACGAAGTAAGAGCTTCAACGTTCCAACATCGTTTCAGCGTCAACTTGTGATCTGGTATCCTCAATGACGAATTTATTGGTCCGTTTGAACTGCCGTCCAGACTTAACGGAGAAACCTACAGAAACTTCTGAGTAAATGAACTTCCGTTGTTGCTGAATCTCGAACTCAGACGAACCATGGTGTTACAAAATGACGCGCACCGTGTCACTACGCAACGGAAGTCCGAAGTTTCTTAAATGAAACATTCCCTAACAGATGGATCGGACGCAGCGGACCAATTAGGTGGCCGCCACGCTCACCTGACTTCAACCCCATCGATTTTTTTATTTGGGGCTATTACAAGAAAATAGTATATGCCCGAGAGTGTTGAAGTGAACAAGAGCTAAGGCAGAAGATTGCAAAAGCGTGTTGTGAGTGAGAACAGAGAAGCTTTTTGACGATTGAAAGACAATTTCTTACGTAGATGTAGAATGTGTATTGCTCCTGGAGGTGGCAACTTTGAAAACATTTTGTAAAATTCATTAAATTTAAATAAATAAACCATTTGGATAAATATATAATTTTTTTCTAGTTAAGTTTTTCAATCTTAGATTTTATGCAATAATTTATGGTTAATAAACAAACTAATTAACCAAAACTTTTTTTTAATCAGATTGCTAATTTAATAATTTTTTCCACCTCGCCGTCTTTGAAGGCCGATTATAGCCAATGTAGCCACTTTTAGTACCACTTTTTTAATGATTATGAAAGCTGAGAGTCCAAAAAAAATCTCGGAAATGTATTTTACTTTTTATAAGCAATTTTTTAAGATGGTAAATTCGAGAAATCTCTTAAATTCAGAATAAATATCATAACTCTTAAACTATGAGAAATCCCAGAACATACATGGGGGTGATTCGGATAGTCCACGATACGAGGAACCTATTTTTTTTATTTGGACCTCAATCATCTAGCCACACTGTATAATATCGTACATGCGTAACAAGTACAAACATTAGTTTCTTATTTTCTTTATAATACTAGTATGAAAGAAATTGAATGGTTCAGAAATTGAGTCAATCTTTTAAACTGAACACATTCATTTTAATTTTTCCTTAGGTTATAATGTATGTATGAGTTATTGTTATGGCATTCTAATGTCCTTCTGCTTGTTTCAGGGCAATAGCGACAGCCTCAGTAATTATTGGCCATTGTTCAATTACTATCGTGATCATTATTAAAAAGCCGGAGTTTATTGAACAGGTAATATAATTTTAGTGCAAAATATATTCTACACTATAAGTATGTTTTCTTGAATAGTTTTAAAACACTTACTATAGAAACGTAACTCTATTAAAATTGAAACCAAAACTAATCATCAACGTCATCCCGGCAGACGCCCTGGCCACTGCTGGACTTAGGCCTCTTCCACGGTTTTCCCAACAGACCGGTCTTGGGCCACCCGCATCCAACCACTTTCCACGACCCTTACCAGGTCGTCGATCCACCTTGTGGGGGAAGGGCCTACCCTTTCCGTATTTAGCTAATCATAATGTAAATTTTAATATAGAAAGGACTTTATCAGTGAAGCAGGTCTTGACCCGCGATCTCGACAGATCGTATCATTGATTTGCCAACTAAGCTATTCATGGTCCTACGTCGGAGATTAAAATTGGCCACTGTGTTTTGCGCCCAAGGCAATGTGATTTCATTCATATAGCTTATTGGGAATACTAGTAAGGAATTACTTTGAAATAAAACTACTGTGAACTGTTCTGTTGGATAGATATGTAATGTGTGTGAATAGGGTCACATTTAAAAAATAATTGTTTTGTCTGTGGAGCAGACCCATATCGCGATTCAGGCAAAACCACCAATATATACCTATACCAATTTATAGTGATTTTGTCGCGTTGTTTATTTTAAAACTCTTTTATTACAACATTTTGGAACTATTAAACTACTATTGTTAAACTTTGAATTTACTATACTTATTAATTTTTCTCCGATGTTTCGGTTGCTTTTCGACAGCCATGTTCACGAGGAGAAACCCTTAGACTATTGATTTTAATGTAAATGTAGCATTCCTTAGACAATATTTTATTGCACGGATGGCTCAGTGGCTTAAGTGGCCGTCTCGCCACTGCCGCCGCGTCGAGTGTTGTGGGTTCGATCCCGACATGGGACAAACATTTGTGTGATCCACAAATCGTTGTTAAATGAAATGATTTTGAGCCTGCGTGTTCTTTGTGTCCTTGAATGTTTCTAAAGTCCCCTGCGACACAATAATCATTCTTAGTGGGAGTGGTGTTTAAAAAAAAGATTAGAATAATCATAATATATTTTCAATTTTTGAGTTACTCAATGAAAGCTTTACACATACCTTTGAAAGGCAAGCTGATAATGCAAACGTTTCTGATGATATCAGCTTTCTTGCTTGTATACATTTGGTTACTACACTCCGAGAACCATCAGGTGTCATAGAACATGTTGCCGAAGCATATTATCATTAGGTGGTTAAGGTGAGCATTCATACTAGCGATGAGCGGAGTCGTAATCCTAACTAATATTATAAATGCGAATGTGAGTTTGCTCGTTTGTTTGTCACGCGTTAACTACTGGACCGATCATCATGACATTTCGTATTCACGTTATCAGGAGTACAGAAAAGGACGTAGGAAAGGGTACTTTTATCCAGAAAAATACTGTTTCCGAGGGATAGAAATTTATTGGCAAATTCTACATTAACTTGAGCGAAGCTGCGGGCAAAAGCTAGTTAAGTCATAATTGAAAGTAGGTGTGCTGCGTTCTTAATTATACGAAGAAGGTATGTGCACACCTGTTTACAAAAATCATTGGAAAACAATTACGCGCATTATAAAATAAGATATATTTGTTTAATAATATTTTTTGTTTAGATATATCTGGGATATTCGATTTGTAGATGTATTATTATGTATTAAGATGCTGATTGAGGAGAAACCCTTTAAAATTGTCTGTTTCCCTGTACTCGTGCCAGTCCTTAGATATAATTTAATTTATTTTTAAATATCTTTTTTAAATGTTATAGATTGACTCCCAGTTACGCATTGGTCTTGGCTCTGACGGCTAGTTGGTATCGCCATCTTGCTTCCGGTCCATTATGGGGTGTAAGTTTAAAATATACTTTATGATGATTGAAATTTTTGTAAGTACGTATGTTCTTTATAGATAGAGACAATTTTTACGTAGGAAATCCAATACCAGTGAAGGAAACACATGCAAAGCGAAACAGTATATCCTAAGTAATATTATAAATACGTATTCCCACGAAATCCACTACATTGAAGATCAAACAAAATTGTGAATTTGGGTCAGGATAATATCTTAGATGATTGATTGAAATTTTTCGAGAAGAGTGTTTAAAACGAGGCTATTCCTTGTGTTATTAGGGTTTTAAAGAAGTTTCAGTAGCAGCACGGAGTCTTAAACTGTGTCTGATACGCTTTAATGGCTTGCACCACATAACGTTAGACCTAAAATAATAGCTGGCGAAATATGGTTTTATTCACTTCTGCTAATCTCACACACTATTATATATTTATTTATAAGTATACAAATAACTACAAAATTTGTCATCTATTAATACACTTATAAAAACAATAGAATTTTGTTTTACAACGAATTCGACGTAGTGCTTCTTTGTTAAGTACTACAGCTCATCTCATTTTAATAGTACCTGATAAAATGGATACCACATTTTTTATACAACGAGGTAGGCAAACGTAAACGTAAATATAATGCCCGCTTTATGATACTGAGACCTGTAGTCGTTTGTAATACCTATGGCATCACTTGCGCATTCACACCAGGGAAAATAAGAATAATAAAGGACTAAAAGAGGGTAGGTATGTGAGTCTCTATAATTATTACGCTGATCCCATCTAGAAGGTTAGTACTATTCTTACTGCCATCAAATAATAGGCTATTTGACAAATGAAAAATAAAACACTTATTCATTACCATTCACGTATATTATGTATTTTAAAAGCAATTTGCAATAATATAAATAAATATATTAATAAGTTTTACCAAAAAATAACCCAAAATAAACATAATTTATTTTGACGTCACACGTTTGTAAACGTCTTTCATCATTGCTTTCTGTCCAATGTTGATATACAAACGTGTTACATTACTTGACGACTCGACGCCATATTGCTGAAGCGTTTTAACAATTGAAATAATCAATGTATTTTGTAGTGTTTTATATCTTCTTCTCCCTAGCCTTTATTATTCCCAAGTCACTTGGAGTCGGCCTTTCTGGTCTAACCGGATTTGACTGGATATCAGTTTTTACACGGAGCGGCTGCCACCTGACCTCCGTAACCCGAAGGCTAACGATACCCTAAAGCTAGACCAGTGTCAGGATATTATAGGGCACTGACTTTCCAATAACGACTGCCATAGATGTTCATGGCAGCCGGGACCGACGGCTTAACGTGCTCTCCGAGGCACGGAGCATGCGATAATTGTCAATCAATACGCACATAATTTCGAAATGTCATATACCTGCCGAAAGTCAGAGGTGCGCGACGTGGATTCGAACCCAAGACCCTCTGCATTGCAGTCTGTTGGTCTCTCCACTGAGCTATCGCTGTGTTTTATATGTTTTATATGGATACTTCAAATATTA
Source organism: Catocala nupta (assembly GCA_963675205.1). Classification (NCBI taxonomy): domain Eukaryota; kingdom Metazoa; phylum Arthropoda; class Insecta; order Lepidoptera; family Erebidae; genus Catocala; species Catocala nupta. The sequence continues at coordinate 22,175,880 of OY776096.1, read as the reverse complement.
CATTTTAATTATGATTAAATATACATTATTTGTAGGGTCCATATTTAATAATACGAGATGGTTTTCAGAAACTATTCAAATAGCCTATTGGATAATGTGTAATCATCATATGTAATCATGATGCTTTGCAGAAATATGTGGCTGCTGAGATGAATGATTGTTGGCAGTACTGGTGGCAACATATTTTCTACATCAACAATTACTGGTATAACACGTCATGCATGGTGCAAAGTTGGTAAATATTGGGTAACATTATGATACTATCTACAGCTATGCCAAAATGATAGCCGAATGCATTTAGTGACAGCAAAGTGGGAATACCGTTGATTTGCCGCTTAGATGACCTAAGGTCGAAATTAGGGCACTGATCCTAAAAAAAATTGTGTTTTAAATTCTTTATTATCACTCGCACACTCGCATAACAGTGAAATAAAACATCGAGAGAAAACCTACATGTTTCTGAGTTCTTCATAATGTTCTCGGCAATGTTTGAAGCTTGTATTCCGGCACTAGGCCAGTGGGGTGGATTATGGTCTGCGTGGTAGACTCTTATAATACAGAACAAAGGCCCGTACCCAGCAGATTTTAGCATGTGAACAATGATAATATTATCAGTACTGTTTCTAAGCTATCCCAGTTTATAAATAGAACTGATATTATTATTGTTTCGGAATTCGCGGATATCGCGATATCCTCATCTCAAATCAGTTTCATTTTGGGTATCTAGCGGTGGACACGCAGCTCTACATCTTAGCTGTGATCATCTTTTTGGCGTGCAGAACTGCTCGCTCTAGAATAATTATTGTTATCCTCATTGTTCGTGATTGGAACCGTCATCACAGTAGTCCACGTGTACTTCCAAGATCTGGATGGAACATTGTTAAATACACCTGTACGGTGAAACCATACACCAACTACAATACTAACGTATCAGCAGTTTTACCTAACATTGCTAATTAATATTCATTCATATTCAGTACTCTATAAGCGGTCATCGCGCGTGCTCTCTCGCTCCTTTATATCGTTTAATCTTTGGTCCAGTTATTAAATTCATTTTAACTTTAAACATAAACTCTATCATTTAGCCTAACTTAACAACTTCTACATGGTCCTTCGAGCGAGGTCCCGCCCGATGGCGGAACCTCGCGAGTTTAAGTATCCGTCTCAGCGAGACATTTTACTTACGCGAACTTGTGAGCGTATTCGTTTCGAAATCAGCACGTGGACTTACAGTAACATGTGTCACCGAGTGAACAGTGTCGTTACCACGGAACTGTAGCAAAGCGTTTTGGAGCAAAAACTAGGAGCTCCTTTACTAGTTTCCTGAGCAGCAGCACTCGGTATTTATAGCAGCAGGACGTCAGTGTCCAGTTACAGAAAATCAGCGGCCTGAGCCAGTACTATAAAGTAAGGTCGTTCCTTTTTATTTCTTACTAACTAGCAGCATAATGGAAGGTCTATACTATCAGCAACTCGAACTTGGCGAGTTAATTAGGAAAATACCGATTAACATAAAAAAGGACAGTGACGAGCGAAAATCTGAAGACTATTTTAAAAGGCGTTTAGAGTTGTTAGAGAAGTATTGGTAGGATTTCAAAATAATCATTTAGCTATCTGTGAGTATGGGGTTAAGGAGCATCCTTACGTTACAAATTCTGAGCATGAAAGGGTAAGCAAAATTTTTACTGCCGCGACAAATTTAATTATTGAGCAGTGGCTTACCTTTCAGACGCCGCGCGCGCTTAATGTAAACAATAAGCAAAAGCCGGTAATTCGACACCCGTCGCGCGGGTAGCAATCGAGCGACACTTGAGACGATTTATCGTTGTTTATGTTTCCGAGCTCTAAGTTATGGTAACATCGCTTGTGTTTCTTAGAAATATACATTGTAAGCTACGACAAGTATAATGAATCATCGCATTGACGTGTATAGTTTAGTTTATACGCCTGGATAAACTAAGCAGAACTGTACAAATTGTTCGTTATTGAAAATGTAAATGTAATATGAAGAGCTTTTACTTTTTATATTTACTAGATAAATACTCTTTATAATAAAACGAAGTATTTATATATGGCTGTGAGAAAAAATTAAGATATTGACATTTGAAAGTGGCACCGACATGCGTGACGAGTACATTTAAATATTGTTTTCTTTTTTACAAAATTTTTGTCGTAACCTTGGGCGTTGTATTCAGATATTTTTATAGGAAAACTAATAAATAACACTATTATAGTGATTGAAACCTGAAATACGATATAATACTGTACTAAAAAACAACAAATATCAAAAAGGGCGGGAAAACTGATAAATGATAATAAATTACTTTGGGCTTCAGTTTGATAAGCATAAATAACATTAGTCAGTGTTGTTTTTATTGTGTCTAAAAATAAAAATATGCTCTTTATAGTTAAAAAAATGTTTTTATATATGTCTGTGAGAAAAAATTAAGATATTGACTTTTGAAAGTGGTACTGACATGCGTGACGAGTACATTTAGAGCGCGGCAGAAGTAAATATTGTTTTCTTTTTTACAAAATATTCGTCATAACCTTGTGCTTTGTATTCAGATATTTTATAGAAACACTAATAAATAACACTATTATAGTGATTGAAACCTGAAATACGATATAATACTGTAGTAAAAAACAACAAACATCAAAAAGGGCGGGAAAACTGATAAATGATAATAGGTTACTTTGGGCTTCAGTTTGTTATACAAAAATAACGTAAGTCAGTATTATTTTTATTGTCTCTAAAAATTACACAACTTGCCCTACAAAAAACTACAGAAAACAGAACAAATAAAATCGACGAGCGACCGTTTGGCGCGAAGTCACGTGACACAACAAAAACAATATTATCTAAATACTATTCAGTTGGTAAGTGGTTCATTCAAAAAGCTCAGTTCATTCCGAATACATTGATATATAACACAAAACTTTAAATACATACCCTGCAATACAAAAACAGAAAACATTAGAGCGCGCGACCGTAATTTTTTTGCCGACCCCATATAGCGTCAGCGGGGTTTGACGGGTGCAAACTTGCCGACCCCATATGCGGCGTCCGGGGTTTGAGAGGTAAGCTGTCCAGTGGAGAAACATCTTTAAAAACCGTACGGATTACTCATGAACAAGAGCAAGCAGGACCATTGGATTATGAGCAGCAGCCAATAAAATCTAGTATTTCACGTGAGATGGAGTCGAGAGGCTCTACTAGCAAATTAGACGACATGATTCGTAAATAAACAGCTAATTTCAAAGCGTTTAAGCGGTCAGCTGGGCTTATCGATTTAGATTCCATGACTGAAAAATGGGAAATGGAGGACGCTTTGAAAACTTTACAAGCCCGTTGGTCCCAAATTGACACTCTTCATTGGGAGATCGATAGCGAGATAGGTGGAGAGGACGAGGACTACGAAGCTCTTTATACTCAGCATGAGCGATCATACCTTGTATGGAAGAAAATGATCAATAAAAAGCTATGGAGTGTGGCACATAGGAAACACTCTACACCGAAAATGGACATTCCTGTATTTTCAGGGAGCTACCAACATTGGACATCGTTCAAGGATCGTCAAGTGTCAATTGTGTAGTCAACAACATGTCTTCTTCAAATGCGTAAATTTTTTAAGAATGCCTAATAATGTTAAATTAAATTCAGTAGAAATATTTTAATTATGCCATAATTGTTTATTCAATCATAATGGTCAGCAATGTATTTCCGTTAGGCGATGTCGCAAATGCAACGGTAATCATCACTCTGTTTTACATGATGCCTGCTCGCAAAATATGTCACAATGGAACAACGCAGCAAAAACAGCTGATCCAAGTTCGCAAGAACACGCGGCGATTACTGCACACGTGTCGCAAAATGATCCTGGTACAAATGAAGAACTTTTAGCTACAGCCTTGGTTAAAGTCGCAGCTATTGACGGCTCAAATCATGTTTTAAGGGCTCTCATAGATCCTGGGTGGCAAGTTTCCTTAATAAGATAAAGCGCAGCGAAGAAATTAGGATTGCCAAGAACTAAATTTAATGGTTTAATATTCGGTGTAGGTGAAGTTGAAAACAGTTGTAATGGAGTGGCCCAACAGGTTATAAAAGACATGAACAGCTTATTAAAATCATGAGGTTTTACACTGAGAAAATGGTCAGCAAATCATCCGGAACTACTTAAAAACTTAGATCACAATAGCAGCAGCGGCGAACTTTTTTTTAATTTTACATCTCATAATACGCCCAACACATTAGGCCTACGGTGGAACTCTTCTAATGACAATTTTACTTTTAACTGGTTTATCGAAGACCAGCGCAAAAATGACTAAACGTATATTTTTATCTGAGATATCCAAAATTTTTGACCCTCTAGGGTGGTTATCACTGGTCACAACTAAATTAAAATTGGTATTTCAAAAGCTTTGGTTGAATAAAATGCAGTGGGATGAAGAAGTTCCTGAAAGCATTAGGAAATAATGGCTCGTATTGCAAGCAGACCTTCAATATTTAAACCAATGTGAGCTACCCCGCTGGATCGAATATCAAGCCTTATGATCTATTAGAACTGCATGGTTATTGTGACGCGTCAACTAAAGCTTACGGGGCTGTTATATATGCGCGAATCTGGAAGAAAATAGACATCTATAGCACTGGTTGTCGCTAAAGCTCGATTAGTACCCTTTTCTAAGAGCATACCGTTGCCGAGATTGAAGCTCAGCGCCGCGTATTTATTAGTTAAGCTAATGGATAAAGTTGTGAATTGCTTAAGTGAGCTGGATATTCGAATGTATGGCTGGGTGGACTCAATGGCGGTTCTAGGATGGCTTGAAGGTGAACCCAGCCGATGGAAACCCTTCGTCGCGAATAGGACTAAGTTCATGACTACCATAACGAAGCCAAGCTGTTGGCGTTATATCAAATCAGAGGAAAAACAAACCTTGTCGTGGCAAGGACTACCGTCACTTAAATTCTTTAACGAAAAATAAGAGAATAAGCGTAAATTCTGTACTTCTGTACAGAATTTACATTGCTTGCTAGAGATTTTATCTTGGTCTCTTGATCAGTGCTATAAAAATTATTCGCTTATTCTCTTAATATATTTACACTTACATTATAATGCTTTCATTGTTTTTATTCTTTAAAACAATGAAAGCATTATATTACAGTTATTAAATAAATACAGCTCATTCGTTAAAATTACAAATATTATAGCGTGGCTTCTACGAAGAATTAAACTAATGTTAACAAAACATTTATAATTTATAACTTCCCCGCATTTCTTACTTTGTATGAATTGAAAAAAGCAAAATTACATGTTATAAAATATATACAAAGAATCGACTTTGCCGAAGAAATCATGTCATTACGAATGCATGGTAAATTAAGTAGCAAATGCAATTTATTGCAGCAGTTTATAGCAGTTTTACCTAACATTGCTAATTAATATTCATTCATAATCAGTACTCTATAAGCGGTCATCGCGCGTGCTCTCTCCCTCCTTTATATCGTTTAATCTTTGGTCCTATTATTAAATTCATTTTAACTTTAAACATAAATTCTATCATTATCCTAACTTAACAACTTCTACAACACCTGAGTATGTTTCTAAATTTTGTGACGTCTTAGATATATCTATGTTAATTTAGATAATTCCAACGTTTTGGATAATTTTCGACTCTGACTGAGAAAAACACAAATATGATTTCTGAGTTATGGTTCAATAAATAAATCGTGGGATTTGCCAGGCGGTCGTGGGATCGAACCCATTCGTTGTAATGTGTAGTATCCTGCACTATCGACGTGTAACATTCCTAATACAAGCATTGGCTTGGCAAGCATGGCTCCTAAGATGTCCGATGTGACTGACCGGTACTTGTGACCATATTAAAACTTAAGCTCCTAATATTGTTTATGTATAATAATAATATGTTCTATGCTTAACCTAAGTGTTAATTGTCAGTATTGAAATAAATAAATGTTATTATTATTTAGCTTTAGCAAGAAAAGTAGTAATATTCAATCCATATTGCAAGACATGTTTTAAAAAATATAACGTAAAAGAAACTCAACAAATTCTAATTTTATTGCTTGTTTAGTTTTCTAGAACAATATGTGGATATGACCACTATACTATAATCAAGATCATTCAAAATCAAAATAAATTTATTCAAGTTAGGTTACAAGATAACACATATGAATGTCAAAGTTAAACGTATTTTTTTTTTGTGAATTTACATTTACTGCCACGTTCAGCAAAACAAGGGTGTAGGGCAGAGCTCATGAGAAGAACGGGCAAGAAACTCATGGCCACTCTTTTTAATCGCCAAGTGTACAATAATATTTCGTTTACAAATCACAACTGTAAGGTGCTGCAACCATTTCTCCATGAAGTACTACAGAACATACTCAAGCATTTGATAAAATTTGATGGTAGCCTCTAAAGCTACTGCTTTAGAGGCTACCATCCAATTTTAATTGTAAATAGGAGCATCCACTTACATGTACATAAATAATCAAGACAAGGCATGATTGTTGGCCGTAGTTTAATCTACTGTTTAAATAAAAATGTAGTAAGTAAATTATCGAATTCCACGAAACCAAGGAACGCCGGTCACCACAAGTACTGATGCTACTGATGAGGACTACATGACATGGTTTTGCAAAGTCGAGAGCTTTATTTCGAACTTGAGTGGATCGGTTATAATATTAGGTGACCTTAATTTAAAGAGTGCCTCTGTCAATATTAATAATTATTTTTGTTATTTTTTGAGTTTTTGTAACCTGGTTGAGATGAATGAAGTTATGAACATGCGTGGAAGTAAGTTGGATGTGGTACTGGTGCGAGCGAGTCTTAGTGTGAAATGCGAACAAGGCGTGGGCTTGGAACTAGTGCCAATCGATCTTTACCATCCTGCACTAGATATTACACTTAATATTTCTACACCTAAGTGTAATGACACATTAGACCCCAGTAATATTGAGAAAAGCAAGGACTGGAATTTCAGTAAAGCAGACTTTTCACTAATATACGAGCAAATTCGTACAGCCCATTGGCAGGATGTTCTTAGTGTCAATGATCCTTGCTCTGGTACTGATATGTTTTATTCAATCATATATAGTACTTTTAATTCCTATATCCCGAAGAAAAAACGATTGGCATCTCGAAATAGACGTTATCCTGTTTGGTTCACTAAAGATCTAATTCGCGACGTGAGACGCAAAAACCAACTCCACAAAAAATGGAAGGCTTTGTGAACAGGCACATGTAGAGTTTAGTATTTTACGTTCGCAATTAAAGACTCGAGCTAGGCATGCTTACAGCTTATATTGTTGTACTGTGGAGAACGATATTAAAAGAAATCCACTACAATTTTGGCAACACGTGAAAAACTTACGATCGAAAGGTGGGTTTGAACCAAATGTTACGTAAAACGGTGTCGCTAGTTCAGGAGTCAGAGCTGTTGAAGCATTTGCTCAGTATTTTTCCAGCGTCTTCTTGCCCGACAAACCTGAATTGGATCCTAGCAGTCTTAGACCATGTGCCGGTGGAGGTAACGTTGCACTTCCCATCATAACAGAACAGGACGTAGTTAAAGCGATTAGGAAGCTCAAACCTGGTAATTCGATTGGTCCTGATAACATACCCGGCTTCATCTTGAAGGACTGCAAGGCAATTTTGGCTGTTCCACTGTGTCACGTATTTAATCTAGCCCTTCAGACTGGCGTGTATCCTACGCAGTGGAAACTATCGCGAGTTACACCTATACCTAAAAGTAGTGACAAAATATCTGTTGAGGAGCATCGACCGATCGCCATCCTCCCAACTGTTGCCAAGGTATTTGAAATTATTCTCCACACAATTATTTATAAACAGATAGAGGACCACCTATCTGACGCACAGCATGGCTTTCGACGTGGACGCTCTGTAGACTCAAATCTTCTGATCCACACGGACTATATCTATCTAAGCTTGGATACAGGAGGTCAAGTTGACGTTCTCTATTTTGACTTCCGCAAAGCGTTTGATAGAGTTGACAATGATGTCCTTTTACAGAAGTTGGGAAATATTGGGTTTACGCCAGGCCTTCTCAACTTCTTCGCCAGCTATTTAAAGGACCGTAGACAGTTTGTCAGGCATGGTTGCTTCGAGTCTAAGGCTTATGACACCAGTTAAGGCGTGAGTCAAGGGTCTGTGTTGGGTCCGCTTTTGTTTCTTATTATGCTAAATGATCTCACTAATGAGGTAAAATCGGCAAAATGCCTGTTATATGCCGATGACCTGAAAATAGCTCTGGAGATCAAAACAACTGCGGACTGCATCGCCCTACAAAAAGATGTCGACAAGCTTTATCAGTGGAGCATTATTAATAAACTTAATTTTAACACGAATAAATGCTATGTGATGAGCTATGGCCGTGGGTTGAGACCGATCCACTACGAATACACATTAGATGGTACATGCATAACCAGAGTCCACAACATTAAGGATTTAGGCGTAATCTTCGACCGTAGCATGACATTTAAAAATCACGTGTTCGAGCTTGCTAAGGTGTGTTATAGGCGACTAGGTTTTGTTCTGAGAAATGTTACAGACTTCCAGAACCCTCAGGTCATATGTCTTTTATATACCTCCTTAGTAAGAAGCAAATTAGAGGCCAATTCATGTGTCTGGAATCCTTATACAGCGTCCCAGACTCTCATGCTCGAAAAAATTCAAATGACCTTCCTCAGATTTCTTTTTAACAAGATTTATAATTTCTTTCCGTATATGTACCCTACTAACTACCTTTTAGGGATGTTAGGCTTCAATTCTTTAGAGGTCAGACGAGGCTTTAATCAACTCACGATGGCTAATAAAGTCTTTCATGGACGAATCGACAGCCCTGAGCTCCTTACTTTGTTGCTTAGGTTATATGTGCCTGATAAATACGTCAGGCACCGTGAAAGCTGCCGGCCCAAATTATTCGCCAAACCGAAATGCCGCACTGTTGCTAGAGCTCAGTCGCCAGTGTGCCGTTCCCTGGAGGTGCTTAACGCCCTCATGACTGCCTGCCCTAAATGTGATGTGTTTGCGGATGAATGGAAGAAGCTTATGCGAGAGTGCTTAATTTTCTGCGAGAAGAGGTATGAGAGGGAATCAACAATTCCATATTAATTTTTATGTTATGTTTCTGTTTTTGTTGTAATTATTATAGTCTTTTATTGTATTTCTTTCTTTTTATGTTTTATGTTTGTAATATGATTTTTATTATCTCTATGTTAATTAATGTAATTGGTGTACTGCCGTTTTAATTAACTATAATAAATAAATAAATAAATAAATAAATAAGTAGCACCCGTTCATGAGTAAGACGCATGGGTCAGCCATCGCCCCCTTCGCCATATTGAACGGAAGGGAACGACCCGGTCCATGACGCCACAACAAGCAATGACATTTGAGAGAGTATGACGGTCTTTGGCATGCGAACTCAGAATAAAACTCAAAAGAAAGCTTAACGGAACTGTACATAATCACGAGTTGTCTTCATTGCTCGATGGCGTAGTGGTTAGTGTAACCGACTGCCACGCCTGAGGTCGCGGGTTCGATTCTCGCACAAGACAAATATTTGTGTGCATGAACATGGATGTTTGTCATGGTCTGGGTGTTTCTATGTATAATATGTATGTATTTACAAAAAAAAAGTATATATGTATGTTTGTCCATTGTCTAGTATCCATATTACAAGCACTGCTTAGTTTGGGCTAGATAGTGTTGTGTGTATGTGGTAGAATATTATTATTATTATTATTATTTTGTTACTTGAATCAATGCACTGTTTACTTCATCAAAATGGTCCCTATTTCTATTTACTTACATAATATTAAAGAAATATCGTCAGCAATCAGTACAACATTACAAATATTGTTCAAATAAAAAGGTAAATCGTTTATAAATTAAAAATAAGAATGGGCCTAAAGTCGAACCTTGTGGCACCCCTAGCTTTGCAGGTAAGCTATTTGATTTTGAACCATTGACTTCTACACTCAGTGTGTCCTGTTACTTAAGTACGACGTAATTACATCCAGTGCATTACTCTGAACACCGTAATGCCTTAGTTTCCGTATGAGCGTATCATGACAGACGCAGTCAAATGCTTTTGAGAGGTCGCAAAAAACACCAATAGCATTTTATGAGTTTTCCACGCTCTGTATATATGTTTGAGTAAAACTACTCCTGCATCCGTTGTTAAACGACCCTTAGTAAAGCCATATTGGTTGTCGTGAAAGAGGCTATTTAAATTAAAATGTCTAAGTAATTGCTTGAGTATTAATTTTCAAATATTTTGCTTAGAGCTGGTAGAATTGATATTGGCCTAAAATTACTAGGATCAGTTTTACTAACGGATTTAAATGAAGGTATGATTTTACTATTATTCATCAAATCTGGAAAAGTTCCCGAATCTACACACCTATTAAATAACCCACTTAAATAAGGAGCAACTATATTTATTATACCTTTTACGATCTTAACGGAGATACCCCAGAGATCTCCCGTATTTTTAGATTCCAGAGATTGAAAAGCATTGATAATATCAGTCGCGTTAATATAATCAAATCTAAATAATACTCTACAATTTGTTACGCTGGAATGTAATAACCTCTCTGCAAGCATTTAGAAAGAAGAATTTAATGCGTTCTTGGTGGTAATCGGTATACTAGCAAAGAAATTATTGAACGCGTGTGCTCCATCGGCATTATTTTTGATTATTTTATTATTGTCCATCAGACTAATACTATTGTCTCTTTGAGTTATCTTGCCACTAGCTTCGTTAATAGCTCGCCAGGTAGCCTTAACTTTATTGGAGGACTGTTTGATTTTATTACTGACGAACTTGGACTTAGCTAAGTAGGATACCGTTTTAAAAATTTTGGAGTAATTCATAACATGTTCAGTAAAAGTAGGATCAAAATTATATTTCTTCATACCGTATAACTCATACATTTTCACTCTGCTCTTATAAATACCTACGGTTACCCATTCGTTAAATGACCTAGTTCCTTTAATAATTTTTACTTTAAACCTAAACGTATTATCAAATTATTTCTTAACAAATTTGACATATATAACTATGGAGCTACTGACCTTCTATCATTATTATATTTTGGATTTAATTCTTTCTATCTGTCCATTTTATTTGGCCCTGTGAAACCATGATAGAATTATGTTATGCTTTCAGAAGCCTGACAGATGTCTTCTTTTCTGACCTTTATTTCAACAACATGTACAAACGCGCGCACACCAATATCACTGTATCCATAATTGGCATGGTAACAGCCTTCCTCGTTTACCACTGGCAGAAACAACTATAGTTAGGATGATACACTAAGCGAAGTAACTTGAAATAATCTATCGAATTCGACCAGAAAACACGGCATGCAGGTTTCCTCATGATTGCCTTTGCCATTAAATCAAGCTATATTTTACTAACCCCTATTATTATAATACTGTTACAATATTCAATACTACAGTTACGATTGTTTTGTTTTTATGAGACGTTTCATCTTTTTGTTATCTTCTACTTTGGAGGGAGGTTTCGTGAGGTAGTCCTTAATGAAGTTGTTAAGTGGAGCCTCCACAAGCAACCAAAAAACGCAGTCTGCTACGAAATTCTTTATGAGGATGTTAAGGCAAAGAGCCAACTGTGGAAACAAGTGTAATAATATTAATACACACATTTTTTTAACACTTGACCAATATCAATTTGAACAATTTTCTAGAAATTAAGTTAGTTTTAGTACTTTAAATATTGTAACAGGAATAAAAAAGTAAACTCTGTAATAGGCGTCATAGAATTCCTCCGCATCACAGTCGAGCGGTAGTGTGCCCTGAAGACTGGCAGCATTGCCATGTTGAATAGCAATACTTATTCTTTCCGTGAAATAAAGACCAGTCCTCTGGCCACGAGCAGCGTCGATCAGCCTTTTCGCTATTTCTTTAAGATAATATATATAAATGCATAAATTCTAGCTCAGTGTTGGTTACATTTATACGTTTAATAGATTGAAATTACTCTAGGTTATAGTTTTAATTTGTAAAATAATGTGATATATCACATACTAAGATATTTTATGTCGTTATTACCATGTTCTCGTTATTAGTTTTAAGGCTAGTAACAGCTACGTGAAATTTGAACAATTCTATAAAAAATATGACTCGAACCTGTGCCAGAAAACTCACTCTTAGAAAACCAAACATAATTAGAAACCTATTGTGTCTGAACACCAGGTGTGCCGCTACGACTCAATAGGTTACAACTTAACGTGGCTCGAGAATTTATATTTATTAAAGTAAAGAGATTGTATATTACCTAGAAGATAAGACTTTTTAAAGTGTTGCCTAGTACTACTAAGCTAGCAGCTATCTACAGTCGAAGTTTGGGTCTGAAAACCTCATCAATCCTAAGAACTCAAAAAGTTTATATGATCACGATTTATCCAATTCTATATTTTTTTTTTCGATTTGAATGATATCAAACATCTAAGAGTAAATACCATGTTTGCACCATGCATGCTGTGTTGTGCAAGTAATTGTTGACGTACAAGAGGTGCTGCCACCAGTACTGTCGACAGTCAGTCATCTCCGCCGCCACAAATTTCTGCAAAAATTCAACAGTTACCATGCATCACATATTATGTACATATATTGTAGATACAATGTTAAACAATACAATTATTCTATATAATACTTATAGATATAGCGCGCTAAATATTTTTTGAAGTCAAAGACGACAGGTATCGAAATTAGTATGCGTAATTTGTTAGTGAATAATATAACATTATTTTGGTTTCTTAATAAATAAAAGTTTTACGAACTTACACCCCACAATGGGCCGGACGCAAGATGACAGAACCAAGTCAATCTGTAAAGCCTAACGATATAAAGTGGATCTGTCCAGACAACTTTCTGCAGCATTTATCTGTACATAGGAGTCAACAAATCATACCAATGTTGTAGATAAAAGATAAACGCTAAAGGGTCATAGAAGCGTGAACTTTGCAAATTCCATCAAAGAATTAAATTAACCATCTAACATCAGGCGACCATTAATTTTTAACTGTAAAATTGTTGTGTTGCAGGAGAAACCAATTTGTTCCAGTTGCGCTTAATTGAGAAACACAACAATATTCTGAAGGCTAAACACATTTACATAAAATTAAAAGAAAAGAAACATTAAAAGAACACTCACAGCTATGAACGTATTAAGAAATTACCTGTAAACTCATCATTCTTTTTACAAAAGCTTCCGCAGATGCTTCCGAAAAGATTACAGGTAAAAATATTAAACGAATTGCTCCTATAATAATATCTTATATATCTATATTTTGTACATTCCACCCAGGATGATTGCAATAGTGTTGGTCTAAAATTTTCACCTTCAAGTCATATTTCTCTAACAACATATTATTAAGCATGCCTCAAGGATCATTTCTAGGTCCATATTGTCTTTCTTGTAAAATTGCTTACAAGACTGTGTGACACATATGCCGTAGCGCAATTGTGTGTGATTGTAGTGTGCCACATAGTGTTTCGAATACTCCTGTAAGAAGCATACATTAGACTGTGTATACTGTGAATATCCTATTCATAATTCCAGAGCTTACATTAAAAATATTGAAAAATAATAATTGATTGTTCCTTGCCAGTTTATCTAGAAATGAAAAAATAAAGCTATTAATGTAATGCTAACATATTTCAGTAATTTAATAGCTGACTGATATGCAACTAATGCTACATATTTGACAAACTACTTTAGACATTTTAGTTTGGTTTCCTACTTTTTAGTATGGTTTTTGCGTGTTTTTTTAGTTATCAAAACTATTTTTTTAAATATTTAAGATGAAATCTTTCTTACCTGTTGAGTCGTAGTGGCATACCGGCCGCGAGAGATAAAAGGTTTTTAATTATGTTTGGTTTTCTAACAATGGACTAGTTAATAGTATACACGTGATTGCGTAACAAAAAGACAACTCCCGCGTTAGTATTAAATCCTGTATTGCCGAGAAATTTACAAACATTTAAATGACGGACACAAAGAACTCCCAGATCCGAAACAACCATTTGTGGATTACACAAAGTTTTGTCCCGTGTTGTTCGAATCCACAACACTCAACACAGTGACAATTAGCTTAAAAATTAGTAAAGTTTAATAGTAGTAGTAGTGTAACAGTTTCTAAATTATGTAATAAAGTGTCAAATAAACAACGCGATAAAATCCATATATAGTAGTTTAAATTCAATAAACAACATTCGCGTAAACAGAGGACAATATTATGTCACATCATCATATTTATTCATCTGATAAAAGTAACTGACAGTAAATAATTCAGCTTTATGTTGAATTACGCATCAAATCATAATTTTATTACTATACATTTCATCTCTACTTCTCTTCCTCATGGCGCTGTATTATGTGCTGTGTGGTATAAACAGACAATATGAAATGAAAGTCTACACTTATAGTGTAATATTTTTATTTAAAGATCCCTTAAACACTAAACATTACATTTATACAAAGTTTTAGAGAGGTAGATCATTACAGAATTGTCATTTAAACCTGAAGTAGCCAAACTGGAGAAGTGCCTCCACCTAACAGAAGATTTAAGTAAATTAACTCGTATTGAGTTCTTAATAATATATTTAAAAACAAATTAGTAGTCCTAAGGAATGACCTAGGACTATTAATTTTTTTTAAAGACAATTTCTGTTCTTGTAGTAATTTCTGTATCGCGGGACTTTATAAACATTCAAAAAACGGACATTAAGATCATCCAGACTCGAACGAACTTTTGTGGATCACACAAATGTTTGTCCCGTGTGGGATTCGAACCCACAACACTCGTCGCAGTGGCAGTCGTGAGGCGATCACTTAACCACTATGCTATCCGGACAGTCATAATCTCATATTGAATTCTTAGTAATCGTCCCCGATCACACCGCTTCCCGCAGTAGTTTTAGGAGTCCTAACTCCTAAAAGTACTGCGGCAAGTGGTGTGATCTCAGGTAGCGAATCATTAGTGACATAGCGTAGAATAAATTCATATCAAGATAAATTTGTTAAGTTACGTGATACTGTGTTGGATAATGAACAGTCTTCTTATGCTAAGGATGACGAGAGGGCTAAATACTGTACTACTGAATTAAATAACTCATAATCTTAACTGTATCCCCCAATGAAAGAACTACTTATACGAATACTTCTATGTTCAGATTCAATGCAATCTGGGATAAAACTAAGGAATCACCAATTGAATAACTCTAACTATATACTTATACATCAAGATAAAATTTGTTAATTGTTGTAAATAAGTGTCTAAGAATACTTCCTAAACACTGACATTATTATCACTACAAAGAGATTACAAAAGATTATTTGTACCTCCACCTATATAAAAAAAGCGGGAGCCATTATACCCTCAAACGGCGCAAATATTGTAATTAAGTCGGCAATTACATTTATGCTCCGTTTCGGGTGGAAACCTTAGGCTCATGGGATCCGAGCGCTCGTATCTTGTACAAAGAGGTCCCAAAACGCCTGATTATCGCTTTGCGTGATCAGAAGGCTGGCCTTTTCTTGGCCCAAAGAATCAGCATTGCCGTTCAACTTGGCAATACTGCCAGTCTTCTTGGCACGTTACCGGTTGACAGCGACGAATTCTACAACGCCTAAGCTATTTTTGTAAATAATAATAATTTTTATTATTACTTTTCTTTGTTCATTAGTTTGTAAATATGTATATGATTAATTGGTACAAGAATATTATTATCATTGAATACTTCTGTTACGATCCTTTCGTTTTTGTTGCTCGATTTGGATATTTTATCTTCTCATCTTCATCTTTTGGTTTTAAGAGGCACTGCCTAATAATGTTACTGCAAGGTGTTTCTATAAGAAGCCAGAAGGGAATCGCAGCTATAAATGTCATTATCAGGATCCTGACGCTGAAAAGGACCTGTGTGCAAACAATATATATATATATATAAACGAATAAATTTTTGAGACTTTTAAGTCACATTGATAAAGCGGTTTAGATACTAGCTAAGAGATCTTCAAATACAATAAATAGCATTGTTCTTTACCCAAATTCAATAAAATATTGTTATCAAAATTGAAACTACTGTTTTTAAAACACTAGATACTCATATTAGTTTGCTAGACGACGCTGCTGGTATTATACTTCTCAGCTGCATTTCTTTTTCAGTTTTTGCTGCCAAGTTTATTTGTGACGACAGCATTAGGGCTTTTAGTGCCTTGAGATGCAGCGGCCTGCTGGTTGCTACACGCAATTGCTTTTTAATTTAAAATAGGAATCCAGCAATTGTCAGATTAAAAGTTAACATTTCTTACCACTGTAAAGTAACTATGTTCTGTAGTCTGGGTCAGAGTAGCTACGTAGCTCCTAATCAGCACCACGTGCAGCAGGTATACACTGTATGTCAGCCGACTGGGTATAGTCCACCCACGCCATTCAAGAATGGAACGGTATAGATCTACAAATAGGACAAATAAATTTATCAATAACGTTTTTACATAAAAAGTAATATAATCTTCGAGGATATACATATCAGTATATAGTGAACGTTCGCAAATTCATAAACTATTAATGAATTCACCTTCAATTTTAAAAATAGATGCTGTTATGATTATTCCCATGGATATTGTGAATATAGGTTTGGCGAAGGCAGCGTGGAGCATCCTGATGTATACAGATGACCTCGGCGCGTCAGAGTAGAAGACAACTCCGCTGTAGCAGCACAACGCAGCCACGGGGAAGAAAGACCAACACAGGAGACGATAAGCGAATGTCTGAAATGTTTCTCATAGAATATTAACAATCCCTTTATTGAGATTCACTGAGTTAAATAACTTTAAGATATAATAATAATGTCCTCCAGACCGAATTTCGGTCACGGCGGCCAATCTTAACGGAGACTGGGCATCTGCGCGGGAGATATTATAGTGCACAAGCGTGTGCACAAACACAAGTGCACTCTCTGTTCCCTAACTCTCATGATCCGACGTTAATCTGACACGACCAGAGAGAGATCAGGCGCAGGACCAACGGCTTTACGTGCCTTCCAGAGCACGGTGGTGTCTTACACCGCCAACTTCCTAACTCCGGGCGGCTATTAAGATTTATTAACAGGAAAACTCAATAACTTTTTGTTGGCCCGACTCGGAATTCTAACCCGAGACCTCATGCACAACAGTCGCATTCACTACCGCTGCGCCACGGAGGCAGTCACTCTAACTAAACTAAACTTGAACTTTAAGATATAAGCTTTAAGCGAATATACCCAGGATATTGAAAGTCTGTGTCGTAGAACTGAAACAAATGTACAGTGCAATGTCACGCGCTAGGCGTATTTATTTGGACTTGTTTCGTGACCTTCAAGTTAGAGTTGACCGTAAGCTTTTACATTAGGTGAGCTGATTAGAACACCAAGAGAAAATAAAAACCTATTAAAGTAATCAAATTACCTGGTATTTTTTAAAATCAACTCCTTGCTTTTGCCAGTGGTAGACTAGAAAGCCCAGTGCCATGCCGATTACGTATCCTGAAATATTGGTGTGTGCGCGTGTGTATATGATGTTGAAATAAGGGTCGTTGAGGAAGATGGTTAGTAACGTTCTGAAAGCAACACATAACTATAAATTTGCTAGTTAAAATAAAATCCAGTTAAAAGAGATTTACATCAAACAGATAAAAATCAAATTCTTAGTAATTTTTATTCCTCCTTCGGTTAGGTGTCAGTTAAAATTGCTTCATTGAAATTAAACTACTATATACGGATTTTATCGCGTTGTTTATTTATCACTGTATTACAAAATTTGGAAAATATTACACTACTACTACTATTGATTTTATTTTACTAATTTATAAGCTAATAAAATTATTTAAACTATTAAATCTATTTATTTTTGGTTTACACTTTCCCCGACGTTTCGGTTGCTTTCCAGCAGCCATGGTCACGGGGAGACTAAGATGGTAGTTTTCTCAAAGTACCCGAACATAATTTAATTATTGGTGTTTCTATTTACGCAGAATGAGCTCAAAGTATCATGAAGTCTAGCTGTGGTTTGTTTCTTCTTGGGTTTGACTATTTGAAGTACTGGATCCCAAGCTGGTGGTACATTCCAACCATCTTCTCTATTGAAATTGGGATGTTTTTTGATTTCAATAGCCTCGCGAAGCATCCTTGGTAGGAATCGGTGTTCTTTAGCGAGAATCTGTGGTTTGTCAAATCTCAGGTAGTGCTTGGTCCCCTGTTTAATAGATAGAAATAGATTTAGTAGTTTAAATAATTTTATTAGCTTATAAATTAGTAAAATAAAATCAATAGTAGTAGTAGTGTAATATTTTCCAAATTTTGTAATACAGTGATAAATAAACAACGCGATAAAATCCGTATATAGTAGTTTAATTTCAATGAATAACATTCGCGTAAATAGAAGACAATATTATAAAATTGCTTCGTTTTGTGATTGTGTTTATTTCTCATGCAATTATGTAAATTATCTAAAACGATTTCTTTATGTTTTTCTGGTTCTTCTTATATTTATATACACGTAAAAAGACAACAATCATTATAATATACAACTTTATTAATATTAACCAACCTAACTTATAGGTAAAATAAAATAAAAAGTAATATTTAGTACAAAATATTATATGATAGTAAATAAATAAACTGGCAGCGTCGTAAAATTCCTCAGCATCGCTGTCGACTAGTTTTTCAATATACCTTCGATTGAATAGACAAAAACGCTTCTGGATCTAGATTTTATTTACAAATTATCGTACCGCCGTGGCGATACAATAATTTGTAAGTATTTGTAAGTCTAAAATTTAACGCCTCCAACCACGTGCCCCGTAAAGCAATGGCAATAATGGTGCCTCCATTTAGAAACACGATTTTAGATTTTAGAGTGGTGAAAAAATTGTACAAATTAAATCGACATCTTTGCTGTAAAATTGCATAAGTTTCACAAATTCTGCTTTGATAACTTACTCGATTAGTCACTTGCCAAATAAAAAAATGATATTAGGTATGTCAAAGCCTCAAGGAAAGAATCATTGGAATGTATTTTATTTCTGTAATTGGAGTTGAGTCGAATGTTTGTTTTGGAACGTCAAGCTTAAACTTGAGTGAGGTCGGCACAGAGTCAGTGTCTCAGTTGGGATGACAGTTATGGCTGTTAAGGTGTGATTCCATTAGGCAAGTTACTTGCATGCAAGTTGCAAAGTGCATACTACTTGTACAAAACTACATACATTATAAACGTTACTCAATTCAAATACTTACTCAGGCGAAATCAACAATATTCCATCCAGATCTTGGAAATACGTTTGGGCTACTGTGATAGCAGTTGCAATCACAAATAATGAGGATAACACAAGTTTTCTGGCGCCGGCTGTTCTACACGCCAAGAAGATGATCAAAGCTAATATGTAGAGCTGCATATCCACCGCTAGATACCTGAATACAAGTAATTTAGAATATGACTGTGGTTACATACATATAGGCATTAGGCAAAGGTATATTACGTCAATCATTTGCCATATATGGATTTAGCACCCACGATTATCTTTTTGTCTTGTAGATACATTTTCAGACACCGTGCTACTATAAAAAAATACCCAAACAATCATTGTTTGCTTAACCTTGATATCGAATCTGATACCTATTTTCTAAAACTGTAAATCAAAGACTCAAATTCAAACCAAGAGAAGAGGCAAAATTTACTTAAAACAATATTTCTAAGGTGCCCAAGAAATAGGTCTTAGCTTAGTTTGAGCTAAGGGTTATTGTATAATTTAAGGAAATAAACTAAAATTTAGTTATTATTTCTACAGTGTAAATATGACCATTGGGCTCATTTTTACACTGTTGTGTTATTTCTTTAAGGAAAGTGGTGGTTTTAGTAAACCCATATTGACAGTGTATATGAATATTTACCAACTCTGCGCCATACATGACGATTTTTGCGTGTAATTGTTGATGTAAAAAATGTGTTGCCACCAGTACTTTCGACAGTCATACATCTCTGACGCTACATATTCCTGTAAAATCAAAAATTATTCGTAGCTCGCATGTATGCATAGAAAACAAATAAATAAATAACAAAGAAAATGCAGTTACCTATTTATAATAATAACTAAGAAAACCGGTAGCAAAGTTGGTTACATTTCAAACACTTTTAAAAAGGTACTGTTACTTGAGTAATCACTCTCTTATACAATGATGATATATACTAAAATAAAGTGCACTCAAAATTATGTAATATCGATCAAAGTTAGAACAACCGCATACCTAACAATTGTTTAAAAGGATAGTTATTATATTTTAAAATCAAAATTGAATAGCAATGTTATAAAAAAAGCTTTATCTTATTTTTGTTTATTTATTTCGTCCACTGTTATTTCCGTCATGCTACATATAACAACCGTTTAGATATATTGCTCGAATAATGTACTAACATATTAATAACTTACATCCCAAAATGGACCTGTTGTGAGATGACGGAACCAAGAAGCCGTCAGTGCCAAGATGATTGCGTAACTGGGAGTCAATCTGTAAAATGCGCAATATTTTGTAATTGGTAATATTTTTATTTTCCTGGCTTCAGAAGACATTATTGCAAAAATCAGTCAATCATTTGAAATTGTTTAGACAATCTTTGTAATAAGTAAATCTATCAGGATCTGATTTGATTAAAATTATTATTTTGAAGGCTGACACCTAAAAAACATTATTTAGTAATCCTTTTGATGATGATGTTAATTAAAAATTATGAAGACTAAAGGGACATTGGAAACAAGCGGTATGACACCGAACGTTTTAAATTAAATTATATAATGTAACGATTGAAAATGCACGCCGTAATCTTTATTATAAGTTTAAAAAAATAACACAACTTTGAGACTTAAGTATTATTAAAATATCATGAATATAATAATATGAGTAGGTACTCACCTTAACCATCTAATGATAATGTGCTTTGGCAACATGGCCCATGACACTTGATGGTTCTCTGAGTGAATTAACGAGGTATACACCAGTAAGAATGCGGCTATCAACAAAAACGTTTGCATTATCAGCGTGCCGTTCAGCAGTATATATATTGATTTAATTTTGTAAGTCTGGAAAGAAAATAGAATGTACCTATTATTTGTCATTTTTGGTTTGATATCTCTTTGAATTTGCAAATAAATGTCAAACCAATGCAACCATCCGTAAGTTATACTTTAATCACTATAAATTGTCCACAAAGCCAATTTTTAAAAGTGTTTAAAGTAAAGTTCTAATCTTAAATGGCATTGAAAAAAGGCCCCAGTATATAATGGCTACAACGTTTACGCGTACAGTACCACCAACTTAACGGCGAAAAGGTAAAATAGGTAAAACTGAAAATAATTAAACGAGGAGCCTTGTTGCTTATTATGTTAAAAATACAATCTCTCACAGTAACATTGGCTTAATTGCTGTTGTTTTATGTATGTTACACTGTCCTCTCGCTCGAGGCTATGGTTCTGTCCATGGTTTCGACCGAGAGGTCTTGGAATGCCGTCGCCTCCTTCTGTGAGGAGGTAATGTTAGTGTAGGAGGCGGCGGAGAGGGAGAGGGAACGTTCAATCCCTCTCCCTAACCGCAGAGCCGGGCGCAGGAGGGCGCGAGACGACCTCCAGCCACCTTGAGTAGAAGCCTGCGGGTGGTGGACCCATTGGGGCCGTCCACCGCCCGATCAGCGTAGGTCCGAGTAGGCGGCGTTCGTGTTCCACGCACGCCTCTCGATGTCGGAAGGAGGACTAGGTCCCCCGCTTTGTCTGTGTAATATTGTGTGTTTGTGAATTTGTCCTGTATGTGTAATGGTTGTGTGGGACCCGCCATGTCCATCGGCAAGTCGAACCTTTGGCGGGGTCGCGATTCGAATGCGAGAGCGACAATCGCATGGCCTCGCCATAAAGGTGTGAGGAACACCGCGGTGGTTTTATTTGGTTCAGCCCAAATCCATCTTAGGGGCTGGATCCCGACATATCCCCATCGCCCGCCCCAAAACCGGCGATGGGAAATGTGATTTGCACATTTCACCGCGTAAAAATAAATGTATGTCACACTAGAATCATCTTAATGATAATCTTTCATGTTCACTTTTTATGTTTGTTGCTTGCCTACGTTTAATGATACATTAAAAGTTATTATTGAAGATAGGTAAGCAACAGCAGATTGCATAGAGTATGTGTAGCTTCAAATATATATTACCTGTTCTATAAATTTTGGTGATTTATTCGCGAGTACAGGCACTAGTACGGAATGACCGAAAATTACAAGGCTCGTCGTTAATACTCTGAAACAAATAAACGTAAATTGGGTTAGGTTGACAGTAGCATCAAACACAGACACCTAGAGGAATCACGAGATGCGATAAGTATTTTCTGTGATTTGTCTAAAGCTGTTGATTTTACTTCATGAAACATTAACCAGGAAACAACATCATTATGGAGTCAAAACTTCAGAATAGTTGATATTAATGGAAAACACAAAATCGCCGGGGTCTGTGGTCAAAGTGGGGTTGCTCAGGGCTCAGTCCCAGGTCCGCTCTTGTTTAAAACCTATAGTAGTGTACATTAATGACTTATTCCCTTATAAGTCTTCAACACGCGATAGTACTCTTTGTGGATAACACTTCATTATAACTTAAATTGAAATGCCACGAAGCGGTTTTATACGATGATGTACACATTGCTATCTCTAAAGTGGTTGACTGGTTATCAAACCATGAACCAACTTTAAAATTAGAGTTAGACCAATTGCATCCCATTTTTAACCCCGAATGTCGAGTAAGTGAAAACATTTATAGAAATTAAAGACGTCATGTTGGATCTTGTAGATACCTCACAATAACTAGACATTACACGAGATTCAAACCTGCAGTGGTGCCTGCAAAAGTAAATTATTAAATAGACTCAGTTCAAGAATAGCCACCTACCGCAGTAGCAACAGTAGGAATTATTGTATTTCTTTAAAATACATACAACCAAATACATGTAGTATTTTATTTACATACATACACTATTTACGAAAGGATAGGGCAGCGATGGATTGTGCTGATATTTCGCCAGCTTTATAGATCCCACGTAACAGAGACTGAATTGCCGTATGTCGAGTACATATCTAGAATGTGTGCTTGCATTGCAATCTGTTGTTAAGAATTTCCTAGCAGAAAAACCCAATGACTCTCAACTTCACGGTCACGATCCGTCATAAAAATAAGAGTAAGCTATAAATATTTCTATTGTATATGTAATCAGTGTATATATTATACCGTCTTCACTGTCACTGTGCCGAGTATTATGGATTCGATCATCGAATCATTCCCAGTGCTAGATTCATATTAAACAAAAAAAATATATATTTTAAGTGAACTATGTAATGTTTTTTTTTTGAGAAATTAACTCTTTAAACCAAAATGATAAATGTTTGCCAAGTTTTTTCATAATGTTTCATTATTATTGGAGTTAAATATCTTTACCTTATACCATGAATACTTTTCAGTAGCTGTAAACGAGGAACTTGTCCCACTCCACCGGGAGCCATCAATTTGTTCAAATTGCGTTTTAAAGAGAAACACATCAAGAGTCTCATTGCTGAAAATGCAGTTTCACAATGTAGTATTAGTATTAGTATTTATAGCTGGTAAAATAAACAGAAATATAATTACAATTTAAGTAAAAATGAAAATCTTAAAATATACCTGTGTTATCTGCAATCTTATTCCGATAGACGTCACATACCGTTCCGACAACGTTAATTAACAAAAATGTTAAGCAAATTGCCGCTACTATGACGTCTAAGAGATCTATACTCGATCTAGCTTTTCCAGGCTGCATGCAATAGTATTTGTCTAAAATGTTCACCTTCAACTCGTACTTTTCCGATAAGGATTCGTTAAGGCATGCCTCAAGGGTCAATTTTGTATCCTTGTTAAATTTTTCGTAGAACGTCTTACAAGTCTGTGTAAGACATATGCCATAGCGCAAATGTGTATGATTGTAGTGTGTGACACGGTGCTCTGAGTACCCCTGTAATAATCATTGCATAATGTAAATACGGTTTTTATAGACTACAACTGCTACTGTCTGGTGTTTGCAGATAAAAGCTATATTTCATTTCACATTTTATATGGTCTTTTTATTGCAATATAGTTTGGCTTTTAGACAGAAACAGATTATTTGCAACATACAGTGCTGAGATTCTTCGATTATTCTCACTAGTTCCATCTGTATTTTAATTCACGGAACTAGTACGTCTTTCGTCTCACTAGCTCCATGGACCTTGTTATTGGAACCAGTGAAACATAACTTGTGAGAACAACCAAAAATATTAATTTTGGTCGTTCTTAGTTTCAGCGTGAATTAATTCTATGGCACTGATGAGACTTATTTGTTCCGTAGTCCCATGGAAATCTCACCCAAAAGACTATTCTTTTTATTAAGTGAACCAAATAAAAACACAAATGGTATATTATAAGTTGATTTTTAATGTAATTAACGCTAATATATGGCTTCTTTTCTCTTATCACAGGTATTTTCTAAAATTTTAATCCAAGGTGGAATGAAACACCCACGGCGGCACTAGCCGCAATAGGCGTAAACTATTGTTACGTATGGATTCTAATATATATGGGCCATGGATGTTTGATGGATCGCACAGTGTATTATAAACCTCAATTTTGTGTCAAGTAATTTTTATTTTAAAATGTCTTAGTTAGTACTATTACAAACATCAGAGTAAAACTCTCGCATCGATGTGGCTGCTAGTTTTTTTTATGTCATAGTTCCGTATATCCGGATTCCTGAAATACAGTTTTTGCGTATGTGACACAAAATTGAGTTTTATAATACACTGTGGATCAGTATAGTAACTATGCTTATTATTAAGCTCTGTATCAGTGTTAATCACATTTTTATAAATAATTTTCATATCACATTAAAATATATGAAATTTGTGAAACATTTGTTTAGCGTAGCTGAATTCATTGACGTACCCCTCTGCGGAAAAGGGGAGTGGAGAGGTTATGTCGGGCTCACCCGGGCAAAGATGGATTATACTGGTTACTACCGACTAAACCTTACACGGTGTGCCAACTCGCTGCCTTGAATGGTGGGTGAGTCGCTAAAACTGAATCGTAGTGAAACTTCTAACCCAAGCATTCTAACTCAGCTGGAGACTTAACAAGAATAATAGTAATTTGCAAACCCAAATTACTACAATCTTAAAAATAATATAGATTACTGCTTTAATGACTATACCTATTTAATTTTCGCTCCGTCATGGATTTCTAAAACTTTCCTTGAATCGAAATATTGCTATATGCATGAGTGATAAACTGATCGAAATATGTTATGAATAATGTAAGGGCACTCTAATAGTAGCTAAGTTAAACTAGCTATCAGAAAAAAAATTCTAAAGTACGTATTTTAAAAATTATAGGCATTTTAAAAATAATCAAAGACATCTACGCCCTATGATGGTCTTTTCACTTCTGTTACTACAGATATGTACTTTGTTTTTTCTGATAGCTATATATATATATCTATAAGAATCCCATTGTTAGTAACAAAATGTGTATTACGAATAATTTGCCTTAATCATGTCCAGAAGCGGGCTGGGTTCATCTGATACCAGCACGAACTCCGCGCTGCAGTACAACGCGTCTGCGTCCTGCTGACATGTCTCGTACGAGTCCATGTGCATCACCGGAGGCATTCGCGCGTAGTCAGAGTCTGTATTGTGAAACATACGAATAGTAACAGCCTTACTTATAATGATTGACATTGCTGGGCACGGGCCTCTACTCAGTGTGAAAAGGCCACCACCACGCTAGCCCAGTGTGCGTTGGCAGACTTCACATATCTTCGAGATCATTATGGAGAACGCTTAGACATGCAAGTATCCTCACGATGTTTTCCTTCACCGTTAAAGCAAGATATAAATAACTATTTAATACGCACATAACTTCGAAAAGTCAGAGGTGGTATCAAACACGAGACCTCTGCGTGGCAGTCCAACGTTTTCCCCCAAGGCTATCGCTGCTATGTACCGTACCTACCACTATTCAAAATGAAGACGTTAAATCAAAGTCCGCAATACATGGCAATAAGAATATTTCATAAATCATTATTATGCTACACAAAATTTCAGTTTTGTATGATTGTATCTTGCTATAATATTTATTTTCAAGGATTTTTGTATTTATACTTAGTTTATAAAAACATTTTACAAAGACGATAAGAAGTCTGACATAAATCCAAAATATGAAAAAGAAATTAGACAATACTGTTCTGTCTGCATTCATCAGGTTTACGTAATTTTTGAAGACAGGATATTGACTTGCTTCAGTTCCTTCGCGTACACGTAGAATTAACCGCCCATTTTGAGACCAACAATACTTATAATTATTGTCCTTCGCAAAGTTGCGCGCTTGATAAAACAATTGCCTCATTGTTCCTGGAAGATGTTCAGCAATGAAAATCGGGTTTTGTTGTCCAATAATTCCTGCATGTTCAGTATTAAGCTTCTCTGATAACGGTTGATCTTTATTAAACGCTCGGGCGGACAACAAAACCTCATTCTTAATGGAGACAGATCGGAACTCGCAAATAATTGGTCTGTTAGTCCCTTTTTTGTCCGGCAATCGATAGATGTCGCGTAGATCGGTTTCAGTAACGGTTGTCCAAATACTTTTACATGTCTGTATAATTGTAGACATTAGGTCGTTTGTAGTCTCATTGTCACGCTGGGGAACATTCCGCACTTCAATGGAAGAAGAACGGGAGCTTTGCTGCAAGTCTGCTACTTTTTCTCCAATTCCATAATGTAACCCTTTTGTTCCATACACTCACGCTCTAACTTTTCTATTAAGATTCGCATACTTTCATAACTATTGTTGATAAATTCAATCGATTTTTCTATTTCACTGTTCGTATTATAGGATCTCTTTATTCTGTTGCTTTACTTTCGCTATATCCGACGTAAGCTTTTTCAGTGTTATATCCTGTTAATTTTTCCAAGAATGAAGTAGATCAATAATCCTTTTTTCAAAATACACAGTCCACTCACTGTCAGGAGAAAAATCTGGTCACAGACGTTTAGTCCTCGCAGTGACGTTTGTATGTTCAGTAGATACATCAAGGGTGGAATATACAAGCTGCTTCTCGGCCATTGGAGTTGAAGGTGGGGTGCGTTTGTTTGAAGGTGGAGTGCGTTTGGTTCTTGGCATTATATTTCAATAATAAAAATAATCCAAAAGCAAATATAGGATTTTTTTATAAAAAATCACGAAAGTATGTTTATTTAATCTACATTGTTCAATAAACAATTACAAAAACTTAACTCTTTCATCCGGGGCTCGATCCCGCGGCACTAACTATTGCAGTCGTTGGCTTTACGGCAAGACTACCAGTGTATTTACGATAAATGTTAAAATAGCTCATCCCTGTGTAGTGTTGTAGACAATTAACAAGCAAATACAGTGTCCACGACGACCTCAGTTTTCAAGGGCATCCACTTTACTATCACCGTCACAAAACACTTTTGGTTCGTTTATAAAGTGTTTGTTTTAAAATGTTATTTGATAATTACACTATTTTTAGATGGTAAACTGTTTGTTATTTTATACCACTTTTATCACTAGTTCATGGGCTTCGCATTAGTTATAATTTTAAACCAGTTTATACACTTTTTGCAACTATTTTGAATTAATCAATACGGAGCACTAAAATACGATCGCTCGCAACGAAGCCAGAGGGAGAAGGTAAGTATATAAGTGTAACATAAAAAGTACTTTATCAGAAAGCTTATTCTTTTTATTTTAGACACAATAAAAACAATACTGACTAATGTTATTTTTGTATAACAAACTGAAGCCCAAAATAACCTATTATCATTTATCGGATTGCACGCCCCTTTTGATATTTTGTTGTTTTTAGTACAGTATTATGTCGTATTTCAGGTTTTAATCACTATAATAGTGTTATTTATTAATGTTTCTATAAAAATATCTGAATACAAGACACAAGTGTTAGCAATTATAGGTAGAATATAATTATTATATAGAAATATTTAGTTAAATGTATCCGTTATTTTCTGTTGGCAACACTGATTTTTCTCGACGCGCGTTAGTTTTATACTATCAAGCATAGTAGGGCACTACTATGCTTGATAGTATAAAACTAACGCGCGGAACGATAAAGGGCAGTCGTGCGTTGTGTGGCGATCGGATAAGTTTGTGAAGTAAAAGTATATTAAGTGCATTGAATTAAATCAGGTATGCATATTGTGTAACTATGTAAACTATTAATATAAAATATAATTATGTTACAATAATATTAAAGGAAATAAATACTTGAGAACTGATTCTGGAGTTTCCTTACACAAGGTTACGATGATTATTCTTTTTTAAATTTTCAATATTTTATTTCACCGCGCTCTAAATTTAACGGTCACACATTTCAAGTGCTACTTTCAAATGCTAATATCTTAATTTTTTCTCACAGACATATATAAATACATTTTTGTACTATAAAGAGTATTTAGCTAGGAAATAGAAAAAGTAAAACCTCTTTTTATTATTACATTTACATTTCTTTAGAAGCAAATATTTTCAATATCGAATATTTTATTCAGTTCTGCTTAGTTTAACCAGGCGTATAAACTAAAATATACACGTCAATGCGATGATTCATTATACTTGTCGTCGACACAATTAAAACGCAAGCGAGATACACCTTGCTTTTAAAATTAGAATTAAGTATGGTATAAGCATAACATATTTGTCATCATAACGTATTTGTTATTACACAGGCTGTTTAAAGACTGGACATATTGAAGGACGGTATTCAGTACTCGATTCTGGATCCGAATATCTAAAAAATAGGTACTTAAAATTTGACCTAGTTATCCAATAAAAACTTAATGTGCGGATACTCTTGCGCATATACCAAAGCTAAACAAAACCTCCGCCCCCGCCCGCCGCTACCGCACCTCACACTCTCCCGAATTTGCACCCCCGCCCGTCCTTTTCTTATCAAAGGTCATTAGCCTCGGCAGCAGCTGTTTACGACGCGCACAGTATCCACATTTTATGGATATTTCATACAAATTTTCATAAAAGTTTTCTTTGCAGGTTACACTAATTTTTTTTATTTTTTTATGCATTACGTCTGACCGTAAGTTATTATGTCCTTAATTATGTACAATGTTTAACCAGTCACCTAAAAAGTTGTTTGATAAACATAAAGATAACCAGACTTTTTCTCGTGTAAGGTAAAGGTTATTTAATTTTATCATCATACATAATTTTTTTTGTACAATTAATTGTTATAGACTGTCTCACTGACAGCAGTAGTCAATGCGATTTGTTGTTGTGCATGTGCATTGTCTCTGGTTCTAATCCCAGATAGGGCAAAGTGTTATTCTTCTTGGTTTTTCCTGTCATAAATCACAAATTATTATTTTTTATATTCTATCATATACATAGAAACACCCAGACCAAGACAAACATCCATGTCCATGCACACAAATATTTGACTTGTGCGGGAATCGAACCCGCGACCTCAGGCGTGGTAGTCGGTTACACTGACCACTACGCCATCGAGGCCGACAAATTGAAAAATTATTTTAGTGTTGGATAGCCCATTTATCGAGGAATGCTATAGGCTATATAACATCACGCTACAACCAATAGGAGCAAAGCAATAGTGGAAAATTTTGCAAGAACGGGGCAAATTCTCTTATGTGAAGCAGACGAAGTCGCGCGGGTCAGCTAGTTATACAATAAAATACTGGTGAGATTTCTATTCATATTTTTATTTCACACTCTGGTTCCAATGAGGCCGAATGAATTGCGAACATGGGTTTACAGTTAGGATGTTAACATTTATACTGTCGTTTTACCACATTCTACCTTCAGGCATCCAATAGTCTTGCTTAACTATAATATCACTATTGAAATATGAATGTATATATAGGAAACTAATCACGAAGCTGTAGCGCGTCCGGAATGTTTTTAGATGCGTGCGTTGATACTTTTAATGCAATTCAGCGTAAAAGAATAGCGGCTTTTATGTCCAGAATTGCCATGTGTAAAAATACTATCATTATGAGTCTGTCGCACCGCCTGCTGCAGACTGTAACGTACCGCCGATGGGTGGCTATTGCCACTTAATTTGTTTTTAACTCTAATTTTTAATAATTACTTAATTATGTGTCGACCTTGTAAATGGATCTCAGAGTCCGAAATAAAATATTATTATTATAACACAATATTATACTTTCATGTCAGTTTTTTTATAAAAGTATGAAATTGGTCTACCAATTTTGACAAACGTTTCTGTGAGATCTAATTACCGCTAAGGTTGACTTTTCTAACTTGACACATAGCATGACGTAAATATATGATAAAGTGATCAATGGTGACTGTCATTACCGGTCAATGGTCATCTTACTGTTTGTTTATTAATCTACTTATTAAATTATTTTATTTTTATCCCTTTGCACCCTGACTGTTGGCACAATCATCGGTACCTACCTATTCGACACCAAGAAAAGTTAAATGGTAACTGTCAATATTATTGCAAGGGGCAATCGACCTTGTTGTTTTATGACGTTCAAATGAACTTTAACCGTAGGGTGATAGACCACATTTTTGGAAGCCTGTACCATTACCGAATTGTTAGCAACCGCAGGCTACTAAAAACTTAAAGGTCATACAAATGCTATTTCTTTTACACTAACCAAAAATATTATTGCAACATAATATTGTCTTCTGTTTACGCGAATGTTATTCATTGAAATTAAACTACTATATACGGATTTAAAGATAAAAAAATAAATAGATTTAATAGTTTAAATAATTTTATTTGCTTATTAATTAGTAAAATAAAATCAATAGTAGTAGTAGTCAATATTTTCAAAATTTTGTAATACAGTGATAAATAAACAACGCGATAAAATCCGCATTGTAGTTTAATTTCAATTATCGCAACATGTTTTGAATTATATTTTTGTCATAATTATAATCCTGACGCAAGACTTTACCAGAAACACAGCTAATTCATGAATTTGACGTACTAAAAGCAACGAACTATAAACTACCTACTTAACCTTTTGCTAGGGCAAACATTTTTGATACATATTTTTTGAAGTACAACTCCAGCTCTTGGAATAGTTCCTGTGTCGCCCCGGACTTAACAAACATTCATGCAATGGACACAAAGAACGCCCAGACTCGGACAATTATTTGTGGATCAGTCTAATGTTTGTCCCGTGTGGGGATCGAACCTAAAACATTCGGCGCGGCGGCAGCGGTGAAGCGATCAATTAAACCATTATGCCATACGTGCAGTCTTAAAACTTCACACACGGGACTAAGAATGAGATGACGAATGAGCGTAAAGTATAGAATATTAGAATAGGTCAATGGGCTTTATCGTTTATGATGATTCCTACCTTTGGATAATAAGTGTGTTTTAAGCGGTAGTTTACATATTAAAGAATATATAAACAATATTTTACAACGATATCAATCGTATACAAATATAATATAACAATCGTGGGACTTTGGTTATATTAACGGCGGCGGCGACACGGTCCGCTACGCGTCACGTCTCATTTCCCGCGAGGGCGAAAAGGGGCCTGCGGAAAGCCGTTTTGCAACATTGAATGTTGGAGGAGGGACGGATGGAAAATTTATTGAAGTATGTCAGATGATGAATGAGAGAAAGATTGATGTTTTGTTCGTGAATGAACAAGGCTGTAACACCACTAGGTATGGACCCTACACGGCGTATTGATCAAGCGTGTCTAGTGCTTGTCAGGGAGTTGGTGTTATTTTGTCTGCTAGAATCAATGTGTGTGTAAAATAATTTAAATGTGTGAATGCTAGGTATGGACGAGAATGAAAGTGGGGATTACTCGCATGTTCATGGTAGGGGTCTACGAAAAGATCTTAGGCAAGCATGGGGATGAAAATGAGAATGAGAATGGAAAAAGGTTGCTTAAGCTATATTTGGAATGGAATCTTTGTGTGACAAACACTATGTTTGCCCACAAAAGAATCCACCAGTATACAAGAGAAGCAAATAATGTAAGAAGTAGTATGATTGACTTTATTGTAGTGGATGAAAGATTGAGAAAGAATGTCCTAGACACTCGGGTATGTAGAGGTATTGGTATAAATAACGACCATTTTTTGGCTATGAGCCGCAAACGTGGCCTCTTTAAAGGATGGCGATACCGTATAACTACCCGAACAAGTGCCCAAGAACGAATAAAAGTAGAAAATTTGCAAGATGAAGTATTGAAAGACGAGTAGGTATAATAGTAAATTGAGGAAAAGATTTAAAGGATTTTGTGACACTGATGATATAAAAGAATTATAGCAGTCGTTTAAGTAAGAAGTGTTGTTGTAGCGTCAGAATTATGCGGTGTGAGCAAGAAGAGGAAAATGATAAAATCAAAGAATGCGTGGTAGGATAAAGATGTGCAAGGGGTAGTGCGAGAGAAGAAGCAGGCATTGTTGGACTGGCTATCTGTCAGATCCAATGAAAGAATGCAAGAAGCAACGAATGAGGATGTAAACGAAGCTAGAAATAAGTTTATAAGAATGAATAAGGTAGTGAAAGATGTGATTAAAAGGAAAAAAGAGGAATTGAAAGACGAGTTTGATAGAAGATTATCTGAAGATTTCCGGACCGACGCAAAGTTCTTCTGGAAATCCATTCGCTTGGTTCGAAGTAGAACCGTAACCACAGAGCTCAAATCAATCAGAGACATGAATGGATGTTTACTGTATACAGAGAAGAGCGTACTGAAGCGATGGAAAGAATATTTTGAAAATTTATTTGAAAGAGAGGAATGGCAAGGGCAAAGATTCGAAATGAATGATAATGATAGAGATGATGAAAGCCCTATTAGTATATATGAAATAATGAAACCATTGAAAAGCATGAAATTAGGAAAGGCTGGTTGTTATGATAGGATTA
The DNA here is from genome assembly GCA_963675205.1 of Catocala nupta. Taxonomy (NCBI): domain Eukaryota; kingdom Metazoa; phylum Arthropoda; class Insecta; order Lepidoptera; family Erebidae; genus Catocala; species Catocala nupta. The sequence goes on along the minus strand of OY776096.1, from coordinate 22,142,792 downwards.
CAATCAAAATGCTGACAGCTGGACAGGGTCTCATAGCAACTCAGTTGTGGCGCCTTTTTAACTTGTGCTGGTATACCGCCCGGATATCAAGTAACTGGTGCAAGGCCGTATGCTATGTGCTGTACAATATTGACATATTGTAACAAGCACATGGCAAAAATAGCATGGTAAGTACATACTTATATAAAAGAAAATATGGGATCGGTGTCAAACGAGCAGACGGATCGCTTGATGGTAAGCGATTACTGCCGGCCATGAACACCAGCAACACCCACAATACTTATATAATAATAATAATATTAGTTCTGTATTTAAGCTACAACTATTTAAAAAAGCAGCGATAGCCTAGTGGGAGACCGTTAGACTGCTACACAGAGATCTCGAATTCGATCCCAGGTCGCATATGGCTGAGTTTTCGATGTTAGTAATGTCCTCTAGACCGAATTGCTGTCACGGCGGCCAATCTTAAACGGAGACTGGCCATCTGCGCAGGAGATATTATAGTGCACAAGTGTGTGCGCAAACACAAGTACACTCTCTGTTCCCTAACTCTCATGATCTGATGGGACGGTAATCCGACACGACCGGAGAGAGATCAGACGCAGGACCAACGGCTTCACATGCTTTTCGAGGCAAGGGGATGTCTAACACCGCCAACTTCCTAACTCCGGGCTGCTATTGAGATTTATTAACAGAAAAACCCAATAACTTTTTGCTGTCCCGGGATTTGAACCCGGAACCTCATGCATAGCAGTCGCATTCACTACCGCTACGCCACGAAGGCAGACGAGTTAATTATCCAAGAAACCTGCATGGCAAAGAGTTCTACAATATATAACGTTCTCTAAGATATGTGAAGTCTGCCAACCCGCACTGGGCCACGGGGGTGGACTATGGCCTAACCCTTATCACACTGAAAGATGGCCCGTGCCCAGCATAGTGGCAGTTTAATACAGGGCTAATATTTTTTATTTATTTATTTCACCACATCAAAGAAATAATATACAGATTAAAACGTACAGGTCATGCATACAATGTTCTTACTGGATAATTGCACTTACATTTTACAATCTTACAATCCTTTGTGGTGACCAGCATCTTAGCTAAGTTATTGTAAATAACTTGTATTAAAGACGCTGGGCCCATCTCTGGATATTTTCTTTTAATACATTATAAATAACAATTTTGCACGTATATTTGTTACTGCGATAATATGTAATAGAAAATAATAATAATAATTACACAATATAATAAATTAGTTTTTGGAAAAATAAGTGCATGCATAATTAAAGAAATAACATAACTTTTTTTAAAACTTAGAATCGTTATTTTCATATCTCTCGATTTATGTTTGTGTATATGTATGTGTGTGAGTATTATATACAGGGTGATTTTGAAATCGTGTAATTCCTTTTAACCACGCATTCTACTGGTGATATAGAATAACCCTGACCATATTTTTATTTAATTAGATTTTTTTTTTTTGAAAAATTATTATTCCGTTTTTTTCGTGAAATGGTGTCAGATAGTCATATGTTAACCAACCGAGGCAATTTTAATTTTTTACTAATTAAAATAAAAAATCGTATTAATAATTAATGTCGTAAATAATAAAGGGCGGTCCTTTTTATTGCCCCTTATTATTTACGACATCAGTTATTGTTATGTTATTATTTTTAAATTAGTAAAATATTAAGATTGTGTCAGGTGGTTAAAATATGACTATATGAAATCATTTCATGAAAAAAATCTGTACTCTAATTTTGCCGAAACCATTACTCTAATTAAGAAAAAATATGGTCAGGGTTATTCTATATCACCAGTAGAATGCGTGGTTAAAAGGAATTACACGATTTCAAAATCACCCTGTATATTAAATATTGAAATTTATTATGTGTGTGTTTGTATGTAGGTATGTGGTTTTATGAAGGTATATTATATATTACATATATTATTTTTATTTAAACTACTCCACTACTTGGCACGGGCCTCTTCTCTCAACGCTGACCTTGTGCGAGTTGGTAAACTTAAATTTTCGAGAACTTTATGTAGAATTCTTAAATATGCAGATTTCCTCACGATGTTTTCCTGAACCGTTTAAGTAATAATTACATTATAATTGACTATATAATATCGGCTCGGGACAACAAATTGTGTGATCCACAAATGGTTCTTACGAGTCTGGATATTCTCTGTGTCCATTTTTTGAATATTTGAAAATTCCCCACGATACAGACATTATTACCAGTGCGGGAGTTGTCTTTTATTAAATAAATAATAAAATAATAATGGTTTAAAAACAAAACTGCGTTTTCCCGCCTACACCTTTAAAAATACAATGATAGGTCTATGGCATGTTTACTTCTTACATATTATATTCAAGTGTCTCCAAAATGATTTATATGGATTTCTACGGTTTATTTAATTTACAATCAATATATAGTAGCTGTGTGGGATTCGAACCCACAACACTTGGCTCAGTAGCGGTGGCGAGGCGACCACAGAAACCACTACGCCATCCGTACTGTCTTTTATATATAGATATTATTCTTATACCAGTATGTAATTAGTAATATGTAGTTGTAATAAGTTTACTTAAAATAATAAGGAATGTGAAATATTATTTTATGAAATGCTCATATTTTAATATTTTTTGCCCTGTGACTTTAATCGATTTCATTTTAGACAATTGTATGCATAAGACAACTTATAAATTCGTTTAATGTAATACATCTATTTTTGAATATTTTTAAAAGCCTCTGCATGACTATATAATATATCTGTCTGGCATATCACCCACATAAAAAATTAAAATATAGACACAAGAATATATTTACCATTTAGCCTGTATATAACTGCGTCTGTGCCTCGCAGAACAGCACACAACATTAAAAAGAAAATCATTTTTTTAAATTTACAATTGCGTAAACACGGCTTTGCCGAATAAACGCGGTAATGTTACTAAATATATGTACAATCTGTTAGAATTATCTTTGAAAACAAGTAGCGATTATTTTTTTTATAATACATAATATTTAGTCACACGCCTATCATGTCACCGAAGGACAGGCAGAAGTATATTATTATGGTTTTTCCAATTAACCTGTTTTTTAAAAGACCACTCACGCACAATAATATATTTATTTAAATAATAGGTACTTTATAATTAATGATTCATTAAGTTATAAAAATAAATTTGTTGTTGTTTGAACTTTTAAGGTTTTAAAGTCCCCCGCGGCACATTATTCATATAATGTGCCGCGGGGGAATTTAAAAACATTCAAACAACGTACACCCAGACTCGAAACAACCATTTGTGAATCATACAAAGTTTTATCCCGTGTCGGATTCAAACCCACAATACTCGACGCAATAGCAGTGGCGAGGCAACCACTTAAACCACTACGCCATCCATGTACTAATTGTACGTAGTTATTATTTTACGTAGTTCTTATTTTACGTAGTTCTTATTTTGCGTAGTTTCTGCCTCCGAAAGTAAATTCCAATAACACTGCCCGACCCGGGCATCGAGCCTTATGTAGCAGTCGTTACTACCGCTGCGCCATTGGGGCGGTCTTTCAATATCATTTAATTTCCTCTTCATCCCTTTTTAACTATTACACGTACATATGCCTATCAGTGGCTTGTTACACTTTGTTCGGTCCGGAAAGTGAACCTAGGTATAAAAGGTTTGCATACTCATGATTGTGTGCGATCGAACCCGGGTACTCACTATTAAACACTACTAAATTTTTTGTAAGTATACGGCTAAGTGACAACGATCTCATCTCCATAAAAAAAAGTGTCGTCGTGTCGTTTAGTAATATAATAAAAAGATAAGATTTTATCGTGTTTTGATATTACCATACCATAAAAAATCTATTCTGTATTGTTATTTTGGTTTTATTTTTGTTAAATGCGTGCATCAAAACATTTAAAGATATTTTTAACAGACTTGTTGCTGTCGCGCTGTGCCCGAACAAAATATCAATGTAAGAAAGAGCTAAAAAAAATTTATAAATAAAATAAATTTGATAAAATTTTGTCGAAATTTTATCCATAGATACCAATAATACTTTTATCATCGTTTCTATAATTATTTATGTTGGAGCTAGATGCCTGTATCTCCTCTCGTTTAAACAAACCTACAGAATAGACTTTCTATCTATTTATCAATCACTATTTACCATTCTCATCCGTGATTGACCTCAGTTTTAATATTGGTGTTTAAATATAATTATGAAGTGAGCAATAAAACGAAATAAGTAAAATTCAATGAAATAATATAATCGCCTTCGTTTTACCTTATATTTTTTGTTATGCTTAGGCATTATACCTATCATATCTGTATGACAAGGTCAAAAAACCAAATAAAATTAACAACCAGTTTTGATATGTTTACATACCTGATTTATATTTTGTTGTTACATAATATTCTTATTTATACTATGTACATAGTTTAACTCAAAACTGAGTAGAATTATTCATGTTTGGTAACTGTTGGCAGAAAATAACATAAGTACATATCATTCGTCACGAGTGTCCGAAAACACTGACAAATACGACAGTTCCCATTCGAACATGCGCATACAGGCTATCTGATGAGGAATACGACGAGTTTTATAGTAATCGGCTTGAATAAATAAATTGCCACTTAAATAACAAAACAAAGAATAAACCTTGCAACGGACGGCATTGCATTTCTTTCAGTGAAAAATTGTGTAACAAATAAATCGATATCGAGACAACATCAGATACAAGAGCTGAAATTTATCTTAATCTTCTAGCTTCACAGGGTATGCTGCCAGCATACTATATTCCTACACATTCACAGACTTGTCTTGACCACGCAATAGTCAAAACAAAGCTTCCACTAACAAGTTTAGTCGCGCATACAACTCTAACCGAACACTATAGTATCATTATTAGTCTTTGCCACAGTTCTTCCTCACGCTGTCATAATAAAATAATCAAACGCATAGATTATGCATCCCTTGACGAGAAACTTAGATTATTGAACTTTGATTACATCTATTCGCTAGATTGTCCTAATGACGCGGTTTCTTTTTTCCTTAACACTCTTAAAAGCACCATAAGTAACTGTTCTATAAACATTACTATCCCAAGACGTAAGCGTATAATTAAACCGTGGATTACACCAGGATTACTGCGATGCATGCGTAACCGGGACAATCTACATCTTAAATATAAGCATCTTCCAACTCTCAACAATAAAATCATCTATACACGTTACCGTAACTTTTGTAATAATATTTAAAAAAAAGTTAAACAAGAATATGACAAGGTTGAACTCGCTAAATGTGGAGGCAACACAAAAAAGATATGGAACAAAATCAAATCAATAACAAGCTCCAACAGTCAGAAAACCCCTTCCATAGATTTAATTGATAGAAATAATCCAATTAAATCTGTTAATAGGATTAATCAGTTTTTCGTGAACATAGGTTTGTCATTGGTTAAGTCTATCATAAGTGCTAACCCCACCGCCTCTAACTCACCTTTACTGCAGTCTAGCCACTTTTCATTTGTCATACTTCCCACTGACATTCAAGAGATAGCAGCTATCATATCCTCCCTCAAAACTGATTGCGCATTAGGGATTCGTGATATTCCTGGTAGCATATTGAAAAGATATTCATGTTTGTTAGTGGAGCCCATTGTGCATATATGTAATACTTGCCTGTCCACGGGAATATTTCCCACGGAACTGAAAAAGTCACTTGTTCATCCAATTCACAAGAGTGGTAGTAGAGACTGTGTCAATAATTACCGTCCAATATCGATTCTGCCAACTCTATCAAAGATCATCGAAAAGCTTATTAATAAACAATTATCTAAATTCCTAGAGTCAAAAAAGCTTTTGTCGGATAATCAATACGGTTTTCGTAATGGCAGATCGACTACTGATGCAGTTCATCAACTCACGGATACTATAGTTACCAAGCTTGACGATAAGAAAAAAGTTCTTACGATATTTCTAGACATGGCGAAGGCTTTTGACACCGTCTCTGCGCCACTCTTGTTGAAAAAACTCGAACGACTTGGAATTCGTGGTACTCAACTGGAACTATTCCGTAGCTACCTGAAAAACCGAGTTCAATGTGTCAAAGTCGAGTGGATAAGTGATGAATGTGGCGTTAACATTGGTATTCCTCAAGGGAGTATTTTGGGGCCTACCCTCTTTTTAATTTTTATTAATGACCTCTGTCAACTAAAGCAATCAAATGGTAACATTATCACATTTGCGGATGATACAGCACTTCTTTTCTATGGTGATACTTGGGAGGAGGTATTTCACTTTGCGCAAATTGGTTTCACACAGGTGAAAAGTTGGCTCAACGACAACTTACTCACATTAAATACAGACAAAACCAAATACATTACATTCTCCCTCTCACATACACACCACAAACTCGATTCATCTCTAAACATTACAGCCCATTCATGCAACAATGACTCATATATTACTTGCACATGCCCTAAAATTGAAAGCGCTGACTCAGTCAAGTATCTTGGTGTAATTATTGACAAACACTTGTCCTTTAGCATGCACATCAATCTGCTGACTAAACGTATAAGAAAGCTTATTTATATATTTAAAAACCTCCGACACGTTGCTGATACGACAATTCTCAGGACTGTGTACCTTTCCTTATGTCAGTCGTTACTAACATATTGTATCACTACATGGGGTGGGGCCTCTAAAATCCATATGATTAATTTAGAACGCGCGCAAAGAGCGGTCCTTAAGGTAGCACATTGCCTTCCTTTCTTTCATCCGACTTCTGAACTTTATACAAAGTGCGAGGTGCTTACAGTTCGGCAAATATTTGTGATCCACACTATCTTGCGCAAACATTCCCACATACACTACAACCCAAACGTATACTCCCAGAAACGCAATAAAACTAAAGTATGTCCATCAAAATTCTTCAAAACTAGTCTTTCGCATCGGAGCTACTCTTTTCTTAGCAATTATTTATACAATAAAATGAATGCTATTGCGAACATCTATCCTCTGACAAAAGTGAAGTGTAAGCAAGTCCTAACCTCGTATCTTTTAAAACATAATAATTACGAGTATACGGAAAACCTCCTAATCATCCTCAAGTAAAATCTGGCATATCTCATCACCCGCACATACACACTCACATGCTCTCGCACGCACACGTTCACACGCACGTATGCGCACTAACACACACACACGCACATACATATACACACCACACACACAAACCACTCTCACACACACACACACACACACACGCGCGCACGCACGCATACACACACACATACATACATACACACCACACACACACAACACACACAACATACACTTTCGCTCACTCACGCACACTTCATAGCCTACAATGAGTTACTGATATATTATATGCTATTCCACTTTGAAAAGAATAGTTAATAATACTTACATTGTTTTCGAGGGCCTGGTAATCTGTGTGACAGGGTTTCCTAGTGCAGATACCAGTCTCCCACAAGGGTCTTTTGTTTTTTATTTAAGTATTTTAATGATAGTTTTAAGTTACCTTTGTGGAAGAGAAAAATAAATAAAAAAAATAATTATAAATAATTATAAATTATAAAATTTACAATTAAATTTACAAAGAGCCTTTTTACAACGACGTTTCTTTCAATTTTTATCAAATTTATAAATATAATAACAATTGTCAAAAACAGATTGATTTTAATGACCTTTTGTTATAATCAAGTTTCAAGATATCCCAACAATCTTCTTTGAATTCAGATGTTTTGGCAATTTGAGCGAGGTAATCCCCTTTAGTGAGTAGTTGTATAAATCATTTAAATCGATTCCGGGGCTATATTTTTTTTTATACGTCCAATTTTATTGTATGCCAGATAAAAAAATAGTTAACATAATATATACACAAATTATTTATAAGAAATATTACCTAAAGAAATAAATTTATTTATTTATTCATTTATTTTTATTTCTCCTCACAAAAAGTTACTTACAACTAGTTACATTGTACATTCTTTATTATATTAATATGTGAGGAGCTGGTGTCTGTGATAGGCATGGAATGCCTGTGTTACAAATCACCAGGTCCCCACCCCTCGGACAATGGAAACATTTTAGACCAGAATGTTATACAATAAGAATTTAATTTATTAATTTAGGTAACGATATCTTAGGGAGTAATGAGAGAAAAGGGTATTTAAGAAATAATTTTAAAGGTAATGACTCAATATTTTTCTGAATGGAGAAGGCGCAACTAAAACTTAAAGACTTTGGCGACAAAGTAATGGGTCCACACATTGATACCATACGCGTTGACTTGCCGTACAAGGTCACTTGCCGGCCTCACAAGTACAGATATCACGTACGCCTAGGTGTGTGCGGCCCGAGAGCCGGCCAGTGACTAAGACTGCCCACCGCACAGTGATTCAGGTTTCATACAAAGGCGGTCATAAATACACAAATCCGTTATAAAAGTATTTTATTATTTTACACGTTGGAATATATTTAGGTAAACGTAAATAATTAAAATTATAATATATTATATAAGTTTAAAAAATTCTTAACAACATTTAGGTGTAAAAATGTCTCGCAGTAATTTTATTTTAGACGATCGATGTATCTAAAACATTTTATATTGCGAATTTTAATAGTAAAACTGTAAATAATGGTTATTTGTATTAACAATAACCACAAAAGAATAAAATAAAATAGCAAAAATACATAAAATAAGTTTATTTTCTAAATACAAACAACCTACAAACTATACGAAATATTGGCAAAATTACCTTTAAATACATAACAAATCTAAAACAGCTTTTGACAGTACACTCTTTTTTTTGACAGGTAACTTTCGTAGACCTGTTATGAAGGGATCTGAATGAAGAAGAAGCCTATTTATTAAATCAGTATTGGTCAAAATGCGACTCATTTTTCGCGTGTGATTTCTCCTAAATGATTTGATGTGTTTGTTAGTTGCTTCAGCTGCTTCTTCAGACAGCTCTCCGATTGACAATAAAGCGTGATCAATAACATTAGCACCATGAACTAGGACTTTGTGAACGGAAGCAGGCATGTTATACCACGGATACTCGGCAACTGATTGCCGAGCTGTCTCTAATGCGAACTCTTCGAAGTTCGTCTTATTAATGTTATATCCCGAATTCAAACATTGAAGTATGATCCAGCAACGATCTAGGAGATCTTTCTTGATCCCAGTAATTTCAGCTGAAATTTCTGAGTTCGAGAAAAACCGTCTGGCGGTATTACCATCGTTTGAGGTCCCGCTTCCGCCACTTTTGGGCTTATCCACTATAAGACCTAATCTTTCTCTAAATTGAGTCTGAATATATGTTTTTTTTGCTGCAACAAGAATTTTGTCATTTTCAGATCTAGCTTGCCATTTTTTAACATATAACTTGTATGCGACATGAAAAAAATATTCAAAGAAGCGTATTAACGCGTGAAGAGGTGATAAACCAAATTCATATTTACTCTCATCGACTTTCTTGTTTAAACATTTGTCAATTTGGTTCATTTCGCTGGGCAAGGCATTACAAATATAACATTTAGACGAGGAAACACTGCTAAGTGCATTACACACTTTGCCATCTACCATAGTAAATTGCAAGCAATGAGTAACGCGGTATTCCTGATCTTCTTTTTTGAAAACAGTTTGCTGTAAGTTACTTATTTTCTTAATATTGTCTTCTGTTTACGCGAATGTTATTCATTGAAATTAAACTACTATATACGGATTTTATCGCGTTGTTTATTTATCACTGTATTACAAAATTTTGAAAATATTACTCTACTACTACTATTGATTTTATTTGACTAATTTATAAGCTAATAAAATTATTTAAACTATTAAATCTATTTATTTTTGGTTTACACTTTCCCCGACGTTTCGGGTGCTTTTCAGCAGCCATGGTCACGGGGAGACTTATTTTCTCTTTAAAATATGCTTCTTCCTCAACTGATACTGCAGTCGATTCTTTCAAAAATCGAAAGCGTACAGGCCTACAGTATCTAGTTGACGAAGGACGAGGATTTTTCCACAAAACTACGGTATTTTCTCCAGTATCTAATTTCAAAACAAGCTGAAGTGGCACATATGAAGTAAGAAACAAGCTACCGTCTTCAATAGTGGCGTCAGAAAAACACTGTTTATATTCAGAATGCCCTGTACTGCCATCGAAACCCCATTTCCCTATCAAAGCTATCTTATCCTGGGATTCTTTAGGTACCCTATCCAAAACAACCTTTTGAGACTTGAGAATCCGATTGGCTGTATGATCTAATAAACTTTGAAGTTCGACTTCGGCAGATGATTCGCTAACAGTTATATCTGGAGGATAACAGTGTTTTTTCGATTCCACAACAATTTGGTAAGATGGCAAAATGCTTTTTGAAAACTTATTATTTATAAATTTCTTTACTAATAAATATTGATGTCGAGTTAAGTGAGCTTCGACAATGAGCGATAAAACTTCGTTAGCATCGATTTCAGGAAAAGTTAATAAACTATCATCGGAAGCACTAAGCAATGAATGTACAAGAGAAGGATCTTGCTTAGACAAATTAGCTAATCTTCTCCTTTTTGTACGTTTACTGGTCTCGTCAAAGTTCATTTTTGGACGGCCAGACGATGAAGATGTTGATGCTTCAACTTTGTCAAAGTTCAGAGATACACGTACCTTAGTTTGCTCTTCATCAATATTTTCAATTTCATGCAGCCAATCTGAACACATTTCTAAGAATTTAGATTTAGTACGATTCGACTTGGCTCAGTAATGAAAAATTCGTTTACATACATTCGTAATTCTAAGGCTTAAAGGTTCTAGGTTAATGTTTTCGATGTAATCAGAAAGGCATGATGTTTCAGTCAAAGTGTTCAGGACATGCTGTGATTTTTCATTTGGTTTACCCACTTTAGAGTACCAAATATTAAAAATTGACATCCTCGATACAGAACATTTGAAAAATGTACCTGAAACAATATAAAAACTGAACTTAAAAAAATGACTTTATTTTTATTCTATGGGCATACATACTTTGACAGCCCACTAACGTAAGAAGAGGCAGGAAGAGGCAGATGAAACTTATAGCCCTTTATAAGGATGTTCTCCTTATTCTAAAAAGATATGCTTCAAGGGCAGCAAAGTACAGCGAAAAGTTGTAGGTCCAAAAGATATAAATATACATCACATTTTTTAAAAAGAAAACTACCCTCAATAATAAAATGATACAAAATAATATGTGCATAAAAAAAAATAAAAAGTGGTTGATAATAAAAGTACATACCTTGCTCTTGAACATCCATACCTTCACAATACGTAAACACTTGATTTGAAATGGTGACACTCAAAAACAACGTGATTAAGTTTTAATGACTCACACGTAGCGTTAATTAGTATCGCGATGCGCTCACTTCCGCTGCACAAAAGTGAATGATACCTTGACCTAATTACGTTGGTATTTATAGTTTTTGGAAGTATGTGAACTAACTAATGACTTAATGAGGTGATCTTACTGGAGTAAGACAATGAAATTTTTCAATTTATGGCCTAGGGCGGAATCACAGTGCACCGCTTGCGCATACGTTATAACGGTACACTGCGTTAGTCCGCGGTTTAGGCTCATAAGCGGAGCGTTTATTAACAAAAGATTGCGCCTTTTCCCGTTCAAAATTGAGTAAATTTATGTGTGCACTGTGGTTTTGTAAATGTACGAGTATGTGTGGAGTGTAGTGGATGGGGTTGTATGGGAGAATTAATGTGTGTGTAGGAGTCAAAGAGTGTGTGATTGAAGTGGGGTATTTAAGAGTATTAGTTTGTTTTAGTTAATTTAAAGAATTAAGAACTATTTGAGACTCTTAGTATGAATGTGTGTGAAGAAGGTTTTCTGTGTGGGTATAGTTTATCTTCATTAATCTCTCTATAATCACCATTTTGCATTTCGTTTTAGGTAGGGAATAAATAGATAGGGCGCGATTTAACTTGTTATATAAATTAGGTCCCTGGAAGTTGAAAAACCGCTGAGCTAAGCTTGTATGGAATGAAGAAACAGGACAAACTTTATCTTTCCGACGCTGATTCTGAAATTTTTCATGTTCAAAGGTAAGTAAGGTATGTTGTTTTAATACTGTATAAAGGATAAAAAGCTGTCTGACAGTTAATACATCACATTTATCATAAAGGTCCGCAGTAGGGTGGTAAAAAGGTAAGGATAGACTTACTTTTAGCAGAGCGCGCTGTGCTCTTTCGACTTTAAGGAAGTATGTCTTATGAGCACCTCCCCACGAGGTTATGCAGTAGCTTAGTTGCGATTGGCAAAGTGCATAGTAAAGTGTTTTTATTACATTACGTTCAGCTATATGTCTTAAAGATTTAAATATAAACATTAGTTTACGGACCCGACCCGAGATGAGGTCAATATGATCATGGAATTTTAAATTTCTGTCAATAAGTACGCCTAGATATTTGACACATGGCTTGGTTTCCAGGAAAGGACAAGAACAGCTGGCTTCGGAAAAATTAGGGCACCTATGCGATATTATTTGGAGTGATGGGTCTGGCCTATCATACCATTTAGTTGAAAAGGTTACGTATGTGGTTTTGTCAGAATTTAAAGTTAGAGTATTTTCGTCAAGCCAGTTAGTTACAATGTTAAAGCCCTGTTGGGCATTTCAAAATACTTCTCGCCAATAGGCAGCATTGAACAGTAAGGCCGTGTCATCAGCAAATGCCACAATTTTCAAGTTGGAAGTCTCTATTTGGCAAAGGTCGTTAATGTAGCAGAGGAACAATGTTGGACCCAGAATACTTCCCTGGGGAACTCCGAAAGTTACTGGGACCTCTTTGCTGATTGTGTTTCCAATTTGTACACATTGTGTTCTATCTGTAAGATAGTCCTGTAGCAATTTCAATTGGAGATCTCTGATTCCCAAGCTTTCGAGCTTTTTTAACAGTGTATGGACAGAGACCGTGTCAAAAGCCTTTGCTAAATCTAAGAATATTGCAATAGTTTTATTTTTATTATCTTAATTGTTTGCTATATAATTGGTTAATTCTAATACCGCATCTGATGTGGATCTATTTGCCCTAAAACCGAATTGCGCTTTAGATAAAAGGTGTTTACTTTCTAAATATTTTATGAGTCTTCTATTAATCAAGCGTTCTAAATTTTTTGATAAGGTAGGAAGAATAGCTATAGGTCTGTAATTTTTGACACAGTCTCTGGCCCCACTCTTGTGGATTGGGTGAACCCGTGACTTTTTGTAAATTCTCGAAAATACACCAGTAGATAGCGCCAGATTGCAGACGAATGTTATTGGTGCGGTTAGGATTTCCGAATTTGTCTTTATGACTTCGCTTGGTATATTATCAAGGCCTACAGAGCACTTACTTTTCAAGCCTGTAATCAATGATCTGACCTCATCTTCATCAGACTGTAGAAGACCAAAAGAGTGGCGGCATGGGTGTAAGGCAAAGGGTACTGTCTGATGATTTTTTGTTATATTTTCGGCTAGGGTTTTTCCTACGTTAGCGAAGTAGTGGTTTACATCGTTTGCGGATTTCAGTGGATCATCCATGCATATTAATTCCAGTGGATTGTCTTTTGACTTCTTAGAATATGTAATTTCTTTAACAACTTTCCAGAGCTTTTTAGTGTCTTTACCTGCATTTTGAAATTGTAATTTGTTGTAATTTCTTTTTAGTTTTTTAAGTAAGCCGGAACAAAAATTACGATACCTTTAATATGTGGATTGGAGAATCTCATTAGAGGGATCTTTTTTAAGTTTCTTAGACAGGTTATCACGGTTTTTTATGCATTTTAGGATTCCCGGAGTTATCCATGGCTTTAGGACCTTTTGCCGATTAGAAATTTTAATGTTTTTAGAGTTATTCTCGATAGCCTTAGTAAGTAAATTGTGAAGATAATCTGCAGCTTCGTTACAATCGGTAATTAAATATAAGGGGCTAAAGTCAATGACTTTTAGTTCTTGGCTCAAGAGATGATAATTTATACATCTAACTATTTTTTGGGGAATTTGTGTAGGGGGGGAAGCTATGAGTAAGGCAATACTGTTGTGATCAGTTAATGTTGTGTTAAGAATGAGGCATCGCGCTGTTAATTTAGTTTTAAGGAGTACATGATCTAAACAAGTTTTATTGTGTGTTGGGAATACATATGCAGGCATCATACCGTGAAAAGCAACTAAATCCAAATATGCAAAGTGATTATTATCTGCAGATTGTTCAGCTATATTAATATTTATGTCTCCTAATAATATTATATTTTGTTATGATGAATATTTAGATAGAAGACAATTAAGTGATTGAAAAAAGTTGTCGAGCTTCTTGTATCCCGGAGGCCTATAAATAGCAAAAGCTGTGGTGTCTTTGTTAAGGGTGATGATTAAACAGTTAGCGTCAACCAAGTTACATTCTTCGACCGTGATAAACAAGTTACTTCTGTAGTAAACCACAACTCCCTCGTTCTGCGTGAGGTTATTTGCGGAAGCAAAGTTTTCGTATCCGTCCAAGAAAGGTATACTTAAGCATGATGGGAGCCAGCACTCTGTGAGGATGATGCAATCCCAATCCACTCCTGTACTAACCAGAATAGGTAGTAAAAACAAACAAAATAAAACAACAAAATTAAAAAGCGTCTTAATATCCCTCCGCATTGTCATCAATTATTGGCAACGTACCTAATCCCAGGCTATAATTAAATATATTGGCAACGGTCCTTCCTGCACTAAAGTGGAAATAAGCGCTTAATCCTAATCCTACTCCTAACTAATATTATAAATGCGAAAGTGAGTTTGTTTGTTTGTTTGTTTGTAACGCTTTCACGCCTTAACTACTGAACCAATCATCATCAAATTTCACACACACGTTGTCAAGGGGTACAGAAAAGGACATAGGGTACCTTTCATCCAGAAAATAAGTACCGTTCCCGAGGGATACAAAAATAACTTTTAGACGGTCGACCGCTATAATAACTCGGCCTACTGATATGAATGAATGACAACGTGATGCCTGAAGTACAAAAAAAAGAAGATTACTGTATCTCGGTAGAAATCTGATATCCCGAATAAAAATATTGGTGTTCCCGAGATAGGTTAGGTTAGGCACAGCCAGCTCAAAATAATCATATGCAGCTAATTAAGCTATGTCTGTTTGACAAGTTTGGTATTATACAGTGTTGAAATCAAATAAAAATATAATTTACAAAAGTGCCTTTAACGCCATCTACCGATTGCGATGTTGAATGAAACTAACTAAAATTAATAACTCCAAATTCCGATAGTTGGCGTTAAACATAGTGAAGTTTGGAGAAAGAAATTTGCGGGACCGTATTGATGGGAAATAGCTATACATGCTTTCAATTCATTTGTTTATAAATATTGATTTGTAACCGTTTATTTATCTGTTACTATTACTACTGTTCTAATAATATTGTTGGTTATGAAAGGCGTTGTAAACAAGTGACGTAAAGAATCATCCGATGGATCGGGTTATAAAAGCGTGTTCAGCGCGCATCGAGTCACTTTAACATCGAGCTGCGGACGGAACGGACGTGCTGTGTGATAGTTATTGGGTGATATAAATTATTATGTTTAACTGTATTTGATAATGTATTTCTCTAATTAACGGTTACAGTATCAGTACCATCCTGAAAAATTGAATGATTATTTAACAATGAAAGTACGTTAGTAATTTCTTTTTTTTTGGCTGTTTGGCTGTTTGTTGTTTTTTGTTCTTTTGTTTTGTTTCTGGCGTTTACAATTTTTTTTTTATCATATAATTATCTTTTTAGGCTAGTTCTACCTATGTGAGGCTGTCATGTTATAGGCACAATTGTGGTAGAAGATCGAGCTTTACGTCTCAAGATCGCGAGCGTTCCGCGATCTGCAAAGCGATCTAAAAACTCGAGTATGTCTTTTTTGGCTATATTCGTCAGTCGTTTGAAACTATTTTCTCACAGTTGAAAGTGTTGGAGGACCGTTCACAGGTAATAGTGACACCAGATGCTATGAGTACTGAAATATTGAGTGCGGCTACTGAAGAGGTGGTAAGAGCGATACAATCTTAGTCTAAATAATCATTATTATTTTTTTTTTTTTTCAAATGTATTTTTGTTCCTTTCGTCCAAAAAGAAGATAGAGGACGGCCGAACGGTTACACGTGCATTAAGCAGACCAAGATTAACATGTTAATGGCACCGAAAGCCACCACGTGTTCATCGGAAGGATGATCTGGTTTTGAATCTGTGCGGTATGTAAACTTTATGCCTATGTCAACAGTCATTGTGACGTAGGCAAACTTTGAGCCTACGTCTACAATGTTTGAATTTGTGTGGTATGCGAACATTGTGCCTATGCCAACAGTCGTTGTGAGGTACACAAACTTTGAGCCTATCCCTATAATGTTTGAATTTGTGTGGTATGCGAAAATTGTGCCTATGCCAACAGTCGTTGTGAGGTACGCAAACTTTGAGCCTATGCCTACAATGTTTGAATTTGTGTGGTATGCGAACATTGTGCCTATGCCAACAGTCGTTGTGAGGTACGCAAACTTTGAGCCTATGCCTACAATGTTTGAATTTGTGTGGTATGCGAACATTGTGCCTTTGCCAACAGTCGTTGTGAGGTACGCAAACTTTGAGCCTATGCCTACAATGTTTGAATTTGTGTGGTATGCAAACATTGTGCCTATGCCAACAGTCGTTGTGAGGTACGCAAACTTTGAGCCTATGCCTATAATGTCTGAATCCTGAAAAATGGAATGATTATTTAACAATGAAAGTACGTATGTTATTTTTTTAGGCTGTTTCACTTCTGATTCCTAACAATATTGTAATTGTTTTACGTTGCAATTTATATTGTTCTTTTTTCTTTGAGCAATAGTTAATCATTTATTATATTTAGATTCATTATCTTACTTCTAATTCTATTTTTCACAATTCATTTTTATTTTTCAGTTTACTTATCTAGGAGCTCATTGCGGGCAGAGCAGCCAAAATTGCTCGATCCAAAGAATCATCCATTCATGCTGAAATAAGGAGGCAGTGACAAGCTGCTTTATGAGCTGATAAGACACTTTCTCAAAGCCAGGAAAAACTGGAGGACCAAGCCACGTGCCAGGCTTCATAATAGCGGGGAGATGCTCCTTCAAACACAATTGTGGTTGGAGGAACAAGCCAAACGCCAGAGAGTCTAGAGAGCTAATTAAACGCTCCTTCAAACGCAGGTTCGTTTATATGTATAAGCTGACCGCCAAGCAACTTTAAGAGCAACTTAGAAGTCTCATCAAACGCAACTCCGATTAAATGAACAAATTCAACCCTATAGAGCTTTAACAGCTACGAGACGCCCCTTCAAATGCAGTTCCAATAAGAAGAACAAGCCCAGCGGCAGTCAGCTATTAGAGTGGCAGAAACTCCAGAACAGTCACAGGAGAGAAGGAGCGTTCGTGCAAAAATTTATGCAATGCAGTATAGATACTTCTATTCTAATATTATAAATAGGAAAAATTAGATTTTTTGTTTGTAAGGATTTAACTCAAAAACTACTCGACCGGTTTAAAAATTCTTTCTGCATTAGAAAGCTGCATTATTACGGAGTAACACCAACCCCCCTGTGCACCGTCACCTCACCTTGACGGGTGGGCCGTTGGAACCTGGTACAACATCAACGACCCACCCAGCGACTGCCCACGCCCCGCGGACACCAACACTGGCGGCGGTGTCTGGGTGCACCAGAGACGCCGCCACTACGCAGAAGGGTGAGGGTGGGAGAGTAAATACCCCGATCTCCCAACCTGCACCAGCCGGAAGGAAAGGGTCCCGTGCTGTCGCCACACCCACAATGAAAGGACCGGCCGGAGCGCCTCCACCGTGCGAAAACCCGCACGTGTAGTCTCCAGCCGGACTGACCATCGGGCCACGATGGCTCGGCAAGCGGCCTCGCGCCACTCACGCACGTGGAGCCTCCAGCTGGACTGACCATCGGGCCACGATGGCTCGGCGAGCGGCCTCGCGCCACTCGCGCACGTGGAGCCTCCAGCCGGACTGACCATCGGGCCACGATGGCTCGGCGAGCGGCCTCGCGCCACTCGCGCACCTGCTCGAGTTACTAACACAACCTAACCTAATCTGTAAGTAGGTTAGGTTGGGTTATGTTAGTAACAGTACTTTAGAATACAAAATATAAAACGGGTAGAAGAAGTAAAAGTCAATCTTTTAAGAGGATAGATAGCGTTCCTCCGCTGTTATAGTCAACTGGTACAGTGCCTTGGCAGCATTGCCACGTTCAATGGCAATGCTTATAACTTTTGTCTATCATTCAAACTTTTAGACAACGTCACTACTTTATATGTAGATGCATTATCTTCTATATTTTATTATCTTTGAGCAAAGAGATATTTGTATTTAAGTATAAATAATTTTATTTGAGGGTTATGGCGTTATCTGACAGATGGAATGCAATGATGCATAACTCTCCAAGAGACGACGCGAGGGAGAGTTTATGTCGGGCTCACCCGGCGAAAGATGGTGAAATCCCGGTCATACCTTGTTGTTCCTCAACATAACCAGAGACGGCGGGGCCGGGCAAATCACTTTCACATGCCATCGTGACTTCAGCCCGCCATATGAAACGGCAGGCCACTACACAATACTACCTATCCTTATTAGGAGATTAATTTCATCTCTACGCTTAAGAATGCAACTGATAGGCGCGCGTGGGAACACTCACGCCGCCTCTCGGACCTGCAACTGATCGAATGGTGAGCAGGCCCACGAAGGCCACTACACCTAGGTACACGTTATGATGGCTGGAGTTCGTCTATCACCCTTTGGCACCCGGTTATGCGGTTGGGGAGAGGTTTCAAGCGCACATGATCTCGCTCCGCCGCCTTCTTGATGGATGTTACTTCTTCACAGAAGGAGGCGACAGCGTTTCATGACCTCTCGCTCCGGACCAAAAACCATGGCCGGCAACGAGAGAGCAACCATTCCGACTACCGCGATCAACTCACGGCGCTGCAATGCCCAGGCGGAGCAATCTGCCAACACGTGCAGCGCCGTGTCCACAACAACATCGCCGCAGTCGACGCAGTGATGTTATCCGGGCGTCTCCTGCCGGCCTATGGGACACAGGAACTGACAACCGTGGCCAGTCATTACCTGTGTCAGCTGTTAGGTAAGGGCGCCATGCCATCTCTCCAGCCACTCTTCAAAAACGGGACCTATCGCAACGATCGTGGCGTGCTGGAACAAAATAGATATTTTTTTACTTTTTACTTGTGCTTTGACGCATACCTACCTTTCAGCGGGGCGATGGAGAGGTTATGTTGGGCTCACCGGGGAAAAGATACCCTGCTAATACCGACTGAACCTACGATGTTCCTCGACATAAACGGCGAGGCCGCGCGAATCGTTTCCACATGCAACCGCGACCCTGCTGAAACATAACATAACCTAACCTACTTTTACGCGGGTGAAGCCCCGGACAAAAGCTAGTTATCTTATATATAAAATTCTCGTGTCACAATGTTAGGTTAACCTCCGATACGGCTTGACCGATTTTTATGAAATTTTATATGCATATTTAGTAGGTCTGAGAATCGGCTACTATCTATTTTTCATACCCCTTAGTGATAAGGGTTATCCACCCCTAATATTTTTTAAATCTTTTGGTCTAAACATTTTTTTATGGCAAAACGACGACAAAACTCTCACCCACTATCACGTAGACCTAAAATCATAGCTAGCAACATGTTTGCAATACACCACTGTCTATCCCTTCTTTTGGGATATACTCGTAGGTATGACTATGTATGTATGTACCATATACTTGTCCAAATTCTTGCCGTTCTGCCAGTGGTACGCGAGGAATCCTACCGCCAAACCGAACACATACACAGACAAGTTTGTGTGACCTCGAGAATACAGCAAACGAAATGTTGGATCTGTTGCGTACAGATTGCGATACGTTCTGAAAATATATAGATATTTTATATATCTATATATTTTCAGAACGTATCGCAAGAAGTCTGTAAGAATCCCACGGAAATATCCAACACATAACGGGAGAAAATGTCCCTTGAACCCTATGAGTTAAACCAGGGCGTGGTCTACCTCTGTGTCAGTGTGATTGGGTAACAAACCATAAAACATTTTTACATTTAATAATATAAGTAGTAGTCTCGTTGTTTGCTTCCAACATTTTGCAGTTTGTGTGCGATCAAGAGTTCCCAGGGCAAATTTTTATTGAGATGAATTATCAGTAACTGTTTGGAGTCTGGTCGTTATAGCCCGCCCTTAATCAGACTCGACTGCGTATTATAGAAAAGTAAATACAACTTTTTAAATTACTTATTTTGGTAGTACGTCGTGGTATGAAGAAGTGCAAGCTATCTGAAGACGATGTCGAGGATAGAGCGAAGTGGTAGAGCAAAAGCAGGAACGCAGGTGTAGGGTATATAGCAAGGAAGAGAGAGGTTGTGCCTCGAAGTCTGATTTACGTCTTTCAATACAATATTGAAGGTAATTATATCGACACTGTCTAATATACATACTCAGATGATTGTACAACAACAGCGTCCAGGTCTTGGAAGTAGGTGTGTCCAGCCACAATGAGTAGCGTCATCACCATCAGCGCTGACAGAGTGACAGCTCTCGCCCTGCAGGAGCGAGCAATCACACACACCATTAGGCCCAGGCAGAATAGTTGCGTATCTACTGCCAAGTACCTGAAGGAAAAACACATATTTAAGAAAGAAGAAGCGGTAAGAAATTTATTTGAAACTTCGCAATAATGCCAATTAAGGTAGTTTTCATTGTGAAGTTGTAGGTTGTACACCCTGTGAATTTTACAAGGAAATTGTTGTTATTTATGTTAAGCTATCGGGGACCAAAATAAAATATAAAAAGAACGTCTCCAAAAATTACCGCAGATATGTCATTAAAATGAATACCGTTTTTTACAAGTCTTTGCTTTTCTGTATATCATATCATCAAATAAACGTAAATCATTTAATACATTGTTTAGAATGATATTAATAATTATTTTATCTCATATAAATACAAGGTTATTGCTATTAACATGCAGAACGAGTTAAGGACAAGTAAAATACTGGCTGGTGGTGGCTAAAATGTTAAATATGGTTAAAAGAACCCTTATAATTGACAGGCCTTGCGATAGACTCCACTACTGAACGATAATAATATAGAATTTACCAGCTCTGTAGCATACAGAAAGCGTCATCATACACGTAGTCATTAATGTAAAACAGCTGCACCCACCAGTACCATGGCTTCGCTCGTTACCACCAGCTCCCACAGGGGACCTTTGAACGCGTGACGCAGCCAAGTTACTATCTAAGTTGCTGATGGCTTAGATAGTAACGCGTATTTTAGTCTGAAATTCACAAATATTATTCAGTCAGTCTCGTTGATAAGTAGATATGGTCCTCTTTTTTAAAATGGTTACCAGTAATTTGAGTTACAATTTGCTAGAATTTTTGTTAAACCCACCACCTAGGCTAGAATGTGTGTGTTCACACAGTTGGTTCACATTGGTAGTGCAATGGGTGGGATTTGAATCCGCGACCGCTCGGACTGTTTTTGTTTTGTTTAAGTAGCACTAGTAAAAATATAGAAATCGTATTCTTACTAGCTTACATACGCTTCAGATGCAATTTTCAATATATAGATAACATGGAGACCTAATCAGCGTAAATAGTGGAATATTGTAGTAATTGATTAAGAATTTCTAGACGATTTACAATCCTAACGTATTCATTACGTTTTTCAGACCATACCTATTCAATCCATTTATTTATTTATTTATGCATTTAAAACAGTTACATTACCAATTTGAATTAATTCGTTCATAAGAAATTAATTGGTATCATCGTAAATATTTATTATATATTGATAATAATTATTTAAATAATACAAGACGACTGAACTAAAACAGGTTTTATGTTACTCGTCAAAATGACCACACTCCTCCTGATGGTAAGCAGTCATATCAGATCAGTTTGTCAGAGAAGGCCTTAGTTACAGTTTAACATAAAACTTTAAAACATTTCTATGAATTGGAATCTAGCATGTTTCTAAATTATATTTATAATTTAGAATGATTAAGTTACCTTAACAACTCACTGCTCTACTCGAACATAGCTCAAAGACACTGAAATCCGATGTCATATATAAGAATATTACCTTAACCATCTAAGTAGGATTCCTTTATTGTGTTTCTCAGCGTGCAACATAAAGTTGTACGCGAGGAGGATACTGGACATTTCTTCTTTCTTTGCTTTCTTTTCGTGTGGTTAGTGGCCAACCTGTTGTCAAGAGTTGTTCAAGCCGCCCATAGGCCTCTGACATGGCTTAACGACTGTTGTCAATTTGACAACAGCCGGGACCGACCGAGCACGGAGACGCTCAGATGAAATACCGCTAAGCGGTCACCCTAAAGGAATATAGAATATTGCGTTCCATTACACTAACACACCCATCAATTTTTTTTTTTTTTTTTTTTTTTTTTCTTGGGGGAATGCTATGACACATATCCCTCCGCGGGGGCGGGCGGAGGGATTATGTCGGACTCGCCGGGGTAAAAGAAAGATGGAAATAATAGTAAAGTACCTCCCGGAATACCGACTAAACCTACCACGGTGTTCCTCGACAAAACCACTATCGACGGGGCCGCGCGAATCGCTTTCGCATGCGGTCGCGACCCCGCCGCGGTTACGGCCCGCCGTATGAAACGGCAGGCCACTACACGAAAGACCTACCCAAAATAGGCACTACGTCGCATAAAACCCTACTGTCTCCCCTAGAGGGGAGACGGACTCGACACAGAGGCGCGCGTGAGAACACGCACGCCGCCTCTCGGACCTGGTGCTGAACGGATGGCGGGCAGGCCCACAAAGCCCGCCATCCCCAGGTCAAACCTCAGGGTGGCTGGAGGTCGTCTCGCGCCCTCGGGCGCCCGGCTCTGCGGTTGGGGAGAGGGTTTAAACGCTCCCTCTCCCGCTCCGCCGCCTCCTTGATGGAAATTACTTCCTCACAGAAGGAGGCGACGGCGTTCCACGACCTCTCACTCCGGACCATAGACTGAACTACGGCCGGGAGCGAGAGGGCAACCGATCCGACTGCCGCGATCAAATCACGGCGCTGCGATGCCCAGGCAGGGCAAACCGCCAAAATGTGTAGCGCCGTGTCCTCAACAACGTCGCGGCAGTCGCCGCAGTGGTGACAACCGGGCGTCTCTTGCCGGCGTATACGACACAGGAACTGGCCAAAACAACCGTGGCCAGTTAGAACCTGTGTCAGCCGGAAGGTGAGGGCGCCATGCCGCCTCTCCAGCCACTCCTCAAAAACGGGACTTACCGCCACGATCGTGGCGTGCCCGGACACACCCATCTATTTTTTTTTTTTTTTTTTTTTACGTGGGGGAATGCTGTGACGCATATCCCTCCGCGGGGGCGGGCGGAGGGATTATGTCGGACTCGCCGGGGTAAAAGAAAGATGGAAATAATAGCAAAGTACCTCCCGGAATACCGACTAAACCTACCACGGTGTTCCTCGACAAAACCACTATCGACGGGGCCGCGCGAATCGCTTTCGCATGCGGTCGCGACCCCGCCGCGGTTACGGCCCGCCGTATGAAACGGCAGGCCACTACACGAAAGACCTACCCAAAATAGGCACTACGTCGCATAAAATCCTACTGTCTCCCCTAGAGGGGAGACGGACTCGACACAGAGGCGCGCGTGGGAACACGCACGCCGCCTCTCGGACCTGGTGCTGAACGGATGGCGGGCAGGCCCACAAAGCCCGCCATCCCCAGGTCAAACCTCAGGGTGGCTGAAGGTCGTCTCGCGCCCTCCGGCGCCCGGCTCTGCGGTTGGGGAGAGGGTTTAAACGCTCCCTCTCCCGCTCCGCCGCCTCCTTGATGGAAATTACTTCCTCACAGAAGGAGGCGACGGCGTTCCACGACCTCTCACTCCGGACCATAGACTGAACTACGGCCGGGAGCGAGAGGGCAACCGATCCGACTGCCGCGATCAAATCACGGCGCTGCGATGCCCAGGCAGGGCAAACCGCCAAAGTGTGCAGCGCCGTGTCCTCAACAACGTCGCGGCAGTCGCCGCAGTGGTGACAACCGGGCGTCTCTTGCCGGCGTATACGACACAGGAACTGGCCAAAACAACCGTGGCCAGTTAGAACCTGTGTCAGCCGGAAGGTGAGGGCGCCATGCCGCCTCTCCAGCCACTCCTCAAAAACGGGACTTACCGCCACGATCGTGGCGTGCCCGGACACACCCATCTATAGACTGACCGCACTCAACGTTGCGTAACCTCGCTAATCGTTTACCGATCAGTGAGGCTATGAGCTATGAGCGCCTCTTTAATTATTTAACATTAAGAAGAATATTTGAATCACCAGGCTGCCATTGAAAAGCAGCTGTTTTAGAGGATTGTCATAAGCCTGGAAAATACAAAAATGTATAATTAGGATGCGTAATTGTTCATCTTTTAAAACTACACAGCTAACCCAGCTTCAGCTACGAGGCATTAGGTGGTTCGGTTGCTAGTACAGTAATCTTCTTAAAAGTTCACGGATCATGTGATTCGGCTAAAATAAAATCTTACAGGTTGTAACTAATGCGCATCTACTTGGGTCTGTCGCATTGCATTCTCTCATTCATCATACAATAAGGTTGCTGCCTATGTTTTGATTTAGTACATTATCTTACACACAAAAGCAAATAGCATAAAAATAAAATCTTTCTATGAAAACATTATCAACTTTTGTTGCAAAATAATAATAATAATAATATTTTATATTTGGGTTTAAGTAATATTATTTAATAGATTTCAAAAATTCTCTGAATTTTAGATTATAATTTATGTAACTATTTGACTTAAATCTTAAAAAAATGTGAGTCAGCTTCCATGTAGTATCTTCAGTTAATTATAAAATGATAAGAAAGGATAAACAATTAAAATCACAATAGAACTTGTATAACAAGGTATCTTCAATATTGAATAAAAATTAAGAAATAGTCGAACATACTGATTGCTCTGGCGTTGTTAAAAAATGTCTCAATTTCAATGCAACAATTAAAATTATTTTGGACATCCTTATGAGATATGATAACAACACAGTATTATGATTATGATCAGCATACAAAGCACGTGTTAAATTCATAAAAGACGATAACTTGGAAATCTAGTAGTTGACTTTCAAAATGAATAACATACAATTAAATAGATTTCCCATGATACATTCATAGGAAAATCTATAAAAAGAATTAGAATAAGAGCATTTATCTCATTGTTTTAAGTTAGAGTTATTTCCAGCAGCCTTGGACAGAAAAACCTTGGACCTACACTACACATGACAAATTTTGAGTACTCATAATAATAACAACGTAATCTATTGATAACGTTATCCAAAATTAGCTTAATATCAATTATCTATTACCTATTTAATAGTAAAGTGCATTTTCCTGAAATTCTCACTTAGTACAAGTATTGGACCTAAGTTCACAAGCTCACCTAAAACGCTCGCTTTTATTGCTGAAAACACTTACCGATTCAATGTATATAGGATTATCCACGTATGAAAATGACATAAAAAGTATGTGAAAAAATACACAAATCATTGTCATTGTCCTGTAAAGAAAATAAATAAAAATAATGACAATAATAAATATCAATTTTTTATCAACATTTTCAGATTTCTCATACCATGTGTAACATTCAAAATATCTATATATTTTTTATTGATATAAGTAGTGTGTTATTGGGGCTTCTGCATCACTCACCTCGCTTCGCTCAGTACGCAATGCAGAGCGCCCCAATAACACACTACTAACATGATCTGCGATTCGAGCGGTTGGCATTATAAATTTAATATTATTTTATTCATCGATGCATCGTAATACTGATAGCGTAGTAACAATGGAGCACTGTCGTTTCTACTTGGGATGACATAATATAAACAACATTCTCAAGTTCGTCCAACGCGCTCAGCGCGGCTCGGGCGCAGCGATGCATTCGTACTGATTTATATGTACATGTTATCTTTGTACAGCTCGTTGATGAATGAATGAAAAATCTTGACAATGTTAGCTGATTAGCTGTTCGTCGAAATATTGACATTCATATACGTAATGTTATGAATCAATAAGTATTTGCCAAATTTTAATATTATTATTAAGTAATTGTTATTTACTGCAAACACATTTGTAAAATGGATGCAAAATTAATAATAATATACGTAATAGTAATGTAATATTCATCTAGTTTCAAACTTTGGCATGGGTACCTAGTCAACAACATAATATAAACTGAATTATACTATTGTTTTGTCCACAACTAGCTTTTGCCTCTGACTCCGTTTGCATGGAACTTGAACCCACGATAACTCGGATTTCAGGTGACGTATCGAGATAAAACAGATTGACTGCACGTGTAGTGTAGTCGTTAAGGCGATCGTCATGCCACCTAACATTGTGTAGCGTGTCGCGGGTTCGAATTCCACGCAGGACAATTATTTGTATGATTCATAAATAATTAATTTTTCGGGGTCTGGATGTACATTGTGTCCGTTAATTATACGTTAGTAAAGTCCCACGCGACACAAGGCTTTGATTCTTAATGCGGGAGTTGTCTTTTAAAGCGAAGGAACACAATCGTTTTTAAGTTAGACTTCTAACAACATATCTTCGAAAACCGATTCCAATTTTATGCAGTAGTTTTTGGGTGATGCGTATACAAACATACAGACAATCAAACAAATAATCAATTCTATTAGTGTGCGAGTCTTTATAAGACTCGAGCATTAATTTTTCTCAAATATCTTCCATATACAGGCATCAGCTAGTTACAATTTTATTATGTGTATAGATGACGATCCGATGGTTCCTACCTAAGCAATAGACTACAATACGTTGATATCAACGGAAGTAGATCTTCTGGATTACCAGTCACAATGGGCGTGCCACAGGGCTCAATTTTAAGACCCTTTCTGTTTTTAGTGTACGTAAATGATTTGCCGTTCTTCGTGCAGGATTTGTGTGACATTGTTTTATTTGCAGATGACACATCTCTTATTTTTAAAGTAGATAGAAGAGCAACAAATTTAAATAGTGTTAATGATTCGCTCGCGCACATCCTGAACTGGTTTACGTCGAATAATTTACTACTAAACTCTAAAAAACAAAATGTATCAAGTTTACATTGCCAAATGTAAAGAGTCCTAACATAAATATAAATTTAAATAATGAAATTATTGCTTTCGTACAATCAAAAGTTTTTCTAGGTTTGACTTTAGATCATAAAGTTCAGTGGGGCGCTCATATATCGTGTCTTGCAGGGAAACTTAGCTCAGCCGCATATGCAGTTCGGAAAGTAAGACAGCTTACTGATGTAGATACCGCGAGACTAGTATACTTCAGTTACTTTCACAGTGTCATGTCCTATGGTATATTATTGTGGGGCAAGGCAACTGATATCGAGACAATTTTTATTCTTCAAAA